>JAJTJO010000090.1:0-1275323 GCA_024550625.1 Dendroctonus valens | reverse complement strand
TGGAGAAATTTTCTCAAATGATTGAAGTTTGTTTCGTCTTTCCATAAAAAAATAGTAGTCGTAGTAGTAGTACTGTGGGGGGACCCGATGGGTCCGGCGAGTAGGCCTTCAAGGCCCTTTTCGCCATTCCCCCTCCATCCATCCCCACCTTCCCACTCCTGTTCTTCGCCACCCAGGCGTTCCGTCTCCCTTCATAAAAACTAACTTTACATCACAGTTTTCGGTAATCTATGTTCAATTTTCACTTTGAATAACGAAAAACGCTTGTCGATAATAGTTGAAACTTTCAAAAGGTCAATCTACTGCGGATTTTACAATAAAATTGAATTTCAAGTTAACGCCTCGTTCAGTGTCTTCTGTTTAAATTTCAAAAGAATATTAATTACTGTTTGGTCTAAAGAAGTGTAAGTATTGGTTTTTTCCTGTGAATATAAAAAAACATCATTCAATGATGATGATTAACCTTTTGTAACAATATTATTGTGCCATGCAATCACTTTGCATTGTATAGGCGATCTTCAGTAACAAGCTAGCAATGTGCTGACTGAATTTGAAACAGCTCTACATACATGCTCTAAGCACTAGGACAACCAACCTTTACATCCCGCGACAACTTATATTTAAGTTATTTCGGTATTAATGTCAGTATATTTCTGTAAATTTCAATTAGCCACCATTTTTTCAATAAACAAACTAATTATAAAAACAATCTCGTCGGTTTAGTAGTTAATGAATTTAAGTGTGTGATAAAACAACGCAATTAAGTAAAAATGTGGAACATCAAAGTGTGTTATTTTATTCCATCAAATCGTCATTGAGCAATAAACTTTAATATCAATTAGGATGTTGTTAATGAAGACACTTTAAAAACAAAACCTGATAAGATCTATATGTAAAATTTAGTCTAGAAGCTTAGTTGTTTGACAAAATATGAACTGAAAACAATGTTAAAACCTTGAATTTTTCCTAACCAAATAATAAACTGTTTTGCAAGCGTTGCCAATATTTTGATGGTGGATTAATAGTGCGGTTTTTCCTAATCTGATTAGTTTAAAACTTAGATTTCTGATAAAATTTCGTTTCGGACATGCAATACATAATGCAGGTTTTATACCCTTGCAGGACGAAACTATTCAATTTAAAATGCATGCATTGTGGGATAAAGCACGTAGAGCAGAATCATACATTATCCATAGCCGATAGACGTAAACCTGGGCGTTTTACGACTTTTCCACCCGTGCAAATAGCCTAGTATATAAATCCTCATATAAATACTTAATCAGATTCACTGACTTGGGGCTACCACTTTTCTATTACAGCAGCGAATTCCGGAAATTACTGTGTTCCCAAACGTGCCGGCTCTACCTAATGCATAGTTCTTCCCAATGTCGTTTAGGATCCTATGAAAACACAATATCTAGGGAGGGCGTAGGTTGCTACGCCTCACAATGATGTTTAACAGCTAAGGCCAGTGATCCAAATAATTTAGCCCTCGTATACAAAACGCAGTCGACCAGGTGATTAATTGCGCTGATTCGACCAGTTTACATATCATGAAAACGACGATCCATTATTCGTTAGTCCAAAAAAAGCCTATTCTAATAGGAACTGCAGCAACACTTGATGAAGAACATTCTGAAGTAACCGCTGTTTTGGACGTATTTGGCTGGACATCAGCACCACATTGTCCCTCATTTTTTCAATTATTTGTAGGTGATGTTCATCATCCATTTGAAGATCTGGTCTGCTTGTTTTGGTGCCCGAATGTCCAGTAAATTTTATTAACTGCTGTTCTCCAACCCTTTTCTTAGCCAATTTAGTAACAGCTGTTGCTCGCAGAGCATGATTTGTCAGTGTTCTTGAGGCACAGCTGGACCTGATTTTTCTGCTTGTTTAGAAGTCCACTGACTAATCGTATACCTTCCTTCCAGAAGGTATATTTTCGGACAATCCACTCGATTTCCAAGCAGGATTAATAGTTCAAATAGACGGTTTATTTTGATATGGTGTCTCTTCTGCATACATTTGTCAAATAGCCGAATTGGACACATCTGAGGACTAATTTGTTTACGAATTAACCACTTTGATGATACACCAAGCCACTTCCCTTCTTGAGTGGTTTTGATGAACATTGGATTCTATTCAAGTCTTCCAGTTGTTTACTTTTCTGGTACTGCCGTTGTAGCTCCTTCCGTTTTGTGTTCTTCATTATCCATTAGTAATTTAGCGGAAACATTCCAAATGGTTTTTATGGCATATTATTTATAATCCTCACCACTCTGTCGCTTCATTTTGAACTCCTAGTCTTGAAGAATATTTATAATTTGGTACACCGTAATGTGTTTACTTAAGGCATAATACAATTTTCCACAAAATAATTGCATATTTTAAATTGAAAGATTTTCACACGATAGAAATATTCGATTCTACAATGGCTTCAAGACATGAAATAGAAAATGCAGACGCAGGTTTTATGAATAGTGAGTTGGCTTCATCTATATTTTCCACTTTCACTCTATAAATCCAAATTTCGTAAAAATCTTAACTGCTGCTAAAAATAAGAACATGATTACGGATGTCAAGTAAAAAAATATTCACATGAAATATGAAAATTTGTAATGCTTTCCTAACTTAGTTACATTTGAATAGAACAGAAAAACTCATTTTCCATATTACGTTTACTTTAGGCCCACAGTGGATTTTCAGGTGTTGACCAACTAATACCAATACGGCTTGTCGCGTCAATACAACGCGTCAAAACAGTTTATGATGCAGTAAACTTATAATAGGTACGATGTGTTGGGAGATAACATAGGACCTTGTGTTATGTGATGTGCAGTGGTCCGTACGCCCATGCGTCATGGGCTTTTAATCGGTGCAGCGCGTTCAATCTCTTTTGCATTGGATTAACTGAAGAGAGACGATGACAAACGCCGGTTGCGTTGTTGCAGTCAAAACACATTTTCTTCTTGTAAAGCCTAGTTGTCTCAAAAGCAAATTTTGGGAGAAAATATCCGAATCTTTGGATGATTTAACAGCTGTCGGAAATCGTCGAAATAACATAGTTTTCATTTCCGATTATTTTGTGCTGAAAAAAAGTATTATTTTGTAGCAGTGTAGGCAACATTGTGAGTGCTTCAATTTGTGCCAGCACTGCATTATTTGTATGATTCACGATTCGAAATTCGGGTATGAACAGAACCGATACCGAACCAAGATAAAGAAAAATTCATCCGTAGATTTTGAGCACGAATTAGGTTTGGTTATCGGCAATCATATGATGACTACGCGCGGCCTTCACGAACTTGCAATCCGAAGTCTGCCATCTTGAATGAGATTAAAATTGTCATTCAATGTGCTACACCGTAAGATGCAAGGTGTTATAACGCATTGTCGCACAGAGCGGCATCAACACAAAAGTGCCATACAACACAGTGTTGCCCCGACCTAGTTGACTTGCCTTTTTGTTTACACATACACTAAAAAGATAAAAATAAGTTGGGAAGCCTCCAGCTTTGTCCAATTCCGACAAAATAATTTGTACTTGGATGAAAAGTGAAAATTATTGCCCCAGGCTGACATAATTATTACATTTGGCAGCAAAACTCAAACTCTAATCAATTATTTGAAACTCGGTTACATTTACCATGGCCAAACGTGCAACTTTGTAGAAAAAAAAAACACTTTTATCTCAGCAATGAAATGTTGGCAATATGGAGTCTCATTGAAATGAAAACACTTGGATCTGTTTGTCAGTCGATGAAAACTTGCTCGCATAGTAAGAGCTCAAAGGAGTAGAAGAAATGTAAGAAATGCTCCTAAAAATAAGTTATCGTAGTGCCTTAGATACTAAAACACAGTTTTCCAAGCAAAGTATTCACAAATCATGCCAAATAAAAGCCTGGCGTTTGAAATGTTTGAATACTTGGACATAAAGCAGGTTTAATTGGAATGATTAAAGAAAAGCAAGAGTTCCCTTTTTGTGTGGATGTAGCACAAATTACATCTTTTACGTTTAGCATATATCGCCCGCATGAAACTTGACGTTTTACATTTGAACGAGTTCCAAAGCAATGCATTCAAAAGCATGAAAAACCGCAGATAATTTGCTCTTGTTAGTACACCAGAACTGGTCTTTAATCTGAGTCAGAAAAAAAATCGTGGCGTAATTGTTTTCCAATTGTACCACAAACGTGATCTAAATAAAATTGATGTTGGTTGGTCTTAAATACAAGCCGATCCGTGAATCGAAACAATGATATCATTGACTTAAATAGTCTAACTATACGTTTGACATGAAAGGTAAATTGCGTAGCCGGAATCTTGTTGGGATAGTTGCAGTGGAATTATTCCAGTATTTAAGTCTATTTTAGACCTTGAGACGAAAACAGGAACGGTCGACCGTTTGAAGCAAAAAGTAAAATCCAAAGAAAAAAATTATTTATGATATAATATTTTACCGAAACACCACAAATTAAGTTAGTAATAAAGTAGAGTTAACGGAGGTTCGCGCGTCAGATGTTTATCATAATTCGGTACACCTAATGAGTGGCTACGACATCAAGATACTTTTGCATAAAATCGCCAAATGGGTTACGTGGGCTGCGCCATACCACTAAAACAGATGCCGGTAGATCACAGCCCAATCACAACGCATCCTGCGAAACAGTTGCAGGTCGACGACCCTGCTGACCTCTACCTTAACGCCCCCATCCTCAACATCACCTTCGAAACTTGACCTTTCGCCCACGAAATGACATCTGATTATGATCGCTAAAGTGGAGCATCAGATGGTCAGTAGGTTAGAATCGATTTTATTGTACTATGAATATAATTGTTTATTTCATTTCAGAAAACAAAAGTAAAAAGCTCAGAAATAACCTCCTGATAAACCTTAATGTAGCGGAAATGTGGCGAAGCTGTTACTATTTTATTCAATAGAGAATTGAGATTGATGTGTAACTAATCACGTAATATTTACTGCAATTTACTGCTGACGAACGATAAAATGATGATTTGGTGCTAATAATAATTTGAAGCAACGTGGTTGCAGTCAGGAAGGTATTGCAAGTTGTGAATATGGAAAATTTATATACAAAGAAACATGGTTACAATATACTGAAGCTATAATTATTACAAACGACTTTGGCAGATATACAGGGTGATTCAAAAGTGGCGTCATTCGTTCCTTTTAAGGGGTTATAGGGGCTGACTTGGAGAGTACGCCAAATTTTTTAGAAGATATTAATAGTTGAAAATCGAATTTCAACTTCAAGCCGAATCTGAACATTGATTTTTGGGTTTTGTCGAAGTTGGTTCTGATCTTTTGTGCCACAGCAAAAGGTGGGCGGCTCTTCTGTGGAATGTGTAGAGTGCGTAATTCCTTCCCGATTATGACAGATGTATAAATTCACCCTTAGATAACCATATTGAGGAAACAGCGACTTTTAACTGACTTAAATAATAATAAAGGAGGTTGTACCTATATCCTATCCTTGTATCCTATATGTACCATACATATTGGATATTGAAATTGATGATCAAAGCTTACAAAAAGCAAAAAAGACTATTGGAACTAATATCGTGAAAATGGAATGAACTGACATCATGGAAATGTTCACAGATTTAATTAGACCGGACAAATTATTCTATATGGTTTTTTAGAGCTGCACGTTGCCTATATTAAAGATATTAATTTTGCGATCGTGTTTAAAGTTTTTTATATACAATGGTTGATTGAAAATTCTTAATTAATGTCTTGAATCAAAGTATAACCGTTATCATTCAAATAATATGTCTTCTGGTCAGATAAATATGATGTAATTTTTAGCTCATTACACCCATTATTTAAATTTTAAACACTTCTTTTTCTTCCTTCTTTAGTTATAGGCTCCACAGGCCTGTTCCTTCTTCTGTTTAATTCGCTATTATGATTCGTCATCCAATTGGTGACTTGTCTTTTGCTATTCTGACAATACTTTCCTGGTTCATTCTACTGATATGTTGGTCCCATTCCTGTTTTCGTCCTTTTACCCACTGGTTAATGTTTTCTACATTACATGTTTGTCTGATGTCAGCGCTTCTTTGTTTGTCGACCAAGGTTTTATATTTAAAAAACACTTAAACACATAGTAATCAATTTAATATTCCTTATGTATCTGTATTTTCATTTTTATTTTTCTTCTCTTTCACCTTCAACTTTAATACCATTTGAAAAAAAAATATTTGCACAATTTGTCTTGTCTATCTGCGTAGAATGTTTTTACATGATCCTGAACGATGCCTATCAATGGCAACGTAAGTCCAATATCAAATAATCCGAGGATGCAGAAATAAATTTGCGAAACGTATATTAAAATAAACGACGTCTTCTTATCAAGATTAATTTTTAAACAATATTTTATAAATCTAAAAAAGTACATGTTTTCAAATGTCCTTAATAATGCCACTATAAACTTCCCACCGATGTGTTCACCCAGATGAAATTGATGATGTCTTTCTTATAAATTTTGTCATCAAGCTATATTTTGCATTGAAAGAAATATCTTTTTCTTGATAAGAATGAGAAATGCTCTAGTTGAAAATGTTTTTTTACATAAAAGTTTACAATGAGTTTACATAAAAACAATATAATTAATTAAGTATTTTCAAAAATTTTTTTAAAATGACCAAAAGATTCACATTAATTAATTTAAAAAATTAGACAATGGAAAAAAGCTTCAAAGATGAAAAACAGGCAGCAAAAAGATAATATATAGAAGAGTTATACTTTTGAGGCCATTCCAACGAAACACCTCTGAAGATGCAAGCAACTCATGCCTACGAAACGTCCGAAAATTATTTTTCCACTAGTGCCAAAAATTCCGAAAAATTCACAAGTTTTAGATAATATTTCAGCTAGTTTCCATTAAGTGTAGTGTTAATTTAATTATAGAATCAAGAACGTACCTTTCCAAGTGCAAATGCCTGAGAAAAGTGGATCTTTCCGCATACTCATAAGAACATTTTCTTTAGAAGCATTGGCGTTATTTCCTTCATTTTTTGTACAATGTAGTTACTAACAGAGTTTATGGGTTGCTGAGAGTGACGAATAGCCCCTAAGTTAGACATATGTTTTATGTGCGTTGATGTTATTTCTTTTAATGTACGTCATCTACAGTGCTTATTCTAAATAAATAATAAAATAAAATGCATGACTGTGACTTTTGTATGATTGCTAATATAAATCTAATACCATTAACAGAAATTTTTTGCTGTAGCAATACTAATCAAATATTAAACAAACCATTACAAAAGCAAATTAACAATGTTTGTCCGGGGCTAGTTAAACCATCATTAGGTTTTCCAAAGTGGACAAGAAGCTAAAGCCATATTTGTCAGTTTTGTGCGAAATTACATAGCCTTGCATTATTCATAAACTTATTTAAACATTCAGTGCTGGTCTTATCCAAGTATAGAAATGCCTCTCTCGAATAGCCTGAAGTTCAGAGCCTCGAGTTTTTTTTTCGTGTTATTAAAGTGCGTAGTGCTAATTTGTCCTCAGAAGACAGTAGCGTTGCTGGCAATTAAAACCTTAACGTTATTTAGTTAGCTGGATACTCACCGGAACACATTTACATCTCATGCAAGGTAAAACTCCAATCGGGGGGCCTAAGTCGGGTACCCACAAGGCGCCCAGTTCTCTCACTTGCTTGTCAAAGACGCATTCTGAAATAGAAAATTCGCAATTTAACACGGGCAAAGTACATCGGATGAAAAATATTTACGATGACATATAAATCTTTCTTCGAAATCAATTTCACGGTTCATGCCATATATAAATAAAATAAACAATTTAAAATTAGTTTTTATCATTCATATTGCTCAATACAATAACAATTATAATATTGCGAGTTTATATAAAACAATAAATACTCGATTTTTGAAACTTAACTCAACGAAAATCAGCATCCTGGTACTTCTAATTTGAGGTCACATCGAGATGCACTAGTTATAGTTACATACTTTCAACATTCTCGCAAAAATAAGAACCAGTTTACGCACCAGAGAATTGTCTGCGTGAGTTGTTTCTTTGCCCACCGTGAAGTTGAAAAAGCCAAGGATGTGTGTGTGTGTGTGTGTGAGAGACAAGAAAATTATGATTTCGCCTAAGATGGAGATATTTTAAGGACGGCATCAGACAGGTCCTGTGTACATAAAGAAATACTCCATTTACATGAATAATTACGATGTTGTCTTCAGCGTTTTACAACATACAATCCGCCTTTGCGGTACTGTCCGTAGGTACCGACAGCTTTTCAGATCTGGTTCTATAATAAACCACAGACGAACTTTTAAAAGCTTGGAGACATCTAGTCTAAGCGCTATAGGCGCAAGTTAAGTAAGGTCACACCTGAATTAACATCTGAAAGGCGGCATTATTGTCGTAGGACAATAAAATATACATACGCCAATTAGGTATTGCAAAACCACATAAATCTAGGTATATGGTTAACCATGTTCACTACTCGACCAGTTTGGCGATCGATTGCATTGATTCTTCTGAATAAAGACTGTGGCAAATTTTCCTTCTGTATTCCTCCAGGAATGGCACATTTCAGCCAATAATGACCAGTGATAATAATTACTACACTAGTCAAAAACCTTTGTTGTTTTTTTATAGAAGTGTAGTGATAGTCGTTATTCATGAATAAATGACGGTTGACTATTCACAAGGATTGAATGGTAGAAACAGGAAAGGTAATTTTATGTAATAATTATCTGATTTGATTCTATTGAGTTTATATATTCAGAATTAAATGTAATAAAAGTAATAATTAGTAAAATTCTTTCTTAGAAGTGGTGGACCGACAGATTTACTATTTACTGTCGATACAAAAATAAATGTTGTTTAATTTTACGGAATAGATAAGTTGTTACAAGTTTTATTTCGAGGTGTTTCGACTCTTTCTTCATATTTTAAGCCAATGTCTCCGACCTAGCGGTCGTACAATATGTTCGAATCGCTCTGTTTAATTCCCTTATTTGCAAAAGTGTTATTTTTCTTAGCATTCAGTAACTGAAAATCCTGCAATTGCATAAAGAACAGCTGACGATCTTTAATTCAGCTACATGGAATACAACATCTTTCGATTATTTTTTAACATTTCTCCTATTTTTTTTGGAGAAAGAGTAGTAGATTGTTCAATTGATTGAATGAAAATCCGAATGGGTTTCTACAATATTGAGAAACAAGCTAGTGGTTAGAAGCCTTCGTTGTATAGAACATTTGTATCTAGCTAGGGACGAGTTAAGTGTTTCTTTAAATCTTAATCTTTCATAGAAGCTTTATAAGAGAATTTTTACATTGAATGCAGGAAGATACTTACACACTGGGTGAAAAATAAAAAGCGCCCTATTTTGCTTTTATAAGAAATTTCAAATAAAATGTTGATTCCATTTCACACAACTCAACGTTCAGATGCAACTCATTTTAATTCTATTATACAAAATGAGAGCTTATTCTGGAGTATTGTGGTCATATTTCGAATACATTTTCAATGTCTCTTAGCTGCAAACCTTATGTGGAATTTCTCAGTAAAGCTCAGTCATGAATGAGTGTGAAACAATCAATCCAAATTTTAATTTCTTCAAGTGTAGGTTTCCTGATGTTTCACAGTTCACTAATATTCTGGTTTTTCCGAAACTGCAAAATTGGAAAAGCAATTTTATCTTTTGCGCATTTCAATTGCTAATACCAATTATATTGCCATGTAGACAACTTATCAATGATAATTTACATTTCAATTACGAAGCTTGGAAATTGATTATGATTTCAAACTTTATTATTCAAGTTATTTGAAAAAAATGCAATTATTTGCTTCACTTTAAACTTCAAAACCTTGCATCAAATTACTGTCCTTAAAGTTTTTCCATGCTCTTTAGGAAACACTTTAGGAAAGCAAAACGCCAAATCAATGCTTCCTAGTGGCCAGCAGGATGTCCGGATTAATAACCCATTGATCCTGATTGGGGCTACATTAAATAAAGAACATTAAAATAAATTTTTGTTTTGAACATACGCTCGCAAAAAAATGTTTAAAATATTATTTATTTTAGATCAATGCTCCTCTAGAAACGCCATAGGAACGTCTCCTATTGGTCACCAGTACAATCACTTGAGATTCTAACCAATCGCTCACAAACTCCAACTATACCGCTAAAAAACAATAAAAAAACGTTTTCATTAAAATGTATTTTTGCCATGGAACACAGAAATACTGAAATCGCGCATAAATGTATTCATATTTCTGGAAACCAGAGTGTGTTAAGAGTCTTATCTCATCGAAAAGCAGTAAATTTCAATTAGTGGAAACTGGTCGAAAACCGA
Organism: Dendroctonus valens; assembly: GCA_024550625.1. Classification (NCBI taxonomy): domain Eukaryota; kingdom Metazoa; phylum Arthropoda; class Insecta; order Coleoptera; family Curculionidae; genus Dendroctonus; species Dendroctonus valens. The sequence continues at coordinate 1,264,954 of JAJTJO010000090.1, read as the reverse complement.
AATTCCACAAGAAACACCACTAAGAAATGTCGCAAGTAAAAATATTATCAGGTGGGTGCGCGTATCGTTAACTTCGAAGGGAATAATGGAACAACTGCAAGTTCTTTGCACAAAATCTAATCAACAGCATAAATAGATGGAGGTGACATAAATAGTACCTGCAAATTAAGGTGACAAATTTTTATATCTTTAATGGGTCACTTAGCTCTTAACTCATTAGAGATACTTTAGATTTCTTTTCAGAGAGCAACTATCTCAAAGCGCCAGCAATTCATCCGATTTCATGTTTTCCATTTTTTTGCAAATACATGTGTATGTTATTATAGTTAACATAATAAAACGATAGCGACTAATGTTTGGATTTTGAACATTTTAGAATGTCTTACCACTCACATCTACACATTTTTAAATGTCGTAATGATACAGTTTAGAGAAATTATTTACCTAAATCCGAATTAACAACCGAAGGTTTCCAGAACCAAATGAAATAAACACAGCCAAGATATATTAACATTAAATGCAAACATCTTATTTCATGGCAACTATAAAGGGAACGATATTAATACAGAAAAACTGATTAATTGATGAGAAACTTCAGAGCAGAGAGAAACTAACAATCTCTAAACCAAACTAGGTTGCAATCCAGCAAGAACTATATATAGAACTATTATAGATCTTAAATTTACTGGCAGACAAAAATAAAAATTGATGTTCCAGACACTACGATAACAAATTATTTAAAAAAACTACAGAACATTAGTACTCCAAATTAGCGAATACATTTATTTTCAAAATCGTTTGTTATTGAAGTAGATTTATATTCGTCATGATTATGATCCAAAAAATTTTGAAAATATATTGAAGATTACGAAACTCTGCACACTGTATAACAGTATTGCACATACTAATATACACTAAGTTAAATATAAAAAAATAATTGTTGCCATTTTCCAAAAGGGAAAGCATGCAATATGCTAGACAGTCTGTAAGTATTTGAGAAAATTATCTTTTGATAATTGTGCATTCTAAGTCGTTTTACCACATGTTATTGTTTTCTGAGTCCAAGTTGCTTCTGTGATATTAAGTATTTTCAATCACCGTAAATGTGTTCAAGAAACCGTTCTACAAACATTCAACTCTGATATTAAGCATATTACTATTTTGATCCAGTTCAAAGGCACTTTTATAGACATTCATAAAAGAAAAGGCCAAGTGCGGTTGTTGAGAATAATATAAATAAATCAATAAGAAATAGGCTCAGCCAAAAACAATTCCGTTCAAATCAGGGTCAAAGTATGTGATTTTGTTAATTCGGATAATCTTCATTAGAGCGTTTCAAATTAAGTGCTCTTTTTAACGTCATGCCATTCAAGCGTCAAGTGCAGTTGCTGAGTAGCCGATTAAAAATGAGAATACCTTGCCTACCTAATAAATGAAGCGAGCCTAATAAAAATAAAAACGCAATCAAATGTCACATTAGAACGCTATTTATTTGTTTAATAACTTGTACTTGTCCACTTAGGTAGACAATAAATTAGCCTATTTGTTGTTTTAATCGACTTGGTCGGATTTGTTGGCTGGTGTTTCGTAATTGTCGACTACCACACAAGCCAGAGTGGGCTCGAAAGCTTGAAAAACCGATACTTTGTGTAGGTTTAATTTTGATTGGGTTTCATTGCGATAAAGGTCATTAGAAGAACATTGTGAGGAAAATTGAAAATGTTGAGTGTGGGTAAGCTACGCCTACTCGGTCAATATTTGACTCGATTTTTACCGGGGTTTATTCGAAGAGTTTTATCGAAATAAAAAAAATGATTCGATCCTTTTGAATCAATTCAATCAAGCAATCAATATGCATGTCATACCAGTGACAAGGACAACCCCTAGTAATAAATTTTCTCACCTTTGATTTTAAATAAAAACGAATCGACGTCTTGAACAAGAATTCTTGAAATTGCAGCGCCAGTTTTAGTAGGCAAACAACTTCTGTATTTGGACAAGTTAACAATAAGAGACAATCCGATTTCTATATATGTTTTGTCAAGGGATTCATGCCTGTTTCCATGACTGCGTTGAGCTCGATTTATCGACGACACATTAAGGAGAATCGTAATACATATTTGTGTGTTATTTTTAATGCTGGCGTCTTTGCCTTCTTGCCTTATTGAATCTGATCCTTATCCCTATTCTAAATGGAAAATCAAATCAATTAATTTCATCCAGCATTTTAATTATCTTGATAAAACTGTATGGAAGTTCAATGAAAAATGCTGGCAATTTCATTTCATTCATTGAATCAAAACTTTCACGACTTCGATAACAAAATGGTGCTTCAAAATATGACAATTTTTGATTTGATTTTCACTGATTAATGTGCACTAAAAATGTGCTTGCAAATGTTTAATTAATACTGGCTCAGAACAGACGCGCTAAAAAAATTGTAGTTTTTTAGAACACGCTTCAAATTATATCGTCTTGATTTATCATTTAGTATTAAAAATTTTGTTTCGAAATGCTTGCGTACGAGCTAAAACCAAAACTTTCATAACAAGTTTTAGGCATATGTGGATTTCACGATCTTGGAAAAATGTTGTGCACATATTTAAAAAAAAATTTGAATTTTTAAAATTGATAAATGTGCTTTAAAATATTTGATAATGGGCCAAAATCTAATCCTTCTCAGCTTGTTTACAACATCAAATGTGGCGAAAATATCGACAATCAAAAATTTTCAAACATCAAGTTGAAAAGAATGAAAAGTTATAAACCGAAACTTTGATTTTTACAAGACATACATACTGGTGATTCAAAACTGGCGTCATTCCTTTTAAGGGGTTATAGGGGCTCACTTGGAGAGTACGAGAAAAATATTTAAAATTTTTTTTGTACTTTCACTTTTTCTGTTTTGTGTTTACTCATGGTTACTACAGTTGTTAACAATTAAGAAGCAACAGGTATTTACGTAATGTTAATGAGGCAGATTACCTTGAAAAGCATTGTTGCCATCTTTCTGATCTAGTTTTTTGCAAATATCTCAGTTTTGACAAGCAAGATTTTTTTTCTCTTTTTCCTGTCCTCCTAAAACACCCCCAGACAACACCCCCCGAGGAAGGACGCCAATTTTACGCCATGGTCCACATATTTTTCTGGCTCTATCCGTGAGAGTCTTAATGATTCCCTGCTTCTGACTCGGATGGTGGTTAGATAGCTTGTGAAGATATCTGTCTGTGTGGGTGGCTTTTCGATATACCTTGTGGTCCAAACGATTCCCCTGCCTAGACACCAAAACATCCAGGAAGGCCAGTTGGTTGTTTTGTGGATGGAATGGAAGTTGAACAAAACAACCAACTGGCCTTCCTGGATGTTTTGGTGTCTAGGCAGGGGAATCGTTTGGACCACAAGGTATATCGAAAAGCCACCCACACAGACAGATATCTTCACAAGCTATCTAACCACCATCCGAGTCAGAAGCAGGGAATCATTAAGACTCTCACGGATAGAGCCAGAAAAAAAATATGTGGACCACAACATCTAACAACGGAACTACAGCACTTGGAAAAAGCTTTTCTTCAGAACGGATATTCCCAGTTGGACATCAAAAAAGCCGTAGGAGTGGGACGTGCTGAAAAAAGTGAGTCTACTCTGAAAGCTTTCCTGCCCTATGTTCCCAGGGTTACGGACAGAATTGGGAGACTCTTGAGGAAACACAACATAAGAACGGTCTACAAGCCCACAACAAAGATCCGAGAATGTCTAGGGTCAGTTAAAGACAAAAGACCTCACCTAGCAACTGCGGGAATCTACCGGATTCCATGCTCCTGTGGAAGCGTCTACATAGGAACTACTAAGAGATCGGTTGCGACAAGATTAGAAGAACATCGACGGAATTGCAAACTTGGACATGTGGAGAAGTCGGCAGTGGCGGAACATGCCCTCAGCGATGGAACACACAACATATATTTCGGAGAGGCACAGGTCCTGGCCACGACAACAGGGTATCGCCCGCGACTAATACGAGAAGCCATTGAAATCTACAAACACGACGACAATTTCAACAGAAAAGAAGAGACAATGGCGCTGAACAGGATATGGTTTCCAGCACTCACCAAAGCAAAAACAGCAAGAAAAAACAACAGCTCAGGACAGGAGAGAGAATCATGTACACCGGAGGATAGAAACAGCGAACAGAATGCGCAAGCTCCGATGACACAGGCCACGTCATCACAAACCACGTCATCGCGACCGGTGCATAAATACGGACTGCGCCCGAGGAATCGCATCAGAACAGTGTAAGCGTTCAAGCAAACCACTTCTGAAGATGCAAGCCACACGTGCTTGCGAAACGTCAAGAAGAAATTCTACCGAACGACGGCCTAAAAACCCGAAAAACCCACTTATTTCAAGGAATGGCCTCGAAAGTCTATCTCTTTTGATAAAAGCTAAACTGTTTATAAATCTTCAGACCTAAGAAATTGGTTCAGTTTATTAATTTAATAATTGTGTTCCTTCATTTTTGTTTTTTTAACTATCATGCACCACTTTTAAACAGTTTAAAATGTTGTTTTTAGATATCTAAAGATGGTCAAAAACGAATTTCCAAATCGTATTCACCTTGTTTTCTTGAATAAATAAAATTTGACGATACAAATTTTCCAAAAATTTCACTTTCGAAAAAATGCGACTATAAACTGTAAAGAATAAAAATTGAAATTCAATACCTAAATTCCTGTAACAGGCTAAAATTGCATCTTATTTTTCTAGAATTTTTTTAAATTTTGACAAACTGATTTTTAAAGATACATTGGGAAAATTACTTGGAATATGTTGGCATTGATGATCTACTTGGTGTTACAACTTTCAAATATTGATGCGAAATATGTAATCAAAAAATTTAAAATGTGATTACAAATTTCTGCTTGCGTAATTATTTTTATCTCATTTGCAAAAAATGATTTTAAGATGTTTCAAGTCCCAATGCTGATTAAGCTGGGCTTTGGCCTCCATATGAAGTTCTGCAATGAACAAATTACATTAAACTAAAGACAATAGTAAATTACCTGGAAAACATATACGTCTTTTCGTTCCTAGCAATAAAAACCCATCTAAATACAATAAAATTTTATGAAGCAGTTTCACCCAGCATAGATAGTTAGTTAGATTTATTTAATTATTAAAGATTATTAATTAGAGACACAATATAGATAGTTACACTCAATATATCCGATGACAAACAAAAAGTTGCTAGCATAATGCATGCATCAAATAGAACAAGTCATAAAATGCGTACGAGAATTGTGATAAAATGGTGATTCTAATTTAGTACATTCCTAGAATAAGATAACATTCATTTCGGTAATCAACAATCTTAAGTGTCTGAGCTAATGACACCTACTTAAATCGTTGTACAAATGTCGATAAGAAGGTCGTTTGAAGGTAACTTGAATTTTCCGAATTTTTTACTGCAAGATAATTTTTTATATCCTGTTATGTAATGTGTTACTTGACAAGCGTCGGCCCAACCTACATCGGTGTTTAGTTTGCGCTATATTCAAGTGGATTTGCAATGTATCGTTCTGTAAAATACCGATCTGAGAGAGATTGAAAACTTTACTAACACGAAACGCTCTTGTACATTTGAGCTAAAGAAACATCCGAATTAATCCACTGTCTCTGTGTGTTGGTCAAGAATACTTTGAATATATTTAACAGTAAAAATAATAAATACTCAAAATACCCACGACGGAATTATATCCGGTAAACGTTTCCAATAAAGCATAGATATCCACGAAATGAAAAATACCACACAGTGTCAATTAAGCGTTAACTTGAAGCGTGGGAGATATGAATGGCTCGCGATATAATGCGTACAAACAGACATACAAAGTAAACATCAGTAATTAATGCATAAGTCTCAGAAAGTGGTAGCTTGAAGCAAAATGGTCATAAATAACACTATTATCATACTATTAACTCGATAATTAAGCCTGGCTGATCTTAATTTAATTCGGATACGCTGCTTGGCGCCAGTTATAAAAGTGTACACACATTTGTGGGCACTGCCTAACTTGTCCGCAAAGATAAGTTGGTAATTTATTGTTAAGTTGGCAAGCTGATGAGATCATGAACCATTTTTTGCCTATACATCTATACCTGATATCTATCTAGACAACTTGATATTGTGGGCGCAAAAATTTGCATCTGGCGTTTGAATTTGCCCCAATTCATGGAATTTAACGGTAATTTTAATAACTGCAACTGTGCAAAAGTCAACGTACGATATACGCCGCGCAAAATTTATGCAGTATTAAAATGCGTGATCGTTTTCTATTTGTCAATAAGTGCCCTATAAAATAAGGTTTTTCTGTCTTCACAAAAACATTATACGTATACGACTACAATGAAATACTAAAATATTGTTATGACACTAATAAATAACGGAACAATGGACAAAATGGTTAGAAATCCGGTTTGTCTTAAGAGTTTGGCTCCAAAAACGTGGTAATATCTACTTGATCACTGCACCTCTTGAGCGCGCGGAATATACCCAACCAATACGAACTTGATAATGTAGGGAGAAGTCACCAATTTTGTCACGTTAAATCGACGTCATTTCCACGGCATTATGTAAAAATTTAATGATGTTAATAAAAGACGAACGCGGACGTAGCAAAACGTTCAAACAAGCACCACTTATGTCTTACACTCTGTTAAAATGTGTTAAGCAAGTCTATTGTACATTATTAAACTTCAGAAGTGCGATTATGCGCATTATTATATTATAGACTGTAATGCAAAAGCACTGTAAAATAAAAAGTTTGATTTGGCCTACCTAAGGAAACCAAAGTATAACTTGCCATAACTGCCAAGTTATTCGAAAAATAAAAAGTGAATTTTGCTTTGAAATATAAAAGTAAATAATCAAAGGTGATATAAAACTACCAACACGCGATTTTTAGTGCGTACAATAAGAATGTGAAAATATGTTTGCAAAGCCCAATAAAACCACAAGCCTCGTATCGAGAAAGACAAGGTCGGTCAAATTTGTAGTGTGTCGTGCAAATTAATTTCTCAATTTTTGGCAAATTGTCACGAGATTTTCTTTGATCTTTTGACAGGCCTTTAAAAGTGAATCCAGACAATGTCTGGATAGGAATTACGCTAGACGCGGCTAGGTATTACCACTTCGGAATCCAGATGGGCCCCCCTTGAGATATATTAGTCACATTACATGAAGCTTGGCAAAGTTTCAATGTCGCAGACGACACACCTTTAGACGGCAAATCGGATATCTTTTCCTTCATTGGCGTACTTACACATTTATCACTATAATAGAATTGCAAAAAATATACTTAGTTCCACTTGGCTAATTCATCAATATCCGACGTTGGGTTAACCAAAATAAATCTCGTATTTTCTTCATGCAGTTTAAATTTCAGAAGAAATTCTTAAATTTTCAGAAGGAAATTTCAGTTCGTCGGCACACATTAGATACTAAAAGAAAAAATCTTCAAATACAAGTGACATTATTTGATCATGCGATACGCTCACATGCGATGCAATGAATCTTAATAAAATATATTTTAATGATAGCTGCAAAAACAGTATAATTAGATATATTTATGTGAATCATCTAATTAAATCCATTGCACAAACATAGAAAAACAGTTTACATTAATTAAATTGCTGAAACTCAACTGAGTTTGAAGTCACAACCAAGTACACAACTTACTAAGGTAAAGTTATTAGGTCTTTAATGTTTAGGATAAATGTAATTTCCTAGAGAAACCGCTGTTCCTCAACTGTTATATGTTGCCCATTGTTGAATAAATTTATTAGCTGATGTTTAACAACAAATGTTCAAGAATTAATTTAAATTTTTATTAAAAAACTTTAAGAAAGAAAGTTTTCTGGTCAAATTTTTTATAGTAATGTAGCTGTGCTTTGACCTGTTACTTGACACGGTTACGGAGATTATTCAAGTTACAAATCGTGAAAAATCTGAGAGTACCGTCTAAATGGATTCCGATGCTTTTGGTGGTGCTTGGTTCTATCAATCTAAAAACTGCCTTCAATACCCTTCACTTTCAACCAAGCATCAATTTGTAAAAACCAACACTTTTAACATTTACCGATCTACATATATAAAAACTACCCATAAATGCGTCGTAACGCTGATATCTTTGCCTGAATACATTGTTGCCCTTATAATTTTTCAATGCTGAGTGCCTGAAAATAAGGAAAGCGTGAAACGCTCTAATACTTTTACTCCAGCTAGTTAAAAAAAAGTCCAGTTAAAACAGTCAAATGTAAAAACAGGAATAATGTGTTTCCCCCCCAATTCCCAGGAAATGGAAACTCATTTCCCGTAGATGAGAAACATGTTCATATTCAGTTTCCCTAAGTGCCCTTTAACTTTCTGGGTCTCTAATTGGTTAATTTCCTCCAGCTCTAATGCTAGCTTTATCCAACAATTGTGTTCTTATTTTTGTGCTTGCTAGGTAATTCCCAACGTTGGAAGAACAGAAAGAAAACTTTCCTTTAATGAAAAATCCAGAATTCTAACAAAAATCAACCGTAATCAAATTGGGGGCCATAATTGGTCTAATAAAGCGTGTCGATGGTATTGTGTTTTCGGTTTTATTCGATTTTTATTGACACTTGTAAACCTTATAACGCCGGCCATAAAATTAAGTACCGGCGAAGGCTCACGACTCGACGCCTACTTTACTAATTAGCCTGTGTATATTTTGTTTATGTGCATTAATTATTTTGTTGTACCCCGATAAGGAATTCGTCTTAATTAATGTTTCCGCATTAAATAAAGTCAATTAATTTTGTTCGAATAAGTTTTGAGATACTTCTATTTCTGTTGTGAAGGTGACAAAACTGGAATATTAGCAGATGCGTAGTACGAAAGCGGGTTTTCGACGAAATGTTTCTGTTTAAATCACCGGAATATTCCGCCAAAATACAATTAATAGCAATTCAAACTCGTTATATATTGAATTATGCTAAAACATATTCGTATAGGCTTATTCGCATCGGTTGCTTAGCGCCTTTGATGATGTTTGCTACAGATGCAAGTAAAACGTCTCAAAGAATATCAATCAAGAATTATTTTTTGACACTAAATTGATATAATAATTTATTTAGAGATGGAAATTTCTGTCGAATTTTTCAGGAAAACCATTCTATGGATTCAAAAGCCTTTTGGGTATCACTTGAGGCCCTAGAAATTGTGCCTGTGAGAGTTTTCTGCAGGGGTAGAAACCGGCCATTTCGGGATTCAATGCATATAAATTAGTGTTTTTCGTCGCATTTTCTACTTGACTGAAAAAAATTATTTAGATCATCTCGTCTGCGGCTCAAACTTAAAATCAACCTATTCCTTATGCGTTTGATGAAAAGTTTAAAACATTATTTTAAAATACGGACGGTTTTTTCTTAATCTACAACAACTAAAAAGGTTTTTCCATGGCTTCATTCACGTTAGTAAACAAAAATTTGATATATATTATATATTCTAAATTCATCAGAAAGACCGATAGGTCGATAGCCTTTTTTTTTAGTAATAAAGAGGTTTACTACTACTACTCTAAATTCATAATCCAGTATGTGTACTATAAATGTACAAATAAATTTGTCGTTATTCGGAATTTGCCAAACTTAAAGAAGCAGAATCGAATTCTACGAGTTGCTTCTTTTTGTGGAACCATTTTGTCTTCTACGTTGAAATTTCCTGCAATTTTTCGTTGAAATTAAACCTTACACTTTTCGAATAAACAAAGTTAAGCTCATATTTCATATGCAAATTGGTATGGTTTTCGAGATTTTTGTTTTCACAATTTTCCAAAAAGGTTGCTTTCAGACCACCGATAGTCAATTTCAATTTATCATTTCTCGAGATGTACAGAATTGATATTGATTTAATTTCATATAGATATTTTGCTGTCCTAAAATTTTATTTTGTCAAAAATGCGATTAGTGGTAAAAGACGAATGCATTTTGCATATGACCAGTTATAGTAGGAGCGCTCTCAGGAGAGAGTACGGCACTTGAGGAAGCAGAGTTATAGTAAAACCTGTAGAAGAAATGCCCTTGAATATATTTCACCGACTGCCAAACTTCCTTATTGATAGAGGAAAACATTTCAGCTCGGTCAAAGCATATTTGTTATCTTAAATCGTTCACTTTAGATCGTTCGAATGAATGTTCCTTGATAAATTTCATTTAAAATTACTTATGTGAATTATGTGTTCCACCGGCACTCCGCATTTCCTTCCAACTGTAGCCAAAAGTATTTATAATGATGCCTATTGGCGTCCACTACCATTAGCATATATCCATCATAATTGTGATCATAATGTGACCGTAATTTGTTTTTATGGTGCCACGAGGGCGGTGTTTATGTACAAAATAGATGATTTCATCATCATTAGTGTGATTTAAATGAGTGATTTAAGGTGACATCACATATTCGTGATTGATAAATCAATCGAAAATGCTAATACATATAGTGGCGCTAAGTATCTAACCTCCCTACATTCCTATTTATGCACTTATATAGAAAAGAAACACCAATTTAGATGTTTTTCAAGTTCCAGATTTAAGTTACTTATCTGTTTAACATTTTGTTCGTTTCCATTGCAAAAATTGTTTCTTGGTGAGCTTCTAAAAAAACAGTTCTATGGCTTGAAGTCAATAAACCATGTCAATACCAAGAAACCAATATAAGAAATGAGTGAGAAATGAGAAACATAAAAAGGTTAACTGAGAAGAGAGATCGCTTACATTTGTAAGCCATTCGATGCTTCCATTTTTTTAAATTCAGTTCGATATTTCACTTGTGCTTGATTTCTAGATATTTTTTTAATGTTTTTTAGGAAGGACAAAGTACTTACACTGTAGAACACTAACGCATAACACATTTTTAACGCATTTTCTGTCTTACATCATCAATGTCATGCGAAGAAAAATTATTTGCTAGTGCCAAGCCTAATAGTGTTTTTTGGATGAACACATGATACTTTCACACTTATCTATCATGCAGTATTTGCAACTCATGTTCAGAACTAACACCAAACTGAACCAATCATCAAGTATGACTCATGAAATGTCCTGTGAAATTATTCGGCTCTCACGTGCCTGCTAATCGTTTTGGCACGCTTTGAACCAATTCAAATTTCAAATGTTTATAAAGTAATCGCAAATAGAAAATTACTATTCTCTACTCCAGTAAGTACCATATATTTTTACCCTCTTTCTAAGTAGCCACTCTCCATTAATTAAAGCGAGATATTAAAGTAAATCTAACAAAAAACGTATCTTAAAAGGAACGAAACCAGACTTATTATATCATGGTTTTGCAATATGGTGCATCAATTAAAACGAAACAACGTAAAAACTTTATGGGTTTAGTCGAGAACAGTCATCGGCTATTAAGTGTATATTAGTAGAAATTTGCATAACGAAGAATAAAGAACTGAAATGTTTATTGACCGTTAAGCATTAATTTACAAAAAATTTAGTCAATAAAATGCTGATTTACACAGACACGTAGGTAGCAAAATGTGAACTTCTGGAAAAATTTCTATTGACTTCCTGAATTTGATAATGTAGGTCAGCACTGGAAAACGCAATACACGGTTCGTGTTATGTCTAATGCGTCGAAAATGTATATTAACATTTTTCGAAAATAACAACATGCACTTTTCCTCTCGCCAGTCGGACTATATCGTAAACTCCAAGGATGTCGATCTAATTTTAGCGAATGCAGACGAGTAGATGCAATTTATTTTAGGAACAAATGTTCCAAAAATAAAGTTGCAATGAGGAATTTTAGAACTACATATTGTGGAGCTCGACTTGAAGTTTATTGTTGAGGTATTGCGTTCAGCGCTCGCTGTTCATTCCTCAATTAAAGATAAGACAGTATTATCACATATTATTTGACAATGGAAACAAGTGGTAGTGTAACTGCAAGTAGGCCAAACCAAGAGGATGACCGCAAAGAAATCGTGTGGCTGTTTGTGGCATATAAAAAATTACCATGTTTAACCAGTTTTGCAAAACTCGTCGCATGACCATCGGAAAACAGCATTATTTTTCTAGGATCTTACTAATCTTCGGTAACTCGTTTCATTTGCATATTGCGAGGAAACTGAATGGAAGGATACGATAGTGAGAGTGTTTATAATTTTTAACGGGTCAAGTCACGCCACAGAATGCGTTCCACACTTATCTGCTTAAACCATTTTATCAAAATATATACAACCTGTCAATCGGCAAATTGGTTGGGTGTATTTTTTATGACCCCAGTATCCGCTTAATTTTGTAACATTCGTTATCGGGATGTTGAATAACAGCTCGTTTAGCCTAACAAAACCCATGTTGTTTTGGCTTTCACACTTGTAAATATGCATTGATTAAATCCCATTAGGTGAGAATGTTCACTGTAATATGCCAAGTTTCACCATTTGGATTTGATTACTTGACAAAAAATAAGTATTGAATAAAGTAGGGGACTGAACAAACAGGCGAGAAACTGGTCCTGGAGATGTGTACCAGAGACGTCCTAAAAGAGTTACATAAAGTAAAAATTGAAATAATTTGGCCATTTTTTTGAGAAATATTTGATCTAACGTCATGGAAATGTATTCACTTTAATTCACTTCACAGAAGTAAATGTGTTTTAGACGGCACAAACGCAAATATTCTCTTTTGTTTGACTTTTGAATAGTTAAATTATAGATATTTTACTTTGAATAGTCTAAATTTTAGAAGAGACATTGCTCAATCTTTTCCGCATGCAAACAAAAGGTTTTTAAACTGTAAAATGTAAAATGTTGCATCTAAGAATTATTTAATTAGAAAATCAAATGATTTTTATACCTATATCATATAACTTTGCATATAGTTTTGTCCAAAATTAATGTGTATTAAGATTAAATAAGCCGAATCCGAGAAATCATGTCATCTGTTTCCGCAATAACACGGTGATTTTTCTATAAAACATCCTGGTTGGAATTTCGCTGAAATTCTGTCTCTAATAACATTTTATCGAAATCTCTGAATGTTCATTATTTGTTTGCAAATAGACACACAATTTTATATTACAATAAATATACAGGATATGAATCACTTGTTCAATATCTGTGTTGCACAAGTGTCTATTTTTATAGTCCCGATTTATTTTTATCTTCAAGCAATTAATTGCAAATAAAACGATTAATTGCTACTCTTGATTGCATTAATTTCTTTTTTTAAAACTAAAATAGTGAATTTAAATTTTCCAATATGACAATCTATTTACATTAGTTTCCAGTTTACAAATTGTGTTGTAAAAAATATAAAATTTCTGATAGAAGCTAAAGCTACTTCAATATTCGCCAAAATATTGTAACAGCAAAAATATTTTTATTCAAAAGCATTATGATGAGCAAAAGGTTGAAATAATTATCATACATCACATTATTTAAAACTCCGCCTGTGATGGTTGATGGGGTGGATCGAGAAGCTCATTGACTATTACTGCCGGTCACAAGCCCGGTTAAATAAGGAGGGTTGAAGGGTGAGGCCAGTAATCTGCCGTTTCTAAAGACATAAACGCTCGCAGAACTGACATGTCAGCCTCGGAACCCTGACGAATTAATGACGACGACACAGCACGAACAAGGAAAAAACGAGTATGGAAAAGCAATGTAATAAGATTGGGTAGTTGGAACATTACATCATGGACCAACAGAGAATTCGAGATAATATTGGAAATGGAGAAAAACAAAATAGACATCTGAACAAGAACATGAGAGCTAGATGAGGTGTAGGATAATTGGTCAATAAGGAATTCGAAACGAGTATCAAGGAAGTAGAATATATAGATTGGAGCATCATACAAGTGACAATGGAACTGGCGGAGGAAACGACACACATACTAAGCGTATCTGCACCAGATAGGCCTTAAGAAGCCGAAAGAAGAAAGAGAATAATTTTTCGACACCCTGCAACACACGCTACAAAAGGTATCGAGAAAATACAAAGTCATCATCATGGGCGACCTTAACGCAAGAATTGGTAATTCTGTTGTTCTGGGAATCATGCACAGTTCCAACGAAGAGGCGAATGAACTACGTATTAATAATACATAGTTTGACCACAAGGAGCAACAAAAATACACCTTTGCCAACACAAGAGGCCAAAAAGCGGTCATTGATTACGTCATTGCAAATAGGAACATACATCCCTCTCGGATACTCGGATATGTACGTATATTACCATCAGCAAATATCGGAACACAACACGAACTAGTTCTATATAAGTACCGTACATCACACATAATAAAAAAGTAATATGGCTAATTACATCACCAAATTTAACATAGAATCACTCAAGGACGAAAACGTCAAAAAACTTTACCAAAACAGACTAGACGAGAAGATCACAAAAAACAACATAAAGAACAGTGCCAAGGAAGCCTTAGGAAAAAGAACAATAAACACAAATAAAAGAAACAATAAGTCATGGTTCGCCCCGGAAATCAAGGAATTAGCAAAAGAGAAAAAGAAAGTTTACATTAAGGTACATTAACAACAGATCACTCGAAGAATATCAAGTCTACAAAAGAGAAAGAAACAGAACAACTAATGCGATTAAACAACTCTCGGTGGAAATGGAACATGACCTATACAGGGGCCAGAAGGAGATCTGGAACATGCTACGAAAGAGAAAAAAGGCAGCCAATGAGGTAGTAGTAATAAATGCAATAGACTAAGAAACATGGGCAACATACTTTGAAAACCTATATGATAACAATAGCGAAAACAGCAATGATACAGAAATCGAAAATCCATCACCTGCAGGCGAACAAGAGGAAAACGGCCATACAGAGATTAAAGAACCCAAAATCTCCAGGCACTGACAAGAGTGCAAATGAATTACTTAAGTAAGGAGGTCAAAAAATCGGAAAAGAATTAGTAAAATTGTGGGGCTCAATTTAAATACAAAAATGATGGTAAACGTTTTTTCTAAGCTGCCATAATTGGAATGAAGCATGTCAGGTTCAAAACTGAAATTTATCATATCCACTTGTCTATGAATTTTGGTAATAATTTGGTTAAAACGATAAATCACAAAAAGTTTGTATTCAACGACTAGCAACATATTGATAGTTATATTGTTGAACGCACTGTTTTGCAGTAATCGCTAATAGTTTGATATCGAATAGAAGTGTTGTTTGTTCTTTATATCAGTTTATTGTATAAATCGACATGGGAGGATGTGAATTAGCGTTTTGAACTGTACAAATGCTTCCAAATAACGTGTATGGTTTGGTATATTTGGCAAAATGCGTTTTATTATCATTAACGGCTTAAAAAGTAATGCGTACCTAATTTAGCAACGTAAATCTGCTATTTCCACCATCTGTTCGATCTACAATGTGATCTGTCCTTAAAAGTAATTAGCGTCAGTTACCTAAACATGGACCACTTACTAGATATGTGTTTCGAACCAAAAAACCGGGAATCTTGAACATTTTAGTTCCGATATATGTATTTTCAAATATCGACTCAATATTAATACTATCGATTACCTTGCCCACCATTATTCATTACTGGTAAACTCGGCCAACTTACGTAACACATGTATTCGCTAAAATTTTAACCATTTTTGTAACGAAACTGGTGGGCCTATATGGCTTTTTATGGTGACTGATTTGGTGATTACCAAATTGTATGGACATCTGTCTTAATGCTAAGCGTCAGATGGTTGCATGTCTCTTTTTCGCGTATCCTATTTCAAATGTACGCAATTACGGTGCGCAATTTCGCAGAAAGCAGATATTGTAAACTTTCGCCTTAATCTTTGATCTTCGACCGCATCCAATCGGGTTTGATCACATCCTTAGGACATTTCATTTCCATTGCATCCAATTGCAAGCATACCTTCAGTTATCATCATCATATTGTTGTTTGAATGTGTTTTATGCATTCCAATTATTACTATAGTGTTCTCGCGCATAGAAATCATGTGTATATGACTTCCAAACCTAAAAGAATTCATTCAGGTAGGGATCTCACGTTTAGATCTCTTAGTCAATGTTCTGAAACACATTTGTTATACTGTTATAGTCTCGTCATTCGCACAAATAACAGTGACGTATCAACTAATTAGTAGTACCTTTGAGAAACTAGGATGTCTGGAAATGTGTGACACATAATTAATAAGCCATCTTTAGGAGGAGTGGCTAATCGGCTTGGAAACTGAATTCATAGATAAGTGGAAGCATGAATCCAAGCAGTTTTACAAGAGAAGAAAGGTATCGGCAATTAGTTTTTCCATAATGGTAGTTTTTCGATTATTTTGTTTCAAAACAATGCAACATGGGCAGATTTTCACCAAATAAAAATGTTTACACTTAGGTACTGCAATGTTCTGAGAACTGTGGCCGGATACTTGAATACTAAGATTTTGGGCAGGTTCCAAAAGCTCCTCACATTTACCTAGACTTCTCAGTTTCTGCCTTATAATAAATAATATAAAATATAAAGGCAAATAATATTTTTTAAATATTTATGTTTAAAGAGGAATATTTGCAAGCTGTTTTTTTTTAATCAAATACACTTCAAATATGTAAGGTTTTTCTACGAATAAAATTAACAGCGAGATAACTTTAATCGGTATGCATTTGGATATAATACTGAAGCTGTTCAAGAGTTTTTTAATCGTTTAAGATAAATACACGGGAAGAAAAAAAATTGCAAATAATGCAAGCCCGTTCGAATTGATAATCAAAGAAGTTGAGGGAAATGCTTTGAAATCGACAACAAAAAGCAGGTAAACACATATTGAATAATACAAAATTTCGCTGTTTGCACACTCTTCCGCTCTTTTATGACAATACGTATTTTGACTAAAAAATTGTTGTTTTGTAAAAATTTGTTGCGGAAAAACATGTTAAAAGATCATGTTCTCATTTCAAAAATAAAACATTCCAAAGTAATGTCAGTAACGGGGTCAATTGCCAAATTTAGCCATTTGAAGTTATATAGACTGATTCGATATTGGCGGTAGTAGGAAATAGGAAAACTAAACAATTCTCACAAAGGACTAAGATTTTTCCGAAAACCAATATTGGAAATTTGGGATCGCTGTTTTAAGTTCGTATCTTCAAACGACGCTTCTCTCACTAACCACTGCATATCAGTTGCAACTAAGAGAGAAAACGAAATCTCATATCTTAACGTCTTTCAAAAATAAACACTCAATTTTTAGAAACGTTTCATATTCTCTCCAATTTTGAACCATAAACTAGTTTCTGGTTTTCAATTTTCTGAATTGTACAACTTGTTTTGTAGTCAATGTTTCAGATAACTGAGTGGTTGTTACTCACTAAATTTATATTTAAAATATTTTCAGTTCTGAGAAATTGGCGCAAGTAGGCGCAAATACTTGAGGGCGAAAAAGCCTTATGGTAACGAACATAACGTAGGAAAACACATAATTAATTAGAACCACCAGATCAAAACCTACAAGAGTTACTTGTAACAAGGATTTACATTACTATGAATCCCGCCCATAATACTGGCCTGCCGGAAGTCTTTATATTTTTTTTTACTATCACTACTTAGTTACTTCTTAACGATTCTCCTTGAATATCAACTCGCTTCAAAGAAAAATTTTATGGTATTCAATATGTGATTAGATTTTTTAAAGAATGTCTGGATTAATTGTAATATATTTGATTTTATTTGGGTTATATTTTGATCGCCTGAGTTGCCTGGGCTTGAAGTATTTTGTGCCTATCTAATCCTTCCCGTGTCTTTACTTAGGGTGTTTGTGTATTTTAGCGGTTTGCCTACAACATCCTTTTTATCAAAATGCTATTTTCCTCGACGATTATTTTATGTTAATACCTCGAAATTGCCACTGATACGAAATTACTCTAGCTAGAAATTACTACAGTATTTAAATATGCAATTAATATCTGCATGCCTTATCCGCAACATTGTACATAAATCTTGAAACTACGCATTAGGAAAAAATCAGCACTGTACTACTTAGTGTACAAAGCATTTATTGCTTCCCAATGAAATAACTTACTGTCGGTTTAAATCTGCATTATAAACTGCTTTTGGTGTGGTGTATTTTTGAAATGAACGCAGTTAGCAAAATAGAAAAGGAACGATTTTAAGCCACATAACACGTGTAGCAAAAACCTCAAGTACCATAAATTAATAAATGCTGATATCTGCCAGTTTCCACATTTTTTTCATGTCGCATGTTTATTAAAATCACCAAAAAAAACACCATAAAATAAATCAGTTTGGTTGCAGTAAATAATGCAAACAAAAAATTACATTTACATGTTAGACGAATGACACAAATTCGCCTACATACCTTGAGTTGACTGAACCACAAAACTTGTTCCTGATATTCATCACTTGCAATACTTATGTCATCGAATCAACCCAAACAACGTAATAAAATGATAAAAAAAACGAACAAAAAAGTAACCAGCCTACAGAGAACAGACAGAAACAATCAGACCTAAAAATCTAATTTGCAATACTACAAGCTAACGAGACAACTTCTAATGGTTCACAGGAAATGTATATGAAACTCGAAAAAAATTACATCTTTCCGGCTCCTTTGAAACGCCCACGGTATTTAGATCGGGCGAAATATATTAAAATGTTTAACAATTACAACGAATTAATACTTTTAGTTCTTTGCTTGGAAACATGTGTGGGAAACCAAGCTGAATACTTGGTTACTTGCAGAATAGGTTTCGAATCAAGTACCTAGTCCTCATCAGCAGGGCTTAGCTTGCAAATCACTTGTCCAAAAGCCTGTATATACCAAATGGTCGGTCTTGACCTTCCACATTTTAGCCACGTATAGATTTATATGAATAAAATAGATGTTCGTACGACAGTTCTTCACTGGGCTGTTTAATTCATTTTAAACTCAATCTTCTTCTCAAGCTTCTGGGGCTTGCAATCAAAGCCCCAGAGCATGAGAACTAATAGGCTCGAAACCAGATTTTATATATTTTACAATGGCCAGTGTACAAAAGATGTGAAAAACTCAAGTTGTACTAAGTGATTGTATTAAATGAAATAATATAATCGGCAGGAATGTTGAAGTTTTGATTATCAAAAACAAAAATTCCAATCGCATTGTCAAAAAATATACGCCAAGTAACATTTTCGAATAAGTACGTGGCTTCAAGTAAAATTACACGTTTTGTGCAATAAATGTTCGTCATTCTTGCCCGAACTAAATTAAATTCATAGGAAATGTCGTGGTCCTAAGTTATGCACACCTTTCGCATAATTACACAGGTGTTTATAATTAAGTATGATATAAAGGTGGTTTCTTAGACTAGAGATTTGCGGATTTAATTTTGAAACAATGGCCGTTTTTTTTCGCGGGATTAAACTCTTTTAGACCGACAAACTCCTACACTACTTAAACCACGTCGATCAATATTTATGGTCTGATATTGAAAATGATTTTTTCCCATTGTGTTTCGTCTAGGTGTATGAAACGGATTTCAATTGTTAACTAGAATTCAATCAAGCGATTTTTGATTATAACTCACAGTTGCTGGATAATCGCTGGGTGACTTTCGCAATTTGTCAAACAAATCAAACTTACCTGGAAAAAATAAAACGAGTATTAAAACAAAGTACAAATATTTGGTAAAAATGTAAAAAAATATATAATAATATACATGAAACTTTCAGCGACTCATTGGAATTTAATGAAACTTCAGCTAAAGCAGTCGGAGCAGCTACATTATAATTAAACATAAATTGCCAAATGGCAAATTTTAAGAAATCAAGTTGCTTACTTGATTTCAAATTGAACTGCCTTTGTAATTTTTAGATATACAGGGACTGAACAAGATGAACGTATGTATATTCGCATCCGGATATCAGTTCAATGAATATAGATGAAGTCGATGTATCTAGAATATTAATGCTTTATTGTAATCAGCATTTTCGCCATTTTTATTAAAGATGAAATTAACACTGCACTAGCAGTTTGCAAAAGTAGTTTATAGTTAAGATCCAACAATCAGAGTCTATTGAGTTTTTATAAAAAAACTGCTGTTTTGCATGTTTGCGCATCCCATTATGGTTAGATTGCTCTTAAAACATATGAAGACATTAGATGCACACAAGATATTACATATTTTATCTGTCAAAACATAACAGGAAAACTTGTACAAACAGACAAATTTTACAGATGAGAGAAGAGCAGCTTTGAGAACGCACTCAAGTCAGTGTAGAATATATTTGTTCCTAAAACGATCTTGAGAATAATAAGGATTGGAAGCTAAGAATGTTAATAGAATTCAAGTTTCTCATATCTAAGAACGAAGAGGAAACAAATATGAAAAGGCAGTTTTCTAAATATTTGGCATATTAAAGTCACAAAGGAGGTTGTTGTCTTATTAAAAAAATATATGGAAAATGGTAAAACGAGTATAAAACGGGATATAACGTTGTATCATTTATGCAGCCAGTAGCTTGGTTTCGAAAACTTAAATACAATTAGAACTTGTTCTTATTGAAGACGTATTGTAAAAAATCTAAAGCGCTCGTTGTCGACTCAAAATCGGCATTGAGTCTTGAAATATTTGTCAGTTGATGATTTCTGGCAATTTTCCAATTTTGACACTTCATAACTCATTTAAATCGTGCGAAAATGGAATTTTAAATATCCATCCATGGTTTCCGGGTAAGAAAATATGCTCATTATAAATCCACATAATTATTGGCAATTAACAAAATAATTTTTAGGAAATGTTTAACTTTTAACAGCGAGAAATTTGGTTCGGCTTATTTTTCGTAAAAACTGGACAGGGATTAGTGTAGGTAAAAAATAACTATTTAATTGCCTTTAAAATAAAGTTTTTGAACGATTTAACTATTTTAGATACTCACTGCACTCACATTACCTGAACTTGGCCAAATTATTTCTGTAATAGTCTTTATTTGTTCGTTGATAAAAGAAAAGTAGAAAGTTCACTAAAATATTCAAGAAAATACAGTTGAAAAACAATGTATTGTTTATTAGATAGATCCATCTTCTTTCACTGTTTTTGAAAGCATGTTTAGTAAATGAATGCTGAGTGATCCTTACTAAGGACAAAATAATTTTTCAAAGTAAATTTCACATCAAGAATGCTTTAGATTTATGTTTTTTCTGTGTTTTCTTAGTTTCCACACTTTTCAGTCTAATGCCAAACTTAAATTATATTATGAACATGCAAACCAAATACAAAATATTAATTAAAAGGAAAACAAGAACAAATGAAAACCTTTATAAAACACAAGAATTAAATGATAAAGGAAAACATTTTTAATATGTCATTTATATTATTTTGCTTTTGTTTGGAAATATATTGGACGGGTCATTGACCAAATTAGCCAATAGAATAGTATACTGAATTATAAAATAAACGAAATGAAGAAAAACGGTTACTCTGAAACTGGTTGACACAGAGAAAAAAATTTGTTCATTACCACACCGCGTTTGAAAATGGTTCACATGAGCAAGAGACACGTCAATTGAAAATCTCAATAGACCAGGAAAAAAATTCTGGGAAATCAAGAAAAATACCGAAAACTCGTTTTGAATAATATTAACAATTAAAGACACACTTTTTTTCGGGGCTAAAATTCTCCAGATACTAATTAAATACTGAATTACTTTTGCATCTCATTATTAGGTAATAGAACTAGAGAAGTATAATAATTGTTTTGTTTCTAAGCAAGGTAGATTTTGCCACTACTTCAACTACTATTACGGGATTATTATGGGCAATTTGAATAAAAAATTGGCAACTTTGCACGAATATGTCCGAACTAAGAGCAAATTCAAACAATTTCAAATAAAAAATATTTATTTTGCTTTAGCACTAAGCCGCCTTTAAAGAATTTGATTTGTATTTAAATTTGTTAAGCTGAAAAGGACAGAAATCCATCATAGGCGCCTCGGAGGATTCGAAGGCTTTCTAAGATTATTACATAAAGCCTGCTAATGCTTTATCAAACCGTAACCATTCTTAAATGAATTAACATCCTAATAACAGTATTTCCAACATTTACTATGGCATTTTTATGATCACAGCACCGGCGAAATTTTAAAACGATTATTCTGATTCACACATTTTTTCGCGATTTATTACTCGAACGATAAATAATGCGGCATCGGTGTGCAGGTGTGTTTTTGATTTATTTTCAACTATTTAAACTCGAAAGTGAAAGGATTACAAACACGGATAATGGCCGAAATCAAAATCCAAGCAGGAAAAAAAAAATAAAATGTGCACATCTCCCTGTGTTTAATTGGCTTTTGATCTCGCGGTATAGTTTAAATATAGCAGAAAACTGGTCGAAGCAAGGTTAGAATTACCATAATTTTTTAATTCATTTTATTTTATTAACATGTCATAAAGACTTAATGCTAGTATGCCTGTGTGAGATGGGACATTTGAAAGCGACAAACGAGCTTCATTCTTTTACTGCTTTGATGATTTGATTTGAACCACCTTGTTAAGTTCGAGCCTCTTCGAAAGTCTCGTTTTATGATTGATGGACAGATAAGTCGCGAAAATCTGCTTTGACATTATGCGTACACTTATATAATATTATCAACGACAGCAGCACTTCAAGCTCTTAAATACACAGTTTAAATTTAGGTATTGAGAATATAATGTCGATTTGCTACGAATCAAATTGAACGCCTATAAAAATTCAAATTTCAACTTGCATAAAGCAATATTTCGAAATGCAATTGAACACGGGTTTTACAGCTAACAGTAGTAAGTAATTAAAATACATTAGCCAACTCGCTGACATTGGAGGGGAATTACAAATTGTTCCATTTATAATTTAATGAGTTGAAATTTAAGCCTATGGATGATGATCAGACGACGTCCTTGTGCAATTTTTAAATAACCATTTCAAATTTGCTCTGATGCTATAAAGGGGATTCGTTCTTCACAATAAAGAGGCAATTTATCCATTAAATGTACCTACGAGCGAATAAATAAGCGATCACATTTGTTTTGTAGATTGCCCTGGCGCCTTGAATTAAATATTTAAACTAAGGTTATTCTAATGTGAGCACTTCACTTCAAGAATAACAAGTGCTTTTTTTGCCATCTGCTACTCCCGCTTAAGGGAATAGTAACTTTGGTAGTTGGCAGGAAATTATCGAAAAAGTATGGTAACATCACTCAATCACCTAATAAATTAAGTTTATTCAACGTTTCATCTGAATAAATGTTTAGTTAGAACAAAGTTTTGCTTTTGCTACTACAGGGGAATGATTAAAGGTACGTTTTGAAATTAATTATTATTTGAGGATTTTGAATTTTTAAGTTTTGTAATTTTACATGCAACTAGAAGCTAGAAGACTATAAACCAAACAACAAATCCTATACCATTAGGTGCAAAAATAAGTTTAATATTTTTTTTGCGGTGCGTCTAAGGTAAGTTATTCTTAAACACTTCAATTCTCTCTTTGGTTTGGAAAGTATTTCCTTTAGCATAACTTTCGTTATTTGACACGTGGTTCGTACGAAACCACGTGTCAAAGAAAACTTATAATAGGACAACAACCAATATTACGAGAAATTGCAACAGCAAAACTGAACAATGTGTAAACGAACATGAATTCAACTGAAACGCTAAAAGGAGCACTGAAATAAAAATGTGTAAGCTACCCAAACTATAAGAGGTGTAGCAGTTTTTCGCGACCAGTTTTCGGATATAATAGTCTGTGAAAACTTGGACAAAACGAATGTCACTGGACATTTTCCCATTGATCCCATTCTCAGTCTAAATAACCGGGAGTATCCGTATTTAACAACCAATAAATAAACAACGTGAAACAGAAAATAACAGATAACAAACAAAATAAAATATTGGTAAATGTGGAGAAAAAACTCAGTAAAATTATCAGCTCTGTAATAACAAATCTTCAAGATTAATTTTTATGTAATAAGAAAAATCTTCAAGATTCTTTTTCTGTAATAATAAATCTTCAATGCGAAACTAATTGTGAATTGGCAAAAGAACTCATTAGTAAACGTCTATTTAAGTCTTCTGCCTATGATTAGAACATTCAGGTCTGCCAAGATCTTTCGAAAAATGATTTGGAAAAATAAACTGAATTTTGGAAAAAAAACTTATAGACGATATTGCATACAATATGTGATACCTATGATTGAATTTTATGTTATTGAGTAATAAGTGAACGTTATTATTATCCTCAGTTAAAATAGCACTCGATATAACTTTTCGACTTTCAATGGTCATTATTAATATGCTTCCAACTCACAAAGATTAATTCACAATGAACAAATGCTGTCAGTAATACCTTTTTCTAAGGACACTTGAAAGGCGTTTTATATGTTTTGAAGTACCAATTTCCTATTACATTGGAATTTATTCTATTGAGCATTGCACGTGTATCTGCTACATAAATAATAAAAATATAAAATAGCTGAGTTCAGCAAAAGGATTTCTAAAATTGGCGTACAAAATCGATCGAATTGAGTTAATCATTCATTCATAATATATAAAAAATAGAGTTTATAAAATAATCTCGTGTTTTATTTATTATATAATTTTTCTGCTGAATCCAATATTAACTATTTTTCTAATAAAATAATATTAGTTTACAGGTCTAGAAAAATCTGCGCGGTATAGAATCCATTAAAACCTATTTTAATTTGAAACTTGTATATAATTAAGAATAAAATGGAAATATCCATCAGCAATTTATCAAGAAGTTATTCTTTTCTACAATACCACCTTTAATTGGTATTAGTTTTGTAAATCTCAGTGGAAACAGGAGAATACAAAATACTGAAAACTGAGATCCCAATTAAAAATAACACGCTTCGACATGAATCATTTTGGATTTAATTTTAATTAAATTTTAACACAGTACATTTTAGAAACGACTTAAAAACGTACTTTTTTATAAAAACGCTCCATTGATAAACGAGTTGAAACTTTTTTAAAAACAACTAGTTTAGTATTAGATTAGATTAGTAGTTGACTATACCTTTTGCAATTTTTGCAACGAAGGCTAACGTGCAGCTTTAAAGAGCCGTTCACTAAAATACAAATTGCAATTCTCTGCAGTGCAGAGGGGCGGTAAAAATATATGAAATGCATTCAAAGAGAACTCGCTAAATAGATGAAAATACAAGCAGAATATTTTCTGAATAAAAATTGAGCTTGATACCAAAAGCTTCGAGATTATAGAGCAAACTAACTTTGATTTCATATTCTTTTCAAAAAGTTTCATGCTCCATCTAATAAAACGATTATTTATTACAGAATCCCATATTAACTTAAATTAAGGACTCAATGTAAATGACATAATTCAATGATATTTTCGTTCTTTTTGTAAGTTATATATTGGAAGCATTAACTTACAGAACTACCTGAATTGGAGGAATTTCGGAAAAACAGCTTTTTTTGGAAAAATAGGTTTTTCATGAATAAATGTTTTGAGATCGAGGTCAGCTGTTCATAGCTGCCAAAATCGGAGAGACGGTTTTTCCAGTCAGTTTGTTTAGACTTTTACCATAAAATTCCAAAAATAAAATTTGCAAATTTCCAACATCCACGTTGGTCTTTGCTTTAGTTTAGCTCGATGCATGCGTGGATTCTATTTGAGGCTGAACTCAATTGAGGTCATCCACACGCTGCGACAACACACATTAAATAAATGCAGACTAAATTTGTTGTGCGTAAATGTCCTATGTTTTTCAACCTGATCGTGTCTGCATCGTGATTTAACCCGATTATTTTATAGCCCTCATCTCACCAAAAATAGCTGCACCAATGCATGTGCTGTAACAATACGCATTACTCCAATGTCTGCATCGATTTGTGCAAAGCGGCTTGTGGGCAGCGAATTGTGGATTCAATTTATCCAGTTCGGACCAGACCGATCAACTTGCTAATAATTGTCAGGAGACTTTGGAAGCTAAGAATATTGACATTCGGTCGTCTCTCAGACATGCAGGGAGTTACAAATAAATCTATATCTCGGAGATAGAAGACGAATTGTTCTCTTTAGCTTCTCAATACAAAAGAGAAAGAATTACATGTGAAAATGACTAAGTAATGATATAATCTATTTCGATTGTCCTCAAACAGTGGTGAAAAAATACATGTTTACAATAGTGGAAATTTTGCGACTGGTTTTAATGTACAGTTTGTTTGCAATTGCCCCCCATTACTTGGGATTATTCGACTCGGAACCACATGGAATTATTTAGCATTACACCAAAAACAGTGCAACAATATTTTATGATAAAAACGCTTCAGAAACAGCAAATCATTTAATCTTCGGCAAGAAATTTCATTTATTTTTACGTTTAATAAGGACAAGCAATATATGACCTTAAGAACTGAGCTTCGTTCTGCCCCTATTATTCGAAAGAGAGGAATCAGAAACAAGTCACAGATTGCACTTTGGCAGGCGTCATTTGACTAAATATAGATTTATTATTAAAACGTTCAAGTCTTAAAAATATGCAGATTTTTAAAGGCATCTCTAGTCAATTTTAAACTAGAAGTAAAATTGAGTAGAGAAAAAAATATTTTTTTTTGTGTAAAATGTTAATTGGTTTTTCCAAAAACTGTTTTTTGTATTTTGTAGTTGTTCTCTACAGTTTCAATGTTTTTAAATCTGTTTAAAGTTAGGTGTATCCATTCCTGGGTTTTCAAGTAGGTATCGAAAGGCAACCTCCTCCTTGAATGCTTAATTTAAAAGTACGTTTCGAGTTTTAAAACCACAACAAATTTCCTTAATGAAATTGAGTGTAATACTCAATTGTGTAAAATCGTTCCATCCTATTAAAAAATAATTCGTTTTTTCTCTCTGTTAGGTCTAAAATTTGCAGTTTTATACACACAAAGCTTATCTCATGATGGTTTAAAAAAATTGCTTTAATAAAGCAACCGAATTGAAATTTGGGTTTGTATTGGACTGGAAAGCTAAAAACTGCAAACTATTGTTATGTTTTTAGGGTTTGAAGAATTCCGGAAACTCGCTCTGTTTGTAAACACAATTTAAGAAATACAACCCGAATTATAACCAACAATTATCGCACTACTATTTAACTATTGTTGTGTATATTTTCCTGACTGTATTTCAATTTAATCCATATTCCTGGGTTTCAGTCAATTTTATTGTTTATTATTTAAAATGTCACAAATACGTTTCGGTGTCTTTCTCCACCATCATCAGTTTGTCTAAAATATACATTTACCTACTACTATTTAACCTTGTATCATACCTCGTTCACTAACTAACTAAGGCGCGTCGCGCTTTGCTTTATTAAGCCTTTTGGCAACACTCGAATATTCTGGTTCAACCATGAAACACTCCCGTTACGCTGTATCGAAGCTGTCTAAAGCTTTTAGTGGTTACTAGTAAAAGCAGCACTATGTTTTTTTTCAGCTGTTGCGTCGGAGTGACTAGTTCTTCGACTTGCCCGATTCAATATCACGAAGAATAAAATAAAGTCTGTTATTTGCTAAAATAGAAGCAATTTAAGCAATATTGAAACAGTCAAAGTTTGCACTTTATCTTACAGTAATGCAACCAAATGCTGGCTTAACAGCAAATTTTATAATATGTTTTGAATTTTGAAGTCTTTCGTTTTTGCTTTTGCTGCTTGTATGCAAAATATCTCGAAAGCTTTTTTGGAAATTTCCGAATAAATCGATGTCAACAGACACAAAGCAGAGACGTGCAGAAGAAGGTATGTTGCGAAGATATTGGTTTTAGAAAATGCACATAAAATATCAACAAAAATATGTCTGTCAAATATGCGTTGATTTAGAATAAGCAAATTTGAGTTAAACTCATCAGTAATTAGAGTTTATCAGTCTGATATCAAATTAGATTCAGAGCTTTTTGTAAATTTGAAACCCTTGAACATCGGAGATGGAAGGACGGGTTGCCGCTGCAAACATACTTAAAGTACACGAACCTGTTCTGTGCCTGTTGCGTTGTAATTCACCCTGTATGTTGAGACTTCGATTTGAATAAGCGTCATTTACTAGTATGCAGTTATGTTAAACTAGCTGTTTAAAAAATAAAACTGTAAAATTTAATTAAAACAACTAAAGTAACTGAACAATTACCAGAAGTAACCGATAAAATTTTAAAAAAGATTGCGAAATGTATTTGATTGGTAACTAAATTATCGGCTGAATACGAAATTGCGATTGTGATGGAATTTTATAAGAATTCTGTTAATTGCTGAGGAGCGATAAAATGACGCTGAGGAGCAATAAAAGAACACGCAATTAATTAAATTATATTGCAAGAATGTATCGGTTTCTAATTCGATAAATTCAATTGGTAAACATTTTTTTTTAGACATAGTTCACTATTTTGTTTATGCATTAACGATGAACTTTGTGGTCCGATGTAGACGTAACTCTACTATTGGCTGGAAATTATAATGGTAAAAATATGAATAATCTAAATAATTAATCCATGTGCGACGATTTTTGCAGGGCATATGAATATCTGAGAAAAATTATAAAATTGCAAAAGGCGATACGCATGTATAAAAACTAAGTCTCTGACTTGCTCTGGATTACCCTAATATCTTGCAAAGTACCTACATTTTTAAATTAAATATAAAATATAATTTCGTTTTTAATTACGATTAATGGTTAGGATCTCAGAAACGTAAAAACAGCTTGAAACCGGAATATGTACGAAGCATATTTTATTTCAATAATAACAAGACAAATCTGAGAACAAACGCAACCAAAGAATTGCAGCAAGCAATGTCATCTATCTTAAGCGTGAATAAATTTCTTACAAATATCGTGTTGAATTATCGAACAACTGTGGAAAACTGTCCGTTGAAATTACTGAAAATACCAGAAACAATACATATCCGAATTAGAAGAGTGAATGACGAAACGCAATCAGATGAAAAGATTATTGGCCGCAAAAAAGCGATTTATTGAAAAGGAAGCTGTAATTTTTTTTAAAACAATTCCGAAAGCAAATGAGATAATAGGTCTTAAAATAAAACAATTTATTTCATTTTGAGAGTGAACCGGAAATTAAGAGACATATGCAACAAAAAGTGTTAAAACGTTTAAAACTTAAATAATCTGTGATAATATAATTCGCTCGTTTGATCTAACATATTACAAAATTCGTGATCAAAACACAGTGACTTGCAACGCATGATAACGTGAAATGATTCACAAATCAGAATTACTGCACCCTAAAACGAATAACCGCAGATTGTGAAGAAGTAAAAAAAATGCTAGTATTTTGAGCGAATATAATTTCTACTTTTGCACTGCAATCAGCTGGGCAAAGGTCTCAAACTAAATTGATGAATTCCTACAATTTCCCGTTCTATTTAGATAAATAGTATATTACGGTACAAGAGACGAACGTCGAAGTTCCGCCACTGCTTGAAGTTGACGTCTTGCACGCAGTGGCGGGCCTTCGAATTTCGTCTCGCATACCGTATACTATTTTTCTTGATCCTCGGTGGAAACTAGCCGGGAAAATTATAAGGTTTTCAAAAAAACGACTTTGAAAATGTTGTCAAAATAGTCAGTGACAAACAGCCAAGGTGTCAGCGTGCGTGGCGAAAGTTATTACTTTCCACACGGGATGAAGAAAATTTTGTTCGGCGCGTTATTTTCGATGCTCGTACGAAAATGTTGACAAAACGTCCGAAACGATTTATCAACGAAATTTGCAGTTGCTAGTTACCGAGTCAGAAAGGTGCGTGTTGAAAGCTATTGTAATGACGGGTAAGTGATGCTTTCGCCATCGAAAACAGTGGCGAAGGTACGTACTTACTACCAGGGAATCAATAAAACGCTAATTTCCCTACTGCAATTTTATTTTTATTTCATTATATGAACAGTCTCATCAACCCTGAACCAATTATGAAGTGCTTTTTTAGTTTTAATGCGTCTTAACCGAATTAATTCGCACTCTCGGCGTATTTTATCCAATTTTATTTGGGATATGTATCGTAAATCTTACACGATCATTTTATAGCTTGGCAATGCTAAAAATAAAATTTAGACATTTATCTAGTGTTATGGCAAAAATACTGGTCACAGGTCTGGGGATATAATATACGGCTTTTAAATCATTTTATGTATAAACAGACACGTGAGGCGGATAAATATTAAGCGAGCAAGTCAATACAGAGGGCTGATTGGTCTGAGTGAAGCTGAAAAATATTATTTCTTTTTAATTGTATCTGGTCGTAAACTGAAGACGATTTACACTGCATAATAAGTCCTAGTGTAAACTGGATTCAATTAACCATACTCTCACTTTCTTTACATAATTCATGTTGCCTTAACAAAGCGACCGCTATAAAAGGAACATTTAATACTTTACAACTGCGACAGAACTTGAAATAGGTTGTTCTCTTGCTATGGGCATGCTAACCAGAACGTGATTTCTCAGCCAAGTAAAAAATCCAATTAAGTACTAACTACTACGCAGAATATCTATATTTAACAAAATAATCAGCTATCAAAAATAATTTAAGATTAATACTTTGGTAAAAATGTTAATACATTTTCGAGAGGTTTCATTAAAATTTCAAGTGTTTTACAGAGACATTCTCAAAACAGCATTATCACTTTTGATGCTTGCATTAAATGCTAATATTTAATCTATTAGAGGAATGCTTAAGTATACTTGTAGGAAATTTAATTAAGCCCTGATACAACGTTTTCAATGAAAAAGAAAAAACCCAGAAACACAGCATAAGGATTCAGCATAATGTTGAACGTGTCTATCACCTATCTGTCTATTTAGTCTTATCTCATGTTTGCTTTAAAAAAACTGCTTCAGTTTTGTGATTTTGGGAGTAATTTGAGGCTAGTAAGATGATGAATTCGTTGCTCGCAGAATTTATTGGTGTAATAAATATGACTTTATATAATTGATGTGGTACTCGAACTCAACGGTCCTTATCCATGTTCAAGCAAGCAACTTTCTTAAATCAATGAAGTTTATTTTAAGCTCTAGCAAAGACAAAATATATATTCCCAGTGAAGTGAGTGAAGGACTTATCTAATCAGATGTCTGTTGATACTTATTCAAGCCACTTTGAAATTTAACGAAAGGATGATGTTTGACTTTTCATTTTAGTGTTATTATATAATATGTAAGAATGTATTGCAAGCGAAAGAAAACTTCAAGAGTGAGGATTTCAATTTTCATAACATTATGTGTTCTGAGTGATCCATCTTATTTGGGTACTCATCTAAAAAGATGAGTTTAATATAATAAAAAATAATAATCTATCAAACTTCTCCTTTTCGGGGGAATACTCTGCATAAGTGCTAGATGATCCATTCTCACATTATTTACATTTGTTGTGTATACTTTCCTGAATGATGATCTATTCTTACATTATTTACATTACATGCCATATTTTTCGCAAATTGCAAGGTTTTCCCTGCATTTAATAGGAAGTGTACTGATGGAAATATCGATTTATTCTCTTTCTCAAATTTCAACTTTTATTTTACCCTTTCTTGCTTGCCTTGTTTAAAAAGACGCAATAAATCCTTGACAAAGATGTGATACTTTAATATGTAATATTTATTTAAAAAATGTGTTACGTTTTTTCAGCTAAATTGTATTGGAATTTGTAAATGTGACATTTTGTTCTACAATCGAGTTTTTTGCGGTATAAAATTCAGGAAAATTTTGTCAAAATATCGGTGTTGTCTCTTTCTGTCTGGCTTTCAAATGGGGTTTCAACTGTATAATTTCCAGTACAAAGTCATACAATAACAAAAATTTTAAAACGTTAAGTTTGTTTAAAGCCTAATACTTATAAATTTTTAATGTAGGCTCGCTTTAGTAATCATTCTTTGTTTATATAATAAATTTTAAAATACACGTTAAATTACTTATGACACGCTAGTTGATGGACATGTCCACAATTCTTCAAAAGTAACTCTTTACATAAACAATGGATATAATAATGTCTCGTTAAGCAACATTCAATGGAATCGAAGCAAATTTATCCTGAACATTGACAATTATTTTACATTCGATAGTGATAGAATTATAAATGGCATTCTACAAACCACCACTTAAATGTATTGTACTAATACTGCTTTCCTCTTTTTCTGTAAACAATATTATTTTCATTGTTGTTGGCAATTGTGGATTTTCCATACATTATTCTGGACCCATTTTTCATTGTTGTTGGCAATTGTGGATTTTCCATACATTATTCTGGACCCACTCCTGACGAAATTAAATTGTTATTTGCTTGTTTTCACTGGTCAAAAAATCTATCAAACTATTTGTTTGCAATGAATTTTCCAAACTTTACAATCGAAAAAATGTTAGTGATTCATATTCCCTGCTTTAATTAAAAATCATTGCATATAATAGAGATGGGTAACTCAGTGAATTTTCAAGAGCCGCGCAGTGCCGGCGGAATGGCTTGGTGCGCCAACCCAACGCAGTAACTCACCAGCACAGTTTATGTTGCAGTAAACTCATTTATGTATTACGCCGTATGTATTCTTTGGTTTTACTGAAGAGAGACACACGCCTGTTGCGTTGTTTTAACGAATGGAATGAATGAAGTCGCAATATATTTTCTTCTTGTAAAGCCTAGTTGTCTCATAAGCGAATATTATGAGAAAATATCCGAATATTTGGAGGTTTTAACAGATGTCGGAAATCGTTGAAATAACATAGTTTTTATCTGCGATTATTTAGTGCTGCAAAAAATATCGTTTTGTAACATGTGTAGGTAGCCAACATTGTCAGTGCTTCAATTTGTGCTAGCACTGCATTATTTTTATGATATACGATTCGAAATTCGGTTATTTACCGAATCGAGATAAATAAGAATTCATCAGTCATTAGATCTATGTCATAAGTCATCAGATATGCAGATTGCCCAAACTAGTGCCTAGGCATTTCGCACATTGCCGGATCTCGTACATTGCCGATAATATATTTATAACATGTAATGAGGGTTCGAAAATAAATAAAACGTGGGACTCTCTCTGTGGCTTCGAAATTCCACAATCGCACGGGCGTCATTAAAATTACATAACACGTAATATAATCTCTGCCGACAATGCCAGGAATGATATGGTGACAATCAGGCCTTCACGAACTTGCAATCCGAAGACTGCCATCTCGAATGAGGTTAATTGTTGCAACCAGGATTGGTGCTGCCATCTGTGAGTTTGTGGATGAAGGCCGCCATCAGCGTAATAGGTGCGGCGCAGTCAGATGGGATGAGTTATAACTCATCAAATCACAGAGTGGCAACAACTCAAAAGCGCATCTCAACTCAGTGTTACCCATG
The DNA here is from genome assembly GCA_024550625.1 of Dendroctonus valens. NCBI lineage: Eukaryota > Metazoa > Arthropoda > Insecta > Coleoptera > Curculionidae > Dendroctonus > Dendroctonus valens. Next base: position 1,231,545 of record JAJTJO010000090.1, on the reverse strand, counting down.
CCTAGCATACAATCAGAAACCTCATAAAACACGAATTCATGTAAAATATTGCATTAAACTTCCATTGGTTGCCATAAAAACATATTTTCGTACGTTAACAATTTCAACATAAATTCAAATTTTGGCACAGCTTGAACTTTATCGTCTAGCTTACTTCTTCAGTGTCTAGAGAATGTCATACTTTCTTGGTTACTCATCAACTGTTTACAGGTAACCTAAGGTGGTCATCTCTAAATTAATAATGTAATAAGTTAGTTGTTAGTTGGGGAACTGACGCAAGTTTATGAAGCAGACTGCCGAAGGCGGTCACCTGTAAATGGTTGTAAACACTATAAAATCTTTTGTTCATATGTGCTTTTCCAACCATTAAACTGAGTTATAAAATAAAAGTATATAGGCGTGGTTCATTATTCTGTCTTCGTCGAACTTGGAGTTGAAAAAATTAATACGCAAAAATAAGTTAAATAACTTATCGATCTGCTTTTGGCACTCCTGCGCCCTCAGTTTTTATCATCTTATAGCAATCTGTAATGCTTTATAAAGCCAATGATGATTAAATCGTAGAAAACTATCAGGATTATTAAATATGAAAAGAAACTCCGGTCGATTCAACTTTAGAACTCTTTCAAGTCTGTTATTGCACCTAAGTTTATATCGTAGGAATGATTGTTAAGAAACTTCAATTTATATGCATCTTTATCGTCCGTTATGTATGTTCGCTCCCTTTTTATTCCAATGTGTGTATGTTGATCTAAATTTTCGTCTTTAGGTATGTTTCCACTTTTGTCTTGTTTTATATTGGATTCTTACTTATTTACTACACTTAAATCTATAATCTGACAAATATTTTGTCCTCGATCTGTGTTGTTCTGCATTTGACAAGCATTGTTCTAATTACTACTACTAAATATTGACAAGTTTATAGTTTATTCGATGCTTCATAATAACATATCCAAATACAAGGAATAACAATGTGTTCGATATTTAGAAAACAAATCTTATTTAAGTTACAAGTGCTTCGTTGCCTGTTCTCTAAAAATGTTTATTATCCTCCTATCAAGGTCCACAAATCCACTAGAATCCCTGCTCAAACTGATACGAAAGAAAGTATTTTTTGCACTATCGTGAAAACCCAAGTGGAAACTTGATGAATGAAAAATTGAAAACACGCACTAACCAAGCTGCGCAAACATACAAATTTCAAATCATTGAGCCAATAAATGTTCAATACTAATAATATTTAACCATCTTCCACCAAAAATTCCAAATTCCATCACTTTGATATACTAAAGTTTAAAAAAGAAAATGAAAATTTCCTGTGTATATCAAAAATTTTGCTTCATTTATAGATTACTCTTGAAAACCAATATCAAAACCATGCAGTAAGCCTGAACTTGAACTATTTACCTTCGAGACTTAAATAAAATACTATTCACTTATCAACCAGAAATAGAGCTCATCCACACAGAGCAGTAAAAAGTTATCTTGCTCTCTTGTATATTCTTAAATCTATTGATTCGCGGATTTGTATGCGATCTCAATAACAATTGATTAGAATTTTTTCCTGTGGAATTGAAGGGCTTTGTTTTTATTACATCAACGAATCTTGCTGAGATAATGTGAACTCGTTTAGATTAAATACACTTCGCTCAAAAGTAGGTAGTACTGTCTAGTGTGTAATAATTGAGGACAAGCAAACAAATGAATCGGACAACGCAGTATATGGTGATTTGTTGTTAATCCGCAATAGAGTTTTTCGCATCGAAACCTCATGAAATCCACAGCTGTGCTAATTTTATAGCAGCACAAATATTCTCAGGACGCACTCTAGAATTTTATCAAATAATTGCAATTATTATGAACTACGAAATAACAAGTACGTGATCCAAAACATGTTTGCTTTTGGACTTTTCTATTCCCATCGTCAAAGTACCGGGAATAGTATTTACGCCATTGAGCAATGATTAATGGAAAATCGGACCATTAGTTTTACGGCTATATAAAGAGCCTGTATGATTGAATCACAAAATAGCAAAAAAACCATACCATTACATCAGACATAATGGAACTCACTTGAGAGAATGGACTGACACGAGACACACACCGACCAATTAATGAATTAAAAATAATCTAATTTTGGAAGCTATTCGCGCATACTTAAAACTGTCTGCTAGGAAACACCTTTCATTAAAGAGTTATTTTCGTGATTTTTAACAAGCCGCTGTTGTACTATCACTTGTAGTAAAGCTATTAGCGACCGGCTGTTCTTTTTTTGGCATCAGCGCAAAAAAATCGAAGGAAATGACGTGCCACAATGCGGTTATCACGGAAAATATTTCTCTAATGTAACTTGACAAAGCAACTGAAAGGAAAAGCAAACAAATGTAGAAGTGGAAATATTTGTCTGGATGAAGTTCTGTTATACGGATGTGGGATATCAATCAAAGTTGCTTTTAAACCGTCTAGAATAGCAAAATATTTGAGAATTTTCAATCATTGCTTCAAGTTCGTAGTGTAGAGAGAATGATACCTCTAAAACAGCATGGATGCATACGATTAAACTGGTGCGCAATTAAGCACAATCAATAATTCGCGTAAAAAGTACTTAAACAGCGACTGTTCAAAATTCAAAACAACAATAACAAGGCTGTTCGCTGTGAACTGAAGACATCAACAGGCTGTTTCTCATTTTCCTAAGCATTTCGTCGATTCAAATTGCATAATACAACTCTGTTAAAACGTTCTATTAAAAAATTCTTATCTGACATGTAGACTGTGGTTTTTTAATTGTTTTTAAAAATTCATAGGGAATATTTCTCACTAAAAGTATCTTGAAGGGTTGCCAAATTATGTAGGCATTTCGATAATATTATTTTTTAAAGTAAATGTCGCGATTAGTGAGTGCTAAGTCCTAATCATTGTTCGCTTTGCAAATTTTTTAAAGAGATTGCCTGGTAGGTTTTGGAAACACTATGCGAACAGGGTGCTCCCAAATTGCTGGTCTACATTGATTTCAGATCTGGTATATTTTCGGATTTACGGGCCTTTCAAGTGATAAGTTGAAAAATAATTTATTATTTATTAGTGTATTTGGCGTTTGCGGAAATTTGTAACAAAAGTAGCTCATAGAAACTTGTCGTTTGAAATTGTAAATTGATCAGAATTCTGGTTATTGCACTGGTAGGTAAAAATTTACTTTGAGAGTAAGATCAAATATAACAGTGTTGCCAAGTTTGGAAATATAATAAAGCAGTTAAATTGATCTATTTTTGCTTCAACAACGGCATACTTTGTTTTTTCGATATCTCGTATGGCTTGTGATGATAATACCAAAGAAAAAAAATCTAAAAAGTCTTTTATTTCAAAATCCGTTAGAGATATCAAAAAGAGCACAGTAGGTCATTTTTGTAGCAAAAAATGGGCTTTTCTAACTGCTGTGTCATATTTCTAAATTTTGCATCACCGTTAGATTTGTAATAAGCATAAAAGTTAATTTTGATTGTACCTGTACAATAATAGAATTTCGAAAAAATTATAATTCCTAAAGACGCCTATCTAGGAGCTATTTTTGTTACAATAATTTCACAAACGCCAAATAAACGATGTTATTACTAAGAATAGATTCCAATGTTCAACTAGGGACAAGTTGAGATCGCATAATTCCTTACAAAAGACTCGATCAACAAGAATATTATATGAAGTTCACGCTTTATTTTCAGGTCTTCTGTACGTTCTATCATTGTTGACTAACAAAGTCGGGACACCTTGTAGATGCCAGTAAATACATCAAATATAATTGATTTTTAAATATACCCTTAAATTCAGTCAAAATTTAACGGAATACAAATTGATTTTAACTTGAATTTAAGGGAATGAAACTCATTTTACATTTTTAAAGAGCTAAAATCGGTAAAAGAAATATGGCCACTCTGTAATTGAGACTTGCTTCTACGCTTGCATGCCAGTATCTGCATTCAAAGGAATTTGCATCCGAAAATGGAAGCCTTATTATTTCGTCTTATTCTTTTCATTATACTGACCTATAAACTTAAATATTAGATAAGGTGTGAAGTTTTTCGGTTGCATATTTGTACTCGAGAATTCTGTATATATGTATTATCGTTTAGTTTGCATTTCAATTGTGTGTATATGCAGCATTGTTCAGAATCATTTCAAAAACTTTCAAATTCAAAGAAGTTTGTCCCATAAACTGGCTACACTTTCATGATAATGATCACTTGAAATCTATAAAATGTGTATTCTTAAATAATACACATCCAATATAAATAATAATTGACTGTTAATAGTAATTTGAATCCAGCTTTGCTTACAGGCTGCGGACAACATAATACAGTGTGTCCCCAAAAATATGTGCATGCTTTTGGTAACAGGACAAATTGAATCAAAATGTTTTCTATTTTTCTACATACCTTCCATTCCAAGATATAAGCCCTAAAAGGCGCGAATGAAAATGGATTTTGCTTAAATAACTTCTAAGGTACTTGCTATCATTTGAACATTTTTTATTATGATAGATACTGATTAATGTCCGTAAAAAATATTTTTTTGGAACTCAGGTTGTTTTTTGAGTTAGCCAGGGACCGACCGACCAACTTGTACACATGTTTAACAACCTGTATAATTGACACAAGAATACTATTTTCAAGTAGTTAGAACCTAAACTGTTTTCCAGAAAACAGCTTTAAATAAATTTTTTAAAAAATCAATATGCAGAATTGATAATTTCACCCTTTAATAAAAAAAATAATAAGTGAGTTCAACATGGGCTTCCTGTAGTCTGATGTTCGACATTCTCACGCACAACGAATTGAGGGCTGTTGCACCTGCCACAAAATCCGAGAAAATATTGAAAAATAAGAGGTGTGAGATACCAAGTTAAGAGCTTAAGCCAAAAAGAAAAGAGATTTGAAAATGTACCGAAATAAATATTTTTTAGGGTAAGAATATTGTTACTCCGTGGTCGGATGTTTGCACACATCTCTTCAATAGAGTGGACTGAATGAATCTTTTGTGGTTTAAAATAAGAAAGACTGATTGCTTAATTAATTTAAAAAAACACGTGGTAACATTTTAACATTGACTGATGGTGAGGTTGTAGCCGACTGCTGCTCTGCACATGAACCGGACTGACCGTCGTTTTTGGCTACAAAGGGGTGTCAAGATGCTGGTAACTCTTATAATAGGAAAAACACGAAATTCCCTGTTCGTCTGTATGTGGCAGCGTTGTAGAGGGTGATAACTTCTAAACACTTCGTTCGTTAGAGGAACGTATTTTCTTGTCCAAATTGATAATTTTGTGAATGAGTTTCAAAAATCACACTTTGCAATAACAAATTTTCGTATTGAAATAATATTTTTCTTGAAAACCGTTCATTTTTTCGATATTATGCAAGAGTATTTTTCTTAGTTCAACTCTCAAGGTATTGAAAAATACTTTCTAGAGTTTGTAAAAAGTTTTAAAAATATGAGCATTAACGTGTTCAATCTGGCCAGTCCCTGGAGAATTCAAACAGCAAAATGAGTTTTAAAGACACCATTAAAAATGGTCTAATTATCCTAAGTACTTTAAGTCTTACTTAATAAAAATTAATTTCTTGCGGCGTCTCTTAGCAGGTAGGGTAGCAGGGAGGGACTGTAAAACTTTTTAATTGGAAATTTCCATGTTATTTGGCCATCCTGTAGAAAAATCGTTCAACTACAATCTTTGAGCTAAATTTTATTAAACATTCACGCTAATACTCTAAGTGGATTATACCAGAAGAAAACATGTAAAACATGAAACTTTGGTCTTGCCCTTCCTATACAAATTTTACACCATGTATTTTTTTGGAGACGAAAAAAAAACCACCTTTAACAATTCACAATGGGCAATTGCTTAGTATTATTTGTAGTAGTTAGCAATTAGTAAGTAAAAAGTTCCAGTCAGGTTTTCTTATAGCGTTTGGGCCAAAAAAGTTTAATATTGATAAGCAGTCTCAACATTTTTTTCCGTTGACACCAGCTAGACGGAATGTTTTTATATCAAAAAACCGCTAGTAAAGTCAGTCGAGAAAAAGTTACTACCAGTTCGACCTCATACATCAACAGTTGCGGCAGTAAAAGCAGATTGGTGTGATGTTCGTTTTCTAGTCGATAGTGTCCAACAACAGTTTTACGACTTTTCTAAATTTTCTTTTGACAAATCAAAAGACCTATCTTAACGAGTTAGAAGAAATAAACAAATATAAAGACGTTAACGGAGGACACTTAATATCAGTCGCGTTCGTTGGACTCCGAATAAATCATCGGCGAATTTTAATTTAAAAATATCCCGTCTGGTCTGGCCAAATTTATTTATTATTTTAATTTGGCGGTCACATTTTTCTTATTTTTAATCCCGACTGTCCCCGTGCAAATCAAACAGCCTAAATATTATCAATTTTCCTACGATATCCACGCTCTGACCTCATTCGTAGAAATTCGTCTGTTTTCCTATTGATGTGACTCAGAAGTGACATTTTTTTCGCGTACTCGTCCTAAGTGTTACGTTAATCAAAAGTATATTTAAAATTCGAAACTAAAAATAAAATGGTTAGAATTAAAATAGACTTCATCTTAGTATATATTTTTGCAATTATAACAATCGGAATGCTCAGTCCTAAATCAGAAATATTTAAATACAGATGTTCATTATACCGCAAAGCTATTTAATTAGTTTATAATTTACAATCAAATTAAACTGTTTATTTCATTATTTATAGTATAAGGCTTCTAGGAGGCAGCCAGGTGTTCGTTCTATCGTGATTCATATTCTACGGTTATTCTAATGTTAAATTGTTAACTTTATGCCAAAAGAGTTAGTCAATGTCGTGATAATTCCCCATCTTGAATCGCACATTTCAATAACAAATCTTCCGAAAATGAGTCATTTAACTTCGAATAATTCTCAGCCCATGGTGACAAGTCTAGTTGAATACTACCAAAATAAATTCACTGTACTCTCACTTCACCAACTATTGATCAGTTTTGTGTGAATACTTCACCCAGTAAATAAATCTCGCAAATACCTACGCCCCTATTAATGAAATTAATATTTAAGTATTTAAATATACGGATGATGCAAACGTCTATTTTCCTTGATACTGACTTTTCGATATGAGAAATGCGTTGCCAATGTTTAGCGAGCCAGTATTTTTATTTTAGTAACCTTGTTTATAGCGAATGCAAGATAAAACTTTGCACTACATTAAAACCTACATAATTATTTGAAAACATCTAATAATGAATAGTACATAATATGTATTTAATGTTTGTTTCTTTTCAGTGCTTTTAGACATTTTTAGAGCCGTGGCTCAAAATGCTTTTAGTGATTACTCCGCGTTGAAATTTTCTCATAAAAACTATCTTAACAGTCAATGGAGAAGCTATTTAATACGATTAGCAAGGATATTGATAAAATATTTATTTTCATGATTTATGCTTCTGATAAAACTCTAAATGAATATAATAAAACTCAATTAATGTGTTTTATTACTGGCAGTATATTGCAGTAAGTATTGGGTAATATAGACAGAGAAAAGAAAGTTTTTTCAGGCTTCGGAGCGCCCAAGCGATGCAGTAAAAACTATATTCTCACTCCGTATTTGGAGATATGTAATTGTTACTTTAATGAGCTTGTGAACAAAAAATAAAAGAGGCTTAAAGCATTTCAGGGGTTTAGAACAACAATCTTATGAATTATGCTAAGGCACAGCCAAAGATAATATTTATTTTATTGTTTTCTCGTAAACAGCTCTCATTTAAGCATTCACAAAATCCTTAGAACGTTGTTTTTGATAAAGCCAGCAGTTTAGATACGTGAAAGTAAGTTATTTTGAATTGAAAATTGAGAAACAGACTGATTTCTAAATCCGCTCGTCTAATTTGGTCGAGCCTCGACCTGTTCACAAACGCGTGATGCTGCATCTGTTCGTCGCGCGGAACCGTAATGATGGGTGACCACTGACCACGAGTATCGATTGAATACAAGATAATTCGATTTTGAAAGTCTGAGGAACGGAAATATTAACTGCTAAAATAGAGTTGCCTCTGCCGCCAATCTGCTATTCCAAATAGTCCTGCAAGTATATGTCGACTGAATCATCGAAGTGTAGGATTTCATCATTCAAGACATTAAAAGGTTTCGCGACATTTAATGAAACTAATCACTATAACTACGTATACAAAATTAGAATATTTGGCATTCGCAATAATTTTACTATTAATTTCAACTTAAATTTGCAAAAAAATCAATATGAATCTCCCAGCTCTAATTTCAGATTCTTAACAACAAGCAGCAACGAAAATACTCGCTCATTTCATCGATTTCATCGAATAAACATCGTTGTTTTGAAAAACTATGATAGCAAGTGCAAAGTAGAAAGAGAAAAACTTAATCTGAGCTTAAACGAAAAAAAGTATTTGTATTCTATAATAATTTCCAATTTCATATTATTCAATGATAAATTATTAAAAATATCATACACTGTTCATATCTAGTCGATTTTAAGGCACCGCAAGTTTTTCAAGAGAAAGAGGAAGCATCTGCAAGAGAATTTCTTCGACCTATGCAGGATGCTATGTAAGTGTGGAGCCAAACTTCGAGAGAGATTCTCAGAGAGTGATTTTAACAAGAAATGTTTATAAGAGCTTGAGTCTAGGTCTAGGCTCTAGGTGTAAGGAAAATGGGAGGTGGTATACCCATAGGTAAAAGCTCTAGCCAAGGAGAAACGTGAAGCGTACCAAAGATATCGGGGTAATCAAACACCGGAAGGAAAGCACCGGTACATCGAAACAAGAAATAGAGTCAACACAGAAATCAGTACCATAAAACGAAACTTCTGGGAAAGGTAAACCTCTGAAATGGAGCACGACTTATACGAAGCACAAAGAAAGGTATGGGGAATGTTAAAAAGAAGGAAACTCGAAATTGTGGAATAAACACAAACACTACAAATTAATGAACTCCAATGGAAAACCCCCTTTGAACAATTGTACACAGATATACCCGAAGAGGAAAACAGAAACGCGATTGAAGAAGAAGGCGAAGAAGCTGAAGAACCTCCCGAAATAACCGAGAGAATGACGATAGAACAGACAAAGAAGATTAAAAACAGAAAAGCACCCGGACTGGATGGGATACCAAACGCGCTATTGAAATATGGGGGACACCAGCTAATGACAGAACTTTAAGCTATTTAGCAGTAAACTAACAAACAAAAATGTCCCAAATGATTGGAAAAAGAGCATAACCAACAGAAGAAGAACAATGTTATGTCAATTAAATAGTTACAAGCGGTGGCGTTTTAAACTTGAGTAAATTGTCACATTACTTTTATGATACGTCTTTTTGTGCCTGCTATTTTGCATTCCTCAGATGTGCTTCATCACCAAATTGAACTACAATCAGGTAGGGCTCACACTGATTTTCTTTTGAAAAAGATGACATTTTACGACGGTATTGAGACGGCCACCTTGGTTGTACAAGGACTTTGGGTCCAATATATATGTAAACCTACGACAGCCGTAACAAACGAGTTATCAGGTAATAATAACAGTTAGGAGGAGTGTTAAAAGTCACAAGTTTTCAGAAATGGGATTATTCCAAGTCTTTTCGACCTAGTCAATTTTACCAACCCCAATTTTTATAGCTATGATACTAATAGAACACCACTCAATAAGGTATTACAGATACAACACGTAAAAATCCTATGTTGCTCGTTAAAAAAACGAACTGTGTGCAAAAAGACACATAATAAAAAAGCAAAATTTTTCTTTAAAAAATTATATTAATCAAGTATTTTAGGACTAGCAAACAATAAATTTTTTCCAGTGTTTTCGACCCTATTATTAGATTTTTTTTCTTTTCGGTCGAGGAAAATTTCCCCTATGGGATAATATTGTTTTGTATTTGCGCGTCTGATTTTGGGATCAATTCTATTTCGATATTTTTCGCATCCTCCATTGCAGCCAAAGTCGCTTTAACAGTGTTCAAAATTCAGGTCATATTGTTGATTTGGAAGAACAACGGATCGAATAGTTGCCAGATAATCATCAATTAACTGGATTTTTTATTGGGAAAGTCTTGCGCAGAGTACTTCTTGCTCAAATATGTGATAAGTGCCTTAGGGTCACTAGTATATTCTGTATCATCAATTGCTAGCAACGTCTCAGTTTTAGCCACCATGGTAGTACCACCACACTTATAGTAGCTTACACATGTGCCTTATTTTTTCGAGGTCCTTCAAATTTAACAAATCTGGATAATGTTTTTAACTCGATCTCAAATTTCAAATTCATATTTCTCTTGCACCAAATGCAAGTCGTGCCCAATTTCATAATATTTAATTACTTCTGGTTCAGAATGTGATTTAAAACTGCACAGAACACACTGTTTATTGAGTTTTCTTCTGGTCTCTGCCATTGCTCCATGAACTTTTATTTGATTAAACAAAAAGTGGTGTTTCTGAGTAAAGTTTGCGCCACCTCTACACTTTAATTGGCGATTGCTCGCATTCATAACTTCACTGCATGGAGGAGACGTTTCCAATCTGTTAATCTAAAGCAAGCAGAATTAACACAAAGCAATGTAATGCAGGTCTTTCTAGAAACTCAACTCAACTCAAACTCAAGGTTAAATAAAAAAACGCTAAAAGCACTATTAAATTGAAAAACTGTTAGGTTTGGGATACAAAGGAATAAAGAGAAGGTTCAGGGTTAGGTTTAGGGAAGGAAGTCAACAATTCCAATAAATCCTTTCATTGGTGACGAGGGATTACAATGTAAACGACACCGTAGTATTTGAAGAATGAGCCCCGGTCGTCCAGCTCTTGTAATAATTTTAGTCTATTTAGACTCGCTTGTTACGATTACGAAACGCTATCTTGCCTTTAGCAGTGTTGAGAAAAAGTCCATATTTTCCAATAGAGACGTGTGAAGACGCCCAAACAAAAAGTGTGAGACGCCCAAACAAAACTTCTTGTCAATGGACATGGCAGACATGGAGCGCCTTATTGCTATCCAATTTGGTGACAAAGCCCTGTGTAGAGCTGCAAAATCGCAGGCACAAAAGCACGTAGCCGGCGTCAGCCAAGACTCTCGGACTCTCTTAGAATCGTTTAAATATAACTTGAAGATGTATCTTCGATTTAACAAATGCACTCCAAAGGTATTATTTAAGAACCCAGTGATAGTTTTGTCAACTTTCAACCAAAGGTTTTCTTTGATCTATGACTGAGACAGTGATGAAGACTATATTGCCCATTAAAAGGAAAATATGTGACCTTAAATAAAAATGTTCATATAACATACTATACCCTTATAGAAAAGGAAAAATCTGCATTATATAATAATATTCTTATTATTTCAAGGTGTTAACTAATAGTGTAGTTAACAGATGAATTTAAAGCTCTGAAATCAATAAAGTTTTCATTGTAGGCAAACAAGCGGACAACTATCAAAGCCAGTGCAAACAAACAAATATTTTAATGTTTCAACGAACGTTTCCTTAACAACTTCCTAATGTCTTGTTTACAAGATTAAGCATTAGGATTATTTTTTCTTGGTGATTTTTATGGATTTTTCCTTAGCGTTAACTGAAGCGCCTAAATGAAATGCGACGCGCACTCGACAACATTTTCGAATATGTTATTTTTGGCTAGTTGAATAATTAGATAATACTATAAAATCATCTCATCCTCGTTTGCACAGTGTCAAAGGTTAGCGCCTACTAAAGTTAAAGATGATGGCTTATTTTGACTTCTAATGCTTTAAATACATGGTTTTTTGTTTCTACGTTTCGGTTGATGTGATCTCGTGTTGTGAAAATTTAGCTTTCGATACGCCATTGCGAAGCAATGCTTATGACTGATCAGATAATTTCGGAACAGTTTCCGAGGTATCAGCTCATTTAGCTTTAACATAAGTACCTGTATTTGCTTACATCTTTTTGGAAATTCAGTGATAGAAATATTTTTGAAAGCAGATTATTTATTTTAAAATTTCATTCGAGAATTCGATAACTTCCAGAAACCCTCTACTACATCCTTCCTAGAAGGTATCCTTTCTTTCTTTCGAGAAAAGAGAGAAATCACCTTAAAGTGTCGTTTCAGAAAATAGAAACCGTTTTTCGTTCATCCAAATAGCAATCGAACAACAAATCGAATTCAAGGATGAAAATCGTTCACATTAACGTCCTACAAATTGTAGAGCCAATTTCACATCGGTACACCGATAGAGTGTAAAATCTAATTCGTAATTAATATTATTATGCATTAAAATTGGCAGATATTTACGGAATTATTGGCGATTCATGGACTAAAGTTCAAAAAGCTACCTTTAAACGACCTTAACTACTGGCGATAATTTTTTGAGACGCTAGTAATGATTACCTGAATAAATAAATCAATGATTCAACTATGAAAAAGCAGTAAAAATAAGTATGTGGAATATATTTTATACAAAAACGGTCATTTGAGAAATTGTGAATGTTATCAATTCTCTTTGATTTCATGATAGTACTTTATTATTTATATTTATTACATAGTAATGATAAATCCACTTGTAAGTTTTCTTTTTCCTGAGGAATATATCTTTTTAAAATTGATGTAAAAAGTTCAGCAACAAACAAGCTTCAAAATTTCTTATTTGTATTAATTAATTTTTTTGTTATTTACTGCCGACCAAAAAGAAATGATTAGAAAAATGCCCTAACAGTTCAGACAACACATTATCTAGCTCCTTTAAATATTTAAAAAATTGATCTTACTATTAGAATCCGAATACGTTCTTTAAAAAAATGACTATATTATAATGTGTTTTCTATTCTATAATAATCTGTTGTTACTTAGTTTTGGTTATTAGTTATATTGACTGCTTATATTTCTCTTATCAAGAATGTCTTGACCATCGTCAAATAATTATATATATGTACAGTAGAAAGTAATAAAAATTAAAAATTGATTTCAAAAGGTGGAACCGCATCTTGTTGCTGGTTTGAATTTATGTACTATTAAGAGTGTGAAAATATTTTAGCATGAGTAAGAACACTATTTCAATTCGATTGTTGGTGAAAACTTCTATCTGATATCCATATAGAACTACGCCTCTACTTTTTTACAAGAAGTTTAAAGTTTAAAATTATTTTAAAAACATACCAGCAAGTCTGTCGCCAATAACGTCCTCTTCAGAGGAAAGACCTAAGTCACGAAAATCAACCGATCGAGCAAAAACTGCAAAATTCAGAAGAACCAAAACCCGGATGACCACTTGTGGAACCATTTCGAAACTTAACTAGCAACACTAGATAAGGAAAGCTTCCGATTTGATCTAACCGATTGGCACGTCGCACTGAGAATAACTAGCAAAATTCGAATAATAATTTAGAAAGTACTCATCCCCACCTTACAGGTAGTACCTTGACCGCCCACATTTAGGGCTATAATTAAGGGTATATTCACGCATCATAGCTGGTGACCAATAACAATTAGAACACATGTCTCTGGTTCTTTTCATTGGCTCCAGGTAGAACACATGGCTCGGTGTAAAACTGCATTGAAATCTATAGAAAACTGCACTTAATTGTGTGTTAGCATTTTAAACGATAAATAGCAATTATCGATCGATAAGTGGTCACGATTTTTTTCATATCACTTTCAAGTTCCAATCAGATATATAGACAATAAATGGCATTGAAGCGCCTGATAAAACTCATATTTTCTGCTGCGTTTTCTCGGACAGAAACTTACTAAAAGGGCCGACGGGAAATTTTCTACCTGTTTAAAGAAACTCAATAGTTGTATTGAAATAATATAGGTATATTCAATAAAAACTTGCAATCGAAATATCGAATGAGCATTCCTATCTTAAGTACTATCTTAAATAAGTAATATTTTAAAACAATGCTTTTATGGCGGCCTATAAAATGCAACCTACTTTCAAAATAAAACGTATCCTACGCCACTTAATGTTTATTTCTATTTGAACAGGTCAAACAATTTATACCGTCCATTCAAGTTGCGCTATTAAAAGGAAGTTCGTTCCCCACTATGCAGTGACTACTTGACCAATATAAAAACGAAATCTTCACTTTACTCACTATGTATACTATAATGTATATAATCACACTACCCTGTATATATACATGATGGGCAAGCAATGTTCTTATTTCTAAACTCAATCCTCTTATTCAAACTGCTTTGCTTTAAAGGTGACTTAACAAAGAACACATTTCTACTCTGCTAATTCGGGGAAACGAAAAATATCCTATTTGAACATAAACTTTTTGAAAAATGGCCCAAATGTGTAAATTTTATTTTCAAAATGCACATTTTGTAACGCTAACTGTAATTTTTAAGAGATGCAAAGGTAAGAATTCCTTATGTGCAATTTTGCACCAACACTAAAATTATTATTTTCTAAACTTTACTGATCAAAAAACTTAAAATCAAATTTCAATCGGCAAATAATATGATATAATAAAGATGAAATCTGTCTTTATCAATATAAATCCTCACATAACCGAAACATTTGACGATTAATAAAAAAATATAACTTGTTAAAAATACATAAGTAATAATTTCAGGAAAAATACAACCGATGTTGAGAAAGTATTTAAAACACAATTTTTCATGTACATTTAGTTTACCTTTAAAATAGTCCCTTGAAATACTTTAATATGCCAAAAAAACTGTAATTTTTTGCAAAATACAAAGTACATTTTGTTTTACATGTTGTTTTACGTGACGCGTTCATACGCTTATACGTTCATTCAATAAAAGCTGTATTTAGCAGATCTAATTGTATCAATAATTACTGCTTTACATTAAAATGTTCATCAAAATTCAATAGATAAATGCAGAACTAGCTTTTAGCATCTGATGTTTTTTTTAAGAAAAAAAACCTGCAATTTATTTTCGTTTTAGTTTAGCTGCATGCCAAGTTATCAAAATGACTATTAAGGAGCTTTCAGTAAACGAGTGAAATGGAAATTTCTTTGCTCAATATCACTAATTACTTTTGTTTTTTATCAAAAGCGACTGCACTGTATAAGTCGTCAATTTCGTTAGTTATCTGAAGGCCAAACTGTACGTGAAAAGCGGTTGGAACGTCAAATTTCTTTAAGTTCTTCTTATCAAATTGGTATTTCTAATGCCGTTAATGTCTTGTATGTTAATCTTAAAGTATTGAAAACACATCAACACTTAATTTTTAACGAATAACACTTTTAGTACAGAATTGGTAAAAGATACTATAATAATAAATTAAAAATAACTTAAAATAATAAATTTTTGGACACTTCAACAGCAGTGAGATTTTTGGATTATTTCTGCTTCACATAGAAAAGTTGCATTACCCAATAATTAACCAAGACATTAAGCCAGAACGAAATTTGAAGAACAACATTCAACTTTTTAATTTCGGCCCCAATTTGTTTTCATCTTTACAGAGTTTATAATTTGCACGTTAGCAAAGCAGCAATTTAATCTGCCTCGATTAATAAAGTGAACATTAATTCTGGTCTGAAAAAATTCACTAAACAGAATTATTTCTTTCTACTGCTTTAATTTCACCATACAAAAGAAGTGTTAAACTTTATATTTTTGGCTTAGTTTTAGTCGTTTTGTATTGCTGCATTTATCAAGCTAACATAATCATAACTCAAAACAGCTTAGCATTTATATCCATTAAGCACTGAAATCCATTTCCTTATGTTAGCAAAATTGCAAGTCCATTAATAAACATGCCTTAAGTTTCCAAAACGCGGGCAAAACGCATAAGCGTAACAAGTAGAATTGCTAATTGACCTGAAAACCTTTTAAAACCTTCTTAGTTGAATGAATGTCCGTAATCTTCGATATATAAAGCATGCAATTTATGTAAAATGATTATATTTTGTCCGTTACTGGCGTTATTTATTTAATGTTAAATAGGTTTTCGAGGGTGGTCGTTATCTGTTGATTTTTGCATTATTTTTGCTAGGCTCGATTTGAGAGATTGTTTAAATTTATTTTTTAGCGAGTGATCGTTCTATTGAATTCCTGCATGAAACGTGGTCAATAATGTCTCATAGGACAGAACTGTTCATTTGCCAATCGGTATTTTCGAGCTTTCAAAGAGCGATTTTTCAATTTGTGGAAACTTTGGATAAATAAGTTAAATGGACAACTTTAAACATTAAGTTTTAGTCTCCCAAAAAGAGTTACATTCGAAACAACTTCACCAGACACACAGATGTCACCTTATTTATGACTTTCAAGGCCCAATATACGATTTATTTTTTGATATATTTGAATTTTATACAAAAGTAAAACAATAATAATACAAAAACTTTAAATCTAATCCTCGACAATATTTTTGTGGCAGTTTTACATTTGCCCAGATTAAATTACCTGCTTTTCATATGGCGACATGAATTTTTTATTGTCACCATATTTTTTTTCAAACAAATGTAAAACCGGACTTAACCGACTTGTATGTTCAAACTTTATCAATAAGCAAAAAATCATTAGAGGTACCGCTGGTAAAAATATTAACTCAAAACATGTTAAATTAAACATTAAAAATAAAGCACATAAGCTGGAAATGGATATTATATTGACATTTTGTCTGATTATTATGTTCCTTTCTGATATTTTAATGTGTTTCATTCTTGTTTTCAGTTTAACTAATATACAAACTTTTTTGATAGTTTTAGTCGGTTTTTATAAATGCAATTTCTTGTCATACAGTTGCGTTTTCCTGCCAATTTAATCCTGATAATGTCCCATATATTGTGAAAACATCGAGTTTTTCCGTTTCCATTTAGCAAGTTTTTTGAATACATGAAAGTGAACGTGAACAACTTCTCAGTTAACGCATTATTAACCATTTTTGATTATTAACGGTCTATAACAGAGTGCGTTATGATGCGATTGCAAATATTATAGAGCATGTTTTAGAATAGATTTAAATCAAAATACTTATTGAAGTGTTAACAAATTTTTTATATTTTTATAATTTTTCATTCAATTTTTTTTCAGATTCAGAACAAAGTTGTTTCAAACATTTAAAATATTATTTAGGCAATTGATTCCAAAGTTCGTTTTCTTGCAAAGGAATTTAACATGTACCATCAGTTTTTTACAAATTTTTATCAAATACGAGTCTATATTATTTAAACGCAATTGTCGCCATGGCCTACTTTTTGTTGCGAATAAATCAATTTTTTAAAGATAATTTATAAACAATGACAAAAATAATGTGTTTATACTAAATCCACTAGAAATAAGTATTAATTAGTAAAACATTTCGACATACCGGCTGCTTTGACTCTGGTCTTAATGTTATCATCATCGATAAGGGGGGCTTTATTCCTACCCAACACAATCCCGGCAAAATTAGCCGCTAAGATGAAACAAACGCAGTGTCTAAACACGGCCATATTTTGAATAAAAATAAAATAGTAAAAAATCACTATACGAAAAAAATCACTCAATTCACTGGTCACCAAAATTGGAAAACTCGATTCGCGAATTTGAATAGTTTTATGCGCGAAACATCGTTCTCTCGACGTGTGTGCCGGTCAAAACTATTTATGTAATGTTGTGTGATGACAATTCTGACGTTTGTTACAAACGCTAAGCAAGCGCTAGCGAAACTGCTCGCGAAGAAAGTCGAGCGTGATGCTATGTAGTGGTCCCCTTCTCTGATATGTGATCCTGGCTACGGTTTCCCTGCTTTTTTAATCCTTAGGAAAGGACGAAGGATAACTCTTTCAGCTTCACCGCGTTGCTGCAACCAATCAATGACACGGGAGTACAGGGCGTTCGCTCGCGATTGGCTTCATTCATTCGAACGTTTTACCTTACCCAACTTTATTCGGTTGTTTTATTCATTTTTTTCCATTTCAAGTGCTTCATAGTAGGGGAAGAAGGTCATTCATTCTGCAACAGTGAGCAGCTACAGTGCATTGCAGCCGGCTGTCGATCATCGAGGAAGGCGGCCGAAAACAATTGCGTCGCGGCTACTGTTGCACTTATCTTGTACGGATCCGGAAACCAAAACATAACGATTTAAATTTATGACCAAATTAATAAAACCGCTTATTCGAAAAGGCTCAAGTTTCAACCAACAGCAAACACATTTTCTGCCTAATAGGTATTTATGTGTATTTTTATGAACTAAGTGTTTCCCATCTACCCATTTCTAAATTATTAGAAAATATAGAAAGATCCGGATTTGACCAACCGGTAAAGGAATTTAATAAAACGTATCAAGTCGACATTGAAATATTCGTCGTTTTCTGCCACACCAAAAAATTAAAAGTCTTACATTTTCAGATCTTCAACAGTTTCTTTGCTCATCTTTTTCCACACCCTTAGTTGAAAGCGGCCCCCAACATTTTTGTTGTAACTGAGTTGTGTATTTGAGTGTTTGATAGTTTAGTTTTTTGAGTCTAGTTTTTGATAATACAATATTAACCAAAAATAAATTTTTGAATAGCAAAAAATGTTGGATATCGGTCAGTTGTGGTTTTTCTTCAATCATTCGAAAAATTATTTTTTTCTTAAGCGGTAAAATATAATTACAGCAGATAGCAGTCAGGACAAGTCAAATAAAAATCAGGAAAAGCACTAAAAGATTTGCAACAAATTAATCTTGAAGTTCAGATTAAATCTGATTGCAAGAACTCTAAATTGAAAGAGAAAAAATATTTCCTAATTGTGAGTGATCAGCAGTAGGTACTCACTTTAGCTGGTGTTTTCTTCAGGATACAAAAATAAATCGCTAATATGTATCATTCAATTATAAATATCTATTACTTTATTTTTAACTCGGCAAGTTTTTAGGTTGATTCTTTTGTTGAAGTATAAGAGAAATTACCACTATTACATCTTGATAGTAAACTGATGTTCGCTATTTTCGAATATAAACGAATTCACTATTTTTTCGCAGGTGAAAGGCTGAATGAATGGGAAACATGATAACTAAAAATCCACCGATTAAAAATAGGATTTTTAATCTTTTTCTTTTAAAATAAACTGAGACCTTATTTCAGGGAAGAGCAAATGAAATCACCCAACAAGTTTACAAACCGAGATAACTACTAGTTGGGAGCTTTAATTCCCATAAGAGGCAAAAAAATTAATAATTTCCACTTGTCAACAGCTCCACAAAAATTCGGTCAAAATTACCATTTCAATTTTATAAATGAGTATTTAAACAGAATATTTTCTCTATTACTTCACTACCGACTTTGTATAAGTTAACAAAATGTCAATATGAGGCATGTACGTATCATAAGCAATATACGGGGTTATCCGATGTTGAACCCATTCTGTGGAAGATTTATATTTCCATTTAAATATTTCTAAATTACAACTAATGTCAACATACAAGGTGATTCAAAATTGAAGACATTCATTATAAGGGGTTATAGGGGCTCATTTGGAGAGGACGAGAAAAATATTGAAAAATATTTTTTCCAAAATTTCTAGAAGATATACAAAATATATTTACAAAATCTTCATTTTCTATATAATCTTCTTCATAGGTTATCGACCCACGGCCTTTCTGCCTTTGCATATGTACATGTATTTGTATCAATTCTCTAACTTAAACTCCCTAACTGTAATCTTAAAATTAGTACAAAGGAAAAAAATATATCTCATTCTATGTCATGTCTTTTCATCGTCTAACGGGTTGGTTCAGTCGTGTTGGAAGTGTTCAAGTAGTGTTGTTGTTGGGTAGCGGAAGCGGGATTGTCTCGTTTGTCTTGTGAGGTAAAGGGGATTCAGTAGGGTCCAGTTGTGGGGATTGTTTTTCCATTTCGTTTGTAATTGAAGTTGTCTTTCGGTTATTCGAGTTATTTTGTTCGTTCGTAGAGTAGTTGGTTTTCGGGTAGTTGGTTTCGTCTTATTTTGGTAATTGATCTCAGTGCATTCTATTCTGTTGTTTGAATGTGTTGTTTCTAGGAGATATTAACGGTTGAAAATCGAATTTCAACTTTGTTATTGAGTATTATTTTGAAATGGCCCCATGTTTGATTGATTGCTTATTGAAAAACTTAAGCATTCGAACAGAAAAATTACTATTTTTACTTCAAACTATGATTTTTTTTATGTTAAAAAATTACTCCTACAATTTTTTGATGAAAATTTAAAGCAGCAACGATGTTTTTTGTCGTTAACAGATAGTTACAGGTAGATAGCTTTTGTCGAGAATAACAAGCATTTGTCAATTTGTGAATTGAGCGCGAGTTAGTTAACTGAGTACGGGAAGCTGCTCAAAATGTGAGCCCAGACTGCTGCCAAGAGTGCACAAACTCAAAAAATTGGAACACAAACATGTTTGGAGTTAAACGGGCAGAACTTCGAACACATCATGAGATATAACAACTTAATTGTAAATAGATTAATTGGTCCATAACTTTTTACAGGAGGTTGTTGTTGACATCCGCAACTCTAACCTATTTCATTGAATTTCAATCTCGCTTTCTGTGTTTATCTATGGTTACTAGAGCTTTAGATATTTAAGTAGCAACAGGTATGTACGTAATGTTAATGGGGCAGGTTTCCTTGAGAAACATTGTTGCCGTCCTTCTGATCTATTTTTTTGCAAATATCTCAGTTTTAACACCCCCAGACAACACCCCCAGAAGAATGACCCCTATTTCGAATCACCTTGCATAAAAGCTAAACTGTTTATAAATCTGCAGACCTAAGAAATTGGTTCAGTTTATTAATTTGATACTTCTGTTCCTTCATTTCAGTTTTTTTTAGTGTCAATCATTTTACATTTTTTTGTCATTGGTTATCAGTATATTTCCATCAAATGAATTTGAAAGTTTTGTGTTAGCCAATATTTCTGATTTTGCTGCTGTAGGTACTGATATAGTATGTGTAAAACTTGAGAAATTTGGGCTGCTTTGAGCTATTTTAAATGTGCTTCCTGATGTGACTTGCAAATGTAGTTGAATTTACTATTTGCAAATATTGCTCTACATTTTCTTGTTGATGCGTGTGATTTAATCCATTCGATCCCACTTTATATTATGGAGCATATTTAATGCCATTTCAACTCATGTGAACATATTGAAGAAATTGGAATAATTCTAGTAGTCTATGTAGACCTCCCCCGAAAATATTGAAACAATAAAGTTTATTTAGGGTTAATTTTAATGATGGATTACATGGAACACATATATCAAATTGATCATATTCAAACCTATGTTTTGTGATGAACATTGATTCGTTTACAGATGAAACGAGAATGTTACCTAAAGGTTCGCTACAAATTCCCTGAAGCAAGTATTAAAATGGTTAGCCACGTTTTGAGCTTGGTCCTTTAGGTGGTTATTAATACTGTTATTTGCTCTTTCTGTGATTTCATCCCGAATGCAATTCTCAGCCAATTGCGCTTCCTGTGACTTGCTGTGACTTCATCCAAATAAAACAGCTTTGTTTTAGGGATCAAACCCATTAGCTCTACTGTCATAAGTTAGACATGCTCGACTTCAGTATCCTTACAATCGTTCTTAAACAAAATCATGCCTCTTCAACACAAACAGTGTTTTTACATATTTACGTCCAGGGGAATTTTACATTCAGACAGATGATTAAAAAGTGCCATACAATGTCATTCAGCTAAACAGAGCATCAGACTTTCTACTTTTAGCACAGGTACTGCACTCATTGTTTGGTATTAAGAAGGCTGAAGGTTTTCGTTGCCGCTTTGAAATTTTGAGCGATAAATATCAGTTTACTGCCACATATGGTATTTGTTTTTTCAATTTTTATATTATAGAATTTGGGCTGTACGACAAGGAAATACCTTTTCTGGGAAATAATCAGTTCTTCTTGGTGTTTTTAATCTCTGTAGTGTAATTACAAATTGAGAGAAAATGTCATTGATGCCATTAGATCATGAAAGATTCCCCGATGGAAAACAGAGCAAACTGTTAGTTATGATGGTAGGAAAATCTTCTAATGGTTTGTCATCGCTAAATGGGCAATAACCAATTTTAAATTGTGTCAATTTTAAAATAGGTTGTGTTTTAGGTCAAAATAATAGAAATAAATACATTTCGGATTTTGGCTTCAAACTCTCGAATTAATTGTTCGAAACCTTAAGTTTAACTGACCTTACTTGACTTATTCGTCAATTACCGTCAATTATCAAACCATTATGTAATGAGTTTGACGTATATTGTATAAGCGTTTTCGCTTAGCTATAGAATATTTGTTTAAAAGACCATATGTCGAGATTGACCTACCAGCTGCCATTGTCCTGCTTCGTTTTAAATCCTCATCGAAAAGCGGCAGTATTTTACCCTTAGCCAGGGCGCTGCCGGTCACATAAGCTGCCAATAGGCAAATTTTCAAATATTTGAAGAGGTGCATGATTCCAGTGCCGGTACACTAGATATGGATCCAGTGATATCCAGTTTATCGCTCACAAAGGTTACGTCAGACACCCGCTATGTCAAAAGTACCGCTAATTTTACGAGAAATAAATCGGTCTTCTAAGGTTGATCAGGCAGATCTCCAACGATTACTAGGGGTAAACTTCCAGCTAATACAGCAACTTCCATTCGTGGATTTCCGAACCGAACCGCACTCTTTCCATAGCCACCGTCCGTGATAACCATAATCAGATACTGATGATCCAGTGATACTTCAAGTGATTCGCTACAAAAGACCTTACCGAACCGCACGACTCGTCAAAGAGAACACTTTTAATATGAATGTGTTTATAAGTCTGGGTGCTTATCTTATCACGGAAGATTACATTATATGTTATAACTACTATATGTGATAAGACAATGTCACCTATAATTGTTTAAAAATTTTATTAAGAAAATTTTATTATTTCGTTTATCTTGAAGGACGGGTGTATTTTGGGAATTCAGTGAACCGATTAGTTGCAAAATATCGCGAATAATAGGTAATTTCTGTACAGTATTTCGCATTGGAATCCATCATAATAATTAAACCTACAATAAATGATTCTACAGGGGAATGATATCTTGAATTCTCAGTACCTGAACTTCTACTCCAGCAGATAATACGTTAACATTTATTATTATTATATTATAACACTTTTAGAATCAGTAATATGTTATTTTATTATTTCATTAACAATAGAAGAGGGAGATTTTTCGCTGCGCAAAAATGCAGTTCCACTCTAAATATCACATCTTACTTCTTCTGTGAAAACGGCACGTTTGTTTTAACGGATTCTTTTATAATGCAGTTTATTTTGAAAACGTGTTTCTTTAGCTGCACCAACAACGTTTTCGTCAAAGATCGGTAATAATTGGATTTGGGTTTGTTTAAATAGTTTCGGAAATTTAAAATTAGTTTACCAGGTTAGCAAACCGCACAAATGAAATTCACAAACTGGTAAATGTGTCTATGTTGTATCTACATATAGCCTACATCAGAAATAATGTATTTGGAAGGGACTATTTTCGCGCCAATTTCAAGGAAACAAAATTGGTTTAAAAATGGTTTAACAACAATAAAAATTACTGAAAAGTATGCGATATCAAGAGAAGGATACATAGATTCTAATAACTTCAATATGTTATTCTTCTTCTTCATCTGGCAATAACAATCTTAGAACTTCTTTTTAAGTCCTTCAGCCAGGAATTTTGTATTCTACCAACTGATCTTCTGCTCTGTTTATTAGTCTCAGCACCTCATATTTTACACCCATCTTTACATGCCCAAAGTATCTGGTCTTTCTTTCTTTGATGTGAATGAGGAATTCAAGTGGCTTACGCATCAAGGTAAGTACTTGTTCATTGGTCATGTTCTGCACCCATGGTATACGCAACATTCTTCTACAAAGGTGCATATCAAATGCCTGTAATATCTTCTCGTTAGTTGAATCGAGAGTCCATCCTTCACATCCATGCCACAGAATAAAAAACATATAGCAAAAAAAAGTGCATCACGATTCCGTTTCCATTCCTGATCCCTTTCTGCGCTCTATCCACCCGAAAGTCAAATTTTTTGAAAACACGAGTGTGAATAATTCTTCAAAATATTTTGAGTACGTGTGACATCACTTATCATTTGATATTCATCGCAGCTTGAAGGGTTTGGTTTTTAAGCAAGGTTATCAGACTATGAAGGCTTTCACGGCCGGTCAAATGACATATGGAAATGTTTTTCGGGCTTTGAAGCCGTGGTCCATGGGAATTTCTTCCTGACGTTTCGTCCACAACTGCGGTGGACATTATCAAAGGCGATGAGGCAGTGGGCGAAGTGGGCTCACACGGCCGGACCGCATAAATACGACAAATAATCCAGTAGTTGAACTAGTCTTAGTCGGAAAGCACGGGAGATCACTTCGCCCACTGCCTCATCGTCATTGATAATGTCCACCGCAGTTGTGGACGAAACGTCAGGAAGAAATTCCCACGGACCACGGCTTTAAATCCCGAAAAACATTTACATATGTTATAAAGGTTGGTTGAAAACCCGCCAAAGCCTGTCCCAAGCCAGGTCGAGAAAGTGGTGAGGGGGAGGAGTAAAACCTCGTAAAAAAACCAGGGTTTATCTGGCTCCGGATAATAGCATCCTGTAAGGGCTCCTGCCAGAGCACGGTGAAGCTGCTGCCTTGTAGGAATGAAGTTGGATCATGAAAGGCTAGAGGAGGAAATCTTCGATAAAAAATTTTCCGGTCCTGCAGGGGTTGAGGCATTGGACTGGTTCTCCAATACTTGAAAAATCTGAAATACTGAAAAGCCTAAGCGAAGCCTCGGAACTTCGGACGGATTCTCTGGCCAACGGGGTACCTGGGTTCCGATATTGATAATGACTGGCCTAGGTTAGCTGCGTGGGAAGCTTCGCAAGACCATTCTGGTATGAGGTAGGGGGACTCGCGATGAGTCAGTTGTAACCAAGCACAGATCTGTGTTTGTGTCGCTCTTCCATCGTCCTGAGTGGAAGGTTTTCAGATCCTTAGCCTCGTAGACCAGATGGAGGTCCAACCCATCCATCCAATTTGATAGGCTCTCCCCGTTCTCGTCATTAGTTGAGTATCCCCAGCTGGCATGATGGAAGTTGAAGTCTCCCAAGTATATTAATGGGTATTGTAGGGTTGGGAGTGGAGGATTCTGCCATCCAATATTGGGAGGTTTGTAGAGAACTGATATTGTTGTTACTTTTTGTATATTTTCCTGAGTGTACTTTAATTCATTCCAATGTATTCCTGGGTTTCAGTCAATTTTATTGTTTATTATTTAAAATGTTACAAATACGTTTCGGTGTCTTTATCCACCATCATCAGTTTGTATGTTTAGATGTTTCTACCTTTACATTTGGTTGGACATTCTATGTCATTGTCTATGACATTCTATGTCCAACCAAATTTAAAGGTAGAAACATCTAAACATACAAACTGATGATGGTGGATAAAGACACCGAAACGTATTTGTAACATTTTAAATAATAAACAATAAAATTGACTGAAACCCAGGAATACATTGGAATGAATTGTCGTTACTGATATCTCGATAGTTATAATCTCAGTATTATTCTGTTGAGTGCTAGGAGTGATTTTATACTTGTCAATATCCTGTCGGAGGTACATTATAGATCCATGGATCTCTAAGTGAATGTTTGCAGCTACCATATAACCTGGCACTTTCGCTCTGGCTTGGAGCTGGGTGTTATTTGCCAGGTGTGTTTCCTGCATTGATATGATGTCAATGTTATTATCCCCAGCCATTCTGCTCAAATGCTCACATTTGTCTCGAGATATATCTTCAATGTTAAGTTGTAAGATATGGATACAAGATGCAATCTTGTGCCATCACAAATCACAAAATCTCTTGTCACTTGACTCTTACAAGTGCCGTTGGATTTTTGGGTTTCTAGATCTAAATGGCCGTTAGACTGACTGTCTAGTTCGCCCGCCATATGTGTAGTGTTTTTTCCGCTCTGCTCTAGCAGAACGTTGCCCGGTATGCACCATCCTGGAGGTTGTCTACACGTCGCATACCAAAAGCCAAGCCAGAAAAAATAGTTAATTAACTGTCGTGTGATTAGATTGACCTAGAAAAACCAGTTGGGCCTTATACTAGTACAATGAAAGTAGTAGATTAGATAGATAGAAAATTTCTCCAGGATTTGAAATTTATCCTCTCCATTAGCATCAACTAACAAACCGGGTATTTCTCAAGTAGTCGACATAAGCGCACCTCTTTATTGATATGATTGTTTTATTAAACTTAAAATAAAGCGTTTTAACGTAAGCATGCATTGCATTTTCATTTTAAGTATACTTACGCATTTAGAGAAGATCATTTAAGTTTCCATACCGTCAGCTTTCTGGAAAAATATATGCTTAAATCATCTGCGATGTACCCCTAGCCAGAGATGAAGGAACTAACAAATACAAAAAACGTAATTTTTGAAGTTACAATAAAGGTTTATGTAAAATTAACTTAAAATAAAAGTTTCAGCCGTCCCGTTAGAAGATCTTCAATGTTTAAACATACCACGTAAACAAAAAGTTTCTGATAAAGGACAAGCAATCAATTAAATTATTCAAGCTTTATTATATTTTGTTGTGCGCCACTATGCTCGCTTTGAAGTATATCTTTCAAAGATTTCACATTTTCTTTAAGTTCTAACAAACTAATTAATAATTTAACGAGATCAATCGTTTTTAATCCAGAGCAGTGTTGCGGAGAGCAAAATTAGATGTTGTCCTTCAAATGAAACAAAACGTTACTTTCTTGTTGTGGAAATTTCTTTCAATTGATGAATTGCACTTGTTAAAATTTCAATTGAACAATAAATTGTTACCTAATCATTCAATTCCTTTTTCCTATTTGATACTCCACTAACACTTGGTTAGAGATGGATTAATCAGACTATTATAGCTAATCTCATATCACGGAAATTTTTGCTATTGTATGTTCTCTTAAAGTAGGGCAGAATTTTACTCATGCCTAAGTTGAGATATGAAATATTATTACAAATTTTATGATTCGACGAAGTCATTGCTTTTCTCCGAACAGTACTCTAATGGATGATTTTATATCATTAAGATTTGTATGTTGGATATAGTTGTAAAATCTGTCATCTGCGATCTAGATGCGTCATGGCACTTTAAGTAGCTAAAATAGATTCTTGAAACAGCAAGTTAATCCACATTTGACATATCTTAATAATATTTTGAACTAGTTTGAGAAATAAACATTTTCACATTAAATTTTCTCACTTTTTATTCGACTGATTCTTATTTTATGTTGTTATGATTTTTTGCCTTTTGATTATAGTTAATGTTTGTTCTTCAAAACAAATTTGGATCTTGCTTATTATTGGATATTGCTTATTATTGGATATTATTGGATATTGCATTAAATCTCCTGCTTTGAACCAAATATATAATACTATCAATTTGCGATGCTTCAAATGGTTTTGGATTATTTTATTAGAATTTAGATACAGAAGACAATGGTTTCCGTTCACACCGCAGATGTAAACGAAACGGCAGGGAACAATTCCAATGATCCACGACTTAAAATCATAATTGTTTTTTAAACGGAATTAGACTACAATATACAGTGTGTCCAGTATAAAATGATGTACATGGGGATATTGGAAACCGTTAGAGTTACAGGGTGGACCAAATGGGGAAAAAGTTGCGCAATCAAGTGCCTATAAATAATCTGTTATCAACTTCTTAGAATTCGGAATAGCAACGGATATACAGGGAAAAAAAGAAAAAAGTGCGTTTTATAAAATCCTTTATATCATGTTTATTATAAAAGATACAATAACGAAATTTTCAGGGTGGGGGTAAGAAATGAGCGTGAATTTGAAAATAAAGTAAAAAATAATCTAGGCCCACTATGTTCAATGAGGCCGAAGTCAACTTTTGTTTTTCTTATGGTGCACATATTGAATTTCTGCATTTTTAAATTCCCCTTTAAATATGCTCTTCACCCATGTATAACATGTTTATGTTCGATCAAGATAAATAATTAAAATTAACAAAATTACGATTTAATGTAGTAGGCATTGATATTTCTATTAATTATTACTTTAAATTATTATTGATTCATACATCGAACACTGCAAAAGAACAAGTACACATTTTAGGATTAAAGTAGGTGTTCAAATAAGCCACCGTTTTCTCGCACGCACAACGTACATCGTCTCATTACTGCTTCACAGGATTTTCTGATAATTTCTGGGGTAATTCTGTTAACAGCTTCTATAACAGCGTGTCTCAGCTCCTCTTCGGTTTCGTATGACCTACAGTATACCACATTTTTGAGGAAACCCCATGCAAAAAAATCAAGCGGTGTTATGTCAGGGGATCTCGCAGGCCATCTTACTGGTCCCAGGTTGCACATCCACTTGTTGGGAAATTCGTGATTTAAAAATTCTGTGATAATACGTCCATTATGTGGCCGCGCGCCGTCTTGTTGGAAATACAAGTTTTGCCGGGTAGCTACTGGAACATCCATAAGTGCTTCCGCTACGTTAGTTTGTAAGAGGTTCAAATATCTCTCGGAATTTAAGTTCTCATTAAAAAAAAATGGTCCAATCACGTGGGTACCCACAATACCTATACAATAATATGAAATATCAATGCCTACTATCATAAAATCTTAATTTTTTTACGAAACCGAAGAGGAGCTGAGACACGCTGTTATAGAAGCTGTTAACAGAATTACCCCAGAAATTATCAGAAAATCCTGTGAAGCAGTAATGAGACGATGTACGTTGTGCGTGCGAGAAAACGGTGGCTTATTTGAACACCTACTTTAATCCTAAAATGTGTCTTGTTCTTTTGCAGTGTTCGATGTATGATCAATAATAATTTAAAGTAATAATTAATAGAAATATCAATGCCTACTACATTAAATCGTAATTTTGTTAATTTTAATTATTTATCTTGATCGAACATAAACATGTTATACATGGGTGAAGAGCATATTTAAAGGGGAATTTAAAAATGCAGAAATTCAATATGGCGCCCATAAGAAAAACAAAAGTTGACTTCGGCCTCATTGAACATAGTGGGCCTAGATTATTTTTTACTATATTTCCAAATTCACGCTCATTTCTTACCCCCACTCTGAAAATTTCGTTATTGTATCTTTTATAATAAACATGATATAAAGGATTTTATAAAACGCACTTTTTTCTTTTTTCCCTGTATATCCGTTGCTATTCCGAGTTCAAAGAAGTTGATGACAGATTATTTATAGGCACTTGATTGCGCAACTTTTTCCCCATTTGGTCCACTTTGTATCTTTAACGGTTTCCAATATCCCCATGTACATCATTTTATACTGGACACACTGTATATATACAACAGATTTATTAATCTCAATTACATTCTAATTATTAATTAATCATTCCATAAATTATTTAAAATTTATTAATTTTTAAACTTAAAAAAAGTGTTTAAACTTTGTTCAACGCCGCGACCTTGCTATATATACAGGGTGTCCCGAAATTAGGTGGCCAAACTGAAACAGTGAAATCTGCTCTCAAAAATAATATTAATTTTTCAAATGAACATGTATCGAGAGCAAATTTCACGCTTTGAGTTTGGCCACCTAATTTCGGGACACCCTGTATATATATAAAATATAAATCTTAGTTGCTGATGCAGCTTTTAACACATTATTTTTTTCAAAATCTATTAGACGTGTATTTCACCACGAGCTTCTTTATTTACTCGGGTTCAGCAGATTAATAACCAATTAACACACAAATTAATCATGATCTTGCACACTAGCATCAGCTCATGTATGTATTTACAAATATCAGTTTCGAAAATTATTAGACTGAGACTTTTCTAGTAATACGACAAAGTATCGACAAATTCTGAATGTTAATCATTTCGAGCACACATGTATTGTAAATTATTTATATAATTCAATTATTTGCTTAATTTTTAATTCGACAGTTATATCAGCAACTAATAATAATCAAAATAAAACATTTATTACATATATTGCTATCTGTGCACTACGAGTAGCGTTTGAAAACAATTTGGAAATTTACATATTTTCATATATTCGCTTTCTATGAACGACTAAACCCCAAACTTTGACTGAAAGTTTAAGTAGTATTGCAAATAAAATTTTATAAAATCGCCTCCTTTGAGAGAGACATTGTCATTTCCACAAAGCATATTAATTCAATATTTAAATTATGAAACTACTAGTAATTTAATAAAATTTCTACTGGGTTTCAGTCAATTTTATTGTTTATTATTTACAATGTCACAAATACGTTTCGGTGTTTTTCTCCACCATCATCAGTTTGTGTGTATAGTGGTTTCTACCTTCACATTTGACTGGTCACTCATGCAAACTGATGATGGTGGAGAAAGACACCGAAACGTATTTGTGACATTGTAAATAATAAACAATAAAAATGACTGAAACCCAGGAGAAATTTTATTAAATAAATTGAAGTACAGTCAGGAAAATATACACAACTACTAGTAATATATATAAAATATGAACTTCTATTAGATATCATAAAATATATACCGAGTTGAATGAAAACAAATTTGTCGAAACTGGTTTGCTAAGTAAAAACAGCCAACGGATCAAGAAACAATTCAATTGCAAGAAATAAATGTAAAAAAATTATAAACAGTAAACCAACAACATTAAAACCAGGCACGAATCATTTCTGGTCGTGTTATTTCTCGGTCTTTCAGCTAATAAATAAAAATCTTTGGGTGCTTTTGAAGTCATAAGTTTATGCGAACAAACACATAACTATTAAGGGCTTAGAAGATGAAATTCATCGCAGTTGTGTAGTGGGTTTTGGGGGTGTCTTATTCGTGTTATTAGTCTTAGTTCATTCCAATGTATTCCTGGGTTTCAGTCAATTTTATTGTTTATTATTTAAAATGTTACAAATACGTTTCGGTGTCTTTATCCACCATCATCAGTTTGTGTATATAGTTGCTTCTAACTTCACATTTGACTGGTCAATGAATTTTCCATATTTTTCTAGGAATACATTGGAATGAATTAAAGTACAGTCAGGAAAATATACGAAACGATTAGTCTTAGTGCAATTTGTTCTGTTGTTTATATATAACGTTTTGTCCTTTCTGTTCCGTTGGTCATGAGTATATGTTGTCGTATAGAGGGCGACTTCGCGAAAGCAAGGGTCTACAAATAGCTTTATATATTTTGGTGGTGGTGTTTGCGCTAATTCCTCTGTCTTTGTAGGTTAGTGATCGGAAGTGTTTTGTTCTCTTTATGGTTTCTGCCCTGATGTTTCGTATGTGTTTAGTGAATTTAAGTTTGTGGTCAATTGTGATTCCAAGGTATTTTACGTCGTTTTTTGGTTGTGTCGTTTGTCCGTCTGCAGTTATTGTAGGGGAGTCAGCGTTGAGTCTGTGGTTTGTGAGCAGAAGTTGGTTTTTTGACGCGTTTGGTGTTAGTCTCCATTTATAAAACCATGTCATTGTGTTGTTTGTTAGTGTTTGGAGTCTTTGAGCTGCTCTCTCAGTAGTTTTGTCATGTACAATAAGTGCCGTGTCGTCTGCGTATTGTAATATGTATGCCGATCTGTCGATTTGATTTTTGTCTGGTAAGTTGTAATTGTATATGTCATGGCAGTATATATTGTAGAGAAACGGTGAGAGCGGGGATCCTTGAGGGAGCCCTTGTTCAGGGGAAAAAGAAAAGACAGTGTTTTGTCAATTCGTACTTGTAGTTGTCTGTTTTCTAGTAAGTTCTTTATGGTGTGTAGTAGATATGTTGGTGTGTGTAGTTTGTATAGTTTATATAGTAAGCCTCTATGCCAGACACTATCAAAAGCCTTGTTAATGTCCATAAACAGGCAAGCTGTCTTTCTGTCAGTTAGGTGGGTTGTTTGTATATTGTTAGTCAGAGTGAAGAGTGGGTGAATAGTCGAGTGCTGATGTTTGAATCCGAACTGATACGATGGTATATACTTTCCGACCAGTTTTCCCAGTCGCTGCCTTATTATGTACTCAAAAACCTTGCTAAGTACTGGTAGCAGTGTAATTGGTCTGTAATTGCTCGGTTGTGTATTGTCCAGTCCATTTTTGGGTATAGGGATTATTAAGCCGTTTTTCCATGTTTTTGCAATTATGTTATTTCTGATGCAGTTGTTCAATTCAGTTAGGATCAGTTTGTGTGTTTCTTGAGTTAGGCTTTTCAGGAGTTTTGCCTTTATTTTATCTTTTCCCGGTGTTGTGTTTTTGATATGCGTATCTTTTCGATATATGGCTTCATCGTACTCTGTGTCTGTGATCAGTTTGTATGTATAGTTTGGTGAGCTGTTGAAATAGCTCAAGTACCAGTCGTTGATCAAGTTCTAGTTGTCATTGTCGAAGTTAGGGTTTGTCGATATGCTGAAGGCCCTTTGATAGTGTCTGGCGAACGCGTCAGCATTCTCTTTGTCTGTGTACCGTTCTATTCCGTTTTCGTCAATTGTGTCAGTAGTGTTAGTTTTTTTTGTATTGCGCTAGTTTCTTAATTTTTCGCCAGTATGTTTTGCCTGTGTCTTTTTGTATTTCTTTACATGTTTCTAGCCAATTGTCTTGTCGGTATTGTCCAATCAAGGTTTTAATGTTTCTTTTGAGTTGGTTCAGTGTCTTTTTTAGGTCGTTATTTTGAGTCTTTGTATATAGTCTGTACAGTTCTCTCTTTTGTTTTATGAGTCTCAG
The DNA here is from genome assembly GCA_024550625.1 of Dendroctonus valens. Taxonomy (NCBI): domain Eukaryota; kingdom Metazoa; phylum Arthropoda; class Insecta; order Coleoptera; family Curculionidae; genus Dendroctonus; species Dendroctonus valens. Next base: position 1,198,821 of record JAJTJO010000090.1, on the reverse strand, counting down.
TATGAATTCGGGTAGTGTATGTCGGTAGAAAGCATTTTTTAATTCCGGGCTAAATTTTCCTATGGCTAGTGAAAGTTGTTGTTGTATGGTTTCTATTGAAATGGGCTGTGCTTGCGATTGAATGTAGTCATGTATATGTTGTTTCACTTTGTCTATGTCAGTCTTTGTTAGGTTTAACTTTTTCTCTATAGGAGGTGTACTGGAGGTAGATTGCGTATGTTGTAAGTCTATGTTAAACGTAATAGCCAGGTGGTCGGATCCAATTTCGTTGGTTAAGTTTATGTTGTTGATGGTGTTTGTTAAGTTTCTTGTGTGCAGTAGAACGTCTGGTGTTGAGTCTGGGTTTGCGGGCATCAGAAAAGTTGGTGGGGTGTGCTGTTTTATAAAGTCCGAATTTTGTAGAAATCTTTTAAGCTGTTTCGTTTTGTTTTTGTTCAGATTAAAGTCGCCTATAATCATTGCATATTTATAGATGCTTGCTTTAATTCATCGCATTATCACTGAAAATCCGCAAAATCTAAGAGCAAGAACCCTTGAAAATGTAATGAAAAGATCACGTTTGTGGCAATGAAGCCGAGGCGGTCATTTATCCGATATCGTATTCTATTCCCAACTTCATGTACGGTAAATCTGTAAGTATTTTTATTTCCTTTCAAAATCATCAAGATTAATTCACATCTGGCGCCTAGCATTGTCGACAAGATAAGATATAAAAGTATATCAATTGAAATTTTGTAAAGGTAAAGAAATCACAGTGAAATTAAGTGTCGAGATATTACCTAATTTTTATGCACAATTGGATTGTTTTAAATTTATCAGGTATAAAACATTACTGCTTTGGTAAATGAACTGCGATTTCAAGTACTTAGTGATGTTTTAGTTTATCGTAAATGGAGGAAGACAATTAAATCTATTCCATTAATAATATTAAGCGCCATTGCCAATTAATAACTAACTGATTGGTTATTATCAAATAAATTTTAAATTGCCGGATATTGTGCCAAACAAACACAAGTATAAATCAATTAAAGCATAAATTAAGCAACCGCAACAATAACGTGAATCAATTAGACATAATTAATTTATTTTGACACTATAAGTTGACCCAGTTCCATCCTAATATTATCTGAAACGACTATAAACAACGCAACTCTGCTTCTTGACATTTTCTTGATTATTTTTTCACAAATTTAAAAACGCTAAACCAATTTAGATTGGCGCCTTCCACTAAATTGTGACGACTAGCCGATAACTGCTAGAAGCATAAGTTATCAGGTTTATTCTCGGATTTAATGTGCAACTATTAAATTGTTATTATCAATTAACAATTGCGTTTGCAAGTGTGATAAACCGTTTGTGTTATTTCTCTCTTGTAAATAGGCTAAGGTTAAGAGCAGATAAGTATCTTAAAAACCTTATACAATACTGTCTTCAACGTGACAAAAGTACATAAAAAAGTTTCAAGTCAGAAATTGAGCTGAAACTAATTAAATTTAAAATTAAAATCAACAACGTGCTTAACGTATAAGTGTAATATTTAAAACTAGTTGGAAATTTTCAAAATTTTCTCTATTATCAAAAGAGATAGATTTTCGCGGCCATTCGTTGAAACTGGTGCGCCTTTCAGGTTTTTAGGCAGTCGTAAATTAGAATTTCGGCCTGAAAATAATTTTCAAAAAAAATTATAATTTCCGGCCGCCTAAAAACCCGAAAAACCCACCGCTTTCATTTTCTTTATCGATCTTATGGTTTTTTTAATAGTTTTCTGTTCTTATGTATTACTTTCTACATTAGTTTTATTAGACAATATACTGAAAACGGAGAAAGGGATACTAAAGTTCCAAAACTCATCCGAACTCATGATTGATTTAAAAAAAATGAAATGAGAAAATCAAAATGAACCGTAGCCGAAGAAATTTAACGAATAAATGCACATAAAAATATTAAGCAATTGATGGACGTGGAAAGTTCAAAAAGAGCAAATGAAAATGTTTACATGAAAGCTTTTATACGCTGTAACAAAACCTGTTGACCTTTGCATGAATTTACGGAAATTTTTTATCAACAAATTATATTTCCATTGTGTAATCAGTTGTTAGTTCGTGACCATATTAATCGCTTTTGAAAATATGGATTTATCTTATTCCGGGTCTGAAATAATTATGCGCGTAATTTTTACAAAAGTCATACTTTCTTTCATTTCCAAATAATTTTTTTCCATAACACATATTAACTGAAACTTAGCTCCTTAGCAGCAAGTTGAAGTCTTGCTCTTCTTTGTAAGTTGAATTAATTGATCGTTCAGAAAGAAGATTTACATCTCATGTGCCAGAATTATATTGCAAGCTGATTTTTAATCTGTTTTTTGTTTATAAAATCCTTATCTCCGATTTACGTAAAAACTGATTGTATTACAAATTTTTCTGTACTGTTGATCTGTACCAAAACTGACCATTGAACTAATGGTAAACTAAAAAAAAACCTTAGAAGTCAGTGTATTGTATGCTTAAAATTAAATTCTCAATTTCTGTATCTTCTTAATATTAAAAAAGTAATAAGCTCAAAAAGTAAAATATTTTTAGTAAAATTTTTCTATATTTTTCCAAAAGTTTTAATTAGAAAATGTAATTTGATTGTCCTAATAGGAAACGGAGCCCAATCCATCATTATAATGATTGAATGTTTCGCCCAGCTTGACAATGGTCCACCTTTATTCTAGATCTATCTTCTGTCTGCTGCAACTGATTTCAGGGAAAACGGATGTTCATCACCTTCAATTCGCACAACAAAAGATATTGTCGTCGTTAAGAAACATATGTCAGCTCTGCTAAATAAAAGTTGTTCCAATTTTCTTTGAAATTCTTGTACTGAACTAAGAAAAAATAATTTTATTTTTTGAATGGCTTTTCGTTGCTTTCAGTGCACGTAACGCAAGAACAGATGCTATTCTACAAATTTAAAAAGTTTTTATCAGCAATTATTTAAAAGCGATAATTAACTGGGTATGTATTTTAGGGAAAATTTTTGTAGGCTTGAAGCAACAGTTGGGTTTTCAAAGTTTTCCAACTCATCTTTTGAAATGTTTGTAGATTGCCTGTTATATGAGAAATGAGAACTGAACTATACCTATAGACTTTCATCTTATTTATTTATCATCACCCATTTGCAGTAATATTTGGCGCGAAGCAGTGGCGCCGTACAAAGTATCACAAAATCCACGATTGACGAGCATTATTTAACTTATTAGCCAGTTATTTCTAATTCGGTCAGCGTCATCTAGGATTAGCGCACTTGGGATAAATATTTCTGGTTCATTTTATGATCTGATGAAGTTAAAATTGACGCAATGCCAAGCAATTCAATTCATTTTTTAACTTGAATATTGGTCCAGAAAATTTTTTTTATAAGGTTGAAAAGAGTCAAATAACCAAATTCTGTAGGTTGACTCTGTTGGACAACAAGTTGTCAGGAGAGTTTATAGAGCAAAAATAACCAGAAACTAAAGGACTTTTAGTGGCAAAAAACAACACTTAAAAGAAGTTATAAACTAATATGTTTTCTCTGACATATTTTCTGATAAATGTAAAAATACACAGTTGTTTCCGACAATTCCAGCAATAAAATAAGAGAAAAGGACTATATTTAAAACAAAGTCCAAGATCAGATGCAAACTTGCACAGCACAGGTAGTCTTCTGATCAATTTAAAAATCGAACAATGTATTAACGTAAAATGTTTCAAAATTTGATTAAAAAATTATGATAAATTTTTTTGTATTCACAAATATATTTATTTTTTATTAATTATTCTTCTCTTTTAATATAGTTATAAAAACTTTCGGCAAATCTTCTTCTAAAGGTGCCTATATATGATGTTGGCGACCACGTTTCCCCATCTTATCCTATAAGTCAGTTGATATCAGGCCAGTCTATTTTCTAAGTTTGGACAACGCCTGCGTTAGGGCCTCGCTTACCCTCAATCTTGCCTTGTAGGATTAATTGCAGAAGTCGGTACTTATCATTACGTATAATGTGGCCAAAGTAGGCCAGTTTTCTGTTCTTTACGGTAGCACTAATTTCCTTGTGTTTTCTGAGCTTCTCGAGAATCGTGATGTTAGTTGTATGGTATGTATATGAGACCCGTAGCATGCGTCGGAATCACCACCAAACGTTTGGTGGCAGCCTCAGTAGGACTCCAGCCTTCTACTCCGTAGTGGAGAACAGTAAAGACGTAGCATCTGAGAATTCTTATGTGTATACTGATATGAAGAGAGAAGTTATGAAGGACTTTCTTAAGGCGATTAAAAGCGCTTCTGGCATTTTCAATTCGAGTTCTTATTTCATAACTATGATCCCATGTATCACTGATATTGCAGCCCAGGTAGCATATTTTCTCTACTCTTTCCAATGATGTATCGTTTGCCGTAAACTGAGCGCTTATGTTGATATATTTATGTTGATTATGTTGATTTATGTTGATATATGACGGTTTTTACTGATAATCATTCCTTTAGTCTGTTTAGAGTTTAGGTTCAGTCCGTATTCGTTGCTTGCTTCTACAGTACTGTCTATCAATCTCTGGAGACCCTCCGCACTATCAGCCAGCAGTACGGTGTCACCTGCATATCTAATATTATTGATAAGTTGACCATTTATTGTAATACTGTTTTCTGATTCTTTCAAGGCCCCTCTAAAGAGATTTTCGGAATATATATTGAACAATGCCGGTGATAATATGCATCCCTGCCTAACTCCCTTTCCGACTGCCAAGATATCAAACAGTTCGTTTTCGAGGCGCACTGTTACTTTTTGTTGGAAATATAGGGTTGAGATTAGTCTTATATCCTTACCATCAATTCGCGATGTTTTTAGAAAGTCAATTAGTTTCCCGTGCGGTACTTTGTCAAATGCCTTTTCAAAGTCAATAAAACATGCAAATACGTCGCATTTGACATCCCTCGCTCTTTGTATTAGTACTTGTAAGCTGAAGAATGCTTCTCTTGTTCCAAGGCCCGCTTTGAATTCACATTGCACTTGGTGCAGCACTGAGGTTTTCTTCTAATTTGGTGTAAATGCGAGAGTGAATGATATTTAGGAGGACTTTAAGTGCGTGGCTCATTAAACTAATTAATGTGTGGTCCTCGCATTTCCTGGCGATGGTTTTTGGTAAGAGTTGTGGTTTGGGATGCCTCAAGTAGTTTCAGAATTTCCCCATGCACATCGTCTGGGCCTGGCGATTTCCCGTCTTTAAGTCGTTTAATGACCTTTTCAACTTTTTCATTTGTTATTTCTGGGCCGTAGGGGTTGTTTATTTCGGGTGGTGTTCTTATTGTATCTTGTTATGAATTTTACTTCCAACTATATTTATTTTATCTCGGGCGTGAGTTAGAGCAAGAGCTAGTACTTTGCGGCTAGTGAACAATTTTTGGAACGCTCAATGGACAATACAAAATTATGCACACTCAAATTCAACTGCACAACTAATGTATTTAAACAAGTTAACAATTTTACTGAGAGTAATAAAGGTAAAAAAAAAACATATAAATTTACTTAGAGTGTATCACTCGGATATTTTTGGTAGCACCCTTAATCTATGGATACCTTAACTTCAATCAAGCCTGGATGGTGAAGGGGAAGGACCCTGAGGGGGACCTGCTGGAGTGATCACTTCAGTCAGTGGCCTCGCAGGTCTTCCAATGGGGATCGGTCGTGATCATAAATAAAAATAAAAAAATCCACAGTAAAGGGGTACCAAAATAAATAAGGAAATCACTCAGGTCCGACTGTGAATCGCAATTAAAGAAAAAAAACAAAATGAACTGAATGCAGTCGAACTTGAATGTTTCAGCACAAGCAATTAACTATAAAACGTTAATAGTTCCTATCATAAAAAAAACCTGTCAAAAAAAAACTGATAAAAAAACCACAAAAGTCTTCACCAAAAGTTGGGCGCCAGCATGCTTCCAAGTAGCATACAACTTCCACCAAAATGGAAAACACCAGAACCAGCCTCCACGTCAATTCCACGTGGTCATAACGGCCATCATGGATTCGTCCATCCGGCTCTTGGGTCCCCAAAACTTCAAATCGCCGACTCTTGCAAACCTCTTGCAAACCATCAATCAAGGCCTCTTGCAAACCATCAATACCATCATCAATAAACTTCTCGATTCCAAAACCCTTCAAAAACCGACCATGCGGTAACGCTGAACACAGTGAAAATCTCAAAGCCCGACCGTGCGGAACAAACTCAAAAATCGACCTGCCGATCTGACCGGCACGGCCTAATTAATTCGTCAACCACCAAAAATCTACCGTCACACCAGTAGAAGTTTTTCCTCCCCCCAACCTTCCGTTGGAGCAGGAATCAAAAATCACCAATTTCATTGGCCCTAACGGACACGTGATCCCGCAATCTACCAAACATTTTTTTCACCTGCGATAAGAATCGAAACTGCGATGAGAATCGCCAAATTTGCTAGATTCGGATTTTACAGCCAAAATTTAACTCTATGATGAAAAAACCAAAACAGATATGCTTGGCAAATAACTTGCACACGCATGCCGAGGTCGAAAACAAATTAACAGGTTTACGGCAAAATATTTGCACGTAACAATCTTCGAATTGTTCGCCAACATATCAATTCGAGTCTGGTCTCAATCCTGGTCAAAATTTGGCCCTCGCTGTCTAAAATTTTGCCGGTGCTGCGTTGTTTACTAGTGTTCTGCATCTCTTTAATATTTTTGTGCATATGGAAGTCGTCATGGTTTTGTTGAAGAGTTTCAATTTCCATACATCATTCGGTTAGCCAGATCTCTTTTGCTTCCCTTATTTTCCGTAGTATATTCTTGTGGAATCTACTGTATTCATTGATATTTTCATCTTTGAGGTTTCGTCGTTCCTCCATCATCTTCAATATTTAGTCGGTCATTCATTCTTGTTTCTTTTCATTTCTTGATTTCAGATTTTCACATGTTAGTGTGGTAATAGACGTTCTCATTTCATTCCATTGTTCTTCTATGTCGTTGCTGTAGTTTTCAGCCATTTTGGCGAAATTTTCATTAATCTCTTCTTTAATTTTTTCGATGATGCCTTCAAAATCAAATTCCTTTTTGGGAATCATTTACTTACAAATTATTTTGAATCGCATGTTAACATTTGCAACTAATAGATTGTGGTCCGAGAAGACATCTGCGCCTGAATATGTTTTTGCTGAGGTGATGGAGTTTTGAAACGTTTTGTTTACATTGATAAAATCAATTTGGTTCCGCATAATTCTCTCTGGAGTATCTCCGGGAGCTTTCCATGTATAAAGGTTTCTGGGATGTAGTTTGAAAAACGTATTCATGACTGCCATGTCCGTCTCTTGTAGGGATGACACAAACCAGTATTTTTCAGTCACAGGTTCCATGTGTGACTGTTCCAAGCTCGTACCTGTTCCAAGTATCTGTGATTTTTTGTCACATGTTATTTTCGCCGATGATAAATATTGGTTTGTACCTGAGACCGGCATGCAGCGTATTTTTTGTCCAGTCAGATTAGACTTTAAAAGGCCTGTTTCGGACACTAAAAATATGAAGGTAAAAGATTATTGGAAGTTGTTCGGAAGGATGTCAGAATATTGAGACAATGGTTTGTGCTCGATTTCCGGCTGTGGAACATTGTTTAAATAATTAAAGAAAGTGCGAAAGCCCGTTTTTTTTGGGGCATAACTGTTGTACCCTTGATGCTATTGAAACAACGTTTTATCCTTTTTTTCAAGTTTTAAAAATACCTATGATATGAGATAAACTATAATACTACTACTACTCAAAATAATAAACTACTCAAAAATCGAAAAAAAAAACCGTCGATTTCAGCGTTTTGTTAATTTTCTATAATTAATTTAGTTCTGTTTCAAGAAAATCGTACCATAACTCTTTTTGAAGGTCAGTCAGTATGAATTTTTAATTTATTGTACGTTCTAGTATAACTCTTTACGAGTAAAATACAGCCCCATGCATACTGCAGAATAAAATATCTCCTTTCACTAAAACTCAGGCCAATTGACAACGCCGCAGGGAATCAAAAGGCACAAAGCCAGGTATTTGCCTTTTTGCTTTGTTGAAATATCGAAATCCCAGATGTTGTACTGATACTTACCAGCATCGTAGGCGAGCCCTGTTATTTCAAATCACATGTTATTTTAAATATCAATAACAGGTATTCGACTGTTCCGTATCGATACCTGTTCGAAAATACCTGTGACAAGTATTTCATGTCATCCTTAGTCTCTTGGCAGAACTGGATCAGCCTTTCTCCTCTTTCATTTCTCGTGCCCAGACCGTATTCGCCCACAACGCTATCAAATGTACCCTGTCCTATTTTGGCGTTAAAATCGCCCATGATGATATTTAGCTCATGTTTTTTGTGAGTTTTACATAGTCTTCTATGGTCTGGCGGTGCGTAAACCTGAATGATGTTCATGTCAGAATGCCAAGAGTTAATCTTCAACGGTGCAAGTCTGTCCCACATGGGTGCAAATCCGATCACTGCTTTAGCCATCTCCTTTTTTACTATTATAGCCACGCCATTTCTCTTCCGTGTTATGTCATCTCCCGAGTAAGAGATATGGTGCTCGCCCTTGACTGTCTTTCCGGAATGTGGCCATCGAACTTCACTGCATCCTAAAATATCGATGCTTCAGGCGTTTCATTTCTTGAATAATATTTGCTGTGTGCCTGGTTGGTACATGCCACGAATGTTCCAGGTACCGATCCCTTTCACAATTGAGAAATTATTGGCTGCCCGGAGGATTCTTCGACCCTCTTCCTACTTAAGGGGCGCCCGAGACTGACGGCCGTTTCTTTCTAATTTTCAGCTAATGTGGTGTCCTGGGGAAGTATTAGATCTAGTATAGTATCCCGTTGCTTTCCTGGCCTTGTGAATCAGCCGCTTCTAACATGAAGTACGGACGATGTTTGCAGCCGCCCATTCTGGGTCAGACGCTGCAGTGCTTGTTTTCGTGCGTCCCGGCTATTTGATTTTCACCGGTACCACCCATATCTGGGCGGTGTTACCCTATCCGCCACCTGGACAGGCGCCCGCTTGAGGACTAGCAACCCCACACGAGACCGACTTAGCTCGAAAACCAGCATTTATAAAATCATTATATCATAAAAAAGTTCGTTGATCTAATGATTAAATATCAACACCCCAAGATACTTATATGCATTGTCAGGGATCTACTGAACAACAGACAATTAGAAATATGCATCGATAACACACGTTCCTCTTACCTTCTCCCTTGCCGTTTTCATACAACTTACTGTGAAAGCAAAACATATTCTACAATATGCAGACGACACTGCACTGATCACCCATGACAAAATCACACAGAGAATGGTGGACTTCTTCAAAAAATAGGACATTCTGAAAACACAATGCCCGACCATTCCAACCGATTACTACACGAAACTTGAAAATGAACTCCCACAACTGGGCTATTATAGAATACCTAACCTACGCCTCACAAGGGAAACAAAATAATTCCGTTTCTCTCTCCTGTCGACCTCCTAATTGAGCCATTGCAAAATTGCAGACATGTAAACTACCATTATAAATAAATATTCTAAATATTTTTTAATTCGCTTTAGTTTTAAAATACCAACAAGCTTTCTAGTGAAAGCTGCCCTTGCAAATTTACCACGCATTTTATGCATCAAAACATCGGAAAACTAGAACGAGTTTTTGTGAGCGTAATTTCTTTCTGTTTCATTTTACGAACGATAATGGGGTTTGATTAGTTAAAATTGTCTGTTTTAGTGCAATTCGTGCTTGTGTAAGTAGAATTTTATTATTCTACTGCATTTCTGAATAGAGACATATCTCTAGTAACACCATAGTGTTACTAGATAAATTAACTTAGCTTTGAAAACAGAGCATTCATGTTAGTTAAAGAGCTGACATTTCTTAGCATAACATCAAATCTAAATTCAAGAACACACAGGAACATGTGTTTAACACACATCATACCTTTGAAACTTCTTTTAGTGCTCTTCAATATTCATTTTTCTATGATCAAGTTTTATCGCTTTGCAAAAGAAAAGAAAGGAAGTTGTCTCCAAGGTTATATTCACATATACTTTTCCTATCTTCAGTCATCGTTTTAAACATGAAAAGGTGGAACTCACGTGCCGACCACCCAGGTGAAATAGAAAAATATGTATTATACCTTTCATATAAAACGTCTAAAGTCAGTAGGTCTAGTCACATTGTATTAAGAAATAATTATATTTCTACAAAGTGGACCTACTAAGAAATGTGTTTCCAACATCTGGTTCGCATTTCACGTTCCGGGTATTCAGACACCTCACTTCTGGGTGATTGAAGAGTTTGTAAAGTTTCGGCATTTCTGAACTAGAGTGTGAATAATTGATGGAAAAATGTTCTACTGTAAAATCCGCATTCATATAGATGTAGATAGTAGCCATCAATTAGGTTTGAAACCTTCTGGCGTATTAGACGCCAAATATGATTGAACTTTTGCTAATTATTTTCTTTACGTTTGCAGTAGTAACACAGAAGAAAATTTAATCTAGGATAAATTAAAATATCATGATGAATACATATTAAGTCTATCATTTTCGGCTTCAATAAGTACATTTTAAGTGTTACTTTAGAAATAAAAGTAACGTCTTCAAATCATAGGTATTTCTAGTTATTTTTATAAATGGACGTTAATTAGTAAAGAGACAAATGGCATAAGATAAGCTATTTGGAAATGGAATCAACTGCATAATAAAACTACGCAACTCACCACTTTCTCTCTTTTTTATTTTACTTGCTTTGTAATGTAAGAAAGTGGTTTTCGACGATCGGCTTTTTGTTCGATAGTTGAGTTCCTATTGAAGTAATTTTATGTTTTTTTAAGAACCGTTGTGGGTTACGAAAATTATATTTTAAAAGCTTACCAATTGCTACCCTTACCTCGGAAACAACGAGCACTTTTAATGGGTGGCACAAAGCGGCGTGGAAGCTAAAATACGTTGAGTTTTTAAACGCAAATTTATTTTGTGAAAATCGTGTGGGAAAGGAATTGTAATAAAGAAATAAGGTTGACGAAAAAATGATTTTTTATATTCAGTTGACCCATTGTTTCACTGCGACTAGATTTTTCAATGGTTATAAAATATTGTAAGTAATCTCGAAAAGCTTTGTACATTTTAAAAACTATGGATGCAGACCTAAGCAATTCATCACTTAATTTGCAATAAAATAGCTGTATATACTCACGACAAGGACTGTATAATAATATACTTACATTTAATTTAAAGCTTTGACTCAAAAGTCAACTTTATAAGATGATTTCTTGTCAAACAATTCAAATTCCGTGGTTTTTTTATTTAATATAAACGTTTCGAATAATTATTCTCAATTTTGCGGGGTATCGAAAACTGGTTGAGATTAGCAATTAATAAACAAAATAGACACACATTAATGGCGAAAAATTATTTTTTATTTAAAACAGTGTTCGTCTTTCTGCACACATCAAAAGAACTTGTTGAGTCAATCTTATAAATTTCCACTGACGGAGTATAAGTTAAAAGTGTAATAAAAAATGGCATTCTTCAAACAACGTTTAAAAATATATGAAAATGTATTAACCGTGGAAGCAAAAATGAATTGATTGATTATTGTTTAATCAAATGTCAGATAAAAAAAAGCTGAAAAATCTATGGCGTGGATAACGACGAATCAGTTAGTAAAAATTAATCAGAAATAGGGGACAAAAATGAAATGCGATTAAAAAACTAATTGTTAAAGGCATAACCTCCCAGACACAGAGGAGAAAACATTTCAAGAAGACTGCAATAAGAACTGGAAGAAATTGAATTCACAGCTATGAGAAATTTTCGAGAAAGTGAAAAATTCCAATATGTAAGAAGACAAAATACTCTAATGAATTCTGGGTAAAGGAATAACTGGGTAAGAATTTAAATTTTGAATTGAATTGAAGCCTGTATTCCTTTTATTGTCGGTTCTGTTATGGGAACATATTGGTAAAAACAGAAATAAAGAAAAAATTACAACAGGAATATATAAAATAAAGCAAAAAGTTTGCTATATTTTAGTCAAGTCAACATTAAAATTTATTTCGGTGTCTGAACTTTATTTTGAAAAGACTTAACAGAAATACTTTCACAAAAGAAGTCAGGAGAACATTTCCGTCTTTCAAAAGAGCAGGAAAGGAATAGGAATTAACACGGAAATAACTTAATGTTGCTTAGCCATAGCATTAAAAGAAGCCTGAAAACCTAGAATTGAGTAGACATCATGACAGCACCAGCAGTGTTTTATTGGGATGTAAAATATAATATAAAACACACTAAAGTAAATGAATCGCCTGACCGGAAAATGTAAAACTATTCTTCGTCATTTATTAACAATAATTCATATGCAATAAAAGTATATAAAGTATAAAGTTAAAGTACATCAAAGACGTTTATTTAAGTGAAAAATTGGAAAACAAATAATTAATCATAAACGAGATTGGAGAAATGCGCAACTGTCTTAGTACATAGCCACGAACTTCAGAAGTAAGGATAAATAAAAATAAGAAGAAATTAAGGGGATTAAAATTGCAATGTAAGTAATTACTAACTCGTATAAATGATAATAATAATGATAACATCGAAAGTTTCTCTGTGTATCTGAGATTTTTGAAGGAAACTTTTCCTTCCATCTGAATGTATGAAAAGGGGTTCTATTGGAAAACATAATATCTTCTTTTATATGAATAATTTTAGAAGTGTTAAAAATTCGGCTGAATTGAAAAAGTGTCGGCTGAAATTTGGATGACTCTTTACACATTTCCAAAAGTACAGTTTGTTACTTTTTCTATCAAATTATAAATATTTTGGTCTAATGATTGCCTGTCTGTGTTACAATTATTTAGAATGTCGCCAAATTATTTTGTCTTATTATTGAATTAAAATATTCAGCATTAATAAAAGCCTTCATTTAAAGTTAAACAGAATGTCTAATTTTGCATAAAAATTAAATGTCAAATTCACGGAGAACAAATAATTATTATCAACCTTGGCATTAACTTTAACTTGCCTGCGATGACAATTTAACAATGGAATAGGTATTTCTTGTGCAATTAAGCGAAATAGTGTTTAATTAAAGATATTTAAAAAAACAACTGACAATTAGTATAAAGTATGTTCCATAGAATATGACTAGTACAATTTTTATTAGGAACCGAAAATCGATTAACATCAAATTATAATACATTATACTTTTAAATACCATTTAAAAATTTATCTCATAGCTTTTTTCTTTTTAGCGAGGCAAAGTAATTAACATTTTAAATTTTAAAATCCCTGTACAGATCTTGCAGTAATTCAAATGTCTAAAGAACGCTTCCTACTGTTTTCAAGGCATTTGGCAAGAATAATTTGAAGCCAAAAATCGTTTTTCTTTCAATATGAAAGGTATAACTTTATGTTATATTTCTTCTGCATCTATAATTTTTTATTTTCATAATATGCATCAAACCATTTAATACAGGTCATTAATTTTCACTTTGGGTCATACATTTTACACATTCTTCTTCGTGATACCAACGTTGTTGATACCTTCATTTGTTATTAAATCTGAACAACCAAATCAAAATGTTGATTAACCATTAAACTGTAAATACAAACGATTTATTAATGTGTCTGATAAATATCGTAATTTCACACTGTTGGCGTCGTAATTTATAAGCCATTAAAAAATGTTTAATGCAATCAGAGAACAAAATATGGCACGGGTGATAGATGTCGACCCTAAACATTTTGAAATCAAGGTTTAAAGTGCATTGGAGTTTTCTAGTTAAATATCTATGCATGTTTCCAGATATCAATGTCAAGTAAACAATGGATCTTAACAGCCAAGGAGGATAACAAGAGATTTAGGGTGTACGTGATTGATTGCAGATATATAAGTGAAAAGATCATGTGATTGTTTAAGTCACGTCCTGACCCACTGATTTGACGCCCTTTCCGAATATTTACCTTGAGATTTTTTGAACGACGACCAGTGGAATCCTTTGTCCTTTGGAACTGCTGCCTTATTTAGTTGAAATATCTCAAACGCCGGTGGTCCACTTAGGATTTCTTCATACTTGCAACAAGACAATATAGATAAATTGACTGGCTTTTTCCCTTATGCACAGAATGCTTTATCACTGTTTTGTGCAATATATTTATGGGCTTATTCGTATATTCATTTATAAACACTCTAGCTTTTTACATATACATATAACGATTTTTTATGTCCGACGGGATTTCCATTTCAACATTCGAATAGTGTGAATTTGAACTCTTCAAAAAGTCGTCAAAAGTCAAAATTTTTATTTTCTCAAAACGAAACATAATAACGGACTTAAATCATCCAGAGAATTTGAAGCGATTTTTAAAATATGCGAAATAAATCGGCAAAATGAAAATAATACTCATATTTATCCTTTATGGGCTCTAATGATAAGAAAATGCTGGATTTGCCTAAACTATTCATTATATTTACGTACCCTGTAAACCTACGTCTTAGGTCAGTATATTAGCACTTAATAAAAGGTAGTCCTAAATAGGTGTCTTAAAAGAATTCCTCATGACGGAAAAACACTTTTTGTTTCTTCAATTTTTTATCGTTTGAACTACAATACTGAGCTGTTGTAGATATATTGCAGCTATTAAACTGAATTGCACCCTACTCGAACTTGCCGTGAATTGAATGTACCAGTGAAGAAGATTATAAGGCATGTATAATTGACAAAATGTTTCTTTTTGTTCATATAAAGTCCCTTTCTCGAAAACTGTTGGCCTTTAGAGTAATAAACCAAGATGACTTTTTGTGTAAAAGTCAATGGCTCTTCCGCATGTGCTGTCAAATGCTAGCGTTTCCAGTGGCGTATAAGTTAAAGGGAAAACCTCGAGTTTGGGGTATGAAGTCTGGCTCGAATTCTTCGTTTTATCTCATCCCATAAGCGTTCGATCGGATTTAGGTCAGGACTGTATGCTGGCCACTCCATAACCCGAAAACCGACGTCTGCAATGTAATCTTGCAGTGTGCGGCCTGGCATTGTCATGCATAAAGGTAAATTCGTCTCCAATGTAGTCGACGTAAGCTACCACAGGAATTGCTAAGATCTCATCGATATATCTAACAGCCGTTAAACCTCTTCTTCCGTGAACACGGTCGCCCCTACGAATGAACTCAGGGTCGGTTCGTGCTCCTATAGAAATTGCACCCCAGATCATACAGGAACCACCTCCATAAGCACTCCGCTCTTCAAAGCAGCAATCTGCAAATCGCTCTCTTGGTCTTCGGTACACTTTCCTTCTTCGGTCGCTACCATGGAGGCCTTTGTAAGAATAATTACGTCTTCCTCATCTGAATGAATTTCGGCATAAATTCTGAACCTTGCAGAAGGATATCATGTTTGGTCAGCCAAATTTCATGCAATTATCAGTAATTTTCAAAATACGATTTGAAGAGTCTCCAAGATGTCCAGACCTAATCAGACCATTAGACTATTGTGGTCATACATAAAATAAACGTTGATTCTCTAGATGGGTGGTTCCCAAAGTGGTCTCTACGGACCCCAAGGGGTCCCTGTGATCATTCAGGGGGTCCTTGAAAAATTAAAATCGAGTGTGGGGTCCCTGCACAACGTCAGGAGGTTTAATATGAAATTATATAATATAACCCTTTTGCAAGTAGTCAAACTCAGAGAGCACAGATGCAGATGAATACATACTATTTCTGGTTACGAAAACAGATCCCAATTGTATATCCAGTAGGTTTTAATTTTATTTTCTTTAAAACTTGTATTCAAATAGCAATCATTGCAGTTTTTTAAATTTCGTTTTCACTCACAATACACTCTTGAAGTTTCGCACGATTTTTCCGACTATTCATACATATTTATGTATAAAAGTATAATATAACATGGGAACCTGCTATCACCGTTTCTCTACAATATATACTGCCATGCCATATACAATTACAACTTAACAGACAAAAATTAAATCGACAGATCGGCATACATATTACAATACGCAGACGACACGGCACTTATTGTACATGACAAAACTACTGAGAGAGCAGCTCAAAGACTCCAAACATTAACAAACAACACAATGACATGGTTTTATAAATGGAGACTAACACCAAACCCTTCAAAAAACCAACTTCTGCTTACAAACCACAGACTCAACGCTGACTCACCTACAATAACAGCGGACGGCCAAACGACGCAACCAAAAAACGACGTAAAATACCTTGGAATCACAATTGACCAGAAACTTAAATTTACTAAACACATACGAAACATCAGAACAGAACCAATGAAAAGAACAAAACACTTTCGCTCACTAACATACAAAGACAAAGGAATTAGTACAAATACTGCGACAAAAATATACAAAGCGCTCTGCAGACCCCTCTTGGACTATGGACATGATACTCATGACCAACGGAACAGAAAGGCCAAAACGTTATATACAAACAACAGAACAAATTGCACTACGACTAATAACACGAAAGACACCCCCAAAAGGTTAAGGTTAAGACACCTGCAAAACCCACTACACAACCCCTCCACCCAACTACTATGCGAACGCACAAACATGACAAAGATTTCGGAAAGACTCATACATCTACAGACAAAATGGACAAACAACCCCTACAACAGGACCATACTGAATCCCCGTTGTCTTACAAGACCAACCAGACAATCCCGCTTCCGTTTCCCTACATCAACGCTATTCGAACGCTTACAATAGTAGCTGACTACTGGACAATAAATCTAAGATCTCTGTTTGTCAGAATTAAAATTATTAAATTGTTAACCTAGAATAAGTTAATTTTTACCCTTATTTGTTTGTTTAGATTAAGACTGCATGTACTAAACAAGGGCGGAAAGACCGATAGATCGATAGTCTTTTCTTAGAGTTAAAGATGTTTGCTACTTCTACTACTACTATGGGAATATTTATATATAAAATGGGGCATCTTTGGTAAACTGAGATCATTGCGATTAAAATAGGGAATGGCACAGTAGTAGTAAAATTATTTATTTCTTATGCAAAATAGGCTATCGACCTATACGGTCTTTCTGCCCTGAGTTACAACGTATTGTTAGTGAAATTAATACACTATGACCAACAAAAATTTATATAATTTATATTTGGAGATGCTCCAATAGAGTTATGGGCATTACATAACATACACCATTCGGTGTTTATTTTTGTAGTGCTAGATGTGCTGTATTGAAGCTCTTGATGAACCGACAGTAAAATAAAACAGTAATTACAGAGCAAGTAAAAGTTTTTGCATTTTAACTAATGTTAAAAATACATTGTTGCTAAACCCTCTCAAGACTAGTTTACTCAAAACGGAAGTGGACCTTCTCCTTTTATCGGGTTTTCTACCTTAAACATGAAGTAATGGTTGTGCCTATGTTTCCAAATTATGCACTCAAATATTTATTATATTTTGTAAACTTGATTAGTTGCAAATTTTAGTATTTGTAGCCATTTGCCTGACATTTATACATATATTTAAGTTTTACATATTATTTTACAGAACACCTTTAAAAAGCAAATGCCATTAATTTTTGAACCTGGGTGTTTCTCTGACACTAACCCCTATAGCTAAACTAATAAAAGAAAAATCCACACCAGGTATTAAACCAACCAAGTAAGGTAGCATCTTCCTAACAAATGCCATTGTTTCCTTTGCTACATTTACAATAGTAAATGGACAGTTTTATCCCAAATTAGGTGTCATATTTCAAGGTCTTGTGGTTGGGACACTATTATGTCCCGCAAGACGGTAGTTATAACAAGCCCATATCAACCAGCATGCTAGCCAGATGGAGGAATTTGCAGAGGAATTTGCACTACATAACTTGTATACTTAGTTGTTGAGTAAAGCCGAATTTCGTTGCTTGGGGTAAATTTAAGCTGCAGACACATAAAATTGCAAATGCTAGATTGTAATTTTTCGTAAAAAACTACAGAATTTTAATTGTTCCAGCTAGAAAATTCAGCTAAGTGTGAGAAAACTTTGCAATATGCTATACTAGAAGTCTGCCAATTAACTGTTGAGCTACTTTATCAAATCACTTAATAGCAAAATTCGGAGCTCATCTTCTGAATCTAATTCGATGGAAAATAAACCCGCCGGTAAAAAAAAGGTAAGAAAAAAAGACGGTAAAAATTAAATTTTTACCGGCGCCAGAAAGCCGCTAAAAGAATGTTATATTTGAATCATTCTTTTATACAGGGTGATTCACAACCTTATGGACACAGAGCAGTGGTGCGCAGAGGACCTAAAAAATAGTCGAGTTTCCATTTAATTTTTTTTCCTCAAGCCCATGGTTACAGGGTGTTAAAGTTTAAAAAAAATATTGGTATTTTCTCTTTAACTCTAAAATTTTTAACGTAGGCCACTGTTTAGACCCTTTACCGTAGGTAAGCCAACGGATTGCGAAAATCTACTGGGTGTTTTTTTTTCTAGAGGCATGCTCTAGAGACATTTTTTTCTAGAGGTTTTTTTTGTGGGGTGCCACTGACTTCTACCGAACAAATTTTTGAATTTGCTGTTCAGTTTAATATTTTTTTAATCTCTTGAGTTTTTTCGTATCTGCCGTATTTGCACAAACATAAGTCCATGTAGGGTTTCTGGGCGATTTTCTATGAATTTTCTTATAAATTTTGTTTGTGTCCTACTATGATAAAATAAATAATTCGAAAACGAAAGCAGAAACGAAAAAACTGCGAGAGGTAAAAAAATTCTTAATTTGGATAACAAATTCAAAAATTTGTTCGGTCGAAGTCGAAAACTTCGCAGGGTAAAAGAGAGATATAACACTAGGAAAAAACGCCCTGTAGATTTTCGCAACCAGTTAGCTTACCTACGAGTAGAGGATCTAAATAGAAGCCTACGTTAAAAATTTGAGCAAAATATCTCATAAACTCTAGGAGTTAAAGAGAAAATACCAATATTTTTTTAAAACTTTAACACCCTGTATCTCGTTAATTATGGGCCTGAGATAAAAATTTTTAATGGCAACTTGTTTTGAGGTTCCCTACACGCCCCTGCTCTGTGTCCATAAGGTTGGGAATCGCCCTTTATACATATAGGTTGTAATGGGTTAATTAAATTCGAGAGCGTTGGGTCTTCCTTTCTCGCAATGCCGCCAATGGAGTCCATATGTCCTCAAATGATTCACAATGATCTTAGACTTCTTCAAAGGTATTGATGAATTGATTCTAAGAGTTTGTTCGCACATATGTTGTGATTCCGATATTCCCTTATGACTTTAAGGTCTATTGTTAGTCCACATGTTGGCAAAGTTTTCTTGAAAGCACTTTTCCTTTTCTTTAAGGTATGCAGTACTTTATCTCGAACCGCCTCGAACCTGAGCCATTAGACATGGCGGTTCGACAGGATGAAGTTTGTATGTACAGTTATTTGATTCAACCTGAACCACATTAGACATTCCTATTTAAATACGATTGCAAACATTAAGTTATATTTAAATAGAACTCCAAGCAAAACGTCCACATTCTGCTTTTGTACTTCGTATAAGCAGGATCATTGTTAGTCTCTAGTATAGGGCGTTAGTTTATACTTGTCACAGATAACATCAACTACTTTGAAAACATTTAATTACACCTACAACACACTTACGTCACAACTAACAATATTAATTTTATGGCAGTTCGTCAGGTGGTCGATCGAGATAATACATCTGAAACCAATTTAGAAAAAGTAATTGAGTAACCAGTTCAACAAGAAAAGGGGTATGATTGTTAATTATAGAAACTTGTAAATACATCAGGTTCAGCTACAAGCATCAAACGTGCCTCGACAAGATATGACTCAATCCAGAGTCCCCACTTGGAGCCAACAGTTATCAACCCATAATTCTTATGGAAACTTTAATGGATGATATCTTTCACTATCTCTGAACCCCGCAAGACTACAACCGAAGTTGCATCCTGCCACGGCTAATCCTGAGTTGTTAAGAGGTATTAAGGGAACAGCGCGCGAAATACCTCCTCAGGAAAAGCCTCCAATCACCGTTACTCCTGAGTTGTTAAGAGGCATTAAGGGAACAGCGCGCGAAATACCTCCTCAGGAGAGCCTTACCAGTCATCGGCGTTTATCATGATAAATAGTCTCTTAATTGGCCATACTAAGTACTGCTGGAATCAGCACACAGCCAGCACCCGCCTACTAGCGTTCTCTCTCTCAACGGGTTCAGAGCCCAGGTACTGCGGGAACAACGCGCAAACAGTACCCGTCCCTAACAATATTACTCAAACTGACTAAATAGATTACAACTTAACGAGCTGCACTCGTTTCCTTTTTATGGTTTTATACGAAGCATTAACAGTATCTAACTTTAAATGAACATTGAAGAGAACCAGTTAAATATTAAGAAAGGTAAATAAATATAGAAGAAAGACAGAATGAATATTGAACTATAGTTGAAGAGGTTACTATCGTTAATGTTTTACCAAATAGAAATATGCTGAATAGGCTACTCTGTGAGAAACACTCACTACTTAACATTATCGTTAATCGTTCATCAAATAGAAATATGCTGAAGAGGCTACTCTGTGAGAAACACTCACTACTTAACATTATCGTTAATCGTTCACCAAATAGAAATATGCTGAAGAGGCTACTCTGTGAGAAACACTCACTACTCAACATTATCGTTAATGTTTTACCAAATAGAAATATGCTGAATAGGCTACTCTGTGAGAAACACTCACTACTTAACATTATCGTTAATTATTCATCAAATAGAAATATGCTGAAGAGGCTACTCTGTGAGAAACACTCACCTGGTAAATAACTATCACGGACTGGCACTATCAATGTTGGTGAAAGTGGCACTGATTTTAAGTAGGGACTAATGGCATTACGAATAATGTTTCCCTTATTTATATCAATGTTCCCACCCTCAGATTAGGTGGAGTTTCGATCAAGTTAGTTCCCGGATTCGAGTATTGGGAGGAGTTAAGATTGGAATTCGACCATCGATTCTAAACACCTGGGAAAGTTGTCTCGGAAGTGATGAAGAAAGCCGTCTTTGTGATTTACCGACAAAGACTGCGGGTGGTAGCTAATAAGGCGCTCTTCAATAGTTTGCGCATTGTCTTAGCTTTTAGCAGCAATTCGCGAGGTTTGTATTGTTAACGTATGAAACAATGAATGAATGAGACGAACTGTCTAAAGACGACACCTGCTATCCACCTGGGCATCCTCTTGGAATTTATTTGGCCCTGTGTCTACTTACGTCTTACACTAGTTAGTTTCAAGTATTAAGCAATACCTCTATTCGAAAAAAAGTTTTTAAAAGACTATTCGAGGAACGTATCAATTAATTATATATACAAACATTCTTTCTTCTATGAGAAGAGGCTATCGACCTAATCTGATAGTTTGCTAAATTTTGCAGATTCAGCATATACACCAAAGATATTACAGAAGTTTCACGTTCATAAAACCAATATATATTCTTTGCTTCCAGAGGAAGAACATTCAAGAACACAAGAAATGAAAACAATGCAATTCACAGTTTCGGAGTCCGTAATTTTACAAACTTGCAAACTATTTTGAAAATAGTATATCTACGAAATAAACATCATAACCAGTATATATTAAAACTTGTTAGAAAGTGAAGCAAAAATTTGCAACAAAAATACAATTGAATATACGAATGTTAAAATAAATTCTATCCAAACAAATAGATAATTTATGAATATCTAAACCGGTTAATATTATTAGAAGCTATTGTTTTACAGATGGTTAAATTTATTAACATAACCATACTATACAGTAATATAATAATTTAAATAGAAACTGTCCCCTGGAAAATAAGAACTTTGGAAAACTACAGGAATAGTTTCCTAGCAAGTATCAAATATGAGTAAAGTGTTGTATATTTGACATTTACTAATACTTTGCTGAATAATTTCCCATAAAGAAATCAAGAAAACAAAAAAATTATTATAACAGCATTAGTTAATTTAAACCCAAAGAGGTTCTTAGAAATACATGAACTCAGCTAAAGTTACTTGAATGCATCATTCATAATAGGATTTACAGATTGAGTTTAATCCGCCCATCAGTTCTAAAGCTAAACATGTAACTTGTAACGAACAATTGTCAATAAAATATCAAATTTTAGTTTATTTTTAAAAACATGCATAAAGTTGGCAAGCACGTACTGTAATACTATGGTCAAACAAATTCTTAGTCTATGAGCTCGCGTGCTTAATAAACTATTCCGGTTTAACCAAACGTATTCACACCTAGTTTAGAGGCGCCATGTAGCGTTAGGTCTGCATTAATTGATCAAATTGACTAACAAAGTAATTTTTAATAAAAATTTAACTTTATTGTAGTCATATGCTTTGTCTGTTTTATTCAGTTGCATGTCTTTTGGTTCCATCTAGCTGGGCCTGTTCGTGGAAATATTACAGATTGCCATTATGACCATTGTCATTATTCATGTGTCTCTATTGGAAGTAACTACATTGTTTCAATTGGATAAAGAAATATATATAACTGGTACTTAATAAGAACTGCGACACAAACACATCAATTGAAGTATGAGGGAGTAGCATTATTGATATCCGAACTATCAAATATTACATTCGACATTGCACAGCTATCTTTAAAAATAAAAGAAAAAATTATAGGTTGAAAATCATATTTCGATATGAATATTAACGAAAATCCAACATCAAATTTCTAATCGATTTAATTAAGTAAATATTTCAACAACAAACCTATTCGTCTGACTGCAACGGGATATGGTTATGGCAATTGCTCAGTTTTACATGTTACGTTTGCAAACCTCGATCCAAATTAAATATTTATAATTCAATATGAAAATACCAAAGAAAATAAATGTCTGGAATGTTAAGAAATTTTCATAACCGAAACAGCATAGAAATAAGGGAAAATATGTATTGTAATTATAATAAAAATGAATTTAACGGTCAATTAGATAGGTATGTGTCAATTAGAAGCTGTAAGATCGTTCTTGAAGCACAAAACGCTCTAAGAATTGGAAATATTTAGAGGGACTGCAATGTAAATTGCAAACATATCAGTCAATACAAAATCGATTGCATTGAAAAAGTTTAGTTCAATTAAAAAATGGCAATCGCGATAACACGCAAAGATTTAAAGTGATATTACGCCAGCACCGTAGAACAATCTTGGAAATGATGAAAAATATATAAGAGAGCAGTCTTAAACCGAGCTTCGTGGTGATAAGACGTGTCAGTGTTAGCATATTTAAAGCAAGGTCGTTTACACTACGGCAAAGAATTTAAAGAATCCAACCGCATTTATCGTCCAGCGAGAATATACGAGTAGAATTCAAATGAAAGGATGAACCCTGGGAGTTCGCAAGAATCCGAATCGGATTATGCCTCCCAGGATGGTGGGTTCAAAAAGCCACAATCGAAAAAACGGGGCAGAAAAAACGAAGACGACCCAGTCAACCCAGCCAACCCCCACAACGCCAACACCTGAGACCAAACGAATAGCTTTGGACTATCAGGCTACAACCAAAAAAAACCAAACGACAAACAGCAAGACAACATCAACAAGATTTCCCACGTATTCGCACACATTCACAGCGAACGCATTGTCGACCATCACCAGAGTCCAACTTCCAATCAGGTGGGAGGGACTCAACCCCAACAACAAGGATGTGATTGTCAGACAAGATAATCACTTTCTAATTAAAACCAACAATGAGGACAAAGCAACACAAATTTTACAAAAACTGAAACAGGAAAACCTTATAACAGCATTCAAACTGCAAACGAATAGTAACCTCCCACTAATCCGACAACAAAAGTCAGGTCACCACCATATTACACCATCATATTCAGTCGTCGCCACTGGGGTCGACCTGGACATTGAAGACAGCATGTTTCTGGAACGCCTGGAGCAGCAGGGCTTCAGAATAAGGTTCTGCAGGGGAATTATCTCGCGAGAGCTCAACGCATCCACACTCATGATGAGGTTAATAACCGGCGACATATCCACCTACGAAAGG
This sequence comes from Dendroctonus valens, assembly GCA_024550625.1. Taxonomy (NCBI): domain Eukaryota; kingdom Metazoa; phylum Arthropoda; class Insecta; order Coleoptera; family Curculionidae; genus Dendroctonus; species Dendroctonus valens. The sequence goes on along the minus strand of JAJTJO010000090.1, from coordinate 1,174,689 downwards.
TTGATGAACGACCGTGCGGTTCATTTTTTGGGCCGCATTTTCAAAATCACCGAAAGCAAACCACCAGCACCCGTGCCTGCGCCGTGTGGCAAATGCAACCTGTTCAGCCACAAAACTGAAGATTGCAAACAATCACCAAGATGCAACAGGTGCCAGGGACCCCATCCAACTTCCAAATGCGAGTCACCACTGCCAACCAAGTGCGCAGCGTGCAACTCAGAGGACCACGCAGCATGGAGCATGACGTGCCCAAAACGACCGACAGCCCAAATCGTCGGGATACCAAACGTAAAAATAAAATGTGTAAACAAACGTACGTCCGGGATTGCGGAGACAACGACGGTAGCAAGTAGAATACACACACCCATTACAACACATGACCACATCATAAACAAATACAAACATCAACTTAACAAGACAAACAATACCAACAGAGACGAACTACTAAAAAACCTACGAAAACAATTTATAGAAGGACATAGACATTGACACCTCCGTTGTTCTCTTCGGAAACCATATCTACATCCTAATGTTTGACATGCTCCTGCCCGAGGGACGCTCTCCAACTGAACCCTGCGAACAAGTGAGACAGACAGTAACAAACATACAAGATTCAATTTGAAAGTACTTTACGCGAACATCAACGGACCTAACAGCAAAAAACCACTTATTTACAATTACATAGAACAAAAAGACACAGACTGCTGCATATTTGTAGACACTAAACCCAAACTAGGACAAACACTAACGTACAGAAATTGGCAGTATATCTATAGGCATGGAAATACCATCAATCATGCCAGGGGCGGGGTCGCAGCTCTCCTAAAACCAAAAGTTAAACTTGGAAGAGCAAATCCTCCTTCCCTCAACAACCCTTTGAACGACTGTCTACATTTTACCATACCCTACTTAAACGACCTGATACACATATTTCTGACATACATACACCCACACTCCAACCTAGAACAAAACATACTGACTAAGGCGAGCATCTATAAATATGCAATAATTATAGGCGACTTTAACTTGAATGGAAATAAATAAATATAAAAATAAAAAAAAAATAAAAATAAAAATAAAAAAAAATAAAAAAAACTTAAAAGATTTTTGCAAAATTCCGACTTTATAAAACAGCACACCCCACCAACTTTTCTGATGCCCGCAAACCCAGACTCAACACCATACGTTCTACTGCACGCAAGAAACTTGACAAACACCATCAACAACATAAACTTAACCAACGAACTTGGATCCGACCACCTGGCTATTACGTTTAACATAGACTTACAACATACGCAACCTATCTCCAATACACCTCCTATAGAGAAAAACTTAAACCTAACAAAGACTGACATAGACAAAGTGAAACAACATATACATGACTACATTCAATCACAAGCACAGCACATTTCAATAGAAACCATACAACAACAACTTTCACTAGCCATAGGAAAATTTAGCCCGGAAATAAAAAATGCTTTCTACCGACATACACTACCCAAATACATACTGAGACTGATAAAACATAAGAGAGAACTGTACAGACTATATACAAACACTCAAAATAACGACCTAAAAAAGACACTGAACCAACTTAACAGAAACATTAAAACTCTGATTGGACAATACCGACAAGACAAATGGCTAGAAACATGTAAAGAAATACAGAAGGACAAAGGCAAAACATACTGGCGAAAAATTAAGAAACTGGCGCAATACAGGAAGGCTGGCACTACTGACACAATTAACGAAAACGGAATAGAACGCTACACAGACAAAGAGAAAGCGGACGCATTCGCCAGACACTATCAAAGGGCCTTCAGCATATCGACAAACCTTAACTTCGACAATGACAACTGGAACTTGATTAACGACTGGTACTTGAACTATTTTAACAGCTCACCAAACTACACCTACAAACTGATCACAGACACAGAGTACGATGAAGCCCTAGCGCACATCAAAAACACTGCACCGGGGAAAGATAAAATTAAGGCAAAACTCTTGAAAAGCCTAACTCAAGAAACACACAAACTGATCCTAACTGAATTGAACAACTGCATCACAAATGGCAGAATCCCAGAAACATGAAAAAACGGCTTAATAATCAATATACCCAAAAATGGACTGAACAATACACAACCGAGCAACTACAGACCAATTACACTACTTCCAGTACTAAGCAAAATTTTTGAATACATAATGAAGCAGCGGCTTGAAAAAGTGATTGGAAAATATATACCTACCTCCCAATTTGGTTTCAAACAGCATCACTCGACTGTTCATCCGCTCTTTATTTTGGCCAACAATATACAAACTACCCACCTAACTGACAGAAAGACAGCTTGCCTGTTTATGGACATTAACAAGGCTTTTGATAGTGTCTGGCATAGAGGCTTACTATACAAACTATACAAACTACACACACCAACATCTACTACACACCATAAATAACTTACTAGAAAACAGACAACTACAAGTACGAATTGACAAAACACTGTCATTTTCTTTTCCCCTGAACAAGGGCTCCTTCAAGGATCCCCGCTCTCACCGTTTCTCTACAATATATACTGCCATGACATATACAATTACATCTCACCAGACAAAAATCAAATCGACAGATCGGCATACATATTACAATACGCAGACGACATGGCACTTATTGTACATGACAAAACTACTGAGAGAGCAGCTCAAAGACTCCAAACACTAACAAATAACACAATGACATGGTTTTATAAATGGAGACTAACACCAAACGCGTCAAAAAACCAACTTCTGCTCACAAACCAAGACTCAACGCTGACTCCCCTACAATAACTGCAGACGGCCAAACGACACAACCAAAAAACGACGTAAAATACCTTGGAATCACAATTGACCACAAACTTAAATTCACTAAACACATACGAAACATCAGGGCAGAAACAATAAAGAGAACAAAACACTTCCGATCACTAACCTACAAAGATAGAGGAATTAACACAAACACCGCCACCAAAATATATAAAGCTATTTGTAGACCCTTGCTAGACTTTGGACATATACTCATGACCAACGGAACAGAAAGGACAAAACGTTATACACAAACAACAGAACAAATTGCACTAAGACTAATAACACGAATAAGACATCCCCAAAACCCACTACACAACCCCCCACCCAACTACTATACGAACGCACAAACATGACAAAGATCTCGGAAAGACTCATACAGCTACAGACAAAATGGACAAACAACCCCTACAACTGGACCATACTGAATCCCCTTTGTCTTACAAGACCAACCAGACAATCCCGCTTCCGTTTCCCTACATCAACGCTACTCGAACACTTACAAACGCAACTGACTAATGGACAATAAAATAATTTTTTCTTGCCATTGAAATTTTATTTAATAATATTGTTAACCTATAATAAGAGAATTTTCATATTTGTTTTTTATTTAGATTAAGAGTACATGTATTAACAACGATAGGTCGATAGCCTTTTTTAGAAATAAATATATATATATCTCTATATCTCTATATAAAAGAGAAAATTCTGTTTAAAATTCTGGAAATTTTATTTCTATATATTTCTAAATTGCAATTCGTATTTCCAGGCTTTCAAATACCTGGGAGCAGCGACAACTACATAAGATCAAAATTAAATTTGAATAGAGGTTTGAAAGTACTAACTAAACTATCTCCACTATCTGTAAGCGCCATCTGAGTAATTGCAGCCTTAGAAAACCAAAATTAATTAATTTAACGAAACCCTTCCCAAAATTTGAAGGGGTAAGATTTGAGAAATTTACCATTATTTAAACTCTGCCTGTGTGGTCATTGGGTGAACTGAATAGCTTGATGACTATGCTGTCAGTCCTAAGCCCGGATAAAGGAGGAAGGTTTCAGGGTCAGGCTAGCACTCTACCCTGGGTAAAAGAAACCACAAGCTCACAGAAACGGACACTTGCCTCGGAACAGGACTGTTCTAATCACGACGACCCACGCGAGAAAAAGGACAACGAATTGGAGATCTGCTGCGTGTTGCTGCTTGGAATGTGAGATCATACAATAACAAAGACCCAGAAATCCTAAAAGAACTAACAGATAACGAGATCGATATATGCGCCCTACAGGAAACAGAAACGAAAGGAAGAGGCCAAAAGAAATATGCAGAATATATTGTAGTCTACAGCGAAGTGGAGAAGCACGAAAGCGCAAGAGAGGTGTTGCGATGGCAATCAGAACGCAATCCCAAAATTGCATAAAGGAAAGCATCTACATCAGCTTTCGGATTATAGCTGTAACACTAAGATCAGACGACCAAACAATAAATGTACTATCAATATATGCACCAGTAGACAACAGACCGTAACTCCTGAGAGACTCATTTTTTGATCAACTTCAAACCACAATTGACTCATTAGCAAGTGACCAACCCATGATAGTGCTTGGGAACTTTAATGCACGAGTTGGAAACGGATCAGTCCCAGGAATTAACCAAAAGTTCAACGAGAATGTGCTGAATGATAACGGAGAACTAATGATAGACCTTGTACTTACACTGAATTGCGTATCAATAATACGTTTTTCGATCTAAAACTCAGTATAAATTTATATTTGCAAATAAGAGAGGCCACACATCGACTATCGATTACATTGTGACTAATAGGCAATTTCACACAACTCAAATACTCGAAATCTGAATTTTCGAAGAAATTTTACTCTGAAGAATTAGATTGAAAATCCGAAATCCAAAACAACCAAGACCGGTGATATCAACACAGAAACTCAATATTGAGCTGCTATGGACAACAACTACAACTGCTACAACAAAAAAATCGAGAAAAAAACGATTTCAAATATTAACGACATCAATTATTTATATAGAATCAATAATAATATCAAGAATTCAGCAAAGGAGGCACTTGGAGAACGAACCATAAAAGTGAACTAAGTAATCAACCACAAGACACCATGGTTCCGCCCATAAATCAAGGAACAGAGCAAAGAAAAAAGAAAAGCCTACCTAAAATATTGTACTCTGCGAACGCCAGAATCATATAACGAATATAAGCAAGTTAGGAGCAAAACTAAAGAATTAGTAAGAAAAACCCAAAACTATCACTGGGAAATGTTCTCCAAACGCCCGGAAGGTGATTTCCACGAGCTTCAAAAGCAGATATGGCTATTCATAAGATCTCAGAAAAAGGAGGACAATCAACTGCTAGAACCAACCCACATAAAAATGGAAGAGTGGGTCAGATATTTAACCGATCTGTATAAAACGACAAACACGGCAGATGATCCTACCACACCAGAAATAACTATTAACGGAGATGCCACGATCAATACATCTGCCGTAGAAAACGCACTACAGAAACTAAGAAATAGAAAAAGCCCCAGGCAAGACGGAATACAAAACGAATTACTCATTTGAGCAAAGAATAACAGAAGAATTAACAACTTTAAAAGAGAAAATTATTTATCAACACAAAAGCCCAGATGACTGGCGAACCAGCACTTTTAAGCACTGCCCTAAAACTAACAACTAAAGTAATTACGAACAAAATTAACAATCTTACATCGTTGGCGAACAGGGATTCAGATCGGGAAAATCTTGCACAGACGCCGTGTTCGTATTAAGACAAATAGTGGAGAAATCGATTGAAACAACAAGCCAGCGTTTATAAGTTTTGTTGATCTAACTAGAGCATTTGAACATGTCCAGCTGAAAGACGTCCTGCATCTCGTTTACAACAGGCAAATCCCACACAATCTTATTAAAACCATAGAGAACATATATACAAACAATAAAATACGAGCACAAATAGAAGGAGACCTCACAGAACCAATACCAGCACATAGCGATATTCGCCAGGGATACTCCCTGAGTCCTACCCGTTTCAATTTAATAATGGAAGAAATTGTTCGAAGTGTTTGAGGGCTAAAGGGGCACAAAATGGGGGATGCAGAAATCAAAATAGTGTGTTATGGTGACGATGCCGCTCTCATTGCAAAAGTGAAGAAGGTTATTACACTTATTCAACCTACAAAGCCAAGTCTCTAAATATGGAAATAGCACCGACCAAAACAAAGTGCCAAATCAACATCAAAAACCCCTCTAAGATGCAAACTGGAACATGATGGTAAAGTAATCGAGCAGAAAATGACATTTAACCACCTTGGCATAAAACTTTCCGGCTTTGGGGATATTGAGGCAGAAGTGAGAGATCAAACAACAAAAGCAATTAGAATAGCTTGCTGCCTGAATACAATATGATACAATCAGAGTATGGGAACCCACACTAAATCGAGGATCTACAAAACAGTCGTGAGGCCGGGGATGGCATATACAGCAGAAACGAAGCCAGAAACATCGAAAACCAAAAGACTCCCAGAGACAGCTGAGAAGAAATACTCCGTAGATTCACCGGAAAGACACTGCTGGATAGAGAGAGAAGCGAGAATATCAGAACAGCCTGTAATGTCAAGAACATCAATGAATGGGTAGCAAACAGGAAGAAGGAATGGAATGAGCACATAGACAGGATGGACCACCGCAGACTTGTGAGAATCGCTCGCTACATGTCCCCATTGGGACGAAGAAACGTTGGGCGCCCCAAGGAAACGATGGAGCGACAGCCTCACGCAAGTGGACGATCAATCAACAGGCGATTCGCCTAAAATCATGAATGAAGAAGAAGAAGAAGAATAATATTATTTACTCAATACTAAGAATCGTACATACAAAAGTAAATTACAGAAACCGTTTCAAAATATCGCCTCTATCCAGAAATGTTTGCACGAAATTGCAAATTTCTTTTTAAAAAACGTGAACGATTCTGCATTTGATTGCGGCATGGGTTTAGCTCGTGCAACTAATATGTCAACAAAGCAATCGATTTCCGCCAAGGCAATTTTCTCAGAAAAGATAGTTGTTGAACAAATAATTAGTCAAATCATCGGCGGGCACTTACTATCACAGAGTAATGAGTAATTCAAACACATCGTATTTGTTATTTAAACATTGCAACTCTAGTGTTGACTCGAAATCAAACTTGAAATTCATCATGTGAAACACATTTACATTTTTGAAATGTTTCTCTGTTTGTTAGTTATCGTATCAGACACAAACTAAAGAGCGTAATCAGTCTTCAGTCAAGAGTATGTACATTCAAATGATTTTCTGCCGGTTTGCATTCCATAGTGGACGTACGTTTATGCAAGCGCTGTAAACAAATATTGCATTACCATTTATTAAGTTATTAACACCTAAATCATAATTGGTTATGAACGCGCTTATGTATTTATCGTTTATGGTAATAGAAAGATTTCCTATGTTGAAAAAACAGCTCTTTATGGAGGAATTGTTTTGTTTATTCTCCACAAACCGGTTCAAATTATATATGAAAAAGTTACCAGAAGCTATTGCAAGAAGATAATTGGTGGGAAAATTAAAATAGGGAACGTGCACATCATTACCTATACAGGGTGATTGATAGCGTAAGAAAAATATTGAACATGAATATTTAAAAAAGTTCAAATTGGGTGGGTTTGGTTTAGAAACATTTTTTCTAACCGTAAGGTAAATATATGTCTTGATTATAAAGTAGAACTACAGCCAAAGCGATTTATAGTTTTGAATATAGCATAATTCCTAAAGTTTCACAACTCAATATGGCGGTATTTGACAAAAAAATAAGGAAATTAAAAATTCTGTTTGTATAAATTTATGGCCTCTTGTTCATCAATCTAAGCTCAATCTAAAACTTGATATACATTAAAGACGCAGACATCTACAGTAAAATCTTTGCTCATGAATGTAAATTGATTTATCTTTTTTCGGTTTTCTATTGGCAATTTGGCCGAAAAAAGATAAAGAACACAAATTTTACAGATTTGCATTTACAGTCCTATTTCATAGTTTAGAAACACAATATATTTAACATGTCTTCTGAAAACGATACTTTACAAGAAAACTACGATACTTAAAAAAAACATAATGTTTCAAAATGCATTCACTATTAAAACATCAAAGTAACACTTGTAAAGAAGTTTCACTCACTAATTGGTATTTAGAGTCAGAACTTAGACCTAAGTAACGTTAATAACAGAATCTACTTTACTCTTTGATTTAAAAAAAGTCGTAATTATTAGTATTAAATTCGTTATTAATAACTCTAAAGTTTGAGGCAAATACCCAGAGAATATAATTTGAAATAGAAGATTCAGCAGATTGAATAGAAGCACAACGTCAACTATAGAAAATTAAAATAATGCTTCGAGGAAGCAGAATCTGATATTTCAAACCAACCAACTAAAGATTGGATTATCTCCCAAGACCATACGGGGGAATCCATTGTCCTACCCAGCATCCTATCTGAACCTATACATTTTCCCTAAAACACCATCCTACACCACCTCCCAACACGTCTTTAGCCAGCGAGGAAGGTTAGGGCTAAAAAACCTCTCAAACATGGTAAATTTTAAAAAGACCCGAGACATACCTCAGGTGGGTAGCTCAGTAAATGGCACATTACACACCTTGAAAAAGGTCTGCCTCGAGGATTCTGAGGGAGGCAAAAGATCACTAACCACATCTAAAATTGCCAAAACAAACCATCATAGAAAACAACCGCTATATATAGCATCGCATACATCGCGAGAACATTAATAGCAAATGATAAATTGATAGAACTGGAAGAAGATCTTAAAAAGATTAAATGGAAAGTAATAGGGCTAAGTGAATTTCGACGAATAGGTGAAAATCAACTCACCCTAAACTACGGAAATGTTATTTTTTACGTAGGAGAAGAAAAAGCTATAAGAGGAGTTGGATTTATAGTTCACAAAAATTCGGCAAACAAATCGAAGACGTCAAAAAAATTAAGCTCACGAGTCATATATATAATTCTTCAGCTAAATACCAAATATTCAAGTCAAATAATCCAGACCTACGCCCCAACAAGTGACTACTTGTCGTAAAAACTCGCTTCACGTTATTGATTGGTGACTTCATTGCCAAAATTGGAAGGAAAATGGATTAAACCGAAACAGCCATGGGACAACATGGTTTGGGAGAAAGAAACGAACGAGGAACTGCATTAATAGAATTTCTACATCATAATAATCTTTATGCGATGAACACTTTCTTTCAAAAGAATAACAACAAAAAATAGACATGGATATGCCCAGATGGTAAAACTAAAAATGCCATAGAATTCGTATGCAGCAACAGTTGAACAACAAAGATTGAAAATAAATATAAGGAAGGAAAGAACCAACATGATCTTAAATATAAATTACAAGAAATGGAACACTCCTAAAAACATAAATGAGTACGAAGAACAACTGAATAACTCCCTAAAGATAAACGATCAGATGACAGTGGACAAAATATACGAAAATATTACAGCAAGTGTGAATGCAGCAATTGGAACTAACTGTCACAGTCAAAACAAGGAGTAAAAACTGAATCAAAGAACGGACACTAATGAAACAGAGAAGAGAAATGACAGATAAAACTACTGCAGAGTACAGAAATATCAACAAAGAAATTACCAAGGAAATGAGGTAACCCAAAAGAGAAAAAAAAACGCAGAAAGCATTGAAAATATAATAGAATATATAGACTAGAATAGATAGAATAGATAGACTTACCGATAGGTCTATAGCCTTTTTTAGAAATAAAGATGTTTACTACTACTATAATAGAATAAAACAGAAGCCTGAAAGTTCGAAGAAAGAAAAACGTCATGTGGAAGAAGAACATACATAAAATCAAAAAACAAAAATGAAGACATAATGACGCACAAAAGAAACATAAAAACAACCATGGAAACTTTTTACAAACAACTGTACTCAACACCAAACAACGAGTGTATTGGTGTTTACCAATATCCCTAAAGTGTTAAACCAAGGATCGGAAGACATTCCTGAGATAGATAAAGCAGAACTCATGGCAGCTCTAAAGAGCATGAAAAATAATAAAGTATCAGGTGAAGACGGTCTAGTAATAGAAAGCATAAAAAATGGTGGACAAAATATTATTAAAGCCCTGAAGACCTTATTCAACAAATGTCTACTCGAAGGGATAACACTATAACAGTGGGAAAACAGAGCACAAATTAGTATCTTACATTAAAACGGAGATAATACTGATCTTGAAAATTATAGACCGATCCGCCTCTTAAGTCACATCTACAAATTGTACACGACGATTTTAACCACACGTTTAACAAACAAACTCGAGTTTTTCCATTCAAAAGAACAAGCAGGATTTAGGACAAAATATGGAACAAACGACCACCTTCTCTGCCTTCTCACAATAAAAGCTCTTATCGAAAAGTGCATAGAATACAATAAGCCGCTTATGCTGATTTTCGTAGATTTTAAAAAAGCAATTGATACAACATACCAACAGAAATTATTAGAAGCACTTGTCGAATGTCGTATAGACCATCGATCTATTAGAAATATATAGTATTAGAAATATATACAGGTCAGCAACAGCAATTTTTTAAAAATTATCCAACGAACAAAACACAAATAAATTTAAAATCGCGAGAGGACTGAGGCAGGGTAATGCACTCTCCCCTAAAGTGTTCGTCACCTTGTTACAGAACATGCTAAGTAAAACAAACTGGGACAACACGGGAGAAATTAAAACACATATCCTTCGTCGATGACATCGTCTTAATAACAGACAATATGCCAGAAGCACAGACTATGATGCAAAACCTTTCTGAGGCGGCAGAAACGGTAGGGCTAGAAATAAAGATTTCAAACAACCAGTATATGACTAATCTCATCTTGAGAGATTCCATCAAAATGAACAAGAATAACATAGAGCAAGTAGGCTTATACAAATACTTGGGACACTAGATAAGTATTGGAAGAAACAATCAAACACGAAATAAAACGTAGAATAGGTTTAACCTGGGCAGCTTATGGAAAATTAAGAACAGTTTTCCGATCCAGTCTTCCAAGGTGTATAAAAAAGAAGAAATTTAATCAATGCGTTCTCCCGGTTTTAACATACGGCTCAGAGACATTAACAATGACCAAAAACAACATCTTTGTTTTTTGTAGCTACAAGTAACTAAAGTGTTCGGTATTTATGAAAATCAAATATAAATTTACAATTGCATAACAGTGATGGAAAGGAAATGATATGAATAATGATGATAATAGCGTGTGTTATAAAATTCATAACTGGAGGTCTAACGTCCAAAAAAATGTGAAATTACTCAAAACCATATCTGTTGACAAATAAGAAGACTCTAAGGGCAGAAAGACCGATAGGTCGATAGCCTTTTTTAGAAATAAAGATGTTTACTACTACTAAGATGACTCTTTTTAACGAAGTAATTTCATGAGACAAACATATTCGGTTTGGTTGACTTTCTCACTGAGAAAAAAAAGTCCAGTCTTGATCTCTCTCAGTGACCTTTTTTGAATGAAGCCATAATTTACGAATTTATACGATTAGAAACTCTCTTAAAAAGTAAATGTATCTTTTCTAGGAATAACTAAAAAAAATTAAATGACGATGATGGATTATGCAGGTAAATGAAAGGTTTCCGATGGAAACATTCATTTCTCCACCAATCACAATCCAAGCGAAAATCGAGCAAAAGTTAATTTAGCCTAAAGTAACATCTCGCTACCGAATATTAAAAGTTACGCAACTTTAGCAATTACAGAATATCTTTAAGGTAGATTCTAGAGCCCTATGGCAGAAACGGTTACAGGCAAGTTATTAAACTATTAGAAAGTTTACATGATTCCTGACATTAGAAGATTGGTTCTCGACGTTCAGTCATTTGAAAATTGCTTCTTATGACGGAAACTGGGTTAGTGATTGAGACGGACTATTAAATTTGAAATTCTTCTATCAATTCTCGTAATGACGTCGTTAAGGTTTAATCGTGTTTATGTAAATTATGATATCACGATTAGAGCTACACAAATGTGAATGTAGTAATATCACTCACCAATTAATTTTTTATTCTCAGGGGTTAAGGAATGTTTGTAAATTATTTTTGGCAAATCACACTGTGATAATGTTTTTCTATATTTATTGACTATAATGAAACTAGGTTTGTGGGACAATTTGTTTAAAACGAAAAGATGTTGAGCAGAAAAAGCGATTTAGTGAATTCATTAAGTTGTGTGAGATTTTTGCGAGATTCCCAAAGAAACTGTTAAAATTCGTAGATATTGCTTAAAATCCTGGCATTCTGAACCATAAATTATTTAACCGCTTGTTTCTCTGTATTATGTTAGAATCATAAAGTTATTTCTTACTAAGTATTTATTAATTTGTATAAACATTTTTAGTACACAGAAGTCCATATTTATATTTTTCTCTTATTTCTCTTTACTCTTTTTATGTATTACATATACCGAGTAATCAGGAAAAACTTACCTAATACTTCTTTCGTTCCGTTCTCGTCAACAAAACCCTTTTATCAGAATAGCCAAATAATCAAAATTTCTTCATGCCTTTACAACCTCCACTAACCCTAACTTTGACGACTAAAACTTTAACGCAATAAATCATTGGTACGATACCTACTTCACAAACTAAACAAATAACGCGCATCAACTAATTACTGAAGCAGAATACGACGAAGGACTCGCACACATTAAAAACACGGCGCCGGGAAAAGACAATATAAAAGGCAAACTACTGAAAAATCTTACTCCACAAACACACACACATACTGAACCTATTCAACAACTGTATTGAAACTAACACGATACTAGATACCTGGAAAACAGGAATAATAATATCAATTCCTAAAACCGGACTAGACAATACACAAACACAAAACTACAGACCTATCACACTACTCCCTGTACTGGGTAAAATTTTTGAAACTATAATAAAAAATAGACTGCAACAATCAGTTGGACAACACATACCACAATACCAATTCGGATTTAAACCTAAACACTCAACTGTTCACCCACTTTTCATACTAACCAACAACATACAAAGAACTCCTCTAACGATCAAGAAAACAGCATGTCTCTTCATGGACATCAATAAGGCCTTTGACAGTGTCTGGCACAAAGGACTTTTATATAAACTTTACCAGCTTAAAACCCCCAAATACATAATTCACGCAATCAGAAACCTACTCACAAACAGACACCTAGAAGTACGCATAGACAACACCCTATCCTTTGCTTTCTCCCCTGAACACGGACTCCCGCAAGGATCCCCGCTAGCACCCCTTCTTTACAATATATACTGCCACGACATATACAATCACAGTCTCCACGACAAAAGACACATTGACAAATCTGCTTGCATACTACAATACGCCGACGACACTGCATTGATCGGGCACGACAAAACTACTTTTACCAAAGAGACTTACACCAAACGCAACGAAAAATCAACTACTTTTACCAAAGCACCAAATTAAAGACGACTCTCCATCAATAACCACAGACGGAAACAGAATTAGACCAAAACAAGAGGCAAAATATCTAGGAATGACACTGGACCAAAAACTAAAATTTACAAAACACGCACAGAACGTAAGAACAAAAATCATTCAACGGACAAAACACTTCCGATCACTAAAGTACAAAGACAAAGAAATTAGTACAAAGACCGCCACAAAAATTTACCAACCAATATGTAGACCTCTGCTTCACTACGGACATATGGAAATACGGACGAAATGGACAAACAATCCCTACAACTGGACCCTACTGAATTCCCTTTGCCTCACGAGACAAAGAGACAATCACGCTTCCGCTTCCCAACAACAAAACTACTTGAACACTTCCAACACGACTGAACCAACCTGCTAGACGATGAAAAGACATGACATAGAAGAGAGATTTTTTTGATTTCTTTTTTGCTTTGTAATAATTTTAAGTTTACGGTTAAGATAGTTTAAGTTTGAAAATTAACACAATACATGTATATATGCAAGGGCAAAAAGGCCGAGGGCCGATAGCCTATTGGGAAATAAAGATTCTATATAAATACGAATCGGGGATATACTTTGCGACCCTTTTGAGGTAAATAGCGGGTCTAAGCAGGGAGACGCGATATCTCCAATTTTATTCAACATTGCTCTTGAGAAAGTAATAAGAACCGCTGAAATAAGTGTTGAACTTTTTAGTCGGATGGCCCAAAATAATTACTGATATTAACGTGGTCGGTAACACGTACTGACTGTGAGAGACCTATTTTCGAGGGTAGAAACGAAAGCTGAGCAACTTGGGCTCAGAATAAACGAAGACAAAACCAAATATATGCGCACCAACAGAACAGGACGTAGAGATACAATGGGCCAAAATGTCACTATGAGGGAATACAATTTTGAGAGGGTTGCAACTTTTAAATATTTAGGAGTCACAATTATTCAAGATAACGATATGACTGAAGAATTTAAAGTCCGAATTCAAAATGGAAGCAAATGTCCCTATGCACTACGATCAGTGCTTGCATCGAAAGACATCTCGCGAAGAACAAAAATCAGAATTTATAAAAACATTATATGACCGACTGTTATGTATGCTAGTGAAACCTGGACCCTGACCAAAGACAACGAACGGACATTGAGAATTTTTGAAAGAAAAGTTCTGCGCAAGATTTTGGGACCATTGCGAAGTCTAGTGATACAGCAATACCGAGTAAGAACCAATCAGGAAATACCAGAATTCTTCAAAGATCCAGATATTGAGAAGGAGATAAAGGCAAGAATACTGCAAAGGACGGGTCATGTGCAAAGGCAGCCTGAGATACGGATGATAAAATAGGGCGAAGACTTTTGGGCCGCTCTCGAATGAGGGTGGCGTGACAACATCAAAGCGGACCTAAGGACCATGGGGATAGAATACGACCCAGCATTGATGGAAGATCGACAACAATGGAGCCAAATAGTAGAGTCGGCCAAGACCCACCCCGGGTTGTAGAGCCATGGAATAAGTAAGTGAGTAGAAGATTGAGGCAAATGAACTTGCATTAAAACTTGCAGAATTTCGTATTCAAATTGACCAAAACTTCCAAAACCTTGCAATTCTCACTCAAACTAGCTGTTAAGAAAAATTCAATTGGGCTATAAACTAATTTCCAATATGATTATTACATTTAAATATCAAAACTTGCAAACGTTTGCAAATGTTGAAACACTTTCAAATTTGATCCGGAGATGAGTTATAACTATGAGGATGTGGTTCCCTGCAAATTTATTTTGAAGGGTAAATAGATAGAAAAGTTTAGATTGATATAAATAATTAAACGTTAAGTAACGTTTCTGTTAAACTTATCTCATCAAGGTTTTGCCAAATATTTCCATGCTTTAAAATAAATTTATTGATAAAATAAGATGCAAATCCTCAGTTGATTGAAGACATTCTAATAACCTTTTATTAGTCAGCATGAATTCTAATTTGAGTGAAGAAATAGTAATGGTACCAGTATTCATCAGTCAGGCAGAAATGATAAATTCGCTTCTACCTCGATCTAATCATGAAACACTTTAGTCGTTAACATAAATAGCCAAATACATGATGTCATTCAGATCATTTACAATAAATCTAAAGTAACATATTATGTTGCTGATTATTACCCCCATTAAATGATATTTTATGCATCTAGATGCAGTTAAAAATATATAGTCAACTAATAACAATGATCCGCTGATTGATGAGATAACAATAATTTAGCACAGCATTACCATATAATTAAGCGTTATATAAATACTACAGTTGGTCAATTTATGATCTCTGAACTGATGAAAGATATAGAGTGTAGATTTATATTTGCTTATAATAAAGTCATAATTTATTCTGACAGCTTGGTATTGTAGTTTTGCTTTTGTTGAAACCATATTTATTAGAGGCAATTAATCCTTGTACATGGTAAATAATTTCAAACTTATTCTATGTATAACTATTACTAGAATATTGCTGCTATGATATATTGTGTGAAAAATTCCGTAGATTTTATAGGGAACTTTTACTTATATGTGTAAAATTTATGAGTCGATATAAATATTAGCAGTTGTGAAACCAATTAATCAAGAAATAATTGTCAGTTTAAAATTGCAATTTCGGAATTATGGATAGTCGAAAATTAAGGCACATTCAACATATTTAAGAGCTAAGGGCAACCTGTAACTATCAGTGCATTGTTTTATAAGATAATCGATTATTCCCTACTCCTAATCGTATAGTCTAAAGCAGTACAATACGGACTAAAACAACATCTCACCAACCATAGAACTAACTGGGAAAAATACCGAAACTATACCGGAAAAATACCTAAATCGAAATTGTCAAAGAAAAGTTTAACATCCAATTACATGAAGCTGCAAATTTCGCCACTACTAAAATCCAGAAAAACGATTTTCGCTTAGACCTTCCTCAGCATATTAATTGTAAAATAAATGAAAAAAGAAAACTTAGAAAAGAATGGGAAATCACCAGATCACCTCAAATTAAAACCAAACTGAACAGAGCCATTAAAGAATTAAAAGAAATTTTATACTCAGGAAAAAACAAAAATATTCAAAACTTCCTAAAAAACGTAACCGGAAAGGCCGATACCGACTATTCACTATGGAAAGCTACAATAAAAATCAAGCACCCTATCAAGTATATACCACCCATTAAGAAAACAGATGACAGCTGGGCAAGAACAGATTCCTTCGCTTCACACATAAGTTCAGTTTTTAAACCTATCCCCCCTTCAATATCTGGATGAGGAGTTTAAACTGCCAGATAACACCAACATCGAGACAGCTACAGCGGAAGAGGTGACGTTTCAAATCAGAAGGTTTAAAAACAACAAAGCTCTTGGCTATGATTGATGATGATAAAGAACTTCCACCTGAAACAATAAGATTTGTTACTATATCATAATTAACTCTTGTCTCCCATTGAGTCAATTCCCTACACAATAGAAAGTCGCTCAAGTCATAATGATACCTAAACCAGGAAAGGATTCTAGCCGGGTAACGTCATAGACCCATTAGTCTGCTGAGAGTAATCTCAAAACTAGGCGAAAAAGTTATTCAAAAGAGTTATTCAATAAAATAATAAATTCCAAGCACCTTATTCGAGATCACCATTTGGGTTCAGGCCGCAACAGTTCAGTCGACAATTGAAGAAGTTCAAAGGACCACCACTGCTATCAGAGATTCCTTTGAAAGGAGAGGATAGTGCGAGGCAGTGTTTCTTGACGTTGCACAGGCCTTTGACAAAGTGTGGCACGAGGGCCCGATATCTAAAATCAAAAAAATGTTTCCAACAAACCTTGCTTGTCTGCTGGAATCGTACTTGACCAACAGGATGTTTTAAGTAAAAATAAATAACAACTTCACCCCGCTCCAGCAGATAAATGCTGAAATCCCTCAAGGAAGTGTACTGGGGACCACCCTGTAGTTGTTCACAGCAGATTCGATATAAAAATTATCAGTTGTGGAACCGATTAATCAAGAAATAATTTTCAGTTTAAAATTGAAATTTTGAAATTATGGATAGTCATAAATTAAGGCAAATAATTAAGGCCCATTCAACATATTTTAAAATTAATGGCAAGCTGTGCATTGGTTTCTCAGAAATAAAAGTAAAAGCTGTTTGAAAAATGGAGAAAGCGTTAACATTGTCATTTTACTGCACAATTTTAAAATGGAAAAAATCCTTCAGATTTTCAGCTATTTTTTTGTTTTGAATAACCCAACATTTCGTAGCGAAAAAATCAAAAAATTAAGCTTCAATTTATTCATGTTTTTATCATCCTGAGGCAAAAAGTGCTGATTTAAATTTAAAATAAGAATTTGAAATAAATACAAATGCAACTACTTACAACTTACAAACGAGTTAAGGAGTTATTTGGGAAGCGCTAAAAAATTGTTAATAATCCATTCAGGTCTAATTCGGAACTTATTCAAACTAATAAATTAAATTTTCATTTGTGAAATGAGATTTAATATAGAACAGAAACATAAAACACAGCAACGCAATACATAGAAAGGTTTAAATCCAGAAAAGAAAAAATTAACAAAAAAATAAAAGAGCACAGGTTTGAAATGAAAAAATCGACGTAATTTTTTACTGCGAAACAAAAATCGCCTCTTAACTATTCAATTCAATTTTCAAATTTTATTGATAAAGATTTTTTTGTTTTTCTAAGCTTGTTCTGTATTTTGAGTATTAAACATCGAGTAACAAAAAAGATATTTACTGTTAAAGACGCAATGTGCAGTTTCTGTAAGTTTCAATTATTGCACTAACGGTAAACTCAAATAAATAAACGTTTGGTCCACGCCTATTAAACCAATCTTTATACATATGTTATGTAAATAGACTCCAACTAATATTTACTAACGAAAAATCAGTGGCGTGACTTCGAATGGGAAGATAATAAGATAAGACCAAAATATATAAAGCTTCAACTACAAGTACGAATTGACAAAACACTGTCATTTTCTTTTTCCCCTGAACAAGGGCTCCCTCAAGGATCCCCGCTCTCACCGTTTCTCTATAATATATACTGCCATGACATATACAATTACAACTTACCAGACAAAAATCAAATCGACAGATCGGCATACATATTACAATACGCAGACGACACGGCACTTATTGTACATGACAAAACTACTGAGAGAGCAGCTCAAAGACTCCAAACACTAACAAACAACACAATGACATGGTTTTATAAATGGAGACTAAAACCAAACGCGTCAAAAAACCAACTTCTGCTCACAAACCACAGACTCAACACTGACTCCCCTACAATAACTGCAGACGGCCAAACGACACAACCAAAAAACGACGTAAAATACCTTGGAATCACAATTGACCACAAACTTAAATTCACTAAACACATACGAAATATCAGGGCAGAAACAATAAAGAGAACAAAACACTTCCGATCACTAACCAAAAAGACAGAGGACTTAGCACAAACACCGCCACCAAATTATATAAAGCTATTTATAGACCCTTGCTAGACTTTGGATATATACTCATGACCAACGAAACAGAAAGGACAAAACGTTATACACAAACAACAGAACAAATTGCACTAAGACTAATAACACGAATAAGACCTCAAAACCCACTACATAACCCCCCCACCCAACTACTATACGAACGCACAAACATGACAAAGATCTCGGAAAGACTCATAAATCTACAGACAAAATGGACAAACAACCCCTACAACTGGACCATACTGAATCCCCTTTGTCTTACAAGACCAACCAGACAATCCCGCTTCCGTTTCCCTGCATTAACGCTACTCGAACACTTACAAACGCAACTGACTAGTGGACAATAAAATAATTTTTTCTTGTCATTGGAATTTCATTTAATAATATTGTTAACCTAGAATAAGAGAATTTTCATCTTTGTTTTTTTATTTAGACTAAGATTACATGTATTAAACAAGGGCAGAAAGACCGATAGGTCGATAGCCTTTTTTTAGAAATAAAGATGTTTACTACTACTACTGAATTTTATATGCAACTGAAAGCATTATGATTATACTCTTTATTTGTATTTTTATTCTATCTATACAATACAAGAAACTCATAATTATGTAGGTACCTTAATTAGGACATAAATAAGAGTTTCTTAGAAAAAAAAACATATTCAATCAAAAATTCAGTAATTTAATTAATAATTTTAAAGGAAACTTATAGTACCAGAAATAATTGTTTCTAAAAAGTAAATGTTATTCAACACTATGACAAATATAACATAGGCCCGAGCGGCAAAAATACTCTTTCGTACTTCTATGTCACATTGTGCTCGAGATATAACTGTCTAGACTCGTAGAAACGCTCTAAGTACATCAAAATTTGTTATGAATTTTACTTCCAACTATATTTATTTTATCTCGGGCGTGAGTTAGAGCAAGAGCTAGTACTTTGCGGCTAGTGAACAATTTTTGGAACGCTCAATGGACAATACAAAATTATGCACACTCAAATTCAACTGCACAACTAATGTATTTAAACAAGTTAACAATTTTACTGAGAGTAATAAAGGTAAAAAAAATATATAAATTTACTTCGAGTGTATCACTCGGATATTTTTGGTAGCACCCTTAATCTATGGATACCTTAACTTCAATCAAGCCTGGATGGTGAAGGGGAAGGGCCCTGAGGGGGACCTGCTGGAGTGATCACTTCAGTCAGTGGCCTCGCAGGTCTTCCAATGGGGATCGGTCGTGATCATAAATAAAAATAAAAAAAATCCACAGTAAAGGGGTACCAAATAAATAAGGAAATCACTCAGGTCCGACTGTGAATCGCAATTAAAGTAAAAAGAAACAAAATGAACTGAATGCAGTCGAACTTGAATGTTTCAGCACAAGCAATTAACTATAAACGTTATTAATTCCTATTATAAAAAAACTGTCATAAAAAAACTGATAAAAAACAAAGTCTTCACCAAAAGTTGGGCGCCAGCATGCTTCCAAGTAGCATACAATTTCCACCAAAATGGAAAACACCAGAACCAGCCTCCACGTCAATTCCACGTGGTCATAACGGCCATCATGGATTCGTCCATCCGGCTCTTGGGTCCCCAAAACTTCAAATCGCCGACTCTTGCAAACCTCTTGCAAACCATCAATCAAGGCCTCTTGCAAACCATCAATACCATCATCAATAATCTTCTCGATTCCAAAACCCTTCAAAAACCGACCATGCGGTAACGCTGAACACAGTGAAAATCTCAAAGCCCGACCGTGCGGAACAAACTCAAAATCGACCTGCCGATCTGACCGGCACGGCCTAATTAATTCTTCAACCACCAAAAATCTACCGCTACACCAGTAGAAGTTTTTCCTCCCCCCAACCTTCCGTTGGAGCAGGAATCAAAAATCACCAATTTCATTGGCCCTAACGGACACGTGATCCCGCAATCTACCAAACAATTTTTTCACCTGCGATAAGAATCGAAACTGCGATAAAAATCGCCAAATTTGCTAGATTCGGATTTTACAGCCAAAATTTAACTCTATGATGAAAAAACCAAAACAGATATGCTTGGCAAATAACTTGCACACGCATGCCGAGGTCGAAAACAAATTAACAGGTTTACGGCAAAATATTTGCACGTAACACACTCCCCTAAGTAACCAAAAAAAAAAATTTAAACACCCAAGTTTAATTTTTTTTTCTCGCAATAAACTCACTAGATCCTGAAGAGCAAACACCTGTCACGGATCCAGACGACAAGCGTTGAGCTAAACTTTAAAACTAGGTCCTTACAGGCAACACCAATAGCGAACCTCAACAATCAGCGTTAATGCCGAAACTTACAATCTATGTCCTAAAGAGCAACACCAATGGCGAACCAGACCATTACCGTTAATGCCAAAACTTACAATCTAGGTCCTAAAGAGCAACACCAATGGCGAACCAGACCATTACCGTTAATGCCAAAACTTACAATCTAGGTCCTAAAGAGCAACACCAATGGCGAACCAGACCACTAGCGTTAATACCAAAACTTACAATTTAAGCCGTCACACCGCTGAAGGCTAGCTAGACGGAGAGGTAACGTCGGAACTTTAAACATCGACTATGAACAAAAATCCTACGGGTCTCAAAAAAATATATAAAGACCATAGGGCGGCATTAAAACAAAAAAGAAAATATCGCTACCAATAGCAATCAACACCACATCAACCTGAATTTATCGACCCGTAAGGATGAAGCTGTAGGATCAACTGAGGTTGATCCAACAGAGGAAATAAAAAAACCCTTGTGATGATCGACACTAATCATTCTGGAGAAATGGGCATCACACAATTCAAGCCAAAACCAAACAACCCTAAACTAAAAACCGCAAAACAACCAACGACAACATTGAGATACGGTCAGCCATTTACACAGCTGACACAATAAGCGCGAAGCGATTGAAGATTACTCCGCACTAACACTTGGTGGACTTTTACCACCTCCAGAATACTGAACAGAAGTATTCTTCCCAACCTCAATGTGAGCGATCATCAAGTTTTGCGCCAAGCTAATCACACACACCAAGGTACGCCCCTGTCTGTAGAGCGGAATTGTTCATCATCGTTAATCATCATCAATCGTTACATCGGGCTTAATATCCGAAACGTGCCAGTTCCCCAAATCACGACCATCGCGGTCACTCAACCGATAAACCAAATCTGAGATAACTTTGGTTACAATACAGGGAATAAATTTAGGGGCTAACTTTGCGGCAAACCCATCAATGGCCTTTGACAAAACAAAATTCTTTTTCCAAACACAGTCACCCACGTGATACTTAACAGACTGTATCAAAATATATAAAAAAAATAACCGCAGCACCAAAAAAAAGAATATCGAAAATATATAACAAGATATACCGGCAACCCTCAATCGATCAAACTATATCTAAACGGACCAAAAATATCCTGCATTGAAACCTGAATCGTAAGTGTCCATTTAGCGCTTCCAAAAAAAATTAAATAGGGCCCCACGTTGGGCGCCAATTTGTTATGAATTTTACTTCCAACTATATTTATTTTATCTCGGGCGTGAGTTAGAGCAAGAGCTAGTACTTTGCGGCTAGTGAACAATTTTTGGAACGCTCAATGGACAATACAAAATTATGCACACTCAAATTCAACTGCACAACTAATGTATTTAAACAAGTTAACAATTTTACTGAGAGTAATAAAGGTAAAAAAAATATATAAATTTACTTCGAGTGTATCACTCGGATATTTTTGGTAGCACCCTTAATCTATGGATACCTTAACTTCAATCAAGCCTGGATGGTGAAGGGGAAGGGCCCTGAGGGGGACCTGCTGGAGTGATCACTTCAGTCAGTGGCCTCGCAGGTCTTCCAATGGGGATCGGTCGTGATCATAAATAAAAATAAAAAAAATCCACAGTAAAGGGGTACCAAATAAATAAGGAAATCACTCAGGTCCGACTGTGAATCGCAATTAAAGTAAAAAGAAACAAAATGAACTGAATGCAGTCGAACTTGAATGTTTCAGCACAAGCAATTAACTATAAACGTTATTAATTCCTATTATAAAAAAACTGTCATAAAAAAACTGATAAAAAACAAAGTCTTCACCAAAAGTTGGGCGCCAGCATGCTTCCAAGTAGCATACAATTTCCACCAAAATGGAAAACACCAGAACCAGCCTCCACGTCAATTCCACGTGGTCATAACGGCCATCATGGATTCGTCCATCCGGCTCTTGGGTCCCCAAAACTTCAAATCGCCGACTCTTGCAAACCTCTTGCAAACCATCAATCAAGGCCTCTTGCAAACCATCAATACCATCATCAATAATCTTCTCGATTCCAAAACCCTTCAAAAACCGACCATGCGGTAACGCTGAACACAGTGAAAATCTCAAAGCCCGACCGTGCGGAACAAACTCAAAAATCGACCTGCCGATCTGACCGGCACGGCCTAATTAATTCTTCAACCACCAAAAATCTACCGCTACACCAGTAGAAGTTTTTCCTCCCCCCAACCTTCCGTTGGAGCAGGAATCAAAAATCACCAATTTCATTGGCCCTAACGGACACGTGATCCCGCAATCTACCAAACAATTTTTTCACCTGCGATAAGAATCGAAACTGCGATAAAAATCGCCAAATTTGCTAGATTCGGATTTTACAGCCAAAATTTAACTCTATGATGAAAAAAACCAAAACAGATATGCTTGGCAAATAACTTGCACACGCATGCCGAGGTCGAAAACAAATTAACAGGTTTACGGCAAAATATTTGCACGTAACAAATTTATATGCAATCGTTTCCCACAGGTATGTACATCATGAAGTAATTAAGCACAAGCGTTGGGCCGTGTGAATTGTAGCATTTTCCACCAAAAATAACTTGCGAACATAAATTTGCATTATGGGTCTATATTTATGTTCATTGGTATCACACTCGAGCAGGAGTTAGAATGAAATTTAGTTTCAATGGAAAATGTAGAACGGTGCAAAATTGTAAACTATATAAGACATTGATATATTTATTGGCAAACTGTATAAGTTTATAGATTAATTTTAAATCGTTGTTATTTCCAAACGTTTTTTTTTTTGGAAATTTATAAAGGACGCAACGTGCTTTTATTTTAAATTTAATGGGCGGTTAATTGCCAATTTAGATAACATTTTTGCATAGATAGATTGATTTATGACTGAGAAACTTCGTCACTCTACACAATGGTTGGAAACACCCTAAATGTGTCTTGAGAAATTAAAAATTATGGCTTGTATTTCAAAATATTGCTATCGCATTTATATTGTTAACTTCGAATATTAATCTTGTTACTTTTGGACTTTTATTAATAAAGAAATATCGTAAAGAGCAGGAAACATATAGAGAGAATGATACGAGTAACTCAACAGTGACATCAACAGCTTATTAGGATATTATTATTATTATATGTGCTGATACACATTTATAATTTAGGAAAGGAAAGAAATAAATATTAATAATCAGGTCTGAAGAGCAATTGGAAAATTATCGGATTTATCAAATATAACGATGAAGATCATTTGCAAAAATTGAAAATATAAAAAGATAATAAAAAGTTTTAGCACAATTCAGATTTAATACTTCATGAATCTGGCTGCTAATAGACTTTACATAGAAAGAAGTGCAAAATCCACATTTGAATATTATCAATAACCAATGACTACAAATATATTTCATTCAGGGAGGCCAGCGGCAATATCAGGGAGCCTATTTCTGTGTTAACAAATTTTAAACAAATACTTCTACATCCAAAGTGGCGACAGAGGACAGTAAACAAATAGTAAATAATAATCTTTTTCGTATATTTCTTTTTCCTGACTGTACTTTTAATTCATTCCAATATATTCCTGGGTTTTTCAGTCAATTTTATTGTCACTAATTATGGTGTTATGTGATGAGCCCTGCGTTTCGTCCCGGGTCTACCTATTGGACTCGTCAGTAAGGCTTTAGGTAGACCCTGCCTTATACGCCAGACATCGGTTCTACGTGTTCGGACGTAAATGAACCGAGCCGGTATAGATCTTCTGCGGTGAGATATTGGCAACCCGTTTTGCCGATTAGCATTAGATTGAAAACCACTCGTTCCATTCTGCTTTCTTTCTCCCAAGCATCTATATCTTTTTCGTATATTTCTTTTTCCTGACTACTTTTAATTCATTCCAATATATTCCTGGGTTTTTCAGTCAATTTTATTGTCACTAATTATGGTGTTATGTGATGAGCCCTGCGTTTCGTCCGGGGTCTACCTATTGGACTCGTCAGTAAGGCTTTAGGTAGACCCTGCCTTATACGCCAGACATCGGTTCTACGTGTTCGGACGTAAATGAACCGTGCCGGTATAGATCTTCTGCGGTGAGATATTGGCAACCCGTGTTGCCGATTAGCATTAGATTGAAAACCACTCGTTCCATTGGAATATATTGGAATAAATTAAAAGTACAGTCAGGAAAAAGAAATATACGAAAAAGATATAGATGCTTGGGAGAAAGAAAGCAGAATGGAACGAGTGGTTTTCAATCTAATGCTAATCGGCAACACGGGTTGCCAATATCTCACCGCAGAAGATCTATACCGGCTCGGTTCATTTACGTCCGAACACGTAGAACCGATGTCTGGCGTATAAGGCAGGGTCTACCTAAAGCCTTACTGACGAGTCCAATAGGTAGACCCGGGACGAAACGCAGGGCTCATCACATAACACCATAATTAGTGACAATAAAATTGACTGAAAAACCCAGGAATATATTGGAGTAAATAATAATGATTAGAATTTCCACAAAAATTTCTGCAGTAGATTATATTGTTGCCAACGCTCTTTGAAATTTTAGTCATTTTCCTAACTTGCTTGCTTGGAATTGTTTTATTCCTAATTAATAATTCCTAAATGCGTTTACTTTTTTTATTTGTTTCATTTTCAAGGAAATTATTATTTGATGTGTAGCATTTCATGTAAAATGCATTTCGTTGCCTCTTTTTATATTTCTCTTGATTATTATCTTGTAATGGTTTCTTACCTTTAAATATTTTTTTAAATACAGGAGTATTGGGTCATTTATATCACACTGCTGATACGGATTCGTGGCTTACCAAATTAGGACCAAAGTTAGAGGTTAAGCCTAGATAAGGATAAAAAAAGACTTAATGAATGTCAAATAAAAACATTTGATTATTAATGACAAAAATTGTTTCTTTAATTAAAGGGTTAAAATTTGTAATTTTTGCATTAACGTTGAAACCAAGTCAGAAAATATACTGCGAATGCCCCACCCACCTGCAATTGTGATCTAGCATCGGATTATGGTAAAATCGTGCACTATAATGTACGTTTTCTGGACACAATTTCTAAAAATTGCTAGTATTGGAAATTGCGACATATCGGAATTTTATTGAGAACTATTATCGTTGTGCTGATGATCTTCGCCAGATCTTCGATCTTTTATTCCACACCTCTAAGAAATAGTGCCACTTAACAAATAATCTATTTTTAACCTATCGGCTACTTATTTTTAAAGATTGTTTTGTATTTGGTAACAACGCAATATAATTGCTCGAAATGTCGAAAGAAAATTAGATGCAACAGTGCGAAATTGAACAAAAGTAAGTTTTCGAGCTGATGTGTCACAATTCTTCCGTAAATATTGAATTTGGTAGTTAAACATTGTCTATTTGAACAGAATTCAATTCGAAATAAAGATTGACTATTTCAAACTTAAATTTTGAATTTTTGTTGTTAGATTATACGGGTTGTCGATTTGAAAACCCCCCACCCTTAAAATCTCTCTTACAGTTAAAATATGAAAAATCGTAAGGATTTGTCAATTTTATTTGTAAGGGGGACACTTTGAATTAATATTTTTAGCCTTTTTGTTTCAACTCCCTAGGAGGGGTAGACGTCACCCTTAGAATCTTAAATGGGAATGGGGCTTAAGTGGCACATCGTTTTAAAGGGCCTTCAATTCTCTTGTCAGTGGCATGACTCTCCCTTGCCTCTTCCTCGCTAACCCATGAGTGGCAGCATTTCAAACTTTATTTGAAAATAATTATTTGTGTATATTTTCCTGACTGTATTTTAATTTAATTCAGAATAAAATTCCTTGGTAGCAGTCAATCATTTGTTTATAATTTCATTCTAAAACGTTTCGGTGTCTTTTTCCACCATCATCAGTTTGTATGTCACCGAAACGTTTTTAGAATGAAATAATAAACAAATGATTGACTGATACCAAGGAATTTTATTTTGAAATAGTTATTTGTAAATAACATTTAGATGGTTCTACGGGTACCTCATTAATTTGCGTTCATTCGGTGTCTTATCGCTGAAATTCCACAAAAGCCTTTAAATTCTGTCAAGAAATTCTAAAAATACGTTATTTTTAGAATTTTTTTAAACAATTTTTTAAAAAAGAAACAACCTTCGAGTGATGAATGAAGGAGCTCAAAATGAGGTTTTGAGATTATTTGCTGCAGAGCCCACAAGGAGTTGCCTTGTTGCCTGTCCGCAAGGAGTTGCCTTGCGGACAGTAGCAGAACAGACAAGAATGTCACACGAGACTGTATGAAAACCACTGAAAATGCATAATCTCCATCCAAACAAAATGCAGATACTTTAAGAACTTTATGCCGATGATTTTGATGGAAGTAGTTCTAGTTCTGTGAATTCATGAGTCGTCAAGTCATCGCCATCCCGAATATTGTGCCTAATATCTGTTTCAGAGATGAATGCTAATTTTTTCCAAATAGAAATGCTAACAAAAAAATTGTCGATATTGGAGTGACAAAAACATGGCATCTTTTTCGCGAAAGACACACACAATATCATCAAAAAGTTTTTTTTTATTTATTGAAGGAAACTTGACAAGTGATCTGTATTCCATGAAATAAATATGAGATTTATATAGGGAATTTTTAATTTCTTATCATGTTGCAAAAAAATGCACAACTTTTGGAATTCAAATGACGTCGATGTTATCTTAAAATATTGGTATTATTCCATGTGTGGATCCTGTTGCAAGCTAAAATCCTTACAATGAGCATACTAATCATTTCATTCAGGTGTTCCCAACACTACAATTTAACATGCAAGACGTCGATTGTGACTAATATAGGACACAACTTCTTTCTAATTCCCATACGTGCTGGAAATAGTTAACTCATATCCCGGATGAACCATTGAGGTTTTCTGTTGTTATGACAGGAAAAATTGAAGCAAGTTTCATTGATATGTTTTAACGTCATGACTTAACTGTTATAAACCAAACGAAAAGCGTGTGAATTATGGGTATGTTAAGTTTCAAAACAAAATTAGGCGCAAAATTAGGTTGTCTGTAATTTTTAGCACTAATTTTTAGCACTATTTTTAACCCAGAATACTTGCTTTGCATAATATGGCATAAAATTGGCAGTACTGCTCCTGTAGTTGAATTCCTGATCCCCAGAAAGCATTTCCTCAAAAGTTTTTCTCTCATTTGCAAACTTATATAAAGCAAATTCCATAATGTCATAAGAACATTTCAGAATTTGTTCCTCCCTCAACTAGCTCTTGAAGTTTCACTTTCACCAAATATCTAAAAGAACATGGAAGACATGTTGAGTTTCAAAAAGCTTTTGTCCACTTTGTTTGATTTTCTCTATGCTGTTTTGCACATCGTTTGTTTCATTGTTTATTTGTTTAGCATGTGAAAAGCTCAATCTGTCCACAGATTGCTCTTCGGTTTAATGTTACTGAGGCTGGTTATCCACACCATTTTCTTCAGCTCTTCTTTGGTATGTAGATGATTCCATACATAAATTAACTCTGCTATCACATGGTACGCAAATTACCAATCGTTTTTGGATGAGAATAGACTAGTATAGTAAAGAATGCAATTGATATACAATCTTGAATTTGAAATTAGAATGAGATTAGATGCGTAAAATATCTTGACTTGGCATCGAATCTTCACCTCCAAGTTGATTCTACCTTCAACCACAAGTCCTATCTCGTTAGATTGCAATATGTTTCCACTTCTCCACACAATTGCAGACATACATTCATAACTTTCTGAATTATACTCTTTCTTGCATTCACTTTCCATACGATGTTCACCCCCATATCCCATAACCAAATAAGTGTCATGCAAAACCCCGAATATTTCGTCGTTTTTTAACATTTTGCTTAGTGGATTTATTTGGTGATACATGAGTAATCAGCTTTTCAACGCGGCTAACAGAACATTTAATTTAACTCCAAAAATAAAAATTAAGTGGTTTGAACTTGGCAATTTTCATGACCATGAAGTGGGTTCACTTTTACCGTCCATCCATCTTCAACTAAATTCATAACCTAAATACTCCCGCCTTTTAATGGAAAAGCGAGGAGGAGATCTATCACTACATGTGGTAACTAATTTACAAAGGCAAATAATACTTTTGAGCAAACTGAAAGTAGTGTTAATTGAGTTTTCCGATGTGCAACTACTTCCATAAAAATTATTTGCTGATTTCTGTTATCCAAAAGCAAGTTTTACAAAAATTAATGATGATGCATTTGTTCTAAAGTTTCATATGGATTTTCATAAATTAAATTATGCAAGTTGTTATGATAGACAATACTGATCATACCAATTCGACCAAACTATGATTATTCTGTCTATCATCATGTAGCTTTTAAATGAAGAATTTGAAAAGCGAAACACATAATTTTCTCAGGCCATTAGTCATTTTCTAACAAAATTTGAGTTAGCATAAGCAAAAAGTAACGAGTCGTTAAAGTAATGAACACTTTAAAGGAGCCTTTTCACTCCAAATCATAATGTATATTTGTTCGAATTCAAACATGACAATGGACAGAAAATTTATCACTGCCACAATTGATCGATTATAGCACCGATAATTCCTAAGACATTTTTTATATAAATTAATACTGTATAAAGTTTATGTGACAATCACTCTTCACCGTTCATTTTTTTATCGAAACCAAATTTGGACATCGAAAACCAATATTGAATTATATGCAATGGTTTGTCTTATGTTGTAGCTTACTTTTTCACAAACATTACAGTAGTAGTAAACATCTTTATTTCTAAAAAAGGCTATCGACCTATCGGTCTTTCTGCCCTTGTTTAATACATACAGTCTTAATCTAAATGAAAACAAATATGAAAATTCTCTTATTCTAGGTTAACAATACTATTAAATAAGTAAGATTTCAGTGGCAAGAAGGAATTATTTTATTGTCCACTAGTCCGTAGCGTTTGTAAGTGTTCGAGTAGCGTTAATGTAGGGAAACGAAAGCGGGATTGTCTGGTTGGTCTTGTAAGACAAAGGGGATTCAGTATGGTCCAGTTGTAGGGGTTGTTTGTCCATTTTGTCTGTAGCTGTATGAGTCTTTCCGAGATCTTTGTCATGTTTGTGCGTTCGTATAGTAGTTGGGTGGGGGGGTTGTGTAGTGGGTTTTGGGGGTGTCTTATTCGTGTTATTAGTCTTAGTGCAATTTGTTCTGTTGTTTGTATATAACGTTTTGTCCTTTCTGTTCCGTTGGTCATGAGTATATGTTGTCGTATAGAGGGCGACTTCGCGAAAGCAAGGGTCTACAAATAGCTTTATATATTTTGGTGATGGTGTTTGCGCTAATTCCTCTGTCTTTGTAGGTTAGTGATCGGAAGTATTTTGTTCTCTTTATGGTTTCTGCCCTGATGTTTCGTATGTGTTTAGTGAATTTAAGTTTGTGGTCAATTGTGATTCCAAGGTATTTTACGTCGTTTTTTGGTTGTCGTTTGGCCGTCTGCAGTTATTGTAGGGGAGTCAGCGTTGAGTCTGTGGTTTGTGAGCAGAAGTTGGTTTTTTGACGCGTTTGGTGTTAGTCTCCATTTATAAAACCATGTCATTGTGTTGTTTGTTAGTGTTTGGAGTCTTTGAGCTGCTCTCTCAGTAGTTTTGTCATGTACAATAAGTGCCGTGTCGTCTGCGTATTGTAATATGTATGCCGATCTGTCGATTTGATTTTTGTCTGGTAAGTTGTAATTGTATATGTCATGGCAGTATATATTGTAGAGAAACGGTGAGAGCGGGGATCCTTGAGGGAGCCCTTGTTCAGGGGAAAAAGAAAATGACAGTGTTTTGTCAATTCGTACTTGTAGTTGTCTGTATTCTAGTAAGTTCTTTATGGTGTGTAGTAGATATGTTGGTGTGTGTAGTTTGTATAGTTTGTATAGTAAGCCTCTATGCCAGACACTATCAAAAGCCTTGTTAATGTCCATAAACAGGCAAGATGTCTTTCTGTCAGTTAGGTGGGTAGTTTGTATATTGTTGGCCAAAATAAAGAGCGCATGAACGGTCGAGTGATGCTGTTTGAAACCAAATTGGTAGGTAGGTATATACTTTCCAATCACTTTGTCAAGCCGCTGCTTCATTATGCATTCAAAAATCTTGCCTAGTACTGGAAGCAGTGTAATTGGTCTGTAGTTGCTCGGTTGTGTATTGTCCAGTCCATTTTTGGGTATAGGGATTATTAAGCCGTTTTTCCATGTTTCTGGGATTCTGCCATTTGTGATGCAGTTGTTCAATTCAGTTAGGATCAGTTTGTGTGTTTCTTGAGTTAGGCTTTTCAGGACTTTTGCCTTAATTTTATCCTTCCCCGGTGCAGTGTTCTTGATGTGCGCTAGGGCTTCATCGTACTCTGTGTCTGTGATCAGTGTGCAGGCATAGTTTGGTGAGTTGTTAAAATAGTTCAAGTACCAGTCGTTGATCAAGTTCCAGTTGTCATTGTCGAAGTTAGGGTTTGTCGATCTGCTGAAGTCCCTTTGATAGTGTCTGGCGAACGCGTCCGCTTTCTTTTTGTCTGTATAACGTTCTATTCCGTTTTCGTCAATTGTGTCAGTAGTGCCAGTATTCCTGTATTGCGCCAGTTTCTTAATTTTTCACCAGTATGTTTTGCCTTTGTCCTTCTGTATTTCTTTACATGTTTCTAGCCATTTGTCTTGTCGGTATTGTCCAATCAAAGTTTTAATGTTTCTGTTAAGTTGGTTCAGTGTCTTTTTTAGGTCGTTATTTTGAGTGTTTGTATATAGTCTGTACAGTTCTCTCTTATGTTTTATTAGTCTCAGTATGTATTTGGGTAGTGTATGTCGGTAGAAAGCATTTTTTATTTCCGGGCTAAATTTTCCTATGGCTAGTGAAAGTTGTTGTTGTATGGTTTCTATTGAAATGGGCTGTGCTTGTGATTGAATGTAGTCATGTATGTGTTGTTTCACTTTGTCTATGTCAGTCTTTGTTAGGTTTAAGTTTTTCTCTATAGGTGTATTGGAGGTAGGTTGCGTATGTTGTAAGTCTATGTTAAACGTAATAGCCAGGTGGTCGGATCCAAGCTCGTTGGTTAAGTTTATGATGTTGATGGTGTTTGTCAGGTTTCTTGTGTGCAGTAGAACGTCTGGTGTTGAGTCTGGGTTTGCGGGCATCAGAAAAGTTGGTGGGGTGTGCTGTTTTATAAAGTCGGAATTTTGTAGAAATCTTTTAAGCTGTTTCGTTTTGCTTTTGTTCATATTAAAGTCGCCTACAATTATTGCATATTTATAGATGCTCGCTTTAGTCAGTATGTTTTGTTCTAGGTTGGAGTGTGGGTGTATGTATGTCAGAAATATGTGTATCAGGTCGTTTAAGTAGGGTAGCGTAAAGTGTAGACAGTCGTTCAAAGGGTTGTTGAGGGAGGGAGGATTTGCTCTTCCAAGTTTATATGTTGGTTTTAGGAGAGCTGCGACCCCGCCCCTGGCATGATTGATGGTATTTCCATTCCTATAGATATACTGCCAATTTCTGTACGTTGGTGTTTGTCCTAGTTTGGTTTTAGTCTCTACAAATATGCAGCAGTCTGTGTCGTTTTGTTCTATGTAATTGTAAATAAGTGTTTTTTTGCTGTTAAGTCCGTTGATGTTCGCGTAAAGTACTTTCATATTGAATCTTGTATGCTCGTCACCGTCTGTCTCATTTGTTCGCAGGGTTCAGTTGGAGAGCGTCCCTCGGGCAGGAGCATGTCAAACATTAGGATGTAAACATGGTTCCCGAAGAAAACAACGGAGGTGTCAATGTCGAAGTCTTCTATAAATTGTTTTCGTAGTTTTTTTAGTAGTTCGTCTCTGTTGGTATTGTTTGTCTTGTTAAGTTGATGTTTGTATTTGTTTATGATGTGGTCATGTGTTGTAATGGGTGTGTGTATTCTACTTGCCACTGTCGTTGTCTCCGCAATCCCGGACGTACGTTTGCTTACACATTTTATTTTTACGTTTGGGATGCCGACGATTGGGCCTGTCGGTCTTTTGGGGCATTTCATGCTCCATGCTGCGTGGTCCTCTGATTTGCATGCTGCGCACTTGGTTGGCAGTGGTGACTCGCATTTGGATGTTGGATGGGGTCCCTGGCACTTGTTGCATTTTGGTGCTTGTTTGCAGTCTTCAGTTTTGTGGCTGAACAGGTTGCATTTGCCGCACGGCGCAGGCACGGGTGCTGGTGGTTTACTTTCGGTGATTTTGAAAATGCGGCCCAAAAAATGAACCGCACGGTCGCTCATCAACCTTTCGTATGTGGATATGTCGCCGGTTATTAACCTCCAAACATTACATTAGTATAAAAACAAACATTCGACATATTCACTGAATAACAAGAAATAATAATATTAATAAAGCGATGCTAGGATGTAGTTTAGAGCGATACTTGCTTAAAAGCCAATTAAGTCCTCCCAAAAGAAAGTCAAAAGATAACATACAACACAAAAATTTCAAGGACCTAAATTAGATGGAGATATTTAATTCCGCTCGATCTTTTACGTTTGAACAGAAATAACTAGATCATTTAATATGATATATACTTAATAAATCATCATATTAAAAGACATTCCTGTCTGTTCTGATCGATAATTGAGTTGCAATGCTGAAGAAGATTTTGTACACCAGTGTCCTAATTATCGAGCATAGTGGAACGGGAATGATCATAGCGCTGAAATGATATTTCCCTTCCCCAAACTTTCTTCTACAGTTCTAAAATTGTATTTGCGAATGCATAGGAAGCGATGTGATTTCGTTCGTTGTAAAGGAGCGATCAGACATTTCAAGAACACAGAACACAGTACGGGCTAAATCAGGATTATGTTTTTCCTATGAGAAAATCGCTCATCGATTTCGATAATACATGCAATGGTCGTTCATAAAAAAGCTCAACCGATAAAAGCCGTGTATTCTTGATCATTTTTACTCCATGCTTATTCTTCAGTTCAAAAGGAGAAATGAAATCTAAAGAATGTGAAGAACTAACTGTGGAACAACACTATTCGCATATGATTACAACGATATTTTAATGAATTTTCAAGCAAATCTTATTCTTAAGAGTAAATTTCTTGATCCGGACATAGAACTACCGACCCAAGAATAACAATGCAAATTTCAAGAACTATAATACAGAGTGTCTGCCGAGATTTTCGAAAAATTTGTATATGAATTCTGAACATGCATGCAAACAATACTCTTTTCACTTTTTCTGGATCCTCAACGGATCGTGAAATGTCAAGAGTTTTCGTTTACCAAGCAAAAACCAGCCTATAACAAAATAATATTAATAAGAGCACAATGGCAGTGTAATTCTTATGAAGGCTCTTCAATGTGAGCACTGCCTTGTGCAAATCTTCAAATCTCCCGTCGTTGTTTTCGTTCCGAGTTGTAGTTTCTTTTAATATGTTTAACTCATTAAATGTGGCGTGAATTTCACTGATTGGTTAGTCCCTACAAAAGGGGCAAGTCTAACTTGCCCATTGAATAGGTAAATGTTTTCACATGTCCCCACTTAGAAAGGTCCAACGGGTTGAGATCTGGACATCGACGTGACCAAGCAATAGGACCAGCGCGATCTGTCCATTAAATTGAAAATTTTTTATTGAGAAAATGAGCCGGAACTTTTTAAAAATAGGACGTAGCAGCGTCAAGTGAAACGAATATCGTCCTTCTGAGTTGAATAGAAATTTCAGCTAGTAGAGGTAAACCGTTCTCCAGCAATACTTGGTATGTCTCATTGCTCGAATTCCCGTAAAAAAAATGGTCAAATGACTTCATTAATAATCATTCCACCCCAGACGTGTACAAAGCATATTCGATTCCATGCATTATACTTGTGGAAATTGTTGATACCACCTCTTGTGAATGTAACTCCGTGAACGAAAAGAGTTCTTGAAAGAATATCCTTATGATCTCGCCTTATAATCAAAGAGTGAAGTTTCTGCTGAAGGTTTGCTTGTCTAGAAACCGGCGCTTCAGGTATCTGTTAGAACAAGACTACAATCAAAATGATTTTAATATTAATAATCTTTTTGTATATTCTTTTTCCTGACTGTACTTTAATTCATTCCACTGTATTCCTGGGTTTTTCAGTCAATTTTATTGTCACTAATTATGGTGTTATGTGATGAGCCCTGCGTTTCGTACCGGGTCTACCTATTGGACTCGTCAGTAAGGCTTAGGTAGACCCTGCCTTATACGCCAGACATCGGTTATACGTGTTTTGGACGTAAATGAACCGAGCAGGTGTAGATCTTCTGCGGTGAGATGTTGGCAACCCGTGTTGCCGATGCTGCCACTCGTTCCATTCTGCTTTTTTCCCCAAGCATCTATATCTTTTTGTATATTCTTTTTCCTGACTGTACTTTAATTCATTCCACTGTATTCCTGGGTTTTTCAGTCAATTTTATTGTCACTAATTATGGGGTTATGTGATGAGCCCTGCGTTTCGTCCCGGGTCTACCTATTGGACTCGTCAGTAACGCTTAGGTAGACCCTGCCTTATACGCCAGACATCGGTTATACGTGTTTTGGACGTAAATGAACCGAGCCGGTGTAGATCTTCTGCGGTGAGATGTTGGCAACCCGTGTTGCCGATGCTGCCACTCGTTCCATTCTGCTTTTTTTCCCCAAGCATCTATATCTTTTTGTATATTCTTTTTCCTGACTGTACTTTAATTCATTCCACTGTATTCCTGGGTTTTTCAGTCAATTTTATTGTCACTAATTATGGTGTTATGTGATGAGCCCTGCGTTTCGTCCCGGGTCTACCTTTCGCAGGGCTCATCACATAACACCATAATTAGTGACAATAAAATTGACTGAAAAACCCAGGAATACAGTGGAATGAATTAAAGTACAGTCAGGAAAAAGAATATACAAAAAGATATAGATGCTTGGGGGAAAAAAGCAGAATGGAACGAGTGGCAGCATCGGCAACACGGGTTGCCAACATCTCACCGCAGAAGATCTACACCGGCTCGGTTCATTTACGTCCAAAACACGTATAACCGATGTCTGGCGTATAAGGCAGGGTCTACCTAAGCCTTACTGACGAGTCCAATAGGTACGCAGGGCTCATCACATAACACCATAATTAGTGACAATAAAATTGACTGAAAAACCCAGGAATACAGTGGAATGAATTAAAGTACAGTCAGGAAAAAGAATATACAAAAAGATATAGATGCTTGGGGAAAAAAAGCAGAATGGAACGAGTGGCAGCATCGGCAACACGGGTTGCCAACATCTCACCGCAGAAGATCTACACCGGCTCGGTTCATTTACGTCCAAAACACGTATAACCGATGTCTGGCGTATAAGGCAGGGTCTACCTAAGCCTTACTGACGAGTCCAATAGGTAGACCCGGGACGAAACGCAGGGCTCATCACATAACACCATAATTAGTGACAATAAAATTGACTGAAAAACCCAGGAATACAGTGGAAAAAATATTAATAATAGAAGCTCAGCAATTCATATAGTGGGCCACAGTGTACAACAAAGTCATATTGTTTAGGTTGGCATAATTTTTGTTTAGCGCGAGATCAAATCGCTTTGTTCGGGATTTACTTTGTACTTTATCAATATACTATTTTTCACGCTTATGTCCACTTTATTTGACCTACAGTATCGGGGTTGCTATTCTCTCACTGAAACAGTGGTTTGACCAAATGTTTACAGAAAACTTCAATGAAAAAATATTTTAAAGTTATCCCTAACTCGAAGATATCCGCATTCGATATCGTTTATGGATCAAATACAAACTAATTTGCTTCTTCTTCTTCTTCCTTCTTTAGTTATAGGCTCCTCAAGCCTGTTCCTTCTTCGGTTTAATTGCCTAGTTTTTCGATGTTATCGCTCCATCGTTTCCTTGTGCGTCCTATGCTTCGTCTTCCAATTGGTGACTTGTCTCTTGCTATTCTGACAATTCATTTCTGATTCTACTGATATGTTGGTCCATTATTGCTTTATTCCATTTACCCACTCTCTGATGTTTTCTACATAACATGTTTGTCTGATGATCGGCACTTTTTTGTTAGTCCACTAGGGTTTCACCCGCAATTTTTTTTAAGTATCTTCAATTCCGTGGCCTCAAATAGACGTTGTGTCAGGATGTGTTTCGGATGTGGATGTCATAATGGGTCTTATTGTTGCCTTGTATATTCTTGATTTTATTTCTTGTCTGAGATGTTTATTTCGCCCTATGCAGTGTTAAGGCATCCTGCTACTTTATTTGCTTTTGCGACTCTATTTCAATCTTACACCGAATGGGTACTTTAGAAGTTGTCATTTGTATTTTTATAGGGTTTGGGGGGTTTTAGGTTTCTAGGTATTAGTGAACCAAAGCATTTTACAACCTTTCTTGTGACTAACGCTTCCTTTGCGTAAATTTCTAAATTCGTTCCTATCTTATCCCAGCTTCCACTCTGTCCATTTTGTTCACTGATGATTCGATCTCTATAGTTGTGTGGATTCATCCCACAAATGAGAGCTTCTATATTAATGATTTCTTCAGTTGGGTTCTTGGTGTGTCTTTTCGTTACTACATTCGCTTTGATTTTTCCGAGTACTAGTTTGTGGTCGGTGTTTATATTGGCAGAATTGAGAGTGCTTACTTCTACTATTTGCTTAGGATGGATTGCTGTGTTTGTAATTATAAAATCAATCATAGATTTTTGACCCTTTGACTTTTCGAGGGTATATTTGTATTGGTTTCGGTGTTAAAAGAATGTGTTTTTTATTCTAAAGCCATTGTATGATCAAAAATGTATCATGAGTTCTCCGTTATTGTTAATTTGTTCTTCATTAAATCTTTGTTTTATTCCTGAGACAACGCCATTTACAATTCGTGCATTAAAATTCCCTAACATAATTAGTGGTTCTTCTGGATGTAGTGTGTAGTGTGTCCACTATAGATTTCAATTCTTCGTAAAAAGCCTCCCTTTCTCCGAGGGTTTTGCAATCCTCGGGGCAGTAAATAGATATAATATTTAGTTCATGATAATCTATTAGTATTTTTAATCATATGATTTTTTCTGATACATTTTGGCAATTTTCGAACTTATTTCCATATTGTTGTGTAACAGCAACCTACTCCAGCTGTTGGTCTTGATTCGTTTCAACTCATGAATATACTAGTATGTCGTTTTCGTACTTATTTTGACTCTTTCGTTTTCTTTTTGTTTCCTGCATGGCACAGATGTCTATACTTTTGTCTTTTAGTTATTCTATTATTTCTTGATCTATGTTGTTAAATGATTTGGTATTTCAAGTTCCTATCCATATTAGGGATCCTTTTTCCATCTCGTTCTTCTATTCTGAGCCCTTTTCGTCATCATAAAGCCAGTCGTGGCACTGGTCGCCGAAGAACATCTTGACTCAAGAATCTTCGCCAATAGTACGGAGAAAACACCACGACACTCTTTAGGTCGGCTGCCGACAAAGTGAAGATAATGCGACTGATCGCCAATGTTTTGGGAGGACACGGCACTTGAAGAAGAAGAAGAAATCCAGTCGGGTTTCGAGGCATTTTACCAGTAATTTGAGTGGGCTTCTCTTGTTTACGATGGGTAGGCTGTTAACCTGGACCATCAACCCTCCACACTTTATCCGGGCTTGGGACCGATAGTAATAGTTGTTCTCAATATGCTACTCAATTCACCCAGCCGCTGCTACAGGCGGTGTTATAACTTATTGTTAAAGTAATTAGCAGACGCTTCCAAAATAATGCGTTTATTAAAGAAAATTTGAAACAAAAAACTTAACTTTTTTTTATTGATTTGAAGAGCCAAGGATGCTGTAGTATTTTCTGCCTCACACAGGCGCTTATCTTCTCATATAAGCCGTACGACAAGACCATCCTTAGTCTTTTCGCTTTTGGGCGTACATTGCCATGCCATACAAGAAGTCGAAAATCTTTGTGATAGACTATTCAAAACGCTTGACACGACATCCTTATCAGACCGCTTCTCACCTGCATCTTTATGCAGTTGAATTTGAACTGCTCGATCTGCGGTGCAACTGCTTGGCTGTCTTTGATGCGGAAGTCATAAAAATTTTGGAAAGCGCTGTCCACGGTATCGCTGCTTGATGTTCCGTACAGTTCCTTTAACTTATCCCATATTGCATGCGGAGTTCTACCGTTCATTACATGACGATGTAATTTCTGCTCCACTGAGCTTAACAAAATTGTGGCTGTTTGTGAAGAAAGCGTTCTCCAATTGGTCCACTCAGCAGCTTTCTTCTCCTTATCGGGCTCTTCGCTGGTACCGTCGATGTAGCCGTAAAGATTTTGGCGTTCTGGCAAAAATTGCATTCCAACAAGTCAAAGATTTCTTCATCAGTCATGATAAAAAAAAACGCTGCGACCCCTCACACAAACTATGGAAAATGGCACTTGCACATGAGGCTATCCGACGCGAGACTTATACGATGCCAAGCTTGGCTTATAAGTCTTATCTCAATAAAATGTACTGGCGCAGTAGAAGCGTAATGGGCCCATAACCTGTTAAAGTAAATAGCAGACGCTACCAAAACAATGCATTTATTAAACAAAACTTAAGACAAAAACAAAACACGTACACGGAGCTAAGCTAGTTTCCAGTGAGGCGTTCCACTAGAAACCTTTTTGAGGACTGATGAGTTTTTCTACCCTGCAGCCGCTTGTCTGGGTGCATCCTGGAGTGTTGGCCTTATGACCATAAAGTTCCGAGAAGTCAAGCATAAAAGACAAAGTTACACACTAATGGTTACATTTCTAAATTATACCTATCTAAGGGTTTACGCAGAAATCCAACACTTATAACAATACCTTAACTTTAATCTTCACTCAAAGACATCCCGCATTCGATATCGTTTATGGATCAAATACAAGCTAATTGGCTTTAATAACATTAATTACCTGCGATCAATTCAAAAATGTATTGAAGACCATTTGGTGCAAGGAAAAGTTGCTGCATTACTTTGCAATGGCGCCATTTTTATTTAACTTTGATTAATTTCATTGTTCAATTCAAGTCGAACACTAGCTTTCATATCAAGTATATAAAGCTGCTAGGACTCATTTAAACAATACGCTATAGTTTAATTGCAAGATCGATATGACCGATGAGCTTTAAAATTGAATTGCATTTTAATCATGTTGCATTTGAATAAATTGATGGGTCATAGGACAAAAGGTCAATGGTTAAACTTTGAAAACATGTTTAAGCAAAATAATGTATTTGATGTCTTATACTTCTATATCTAGTCCTACGCCAATTAAAACTTTACATGGGTAATAAAATATGGGAATATTATAATATCAATCGAAAAACATTTAATGCCACGAAAACGTTTGATACGATTTATCTTTAGATAACTATTTATGCCTTAAGATATACAAAAACAATTATGCTGGTTGTGGTCTAGTTGAATCTTATAATACACGTTAATTCAAATGGAAGAACTAACTTCACTTAAATCTTACTCATTTACTTAATTGCTTACTCAGCCACGTAAAGGCTGCAAGTTTGAACGAAAAATAATGAAAACTTCACAAAATATACCAAAAAACAACATAGCATACTTGAAGAATTGAATTAGAGAATAGCATGAGTGGTATTTATATGAATACTTTTGAACAACGCTCAGCAAACAAATTGAATCGAGCGATAACAAGATAAATTTGAAAAAATGATCATATAACATATTTGTGTAAGTACATAATAAGTAATTAATTTAAAAAATAATATAGATTTAATCACAAAATTAGGTCACAATGCAGCTGTGATAAATAGATTTCAATACACTCTTATGAAATTGTAATATTATGGAACGTTAAAGAGCTGCAAGAAACAACTATGTATATTTACATGCTTGATCGTTACCCCACTTTTCCACGTCAATCAGGTCATAAACTATTTCAAAAATGATTTTAAATTAAAGAAAAGATGTTTCTCTTCTGTCTCAGGCTCAACAAACGAATAAACATAACGACCAGAAGCCGCTACTTAAAAGCACACGTTTAAAGCAAACACAGCTCAGTTTAGAATATAAATCCTGAAACGGCTTTTTTGCAACGGCTTATCTGTATATTTATTCATAGAGATGTTTATATGAATTGAGGCGCCAGCCAAGCCACTATTTTTGTGTGGCTTTACGTTTGCTCCGTTTTTCACTTGAGAAGAATGTCAGTGGGAAATGCGATATTTAGGCAACGCAATTGAAAAGCATGTTGATTTTGAAAATAAGCACATAGTAAGATCGAAA
The DNA here is from genome assembly GCA_024550625.1 of Dendroctonus valens. Taxonomy (NCBI): domain Eukaryota; kingdom Metazoa; phylum Arthropoda; class Insecta; order Coleoptera; family Curculionidae; genus Dendroctonus; species Dendroctonus valens. The sequence goes on along the minus strand of JAJTJO010000090.1, from coordinate 1,133,131 downwards.
ATCATACACAGAATTTAGATGGAGATAATAGCTATTGTACAAAATAACTAAAAAAAATTGGAAAAAATACATATACACTATTATTTTTGGTAACAGCAATATACAATTTACGCAACAAATTACGGAACTAACAATTTTTTCAAAAGGCGGTTTTCCGAAGAAAATCAAAGCCAGACCTCAATTTAATCTCAGAGGAAAAGTTCTTTAAATTATGGAAAATCATCGTAAAAAAATCAGCTTTTAAGTGATATTCGACCGAAATTATTCTGATAGAAATTCTAATTATTTGAATGATGGAGGCAGGATAGATATAATATAGGGCATGCAGGAAATTAACATACTGTTTAATATATGTTTAGGAATAATACAAGCAAACAGTTACGTAGTTATAAATTGAGCAATCTTAGATTTCAGTACAACCAAATCTCCATAGGTATGACTTAGGACAAAATAAAAGTCGTTCAAAAACCATATGTTAAGAATTGCCTTACACATTCATAATCTTAATAAACTAATATCATCATCATCATAATCAACCCACAGCTGTCTGGATATAGGTCTCTCCTGGATATAGGAACCACTCCTGGATATAGATCTCTCTCATCTGTTTCCATGTCTTCCCTGTCCTATGCTCCGTTTAACCAATATTTTCCTGTCCCTTTCCTGATGTTGTCCACTCATCGTTTCTGCGGGCGTCCTATACTACGTTTAGTCTGTCCGGGCCTCACGTTATCATTCTATAGGCCCATCTGTCCTTATCTAGTCTAGCCATGTGACCGGCCCACTGCCATTTCATCTCAGCCACCTCTTGTATTACATCGGTAACTTTACTTTGTGCTCTGATATTTTCATTTCTAATCTTTCTATTGCTCTAACATGCATCATTCCATTGCTTTTTGTGTTGTGAAAAGCTTGTTTGCAAATGTTTTTGTTAGGCTAATTGTTTCCAATCTGCATATTTGCACTGGTATTATGCTTTTCTTTTTAGATTTATAAGGATTAGGCTGTTTTTTAAAATGTGCCCCAGCTTGCCGAAAGCTGCCCATGTCAATCTTATGCGTCTTTTGATTTCTGCGTGTTGGTTTTCTTTCCCCAATTTAATATTGCGACCACTTGGGTCGTATATTCAGTATGTATTCAGTTACGCATTCTATGTTATTATTTTAGATGGATATGTTGGTGTCTTCGGGACTCATTATAGATGAGAGAAACATTTATAGATGCTAGGTTTAATTCATTTAACATATCTGGAAGTTCCGCGACTATATCATCTGCGAACCTGAGATGGCTGAGTCTGATACCATCTATGTTAATACCTTTGGTATCACATTCTAATGTTTTAAAGACTTCTTCTAGGACCAACATAAATAATTTAGGTGAAATGGTGTCTCCCTGGCGTACACCCCTCTTAAATGGCATTTTGTTGGTCGTAGTGGTTTCGTCTATTTTATATGTATTGTTGCTTCTCTATAAATATTTTCGATGATTGGGGTGTACCTTGAGTCTATTCTTGCGTTTTGGAGAGCCGTTAAGATTGACCATGATTCAACGGTGTCGAAAGCCTTTTGAAAGTCAGCGAAAGCTAGGTGTATAAGGGTGGGTACTAGATACAGGTGGTCTATCGCACTGTATCCCGTTCTGAATCCTGCCTGTTCCACGGGTTTGTAAGAATCTAATTTTGGTGATAAGCGATTTGTTATAATTTTTGTAAAGAGTTTGTATAGATGCGACAGAAGAGATATACGGCCATAATTTTTGAAGTTTGTGTTATCGTCCTTTTTGAATAGTAGTATTACTTCAGAGTTACGCCATTTAGTTGGTATTTTACCAGCATAGAGACATTTATTCAGGAGTATTCTTATTGGTTCCCGTAGAGTTTTCCCTCCCATTTTCAACATTTCACTGGTGACTTGGTCTTCTCCTGGACATATGTTGTTTTTCATTTGTTGTAGGTTCTGCAGATAAGACATTCATTATGTTAATTTTTTTACTGATTTTTGGGATTTAGATGAATAGAGGTTAGTATAGAAAGTTTCAATCCATTTCACGATGTCGTGCTTATTTTCTACCATAATGTAGTTTTCATTTCGCATTTTTGTCATTTTTGTTTTACTTTTTGAAAGTTTACTTCGCAACATTTTCATTTGCAATTATCCTTTGTGGTTTTCCCTATTAAGTAAGATTCGCATTGTACCCTCTTTCATCCTTTTTAATTTCATTTTTGACCTGTTTGTTTATATCTTTATATTCTTCAGTTGTTTCGTCTGTTGTGTTCCGCCTCTTTTCTAGTAGTTTTAGAGTATTTTGGCTTAGCTTTGTGTCTTTGTGGTTTTGCCTCTTTGCGCATATTTTCTTTACCGAAGTTTTCACCACGCACGTGATTTTGTCTGCGAGTTCGTATATTCCTAGTTGCTCGGATCAATTTTTGGAGCAAGTCCTTTTGGTATTCTGTTTCCGTTAGTTTCAGAACATCACCAGTAGGGTATCGATGTTTTTTAAGAAGCTTCTGTCTTTTAATGGCGGTGATAATGCTGATTTTTGCTCTCACGAGCCTGTGATCGCTACCTGTAGTGAATCTGTTTAGGACCGATATATCTTTGCATATTGTCTTATTGTTAGCTAGGATAAAATCGATTTCATTTCCAGTTTTATTGTCTGGGCTACACCACATCCATTTGCGTTGCTTTGGCTTTTTAAAAAATTTGTTGAGATCCATTAGTACAGATTTTCTTTATTCGGGTAATTGGTAAGAATGCTCTCCTCTATCATTTCTCTTGCCAAATCCGAATTTTCCGACATAATCGGTGTCTCCCTGTTTTGATTCTCCTATCTTGGCATTTAAGTCTCCCATGGCTATGAAAAAGTGGGCTTTTTCTATTTGACGAGCTTTGGCCAGGTCTTCGTAAAAGTTTGCAATATCTTCTTCTTCAGCTTCTTAAGTTGATCATAATTTTGTATATTCTTTTCCTGACTGTACAAACAAAACAAAACGAAGAGAAATGCTTGGGAACAAAAGCAGAATGGAACGGGTAGCAGCATCAGCCACACGAGTTGTCAACATCTCACCGCACAAGAGCTACGCCGACTCGGTTTATTTACGTCCGAACGCGTATAACCGGTGTCCGGCGTATAAGGCAGGGTCTACCTAAGCCTTACTGACGAGTCCAATAGGTAGGCCCGGGACGAAACGCATGGATCATCACCTAACGCCATAATTGGTGACAATGAAATTGACTGAAACCCAGGAATACATTGGGTTGATCATAATATAGATGACTCTGTTGGATATCACCTGGTATTTAGTAATGGCATATTTAAAGTTTTTATTTGATGTGTTATCCCCTGTTATCTACGTTGTACTGGTAGAAGGTATGGCCTGCCTGTAAGGTCGTACATTTTTCTCCTGGCAGTCTAGTTTCGCAAATTCCAATAATATCCCACTTTGTGTGGTTGAGTTCTTCGAATTCCTCGAGTTGGTTTATAGTTCTTAATGTTCTTATGTTATAAGTGGCAGTATATAGAGGTTTAATGGGTTTTAAGTGCCTCTTCCCTAGTGGTCTCTTTCTCGAACTGTTGCTCCTCCCAGAATCCTTGGAGCTGACTGAATATTCAGTGTGAGATTTTGAGTCTCGGACTCTACTCACCTGGGGTAGTCTTGTTTTAAGGTTCGACATTTCATTTTTTTGAGAGGTTTTGGCACTTCAAACGCCACGCTTGCCGAGCGGGTTGGCGAATGGTTCTATCAGCCGCTCTTGACATGGAGAACAGACGCTGTTTACAGCCGCCCACTCAGGGTCAGACGCTGCTGGTAGTTTTGGTCCAACCCCGGGCATTTGATTTCCCCGGCACCACCCATATCTGGGAGGCATTCCCCTATCCGCCACCTGCGGAGGCGCCCGATGGGGGACTAGCAGCCCCACGCGAGATAAACTGATAGAAAACATGTAAAACTGAATAAGTATCCGAAAAGTTTATGTTGTTATTCAGTATTAAGCTCACAACAGAAAAATACTTTTATTGGGTATTTCAAACTTGCAAAAATGACTATTTCTAATTAAAAGAAGTATCTTGCTTATTTTGATCTACTATAAACCAAGCCTCACACATCCATATAGTAAGAATGATTTCTTTGAACTGTAAAAATATACTCTTCATATCCAAATATTTTCATTTATAATTAGTTATATTAAATCTACTAATTCAAAGTCTAGGAAATGAGGAATAGTTTAAAAACTCAAGGGTTTAAAAACTCAATGAACTTCAACAAAACTCACAATGAGTTATTTTTACAATTAAAATGAAACTAACAAAACTAATGACCGAAGCTCAGAATGTATATTGCTCCTTTATATCCTTATAATAAATACATACATTTTGGGAATTAGTACTGTGTGAGTTCAGAGTCAAAAATAAAGTAATAATGAGATATAGTTTTTAAATTTTATTTTCTTCGACAAGACATATACAGCAGGATTACTTTTTAAATCATTGTCTAAGGAGGTTCTTGATTTTTTTATTAAATTATACACTGCCGATTAAAATGCAAAGTTAAGATAAATTTGAAGGTATATTTGATATACTTTTAAGCAACCAGACACAAAAGAAATTGGAAATTATAAAGTTTTTTACTTCGACGATTTATAGTTCTTTTATGAATAATCTATTACACCAACAGCCAATGTTATATTTGTTATTTATATGGAAAATGTGTATATTGAAAAGTTGGTATGTGAATTCAACAGCGATGTAACTGAAACTGGCGAGTTTTTCGGGTTTTTAGGCCGTGGAGAAATTGAAGATTTTCCTGACATTTCGCAAACATGAGTCGCATCATCTTCAGAGGTGGTTTACTCTGAACTTATCCTGAACTGCTAACATTTAATTGATGCAATTATTCGCACGAGAAATGAAAAGTTCAACATAAGCTCTCGAGCAAATCACCTTTAAACTTGCAAGCCACTGGTGCTTGCGAAATGTCAGGAAGAAATTCTATTTCACGACGATTTAAAAACCTGAAAAAGTCACCAGTTTCAAGAAAGTACCGCAAAAGCTTTTCGCTTTTTATAGGAATGTAAATATTTGCATTTTTAGATGCTCAAAAATTATATGTAAGTTTTAAATTCAATAACTGGGATTTAAAGTTAATTTTTCATTTTGTTTCTTTCAATAGGTATGTCTAATAAACTTCACTTTTCAATCGACATTCAATTTCCATTTAACTTTGCTCATTGAATGTAGCGGATTTTTTTACTATTCTTTATATTGATGGTTCACTGAATAGGCAAAATTAAGCAATTCACAAAATAATTCAGCATGAATAAAATATTCTCAGTTTATATTTTAAGTACATTTAAAGTCCCAAAAGCCATGTTGCATATCTATATTTTGAAAACAACAATGAAAAGAACTTAAACTTTTTCGGACTTCACCCAATTAACAAAATATTTATCTTCAAATTTGTATAACATACAATAACTTGGAAAACAACAGAACACGCACACCAAATCATGGAAAGTTTTGATTTCTGTAAAGTAGATTGAAATGATAATATTAACCATAACTTAATTGAAAACTAGTAAACTTTAATGCAATCAACTTAAATCAATTTGATTGTCACCTATTAAATCCAATACACAAATTTTATCTTATCAGAGTAAAACTTAAAAGAAATCAGATAAAACTATAAATGTCTGTAAATCGTACAAACTCACGTATGCACGGTTCTAGCGACAACTAAATTTCGCATACTATACGGGGTGGATTATAAGAAAATCCTGTAATTTAATTTTTAAATTTAATTATTGATTAATGGACATATTTAAAATGGTTAATGTTTTACACTTCTAAACAGTTGAAAGTTCCTCAGCATAAAATATGCAAGTGCATTATAAAAGTGGTTATAACTGATGAACTTTGGACAAATATCATTCATCAAACCTATGAAACAATGAAAGAAATGCTTCGAACGTCTTCTAATCTTACCATCCCTTTCATAAGAGCTCCTTTATAAAGTAAAGATAAACAAAAATTAACTGATCCGATTCACCAAGTTTTATGGTTGAAAATCGGGGACAATCTCCATATTAGTGTTAGAAAGCTGCCTGGAAAGTCTCCAAATTTTTTAGATAGTACTGTGTATTTTCTCGCGCAAGTTGAGCGTCCAGTAATATCGAAAAATATATATATTAAAATTGCAAAAAAGACGGAATTTTTAAAACGCATAATGCACATTCTTAAAACGAACTTGTATAGTTGTATTTTAACTTTTGCCAATTCATTTTTTCACATTACACATTACATGTATCTTGAGTTTCATTATCTAATACTAGTTGGGTAAAAACAGTTTTTAAACAATGACCTTCTGCTGTTCTCATCATCATCATCAACCAGCCCTTTACATCTACTGCAGGATCCTCAATTTCTGCCCACTGTCCTCTATCTTGAGCGCTCCGCACCCAGTTTGTGGATATTCTTATAATATCGTCAGTCCATCGCGTGGGAGGTATTCCCCTGTTTCTCTTGTCGGTTCTTGGTCTCCACTCGATCAGCCTTTCTGTCCATCGTCCACCTCTCATGCGGGCCACTCGTCCAGCCCAGCTCCACTTAGGCTTAACCACCTGGTATATAACATTCATGACTCCTGATCTCGCTCGTAAGTCGTAATTTCTTTGTGGTGGTCACGAAGTGTCACACCGAGCATCGATATTTCCATCTTGCTTTGTGCCATTGTGGGCTTCTTAGCAGATTTGACTGTCAAAGTTAAAGTTTCGGCGCCGTAGGCCATAACCGGTAGAATGCACTGATTAAAAACTTTTCGTTTTAGACAAATTGGGAGTTCACTTTTAAACACAGCTCCAAATCTGCCATACGCAGTCCAAGCGAGCGTAATTCCTCTCTTTAATTCGCATGTTAGGTTGTCTCACGAGATTCGTATTTGATGACCAAGATATGAGTACTTATCCACCAGCTCCACCCACAGTCACCGGTAGTACTATTTCCACTAGGGGCCATATTCGTAATAAATTTTGTTTTTGATATATTAATCTTTAGCCGACGTGAGTACATATTTCCTGAAGGTCTTCCTGACATCTTGTGGGTTGTCGAAAGGTAAAACTATATCATCCGCGGAACGCAGATTTATTATGTTTAGATCATCTATATTTAAACCCTTTCCTCTCCATTCGAGCATCCCGAAGACGCATTCCAGAACACTTCATTTAAATGTGTACTTTTTTATCTGTTTATATCCAGGTATATCGTAAGGGCTTTTATTGCAATATGAAAATCCAATTGTTAAACTTAGTACTAAGCTTTTTGTGAATTTTTGTGTATTAATCGATTTTTTGAGAACCTCTTTTATCTGAATATGGCATTTGTTTGAGATTAGTGTGTATAACAAAAATGTGATTAAAACGGCAATTTTGATTATACATTTTTTTCTTTTTTGCATCGAGTAACATAAACAATGTAGAAAATGAATGTTTGAAAATTATATAAATGATGTCTACATATTTTAACAGGATCTAATGCAACTGGATTGCGAATTTTCCGAGAAAATACATCATGTCGAACATGTTAACTAATTGAATATGTTGGCTCAGGCAGGAATAATTTAATCACAGACAGCGTGCATACAGAATGAAGTTTTTTAAATGTGGAAAATCCAGTTCTTTGTTGATGGAAATTCCTAATAGACGCAATTTTCAAAATTATAAATTTCTATTTATAACAAAGCAGATAAATACAAATGTATGTGCTTGGTTGCGACTGGAGATCAGCTAAAGCGTGTGGGGCAAATAGATATGCCAGAACTATACATATTTGGACATCCGTAAATAAACTGAACTAATTAAGATTATTCAATACACCCATGTCAAACTGTAATTAAGGCAGACTATATGGAGAGATGATGCAAAAAAAATGTCGGTTTGTATCAAATCGAAACATCTGGGAAACTACATGTTTGGATTATTTAATTTACAAGCTTGGTGAGTCATGATCTGGGCGCTTTAAATTAGCCGCAGAAATTGTACTGTGCATAATTCAATTCATCAATTTATTGAGAAAAGATAGATCATTCTCAAGGAGACAGGCTGCTTCTAGTGTTATAAATAATGATGGCGTACACTTTTTCGTCGTTCGTTTATTTATGATACCGAATGGAAAAATATGGACAGTTACAGGCTAATTATCTAATATGGGTAAAACGCTGCACATTTATATTCGCGATTTACAGGAAAAGAAGCATAATTCAAATGGATGTTTATGCAGTTTTGTAACAAGACTTCCGGGAAAAGTATAAGGATGTATTTTCAAACAAAATTGCATTGCTAAACTATTCATTTAATTGTAATGACTTATGCTAGTAGTTCATTTTGCACTCGATATTTTAGTCTATCAACTTTTGCCAACCATATCAACTGAAATTTTTAAAACTAGTAGTAGTAGTAAACATCTTTATTTCTAAAAACGGCTTTCGACCTATCGGTCTTTTTGCCCTTGTTTAATACATGTAGTCTTGATCTAAATAAAAAACAAAGATGAAAGTTTTCTTATTCTAGGTTAATAATCTTATTAAATAAACTTTCCAACTCTAATGACAAGAAAAAATGATTTTATTGTCCAGTAGTCAGTTGCGTTTGTAAGTGTTCGAGTAGCGTTGATTTAGGGAAACGGAAGCGGGATTGTCTGGTTGGTCTTGTAAGACAAAGGGGATTCAGTATGGTCCAGTTGTAGGGGTTGTTTGTCCATTTTGTCTGTAGCTGTATGAGTCTTTCCGAGATCTTTGTCATGTTTGTGCGTTCGTATAGTAGTTGGGTGGGGGGGTTGTGTAGTGGGTTTTGGGGGTGTCCTTTCGTGTTATTAGTCTTAGTGTAATTTGTTCTGTTGTTTGTATATAACGTTTTGTCCTTTCTGTTCCGTTGGTCATGAGTATATGTCCATAGTCTAGCAATGGTCTACAAATAGCTTTATATATTTCGGTGGCGGTGTTTGTGCTAATTCCTCTGTCTTTGTAGGTTAGTGATCGGAAGTGTTTTTTTCTCTTTATTGTTTCTGCCCTGATGTTTCGTAATTGTGATTAGTGAATTTAAGTTTGTGGTCAATTGTGATTCCAAGGTATTTTACGTCGTTTTTTGGTTGTGTCGTTTGGCCGTCTGCAGTTATTGTAGGGGAGTCAGCGTTGAGTCTGTGGTTTGTGAGCAGAAGTTGGTTTTTTGACGCGTTTGGTGTTAGTCTCCATTTATAAAACCATGTCATTGTGTTGTTTGTTAGTGTTTGGAGTCTTTGAGCTACTCTCTCAGTAGTTTTGTCATGTACAATAAGTGCCGTGTCGTCTGCGTATTGTAATATGTATGCCGATCTGTCGATTTGATTTTTGTCTGGTAAGTTGTAATTGTATATGTCATGGCAGTATATATTGTAGAGAAACGGTGAGATTGCAATTCTATTTCCTACAAGTTTTCTATTTAATGTTTTCCTGTCAAATTAATATCAACGGAACTAGGAGTAATTTAAAAATTTACCATAAATAAGTTTTTCCCAAATATCTCTTGACAGCTGTCAAATTTTAGAAAAATAAAATTGGTTTCAAGTAGAGCATGCAAAACTACAATTCTTTGTCCATTTGACCTTCTTCGTAACTGCTCTAGTTCCGAAGATCCCTGTACTGGTCTTCGAAAAAAACTCACCCTGTATATAAGTCATCTTTATTTCTCATGGAAATAGGCCATCGACCTATCGGTCTTTCTGCCCTTGTTTTGTACATGCAGTTTTAATCTAAACAAATAAATAAAGGTAAAAATTATCTCATTCTAGGTTAACAATTTTATAATTTTAATTCTGACAAACAGAAATCTTAGATTTATTGTCCAGTAGTCAGTTACTATTCTAAACGTTCGAGTGGCGTTGATGTAGGGAAACGGAAGCGGGATTGTCTGGTTGGTCTTGTACGACAAAGGGGTTCAGTATGGTCCAGTTGTAGGTGTTGTGTGTCCATTTGGTCTGTAAATGTATGAGTCTTTCCGAAATCTTTGTCATGTTTGTGCGTTCGTATAGTAGTTGGGTGGAGGGTACACTTGCATTAATTGCCCTTAAACATTTCATGAATCATACAAGGAAGGCCTTTATTCTTCACGTTGATAAATGGTACAGGATGGACGAAATTTTTTGATTTATTTGTCTCTTGATTTATTTCCATTTTACTTAGGCTCTACGTTATCTAGATATTTACCAGCTCTAAATCGGAAATGTACCTTGCACAAGAACAAAAATAAAATGCGTTTTCATTGTCGTGCAATTTAGAAACTTTTAGTCAGTAGTACCTAATCCAAGTTCTTCCGTTGAAACTCTTTAAAATGGATCGGTCGATCGAGTCGAATTTTCATCTTTGTTTTTTGTTTAGATTAAGACTACATGTATTAAACAAAGGCAGAAAGACCGATAGGTCGATAGCCTTTTTTAGAAATAAAGATGTTTACTGCTACTACTGGATCGGTCGACTTGAATTGACAAAACCAACATTAGTATGGATTAAAAAACGCAAATTTGAACAATTTGCGGCCAAAACAGTAGGCGTTTATTAGTGGGGAATGGAACCACGAAGAATCTGAGAACACACCACGTTCATTCAAACGTAACCACAAAAATGTTAATAGAGATTTACCTGCAATAAAATTTTAATATCTGCACGCTAATTGAATTGGTAACTGAATTAGCAAATCGAAAACGGACACGAAATGGGAGAGGACATTTAGAAGGCGTATACAGCAAATGTGTGGTTATTCTGACTCTTAAAGTACTACAAAAATTACTCGGAATCCTTTTGAGCTTACTACAGCAGGATTCTCAAAACGTTTACTCTTTTCCTGTTTGCCGAACTTCATTTTAAAATATTATAGTCCCGCCCGTTTTTTTCTAGTTAAAACATATATTTTTGAAGTAAAACCAGGGTAGCTAAATCAAAACTTCCTCGTTTCATTAGAAAACGAAAGAGTTGACAGAAAACTACGACATCTGAGTTGCCTGATAAGAATAGTTCGTAAAACACAAACAAAAAAGTTTTTTTCCTACAACTGTTTTGCACCAAATCTGCATTATAAAATCACCGTAAGTTGCTCTAAAACAGCTCAATATATGATTTTACCAAACAAATAACAAGAAGGAATAAATACCTCAACACCATTAAACTTATCATAAGGAAGGTAATTGCAAATGGAAGAAGCTTACATAAAGAAATGTAAATGCGGGAAAACCGAATGTAGTTTAGACTTTCATAAAATGAATTTCTTAAAATTCCACCGTTTGGAAGTTTGTAAAAAGTATAAAAAATGTGTCAGGAAAAATAATTCTTACAAGAAGCTGATATTTCGTATGAAATACTGAAATAAGAGACTTTGCAGTAATCTATTTGGTTTACACCTGCAAATTACGCTTTTATCATTAAAAATTTGGTTTGGTTTAAAACCAAAAAAAAAACATATTTAAATAAAAATCAAGCAGGATAAATGAATGATTTTTCTGATGAATCTAATAAAACAGAAGTGTAAGCAGTTGGGAAAATTTCAAATTTCCGATACTTAGAGTTTTAAGTGATTGAGATTTTTGAATGCAGAAGACAATCATCTAAATCTATAACTAGATACAAATTCCCCAAAAATTTCCAGATGAAAGAGCATCTGTACCAAACCTATCAATGGTTTTTTATGCTTGATGGCAGAGTTTGTTTCCTTCAAAATACTTTCTCTAAAAGTTGCTTGTGAGTATCCCCTTCAGTATGTACTGAGCGATGGATCAGCCATTCATTCATTCATATGCTTTCACTTTGTTCGACCACTTTCCTTTGTCGGAAAATTTCGGTTTAAGAAACAACACACAATGTCTTCCGAGTGTTTCTGTCCGAGTACAGAGAATTTGATCTATGGAGAGTATCCACAAAGACGGAAAACTTCATGCATGTTTGACGTTGTCATACATTTCAAATTTCAAAATCATAATACAAAATCAACAATACAATGCAGTGCAATACGCTTCAAAAGTTGGCGAAATTGTAATTTTTCTAAATAGAATCCAAGTCTCGTTTTGATTTGTTTGAAATGTTTAGCTTTACTAAGAGTTTGGCATATACCAAATGATGTATAAAAAGCCGTATTTTCCGCTAATTATTTTCAATCCACTGCGACGTTTTAATTTTTAAGTTCAGAAAAAGTTCGCGTAAATTAATTAGTTGAAAAGAACGGTGCTGAAAAAGAAACCGTTGGTAAAATTCAGAGAATAAAACGAAACATGTTCTAAATTTGTACGTAAGTCTTTGTCGTAAAGTCTTCTGGTTGGTTGTACTTTTGAATGCTTTTAGAATTAACTGGTGCAGAAATCAAATCTTACTTGTGCTTGCCAAAGTGAAGTGAACCTATTTTAAAAACCACCGTTAAAAATATTTTCCTAAAATATTTTAGATGTTTTTTGCGTTTAGAGAAATTGAAATGTACTTTGTTGTGTACCTACTTTACCAGGACTTATTTAAAATTCGTAATTTTATTCTAGTCAAGTTTTGTTGTACCAATTTTTAAATAAAGATGAATAGAGCCTAGCTGCTTTAGAAACATGTATAATGGATCATTTTACAACGAGATTATAAAATATTTTCTTAATGAGCTTATCGATCGGTGAAAATTACTGTAAACTTCCCTACAAGCAAATTTGTAAAATTTTAGTTTTGAAAAATGTTACACAACGAAATTATATATAAAAAATAGGTGTATATTAAAAAATACACCTGTTTTTCTTAAAACCACTTTTAAAAGTAACTTTACCTAGCAATAAACTATTTTATAGTCGAGACGAACCGGCGCTAAAATCGAGTACTAAAATAAGCATTAAAATAAATTTTATGGCTCCTCACATTATTGTCTAAGTAGATAGCATAATCACGGGGAAATAGTATCATGCTATGGGACCGCTCCATTGTTGTAATACATTAAATTGTCATTTTTTAACACTATTTTTAGAATGAGGTCAATAAATCTCGTCTGCGTCGTTAAAGTTGTATGAGGTTTATTACTTTCTTGATTAAAATATGGCTAAATCTAAATGAAATTATACTTTTTTATTATTGTGGACTTTATAGGTCAGACACCGAGGTAAAAGTGCATTTCCCGGAACCATTGAGAAACTTTGCTAAATTAAATTGTAAGGTAGATGATTGAACAATGAGCATAGTTGCATAGTTTTGGTAAGCCAATAGAGACTGTATCTGGTACTTTGGGGTTATAGAGGTAATGTTGAAACAATGCTAAATATTTTGATTTTACCTTTTTTAATTTATGTTTAGGTATATATTTCGGGAGAAAATCTCCACAATTTTATTTGAAAATTCACAATAATTGAACGAGTGTTATTTTGTATGACGAACTAATATGCACGAATAGAAATCAGAAAAAGCTAAGAGCTAAGAGGTGAAGAGGCTAGAGAGTTATCATGCTTTTAGCTTTGCCTTAACCAACTCCAGAGAAATTCAAGTTCATACAGAGTAAATTACAAATCATTTTTATGAATAAGTTGAAACTTGCGCTGCTGTTTGCCGTTTTCTCATCGTATATATTAAGTAACCATTTCTCTAAGGAACTGGACCTGACAGGAATGTATAACTAGGGCCTTATTTTGTTTGTGCAGGTCCATTAATTTAGAAAAGAAACCACAACCCCCATACATTCCACTCTCTATAATAATTATGTGATATGAATGTTTAAACGGCAAGCAGGCTGTCACAGCACAAGAACAACTGAGCGCGTGACAAGTCAAGATGTAGACTAACAGTGTGACATTATCGTTTTAATCTTAGCAAATCATTATGTATGAGCCGGTACCCAAGTTAAAGAAGTAAAAAGTAGACATATAACATGCAAAATGTAGCATGGGACTAACCGTGAATTATTATTTGTCTTCAAACGCAATATATTATCTTGCACGGGGCAAAAACAGATGAATACATGACCAGTTGGCATATGAATTAAGCCAAAACAACTGTGAAAATGATCACTATAAATGTTGACAAATGACTATTGTTTACTATCCTATGTTGACTTGTTTTGCTGCAAGTTAGGTCACATTATTAGCTCAGGTTTGCTGAACATTTTTCATTTTATACGCGCAATTTACAAGAAAAAGTTTAAAAAGCAATTAATTTTGCCTGTCAAGTCAAATGTAATAATTAGTTATGGTTTGTGGAGAGTAAAGTGCCTATAAAAAATTGTTTTAATTTCTTTGTTATGCAATGTACGACAGTTAAGACGAATATTATACTCCAAAAACAAAGTAATTTTGACTCCATATTTAAAGTAAATCAAAATTAAGCCATTTTGGAGTCAAAAAGTTTCAATGTCCAGAAATTAATTTCTAGCTGTTTTTAAATTAAAGAAAGTCTAACTAAATTTTATCACGCTTTAATCATAGAAATTAAGATTAATGATGTAATTACATTTTTCTTATCAAAATTGGACGTTCTACCCCCCACCCAACTACTATACGAACGCACAAACATGACAAAGATCTCGGAAAGACTCATACAGCTACAGACCAAATGGACAAACAACCCCTACAACTGGACCATACTGAATCCCCTTTGTCTTACAAGACCAACCAGACAATCCCGCTTCCGCTTCCCTACATTAACGCTACTCGAACACTTACAAACACAACTGACTAGTGGACAATAAAATAATCTCTTCTTGCCACTGAAATTTTATTTAGTAATATCGTTAACCTAGAATAAGAGAATTTTCATATCTGTTTTTTTTATTTAGATTAAGACTACATGTATTAAACAAGGGCAGAAAGACCGATAGGTCGATAGCCTTTTTTAGAAATAAAGATGTTTACTACTACTGGACGTTCTATGAGGTTGTAATCAAGTTGGTAACGAGTTAAATGTTTGATAAAATATTTCACATGCAACTCACTTTTGTCTATGTTTTAGATTTGTGCATTTTTAATAGTTAGATAGAGCATAATATAAAAACATTAATCAACAATAAAGTATATGACAAATATGTAAAGTGTCTTCTTCTAGTGATAACAAAAAACGTTTGGCATTCAATTGTTAGGAAGATACTGAGTACATATTAAATTGGAATACTGACGGTTTAAGTTTGGTTGGGTACAGGTTTTGGACTCTCTCGAAAACGATTTTCGAAAATTATCTTTTCACTTTTGGTACGCACTGCATTTTGCACTTCTAAATAAAATACACTTGTGTCTAAACTGTTCAAACTTTAATGTACTGTTTAAACACCTTTTACAAAAAGACACCCCAACGCAAATGGACATGGATTAGCCCATGTAAGAGATATAAAAACGAGATTGACTACATTTTCTCGAACAACAGAAGAATATGTCTCCGTTCTGAACCAACTTGACACAGGGAGCGATCACAGACTGGTACGGGCTTGACTTGTTTTCCAACATAAAATCGAAAGAGGAAAACTCATATACAAAACCAGGTTCCCCACAAATGAAACTCTCACAAACAAAAAAGACGAATATCAGCAAGAACTAAAAAAGAAATTGGAACCTGTCGAAGATCACAAAAATTTGGACATTGATGATATATCGACCAAAATACGTTCAGACATCCAAGTAGTGACCAAGAAAGTATGCAGACGCAATAAAAACATAAGACAATGCAAACTAAGTCAAGAAACGAAGATGCTGATGGAAAGAACGCGCGAAACCAGAAAAGAGTCAAACCACTACCAAGAACTCAACAATATAGTAAGAAGAAAAATACGTAAAAACCTAAGAACCAGTCTGCAACTAAATGTAAATAAAAATTAATGAATAACACTACATAACATTACACATAACTGCGTATATTTTCCTGACTGTACTTTAATTCACTTCAAAATATTCCTGGATTTCAGTCAATTTTATTGTTTATTATTTAAAATGTTACAAATACGTTTCGGTGTCTTTCTCCACCATCATCAGTTTGTCTAAAATATATATTTACAGTTACCATCAATTTAAATAAAAAACTTTCACTAAAATTCACATATTAAAATACAAATCACACACACATTAAAAAGTACATTAAGAAGATTGGTTTTCAGGTGATGAGTCAGGACAAACACGTCCGGGAAAAGACTAGAATCTATTGTTTAGAGATTTAAACTTAACTTACGTGTCTAGATGTTTCTACCTTCACATTTGACTGGTTATTGAATTCCCTATTTTATTCGACATCGAGCGAGAGAACGAAAAAAACTGTTTATACTTCGCCTTTTCTTTGCATTCTTCGAATTGCTCTGCAATTCCTCAATATCAGGTGTTTATATTTCACTTACCTGGTCCAATCAGTTCATGCATGCGATCATTTAATTAGTGTGTGATACACAGAGTTAAGATTGTCTGTGTCTGATCTAAAATTCATTGCATTCTGATGTTTTTTAATCTGTATCATTTCATGGATTCTTCTCTTATTATAGTTGTTTTCATTGATTAATATTTTTGTGTTACGAAATCAATGTCCTGACTCATCACCTGAAAACCAATGTTCTTAATGTACTTTTTAATGTGTGTGTGATTTGTATTTTAATATGTGAATTTTGGTGAAAGTTTTTTATTTAAATTGATGATAACTGTAAATATATATTTTAGACAAACTGATGATGGTGGAGAAAGACAACGAAACGTATTTGTAACATTTTAAATAATAAACAATAAAATTGACTGAAACCCAGGAATATTTTGAAGTGAATTACACATAACAACAGTACATAAGATTACACAACATATATAATTGCTACATGTGGGTAACTTCAAACAATAATGAATAATTATTCTTAGTACTTGTAAATATGTGTAAAAAAATTTAAAACATCGATCCAAGAACGCCAAACGTAAATTACCTAGAAATGAAAAGAATATAAATCCATTAGCAGTGAGCAAAAATGCGTAGAAAAGAAGGTCAAACATTTGTCGCTAGTCTTGATGATGTATTTAAATAAATAGGTAAAGTCAACATGCTGTAATATGTAGCTTCTAATTGATCAAACACAATTTAATGGCAGTGTCCATATAAAAATACGGCTTCACAGAATCAGAGAAATTGGTGAAAACCCTTTCGGTATCCATTCATCGTCTATTTCTAACCAAGTTTTTAGGATACTATAAGTAAAACCTTGCTACAACTATCATTTTATTTGTTAAAGACATTTGGACAAATGTGCTCATAAGCATTGGATGTATGTGCGAAACATTCTATAGATATTCTATAAAAGGCAATAGATTGACTGGGTGCTGAAAATAAATGTGTCTACTGTTCATACTTGGGCGAAGTCACATTTAATTCATCAGTCCGCTTTTTCAGCCAAATCGCTAATAACTCAAAAGGCAAACAGATAAACATTGATAAAATATTTAAAGGGCATTAACTCAAGAATTAAAAAACACAAAAATATATAGTGTGTTCTATTTCATATAATTTCATATAACACATACCCGATGTTTAAAAAAGATACATATGAATTCCATTGTGAAAAGCGAACAGTAGGGGAGATCGGGGCTAGTTGTCGCAAGGGCAAGTTGTCGTAATCGTTATATCGTCAAAACAAGGGTACTCACGATTTCGAAATTGATATTTCCTGGATCGATATAGTTAGTCCATCTCTAATTTCTAACAGTGTATTTGATTTCATTAGATGGCGGAACTACAGTTTGAATAATCTCAATGTCTGATATTTGTGTAATTTTTTGCCCTGGATTAGTTTCATGTGATTCTACAAAAAAAATAAGCTTGAAGGTAAGAACAATTTATATTTTATGATAGTTTAATATGTTTCTTATATCTTCTTAGTTTTGTCATGTGGGCTCTGTTCTGAAACCGAGAAGTTATTTGATCGCATTAAGTCGCATTGTTTGCTACTTAATGCGACAACTTGAAATTGAAAAGAACTACTGATCGGACCCCCGTAGACCCTCAGACTATGATGGCAGCTGCAAGGACAGTTAAAATGAGAAAACCTTAAATTTCTATCAGAAAAGCGGCCGAGGAATTTGCTGTTCATTGCAAAGCCCTAGAAAGGAAAAAAAGTAACTGACGCAGAGGTTGCAGCCGGACATTCACAAGTCCAGTTTGGCCATAAAAAACACGGATGGTCTTCACTGCCGAAGAGGAAACTCGCTTGGAGAAATATCTTAAGAAGGCGTCAGATATTTACTTCGGTCTTACTCCACAGGAAGTGCGGCGTCTAGCATATGTCTACGGAAAAGCCTTGGGAAAAGTAATTCCAAATATCTGGATTGATATTTTCACGGCTGGTCCAGACTGATTTTCGGGTTTCCTTAAAAGACTAATGTTGAGCTGTTCTTTAACAATCTCTGTGCCGTTTTGGATCGTCATCATTTCCTCTCAAACGATATATTTAACTTGGATGAAACAGGTTTCAAACAAATTGGATCTTATTATTATGTTGTATTGTTATTGCAGTCTCTGCTGGTGGTAATAGCGTACTTCCTTTTTTGTATTCCCTCGGACCATTATAAAAACATTTTAGTCGCGTCGGTACTGAAGGATGTATGGAAAGCGCAGATCCTTCTGGTTGGATGAAGGAAGAAAAATTTATCCTTTTTATGAGAATCCATCATTTTGTCAACAATGTCAAGTGCAGTAAAGATAGGCCTGTTCTACTCTTGTTGGATAATCACGAATCACATCTTTCAATTCCAGCATAAGACGTTGCCAAAGAAAATGGGGGTGTAATGCTATCATTTTCTCCTCATTGTTCCCACAAGCTCCAACCTCTAAACCGAAGTGTGTTTGGTTCTCTCAAAAAATTTGTAAATTATGCTTGTGTCTCATGGATGAAAAATCATCTCGGGTCAACTATATCTATATATCAAATTCCTGGAATTGTCGCCAGTTCTTTGTCACATGCTATCACACCTGTTACCATTATGTCAGGATTTCGAGTGACTGGAATTTATCCGTTGAACAGAGACATTTTCACTGAAGCAATACCACCAGAAAACAATAATATTCAAGTAGAAATGCATAACACGTAAAAAAATTCAGCTTCATCGTCAAACCAAGAAGCCATAGGAGTCACTGTTCTCAAAACCACCATTCCAGAAGTCGCTGCTCTGAAAGCCATTTTACCCAAAACTCTTTTTTCCGAAACCACAGCTACTTGTTCAACGTCTGCGATAACAGTATTATCACCGGAAGATATTCGTACATTTCCAAAATCTGGTGAGCGAAATAAAAGAACGGCGGGAGAAAAAAGGGAAGATTTGCTATTTTGACAGATACACCTATAAAAGATGAAATAGCAGCATCAAAATTGCCAAAGGTAAAACAAGTTTTTGGAAGTGAAAGCGACAAAAAAGGAGCCACACAAAGGAAAACAGATAACTAATTAAAACTCATCGACGAATAAATGGTAAGTGATGATGAAGAAGAAACATTCTGCATCGTGTGCCATGCCAGACTGGGTGCAATGCATCAGGTGCAAATTCTTTGCTCATGCAAGTTGCACAGATGGGAACCCATTCAACGTATGTCTAAATTGTGATTCTGATGATGACTACTAATTTCATTGACCTTATGTTTAGAATTGTCTTTTGTTGAATGATTTTTTTACAATTGCGTTGTAAATAGTATTCGTAACATATGAAAGTACAATATCAATTTACTGATATCCTTATAAATTTAAAAAGAACCCTAAAAAATGTTTAAGTAAATTTTGCGAGAACCAGCCCCGGCCTCCCCTGCCAGAATTATGTTAATCTCGACGTTAACCGGCTAATCTCGAGAATAACATGTTCCGTTGGTTCATGTCCGAATATTACGTTAGTTAAATGGTATTTGCATAAGAAGTATTTCTGGTAGAAAGTGATAGTTTTGTTCACAATGTATGTATACATTCAACAAGAACATGCCAAAATGGCTGAACTTCGCTTTATCAGATAATGTAAATTATCAGAATTTATTTCGACGTTAACATTAAATTTGGGTTAAACTGGAGATTAACCGGTTAATGTCGAGACTAGCCCAGTTCAAAGTTTAACCGTAACATGTATATTCACTAAAATCGTCGGTTGACTATTTGAATAAATGGTAGACAATATTCGGTTAATCCATTCATACATATGAGAACATAAAATCAAATAAGGCGTTTTGCAAGTAGTAGGGTCGGTTCTGCATTTCTTGCAAATGACTTTAAAACTGAAAAAGAACAAGTAACAAATTTAATTATTATTACATAATTTACTGCTTATCTTATTTTCGTTTATTCAAAAACTGGACTGTTTCTCTTTTAGGAATGTCGTCTAGTGTGAATTCAAGCAAATAGTTACACATTTTTGAAGCAATATACAGAATGGTCCTTTCTTATTAGCCATATTTTAGGTGCGTATTCTAAACACAAATACATTAAAACACTATCATAGTATACATACACTATAGTTCAAAAGGGTCGCCTAGAGGCGTCAGCGGCTGTTTAATATGCATTCCCTCAACCACTATTAATTTTTCAATTTGTTAACCACAAAACAGAAGATGAAACTAAGTACACATATTAAGGCTCTCAATGTTTTTGAACCTAGAGGCAGTCCGTTAAAAAATTGTTGAGAGGAATACCGTGGTCGTTTAAAATGTTCACAAGTGGAATTTTTTTAAATGTAAGATTGAGGCATTCTCGAAAATGTTTCCTGAAACTACATAGTTTGTAGGTAAAACGATGAGCCTGGAGGCTTTCTGCAACAGTCATCAGTTTTCAGGTCGATTATTTTTTCCAATACAGCTCTATTACTTTACTCTGAGTGATTTTGAGAAAACGACTCTTAGACGGCGCTGGAACCATTTTTTTAATTTCTAGAAGAAGAATAGTCATCTGGTCTGGATGTAGTATATTTCCTCAAAACCTAGTAGAATACAGTAGTAAAGCTCATTGAAAATTCTGTCGATTCGGTCATGCACATGTACATAAAATTTCAAATCACTCGAAAATTATTGACTTGTTCAAAAACTCTAGTAGGCATTTCTGGACCTGTGAATACTTCGTTACAAATCACGTTAGACCAGGTTCGTAAAAAGTGCTATTTAATATCTATTGCAACTCAACATCAACTTAAACAGTTCGAATTCGTAATAACGACATATGTGTATGTATGTTACGTTAAAATTCTTATAAGAAGACTGGCGAGTGTATTATGGTGACGTATTTTCAATTGGACCAATTTATTCAATCAATGTTAATAATTATCAATATTAATTCAGTGTACAGGGCCTTTAGCTCATCATTTAGTGTGCAGGTATTGTAATTCGTCCCTTTGACTCTCCACAAAATGTAATTGTAAATAATCCTGGATGGTTCCCAAATTTGAGGAGCAATTAGCGCCCTGAAGAAAGCGGTAATAAATCGCCGAAAGTTCGGTAGCTTAAAAAAGTTTTCTTTTTTCACCACTGCCCAGACCGAATCCCCAAGAACGAAACCCATCTTTCAATTTTCAAAGGACCATGGTGTATAGGTAGGTGTAGGTGTAAAATAAGTCCTGGAAGTCTTGCAGATTAAAATTGAACCACCTGTAGTCGTCTTAAAACGTGGTCGTCTAAACCACCAATATAAAACTTTAGCAAATTGCTCTAATCAAAAAAGTTAACTTATTGAGTTAATATAATTAAATAACACCGCCACCAAAATATATAAAGCTATTTGTAGATCCTTGCTAGACTTTGGACATGTACTCATGACCAACGGAACAGAAAGGACAAAACGTTATACACAAACAACAGAACAAATTGCACTAAGACTAATAACACGAATAAAACACCCCCAAAACCCACTACACAACCCCCCCACCCAACTACTATACGAACGCACAAACATGACAAAGATCTCGGAAAGACTCATACAGCTACAGACAAAATGGACAAACAACCCCTACAACTGGACCATACTGAATCCCCTTTGTCTAACCAGACAATCCCGCTTCCGTTTCCCTACATTAACGCTACTCGAACACTTACAAACGCAACGGACTAGTGGACAATAAAATAATTTCTTCTTGCCACTGAAATCTTATTTATTTAATAGTATTGTTAACCTAGAATGGGAGAATTTTCATATTTGTTTTTTACTTAGATTGGGACTGCATGTATTAAACAAGGGCAGAAATACCGATGGGTCGATGGCCTTTTTTAGGAATAGGGATGTTTCCTACTACTATTGTTAACCTAGAATAGGAGAATTTTCATATTTGTTTTTTATCTAGATTAAGACTCCATGTATTAAACAAGGGCAGAAAGACCGATAGGTCGATAGCCTTTTTTTAGAAATAAAGATGTTTACTACTACTACTATACTTAAATAAATGTACCTTTAATGCCTCATATGTTAGATGCCCTTTTTAGAAAATGCGTAATTGTACTTACACAATTTTATATTTAAATTTAATAAAATTATTAGTCATATTTTTTCGGTAACTACTGAACCTCGCCTTTTCGTACTACGAATTATTTCAGTTTTGTATTGTTAGGAATGTCTATCTTAATAATAATAAAGTCCTTTATTTTTTCCTTTAGTTTGGTTTAATTCTGGGTTTTTTCCAATAGCTAATTATAATAATATTTTGTAATAATTTACCATTTATTTTTCTTTAATAAATGTAAGGCCCATTCTTTTATTTGTATTGCATACAACTGAAAAACTAATCAAGGTTCAATAAATTGATCAAAAGTTTTCACCTAATATTTCGGTATTAGTATCTACTTTATTAAGTCCTAAGAATGATATCTTTTAAGGATACTACTCCTGCCGCTACTATAAATCCCTTAGGGGAAAATTGTTCCATAAAAACGACTTTCTTTTAATCCTCATGTCTGTTGAAACGAAACCAGCATTTTTCTTGCATTAATGCTAATTCTAAATATTTTGCAATATTTAGCGATTATTCTACGCATGAAAAAAGCTATAATTCAAGATCTTTCTTCATTAACTAAATCATGGCCAGTTCTCTAAGCAACATATTGTTAACTATTTTTAGCAAAAATTTCCGAAAATACTAATAAAAATTTGGTTGTTTTCCATATGTAAACGAATGCGTATGGAAACACACTGGATAATAAAAGACAGATAAATCTTTCATCATATTTATTTTATAAATATATGGATAAAATGAGTAAATTAACTGCGAATGCATTCCATTCATATACAACTATGTAAATGTGTTATTATTTATCGGCATTTGTTTGTTGTTTTTAATTCCTACTTAAAAAAAAGTAACTTCCATAAACAGACTATTCACTAATAAATACATTCATCATACTCGGACTCATTATTTAAAATGACAACTTTATGCGAACTGAAAATATAAATGTGATCTTTACATATAGGCGTGGTTGGACAAATTTATATTATCCTAATAGCCGTAAGATTATTGCTCGCGCAAATAAAGCCGTATAATTATTATCAATATCATAAGCAATTTCCAATTGAAAAATTACCTTATAAAATATTCAAGACATGTAAATTAATCGGTAATAGTGCTCTGTGGGAAACGCAGACTAATTTGTACTGGCTGGGATTAATAGTCGGTGAAATAAAAGTGTGTGTGCGGAAAACTCGGCTTTATGACAGTGGCGGAACCGAGTAGCAAGTAACTTTACCTCACTTTGATGGCGCACAATTATCATTAATTTGATGATGAAGCGAAATATGGAAAATAGGTATTTACATTTACTTAACGGAGTTTCTAATTATTGGTTGATGGGACTCATAATTTATATCAACTATTAGTCAACTCTTTTTTATGTTTTAAGAAAACAGAAAGAGAAATAATTTTAGAACTTCTTTTACTTGCTTGAAAACTTCAGTAACATAAATTATTTGGGTCTCAAACAAAAAATAATATAACAGTTTGAATTTTGACGCCACTATTGTACTTTTTTACACTGTTTCAAACTCTTTCCTTTCGTCGCATACTTATTGCTGCAGAACTATTTTCATATATTACAAGCAGTTTTTTTAAATGGTTAGTGACGTTTTAAAAGTTCTATTTGCATTTGAAACGCATCAAATTATTATATGTTTAATAGTACATTATATACCTAGGTCGAGAAGTAAGCTGTTATATACGCAAGTGTCGCAATATTTGATAGCCTGGCGTTCAATTGTCAAACTGCCGAAATATAATTTATCGATCTCCAGAAAACAAATAAAAGTTCTATGAAAAACTTCTGGAAAAAGCGAAAAATTAGTGAATTTTAAAGTTACAGTGATTTAGAACTGGAAATGGATGAAAACTCACTTGAACTTAGAGAAGTGAGCAAACTAAACATCATGAAAAACTTAAACATCTTTCATTATTTACCTAGGGACTTTTTTATTATTTTTTTTACCTAGGGAGAGAAATACGACTTCTCACTAGGGAAATGAAGTAAATAATGGTGACTTCTCAGGTTAGTAGTATAAAAAATATATTATTTTAATTATGATTCTTAAAATTTTAAAACAACATTATCTGATTGATTGAGTATAATCAGCATAATTTTTAGCGTTTTATTTAAGTTTTACCGACTCGCATTAATGGAAATATCCATATGAATTAAATAAAACCCACAGTGTTTATATAAAATGTAGTTTTACCGATACATTAATGATACTTTGTGGTCAAAAAAAATTGTAATGTTGGGTTGTATGAAATTAAACGGATAGCATTCCTTCACACCGGGTTTCAACCTTGTCATTTTAGGTGTGAACAAGGGCGATCCTTTACACCTTTATTGCTTCGCGTTTTATGCACCGTCAACTTGTTAGGACAACAGGCAAGTGTGGTCATTCCAGGACAGGCGGAAGAAAAATCATGTTAATAATACATTGTATTTGATCTGGTAGATATAATAGTATATAGTACAGGTGGATAGAACTTCAAACAATTTCCAAAGATTATCACTTGAATAGTTTAATCATACAAAAAACTTGAAAAGTACTTGTAACTCTGAAAGACGCGATATTTTTGGGTGTTCTTCTTTCCCAAAAGCACGTTTTACAAGTTTCGAATTACTGACTGTAAATCTAGTCAATGTAATATATATATATTCTAAAAATATAATAATATATTCTAAAACTCTAAAAAATTGTAGTAGTATTATATTTGGCCAAATAAAAATGTCAATAGAAGTAAAACATAATTGCATGTTATAGAAATTATAATTGAATTATATGTGCTTTCTACATATACCTTAGTTGTTCTGAATTTGTTGTTATTTCTCAATTTACAATAGAGTATAATTTTTAAAGAAGCTTGAAGAAATAAAACACATTAAAAAGAATTAAAAGATTTTGCAATTCAACCTAAATATTAGTTTTATAATATACAGTGTTCCCAGAAATGAGGCCGATTCACCCCAACAAAATTGCCAAAATTTGGAAATTTTAAAAAATATTTAGTATAGTGCTTTGACTTAATAAATCATATGTTATTAAAGAAGCAAAATGAAGAGAAAATGCTGTTGAAAACTCTTTTCTGTTGTTTTGAGAATAGAATGAATCTAGAATGAATAAGTGGAAAATATCTTCCTGAATTAGACAAAAATAATCTTCTAGAGAACGCTTTTAAAACGCTAATTCTAAGTTTTGAGCCTAATTTAAGTGAAATTTGAGAAGCATTTTTAAATTTTAGCAGAAACTTCCAAATTACTTTTAAACTACGTTAAGGTATGCAGTAAATTGTCTACTAAACTGTAAGTATTCTCACAGATACAAATATGTTCTTTTTGATTTGCTAATAAAGAGTTAGTAAAACTACATCACAACCACTTCTTTCTAAAAAGTAGAAATTTTATCTCAGGTATGTATTTCTTTAATAATCAAAAACAAAATGAAAATCATTACTTCTTAGCAACTCAGAACGTCCCATCATAGATCTCACAGCCATGGTTTGGTATTCCGGAATAGTTAGGAATTAGAGAATTAGTTAGCATCAAGTTATCATCATTGAACCTATGCAATAAAACTGTAAGGCCTAAATCGTACTGAGTCATTAGCAGTTGTTTTTATTAAGTTAAAACTCTTTTTTGAGCTTTTGAAGCCGAAGACTACCAAATTTCATATAAATATATTAAAACTACTAGATATGAAGCAAAAATCTATTAGCAAAATTCAACTTTATCACACACTATCATCTGAAAAAAGGCGCCGAATTTAAAAGTGGTCACATGAAAGTCGTTCTATTTCCCTAAATCTGAGAAATTAAATGAATCTAAGATTACATTTTTTTGTACACGCTCTGCATGGGTGAGTGTCCTGTTATTTCTGTCGATTACTAAAGCAAAAACGTAAGTGATTACAATTTTTGCTACCTAACTGAATATATAAACTTTTAATTTCTTCTTCCATAAAATGTTGCTGAATTTACGACGTATAGAACACTAATAAAATGTTATCTTGACAATAAGGAATTACCATTTTTCTGTAAGATTTGGCACCAAACATACTTACGTGAAAAATACTTTTGCCTTTCTACTAGAACACTTACAAATACAACCGAAATAAACAGGAAAATAAGTGTAAGATAATAGATTAGATTTAAATAAGCTTAGATTTATAACTTTTATTTCATTTTTATTTATAAACTTTATAACCTAACATACCACACACATGTAAATGCAAGGGCAGAAAGACAAATTTGTCAAATACTTTTGTCGTAGATATAGTCGGGCTTTATTCGATGTGTGCTTTATATGAAGTTGTTTTGTGTTAATACAGTTATTATGTGCGAAATCTCTATCTGTATTTTCTAAAGGGTATTAAAAGTTAATTTTTCGGCTAACAGAGCCATGAACATGTAGCTCTTCTTATCGAATGTTATCTTAATAGAAGTGCAATACAAAGCCGAATGCTTTTTCGAAATGTGAATATTCCAGTTTTCCAAAAAATATATATTTAACAATAAAATATTTCATTTCACTAAAAGTTGATTTTAGCAAAACAATCAGTAAGGAGATTCGTGGAATAAAACTCTTTCTGAATAAAGGTAGATCGATTCTATTGTATTAATATTTAAGGTATAGTATTGTTGAATCTAGAATCAGAATAAATCTTGAGATTCTGACGAGAGAGATTCAACGAGTGGAACTGAATATGTTAAAAACATCAATTAAATGATAAAACAGTATATGTAATTCGCCAAGGGGATAATCAGTTCTTGTACAACTCAATAGCACTGATAAAAGTGCAATTATATAAATTGCTATGAGTTAAAATCACTTTAGGTACGTGAGTGTATTCAACTCGAGTTAAGGGATTTGCGAGCTTTGCTATTCTACTGCCAAGATTTGGTGCTAATACACGGTTCAAGATAGCTACAAGATGTTTGTTAGAAACGTCCAACATGTTTGTTAGAAAACAAAATAAAACATACAGTTTTTAAGGAAATATATATATTGCTGTCAATTCCATAAGTGACAAACATGAAGAAATTATTATAGGATTGTTTCTCTTTTAATAATTTCTTATCAACATGTGAACAAGGTCCTAAATGGCTCAGTGTATATATGCTTATAAAATCCTGGAAATTCTGCAGACTATTTTTAATAATTATTTTTTATCTAAAATGTTACATTTTCGAATTAACTTATAGTTTCAAAAAACAGTTTAATACATTGTAACTATGTTAATATTGAAAACATTGTCGTTTATCCTGTTAAGAGAACATAACGAAATAAATTACAGTTCTGCTCTGTTCGGTGCTTCATGATTAATGCTTCTTTTTTACAAAGCACTCGGCTATTTAGAATATTATTGAGTTGAATGATAGTTAAATTCCGTCTCTGGTCAGTGTTGATGGAACCGCTCTCGGAATCTCGCCATCGTTCTCGCGCCAGGTACTTCTCAGTTTCTTTTTACCTTAGACGGCTTGTCTCTGGTTTAATTTAAGGAATGTAAATAGGTGTCCCCGTGGAGATGACTGAAATTAAAAATACCAACGCAGATCAACCGTGGCGAACACAATATAATTATTCACAGACAGACAAAATTGTCCTAATCCTAGCGGCTTTCTTTTTGTAGAGATTTCATTTCAAGTATAGCATTTTTCTTACATTTGGCCTATTTGTGAAAAGCTTATCTTCCGAGTTTAACTGCCAAGCAACCCAGATTTTCGAAATTGCATTCAAATTGTGCCGTTTGTCTTTGCAATATCTTGCGAAGTAACCAAACATTGTAGCTTTGATACTTGCCACTTACACTAATTAAAGAAACGCTTAATATGTGCCTAATGAACCAAAATATGAAAATACTTGTGTCTACCAACAACAATGCGAATAATATTAATAATATAATGTTTATAATAAACGGAATAATTATAATGTTTGCAAAAGTGATTCAGAAGTTTATGTCTATGATACAAATGAGAAAAAAAACGATTGATATCATTAAATACATGCATCGTTTGTACCCCTAGAAAATAGGAAAATGATACATACAGCATTATGAATATTTTTTCAATGAATAAGCCTTCCTTAGTATTAATTATCTTCATTTCTAACTAATGATTTAGGCAGCGAAATTTTTAAATGTAGCCAATCTGTTAGTTCGATTATTTCTTAAAACATGTACCAAAATGCTTTCCGGTGATTGTGATCAGGAAAAAGTTACAGAACATAATATAATTTTGCTTTATAAGATAACGTTCTAAAAATTTAATTATAATGAAAACATTTCCATTGCACTGATTTAGTTGCAGATACTGTAGTATTAAAACTTTTGTTTTCACAATTTACTTCATTTGTACCATAATAATGTTACAAAATGTTGATAGAACCTTTTATCCCACAAATTCACATGTTCCAACGAAATTTTTAGTATCAAAAATAATTTATAAAATGTACTATTAAACAAAAACGTAGGATGTTCCTTGGATGCAATTTTGATTAAAACGCTTGCATTTTGACTTTAAAATGCTATATGTATATCTACAATTAAAAATAACATTTGAGGTAACTATTCGTACTTTTAATTTATCAAATAAAAATTCGAAAAAATATATCAATGAACATAAACATTAATAATTAATATAAAAACAACAATAATTCTTGGAGATTACAATGCTAAAGTAGAAAAAGAGGCAAGGGCGCAACCCCATATCGGAGAATTCAACCTACACAATATGTCCAATGATAATGGTTTAAGAGTTATTGATTTCCCAGCATCAAACAAATTACTTCTTAAATCAACAATGTTCCCACACAAGAACATCCATAAACAGACCTGGATCTCCAACGATGGAGTAACAAGAAACCAAATAGATCATGTTTTAGTAGACGCAAGACACAGCAGTAATATTCTGGATGTAAAAAGCTGCAGAGGTGCAGATGGAGACTCTGACCATATTTTAGTAAGAGCAAGAACGAGAATACGTATATCAGCTCGCAAAGGAAAGAACCGCAACAAGGAAATACCGTGGGATACAGAAAAACTAAAAGAACCTGAAATAAACAACTCTATCAGAATGAAATGGAGCAAGTATGCACGAGAACAACAGAAGGTATAGAACAAGAAGGTACAGAAATTGAATATAAATGGAAACAAATAAGGACAGGTATACCTGACGTCAACGATAGAGTACTAGGACCTAGACCGAAACCAAAAGTAAACGGGTGGTACGATGCCGATTGCGAAAACCTAAATAAGCAAAAAAAACAGAGCTAGACTACAAATGATCTAAAATCCAGCAAACCACAACATTTCTACAAACAATAACATTAGAAGTAGGATGAGGAAAACTATCAGAAGCAAGAAAAGAGCAGCTCGAAACGAAAAATACGCAGAACTAGGTCGTAACAGACAACAAGGTAATCTAAGAGAATTGACAAGGTAATAAACATAATATGAGTCAAAAAACATATTTCTGTCAAGTCCCAGGAAATATGTTTTTACATGAACTTGACTATACAAATCACAACTTTCTTGTTGCTTACAGTACGTACGAACAGACAACCGTTCTTGAATTTTCTGAATGCTAGCCAATCATTCCGATGGTCTTTGGCTTTACGGACGGTAATTCTTTCGATTGACAAGTTTCGACTGGTCACTTAAATTTAATTTCGCACATTAAAATTTCTCAAGCCAAATGATGTTTTCTAAATAAACGGTATAGTCAAGCATTACTTGGATTTCCAAATGAAGAGGCTTAGTAGTAGTAATAAACATCTTTATTTCTAAAAAAAGCTATCGACCTATCGGTCTTTCTGCCCTTGTTTAATACATGTAGTCTTAATCTAAATAAAAAACAAAGATGAAAATTCTGTTATTCTAGGTTAATAATCTTATTAAATAAACTTTCCAATTCTAATGACAAGAAAAAGTTTGTAAGTGTTCGAGTAGCGTTGATGTAGGGAAACGGAAGCGGGATTGTCTGGTTGGTCTTGTAAGACAAAGGAGATTCAGTATGGTCCAGTTGTAGGGGTTGTTTGTCCATTTTGTCTGTAGCTGTATGAGTCTTTCCGAAATCTTTGTCATGTTTGTGCGTTCGTATAGTAAGTTGGGTGGAGGGGTTGTGTAGTGGGTTTTGGGGGTGTCTTATTCGTGTTATTAGTCTTAGTGCAATTTGTTCTGTAGTTTGTATATAACGTTTTGTCCTTTCTGTTCCGTTGATCATGAGTATATGTCCATAGTCTAGCAAGGGTCTCAAGGTCAAGGGAGTCAGCGTTGATTGATTTTTTGACGCGTTTGGTGTTAGTCTCCATTTATAGAACCATGACATTGTATTGTTCGTTAGTGTTTGGAGTATTTCAGTCGCTTTTTCAGTGGTTTTATCGTGTACTATTAGTGCAGTATCGTCGGCGTATAGTAATATGTACGCTGATTTGTATATTTGGTTTTTGTCTGGTAAGTGATAATTATAGATATCATGGCAGTATATATTATATAGAAATGGTGAGAGCGGGGATCCTTGCGGGAGTCCTTGTTCAGGGGAAAAAGAAAAAGATAATGTGTTGTGTCAATTCGTACTTGTAGCAGTCTGTTTTCAAGTAAGTTTTTTATGATGTGAAGTAGATATGTTGGTGTGTGGAGTTTGTGAAGTTTGTAGAGTAAGCCCATATGCCAGACACTGTCAAAGGCCTTGTTAATGTCCATGAATAGACACGCCGACTTTCTGTCAGTTAGGTGAGTCGTTTGTATATTATTGGCCAAAATAAAGAGCGGATGAACAATCGAGTGATGTTGTTTGAAACCAAATTGGTAGGTAGGTATATATTTTCCAATCACATTTTCAAGCCGCTGCTTTATTATGTATTCAAAAATTTTGCTTTGTACTGGAAGTAGTGTAATTGGTCTGTAGTTGCTCGGTTGTGTATTGAACAGTCCATTTTTGGGTATAGGGATTATTAAGCCGTTTTTCCATGTTTTTGGGATTTTGAAGAGGCTTAATTTCTTAAAAAATTCGAAAAATATTTATTGTTTATAAACGCTGGCTGCAGCATATTAAAAATGCGAAATAATAGAGATTCTCTTGTGTCGACTGTTGTAGCATAAACCAATGACTTTATCCAGTCTCAAAGACAAAAATCTATGGGAGTGAAAGGTGACCTCGATCAATGGAATCATTTTGCCAAGACCATTTAGAAAATGTCTAAGATTATTTGAAAATTAGGAGGCGCTGAAAAATATGAGAGATGATACTCTCAAATTAGGGGGGAAGAAAATAAAAAAATTGTCCAATATTTCGTTTAAATGATTTAAAAAATAATACTTCTTAAGGCGGGTAGCCAATGCAAACGAAGAGAACATCTGATCATTTAGAATACCTCAACACGTTACGACAATTCTTAATTCCCTGTGAGCTGAGCTTCGACCGTAAATAAAATGTATTTAACCAATCGTCTATTTCTGCGAATGAATTGAAAAATTGTAATTTGAGAGGAAAATCGTCTTCTTGCAAATTTTGTACAGGTCGCCCATGAAAATTGTCTACAACATCTAGAATGTCTTTTTCACGTAACAAATCGGGCCCGTATTGTATGTCAGAAACAACACTTGCATTTGGAGACATCCCAGTTTTGCCAGCATGTCTGAAAATTCTTCTATATGGGAAACAACGTCGATAGTCACGTACTGCACAAATACTACTACCATTGCAGAAACCATAAATAAACATCATTTCTGCATATTCATTATGAGTACATTTATGAGGCGTTTGAACAATCCTATAGAGTGTTTAAGGCACTTTAAATTGTCATTTGAGACCAGGCTGTCCACGTTAATTTGATTAACTTTTTGTTTGCTTTGCCGTTTTTATAATAATATTTTGCTTAGTTTATAAATTACAATTAATCAATGTAACTCTTAAACAAATAAAATTGATGAAATATTTCCTTTTCCTTCTGAATTATTCTGATAGTTCTTAAGACTTCTAGTTAAAACTTCTCATAAAGAAATGTGTTTTTACTACTGTCTATCAAAAACCACTTTCTATTTCAATTAAAATTATATAAAATGCGCCCAACCCTTTTAAACGTAAGAAGATTAGATGTGCGGCTCACGACCATAACGTTCCCCAATGAGAAAAATCTTGAAGAACGTGCACACCGTGTTCGTAACATGAAAGCCGATAGTTTTTGTCGTATTCTGCACACTAAATCATAGTTAAATGTTACTTGTGGCACAAATCCCAACAATAATTATTTATTATGGGTAAAGACAACCGGAGACCATAAATTATGGTTAAATTCTCAATAGACGGATGCAATTCCCGACAATTCATTTTCCTTTTGTATGAATATCTTTGCGGTTACGTGTTGTTTGGCTGTTTGTCTGTTCATGTCACTTAATGCTGATAATTATATGGTTTTGCCCTACTAGTTCGAGAAGCAATAAATCTCAATTCTGATTTGAGAGGAAAAACGCACGTTTGGGTGAATATATTTTTGATCGTTCTTACTTTGACAAATTTTATTAATTTAGAATATGTTAATTAACGTTTCAAAAAATAGCATCCTTTGAAAATCATATTTCCTCGTTAGTCACATGCCTCATTACTTATTCAGTGTTTATTTACGTTATAATTAGCTGGGAATAATGCTGACCAATTATTTAATTTAAGCTTGATTTCATTGCGTAAGGTTTTGAATTTATGTCTTCATAAAACTGCATAAAATTAATGAGGTTGTCCATTCAAGAGCAAAAGTTAGATCGTTGTCTTATATTGAACTCCTTATTAAATGTGGTTAAAATTATTTCATAATGTCTTTTCATAAGCTATTTTATTTTAGCTAACTTTTATTTAAGTTAAACGTTATAAAAATAAAACATTTTACGACTCCTATTTTTGGTACAAAACGTACATTTAAATTTTCAGTTTTAGAAACAGCTAAGTTTGATAACCGAAAAATATGTCCAGAACTTGTGATTTAAACGCAAAAGTAAATCAGTAAATGAACAAGGAATCAATTAGTACTTAAAAATATTCTCTACACAAATCACATACAGAAAAAAAATTATGTAAGTAGTAGTAGTAAACATCTTTATTTCTAAAAAAGGCTATCGACCTATCGGTCTTTCTGCCCTTGTTTAATACATGTAGTCTTAATCTAAATAAAAAACAAAGATGAAAATTCTCTTATTCTAGGTTAATAATCTTATTAAATAAACTTTCCAATTCTAATGACAAAAAAAAATTATTTTATTGTCCAGTAGTCAGTTGCGTTTGTAAGTGTTCGAGTAGCGTTGATGTAGGGAAACGGAAGCGGGATTGCCTGGTTGGTCTTGCAAGACAAAGGGGATTCAGTATGGTCCAGTTGTAGGGGTTGTTTGTCCATTTTGTCTGTAAATGTATGAGCCTTTCCGAAATTTTTGTCATGTTTGTGCGTTCGTATAGTAGTTGGGTGGAGGGGTTGTGTAGTGGGTTTTGGGGGTGTCTTATTCGTGTTATTAGTCTTAGTGCAATTTGGCAATTTCTGTTCCGTTGGTCATGAGCATATGTCCATAGTCTAGCAAGAGTCTACAAATAGCTTTATATATTTTGGTGGCGGTGTTTGTGCTAATTCCTCTGTCTTTGTAGGTTAGTGATCGGAAGTGTTTTGTTCTCTCAATTGTTTCTGCCCTGATGTTTCGTATGTGTTTAGTAAATTTAAGTTTGTGGTCAATTGTGATTCCAAGGTATTTTACGTCGTTTTTTGGTTGCGTCGTTTGGCCGTCTGCAGTTATTGTAGGGGAGTCACCATTGAGTCTGTGTTTTGTGAGCAGAAGTTGGTTTTTTGCCCAATACAAAACAAAAGTTAGTGTTTTAAATTTTTTACAGGATGTAAAAATGCTGTAAAGCATCTAAAATGCTGCATTTTCACTCATGTAAGAGATCATGAATTACAAAGATGAAATCTCGAACATCATCATAAGAAAGTGATGTTATTTGTTTGGTGGCATTTCAGAAGAATCGTTTCTAGTGTCTGCGAATCTACCGGACAACAGAACGATAAACTCTAAAGTTTCTACAGCTTGGACAGCGTATACTGGCGCACCTACCATTCTCTCCACCTTCTGATTATTACTTGATCCGATTTCTGCAAAAATTTCTAAGCGGTCAAATCTTAAATTGAAATAAGGAAGTCCAAAATCACCTGGAGAGTTTAGTGCCACCAAAACACAAACATTCATGGTCAAACGAATTGAAGGCGGTGAAATTGTGAGGATGAGGAGAGTTGGATTCAAGGGAATAACACTCTCTGCTGAAGAGGGTTTTCTATAAATTTCAAACTCGATAGTGGAAGATTTTCAAGTTAATAATAAATTTATCAATGATAGTTGCTGCTTAGGTTCTTTTTCTATAGTAAGATTTAAACGGGGGCGAAGGGTATTTACAAATTGCAAGAAAGAAGGACTCAGATTATGCTCGCCTGTCCAGAGCAACGTATCTTTCATATAATGTGATGTATTGTTTGAACACACTTGACATCATTTTCAGTTCAAGGTTTGCCATAAAGATTTCACTTAGGAGTGGTGATAAACACGACCCATTCGTAGCTCTGATTTTTGTTGATAATGTTTATCATTGAACTGAAAAAGTTTTGATTCGACACTGTGTAGAGTAAAGTTAACAAATTGTCCGCAATGAATGTTGGAATATTATTATTTATTAGATAGTTGTATGGTAGATCGATGCATTCATGAGGAGGGATATTGGGACACAGATTTTTCACATTAAGTGAAAATATGTGTGAATTACTGATTGTGTACTGAAAAACTGTATTGAAAGTGACAATAACCAGAACCGGTTATAACATACTCAGTTACTATAAATGCAAATTTAACGAAACTTACCTATTTGAACAGGAAATTTTTTTTCAGGTAGACAGTTTTAAATCTCGTCTCTTATATTTAATGACATACAATAAATAAATACAAGAAATTCACACAGCAACAGTGTTTTAATTTACCACATTGAAAACTGTCTGTAATTCTTTTGAAACAGATCCTTCTGCAATATAAGACATAATTTTTTGACTTGGTTTAAATACGTAGAAGATCATGAATAATATATGATTTTACTTATGGGTGAAATCGATATCACCGTAAGTAATCAGCTTCTCTCTTTTATGATCGATTTCTCTACTGAATCAGTATATATATTTATCTTTGGCATATTTTTCTATATTTTATACAACTAGAACTTAGAATAGAAGTTAAACTTAAATTAAAACGTGTGTGGCTAGTTAACTACGTTCTTTCATTAGTAATGGAAAGGCTAGTTATTTAAACCAAGCATTGTAGAAAGCACATATATTCCTGAAGACATTATTTTGGTATAAAATCTTGAAATTCGTATAGTTCACCTATGGTATAACCGGCAATGTCAACCACGCCGACGGCCGAATGGGTAACGGTGCCCTCAGGAAAACGACGGAATTGGAACACAGCGCGATCTTCAGAAAGCTGAAGACAGTCAAACCCATGGGATTGGAAGCTGATCGCATTAAAACTCTAAGCATTTCGGTACCTTTCGGAACTTATGTTCTGGATGAGGGGCCAGATGGTGGAGCGACTTCATCAGCTATCACAGGGGACTCCGTAAGAACCGGGCAAAGGATTACCTTAAACCTGGGTATTGTACCTCTTTTCAAGCAAGTATACTAGCGATAACAAATTGAGCCCAGAAAATGAGGCAAAGAGCCTACACACGTAAGCATATTACCATCGTAACCGGAGATATAGCCACAATAAAGGCAGTTGAATCGTACACAATCAGGTTACAATGTGTGCTGGATTGTGTAAAAGAACTTACAACCCTGGCTGAGAACTGAAACAGAGTAAAACTCACTTGGCAACTGGGACAAACAGGAGCAAAGGAAATTAGATTGCTGCGGAACTTCCTAAGGCAGGGGCCTAGCAACCACTGACCAACCAAGAACCTGCTTGTGGTATGTGTTATGCCTAAGTTAGGGCGGGAGTTGAGCAATGGATCTTGGAAGAACATAGAAAGTACTGGGAGGAGACACCACGACTCCTTACCGCAAGGCAGTTGGTGGGACCTCCACAACCAGTGCGTAAAAACGAACTGCTAGATCTCAGCAGGCAAAAAATAAGAAGGATAGTGGTCTTTTTAACAGGACACGCCCCCTGAAAAAAACACCTCTTTAGGATGGGACTGAGCGATCAACCGTGCTGCAGAGGGTGCGAATTAGAGGACGAAACAGAGGGGCCCCTGTTGCCACAAAAATTTTCTGGAATTCATTGAATACACAGGGATAATGAGGGAGTAAAATACGAAGGCACAATGGGACAGAAATTACCACGGTGCTAGGCCAAACACCAATTCGGAGGTCTTCTTTTTTTTGGTGGTATCGCTTTAACGGAAAACTGAACGTTATAAATTTTATCGCTTTAAACAATGGTTTTCCTTCTTAAACAATTAAGAAAATATACTATACATTTTTGAATAAATTTAAGCTCACTTACAATATTTGCCATTCTAATTCTTACAGATCTGATAAAAAGTTTAGGAGTCTTACGGTTTAATATGTGTTGCAAACTTTTCAAAAAACTATGACATTTCAATACCGTTTAAAACCGTAAACACTTTAAAGAATTACCTAGTACGAAACTAAGATAAACAAGATTTATTCTCAAAATCAGGAGTATATCGCCTAAGTTGTGGAGAGTGTTCGTCGGTTTATGTTGGTCATGGGAGAAAATTTCCACTGTAGTGCGTGAACATGCTAATTGTTTTAATAAAGCTAAAAACGTTGATGTCGTAGAGACCCATTCAGCTTTGACTTTCCTGAAGGCTGCATGTAGTTACAATTAGTGGATTATACATGAATATGAAGTTGCCATTTATTAAAATCTACCCATCATTTCAATCAAGTCAAGTGCAATAAACCTTTAAATTCCAATTCACAAATTCTAGTAAAATTAAAAAAAATAAATCCTAGTCCTGAAAATTTGAACCAATGAAACATATTCAGTTGTAAATATTGAAGACTGTTCAGAATTTAAGCTCACCCAAAATCACTTTACGACATGACATAGTGCATTTCAACACAAAGTAAAGATATAAATTATCCAAAGACTAAACAACTTTTATACGATCTCTTTTAATAAAATCGATAATTTACCAACTCAAAGATTTTGCGGCCCACCGTGTCACTGTAAATTGTTAATCAAACTATGTTATTGCGAATAGTGGGTAAATGCAATATATCAACGAGCATCAGTTCGCTTGCTTGGTATTCTATACAAATGTGTGGTTAAAATAAATTTCAATTAGTAGCTACTGATGAACCATTGAAAGTTCATCACTGGAGGCGCTCAAATTGAATATCTCAAAACCGGTGGGCATTTTTATGTGCAGGTTGTGAAATGCCTCATCAGAGGGCAAAACGGGTGCGGAAATGACTCATTCAAACCAAACACTAATTCGCAGAAACGATTTGTGTGGGCTATCATAATCTCACACTTCCTAGACTAACACATCCACTTCATTACGCGAGTTCGCTATTTTACGTTAAACCCCTAAACACAATAGAAACGGAGCCGTAAGGTATATGAATGAAATCCAAAATTCCAACCATTCAAGGGTGGCCGGCAGGTGTGAAGAAGCGCTCCCGTTCAAAGATAACCTACAATGACGGGTGTGTGACACGAATTTGGAAAGAGTGTGGAAATACGTGCTTCAGTGCGTAAAACGAATAACAATCGAATTCCAAACTTCCATTTCATTCAATAAAACGCAGGACAAGACTCATATGAGTTATATCTGAATGGGAATTACTGGCGCCAGATTGTCGCGTCTTTTGTCATTCATAGGTGGAATGTGTGAATTTTAGGGAAAAATAAACGATCATATACCAAAACGGTTCTATTATTTTGCTAATTTTTTTCGCAGGTATATCAATGAATGGATATGGCGCGTATCAGGGTAAATCCAAATTCCACTAACACCAACACCATTCACGTGATTTTCGGTTTATTAAAACGTATTTGTTTCCGTTTGTGTTCACTTGTCGCTGATAACAATACAATTTCTTGCTTGTTCAAATATACTGAAAGGAGAAAGACACTTGGATTGTTTATATACATTGCGGTATACACATTAAGATAAATGTTACACAATGTTATCTAGCGGAAGCTAAATTGATGATATTAAAAAAATTCGGAGGCACATTTTTTATTCTTTTACTTCTCCTCTCCGAGAAAAAATAATATAAACTTATAAGGGTTGTCAATTTTAAAACTTCCCACCCTTAATACCTCTCCTACAGCTAAAAATATGAAAAATCAGAAAGACAAGTCAATTTTATTTGTAAGGGGACACTTTAATTTGATATCTTCAGCCTTCTTGTTGCAACCCCCTAGGAGGGGTAGATGTCACAGTTATAATCTTAAATGGGAATGGGGGTCAAGTGGCACATCGTTTTAAAGGGTGTAAAAGAAATTTTTCATATTCTTTCAGATTCGTCATTTCGTCAGTGTGTTTGTCGGTGTTGAGGACATAAAATCATTGCACTTTATTTTACATCTTATTGTCAGCTTCTTCTTATCAGAAAAGAATTAATTCTTTTAATTTTTGAGATATTTAGAAAAAAGTGGATTTTCGGATTTTCGTTATTTTTCATTTTTGAAGTTATTTCAAATCATATCAAATAACAAAAGATACTTTCTCATGGCACCTTTTCTAAATCTACAAGCTAGTGTTTCTGAAAATTTACTCCAACGTTTCGTTCTTTCGAAACCATCATCAACTTTTGTTTTTTGTATTAGGTAGCTCTTTTAATAGCGGAGTAGATAGTGCGAGTAGTAAACTTTGCCAGTCATTTAATTTTCCAGAGTAATAAATCAACTAATAGTTCAGCTTGACCATTAACAAAATTTATGGATCATAATACTTTTTCACTTTCAATTTTTTAAACATACACCAAAACTCCAAAGACAACACATCAAACGAAAATGTGATCGCAAATTACAACATTTTCTAATCGCCAATTTGAAATCATTCAATATGAAACGTTACTGCACTAGCTCTTAGGAAGTTCAATATTTTATAAATTTTATTTTGAGTTGCGGCATTTTCGACATCGAATAAAAAGACTTTTTCAGTTATGTTCAACATTTTCAGCAGGGAGACGATTGTTTCCTTGGGATGTCGGAAATGAAAAAGTTTGTAGGAAAAGCTTCCTTTCAAAATTTTATACAAACATGCCCTTAAAATATTTGCTCACCAGCATGAAACGGGGTTGGGAGAGCAGTGACGATACACTGATAAGCCCGGAACGTGCATTGAATCTCATTCTCCTAGACCGTTAAAGTAAAGAGCACAACTCATATTTAGGTATTTTCCTTGAAAAGCCGATGGCCTAAATATAAACCCTAAAGCTGCTAAATTATATAGAAAATAGTTAAAAACCCTTATGGAAGTCTTTACTGGACATTGATAGAGTAC
Source organism: Dendroctonus valens (assembly GCA_024550625.1). Lineage (NCBI taxonomy): Eukaryota > Metazoa > Arthropoda > Insecta > Coleoptera > Curculionidae > Dendroctonus > Dendroctonus valens. Next base: position 1,093,204 of record JAJTJO010000090.1, on the reverse strand, counting down.
TGAACGACTTCAACTTTAATTTATAATACCTGGTATATATAAACTGTTGAGCTACTACAAGAACAACAAATGTAAAGTAGAAAACCTTTTACCATAGCAAATCCAGTGCCGGGTTTCAAGGAATTTTCTGTGTAACTCTCAAGAGTTGGGCTTTTCTGAGTGAGTCTCCAGAGAGTCCAAAGATGGAAATTTAGAATTAAACATTATTTCGTTCGTAAGGGAATGAAACACTATTAATTTAATGATGAAAAGGATTTTGGGACTATCCAAAAAGTTCAGAACTGTTAGCAGGAACACTGTGCGAGAAAAACGTGCTAGAAAAAGGAATTGTAATGTCCCACTTTCCATTAAATAAAATTCTATGAGTCTTAAACCGAGCTTCGTGGTGATAAGACGTGTGTGCATATTTAAAGCAAAGTTGTTTACGCGCAAAGAATTTGAATAATTCTTCAATTATAAACAACCGCATTTATCGTTCAACGAGAATATACGAGTGGAATTCAAACGAAAGGATGAATCCTGGGAGTTCTCAAAAATCCGAATCGGATTATGCCTCCCAGGATGGTGGGTTCAAAAAGCCACAATCGAAAAAACGGGGCAGAAAACCGAAGACGACCCAGCCAACCCAGCCAACCCCCACAACCCCCACAACGCCAACACCTGAGGCCAAACGAATAGCTTTGGACTATCAGTCTACAACCAATAAAAACCAAACAACAAACAGCAAGACAACATCAACAAGATTTCCCACGTATTCGCACACATTCACAGCGAACGCATTATCGACCATCACCAGAGTCCAACTTGCAATCAGGTGGGAGGAACTCAACCCCAACAACAAGGATGTGATTATCAGACAAGATAATTACTTCCTAATTAAAACCAACCAGGAGGACAAAACATCAAAAATTTTACAACAACTAAAACAAGAAAACACTGTAACAAGTTACAAATTACAAAAAAACGATAACCTCCCACTAATCCGACAACAAAAGTCAGGTCACCACCATATTACACCATCATATTCAGTCGTCGCCACTGGGGTCGACCTGGACATTGAAGACAGCATGTTTCTGGAACGCCTGGAGCAGCAGGGCTTCAAAATAAGGTTCTGCAGGAGAATTATCTCGCGAGAGCGCAACGCACCCACACTCATGATGAGGTTAATAACCTGCGACATATCCACCTACGAAAGTTTCATGAACGACCGTGCGGTTCATTTTTTGGGCCGCATTTTCAAAATCACCGAAAGTAAACCACCAGCACCCGTGCCTGCGCCGTGTGGCAAATGCAACCTATTCAGCCACAAAACTGAAGATTGCAAACAATCGCCAAGATGCAACAAGTGCCAGGGACCCCATCCAACTTCCAGGTGCGAGTCGCCACTGCCAACCAAGTGCGCAGCATGCAACTCAGAGGACCACGCAGCATGGAGCATGAAGTGCCCAAAACGACCGACAGCCCCAATCGTCGGAATCCCAAACGTTAAAATAAAATGTGTTAACAAACGTACGTCCGAGATTGCGGAGACAACGACAGTGGCATGTAGAATACACACACCCATTACAACACATGACCACATCATAAACAAATACAAACATCAACTTAACAAGACAAACAATACCAACAGAGACGAACTACTAAAAAAACTACGAAAACAATTTATAGAAGACTTCGACATCGACACCTCAGTGGTTTTCTTCGGGAACCATGTCTACATATTAATGTTTGACATGCTCCTGCCCGAGGGACGCTCTCCAACTGAACCCTGCGAACAAGTGAGACAGACAGTAACAAAAATACAAGATTCAATATGAAAGTACTTTACGCGAACATCAACGGACTTAACAGTAAAAAACCACTTATTTACAACTACATAGAACAAAACGACACAGACTGCTGCATATTTGTAGAGACTAAAACCAAACTAGGACAAACATCAACGTACAGAAATTGGCAGTATATCTATAGGCATGGAAATACCATCAATCATGCCAGGGGCGGGGTCGCAGCTCTCCTAAAACCAACAGCTAAACTTGGAAGAGCAAATCCTCCTTTCCTCAACAACCCTTTGAACGACTGTCTACATTTTACCATACCATACTTAAACGACCTGATACATATATTTCTGACATACATACACCCACACTCCAACCTAGAACAAAACATACTGACTAAGGCGAGCATCTATAAATATGCAATAATTATAGGCGAGTTTAACTTGAACACGAACAAAACGAAACAACTTAAAAGATTTTTGCAAAACTCCGACTTTATAAAACAGCACACCCCACCAACTTTTCTGATGCCCGCAAACCCAGACTCAACACCAGACGTTCTACTGCACACAAAAAACTTGACAAACGCCATCAACAACATAAACTTAACCAACGAGCTGGGATCCGACCACCTGGCTATTACGTTTAACATAGACTTACAACATACGCAACCTACCTCCAATACACCTCCTATAGAGAAAAACTTAAACCTAACAAAGACTGACATAGACAAAGTGAAACAACATATACATGACTACATTCAATCACAAGCACAGCACATTTCAATAGAAACCATACAACAACAACTTTCACTAGCCATAGGAAAATTTAGCCCGGAAATAAAAAATGCTTTCTACCGACATACAATACCCAAATACATACTGAGACTAATAAAACATAAGAGAGAACTGTATAGACTATATACAAACACTCAAAATAACGACCTAAAAAAGACAATGAACCAACTTAACAGAAACATTAAAACTATGATTGGACAATACCGACAAGACAAATGGCTAGAAATATGTAAAGAAATACAGAAGGACAAAGGCAAAACATACTGGCGAAAAATTAAGAAACTGGCGCAATACAGGAAGACTGGCACTACTGACACAATTGACGAAAACGGAATAGAACGCTACACAGACAAAGAGAAAGCGGACGCATTCGCCAGACACTATCAAAGGGCCTTCAGCACATCGACAAACCCTAACTTCGACAATGACAACTGGAACTTGATCAACGACTGGTACTTGAACTATTTTAACAACTCACCAAACTATGCCTGCACACTGATCACAGACACAGAGTACGATGAAGCCCTAGCGCACATCAAGAACACTGCACCGGGGAAGGATAAAATTAAGGCAAAAGTCTTGAAAAGCCTAACTCAAGAAACACACAAACTGATCCTACCTGAATTGAACAACTGCATCACAAATGGCAGAATCCCAGAAACATGGAAAAACGACTTAATAATCCCTATACCCAAAAATGGACTGGACAATACACAACCGAGCAACTACAGACCAATTACACTACTTCCAGTACTAAGCAAAATTTTTGAATACATAATAAAGCAGCGGCTTGAAAAAGTGATTTGGAAAATATATACCTACCTACCAATTTGGTTTCAAACAGCATCACTCGACTGTTCATCCGCTCTTTATTTTGGCCAACAATATACAAACTACCCACCTAACTGACAGAAAGACAGCTTGCCTGTTTATGGACATTAACAGGGCTTTTGACAGTGTCTGGCATAGAGGCTTACTATACAAACTATACAAACTACACACACCAACATATCTACTACACACCATAAAGAACTTACTAGAAAACAGACAACTACAAGTACGAATTGACAGAACACTGTCATTTTCTTTTTCCCCTGAACAAGGGCTCCCTCAAGGATCCCCGCTCTCACCGTTTCTCTACAATATATACTGCCATGACATATACAATTACAACTTACCAGACAAAAATCAAATCGACAGATCGGCATACATATTACAATACGCAGACGACACGGCACTTATTGTACATGACAAAACTACTGAGAGAGCAACGCAAAGACTCCAAACACTAACAAACTTAGATTCACTAAACACATGCGAAACATCAGGGCAGAAACAATGAAGAGAGCGAAACACTTCCGATCACTAACCTACAAAGACAGAGGAATTAGCACAAACACCGCCACCAAAATATATAAAGCTATTTGTAGACCCTTGCTAGACTTTGGACATGTACTCATGACCAACGGAACAGAAGGGACAAAACGTTATACACAAACAACAGAGCAAATTGCACTAAGACTAATAACACGAATAAGACACCCCCAAAACCCACTACACAACCCCCCCACCCAACTACTATACGAACGCACAAACATGACAAAGATCTCGGAAAGACTCATACAGCTACAGACAAAATGGACAAACAACCCCTACAACTGGACCATACTGAATCCCCTTTGTCTTACAAGACCAACCAGACAATCCCGCTTCCGTTTCCCTACATTAACGCTACTCGAACACTTACAAACGCAACGGACTAGTGGACAATAAAATAATTTCTTCTTGCCACTGAAATCTTATTTATTTAATAACATTGTTAACCTAGAATGGGAGAATTTTCATATTTGTTTTTTGTCTGGATTGGGACTGCATGTATTAAACAAGGGCAGAAATACCGATAGGTCGATGGCCTTTTTTAGAAATAAAGATGTTTACTACTACTATTGTTAACCTAGAATAGGAGAATTTTCATATTGGTTTTTTATCTAGATTAAGACTGCATGTATTAAACAAGGGCAGAAAGACCGATAGGTCGATAGCCTTTTTAGAAATAAAGATGTTTACTACTACTAAAATTCTATACCGACCTAAAAAAGACACTGAACCAACTCAACAGAAACATTAAAACCTTGATTGGACAATACCGACAAGACAAATAGCTAGAAACATGTAAAGAAATACAAAAAGACAAAGGCAAAACATACTGGCGAAAAATTAAGAAACTAGCACAATACAAAAAAACTAACACAATTGACGAAAACGGAATAGAACGTTACAGAGACAAAGAGAAGGCTGACGCGTTCGCCAGATACTATCAAAGGGCCTTCAGCATATCGACAAACCCTAACTTCGATAATGACAACTGGAACTTGATCAACGACTGGTACTTGAACCATTTTAACAGCTCACCAAACTATACATACAAACTGATCACAGACACAGAATACGATGAAGCCCTAGCGCATATCAGAAACACAACACCGGGAAAAGACAAAATAAAGGCAAAACTCCTGAAAGGCCTAACTCAGGAAACACGCAGGCTGATCCTAGCTGAGTTGAACAACTGCATCACAAAAAACAAAATCCCAAAAACAATGAAGAACGGCTTAATAATCCCCATCCCGAAAAATGGACTGGACAATACACAACCGAGCAATTACAGACCAATTACATTACTACCGGTACTTGGCAGCGACTTGAAAACCTGATCGGAAAATATATACCTACCTACCAATTTAGTTTCAAACAACATCACTCGACTATTCATCCGCTCTTTATTTTGGCCAACAATGTACAAACAACTCACCTAACTGACAGAAAGTCGGCGTGCCTATTCATGGACATTAACAAAGCCTTTGACATCGTCTGGCATATGGGCTTAATCTACAAACTTCACATACTCCACACACCAACATATCTACTCCACATCATAAAAAACTTACTCGAAAACAGTTACTTACTACTACAAGTACGAATTGACAACACATTCTTTTTTCCCCTGGACAAGGATTCCCGCAAGGTTCCCCGCTCTCACCGTTTCTCTACAATATATACAGTCATGACATATACAATTACAACTTACCAGACAAAAATCAAACTGATCGGCATACATATTACAATACGCAGACGACACGGCACTTATCGTACATGACAAAACTACTGAGAGAGCACAATGACATGGTTTTATAAATGGAGAATAACACCAAACCCTCCAAAAAACAACTTCTGCTCACAAACCACTGACTCAACGCTGACTCCCCTACAATAACTGCAGACGGCCAAACGACACAACCAAAAAACGACGTAAAATACCTTGGAATCACAATTGACCACAAACTTAAATTCACTAAACACATACGAAACATCAGGACAGAAACAATAAAGAGAACAAAACATTTCCGATCACTAACCTACAAAGACAGAGGAATCAGCACAAATACCGCCACCAAAATATATAAAGCTATTTGTAGACCCTTGCTAGACTATGGACATATACTCATGACCAACGGAACAGAAAGGACAAAACGTTATATACAAACAACAGAACAAATTGCACTAAGACTAATAACACGAATAAGACACCCCCAAAACCCACTACACAACCCCTCCACCCAACTACTATACGAACGCACAAACATGACAAAGATTTCGGAAAGACTCATACATTTACAGACAAAATGGACAAACAACCCCTACAACTGGACCATACTGAATCCCCTTTGTCTTACAAGACCAACCAGACAATCCCGCTTCCGTTTCCCTACATCAACGCTACTCGAACGTTTACAATAGTAACTGACTACTGGGCAATAAATCCAAGATCTCTATTTGCCAGAATTAAAATTATTCAACTAGCAACCTAGAATAAAATAATTTTTACCTTTATTTGTTTGTTTAGATTAAGACTGCATGTACTAAACAAGGGCAGAAAGACCGATAGGTCGATAGCTTTTTTTTAGAAATAAAGATGTTTACTAATACTAAAATTCTATTGATGCAATAATTTCCATGCTATTGCAAATCCGTATATTACCTATTACCTACCTGTATGGATAATAAAAAAAATGGAAGTTTCAGGATATAACGCAACTTAATAGCAATTGTTTAAAGCACAGTTTACAGGGTGCCTCTTTCTAAAACATAACTTGGTGCAGCTTCAAAAAGCGATTAATTCAATTTGTTTGCGTGAAGACCATAAGAACTTAAATTGAGTCAATGACTTACTGCAACATTACTTGTACTAATAAGCTGAACCTTAATTATTTTTTCTTCGGGGACTTTCTCCTCGCGTGAAAATCTCTTCTATGGACTCGAAAATCCCTGCGCAAAAAGGAATTGGAATTTTAAAATCGATTTTTCACGTCCCTCAAAGCACTTCAAGTTTCCTGTTGATTTTATATGGAACAAACGTGTTAATTTGTTCATCCGTTCAACAAACGGTCTAAATTTCGAATTTTCATTATTATATCAGTTTTTCTCTAAGTATCGTCAAACTCAATCAATAGTTATAAGGAAAAATCATCGGAAAACTTGAAAATGAGGGAAAAAACAGACAAGCCATCGGCCTGTAACGACAGTAATAGTTCAATTTTGTGTTAAATTATATATTTTTTCAAGATGTGCCAAGCTCTGCAGTCAAGTTCTAGCGTTGCCATGTACAGTAAACGAGTTTTAGCTACAGAAAGAGATGTGATTAATTTGGTCAATTTAAGGTTTAGTTGCAGTATTTCTATGCAGAGATACAAACAAGTTTTTTGACCGCTTCAAAATCAATCAAGCTTTTTTGCCAAAAGATCCATCAAACCGAAAAAAAAAACAGTGACTACGTTCATGGGATAGAAATAGTAAAAAATCCCAAAATAGTGAATGATGTAGCTGAAAGAGTAGAAAAGTTGAAGACTGAGTTCAACAAGCTTCTGACAAAGGATCCTAAACAATTACAATACTTATTACCTGTGATCAACGATTACCGTAGTTTATTTCAGAAAATTTTATATATTTTGGTGGCGGTGTTTGTGCTAATTCCTCTGTCTTTGTAGGTTAGTGATCGGAAGTGTTTCGCTCTCTTCATTGTTTCTGCCCTGATGTTTCGCATGTGTTTAGTGAATTTAAGTTTGTGGTCGATTGTGATTCCAAGGTATTTTACGTCGTTTTTTGGTTGTGTCGTTTGGCCGTCTGCAGTTATTGTAGGGGAGTCAGCGTTGAATCTGTGGTTTGTGAGCAGAAGTTGGTTTTTTCGACGCGTTTGGTGTTAGTCTCCATTTATAAAACCATGTCATTGTGTTGTTTGTTAGTGTTTGGAGTCTTTGCGCTGCTCTCTCAGTAGTTTTGTCATGTACAATAAGTGCCGTGTCGTCTGCGTATTGTAATGTGTATGCCGATCTGTCGATTTGATTTTTGTCTGGTAAGTTGTAATTGTATATGTCATGGCAGTATATATTGTAGAGAAACGGTGAGAGCGGGGATCCTTGAGGGAGCCCTTGTTCAGGGGAAAAGAAAATGACAGTGTTTTGTCAATTCGTACTTGTAGTTGTCTGTTTTCTAGTAAGTTCTTTATGGTGTGTATTTTAGTATTTTGTATAGTTTGTATAGTAAGGCCCAATGCCAGACACTGTCAAAAGCCTTGTTAATGTCCATAAACAGGCAAGCTGTCTTTCTGTCAGTTAGGTGGGTAGTTTGTATATTGTTGGCCAAAATAAAGAGCGGATGAACAGTCGAGTGATGCTGTTTTAAAAATTTATATTTATATTTATAAACAAAAAATGCGAACGGAAACAAAATGTTGATTATTATGTTTCCTGTTATCTGCTGAAAAATCTCCGTTCGTACGCCATTCACAAATATCACAATAAAAATAACAATAACGTGTTGTTACACATTACAACGATTTTCTATTTAGACCTACTCGCCCTCCGAATGCTGCATGTACCAATGAGGCTGCAGTATCCTCCCTTAATCCTATTTGATACCAAGTTCTAAAAATAGTCGTATGTTTTGGAAGTAATCCAATTTTTGTCTAATAACCCAATTGCTTTCGACAGTAAACCACGACATTAATCCTAGTTTACGGTTACAGTAACGGCATGAAAAGAATAGAAAAGCAACCAAGTCTCGTTTCTCTATGCAGGCAGAGATTAGAGTGGATTTTATGTTTCGATCGTAATTTGCCATTAAGCTGTTGCTTGGAAATAAGATTGGCAAAATGAGCTATAAAGGTAAACGCAGTATTGCTGCTCCGAACTATTGGGATAGATAGGTAATGTTTTTAAATAATTACCTTTATGAAAAGGAAAACTTGCAACCTAGTTCAAGGCTCAAACTTTAGGTGTCTGGTAGCGTCACCAAAAACTTAATCAGCTTGTTTGCATAGCGGGCTTTGGACTGGATAAAAACTCCTTTTATTCTCTAAAAATGGCCAACGTTTCCACCCTTAACTCGGATCTCCTCATGGCAATTTTTAAGATCCATTCCCAAACCCTTCATCCAAACTTACTTTTTATGCATGAATGTCATAAAACATCACTGAACATTTAGCAATTTAATCTAAGCTTGTCTTGAAAAGTGGCGGCGCTAAAAATCCTACATTACGTTAGTTAGTTATACCTCCTCCTGATCCATTAACCTTGAACAGTATATTCGCTCGAAAATCTAAACAATATAAGAGCATTTAAGTTAAAGGATCACCCAATAACAGATTTAGATAGAAGTTCAAGGAAGAAAGATAAATACAAGTTCCTGCTGCAACCCGCCAACATTTTGTAAATTAATGGGTCTTATCTAAGAACACTAATGTCAGCCGCAAAACGAACCAAAAGCTAAATTAAGTGGTCGTTGGTGGGTAGAGTTTATGGCCGCAGGAACAAGCAGTAAATCTTCGCAACACCGCGTTTTCAACCAGCGAAAAAAAGTCATTTATTTTCACTTTGTTGTTCTGGTATTAAGCGATTTTGACTGGAGGTTTCTTGCTTGAAAATATATTTTTCTAACTCGCATCACTGACCTAACTACTTTAATGCATTACGTTTAAAACGTAATTTACGATTTCAGAGGATTAACTTTATCAATATTCTCTACCTGCTTGTTAGCCTGGGATTGAAATCATCTGTTGAGTTAATTAGGATTTGCCTAATACGAAATACCAACAGCAACGGTTGAAGGCATTTAACATGCATATTTTTTATTAAATGTTCATTTATTAGAATTACGGAACGAGATGAATGTTCACATAATTTATTTGAAATCTTAGGATAATTGAAACGCGATTTCATTTGTGCCTTCAATAGATAAATTTTACAGGATTACACAACAACTTCACCTTCAACGAATTATCCGAAATACTAGATTAAATGAAAATCATTTATGCCCATAAACATATATTATAATATTTAAACAGACAGGACAAAACGTTATACACAAACAACAGAACAAATTGCACTAAGACTAATAACACGAATAAGACACCCCCAAAACCCACTGCACAACCCCCCCACCCAACTACTATACGAACGCACAAACATGACAAAGATCTCGGAAAGACTCATACATCTACAGTCAAAATGGACAAACAACCCCTACAATTGGATCATACTGAATCCCCTTTGTCTTACAAGACCAACCAGACAATCCCGCTTCCGTTTCCCTATATCAACGCTACTCGAACACTTACAAACGCAACTGACTAGTGGACAATAAAATAATTTTCTCTTGTCATTGAAATTTTATTTAATAATATTGTTAACCTAGAATAAGAGAATTTTCATATTTGTTTTTTATTTAGATTAAGACTACATGTATTAAACAAGGGCAGAAAGACCGATAGGTCGATAGCCTTTTTTAGAAATAAAGATGTTTACTACTACTATAATATTTAAACACAAGAAAATCACCATTTGTACTTGTAGGCAGATTACATTGGTTACATACTGCTATCGAAAAATCTAGTCAATGTTACTGTTAAAAGAAATATTGAACATTTCAGGACGGTTTAGGACGATCAAAGGTATTAACCATTTTCAATTTGACCGGAAACTTTTTGACTTTATTAAGTGAGTAAAAATGAGTCAATCTTTTTAATCGATTACTCTGTATTAAAAAATGTAAATACATATGTGAGTATGCGGTAATAAAATGACCTCTAACCCAACCAGATATCCGTATTTCATATATTTTCTCAAGTGAGATCTTTAACGGTTCGATCCTCAAAGTAGCACTGTTTTAAAAAATGTATAACACCATTTCCAATGCGTAAAACGAAGTTTTTACGGAAAATCACATGCACCTATGCAGATATTTGTTCGCAAATATACTGCGTTACAGCGTATTTCTGATTAGTCTTTAATTTGTGCTGCTCGTAAAAACTTAAAATGTATAACAATGTTAAACATTCATATAGTTTACCTGCTTTAAGGAGACCCAAAATCGCTCAAATCTACTGAAAAAGTGAAGGTTTAAGAAGAGAGTGAAACTGACCGCAATTGAATATTTAAATGCTCACTCCAATACATTCCTGGGTTTCAGTCAATTTTATTGTTTATTAGTTAAAATGTTACAAATACGTTTCGGTGTCTTTCTCCACCATCATCAGTTTGTGCGTATAGTTGTTTCTACCTTAACATTCAACTGGTCACTCGGACCAGTTGAATGGATGAGTGACCAGTTGAATGTTAAGGTAGAAACAACTATACGCACAAACTGATGATGGTCGAGAAAGACACCGAAACGTATTTGTAACATTTTAAATAATAAACAATAAAATTGACTGAAACCCAGGAATGTATTGGAGTGAATTGAAGTACAGTCAGGAAAATATACGAAACATTTAAATGCTAACAGCAGCACTTTTAAGGAACGATTATGACCGCTTTGAGTTGGATGGAAACAAGCACTAACAACAAGCACTGAAAACCATTTGAAAGGTTTCTCCGTAATTTTATTTTAATTTCAGATTTTTGACATAACTCATATAATATAACAATAACTCCCCCAAAACCCACTACACAACCCCCCCACCCAACTACTATACGAACGCCCAAACATGACAAAGATCTCGGAAAGACTCATACAGCTACAGACAAAATGGACAAACAACCCCTACAACTGGACCATACTGAATCCCCTTTGTCTTACAAGACCAACCAGACAATCCCGCTTCCGTTTCCCTACATTAACGCTACTCGAACACTTACAAACGCAACGGACTAGTGGACAATAAAATAATTTCTTCTAGATGTATGAGTCTTTCCGAAATCTTTGTCATGTTTGTGCGTTCGTATAGTAGTTGGGTGGAGGGGTTGTGTAGTGGGTTTTGGGGGTGTCTTATTCGTGTTATTAGTCTTAGTGTTGTGTATATTTTCCTGACTGTACTTTAATTTATTTAAAAAAATTCCTGGGTTTCAGTCAATTTTATTGTTTATTATTTAAAATGTTACAAATACGTTTCGGTGTCTTTCTCGACCATCATCAGTTTGTGCGTATAGTTGTTTCTACCTTAACATTCAACTGGTCACTCGGACCAGTTGAATGGATGAGTGACCAGTTGAATGTTAAGGTAGAAACAACTATACGCACAAACTGATGATGGTCGAGAAAGACACCGAAACGTATTTGTAACATTTTAAATAATAAACAATAAAAATTTTTGAAATAAATTAGTCTTAGTGCAATTTGTTCTGTTGTTTGTATATGACGTTTTGTCCTTTCTGTTCCGTGGGTCATGAGTATATGTCTATAGTCTAGCAAGGGTCTACAAATAGCTTTATATATTTTGGTGGCGGTGTTTGTGCTAATTCCTCTGTCTTTGTAGGTTAGTGATCGGAAGTGTTTTGTTCTCTTTATTGTTTCTGTCCTCATGTTTCGTATGTGTTTAGTGAATTTAAGTTTGTGGTCAATCGTGGTTACTAGGTATTTTATGTCATTCTTTGGTTCTGTCGTTTGGCCGTATGCAATTATTGTAGGGGAGTCAGCGTTGAGTCGGTGGTTTGTGAGTAGAAGTTGATTTTTTGACGCGTTTGGTGTTAGTCTCCATTTATAGAACCATGACATTGTATTGTTCGTTAGTGTTTGGAGTCTTTCAGTCGCTTTTTCAGTGGTTTGTCGTGTACTATTAGTGCAGTATCGTCGGCGTATGGTAATATGTACGCTGATTTGTCTATTTGGTTTTTGTCTGGTAAGTGGTAATTATAGATATCATGGCAGTATATATTATATAGGAATGGTGAGAGCGGGGATCCTTGCGGGAGTCCTTGTTCAGGGGAAAAAGAAAAAGATAATGTGTTGTCAATTCGTACTTGTAGTAGTCTGTTTTCAAGTAAGTTTTTTATGATGTGAAGTAGATATGTTGTTGCGTGGAGTTTGTGAAGTTTGTAGAGTAAGCCCATATGCCAGACACTGTCAAAGGCCTTGTTAATGTCCATGAATAGACACGCCGACTTTCTGTCAGTTAGGTGAGTCGTTTGTATATTGTTGGCCAAAATAAAGAGCGGATGCATAGTCGAGTGATGTTGTTTGAAACCAAATTGGTAGGTAGGTATATATTTTCCAATCACTTTTTCAAGCCGCTGCTTTATTATCAATTCAAAAACTTTGCTTAGTACTGGAAGTAGTGTAATTGGTCTGTAGTTGATCGGTTGTGTATTGTCCAGTCCATTTTTGGGTATAAGGATTATTAAGCCGTTTTTCCATGTTTTTGGGATTTTGTTATTTGTGATGCAGTTGCTCAATTCACTTAGGATCAGTTTGTGTGTTTCTTGACATATGCTTCTCAAGAGTTTTGCCTTAATTTTATCTTTTCCCGGTGCTGTGTTTTTGACATGCGCTAGGGCTTCATCGTACTCTGTGTCTGTGATCAGTTTGTAGGTATAGTTTGGTGAGCTGTTAAAATAGTTCAAGTACCAGTCGTTGATCAAGTCCCAGTTGTAATTGTCGAAGTTAGGGTTTGTCGATATGCTGAAGGCCCTTTGATAGTGTCTGGCGAACGCGTCCGCTTTCTCTTTGTCTGTGTAACGTTCTATTCCGTTTTCGTCAATTGTGTCAGTAGTGCTAGTTTTTTTTTATTGCGCTAGTTTCTTAATTTTTCGCCAGTATGTTTTGCTTTGTCTCTTTGTATTTCTTTACATGTTTCTAGCCATTTGTCTTGTCGGTATTGTCCAATCAAAGTTTTAATGTTTCTGTTAAGTTGGTTCAGTGTCTTTAGTTATTTTGAGTGTATGTATATAGTCTGTACAATTCTCTCTTATGTTTTATGAGTCTCAGTATGAATTTGGGCAGTGTATGTCGCTAGAAAGCATTTTTTATTTCCGGGCTAAATTTTCCTATGGCCAGTGAAAGTTGTTGTTGTATGGTTTCTATTGAAATGGGCTGTGCTTGCGATTGAATGTAGTCATGTATATGTTGTTTCACTTTGTCTATGTCAGTCTTTGTTAGGTTTAACTTTTTCTCTATAGGAGGTGTACTGGAGGTAGGTTGCGTATGTTGTAAGTCTATGTTAAACGTAATAGCCAGGTGGTCGGATCCAATTTCGTTGGTTAAGTTTATGTTGTTGATGGTGTTTGTTAAGTTTCTTGTGTGCAGTAGAACGTCTGGTGTTGAGTCTGGGTTTGCGGGCATCAGAAAAGTTGGTGAGGTGTGCTGTTTTATAAAGTCCGAATTTTGTAGAAATCTTTTAAGCTGTTTCGTTTTGTTTTTGTTCAGATTAAAGTCGCCTATAATTATTGCATATTTATAGATGCTTGCTTTGGTCAATATGTTTTGTTCTAAGTTTGAGTGTGGGTGTATGTATGTCAGAAAAATGTGTATCCGGTCATTTAGGTAGGGTATCTAGGAAGGGTAAAATGTATGCAGTCGTTCAGAGGGTGGTTGAGGGAAGGAGGATTTGCTCTTCCAAGTTTAAATGTTGGTTTCAGGAGAGCTGCGACCCCGCCCCTGGCATGATTCATGGTATTTCCATGCCTATAGATATACTCATTGTTGTGTATATTTTCGTGACTGTACTTCAATTTACTTAAAAAAAAAAATTTCCTGGGTTTCAGTCAATTTTATTGTTTATTATTTAAAATGTCACAAATACGTTTCGGTGTCTTTCTCCACCATCATCAGTTTGTGTGTATAGTTGTTTCTACCTTCACATTTGACTGGTCACTTGGAGAGTGACCAGCCGAATCAAAAGTTTTGATTTCGGTCTCATAAAGCCGCCTTTCTGGGAGGCCCTGTCCGATTCGGATTCTAGGGAGCTCCCAATATCCATGTTTTGTTGATTTGTCAACCAATCCTTTTATTCGGTTCGATTTACAGAAACACGACACTGAATGTAAAACTGGTTAGTTTTTATGGCTTCGCTCAGGCGCGAAATTCTGCGGATACTTTCGTACTCGACAAGTCCTATCGCTTCCAAGGTTGTTACGAGACTCTCTACCAAATTTATTTTGTTGATAATTTCTACACAAATATCGGTTCTTGGTGATAGTTGATAATTCGCAATGTTTTTGAGATATTTACTTAATTAAGAAGCTATTCGAAAAAAACGAAAATTTCATTTAAACTTTGACACCCTGTATATCGATCAAGGTAGCCCAAGTTGAAAAATAGTATTATAAAATTCGTATTGGACAAGTTTATGTTAACTTTTTCGTTACATCCTGTATACACCATTATTCGTCTATTTCTTCATAAAGGTTTTAATATTTTTAGCATTTGACATTATCAAATATTTTCTACGAACAGCAGCATTAATATTCAACGAGTTTTCCACTGTAGTTCAACAAAACGTCAATCTTCAATTATTCCCAAATGCCGCCTTTAATCGTTCCACACATTGTTATTAATAAGTTGGCTCGAAGGACCACCCACCAAATTATTAAATACGATTATAATCTTAATTTGCCATTGACTGGCCTGGTCTGATGCCTGTCAAAATTCCGCAACCCAAATCCTGAACGGTCGGTGAAAATGTTTATCGCCCTCCTCACTACCTGATAAATATACAGGGTATAACAAGAAATAGTTGATCCTTGATTAACATATTCCATACTTGTTTATTAAAGACTTGTAGTTAACTAACTAACACCCCGTTTTTCGTATTTAAATTTTGCAAACATGCATGTTTTCTTATTTTAATCGTGTTTTCTAATGTCCTACATGTTCCAATAATAAATAAATAAATATAAATGGTAAATTATTTATTTTATTTTGTTGCATAATTTTTTTTTTCAATTGCACTTGCCGAATCCAACTTATTGGCTAAAATATAAAATGAGTCATAAAAAATTTAACACAGTATGTAATTGTTCAACTCAATAAGCCACTGAACAATAAAAAAAAACCTACGTATTAACATATACGGGGTGATTTTTTTGGGCCAAATTTTGCGTCATTTGTTTTAAGGGGTTATCGCAGAGATTAGTTCTACTAATCTCTGGTTATAGGGGCTCACTTGGACAGTACGAGAAAAATATTGATTTTGTTTTTCGAGAAGATATTAAAAGTTGAAAATCGAATTTCAACTTTCTTTTTAAGTATTATTTTCATGTTTGATTGGAAGCCTATTGGAATACTTAACCATTCGAAAAGAAAAATTAAGATCTTTGCTTCAAATTACGAAAATTGTTTATATTTTTATACTCATTTTTTATGGGAAGTATTGTATGTATCTATAAATGGAAATGTTGCATACTTTTATGATTGCTTTATAATTATAGCTAGTGAAAATATTGAGACACTTTCTAGCAAAATCTCAACAATTGGGGCTAGATTGATTGATTGAGCTAGACTAGACGGTTTTACGTCGAAAACATTACTTAAATATCTTTCAAAAACAGTTTTAGTTAGAAAAATACGTTCAATTTTTTCCAAAAAGGAAAGTCATGCAACTATTAGATGATCTGTAAAATAAAATCGATCGTTTCCACAAATTATAATATAATATCACAACACACATCTAAAGCAGAAGTCCCTTGATTAAATTTACTTTTACACATACTGTTTATTTTATAGTGGATCGATCGTGGCTTATTATTGTTTAATCGGCTTTATTTTATGATTTCGCGTAACAGTATATCTCAGTAAACAACCTATACTATTCTACAGCTCAAAAGCTATCAACAGATAGTTACAGGTAGATAGCATTTTTCAATAAAAACAAGCATTTGTCAAACTGTGAATTACTTTGAAGCTCTATTCGCAAAATGTACACCAACATCGAATTTGTGGATATGCGATAAGTTTTGGGGGAATGCTGTAAGGGAAGCTGTAATAACTTATACCAACAAAGGGCTTGATACACTGGATGATTGGCTCCAGGAGCTGACGCAGATTGTGGAATATCTGAAGGTGCTAAGGTTCCAAACCTAGAGGACTAAGTATTGGAAATAATTACAGCAGAGCTTTTCAGGAGAACGCGGAGCATTGCACAACAACTGTCACTTTACCATGACCCTTACATCCCTACCATGTATGTAAGAAACACAGGACACAAGGACACATTAAATCTCTGAGCTAGCGAACACCGGTACAAATGGAACAGGAGTTAATTAACCGAATGCGAGAACCTTCGTAAAGGTGAGCCTAGACCGCTGCGAAGAGTGCACAATAAATTCATTGATGCACAAACATGTTTGGAGTTAAACGGGCAGAACTTTGAATACCTTTTTTACCAACCTAATTGTATGTAATTCCACACGAGGTTTTTATTGACATATGTGGCGGATTTAGGTATATACTCATCGGCTCCAAAAAGGATGGCAGCACTGACGGCAAATTGACAGGGTTATCCTAACCTCAAAATATTTCTATTGCTTTCTCTTTCATTGTTTTGTGTTTATCCATGGTTACTACAGTTGTTAATAATTAAGAAGCAACCGGTATTTACCTAATGTTAATGAGGCAAAATACCTTCAAAAACATTGTTGCCATCCTTCTGATATAGTTTTTTGCAAATATCGCAGTTTTGAATAACAATTTTTTTTACTATTTTACCTGTACTCCTAAAACACCCCCAGACAACATCCCAATAGGAATTACTCCACTTTTGAATCACCCTGTATTATATATTTATAATAGAATTTTACGTCTTCAAATATTGATCAAAAGTACACAGTGTCACAAAAAAGTACACAGTGTGAAATAATAATTATTAATTCATTCAGATAAGAACTCTCTCATCTTGTAACAGAACATTACTCTGCTCAAATTACATATTGTTCATTCTAAGATTTCATTATTATAATAAACTTGTTTTTTAAAAAGTGAATTTCGGTTTCAACTAATTTAATTGGCGCTGCGAACAGGATAGTCAGAGGTTTTACTTTTATTTTATTACCGTGTATTTCAATACTTCGCTGACTATTCAAAGATCCAAAGAAGCAACCAGAAGTTCCTACCTACTGCCTGATATGAAGCTACCATCTGAGTAAGTTGCATGTTTTATTTCGTTATTAGGAAAATCTGAATCTTTCTGTTTCCCATTGGCCTTAATTGTTGAACATTTATTTCCCAGTTGAGACATATTATTTATGAATAGTGATCTCAAACAAATATTACTCGAATTCAATCTCATTTCAATTTCTGACAAGAAAATAAATTCAATTAATCAATCTGCAACCGGAAAACCTAAAATGACTCCTCCAGTTATCACGAACGAACAATTGAACAGTTTTTGTCAAACCATTCCAATTTTTTCACCTGAACAAAATGGTAATTAATCCGCATTCATTATAACTGTTGCCGATATAATTAAACTTTTCGAATCTGGTACTTTTGTAATGTGCTCGAATGTACAAGTCCATTTGTTAAATCTCCACATCCTGAGTAAACTAAAAGATACAGCTCATACGTATATTACTTCAAATAATTATCACGATTTTATTCCTGACTCTTTTAATACCTGGAAAAGTATCCGTAAAGCTCTTTTAGAACAATTTGGTCAAACAAAATCAGAAGATACATTATTTAATGAATTGCATACTGAAATGCAAAAACATAATGAACATTATAGAGATTTTTACCTACGTATTAATTAAAAATTTAATAATCTTATGAAACACGTACAACTTAAACATAGCGACTCACGAAAAGTTATAATGTTAAAATAAATTTACAGTACTGAAGCTTTAAAAACCTTTTGTGCAGGTTTACAATCACCTTACAGATAATCTGTATATTATACTAACCCTCGTACATTACATGAATGCCTTGAACAATGTGAGCGTTATTCTAACCTCATGTCTCGTTCACAAAATAGACCATTCGTCCAAAACAATCCTAGACCTTTCAATAAACCGAATACAGTTAATAACCCGCAGAGGTTTAGATCAAAATTTAACCTAAATCAGTCTAGAAGCAGTAATCCTAACAATAATCAAAGACATTTTCCCCTGCGATAATTGCCGCCACCTCAAACTGACGCAATACAACAGATTAGAAATAATCAACATTGGGAACAAATCTCCGCGAGAACCAGCTCTAATAGGCAAAATATGTTGGTCCGATAGATAATTACGACGGTTATTATCATTACGAATCACAACAAGCATCTAATGATTTACAAGATAACCCTGAATATCACGAATTTCTTGCTTGGAAAAATGCTCAAGGAAAAAGTGAAAATTTTTCAGCCACAAGCCTCCCAGAGAAACCTCCAATGATACAATTGAATAATTTGGACAATGTTAAATTACCCTACATAGTAGTAGTAGTAGTAAACATATTTATTAGAATTAAATAAGTTGGTATTAAAATCAACTTTTTAAAACAATTTTTAACTAATACAATTTACAAAGTGAGTGTTTATAATATAGTAGCAGCAACAATCTGCTTATAAATGAAAATTAAGTCTGAAGTCTGTCTGCTGGGTAGCGGCATTTATAGGGGGTTGTTATCTAAATGGCTATTTAATCGGGTATCAAGGTCCAAGTTCCTTAATTCCTCTCCCCTTAAAACTGAAGCTAGGGACTCCTTGGTTGGACGTGGCTTCAGGAACAAAGCGTGGATTCGCTTCCGTTTGTAAATGCTAAGACTACAAGTAATCAAAGTAATCAAGCACAATATTGAGACGGAAGTTCATGAAATGTAATACTGGATTGGCACATCCTTGATCACAGCTTCTAGACTGTGTCCTCCTGGAATTGGTACATCTTGGAGTTTCAATTTATACTGAACTTCCACCGATGTTTCCTTCTGGTCCGGGATGGTAAATTCTTGAGTTTGCAGGCAATTGGCAGGCATAACGTAGACTTGGCATTTCTTTGGAGAGAGGCAATGTTCTGCCTGTGGGATTGTCGTACTAATCGATGTTTGTTCCAAAGATGTGTAGAAGTAATCTTTTACTTCGGTGTAGGCAAAAGAACATGTTTTCAGTTGTTGCAGTTTACATCGATCGGTCTTGGGATATTGGCAAACATATCTTCTTTCTTCTAAATGCCAGCAGTGAGAATACCATTTTTCATTTGAATAGTACCTTGTAGGTGCTAGGAGCAGTGTTGCATTTTCATTTGGAATAGGAAATATCTGATAAAATTTATACTCAAATTTACTTAAAATTGGAACTTTCAAAATCATTTTTAATTCTGAATGTTGCATATATGTAATTAATTCGGATTGTTCTAAAAATTTATAAGGGTGTTTATCTGAATGAATTATTTGACTCTTATCGTACTTTTTCAGTAATGTTCCTTTAAGAGAATTTATTTGGTAAATATCAAACATTTCTATATTCAGTATATTGGCCCTGGATAGGGTAATTGTCATTACTATTTTCTTAATGAAATCTAAGATTAACTCTAATTGATTATTTAGAATTTGATAGTGAATAATAGACGTCTCCGTATTTGTTACATTAGATAGGATATCTTTTATTTTGTCAACATTATGAACGGTTTGGCGTAATTGTTTTTCAATGTCTTGAGCAATGGTAATTGTTTTCTCATTAAGCTGTTTGTTAATGTTTATACTAGATTTAATTATATTCAAATCTTCGTTATCTGGGTTCCCAGTGACGAATTTAATCATAGTTCCAAGTCCATTTATTAGACCACGTTTATTTCGATTATGGTCAAGGGTCGAAAATTGACTTTTTATATCCTTCAAATAGCTAAAATATTGCTTCTGTAAAATCGGATTGCAAATTTCGATGTCTAGTTTGTTTATTAAACTTTTTATGCGTGTCAAATTAACGGAGGGTAAAAATCTATGTTTTTGAATGATTTCAGTTTGTATTCCTGTTTCCTTTTGGTAGAATCCATTTGGATTATTGAAGCATTGGATTTGAGCTTGGGTTGAATATAGTAGGGCAGTTATCAGTAGTAATCTGAAAATGAAAACTTTATTGTTTTCTAATTCTTTTTATGTTTTTAAGGTCGGTAGTAGTGTTCTATTGGCAGGGGTTAAACCGGTAATCTGTGTTTCATTTTGTTTAATAACCCGAATATTTTCATAAGGGACATTTTTATTTATTTGTTTCTTATTTCTATATATGGTTGTGTCAGGATTGATTTCAGGAATTTCTTCTTGTCTGTTTTGATTTGCAATTGTTAAGTTTTGGGTCATTTTCTTCTGAGTATTTTTATGGACTTACTCTAGAAAGGGTTGTAATTCGTTTTTTCTATTTTCATTGTATATTTCATACACCTTGAGGTCATTATCAAATAGTACTTCGTCTTCATATGGACCATATAAAAGGATAAATGGCGTAAAATTAGTTGAGGAGTGGATACTTTGGTTATAGATGGTAATTGCAGTTGTCATTAAATTGTCAATTCGTTCATTAGGATTTTGTATTTGTAAAATTCTTAATTTTTTGATAAGGGTGTAGTGTAATCTTTCAATCGGAGAGTTGCTGGTAGAGTTTGCAGTAGTCGTAATATGTTTCTCGATTTTATATAAGTTCAAATATTCTGCTACTACATGTGAGCCAAAGTTAGTTGCACTGTCAAAAACGATTCTTTTTGGGAAATTGTGGTGCGAAAAGAAATGTCTTAACTTATCCAGAATTGTAATATGTAAAGGTTTTGTAGGTAACATAGGGCCTTTAAAGGGTATTTTATATGGGTGTCTTTCATATTAGGCTTTTAAGCATATGTCGCATGAGTTTATATACTTTGTGATTACATCCTTGATGTTTGGGAAATATATAGATTTCTTTAAGTGTAAATAGGTTTCATTAATTCCGTTATGGTTTAAGTTATGATAATTCTTAATATGATTTACTTGTTCGTTCTCGTCTTCTAGGTCAAGAAGTTTTGTCAGACAAAGAACAATGTTGGTGGAGACAAAATTGTCTTGTAAAAGTTGTTCTATGATAGGTCTGAGGATTCTTCGTTGAGTTAGAAATATTCCATATTTCTTATTGAGGTCAATGATTTCAATAAGATGATTTACAATTTGATTTTGTAACTTATCCTTCTCCAAATAAATCAAATGTATATCTTTATTAAATCTTTTTATAAATTCGTAATGAGGTGATTGCGTTATATTTATAATTATTTGATTTTTGAAAATGTTCACTGGTATTTCTGAAATAGGTAGTCTTGCAGATATATTTTCTTCTTGAGAGTGAATTGTGTTAGAAGTTGATTGCGGTGGCTTAAATGTTAAGAATGTATTTAAAATTTGATCTGAGTCGCAAGAAGAACTTTCTGCTTCTTGCTGTAGTTCTTTGTTGATTTCGTTGTTATTCCTGAAATCAGTAAACATAGGGATCATAGAACTTGTGTCATCATCACTATCATCATTTTCTTCGTGTACATTTAATTCTATGCGTGATAATGCGTCATCAACATTATTGCTTGATCCTTTTAAATGTTTAATATCGAACTGATATTCATCGAATTTAATTTTACAGCGTATTAAGCGACTGTTAGGAGTTTTGAGTTTTGCTAGCCATACGAGAGGGTTGTGGTCAGTAAATATGGTAAAATGTCGTCCATATAGATAGGGTCTAAAATGTTTTGTAGCATCTATAATAGATAACAATTCTCTTTCAATCACTGAATATTTTTTTTCTGCAGAATTGAGCGTTCTTGAGAAGAAAGCTATTGGTTTGTTTTCTTGGGAAAGGACAGAGCCTATGGCAATATTGGATGCATCGGTTGTTAATGTAAAGGGCAGAGAAAAATCAGGGTATATTAAAATTGGAGAATTAACAATTAGTTCTTTACATTTTTCAAATGCTTCTTTGTATGCAGGGAGATTTACATCAAGTTTTTCGTTCTTACGAGTGAACTTACTTATTGGAAATGTTATTTTGGCAAAATCTGGAATAAAGCGTCTGTAGTATCCTATCAATCCGCGAAATGATTTAATTTCCTTTACGTTTGTTGGTATAGGATATTTTTTGAGTGCTTCGATTTTTGAGGGATTTGGAGTTATTCCTCGTGATGTGACTAAATGTCCTAAACAGACAAAAATCAAATCGACAGATCGGCATACATATTACAATACGCAGACGACACGGCACTTATTGTACATGACAAAACTACTGAGAGAGCAACGCAAAGACTCCAAACACTAACAAACAACACAATGACATGGTTTTATAAATGGAGACTAACACCAAACGCGTCAAAAAACCAACTTCTGCTCACAAACCACAGACTCAACGCTGATTCCCCTACAATAACAGCAGACGGCCAAACGACACAACCAAAAAACGACGTAAAATACCTTGGAATCACAATCGACCACAAACTTAGATTCACTAAACACATGCGAAACATCAGGGCAGAAACAATGAAGAGAGCGAAACACTTCCGATCACTAACCTACAAAGACAGAGGAATTAGCACAAACACCGCCACCAAAATATATAAAACTATTTGTAGACCCTTGCTAGACTTTGGACATGTACTCATGACCAACGGAACAGAAAGGACAAAACGTTATACACAAACAACAGAGCAAATTGCACTAAGACTAATAACACGAATAAGACACCCCCAAAACCCACTACACAACCCCCCCACCCAACTACTATACGAACGCACAAACATGACAAAGATCTCTGAGAGACTCATACAGCTACAGACAAAATGGACAAACAACCCCTACAACTGGACCATACTGAATCCCCTTTGTCTTACAAGACCAACCAGACAATCCCGCTTCCGTTTCCCTACATTAACGCTACTCGAACACTTACAAACGCAACGGACTAGTGGACAATAAAATAATTTCTTCTTGCCACTGAAATCTTATTTATTCAATAACACTGTTAACCTAGAATGGGAGAATTTTCATGTTTGTTTTCTATCTGGATTGGGACTGCATGTATTAAACAAGGGCAGAAATACCGATAGGTCGATGGCATTTTTTAGAAATAGGGATGTTTACTGCTACTATTGTTAACCTAGAATAGGAGAATTTTCATATTGGTTTTTTATCTAGATTAAGACTGCATGTATTAAACAAGGGCAGAAAGACCGATAGGTCGATAGCCTTTTTTTAGAAATAAAGATGTTTACTACTACTGTCCTAAAAATTCTACTTTTTTTGTAAGAAATTCGCTCTTATCTATTTGTATTTTGAGATTTGCTATGGAAAGAGACTCCAAGACTAGTTTTAAATCTATGAGATGTTCATGTAAACTTTTAGAGAATATGATAATATCATCCATGTAAACAAGGCATCTTTTGGTCAAATGGGGAGCCAAAATTTCGTTCATTGTGCGTTGAAATGTACTAGGGGCATTCTTGAGACCAAAGGGCATTCGCAAGTATTCGTAATGTCCTTGAGGGACAGTAAAAGCTGTTTTTTCGATTGAATCAGGATGCATCTTGATTTGATGGAATCCTTGTGATAAATCTAGTCATGTGAAATAAGTGGCTTTTCCTAATTTGTCGAGTATTTCGTCGATTCGGGGGATTGGAAATTTGTCTTCTATAGTTTTTTCATTCAATTTACGAAAGTCAATAACCATTCGGTACTTTTTTTGGCCGGAAGCATCAGCTTTCTTTGGAACTATCCATACAGGGCTGGAGTAAGGAGAAATACTAGGACGTATTATTTTTTGGTCTAATAATTTATCTATTTGCTTTTTTATTTTCTCTTGCATTGTCTGAGGATGTCTGAAACATTTAGTATAGACGGGGTTTTCATCTTTCGTTCTAATGAAGTGTCTAGTATGCGTAGTGGCAGACAAACTTTCTTGATTATTATGAAATAAATTTGAATATTTTTTACAAAGATTAACTAATTTTTCTTTTTCTTCCATATTCAAATGGTCCGTGCGAATTATCTTGGAAACAAAATGGTTAGTTTCATTTTTTGGTGATGTTTTGATGTTGAAGTTATTTAAATTTTGCACTTCGAGTGGCTTTTTAAGAGGTGAGCTTATTGTTAAATTTGGTATTTGAATATGGCCGTTCACTATTTTATGTATTGATGGTGGTATGACTAAATTATCTTGTAATTTGGTTTCAGGTAAATATCCAAAACCGTCTGGTTTATTAACAGGGATTAAATTGCTTTGCTTTTTATTTATTTATTTTATTTGTGCATTTAGTTTTTCGAGTTCATTAGAACCAATTAAAGCGTCAAACTGGTCATGCCATTTAGAAATACGAAATTTTAAAGGCTTTTCCACGTTAAATTCTGCAAGTAGGGGAATTTTAATATTTTCATCACTTGTGAATGTCGTAAAAACTGACTTTATAGCGAAACGTTCTTTGAATAAAAGTTCTTTTGAAAAATTATTTGTGACTTCGGGATTTATAATGGAGTCTGAAGCTCCTGAATCTATTAAAATTCTAAGTCCTAATTTGGGCCAGATTATGTGGGGTAGTTTGACGTTAACTAAATTATTCAGATGTATTATCGGGGGTTCTCCGGGGCTCCGTAATTTGAGAATTTCCATTGTTTCCATGCAAGGAATTCACGATATTCTGGATCATCTCAAAACTCGTTATTTGATCTAGATATATCAGAGTCATCATAATTATCAACACAATTATTTGCTGAATGGTCATTAGAATATGAGTGAGTGGGCAAATGGTTTGTCAACAATGAGTCATATTCAAGATTATGAAGATTCTGGCGAACATTCTGTCGACTAGAGGACGTTCTTGCGGACATTGGTTCCCAACTTTGATTGTTTCTAATTTGATGTACTACGTCACGTTGAGGGGGCATCAATTGTCGCAGAGGAAGGTTTCTTTGAAAATTGTTTGTGTTTGAGTTATTATTGTTTCTAAAGAACGGGGTTCTAGGTCTTTGTTGATTGCTAGACGTATTAAAAGGTCTGGGGTTATTTTAGCTTTTTGAGTAAATGATCGGTTTTGTGAGCGGGACATGAGATTTGAATAACGTTCGTTCACAGTGTTCCAAGCATTCATTCAAGGTATGGGGATTGGAATAACACACCGTCTCCCGATAAGGTGACTGTAAACCCGCAATAAAAGTTTTCAAAGCTTCCGTATAGTAAATTTCTTTTAACATAACCACTTTCTGTGGGTTACTATGTATAAGTTGTACGTGTTTCATCAGATTATTGAATTTTGTGTTAATACGTAAATGAAAATCTCTATAATGTTCATTATATTTTTGCCTTTCATTTTGTAATTCATTGAACAATGTGTCTTCCGATTTTGTTTGACCGAACTGTTCTAAAAGAGCTTTACGAATATTTTTCCAAGTATTGAAAGAATCAGGAATAAAACTATGATAGTTATTTGAAGTAATATACGTGTGGGCTGTGTCTTTTAGTTTACTCACGATGTGGAGATTTAACAGATGGACTTGTACATTCGAGCACATTGAAAAAGTACCGGATGCAAAGAGTTTAATTATATCATCAACCGTTATAATAAAAGTAGATAAAGTATCGGTTTCGTCGGGTGAAAATTTTGGAATGGTTTGGAAAAAGCTTTTCAATTGTTCGTCGGTAATAACTGGAGGAGCCATTTCTTTAGCTTTTTCAGTTCGAGATTGATTAATTGATTTGCTTTTGTTAGAAATTGAAATGAGACTGAATTCAAGCAGAAGTTGATCAATATTATTGTGCATACTTGACTTATTCAATACGCAACACTCGGATATTGTGACCAATGAAAGATAATGAAAAAGAAATTCAGATTTTCCTAATTACCAAATGAACATGTACTCAGATAGTATCTTCATGTCAGGTACCAGGCACAAACTTCTTGTTTCTTCTTTTCAGGTCTTCAGATAGTCAATAAAGTATTAAAATACACGGTAATAAACTGATCACCTTTGACTATCCTGTTCGCAGCGCCAATTAAATAAGTTGGTATTGAAATCAACTTTTTAAAACAATTTGTAATTAATACAATTTACAAAGTGAGTGTTTATAATATAGTAGCAGCAACCATCTGCTTATAAATGAAAATTAAGTCTGAAGTCTGTCTGCTGGGTAGCGGCATTTATAGGGGGTTGTTTTCTAAATGGCTATTTAATCGGGTATCAAGGTCCAAGTTCCTTAATTTTAATTTAGGTAATTCCTTTAGAGAAAGTAAAAAGCGAATTAAAAACAAACATTTACTAACCCTTTTCAACTTTAATTAGTCACATCTACATTCATTTTAATAAGCCATATTTGTCAGCTACCAACCACTCAAATCGACTAATTTATTAGTAAATTAGTTAGGCTTTCAGACAATACTTACCAGATAATAGTAAATAACACGCACCAGAAGTCTAAAGTTACAACATCTGGTCAGCCCCGTATTTAAATCGGTTGTTTGAATGCCTTTTCAGCCTTCCTGGGCATGGGCGCCAAATAATAAACAATCTTTTACGACTTGGACCAGATTGCTGACTGCTGTCCATTCTGAGGTCATTCATCATTTTCACACCTTTTGAAGAGGCTTGTAAAACGTAGGTACCTGATAGGACCATAAATATTCCGACAGATATTCTGCATCGATCCAGTTTGGTACTTTACGGTTTTTCCTACAGGATGATACTGAGATACATGTAAAATAACACATGTTTCCTTTGAAAATCAGAAAAGGTTTTGCCCGTTCTTTCCTAGACAATCGAAAGTCGCCTTAAAGACGTCCTAATCGCCTTAAAGTCGCCTCACAAGACACATTTATCTTGCAAATTAAATGTATTTACAGACAACTTGCCTAAAAACCAACTTTATAAATAACAATATGAGATGAACATGAATTCGCCGGTGCTTGGTTTCCAAGACCAAGGGGCTTAAATCTTAAAATAGTCAGAAAAAATAAAATGTTTACCGTTTATTATAGCTACTTTCATATACTAGTGTTAGCAAATCTAATAAGATTTGTTATGGAATTGTCAGCCAGCACATTTTTGCAATTTCGAATGTGATTTGTAGGTAATTAGTTAAAGATCGAGTTGAACAAAAGGGCATAAGATACAACATTACCCATCTGTGTTAATACAGCCGTTCCAAAAAAATTGCAGCTTTCACTAAGGAAACATCGTACCAAAACGAAATCACTGTACAAGTCAATTAGAATTTTTTTTAAATCTGTGTGATTTAATATGTAAATGTGACGAGAATTACAACTTAAGGCTCCGTCAATACCACGGGCCGTCGTTTAAGTCCCATCAAGGTTAAAGGATAAACCTTGTTATCCTCAAAGAAGCTTCCGAAATTTCACACTTTCGTCAGGTGTGTTTCACACTTTCTCCAGGTATGATTCACTTTGAAAACAACTGGAGGTCTCATATTAATTAAAGGGAACTTTTCGAAAGAGCATTTGTTCAACCGTCTTTTGTTCCGAAAAGTTGAAAATCGCATTAAAAACACAAAATAGCAGTTAAAATTCTCATTAGTCTCTAAAAATATTTTTGGCAATTTCGACTTGAGAAATAGCAGTTGATTGATTAATTGCCCAACCTACAAAAAAATATAAGCTTAAAGATTACATTTTGGAAACTGGAAGTTTAAAACCCCCTTTCTCTCAAAAACAGTTCGTATCGCCTTTTGGAAAGCCCGATTTAATGACTAGATTTTCTTCTAATTAGGTGATAACAAAAATCTCCAACCTTTAAGGAGATAAATAGGACATTGTTGCCATGGGCTTTCAGTCTGTTTTCTTTTGAAGAGTTTTTCCGATTTTTTTTATTGTTTTTATCCCTGATCTTTTCCCTATTATTAAGATGTTCAATAATGTTTAGTGGAAAGATTGAGATCAACTTGTTGTATGTGGCTATGAGGTTCTTTTTTTTTAGTTGTTTTAAGTTTATCATTTCAATAGTGATGATGATAGTTTTATGATGGTTTTAATTTCAATTTCAATAATTGAAAGATAGGTTTGCTTCGTGGGGAGTCGGTCTGGGGCAGTGGTGAAAAAAATACTTGTTCAGCTACCAAGCATTCGGCGATTTATTTTTTCCGCCTTCTTCAGGGCTGGAAGAGTTAAAATTAATCAAACAATGGGCCATGAAATAAACGAAGCACAAAACTTATCAGAAATACACAGGCTCCTTACTGCTAATTGGTTCCTATCAAAAGTCTAAGAACCCTCCAGGATCTTATTATTTTTTCAATTTGATTGAACATCTCTTTCTCATGGCTTTGAAAGTGTTACTAGGATGATAACATTGTACAATTGTTCCCCTGAGTCATATTGTTGGGTCCAATGGTAGTTCGAGATTAAAAATTCACAAATAGCAGTTTGCAGAGAGACAAAGGGACAAACAACGGCGCCAGTGCGTCTTACAACGGTTGCCAAAGTCATTGGGTTAACCGAGCAAATTTTAAAATATTTTGTTAACATACGTCGATCCTAGCGCTACGTTGAGTCCCGAGGATGTTCGAAGGCTTTTCCCAGATGACAGGCCAACAATACATGGCGGGGACTTCAATGCTAAAAACACCAATTGGAGATGCAACTACAACACTCCTAGAGGCATCCCTTACCAACTGGCAGGATTTCCAGAGAACATTGGAAAGCATCAGCAGGATCCATCAGCCCACAACAAAGGAACACTTGGAGCAGGCAGCCGAAAGACTCACCAAGGATTTCATCAACGCCCTGGCAGCCTCAACAAGTCTATCCGTAGTTCCGATAGCCCAAATGGACAAAATTTATCACTGGTAAAAAGCCAGAATCAGGGAGACAAACCGGATAAGTCACAGAGCCATGCGAACGTAAGACCGCGAACGTAAGACCCACACCTGAAGAGATAAGCCAACCACCTATAGAATGCGATCAAGGTAGACATGAAAATCATCATCATTGAAATCATCAAGGGGGCAAAGAGAAGAAAGGACCCTGGGCACGATGGAATCATAAACGAAGGACTCAAAAAACTACCGCAAACAGCTATTGAGGACTTTACCACAGTGGCAAATGGAATCTTGGATCTTCAATATTTCGCGACCACCTGGAAGAAGGCAATAATGGTATTGGTACCCAAAAAAGGCGAAAACAGGAAGCCGCTCACGTCCTACAGGCCCATCAGTCTACTGCCCGCACTGAGCAAGGTCATGGAGAGGTGGATCCTGAACCTCCTACAGGATACAATAGCGGATAAGCAAGTGCTGCTGGATATGCAACATGAATTCAGGCCGGGACACGGCACAAACACTCTCACCGCCCGCTTAACAACAGGAATCCTGCAGCAGTTAAACCGCAATCTAGAAGCCGTTTTCCTGGATATGGAAAAGGCGTTTGACAAGCTTTGGCATCAGGGCCTAAATGCCAAGATGATCAAGGCAGGGTTTCCTGAACACCAAATCCAGCTAATCCGCAGCTACTTGTCTGGAAGTAGCTTCCAAGTCAAAGCCGATGATTAGGTGTCAACGATCAGAACGATGATGTCGGGAGAACCGGAGTGGTTCGTGCTGGGTCCCCCGCTATTCAACATCTATATGGCAGACATTCCAATGACAAAAGAAACGGAGTGCTACATCTACGCAGACGATGTAGGATTCACTGCAATTGGAAAAGGTCCTAGAATCAAAGCCAAACTCCAAACACATCTCGTCAAGATCCAGAAATGGAGCAGGGATTGGAAAATGGAATTCAACCCGGAGAAGACGCAAGCCATAGTTTTCTCAGCCGGAAGGAAACCTGAAGACAGAAGACCTGCTGGACCACATCAGGAACTTAACATCAATCTTCCTGGATAAGGTCCGGCAAATCAAGAATCCCATCGTCAGGGTTTCTTGCATCAAAAAGTTCCGGGGTGACCGCAGACCTCTCCCTGCCGACACAGCTTAAGAAGAAGACATGGACCAAAAGCGATGACCAGTTCCTGCACCACATCGAGGACCATGGACTAGATATAAGTTAGTTTACGAAGCAAGAGAGAATGTATTAGGTTAAGTTAGGATTAGGATTGGGTTAAGGTAGATTAAGTACATTGATGTTCAATAATAAAAGGATGTGTAAGACATTGGAAAAAAATAATGAAGGAAACTAATAAATTCCAAGAGGGCGCCCAAATGGACAACGGAAGTCGCATTTGGAAGGTTCGATTTATACGTTAACGCCATAAACCTCGCTAGCATGACGTTGTGAAAGCTATAAAAGAGCGACTCAAAGCAATAACCAGTGATTTACGGGGAAGACACCACAGTCAGGTGTTTTGTTTTACCTCCCAGAGAGATTAGTAGACTACCTGAAACCTGGGGGCGAACTTAAACTCAACTCCTCCCCAACGGCAAGAATCGGAGAGCAAACATGACTCAAACTCCACCCAACCAGATCACCATGAAGGCTCTCCTGAGGACGTATACCGCGCGGTTTCCCCTTTATACCTCTTAACAACTCAGGAGTAGCGGTGGTTAGAGGCTTTTCCTGGGGAGGTATTTCGCACGGTTTCCCCTTAATACCTCTTAACAACCCAGGATTAGCGGTGGCAGGATGCAACTTCGGTTGTAGTTCTGCGGGGTTCAGAGATAGTGAAAGAGATCATCAATTAAAGTTTCCATAAGAATTATGGGTAGATAACTGTTGGCTCCAAGTGGGAACTCTGGATTGAGTCATATCTTGTTGAGGCACGTTTGATGCTTGTAGCTGAACCTGATATATTTACGTTTCTATAATTATCAATTATATCCCTTTTCTTGTTGAACTGGTTACTCAATTACTTTTTCAAAGTTGTTTCAGATGTATTATCTCGATCGACCACCTGACGAATTGCCATTAGAAAAGTATTGGTTTACGTAATGTAAGTGTGTTGTAAGTGTAATTATCTGATCATCAAAGTAGTTGATGTTTTTTATAACAATTATAAACTAACGCCCTATAGATGTTAGTTTTTAAGGTACCCGTAGATTAAGTAGCAGTAAGGTGTCAATCCTTGTCTGGAAATAAATATGTTCAAATTTATTTTTTGTTACCCTGGACTCTCTTCAAAGCGAATAAATATTTCGCCTTTTACTAAAGATTTCCGTGGAAAGGGTCAATATAAATAGGTCTTTGAAGAATTTTTCTCAAGCTTTAAAATTAGGTTTAGGGCTATTGAACTAATTAAAAGTAAGGGTTAGTTGATTTGTTAATGCACGTATTCTTAGTTTACTTGAATAAATTATTTTGGTGAATTAAATCTAATTATTGTGTATATTTTCTTGGTTACAAGACCAACCAGACAATCCCGCTTCCGTTTCCCTACATTAACGCTACTCGAACACTTACAAACGCAACGGACTAGTGGACAATAAAATAATTTCTTCTTGCCACTGAAATCTTATTTATTTAATAACATTGTTAACCTAGAATGGGAGAATTTCCATATTTGTTTTTTATTTAGATTGGGACTGCATGTATTAAACAAGGGCAGAAATACCGATAGGTCGATAGCCTTTTTTAGAAATAAAGATGTTTACTTCTACTATTGTTAACCTAGAATAGGAGAATTTTCATATTGGGTTTTTTTTATCTAGATTAGGACTGCATGTATTAAACAAGGGCAGAAAGACCGATAGGTCGATAGCCTTTTTTAGAAATAAAGATGTTTACTACTACTTTCTTGGCTGCCAAAGGTGAAGGTGGAAACAGCCATACATACAAACTGATGATGGTGGAGAAAGACACCGAAACGTATTTGTAAAATGGCTAAATAATAAACAATAAAATTAACTGGAACCCGGGAATTCCTTTTGAATTAAATTAAATCTAATTATAAAATGAATTTGGCACTTCAAAAATTTTATTGTTGCCCGTAAATTAAAAGTACTCTTGATAATATGTTGTTTGTACGTCTCGTGGTGCATGTTAAAAAACCATGTACTTTTTTGAAGACATTTATCTGTGGTAATTCATTATAAATAAAATGCTACTTAAAAAATTGGATTTGTAACCAAACTTTGATTACTTTACTGAGTCCCAGAAGTAATGTTTATTCATTTAAAATTAAGCAAACTGTCTTTTAGAAAAATCGAACTTGCCAATTTTTTTTAACTTGTAAACGCGATTTTTTACCAATTTTTTTTAACCGGTGGTCCAAAAAATAAGTTAAGACCGTCAACTTAATTTCTTTTAATGGAAGCACCGCACTTTATTTCAATTTTCATCAAAATTTTTGTGCAATCGGAGAACTAAGGTGGATTAAAGTTGGGAGCAGCTTCAACATCTCGCGATGTTGTATTTGCCAGCTGAAACGTCAAAAATTTTAAACGGTCTGGATTTTAATTTAATTGCTTCATGCGGGACAGCGCGAAAGCACAAGTGCGTAAATATACGCAGTCCCGACTACCAAAAATTTTGCACCCGATTTATTCGCATTAGGAATAATCGCAGAAGGTCAGCCCTACCGTAGTGCAATGGGAGGGCTCACCCCGGGGACCGCTTGATTGACCACGGAATGACCCTGAGCATGGTGAAAGTGCTTCCCAGCACCTAAAGCCCGCATTTTGTACCCATTGATTAGAAACTGAAGGACGACATGTTACAGACTTTACCATCTATAGGAAGGTCGAGAACTAGGACATTAACTTTAGACTCATGTCATCCGGCATGCGAACATATTCATTTTCAGACAAGGATTACTCTCATGTCATACTAAACAGAAATTAAAGAGACCGAGGACAGGGAATGAGAGTTATATTTTTTAGATTATAGTATATTTTTTAGATTATTTAAGATACTTTCTCTTTTCAACACAATTTGCAGTAATTTGTTATCTGAAAAGATATTTTGAAAGAAGCTCGTCTCAAGGATCTCTCACGAATTCACGAATTAAGTTTGGAAAGAAACATCTATTTTTTACACAGTTGAAGCGAAAAATGTCAAATGTTAAGATGCCGTCAAAAAATTGTGCCTTAATCAATGAATTCATGTAAATTTATATTTTATTTTAACACCCTTTGATAGAGCACGACGTGGTTTCTGAACCGAACTAACCCCTACATTTTTTACATATTTGCTTTGAAAATTTCATTGGAAATGGGATTGGAAACCTTCCGCCCACACTCTTCGTTCACCTTTTTCTTACCTAAATATAATTTATTGATAACTAGCCCATTACAAAATATTTTTAGAGCAATATTAGTAGTAAAAAACCAAACTAACTTATTTTTAGGTTACATTTGGGTTGATAGCTCAACCAAATGAATGAACTCCTAAACAATGCATTTCTAGCATTAGTACCAGAGTTTAATTAATATATTTTATTACAATGACAACGTTGCTTTTAGGACGAGTACTCATTAATTAAATTTAATTTTAAGCTTCATAAGAAATTTGTTGTATGAGACTTTCTGTTTTATCTCAATAGACAGCTTGTTAAATATTTGTGAAGCTTCACTAATGGGGTTTCTTAATCCTATATTGGTTCTAGCACTATTCAGTCTGATAATGTTGCTCCTTAAGCAGCATATGTGTGTAATTAGAATGAACTATGGTATAACATGAGCCTCCAAGAGAGCAGGCTTTAGCTGAACAACTTGAGGATAATCGCGAAATGCTTGCAGCTGAATAAGGAGATCAGAAGGGGCTTTTCTAAGTAACTAAATAAGGAGAAGAAAATTGCTGGCGGAATCAAAACAACTCTCTCGCATTTGCATTTGCAAGAAGAATAACGAACATATGGCAGAGGTCATAGATTTTATGATAGATCAAGATACTAGAATTGATGCATTACATATGGGACAAAGACAAACCTTGTCTTATGCTGGAGTAGCAGCAGCAGCAAGTAGTTATGTACCTGTAGTAGGTGTCAAGAAACCGATAGCAACAGAAAGTACCTTTAAAATACATACAGCTATTTCTGGAGGAAAATGGCAACGAGGAAAATAAAACCAAAGGAAGTTTGTTTCAAACCTAATAGAATCTATACAACCAGAGATAACAAGGTCATTATAGAGTCATCTGATGACAAATTGAAGAGTTCTCCAGTTATTAAGCGGATGAAAATCAAGGTGGAGAACGTGGAAAAAGTCCTCCCAAGACTGGTAATATACAATGTGTATATAATATCCTGATAAGGCCAGTCTACAAAATTGGGCCAAGAAGCAAACACTTCGTCCATTGGACAATAGAAGTCAATCCTGAAACTAGACTTATTTTGCTCCAGAACAAGACAATATTTTTGGACTGATGCAAGGTTGGTGCCCGAATAAGAAACAAAATGAAAAGCATAAATGTATATTATATTTTTTCATCATCAAAGTGTTTGATGAGATACTTTTCTTCTATTTTAGCCGTTTTCTATCCTTTGGATACAGGTCTCTTTCAAATTTGACCATTGGCTTCGGTTTTGCGCAACTCGATACCAATTTAAGCCTGCGACTTTCTTTATCTCGTCGTACCATCTTTGCTGGGGTCTTTTAACACTTCTCCTCTCTTCCCAAGGTCTCCATCTGGTGATATATCCACTCCAGTGTTCTGTATGTCTGGCCACATGTCCTGCCCATTGCCATTTTAGAGAACCAGTTATTTTTATTATGTCGAAGATTTTGGTTTTTTCCCTTATCCATGTATTTGTTTTGCGGTCTCTCAGGGAAATTCCTAAAATTCGTCTTTCCATGCTTCTCTAATGTACTTCCAATTTATGTTTGATCTTTTCGGTTATTACCCAGGTCTCGCAACCATATGTGACAACAGGCAGTTTACACTCGTTATAGACTTTTGTTTTTAAAGTCATTGGGATTTTCATGCTGAAGAGGTACTTTGATTTGCCGTAGGCCGCCCAGCCCAGTCGAATTATCCTATCAATCTCCATTTCTTGATTTAGTTTGCCCGGTGTTATGGTTAGAAACCATTATATAGCTATATATCTTGTCCAATATATAGATGTTTCTGTCCGTTTTACTGTGCTGTCATGAATCGGTTTTCTTTCGTCTGCGTCTGGTGTATTTGTAATAAACTAGGTCTTTGTGTAGTTCATGTGTTCTCCTACTTTTGCAGCCTCATATTGTAGTTCTTCCCACATATCAATCAATTCCTGTTTATCCCTTGCAAACAGTGCAATATCGTCGGCAAGATTGTGCAAGCGTTCAGCATGTATGTTCAATCCTTTGTTTTCCCATTTTAGCTTTTTATAAATATCCTCGAGCAGTAAGATGAATAGTTTTGGAGATATTACGTCCCCTTGCCGAACTCCTCTTTTGGCGTTTATTTTGTTAGGTGATTCACGAAGTCTTATCGACATTGTTGAAGTCCTATAAATGTTTTCAATAAGGTTTATATAAAGTTGAGCCACTCTAGCATTTCTCAATGATTTTTCTCTCAACAGATTTCTACTGTGTCTTTTTCGAAAATTGACGAAATCGTCTGGATTGCTTTTTGCAAATCGACAAAAGCTATCCATAGGCTTATGTTATATTCTGTAGGTTTCTCGATCATCTGCCTTACTGTGTGTAGATGTTCTGTCGTACTATAGTGGCTTCGGAACCCAGCCTGTTCCTTTGGTTGGTAAGCTTCCAGTTTTCGCTCTAATCTGTTCGTGATTATTCTGGTGAATAACTTATATATCTGTGATAATAGGCTTATCGGGCGGCTTATAGCTTTCGAGATCAGTCGGGTCACCTTTCGTGTAGATCAGAACAACTAAAGCGTTCTCTCAATTTTTGGGTTTATGTTCTTCTGTTAGGCACTCATTGAATGGTTCCATAGTCCTTGTTTCATTTTGATATCACTGTCTTAAAGCATGTCAGGCAAACTGTTGTCTTCTCCTACCGCTTTGCCCTTTTACATCAGGGATACCCCTTTCTCCAGTTCTTCCATATCTATATCGGGCATTTCTTC
Organism: Dendroctonus valens; assembly: GCA_024550625.1. NCBI lineage: Eukaryota > Metazoa > Arthropoda > Insecta > Coleoptera > Curculionidae > Dendroctonus > Dendroctonus valens. The sequence continues at coordinate 1,056,508 of JAJTJO010000090.1, read as the reverse complement.
TGAGTTGTTATTTACTATTCGAATTTTGTCGTCTCTTGTCGTTGTGATTGTTATTTTGGAATCGTACAGATTTCCATAGAAAGATTCCACAACTTTTAGTATCTGTTGTCTGTCTTCTACTATGTTGTTTTTCGCATCTTTTATTTTTGTTATCTCTTTCTTAGGTATGTTATGTCTTTTACATATATTTAGTCCTTTGTTCTGTTCTAATAAGAATTGCACTTCTTTCGTTTGCTGTTTTAGTTTATCTAGTTTCGCCATTTTTCTTGCTGTTTTGTTGGTTTCTGTGGTTCAATTCAATAGTGTCTGTTTTACCCTCGGTTATCAGTTTTCTCCTTTTCTCTACGAGGTGTGTTGTTTCTATCGTCAGTGTGTCCGGCGTTTTCTCTGGGGGGGCTATTATCTGTTCTGCTGTTTCTTTTATAATTTTTGTTATTCTCCTATTTCTATTATCCAATCCAATCTATTATCCATATACTCTCCTTGGTTTAGAATATTTGTTTGAAATTTTTAGTTTTTGTTTGAAATTTAGAATATTTGTATTGAAATTTACAATGCATATTATTGATATTTGAAATTATAATGCCTGCTTTTACAAGCACTTATTTTTGTGTGTTCGAACACCGAAAGTGAGTAGACTTGATTTAGAGTACCATGTTTTACTTTATTGAGCAGAACAGACAGGTAGTTGAAACAATCGTTACATATTCGCGACTCTAGATAAAGACAACTACAGAAGGGTTCGCGACTGACTGCCGGAAGGAAGTAGTACTACAGTACAAAAAAACAGTCTTGCCAATGCACACTACTGCAGCGCACTCTATTGTTACAAAATAAATTTGTACTTACCTCTCTTCAGAACTATAAAAAGTTCTTTTTCAATCGAAACCATTTGTAAAAAAAACATATCAGTTTAACAAAAATATAATCTCGTTATCTGTGTTAAAATAGTTGTCATTCATATTTTAATAAGTATACATATTCAAGTTTTTAATGGCAGTGATACTTAAAATGTATGAAAAATACAATATGATAAAGTGTTCAGTGAATGTTATCAGAGCTAGATGAAGCCCTCAAACCTTATATTGATACGTTCGTAAAGTGTTTTTGTCCCTAGAATGTATCTTTTCAAGTAGTTGGTACTAAAATAAATAATATATGACAAGTGGTTCGTTCATTACTAAAATCAGAAACTCTGTGAAACCTAAATATTGGCTTTTGTTAGAAATTGATGTACTATTTCATACCGAATGATTGAACCCAGTATAAAAGCGATGAACTGGGTGAAAAAAGATTTAACAAGACATAAACATTGAGCAAATCAAATGGAACTATTGAAATAAAATAGAAATGTATAGTGCCCAAGTAATTATTTCTATTCCTTGCAAACTAAATTAGCAAAAAAATATATGAAGTAAACGATTATAAATTATGCAGTCCTGTAAAAAGAAATTGACCATTATTTTTCATGACAATATACATAACGCAGACAAAAATACGATTCGGATTTTTAAAGCAATTTGCTCAAAAACTTGTGTTCAAAACAATTCAATTTTGACTAATTCATTGATCAATTTTTGTAATTGATCTATCAGGTCAAAAAGTTTCTGTAGAATTCGTGAACTGTAAATATAGAAACAAATTATAAACAAAAGAATCACTAAAAACAATGTATCTTCTTCTTCTTCTTCCATCTCTATTTTAGGCTGTTCCAATTTCGTTTCCATGCCTGTTCGGGTGTCAAATTGTCACTCCATCTTTTTCTAGGTCTGCCTATGCTTCTGCGACCTAAGGGTGATTTGTCGGGTGCTATTTTTACGATTCTTGTGTTGTCCATCCGGTTGATGTGCTGGTTCTATTCATTTTTCCCAACCAGCAGCCACCGATTTACATGCTCCACTCCGCACGTTCTCCTAATACTCTCGTTTCGTTCTCTCTCCAGCAGGGTTTTTCCGGAAATCCTTCTAAGTATTTTCATTTCGGTCGTCTCCAACATCCGCCTGGTTGTTGCTGCTTCAGGTCGTGTTTTAGCTGTGTACGTCAATAAAGGTCTAATTATGGCCTTGTATATTCTGGCCTTCGTGTCGAGAATTGACACGAAATATGTTTATTTCGCCAAATTGTATTGTTGAGATATGCTTCAATTCTGGCCGCTCCGTTGATCTGCTCGCGTACTTCGGCCTCAACGTCCCCTTATCCAGATAGTTCCACGCCGAGGTACTTGAATTTCGCTTCTTGGTGGATAATTTTCCCATCGACCGCCAGCTTGCATCCTAGCGGGCTTTTTGATGTTTGATGCATTTTGTTTTACCAGTAGATATGTTCATATTAAGTGATTTTGCTGTTCGGCTAAATACTTGTAATAGTCTTTGTACATCATCTTCACTCTCTGCGATCAGGACTTGTCTGGACTACGTTGTCAGCGCAGCCCAGTATTTTAATCTCCCTGTCGCCCATTCTGTGGCCTCTCAGCTTGCGTACTTTCTTGACTAATTCGTCCATGACGATATCAAAAAGAAGTAGAATTAACGAGACTCCCTGTCTAATGCCATTCTCGATCGGTATTGGCTCGGTAAAACATATGTATGCAGGTTTATTATATGTCGACTTTGATAAAGTGATTAAACATTGTATGACACGTTTAATTTCATTCTAACAGCCTGCGACCTCCTTATCTTAGTTGGCAATTTTGGCTCAGTTTTAATATGTTTGAGATTGTTTGTTTTGACATTTAAGTCCTGTATAATGTTATCACTAGACTACTACTGGTTCATATGATAACGTTATTTTTGCTGTGGATCTTTCACGTAAATTGTCTGGGAATAAAGAAAATACTTTTCTACTCTATTAACTGCTGTGGTGGCCTGTTTAGAAAATCTGTATAAAATTATATTCTAGAAATCTGTTCAGATATGAAATTAATATTATATATGATTGCTTTTGAGTAAACCGGATTTTGTTAAGTGAGATTATAAACCGTATACTTCTGAAAGTCAAATGTCCATTTTATATTAAAAAAATGGTCACAATTGCGCATCACTGGCGCAATTTGATTTTAGTTTCATCATCCATTAGCTTAGATAATAGTAAGTTACGCAAAGATTCTCCTGGCATTATTTAATGCCTATTTTTGGAACGTTTTATATATGTATATCTTTTGATACGGGCACATCTTCAAGGCATTGACCAATGAAAATGTTTCTTGCACTATCTGAATCGTACCGGTCACAAATTCCGAACAGTAGATTCGCAATATTGTATTCAAATTCCTTGTTTTTTTAATTAGGTAACGCTGAAGCTTAATTGGCATACCGGCGCCAATATAAAATATAAATATTTCTTTGTGCCTACATTACAATGACACGATACATAAAATTTATTTGTTATTGTTAACTTGTTCCAAGAATTCCCGATCGGGGTGTAGCCGTGAAATCTGTTAGCGCCGGATCTAAGGTGTTGAATAAAGCCAATTAAGGTCTACCTGCCAGCGATTACCCTGCCGTTCTGACACTTTTTCAAATTTGATTAATTAAGGTTTATCCACCGCGGTGGTCGCTTGATTACGGCCGTTTTATATTCAGAATTATTACTAACATCACCTTTGATTCGTTTTTTTTTTCTGGTTGGTGAAGTTTTCTGTTTTTTTTTCTGGTTTAACAATAATATGTAAGATAAGTCATTAGGTTTGATTGGGTTATTAAAAATTGGCCTCATTCCCCTAGAAGAGTTGCAAGGGAGCGTTTATGGAGTACTGATAAAACAACTGTGAAAATGTGCACAAAAAGTGAGATTTTTATTTAGAATTCTGCGATAAATTAAACAAATCACACTGTAACCGATGTCTTCCTGATTAACTTTACGTGAACACTTGTTGCTTCATATGTAAGTGATCAAATTTGAAACTAACTGGCATATTTGCAAAAAGACTGAGTGATCATATCATTTTAGTGTTGAAACCGCTTTTGGTTAAATGAAATGGATTTTTGTACATTGAAGTACAAAAAAATAATTGTCTTCAATCGAATTCCTAATGCAATGATTTAAATGAATGTGCTGCGATTCTCATTGACCTGTTTGGGTATTTTAAGCACATGTTCTCACTCTCATTGTGTTCTCTAGATGGGCATGAATATGCATAAGATTTTTTTACTTCTATTTATAAGCCGAATATGCACTTTCTAGATGTTATTAGTATTTTACATAAGAATATATAAATAACAAAAATAAATTATTTGTAGTTGCTGATATTGGAAATATCAAATACCAAGGAAGAAGGCGTGTGCCTAACCACTCAAGTAAACTGTGAAAGATGTTATTCTGCACTGTATATTTCTCTCAACTCAACCATACCACCAGAAAAAAATAGATCAACATTTTTTTTGTTAAAAGATCTTGTGCAAATCGTTATAGAACGACATAAAATTCGGTGATAATTATTATCAAGTGAATATTGCTGAAATTGCGTACACATTCAAAGAAGTTTAATTTTTAATTTTCAGTTCTGATATTAATTTAACTTCAAATTTTCTAAGGGTTATCGTATGCACTGTGTACTACTTTTCAGTCATTATTATTAGCATTACTCATAAAGCTCCTGATTAGTGTTGACTTGGTATTCATACAATGTGGGGAAAAGATATGAGATAACCCGGGGCCAACGAGAACTTACGGGCCCCCACACTCGGATCGGTCATCTTCGGTAGACGTCCTAACTTGACTCAGCGTACGGTATGATGGGTACAAATGAGCTTTGAATATTTGTATTTTAGAACAACCATATAATTATAACTAAGCATATCTAAAAGCGTTTTCAATAAACAATAATTAAAACAATTTTTTCATAATTTTAATGATATCGTATAAGAGATATATCAACCGAGAAAATAAAGTGTCTAAAGAAAATAAACTAAAAAAACTCGGCAAATAAAACACAATTATTGTTTAATAGAAAATTCACTCTAATATATTCCTGGGTCCTATATGTCAGGAAAATATACGAAACGATATTAATAGAAAATAATATATTACAATATAATTAGAAATTTTTCATTTTAAACGAAACCAAAAATATTACTCTTAAACTAAATATCACAAAACGCTTTTCGTTGCTTATAAATATAATTCCAAGATAAAAAAAATATTTAGTAAACACTTTACTTTTCCTTGCTGCTTTTTTTAAGCTTCCGAGTGTTATTTGTTTAGCTTTTTTGAATAAATGTTCAGCAGTATATTTGCAAGGTCTGTATGCACATGTCGAATAAATATATTTATTCTAAGCAGGAGTCGTCGCACGCAGTTACTTTCAGAAAATCCGTTTCAACACCGCTGGGGAACAAGATTCGGACATAGACATCATAAACAAAGAAATAACAAAAAACCTACGGAAAGCATCTCAAGCAATAATACCGAATAAAAAAACTGCGAACCACAAACTAAGTCAGGAAAATCAATAATTAACTACAGAAGGATTAAGAATACTAAAAGATCGAACAAATAACAAAGGAACTATTTCCCAACTAAAATTCCGAAGTATTGGTTTAACGCTAACGCACACTTTCAAGAAAGGCAATAAGTACAAGCTTGAAAATTATAGACCAATAGGCTCGCTATCATTTCTCTATAAAGTATTCACAAGGATTATCACCCAAAGACTTACTAATCAATTGGATACAAATCAATTTGGTCCAAGACCAAGCGGGTTTTAGACGAACCTACAGTACTATGGACCACTTGCAAACGATAAATGCAGTAACAAAAAAAGCAAATGAATACAATAAACATTCTGGATGGCAATGGTAGACTACGAGAAGGCGTTCGACTCGATAGAGATATGGTCGGTATTAAAGGCTCTAAGTAATAGGAGAATCGATGACCAATACACAAAAACTGTCAAATACATATAAAAAACCATAATAAATAAAATAACGATAAAACGTGGAGTAAGACGAGAAGACTCGATCTCTGCCAAACTATTTACCTTGGCTCAAGACGATATGTTTAAAACGAAAAGGAAAGGGATCTGCAGAGTATGCGAAAAGGATTTGCAATGGCGCACATAATAATCAACAGATAATCCTAAACAACCCACCGATTGAAAGAGTCCAGAGTTTTATATATCTAGGTAAGAAAATCGAGTTTTCGATAAAATCGCAAGTTTTCAACCAGTATGTCCTGCCGGTGCTCACCTGCAGAACAGAGACATGGGAGCTCAACAAAAACATTATCCGTACGATTCAAACGACACAGCGAGCTATGGAACCAAGAAGAGAAGTGAAACTGAGCGGGACATATTGGAAGAATGACAGACAACAGATGGACGTGGAGAGTGATAGAATGGAGGCAATGGGAGAACAAAAGAAGTAGAGGAAAACCTCAAACAAGATGGTCAGATGACATAAAGAGATTCGCTGTATATGACTGGATGAGAATAACCTGCAACAGAAAGGATTGGTAGGAGCTACGGGAGGCATTTGCCCGACGATGGACGAATTAAGCTGCTGAAGAAGGAGAATTTCGGAGGAATACAGCTGAGTCCTTTGATAGATATACTCCCAAACAGCACAAAGACGTCTTTAATATGTCTAATTAAGATTAAGAGACGTCTTAAAGACGTCTATATATGTGTTGAAGACGTCATTTAAAGCAGTATGGGATGTGTTGTACTTCATTGCCCATTCGGTCAACTTTTCGTTAAATGAGTTATTACTACTACTATTTAAACTATCACAATTTATCGAGAATATGGTAGGATAATCTTCAAATTCATTTCCGTCTGCTGTTGAATCAGTATCGGAATTATCATGGCATAAAAACTCACTATTGCAACTGAAATTAGGATTTAGTGATTGGTTCAACTTGTTGTGCCTGCAATGTTGAGTTGTTTGAGTTGCATCCAGGCTGTGAAACGATGTCACCACTTACGGTACTTTCAAGGGAATTGTAACGTTGTCTTTCGTTGGCTCTCTTGGCTCTCATGTTATATTTGTTTAGTTTATCAGTTGCACATGTTCGCTTCATGTTCGTTTCTTTATAAATCGGAAACACAGACCACATACTATTATAGACGTGTTATAGACACCGCAATAGACGATTTAATAAACGAAATTACATTTTTTCAATGCAATCGGAAGCACCTTAGCAAGTTTGTAAAATAGCGAGGAAACCACTTTATAAAACTTCGTAATTAAAATCTTCAATGGGCCTTTTATACGGCATTAACAAGACGTCTTGTAATAGATATTTACAAGTCATCTTAAAGACGTCCTGTGTCAGGCATTTACAAGACATCTTCAAGAGACATAAGACGTTAATACATAATAGGGACATAAAGGAGATGTTTTGTGCTGCCTGGGCTGTTGGACTATATTGTTTGTTGCACAAACTGATTTTAATTTCTGGAGATTTGCATAGAGTTTTAACCATCGCCGATAGCTTTCTTAGGGGAAGGTTGTTATAAGCTTTTTGGAGCTCAACAAACACAGATGAATTTTTTGATTCAGGCCTGTTTTCTTATTTTCACTTGTATTCCATGGAAGTCATCTAATTCTTCCGTTGTTTTTCATGATCAATTATTCGTATAACCTACTATTATAACTTCTGCCGCATTTTTGTTTAAATAGTAACAAATAAAAATGAACAATTAAATTCAACAATTAACCAAGGCTCAATTGATTGGTTCGGCTGCAGGTAATTTAAAAATGTCCAAACTTGTATCACCTCTGTTTTTGCTAATAAGATTTAATGGTGTCAAACACCGTACTGCTTTATTAAATTTATGGGAGTATCACAAGCATCGGTGGTTCAGTGGTAGAATGCTCGCCTGCCACGCGGGCGGCCCGGGTTCGATTCCCGGCCGATGCATCAACTTTTTGATTTTTTTTAAATCATTGTTTCTTTCGATTAATTCCAATCATCGTCTATTGGAATGATTCTGAAAACCAAAATCAACTAAAATTCTTTGCTCATATACGTACATATTTTATATATTTATATAATATTTCAACATCTTGACAAAACTGAAAGTTTGCAAAATACTTCTTGAATTTTAATCGGCTATGAAGAGAAAACAGTTTCAAACGTTTTTAAATAGTTTATATTTGCTCATACGAGAAATTCCCCCAAACTTTTCTTTTTCTTCTTCTTATTAGCCTTCATACTTCCATTGTTGGATATAGGCCTCTTTCAGTTTTTTCCATGATTCTCTGTCGTTCCCTGTTCTCATCCACTGTTGTCCTGCTATCGTCCTTACGTCATCGATACATCTCGTTTGGGGTCTTCCCGTGCTTCTTTTTGCTTCCCGGGGTCTCCAGAAGGTAATCTTGTGACTCCATTCTTCTGTATTTTTTCTGGCCACGTGTCCTGCCCATTGCCATTTGAGTTCCGCTGTTCTCTCCATGACGTCTATTATTTTTGTATTTATCGGATATCTGTGTTGCACACTTTGTTCCTCAAAGTAATTCCCAGCATCGCACGTTCCATTGCTTTTTGAGTCACTCTAAGTTTTGCTGCTGATTTTTTAGTGATAGCCATCGTTTCCAGGCCATAGGTGGCAACGGGGAGGATGCAGCGGTTGTAGACCTTACGTTTTAGGTATATTGAGATGTCTCGCTTCTAGAATATGGCTGAGCTTTCCAAAGGCCACACATGTCAGTTGGATTCTACGTTTGATTTCGGCAGTTTGATTTCATTTGCCAATTTTAATTGTATGCCCCAGATATGTATATTGCTCTACTTTTTCTATAATGGTGTTATCTATCGATATTTCCTGAGGGCTACTAGTTATAATTTTTGTTTTGTTTAAATTAATTTTTAGCCCCATTTGCTTGGACAGGTTGTTTAGCTCTTCTACCATAGTTTTTAATTCTTCGATGTTGGTGCTTGTTAGAATTATGTCGTCCGCAAAACTTAAGTGACTTAGGTATGCCCCGTCGATCTTCATGCCTTTCTCGTCCCAGTGCAGTTGTTTGAAAACATTTTCTATGGCTGCGGTGAATAATTTGGGGGAGATAGGGTCCTCTTGCCGTACGCCCTTTGTTCAGATTTATTTTTCCCGTGTGTAGGTCATCGTCTATTTTAACGTGAAAGGTGGCCTCCTTGTAGATGTCTTCCATTATAGCGGTATATCTCGAGTCTATTCTTGCGACAGTCATTGCCGACAGAAAAGCCCAAGTCCCGACACTGTCGAACGCTTTGTGGTAGTCTATGAACGCTATATGTATTAGGATATTGTACTCTGTTGTCTTTTCGATAAGTGTTCGGAGTGTTTGTAGGTGGTCTGCTGTGCCGAAACCTTTCCGAAAGCTCGTCTGTTCCACTGGTTGGCAATTCGCATGATAAGCTTATATAGGTGTGATAACAAGATTATTGGACGGCAGTTTTCTAGGTTTGTGGTGTCTCCTTTTTTGTGCAAGATGATGACCTCTGCGTTCTTCCATTTTTTGGTATTTTCCCCTCGATCAAGCATTTATTTGTTAGTATCCGAAGAGCTTCTAGAAGTGTTCCGCCTCCCGCTTTTAGCGTTTCTGATGTTATCTGGTCCTCCCCTGGGGTCTTCCGGTTCTTCATTTGTTTTAACGCATGTGTAATTTCAACTGTCGTTATTTCTGGCAGTTCTTCCGATCCTATATTTGTAATAGTTTTTGAGGATGTCGTTGGGTTCGGTATGGATGCTGTATATAGGCTGGCGTAGAATCTTTGAACTTCCGTGACGATGTCTGTTTTGTTGGTAAGGATATTGCCGTGGAGGTCTTTTAGTTTAACAATATCTTGTTTTCCATTGGAGAGCTTTGATTTAAGTACTCTCATGTTTTTGTTCACCTCTATGGTTTCAATGATTTGTTGGGATTTATAAGCTCTGATATTTCTGCGTATCATCTTTTTTACTTTTTTATTTATGGTATTGTAATTGGGTGGGTCGCGGCAGGTATCCCTTCTCTCCTTTATTAGTTGTTTTGTTTCCACTGATAGTCTGGTTTCTTTTTCGTTTCTTATCTTGCTACAGATCTTTTTGTGACTGTTTGAATGTCATCTGTTACGCTTATTGCAATATCATCTATACTCATTTCTTGTAGACTTTCTGGTAGTTTCATTTTCTTTTTAATTTCGTTTTCGTAATCATTTTTGTTGAGGGTCAGAAACTCGGCTGTTGGAAATTTCTATTTGTTTACCAACTACTTTCTTTCAATTTTTGTGTTTATGAGGATCTTTGCGCGGACTGTGGTCACTTCCTGTGCTAAATTTGTTTAATACTGAGATGTCTTTGCATATGTTTTTATTGTTAGAAAGTATGAAATCTATTTAATTTTTTGTCCGGCCAGGGACAAAAAATGCGCTCTTCCAGGTCCATCTTCTTTGGTTTTGTTTTTTAAAGAAAGTGTTTAGAGAGAATAGTTTTTCGGTGTTGAGGTAGTTATTTAATGTCTCTCCTCTTTCGTTCCTTGTCCCCAGGCCAAAATTTCCTACGTATTCGGTGTCTTATGAATGTCTTTTGCCTATTTTGGCGTTAAAATCTCCAGTAATAACTGTGTGTACGTTTTTTACATGTTCTTAGAGCTGGTGATATCTTCATATAGTTGTTCGATGGATTCGTCGTCTGCGCTGCTAGTTGGTGGATAGCAGTGTATCACTTGGACTTGATATTTGTTATTTAACCTTAGTACGAGATTTACTCTTTCTGATATTGCGTGGTACTTGACTACTTGATGTTTTATGTTGCGATTCACGATAAATGCTACACCACCGATTCCCTGGTTTGTTTCTAAGTTATTCTCATATAGGACGTGTCCCGATTTTAGGGTGGTTCTCTTCTCTCCTTTGAGTCTTGTCTCGCATATTCCTATGATATCCCATTTTATAGCTTCCAGTTCTTCTTCGAGTTCTTCCAGGTGGTTTTCTGATCTCATAGTCCGCATGTTGTATGTTGCTATGTAGATTTTGTGTGTGTATCTTGGTTTATGTTGTCTGAAGATGGTCGATTTTTTGACTCCCCCAGAATACGTGAGGCTGTCCGATTTTACGTCGGAGCGGGATTCCGAATTTGGTGTTCTACCCGCCTGAGGTATTTTTATTTTGTATTTCGACATTTCATTTGTTATATTGCATGGAATTTTGCAAGGTTTTGGCAGTTAAAACGTCACGCTTGCCCTGCGTGTTGACGAGTTTTTGATTCCGGCCGATCCTCAGGATGCAGACGCCGTTTGTAGCCGTCCCTCTGGGTTCAGACGCTGCGTGTTCGCCATATCTGACTACCCTCGCTTAGTTTGGCCTGTAGGTCAATACAGTTTACCGGGGTGTGGCAGCTTGGAGCCATAAGTGAGAGCTGGGTACCCTGCGAGGACCAGTTATCGTTAGCCATCTCCTGTCTTTAACATTTGATGTGACCGCTATTGATAAAGGGTACTACGTCTGCAGCGTAACCCCATACAGCCCTGTGATACCGTTTCTGATAACTGAAATTAAAGATACAACACCAGGCGCGGGTCCTTTTTCATAGAGCTACCCTAACCAATCACATCACCAATTTTCACTTATAGTTATACTCAGCAACGCAGCTTTCAATACCCACAACAGCAAATGCGAGTAAAATCAATTAATGACAAACAAACTAAGACAACTGGACCATACTGAATCCCCTTTGTCTTACAAGACCAACCAGACAATCCCGCTTCCGTTTCCCTACATCAACGCTACTCGAACACTTACAAAATCAACTGACTACTGGACAATAAAATAATTTTTTCTTGTCATTGGAATTGGAAAGTTTATTTAATCAGATTATTAACCTAGAATAAGAGAATGCTCATTTTTGTTTTTTATTTAGATTAAGACTACATGTATTAAACAAGGGCGGAAAGACCGATAGGTCGATAGCCTTTTTTAGAAATAAAGATGTTTACTACTACTACCATCATATATAAATTTCATGGCATCTGTATATGCCAATTTTTTTGCCAAGCTCCGATGTCACGTGTTTTCCACATAAACAGCCATACAGCTATTGAAATTAACAATTTTCAAAATAACATAACAAAGATAATTTTTTAAAGATCAACAATTTGTTTTGAGGTAATCGAAATTCTAGAAGCGCAGTGAAAATTGTTTTTATTTTGGATAGAAAAAATGCTCTAAATTGATTACAGAAATTAATGTAAACATTATATAAAGTATACTTGATATACCTATATGTATAATGTATATACTTGATATATAGCTCTGCTGGAGATAAATCTTGTATAAAAACGTGAATAGGCTAGGAAGTATCCAGTATATAGTGGCACTAATTGATGCCATTTCGTTCTAAACATTCATAAGAAACTATTGCAATGATGGTCATTGCTACTCGGTCATTAAACCTACTGGCGTTTTCTCAACTGGCAATTTTCATATTATTAGCGATATATGGTCGGATATTTCAATTGCAATAAAGGATAAACCATCAATAATCCTGCAGTATAGCAATCCTATGTACTGCGCATGGTCCTAATTATCTCCTACTGTGTAAATAGTCAGACTTTTTGGATAACTTGTTTAGTTATACTAAGATTTTCTTATGTTGCAAAATATAAAAAAATAATAAAAATAAATTTGCACCACACGAATGAATTATATTGGCATAAAATATAAACACTAAATAATATAATAACAATATAACAATAAATAACCTTATTATCCTTTGGTAAAATATATTTTACGTAGTTTCAATCGCCTGATAGGAATGAACATTTATATTAAAAAATTCAGCACGTTTTTAAAAAAAAACTATCAAATATTGATATAAATCACAGGAACATTCTGGTTTGTTATTACTATTATATTTTCATTAATGTAACTGTTAACAACAATGTAAATATAATAGAATAAGAAAATTGTATACTGGTTTTATGTAATATTTCTAACGGAACATTTGGATTTTGAATTAAATTTTAGGTCTAACAACAATAGAAGTTACTTTGAAAAAGATCAAATAACCCAATTCCTTTTCCAGATATATTATTTATGAACAATGTAAACAATTTGGTAACTCTTGCACTTTAATTTTAACTCAAGTCATCTAATAATGATCAAAAGTTTTTCTGTCAGATCGCAAATAATTTATAATAAGTTTAATTTGATAAACGAAAAATAATTTGTATACGAAATTTCAGATTTTAATAGTTATCCAAATTATTTTATTCCTTTAATAGTTCCACCAAAATTGCAAATTTACAAATAAAAAAATAATCAGACAAAATAAACCAAATAGGTCATTAATTAAATTTTAGAACTATCTGAAAACACAAAATACTATTCATCACAATCATCATCATTGAGCCCTGTTTGTCCATTGTTGGAAATAGGCCTCCTCTAAGCATTTCCATGTCGATCCTGAGCTGAGGCAATCCAATTGGATGATATTATTTTCATATCATCTGTCCAGCGGGTCGATGGTCTTCCCCTGCTTCTTTTGTTGACCCTACGTCTCTACTCCAGAATCTTCTTTGTCCATCTTCCATCCTTTAACCTTGCAATGTGTCCTGCCCATCGCCCTTTTGCCCTAGTAATGTGCTCAATAATATCATATACTTTAGTCCTTCCTCTCAGATCCTCGTTCTTCACCCTGTTCGTTAATGTCAGTCCAAACATTGACCTTTCCATTTTTCGCTGTGCTTTAGGGTTTCTGCCCCGGGTGTTAAAATTGGCAACACGCATTGATTATAAGCTTTTCGTTTTAGTCTTATTGGTATGTTGGATTTGCATATGTTGCGTAGGTTGCCGGTTGCTGCCCATCCCAGAGTCACTCTCCTTGCCAGTTCGCACGTTTGATTGTCGCTACTGACTTCTACCTCATATCCCAGATATATGTATTTTTCCACTGGTTCAATTGTTGATCCGCGTACTCCTATTTGTTCACTTGGTACTAAGTTTTACATCAACTTAGTTTTGCTGTAATTGATTTGCAATCCGACTTCCTGTGAGACATTTTTAAGATCTATAACTATGTTCGTAGCATCTTCTAGATTGTCGGTTATTAGAACTATGTCGTCATCAAACCGATGGTAATTTAGTTGTTCGGCATCGATTCTGACTCCCTTAGTGTCTCACTTGAGGTCCTTGAACGCATTTTCTAAAATAGCGGTAAATATTTTCGACGACATGGTATCTTCCTGTCTAAATCCGCGTTTGACGTTAATTTTTCTCCTGTTGGCGTGGAGTTTGACTGTAGTTGACGCATTCCTATAGATCTTTAGGATAATTTAGTAGCCTTTAGTCCACACGTGATTCCTTTAGACATTTCATAATTGCATCAAACTCCACAGGGTCAAATGCCTTCTGAAAGTCCACAAATAGTAGAACCAGTGGTCGGCTGTACTCATTAGTTGTTTCTATAAGTACTTGGAGGTGGTCGTTAGCTCCATATCCGATCCTCCAAGTTATATAGCCTCTATGGCAAAATACAATAAAAGCCAATTAACACAAATTTTAAATTATATATTTTTTAGTATAATAATTTTACATAAGTGAAACCTAAATATCACCATGTAATAAATTTTAAAAAATCAGATATAAAAAAAATAGAATTTTTTATAATAATCACTCATTTGTCAACATGTTTTTACTAATTGTCACCGCAAGCAATGGGATGTTTAAATAATTTTAACAACAGAACTATTACCGAAAAAATTGAAGATGGTGGTTTCGTTTTATTCAATCAAGAGAATTGTGTATAGTCCTATTCATTTAATAGAATAAATACATTGCTAAATTAATCAAGAAACTTAGGTATCAATTTAAAAATATTTAAATAATTGATAAAAAGAAAATTTAAACATTAGTATGCGATAATTTATAAAAATGATTTTGTGCAAACTTCTAACATAAACAATAAAATTTCTAAATTAATCTTTTATACTAATTGGGATTAGGATCAGATAGAAACTTAAATTTAAGCGGTAAGAGAAAAATTGACTAAGATGTGAGATTTTCTATATTGTTTCGTATATTTTCCTGACTGTACTTCAATCCACTCCAATATATTCCTGGGTTTCAGTCAATTTTATTGTTTATTATTTAAAATGTTACAAATACGTTTCGGTGTCTTTCTCCACCACCATCAGTTTGTCTAAAATATATATTTTTACATTTACAGTTATCATCAATTTAAATAGAAAACTTTCACCAAAATACACATATTAAAATACAAATCACACACATATTAAAAAGTACATCAAGAACATTGGTTTTCAGGTGATGAGTCAGGACAAACATATCTGGGAAAAGACTAGAATCTATTGTTTAGAGATTAAAATTTAAATTTAACTTACGCGTATAGTTGTTTCTACCTTAACATTTAACTGGTCACTGAATTTTCCATATTTTACTCGATATCAAGCGAGCGAAACAAAAAAAATTGTTTATCTTTCGCCTTTTCTTTGCATTCTAGGAATTGCTTGGCAATTCCTCAATATCAGGTGTTTATACTTCATTTACTTGGTCCAATCAGTTCATGCATGCGATCATTTAATTAGTGTATGATACACAGAGCTAAGATTGTCTGTGTCTGATCTGAAATTCATTACATTCTGATGTTTTTTAATCTGTATAATTTCATGGATTCTTCTCTTATTATAGTTGTTTTCATTGAATAATATTTGTGTGTTATCGAAATCAAAATCATGCAACTTTTGTTGTGCATGTTGTGCTAATGCTGTTCCATTTTCGTTAACCTTTCTTAAGCTATACTTATGTTCGTATATTCTTTTCTTTAAATATTGCCCTGTTTGACCTATGTATGTGTTGTCACAGTTCAAACAGTCAATCTTGTATATTACGTTAGGTGTGTCCAACTTATCGCTTCTAGGTTTAAATTTTGTAAAACATTCTTTTGCCAAGTTGTTTTTAGTTTTTTCCGCTATAGTAATATTATGTGGTTTTAAAACATTTTTTATTTTTGTGTTGATTTCTGGTATGTACGGTAATGATACATACTTGATAACATTTTAAATAATAAACAATAAAATTGACTGAAACCCAGGAATATATTGGAGTGAATTTTCTATATTACAGTTTCATCAAGAATTCGTCCATAACGCATCAAGTTGCAATTATTATCATACTATAGAACATAATAAAAGAATCCCCAAATAAGCCATTTTTTAACGAATACGATTAAATTAATTTGTTAATTCGATATTGATAAGTTTGAGGAAAGTTGGTGAAAGTTGTAAATCAGTTAGTGTATGAAGAGTACTTAGAGTAGGTAGGAATTGAAACTTCTAAAATACTATTTAACAAAAATTGTAGGTTCGTAAAGGGGATATTTTCCATATACGATTCAACTGCTGAACACTGGTTAAAGTTTCGCAGTTTGGTTGTGATCAAGAGATACAAGTTTACATGCGATTTTCAAGCTTCAAAATTCGTCCGGCTCCGGCTCCAGCTTAATCAGAAACGGGTAATATCAAGATAGGGATTTTATGTCGCTCAAATCACATGACAAAAACAGCTCAGACCAATTCTTAAAAGCCATAAAAATCATTAGGCCCCAAACCCAACACCATATACTGTCAAAGTGTGACGCTAATCCCCATATTTTTTCGTCTTACAATGACTTTTGTTACGGTTTGGTATAATATTTATATGCGGCTTTGTGAGCTTTTATTTGTCCATTCTGATAATCTTCGGAACTTTCTTTGTGCTAGCCACGTTTCGTCTCGCTAGCTTCATACGTCACGGAGGCATCTAATGTGAAAAGGATATGAGCGTATAATGGAAATATTACTGGCTGAAGATTAGACGGCTAATACTGTGAAATTAGTCATCATCTTGGCGCCCAAAAAGTTTTACTTTGAAGAACTTGATTATCCTTTGGAGGGCATTCGTAATTATTTTCGCTACAAATTATCCATTGCAAGGTCAGAATTGATGAAGCTTATGCAATTTGGAAAACCAACAGGAAATGTTTTAGTTATATATTATGTTTGCAAGTTTCATACAGAGTGGTCGCTATCTAATGGAATAAGTTTACACAGTTTAATTATTTCTGCAGAAATGTCTGAATTTTGAAAAGTTGCAGAGCTCTCACAAATGCAGAAAAATAGTACTGCACCAAAACCTGACTTGAAATACAAATACCACAATTAAGTACTTGATTTTATTCAAGTAAAATAAGTCAATTACATTGTTACTATTTCATATGCTATATCAGATTTGAATTACTTGAAAACTGACTATAAGTAACAGGGAGAATTTCAATGCGGCGAAGTATGTTGAATTTGATATAAAATAAGCGATACTAACGGTAATTATGTTTGCAACTGCTCTCATTGGAACACAATTGTTACTGAAACAAGTGGGTTTTTCGGGTTTTTAGGCCGTCGTTCGGTAGAATTTCTTCTTGACGTTTCGCAAGCACGTGTGGCTTGCATCTTCAGAAGTGGTTTGCTTGAACGCTTACATTGTTCTGATGCGATTCCTCGGGCGCAGTCCGTATTTATGCACCGGTCGCGATGATGTGGTTTGTGATGACGTGGCCTGTGTCATCGGAGCTTGCGCATTCTGTTGACTGTTGCTATCGTCCGGTGTACATGATTCTCTCTCCTGTCCTGAGCTGTTGTTTTTTCTTGCTGTTTTTGCGTTGGTGAGTGCTGGAAACCATATCCTGTTCAGCGCCATTGTCTCTTCTTTTCTGTTGAAATTGTCGTCGTGTTTGTAGATTTCAATGGCTTCTCGTATTAGTCGGGGGCGATACCCTGTTGTCGTGGCCAGGACCTGTGCCTCTCCGAAATATATGTTGTGTGTTCCATCGCTGAGGGCATGTTCCGTCACTGCCGACTTCTCCACATGTCCAAGTTTGCAATTCCGTCGATGTTCTTCTAATCTTGTCGCAACCGATCTCTTAGTAGTTCCTATGTAGACGCTTCCACAGGAGCATGGAATCCGGTAGATTCCCGCAGTTGCTAGGTGAGGTCTTTTGTCTTTAACTGACCCTAGACATTCTCGGATCTTTGTTGTGGGCTTGTAGACCGTTCTTATGTTGTGTTTTCTCAAGAGCCTCCCAATTCTGTCCGTAACCCTGGGAACATAGGGCAGGAAAGCTTTCAGAGTAGACTCACTTTTTTCAGCACGTCCCACTCCTACAGCTTTTTTGATGTCCAACTGGGAATATCCGTTCTGAAGAAAAGCTTTTTCCAAGTGCTGTAGTTCCGTTGTTAGATGTTGTGGTCCACATATTTTTCTGGCTCTATCCGTGAGAGTCTTAATGATTCCCTGCTTCTGACTCGGATGGTGGTTAGATAGACTGTGGAATGGAGATTACTACGAGCAAAAGGAAGGAGTAGCCATGGGAAGCCCAGTCAGTCCGGTGGTGGCGAATCTATTCATGGAGAAGTTTGAGGAAGCAGCGTTGAGCACCGCACCCCTTAAACCAACGATATGGTACCGATATGTCGATGACACGTTCGTGCTATGGAGGCATGGACGCAAAAACCTGGACATGTTCCTCGACCATCTAAACAAACAGCACCCAGACATCCAATTCACCATGGAAGTTGAACAAAACCACCAACTGGCCTTCCTGGATGTTTTGGTGTCTAGGCAGGGGAATCGTTTGGATCACAAGGTAAATCGAAAAGCCACCCACACAGACAGATATCTTCACAAGCTATCTAACCACCATCCGAGTCAGAAGCAGGGAATCATTAAGACTCTCACGGATAGAGCCAGAAAAATATGTGGACCACAACATCTAACAACGGAACTACAGCACTTGGAGAAAGCTTTTCTTCAGAACGGATATTCCCAGTTGGACATCAAAAAAGCTGTAGGAGTGGGACGTGCTGAAAAAAGTGAGTCTACTCTGAAAGCTTTCCTGCCCTATGTTCCCAGGGTTACGGACAGAATTGGGAGGCTCTTGAGGAAACACAACATAAGAACGGTCTACAAGCCCACTACAAAGATCCGAGAATGTCTAGGGTCAGTTAAAGACAAAAGACCTCACCTAGCAACTGCGGGAATCTACCGGATTCCATGCTCCTGTGGAAGCGTCTACATAGGAACTACTAAGAGATCGGTTACGACAAGATTAGAAGAACATCGACGGAATTGCAAACTTGGACATGTGGAGAAGTCGGCAGTGGCGGAACATGCCCTCAGCGATGGAACACACAACATATATTTCGGAGAGGCACAGGTCCTGGCCACGACAACAGGGTATCGCCCCCGACTAATACGAGAAGTCATTGAAATCTACAAACACGACGACAATTTCAACAGAAAAGAAGAGACAATGGCGCTGAACAGGATATGGTCTCCAGCACTCACCAACGCAAAAACAGCAAGAAAAAACAACAGCTCAGGACAGGAGAGAGAATCATGTACACCGGAGGATAGCAACAGCCAACCGAATGCGCAAGCTCCGATGACACAGGCCACGTCATCACAAACCACATCATCGCGACCGGTGCATAAATACGGACTGCGCCCGAGGAATCGCATCAGAACAGTGTAAGCGTTCAAGCAAACCACTTCTGAAGATGCAAGCCACACGTGCTTGCGAAACGTCAAGAAGAAATTCTACCGAACGACGGCCTAAAAACCCGAAAAACCCACTTGTTTCAAGGAATGGCCTCGAAAGTCTATCTCTTTTGATACAATTGTTACTGATATAAAAACACTGATTCGCTTTAGATCTACCAGTAACTTTCTATGACAAATGTTTATACTGTCTGCACTTTTCAGTCTAATCGATTTTTGTTTATTGTAATACAAACTTATTTCAGTATTTTGTATCTATACAGGGTTATTCACGCTATACGGAACGGAAGTTTGCGGCTAAACCGTTTGATTTTTAAAAACTATCATTTTATGAATTGGCAGACACCTACCGGGCGCACATTTTAAAAATATTTTTGTAATGTACAGAGTATCCCAAAAGCTCTAAAAGTATTAAATTTGTGTTTTTTTAATGAATATTATTGCATTTTTGGATTCTCTAAGCAAAATAAGTGTCTGTTTTAATAAGGTTTATAATACCTAAATCTTAAGGGTTTTTAAATAATACGAATTTAATCAAAATCTAATCTAATTTGCACGTGTCAAATAATTTAAAAGTATTTAAGTTATGTAAGCGTAATTTATAGTGAAGTGTAACAAGACATAATATTTTATATCCCAATGATAATAAACTTACCGTGTTATACAGGGTGTCCACAAATTTAAACTAATCAAATAAGATCTTTAACTGGCTATAACTTGATTAATTTAAATACAACCCCATATTTTTTAACTTACCAGGAAATGCAATTTTTAATTACCTATCGAATGGTATTAGGATGTTAATAGCTAACATTTTGCCTTTTTACAAAATACGCCAAATAATCGTTCTGTACACCATTTGGTGTTGTTTAATTTAAGTTTCCAATGTATCTAAGTTGCCTATGGCATTAACACATGTCAAATCATTTGTTCTATTCGCCAGTTTACTCTGCAAAGTCCCTTTTTGCTAGCTAGAGTGGTATTGTTTTTTGTAATTGTAGACGTGTTGGTCGTTATTTTAATATTATTATTGTGTTGCTTCGTGAAAATGAAGAATTATCCTAAATAAGAGCGTATTGACATGATTTTCACTCTTGGAGAATGTCATACAAATTGTTTATTAGCTTCTCGAGTTCATGCTCAAAAGTTTTTTGCTCAAAAATTTCACCTGAAAGAAATCATCCTAAGCCAGCCGTTTTTGGGCGCTTTTTACATGAGTTGAGGGAGTGTCAATTATAAAAAACTCACTACAAGGAAATCTGTCACGGAAGATGCAGAAATGTTTTCACGGTAATTGGTTCAGTTATCCAAAATCCCAATATTAGTCAAAATCTAACATCCAAAAGTACTAACATTAGTCAATCAAGTATTTTCAGAATTATTAAAAAGCACAACTTTTATCCGTTAAAAATTCAGCTTTGCCAAGAACTTTATGAAAATGATTTTAAAACCGATTAGATAAAGTGGCAGAAAATGAAAAGTTTTTCGATAATATTTTATTTAGTGATGAATGTACTTTTTAAAATATTGGTCTCGTGAATAGACACAACAACACAATACAGGGTCATGAAAAATCAAAAAATGTGGTCAGTTAATGTGTGGGGTGGAATACTGGGCCCATATTTAATTGGACCCTATTTTTTTGGAAGGACATCTAAATGGCTTGATGTCTCCAGTTTCTAATTAATAATCTTTCAGTTTTATTAGAAGAAGTCCTTGAAATATTATAACCAACATGTGGCTTTAATTGGATGGAGTTCCACCACAGTATCATTGCGAAGTTTGGCAATTTTTAAACCAGCAGCACCAACAGGTGGATTGGCAGCAATGGATTTCAACATTGGCCCCCCAGATCTCCGGACTTAACTCGACTAGATTTCTTTTTGTTGGGGTACATAAAAGGAATTGTCCACCATACGATTCCGACAACTTCACACGATCTGAAAATACACATAAGAGACGCTTTTAAAACTGTAAAATGTTTTTATGCTTTTAAAACTGTTTTGAAAAAAGAAGTTACAAGTGTTTGGAAATGACCGGTCAACATTTCGAACATTTGTTATAATTAATTTTCCTTTGTTTTATGTTATTGTTGATATGTTATTGTTGGTATGTTATTTAAAGCTTTTAATTAAAAAAACACCAACTGGTGCAGATAACGATTATTTGGCGTATTTTGTAAAAAGGCAAAAACTTAGCTATTAACATCCTAACACCATTCGATAGGTAATTAAAAATTGCATTTCCTGGTAAGTTAAAAAAGATTGGGTTGCATTTAAATTAATCAAGTTATAGCCCCGTAAAGTTCTTATTTGATTAGTTTAAATTTGTGGACACCCTGTATATCATACTAAGTTTATTTTCATTGCGATATAAAATATGATTTCTTGTTACACTTCACTACAAATTACGCATATATAGCTAAAATAATTCTAAAGTATTTGACACATCAAAATTATATTAGATTTTAATAAAATTCGGATTGTTTCAAAAACCTTAAGATTTAGGTATTATAAACCTTATAATATTATAACAAACACTTATTTTGTTCAGAGAATCGAAAAATGCAATAATATATAGGGTATTTCATTTAAAAGAACACATCTTTGATACTTTTAGGGCTTTT
Organism: Dendroctonus valens; assembly: GCA_024550625.1. Lineage (NCBI taxonomy): Eukaryota > Metazoa > Arthropoda > Insecta > Coleoptera > Curculionidae > Dendroctonus > Dendroctonus valens. The sequence continues at coordinate 1,034,373 of JAJTJO010000090.1, read as the reverse complement.
GGGACACACTGTACATTACAAAAATATTCTTAAAATGTGTGCCCGGTAGGCGTCTGTGGATCCATCAAATAATACTTTGTAAAAATCAAACGGTTTAGCCGCAAACTTCCGTGCCGTATAGAGTGAATAACCCTGTATATATCTACAGGGTGATTCAAAATTGGCGTCGTTCCTTTTAAGGGGTTATAGGGGCTCACTTGGAGAGTACGAGAAAAATATTGAAAAAAACTTTTTCGAAAATTTCTAGAATATATTAACAGTTGGAAATCGAATTTCAACTTTGTTATTAAGTATTATTTTAAAATAGTCCCATGTTTGATTGGTAGCCTATTGGAATACTAAACTATTCGAAAAGAAAAATAACCATTTTTTGCATCAAATTACGAAAAATTTTTATATTCAGAAATACCCCTTCTACTATTTTTTGATGAAGATTCCAAGCCGCAATGATGTATTTTGCCAATAACAGATAGTTACAGGTAGATAACCTTCGTCAATAATTCATTCCAATGTATTCCTGGGTTTCAGTCAATTTTATTGTTTATTATTTAAAATGTTACAAATACGTTTCGGTGTCTTTATCCACCATCATCAGTTTGTCTAAAATATACATTTACAGTTATCATCAAATTAAATAGAAAACTTTCACCAAAATTCACATATTAAAATACAAATCACACACATATTAAAAAATACATCCAGAACATTGGTTTTCAGGTGACGAGTCAGGACAAACATGTCTGGGAGAAGACTAGAATCTATTGTTTAGAGATCTAAATTCAACTTACGTATACAGTGTGTCCAGTATAAAATGATGTACATGGGGATATTGTAAACCGTTAAAGATACAGAGTGGACCAAATGGGGAAAAAGTTGCGCAATCAAGTGCCTATAAATAATCTGTCATCAATTTCTTTGAACTCGGAATAGCAACGAAAATACAGGAAAAAAAAGAAAAAAGTGCTTTTTATAAAATCCTTTATATCGTGTTTATTATAAAATATACAATAACGAAATTTTCAGGGTGGGGGTAAGAAATGAGCGTGAATTTGAAAATAAAGTAAAAAATAATCTAGGCCCACTATGATCAATGAGGCCGAAGTCAACTTTTGTTTTTCTTATGGGCGCCATATTGAATTTCTGCATTTTTAAATTCCCCTTTAAATATGCTCTTCAACCATGTATAACATGTTTATGTTCGGTCAAGATAAATGATTAAAATTAACAAAATTAAGATTTTATGGTAGTAGGCCTTGATATTTCTCTTCAAGTTCCCCATCGTGACGTTAGTTGTCTGTTTTAATTACCTAGGTAACTGTCAAAGTAGAATTTATTGTCAGTGTCAAGTGTTTGAAATTAATTGTGTGTTTCAAAATGAATCACTTTTCAAATTATGAAAAATACGATATGTTGGAGTGTTTTATTCTCTGTCGTCGAAATGAAGCGAAAGCTGAAGAAATGTATTTAAATAAATATTCAGAAAGGCGACAACCTGGTAGAACTATGTTTAGGCGTCTGAAAGACAACCTTGTAGCTTACGGGAGTTTTGCTAAGGTAAAGAAAAACAAACTTCCAGACGAAAATAAAAAAAAATTGGTAATGCAAAGCGTGGTTGAGACACCTCGTACGTCTTTGCGTCAAATTGAAGCCACAACGGGTGTTGCGCGGTCAACGGCGAATAGTATTTTAAAGCTTCATAAATATCACCCCTATCGTGAACGGCCCTGCCAGGGACTCCAGAATGGCGATGCGATTAGAAGAATGGCATCTTGTCAGTGGTTTATTCAAAGAAATAACGAGATACCAAACTTTTCCTTAAAAGTCCTTTGGTCAGATGAGAGCCAATTTACTAAATGTGGACTATTTAATCGTAAAAATACCGTTTTTTGGTCAGATGAAAATCCACGGCTAGTTCGTCAAGTTAGGCACCAAGTTAGGATTGGATTTAACGTCTGGTTAGGTATTGTGGGTACCCACGTGATTGGACCATTTTTTTTAATGAGAACTTAAATTTCGAGAGATATATGAACCTCTTACAAACTAACGTAGCGGAAGCACTTATGGATGTTCCAGTAGCTACCCTGCAAAACTTGTATTTCCAACAAGACGGCGCGCCGCCACATAATGGACGTATTATCACAGAATTTTTAAATCACGAATTTCCCAACAAGTGGATAGGCAACCTGGGACCAGTAAGATGGCCTGCGAGATCCCCTGACATAACACCGCTTGATTTTTTTGCATGGGGTTTCCTCAAAAATGTGGTATACTGTAGATCATACGAAACCGAAGAGGAGCTGAGACACGCTGTTATAGAAGCTGTTAACAGAATTATCAGAAAATCCTGTGAAGCAGTAATGAGACGATGTATGTTGTGCGTGCGGGAAAACGGTGGCTTATTTGAACACCTACTTTAATCCTAAAATGTTACTTGTTCTTTTGCAGTGTTCAATGTATGATCAATAATAATTTAAAGTAATAATTAATAGAAATATCAATGCCTACTACCATAAAATCTTAATTTTGTTAATTTTAATTTATTCCAATGTATTCCTGGGTTTCAGTCAATTTTTCACAATTATGGTGTTATGTGATGGAGTCCTGCGTTTTCATCCCGGGTCTATCTATTGGACTCGTCAGTAGGGCTTAGATAGTATAGCTTAGATCTTTGCAAATCATCTAGAACTCCAGTGCAAAGTAAACCTGGTTGATCACCCAGACCAAGAAGAGGAAGTGGAAAACATAGTAGCCGCCCACTTCCAAAACTGGCAGACAACAACACAAGCTAAGAAAGTCACCAGTGAGATCATCCAGGACATCATCAAGAGGGCAGGAAAGAGAAAGGCCCCTGGACATGATGGAATATCAAATGAGGTTCTCAAGAAAATCCCAAAAACAACAATTGAGGACCTCACCACAGTGGCAAATGCAATCCTGGACCTTCAACACTTCCCAACCACATGGAAGAAGGCAATAGTGGTATTGGTGCCCAAAAAGAGAGCAAGCCGGAAGCTGCTTACGTCTTACAGGCCCATCAGCTTACTACCTATGATGGGCAAGATTATGGAAAGATGTATCCTGACTCACATCCAGGACACAATAGAAGACAAGAAGGTGCTGCTAGATGAGCAACATGGATTCAGGCCGGGTCATAGCACCACCACACTCACAACCCGGCTCACAGCAAGGATCCAGCAAAGGTTAAACCGCCGAGATGGTCTAGGAGCCGTCTTCCTAGACATGTCAAAGGCGTTTGACAAGGTTTGGCACCAGGCCCTGCTAGCCAAGATGATCAAAGCAGGCTTTCCGGGACACCAAACCAAGCTCATCAGCAGTTACCTATCTGGACGCAGCTTCCAGGTCAAAATAGATGGTCAGCTCTCAGCCAGCAAACCGGTGATGTCAGGAGTCCCCCAAGGATCAGTGTTGGGCCCTACCCTCTTCAACATCTACATGGCAGACTTCCCCACCACCAAGACAACAGAGTGCTACATCTACGCAGATGATGTAGCACTCACAGCCACAGGGAAAGTCGCCCACATGAAGGAGAGACTCCAAAGACATCTCGTCCAGGTCCAGAAATGGAGCAGGAAATGGAAAATGGAGTTCAATCCGGTGAAGACACAGACTATATACTTCACCATGAAACGACTCCAGAACCCGCCAGGCCAGCTGGAGCTTGAAGGACAGCGGCTACCATGGAAGTCCAAGATAACCTATCTTGGACTTATCTATGACAAGCGACTGGTCTGGCACGAACAGATCACAGCCACCATATCAAAGGCAAGATACCTGCTCCAGGCCTACTATCCGCTGCTGACAGGTAAGCTCTTCCTAAGAACAAAGGTCAGAGCTTACAAACAGCTAATCAGACCTGTACTGACCTATGGATCACCAGCGTGGTCCACGGCCAGCACCAGCCAGAAACTCAAGCTGGCAAGGATCCAGAACAGGATACTGAGGACAGCAGCCAAGGCCCCGTACTTCGTGAGGAACACAACCCTCCAAAGGGACCTGAAGACAGAAGACCTGCTGGGCAACATCCAGGGCTTAACATCAAAGTTCCTGGATAGGGCCCGGCAAAGCAAGAATCCCACAGTCAGGGATTCTTGCGCCAAGAAGTTCCATTGTGACCGCAGACAGCTCCCTGCGGACACAGTTTAAGAAGCAGACGAGGACCACACGCGATGACCAGTTCCAGCACCACAACGAGGACCATGGACTAGCATAAGTTAGTTAGGAAGCACGAGATGATGTAAATTAGGTTAAGTTAGGTTAAGGTAGGTTAAGGTAGAATAGTACAATTGTTGTCAAAACCGCTAAATGCGAAATGATGTTAACATTAAGGAACCGTAGAATAAGAGCAATAGGAAGATGGAAATTGACTTAGTTGAAATAAATATGTTCCAAAGCAAGGAACCAGATGTCGAGACCAGAGGCCTGCTAGAAGGCTGACAGACATCAAAGAACGTAGGAAAGCGTTATAGGGCAGGGTCTATCTAAGCCCTACTGACGAGTCCAATAGATAGACCCGGGATGAAAACGCAGGACTCCATCACATAACACCATAATTGTGAAAAATTGACTGAAACCCAGGAATACATTGGAATAAATTAAAAATACAGTCAGGAAAAAAATCAATATAGATGGATGCTTGGGAAAAAAAGCAAAATCGGTAGCACGTTTCGCTGACATCTCCAAAGCGCAGAAACCTGTCCCCACATGGATAAATAAATATGCAAAACCATATACCAGATGGCGTGACATGGGTGGCTTTGGAGAGGGAAGCAAAAATGGGTTACAGTATTGACAAGAACGGCTGATAACATCTCGCCGAACACACCTAGACCGAATTAGGATATATATGAGTACACGCATGGAACCAGATGTCGAGACCAGAGGCCTGCTAGAAGGCTGACAGACATCAAAGAACGTAGGAAAGCGTTATAGGGCAGGGTCTATCTAAGCCCTACTGACGAGTCCAATAGATAGACCCGGGATGAAAACGCAGGACTCCATCACATAACACCATAATTGTGAAAAATTGACTGAAACCCAGGAATACATTGGAATAAATTAAAAATACAGTCAGGAAAAAAATCAATATAGTTAATTTTAATTATTTATCTTGACCGAACATAAACATGTTATACATGGTTCAAGAGCATATTTAAAGGGGAATTTAAAAATGCAGAAATTCAATATGGCGCCCATAAGAAAAACAAAAGTTGACTTCGGCCTCATTGAACATAGTGGGCTTAGATTATTTTTTACTTGATTTTCAAATTCACGCTCATTTCATACCCCCACCCTGAAAATTTGGTTATTGTATCTTTTATAATAAACACGATATAAAGGATTTTATAAAACGCACTTTTTTCTTTTTTTCCCTCTATATCCGTTGCTATTCCGAGTTCAAAGAAGTTGATGACAGATTATTTATAGGCACTTGATTGCGCAACTTTTTCCCCATTTGGTCCACCCTGTAACTCTAACGGTTTCCAATATCCCCATGTACATCATTTTATACTGGACACACTGTATAGTTGCTACCAACTTCACATTTGACTGGTCACTGAATTTTCCATATTTTATTCGATATCAAGCGAGCGAAACAAAAAAACTGTTTTGGAATGTTTACTGAATCCCCTTTGTCTTACAAGACCAACCAGACAATCCCGCTTCCGTTTCCCTACATTAACGCTACTCGAACACTTACAAACGCAACGGACTAGTGGACAATAAAATGATTTCTTCTTGCCACTGAAATCTTATTTATTTAATAGTATTGTTAACCTAGAATGGGAGAATTTTCATATTTGTTTTTTATTTAGATTAAGACTGCATGTATTAAACAAGGGCAGAAATACCGATAGGTCGATAGCCTTTTTTAGAAATAAAGATGTTTACTACTACTATTGTTAACCTAGAATAGGAGAATTTTCATATTTGTTTTCTATTTAGATTAAGACTGCATGTATTAAACAAGGGCAGAAAGACCGATAGGTCGATAGCCTTTTTTAGAAATAAAGATGTTTACTACTACTATAAATCATTGATACATAACCTTACACAGGAGGTGTTTGTTTACATGTGTGGGGGATTTAGGTATATCACTCATCTGCCCCAAAAAAGTTGGCAGCACTGACGGCAAAGTGAAAGCGTTATCCTAACCTGAAAATATTTATTTTGCTTTATCTTTCTTTGTTTTGTGTTTACCCATGGTTACTACAATTTTCAATAATTAAGAACTATATATATAATATTAGAATAAAGTAACAGGTATTTACGTAATGTTAATGAGACAGATTACCTTGAAAAACATTGTTGCCAGCCATCTGATCTAGTTTTTTGCAAATATCTCAGTTTTTAATACCAATGATTTTTGTTACTATTTTTCCTGTTCTCCTAAAACACCCCCAGACAACACCCCCAACTGACAGCTGTAAGCAGTCCTTTGGCATTTGGTTGCATTAAAAATGACCAGTTTTGTCATGGCAACTAAGAGTGACAGTATTTAAAATAAGATGAAACATATGAAAACATTAAATTCACAATATTTCAAAAACTAAACTCTTTCGGAATAGGCAACTTTACACAAACTTACCCTTAATTTTAACACTGAATAAGATAAAACTATCAAAAATGGGGGTTTCCATTTAAAAAAATTGATTTCGGGTGGTTTTCTCAACGTCATTTTCAAACTTTTTTTATAAAAAGTGTGAAAGTTTTCTATTTAAATTGATGATAACTGTAAATGTAAAAATATATATTTTAGACCAACTGATGATGGTGGAGAAAGACACCGAAACGTATTTGTAACATTTTAAATAATAAACAATAAAATTGACTGAAACCCAGGAATGTATTGGAGTGAATTAGTTTTAAACGATGAAAATTCAATGCTTACTAAATATCCGAACTCTCGACGTACATTTGTTTTCTGGAAACCTGCATTTGCATTTTGCATTGCATTGCATTTGCATTGCGGTTGCATTTTAATAAATATTTTGAAAGTACTTACTACTTTGCTAATAAAAAAATTAAACAAAACCTCCGGTGGAATCAACTGAATGGTTACATCCTAATGGATCATTTATGATAAATGCGTACGAAATCTTGTGTGTGTAAGAAAAAAATGTTATTCAAATAATTCAATGTTTTATGAGTTTTTTTACACTGAAAATTGCATAATTCATTTAGTTCTTAGGACTCATAAAGACCAAAGTGAAACGTCTATTTTCAACTGTTGAATCGAATGAGGCCAATCTTAAAACAGTCATGCAGGAAGTGCGAGTAACACGATTTGCGGCTTAAGTTGAACGCAAAACGACCGGCTTAGCAAACGCCACACTTAATGCACCCATTATCTAACTAACTATTTTAAGGAATTTTATTCCGCCGATAAAATTGCGGATGAACTGAAATTTCCGACAAGAACGGTCAACACGTTTGGCTAAATATGATGTTTGGAAATTTGCTAAAGAATCTGATTATTTATGGGAACGTGCATGAACTAAGAAATACTTGTTTTGAAATAATGTCTCGACGGCAACAATTATCGAGGAGATTAAGAAGAGCTTAATGGTTTTAATTATGTATATTTACTTGTGGATGAGTGCAATAATTAGCCAATACATAGGTATTCTAATTATGAAATGTTGATGTCAGATAATCCGCTTTAACCTTTAATATATCAAAAAAAGAATGGAGTACTTTCAGAAACGACATTTATACAGAATCCACTCCAATACATTCCTGGGTTTCAGTCAATTTTACCGTTTATCATTTAAAATGTTACAAATACGTTTCGGTGTCTTTCTCCACCATCATCAGTTTGTGCGTATAGTTGTTTCTACCTTACCATTCAACTGGTAACTTTTCAACTGGACTTTCATTCAACTGGAATGTTAAGGTAGAAACAACTATACGCACAAACTGATGATGGTGGAGAAAGACACCGAAACGTATTTGTAACATTTTAAATGATAAACGGTAAAATTGAAACCCAGGAATGTATTGGAGTGAATTGAAGTACAGTCAGGAAAATATACGAAATTTATACAGAATATCAATTTTATGCAAAGTTATTTTCTTTAATTCTGAATCCTGTGGGAATTATCAAACTTTGGCAGGTCAGACAAGTCTGAAGTTGCGGAAAAAAGCAGAAGATGAATAAGAAGACAAACCCGACTCAAAAGAAAAAGTTATAAAATAAGATCCAAGTTCTCTGCTCTACTTTTGACTGATATTAGTAACATAAAAATTTTTCGAATTGCTATAGCTGGATAATTTGACAAAAACGATTTATACTTAATCTTTTTTTCAAGTATAATAGTTCTATATCACCTTATCTCATCTCTGTAACGCTACAGCCGAAGCTGAGTGGCTCGTAGCTGGCTTTACAATCTGTCCCCATCTATCGCGATTCATCATGCTTTCTTCCGCATCATCGATATTTAGGATTCTTAAATATGTTGTTTTATTATATATCCAGCTAATGTTTGGTCATTTTTCCGTCTGGATTCTCTTCCCACACCTGTTTAATCATTCGTTGGTCCTCTTGCCTTTTAAGATCACTCGCCCATCTAAGCATTTCTGATTTTATTACTTTAAATATGCCTGGTTGGTTATACAACTGTTCCAACTCTCTATTTGGTCTTATGCGGTACTGTTGTGCGGTGTCGTCTTTTGTTGGTCCATATATTCCCTTCAGTATTTTTCTTTCTGAAGTTTTAAGCCGGTTTTCGATCTGTTTTGTTAGTGTCCATGTCTCACAGGCATACCTCACAATGGTTCTTACAATAGGGGTGTAGCTTTTAATCCTCGTGTATCGAAATATGTTTTTATATTTTGTTACACTTTGTAGGGAAAAATAGCAGAGATTAGCACCTTGTATTCTATTATTCCTGTGTCATGTTATAGTTTGAGGTAAAAAGAATAGCAGGTAGATTTAAAACACCCTGTGACATGAAAGTGCTTTTTATAGGATAAACCATTTTCTGCCGCTCTCAAAATGGCTATTTCTTGAAATTTGCATTGAATGCAATCTTGAAAAAGCACAAAGATATGTTTTTTTGCACAACTTTAATCAATGAAATATGTTTTCTTTTGAGACTATTACGACCATTCAAACATAAAATATTGTCGAATCTGAGAAGTAATTTATGTTTGTTCATAAATGTTTAGTCCAGTTGTTCATTTTAAATGAAAACAGTTTTGCGTGCAAATAAAGCAATTTTTCAATAAAGGAATCATTATATTAGACCTGATTTATATTTAGAGATGCCGTAAACTTAATATACGTCTATAAACGATTTCAATTTACTGCAGTGAGTCAATATTCCATCTAAACGTCGGGCTGGACGCATTTACCGCTTAATTCTAGGTAATTGAGATGGTTATCAATTACATTTTAAGAAGTTCCCAAGACTGATCGCATTGCACCATTTGTCGTCATTAATTAAAACGTGACATTGTAGCAAGATGCGTTTTCAACTTTGAGGAAATTACATTATTAATGCTGACGGCAGAGGGAAATTCTCGGAAAATCAGATAATTAAAATGCATCGAAAAAAACTTGATGTTTTATTATAATGCGTTCAAATATGAACATGTTGAAACAGTTTTGGAAAACACCTGAAATATTAATTGTGAAAATTTATAAAAATGTAAGAATTGATAAAAACTTACAATGCCAGATGTTTTTTTATCCTGCAACTCCTAAATATTTGGAAAAAAGAAATCCCATCAAGGAAATAATTGAATAAGAAGTTAAAATCTGGAAGAAAAAGCTTTTTCTTGCTTTCCTCTCCTGGTGGAAAGTACCTACCTACTTTCGCCACAGTTTCCGATGGCGAAATTATCACTTACCCATTACAATAGCTTTCGCCACGCACTTTTCTGACTCGGTAACTAGCAACGGCGGCCATCGAAATCAACGCGCCGAACAAAATGTTCTTCATCCCGCGTGGAAAGTAATAACTTTCGCCACGCACGCTGACAGCTTGACTGTTTGCCACTGACTGTCAGCAACAATTTCAAAGCAGTTTTTATCAAAACCTTATACTTTTCCCGGCTAGTTTCTACCGAGGATCAAAAAAATATATACTGTACAAGAGACGAAAGTTGAAGTTTCGCCACAGCTTGGGCAACATGGGAATTTCAAATAATAACCCATATTGCGGATAGCAAACATGTTTTCAGATACGGATAGTGCGTTAAGAAGTCAATCTATTTTCTAGAGGTCAACACTTTTTTCCAAAGACTTATTTCAATCTCTAATCCTTTTAAGCTTACAGTGTTTCCCTGAAGTAAATGTTGAAAATTCACGTTAATTGTTACAAATTTCGAAACTGAGTTTTGGTTATTATAACATATAAGCACCGAAGAAAATAAATAAATTAAAGCCAATTTTCCTGTGGCTTTTTAAAAACGACATGTTTCACCAGCGTTGTCCAAGTTTAAAAAATTTATATCTCATGGTATATACAGGGTGATTCAAAATTGGCGCCATTACTTTTAAGGGGTTATAGGGGCTCACTTGGAGAGTACAAGAAAAATATGGAAATTTTTTTTCGAAAATTTCTTGAATATACAAACAGTTGAAAATAGAATTTTTGACATTGGATCACAGGACGACTTAATAATTCTCGGAGATCTAAACGCCAGGATCGGAAACAAATGTATGCCAGGAGTAAAAATCCGATACAACGAAGAAGGAAAGCATGAAAGCGGGGAACAATTAATCCAACTGTGTGCTCAAAATGAGCCACGAACAAACAACACCTTTTTCCCACACAAACCACAACACAAATTGACATTTGAAAACCCGCGAGGACACAATTCCGTAATAGATAACGCAATTACCAACAGAAATATCCACTCACGCAGAATCCAAGTCGTCAGGACTCTGACCTCAGCGAATGTCGGAACTAATCGTGGCCTAGTAACTGGCGCAAATTGCAGTAACTCTGAAACTGAAAAAGAGCGAACCTACGAAGGACACTAACAAAATCAACGTGGAGTCTCTATCTGATGCCTCAACAAGATGCACCAACTGAGATTGGAGGAAAAAATCCAGGCCTGCGAAATACAACAGCCTGACAAAGTAGAAACCGCTTGGCAAAAAGTGAAATCGAACATTATAGGAGCTGCGGAAGAAGCACTAGGAAGAAGGCGCCGTACGGGGGGAAGAAATCCAAATACCAAACCGTGGTTCACTCAAGAGGTCAAGACGCTGGCGGTGGCAAAATGGAAGATCTTATCTACAGTACAGATCAAAGTCGATAACGTACAATGAGTACAAGCTTGTAAGAAACAGAGTTAACACACTGGGAAAAAGTCTCCAAGAATATCGAGCGGGACCTTTACGGAGGACAGAAAAAGGTGTGGACTATGCTGAGGAACAGGAAGAAACCCATAAACAAATTCATACAAACTACGAGGACTGGCAGAAACACTTTCGTGAGCTGTACGCCGTGGTCGAATGCAACACCGAAAATACCTTAACACAAATAGACACAAAAACCCACCGATCATGGAACATATCCCGAGAGAGACTAGAACAAGTCGACAGCAAACTGATGAACACAAAGTCATCCGGGGAGGACGAGATATCCAACGAAATGATCAAATAAGACGGCAATCTATTGGATCAGATTCAGGTCCTTTTTAATAAGATACTAGAGGACAATAAGGACATACCCACGGAGTGGAAGCACAGCGTAACAATACAAATATATAAAAAGGGAGCAAAGACCGATGCAGCAAACTACAGAGGAATCGGTCTCCTAAGTATAATGTCAAAAGTCCTCACGAAGATCTTCGACGAGGAAGTTGCTGGCTCTGGGATGGGCGAAGAACAGCAAGGATTCAGGAAGAAGAGGTCCTCTGTAGACGCAATATTTACCATACCACAAATAACTGAGAAAGCCAGAGAATTTAACTAGTCTGCTTTTATGTGTTTCGTTAACCTCGCCCAAGCTTTCGACAGAGAGAGGCTAGATAACGTCGTGCCGCTTCTACAGAAGAGAGATATGCACCTCCTCATAACAACTATCATTGTCAAGCTAAACACCAATAACTACACATCGATAAAAGTAGCTCCATCCATAAAAATGGTAAAAAAGTCTTCTACAATTTTTGATGAACATTCAAAGCTGCAACGATATTTTTGGTCATTAACAGCTAGTTTGAGGTATATAGCTTTTGTGAAGTCAAGAATAACACCCTGTAGACTTCTGTCTAGAATATTTGATGATTTTAAATCCACCAAACAATTTCTGTTATAACCGACAACTTAAATACGATCAGTAAAATGTATTTGAATAATACGAAACTGACCATTAATATGTAAAACAACTTTCCGCCATTCATGAATAGTGAAAAGACTGTTGGTGGCACCTGATCTATCATGAATTGCAAATTTTGACGGAAATGGCAACTAATAAAATTAGCGGATAGGCGCCAAAATGCATATCATCAGCAATCTGCGAAAAGCCTTTAATCAGATCCACTAATGAATAATTAAACATTGGACGGCTTAATCGTTGACATATTCTTATTTGTACCTGAATTCATGAATTTCAATATGATACCAGCGCCACTAACAACGCGCTTCCTTGATTGAAATCAGGAAAAGTCGCTTTCCGTAGGTAGCCAGAAATCGATTTTATTTTCGAACCGACACTCCATATGAAATTTATATGACATGACAGAATTCACATAATTAAAAAGATATGGGAACGTTTTCCTATTTCTAAGAAAATGTTTTGACTTGGAACTGCTTAATTATAAGGAATATTAGAGCACTGCTTAACGGTTAAAGTTATTTAGAGGACACGCTTAAAGTAGTGAATTACTAACAAATATACAAGCTTTAATCTGACCTGGAATATTATAAGTGTCAATAATACGTACTACAGTAATAATAAGAATTATAATAATACATAGTATTATAGTTTTCAGGTTTTGCCGCCAAATGTATTTGGAGGAAAAAAACATTGCGTGTTTTTCATATGGCGTAAATGTTTTTACATTTTTAAAAAGTTAGTCAATAAATTTGTGAATTTGTGGTGCCTTTGCCTTGCGATAATTAGTACTAAAATACTAATAATAGAACTGCATTTTTATTTGAACTGGGTCGACCATAAAAATCAGGTTTGGAATTCAAAAACTAATTTGTAACATGATTGAAAGGTGGTTTTCCCATCCCTTTATGTCCATTAGATGTGCCCTTAGTAACTTGCTTTAATTAAGGAGTTAATTGCTTATTTTATATGAAATGCCCCGTATTTTTAAAGTTGCTAAAATACAGCATTATAAGTTATATTCAATAACAATTATTATGCGTGTGATGTAGATCTCTCTCTCTCTCTCTCTCTCTCTGTAGCTCTTCCAACCCAGGATGGGTCTTGGCTGACTCAACGATTCCCCTCCACAGGGCCCTGTCCATCATTAGCTCTTCTGCTTCCGTGATATTCAGAGTTCGAAGATCTGATGCTATGTTGTCTCTCCGCCGTAGTCGTGGTATTCCTAATGGTCTTCTAGCCGTCGGGGCCTGCTCCCATACTAATTTGACAACTCTTCCGTCTTGCTGTCTTTTGACATGGCCGGCCCATCTCAGTCCTTCCACTTTAATTACTTTCACAATGTTCGGTTGATCATATAGTTGTTCTATTTCCCTGTTTTTTCTACTACGATATTGTTGTGTGGTTTCATCTCTTGTAGGGTCCATATACAGGGTGATTCACGGTCGATGGCGTATTAGACGTTAAAGTAGAACGCGATGCCCGATCTTGAAAACACTGACCTTTCGGGTGGAGATAAAAACTGCTCCAATTACATTTTTTCAAATTGAAAACCCTATATATTAGCTCAAAAACGGGAAGACCGTTAAATTCCCTGTGAAACGATATATCATGTTTCTATATCTAAAGCGTCAAATTTCCGAAATAAATGTAAATTTTGGCAAAAATTCGATTATGTCGGCGTATTTATCAAAATAGCCATGAAATGTCATAATAGTTGAAGATTTTGCAATTCTTCAAACCAGTTGTCAGCTTAGTTATAGATACAGCTTCCGTATGCTTTTTATTGATGCTGAATCTTTCTTGAAACGACATTTGATGAAATTCGTGTATACACAAATACCTCGACATAATCGAATTTTTGCAAAAATGTCCATTTATTTCGGAAATTTGACGCTTTAGGTATAGAAATATGATATATCGTTTCACAGAGAATTTAACGGTCTTCACGTATTTGAGCCAATATACAGGGTGTTCTATTTGAAAAAATGTAATTGGAGCAGTTTTTATCTCTACCCGAAAGGTCAGTATTTTCAGGACATCCTATATAATTTGGAACAAATTGCTGTACGCCGGGCTCAAGCATAAGATTTTCCTAATCCAGTACCAAAATTTTAAATTTCCAGGGATCGAAATATCGTTGTAATACAAAATTCCTTGGGGCTATGTTTTGATTAAAAATAATGAATTTTATTTAATTTTTCGGAAACCGCTTTAGATAGATATAGGAATCGTTATGCAAAAATAATCAGATCTCTCTATATAGCCAATCTAACCGGGCAATAATATACAGGGTGTCTGATTTGAAATATCAATCGGTATAAGCGGCAACCTCGCATTGCTGAAAATATTTTAGGCCGCTAGAGCACATCCGATGACTTCGTTGTACAAATTTGCAGATAGAGCGTTCTCCTTAAACGTCTAATACGCCATTGACCTTGAATCACCCTATATACTCAGTAGGATTTTCCTCTCTGCAATCCTCAATCTGTTCTAGTTCTGTTTCGTCATGGTCCAGGTCTCACAGGCGTACGTCATAATCGGTCTTACAATGGAGTGATATATTCTTATTTCATGTTATTGCGGACATGATAGTGGCACCCAGATATTTAAATTCATGAACTCTTTCGAAGTTGTATCGGTCCATCATCACATTTTGCCCTATTTGATTCCTACGCTCCGTTCTTGATGTGGTCATGTACTTGGTTTTACTATTATTTATTTTTAGGCCTACACTATCCGCTGCAAATTCAATTTTTACAAATTCTTCTTTGACGTTCACAGTTTTGTTTCCAATGATGTCTATATCATCCGCAAAGGCCAACATGAGACGGAGGCCTCAATTTCTGAAAAGAAGAGTCTCCGTTTTTGCCTCCCTCACTACCTTCTCTAAAGCTATATTAAAAAGGAGTGGGGAGATGGCGTCTCCTTGTTTTAGGCCATTATCTATAGTAAAAAATGTTGAAAGCTTTCCTCCGATCCGTACTGCACCTACGGACCTTTCCATGTTGATCTTTGTTAAACTGACAAGTTTATTCAGGATTCCTAGTTCTACCATAGCATTCCACAGCTCCACTCTCAAGACGTTGTTATACGTTTGTTTAAAGTCGATAAAGAGTTCATGTACGACTTTATCGTATTCCCAGCACTTCTCCATTAGCTGGCGGATTATAAAGATCTGATCTACGGTTGACCGATTTTTCTGAATCCACATTTGTAGTCACCAAGCTGATGCTCTACGTAAAGAGTTAATCTTTCGAGTAGTACTATTTATCAATGATATTCCCCGATAGTTGGAGCATCGTAGTGTGTCACCCTTTTTGTGTAGGCGCCGATGACACTCTCTTTCCAACTACTTGGTATTTCTTCTTCCTTCCAAATCTGAAGTATGAGGGTGTGGAAGTGTTTGAGAAAAGTTTCTCCTCCATATTTGAGACACTCTGCTGATATTGTGCATTACCCAGGGATTTGTTATTTTTCAAGTTGCTGATCGCCTTCGTTAGCTCGCCTACTATGCCTAATATTGATAATAATTTTTTTATACTACTAACCTGAGAAGTCACCATTATTTACTCCATTTCCCCACTGAGAAGTAGTATTTCTCTCCCTAAGTCAAAAATAATAATACAAAAGTCCCTAGGTAAATAATGAAAGATGTTTAAGTTATTCATTATGTTTAGTTTGCTCACCTCTCTACGTTCAAGTGAGATTCCATCCATTCCACTTCTAAATCACTGTAACTAAGATTCCCTAATGTTTCGTTTTTTCTATAAGTTTTTCATAGAACTTTTATCTGTTTTCTGGAGACCGATAAATTATATTGCGGCAGTTTGACAACTGAACGTGAACAACTAATGGGAAATTCAAATTCTAATTAAATCAATTTGGGCAATTATCCGCGTTAGTAAAAAAAATTCTATATATACTTCGGCTGAGAGGGCTATTAAATACCTCGCACATTATATGGTTCGGAGCTATGCGCCTCAGGATGTAACCGTGATCGGTATATAATAGCTTACTTCTCGACCTAGGTATATAATGTACTATTATTTAAGAGTTCCTTTTGCTATGTTCTTAAACGTCGTAAGGTTGCCCTAGATTTTTTTTTACTTCTCCCATTTCCTTCACCAGATCTTCTCTTTAGTACCTCGCAGTTGATTGGGTTTGCTTGTATTGAAACTTCCGAGCTAAAATTGCCACTAACTCTTAATAATTGAAATGTTTTGTTTTGGAATGTATGCACGTATTTCTTATCTATTTACATGCTACCCATCTTCTACAGAAAACTTGTATCTATTCACCAATATTCCTTCACGAATGATTTTTTATGAACAATAAAGCGGCAATAATATGCACGTAGGTAATAAAAAAATCATTAAGTTCGAGTTATGTCAGATGGGCGACGATATGCATGTACTAAAGGTCACTTATTTTTATGTTGCACGAGCTGGGGCCAGACCAGGCGCCGAGGTGAATGGTACTTGATCAAGATAAACCATAAGTAATAGGCGTCGGTACTTTTTTGGTTCCGCGGTTATGCATATGCGTGTCTGTGTAATAAATGGTACTTCGACAAAAGATTTAACAGATGAAAGCGAGACTTTTATGGGCGGGAGACGAGACGATCCACTGCACCAACTTGAATGATGGTACTTGTATGCTGGATGGTTCCGAAGCAAGCAAATATTACTCGAATTATTTGAACATAAGCCATTGCGCAAAAAAAGAAAATGTTTAATAACTAACTGCTAATAGTGGCGAGAACTGGGAAGGACATTTAAGAATGAAAAGATTGGTTGTTTACAGCAAAAATACAGTTGAAAGTTTGATTTGAAACTCTTCTTGCATGTAAGAATTCTTCGATGCATCTTCCAGCCCGCATTTCTTTTTCGAACATGCATTTGTATGAATTCTAAAAAAATGTCTTAAGAATACTTAAATACAATCAACTGTTTCAGATTAACCATAGTTGACAAGTACTAGATAATCAATACAAGTACTAATAATAATGGTAGTTTCATGTATATTTACACTAAGCTTAAGGTCGACACATGCTAGTCGAGAGAATCAACATCCTTAAATAAATTCCATTGGATAAATTCAGGAGAACGGACTATAATTCGTTATATATCTAATAATGGAGATTTTAGTTAAATTTAAAACATTTCGAGACATGAATGGCAAGAGAAAAAGACATTCCTATATTACTGATGCGATTCCAATAATTATTTTCTTAAATATATTAAAATATGTGATAAATATGTTAAATGAAATGACAAACAGTAAAAGAGTATGCATTTGTGAAGCCAGGCGATTTTCCTGCAGAATTTGAAAACCAGATTGCTGATAAACAAAGAATATGTTACGTTAATTTGCAATTTGTATACCAGAGTTACTTGAAACTCACTAGCATTTTCTGTTGACTATATTTTCCATCCTCCTTTTTTCAAAGCAGACATTATGTATATTTTGTGCGTTTGTGCGAAAACATGAAAATTAAATAACATCATGGAAATTGGAGATGTACAAAGTTTTTCATAACGTGGTACTTAGCTACAGTTATACTTTGTTTTGAAGTAAATGCATCTCTATATTTTGATCTATTTTTTTTCGATTCGGAAATTTTTTCGATATTTCGGATTTTTCGGACAATTTCAGTGAATACTAACTAAAATACCACAATCATTTTACCTATTCGTATACTCGAGAAATCGCGTTCAAAAGTCTGATCTGGAAAAAATGATCTGATCTTCATGGATAGGTAAATGGATTATTTCAAATGAAAATAACTTTTTCGCATTGTTAACAAAATGGAGAAACGGAAACTTAATCAGCTTGAAAAGTGCTTGTTTTCGCCAAACATGGATAGTTTAGTCAATAATGCGATCATTGATAAATAGATAAAAAATCCTATTAGATAATGGACCCCAATCATTGTCGCTAGTAACTCCAAACAAATAAATAAAAATTTTGCAAAACCCAAACAGTCTCTAAACATTTTCTGTTTCATTTTTCACATTCCATTAATAAAATATGTTATTATAAGTTAAGCAAGCAAGAAACTTGGGAACTTTGGGGTGGAAGGGCTTAAGGTAGGACAATAAATACCAGCCCAAATGTCAACCTCACCTGCTCTTGGTGATCCGGTCCATCCTGCTAGACAACTAACGAGGCACTGACGACCGAGTGATTGCCGGGATAAACAATACCCCACTTACTGGCAAATGGGAATCCAACACATTAAAGACTCATTTAGAGTTCTCCCTAGTATTATCATGATAGCTATGGTCAAAACAAAATTTCAAATGTCCGGATATAGTCCCTCATTCGAATATCCGGGAGGGAATGTTTTGATTGATAGTAAGAAAGGATGCTACAAAAAGATAAAGATGGCAACCATGATATTTGGTACATGGAATGTGCAAACAATGGCGCAGCCTGGAAAGCTGGAAAATACAATTCAAGAGATGAAACGACTTAAACAGCAAATCTTAGGCATTAGCAAGATGAGATGGCCGGGTACAGGAGTTAGTAACAACGAGGAGGACTATTCTGTATATTACTCTCTGACATTAAACAACACTTTCCAGTATGGTGTTGGCTTTAGTGCACAAACAAATTGTAACGTGTATTACCAACTTGGGATTTCGGAAAGGATAGCTCTTCTTCAAATCAATGCAAGACCCGTAAGTGTCAATCTCATCCAAATTTATGCTCCCTACTACAGACTACAGCAACGAGGTCGTAGACCAGTTCTATAAGCAAATATCAGATATCATCAAAGCCTTGCCACAGCATGATATAAATATTATTATGGGTGATTTCAACGCAAAGCTTGGAAAAGAAAGAACTGGAGAACACATTGGAGACTTTGAACTGGGCGAGAGAAATGAGCGTGGCTATACTCTGAGTACATTCGCAGCGGACATGATCTGATTGTAACAAATACCTTCTTTCAACACCATCCTAGAAGATTGTACGAGTGGAAATCGAATGATGGAAAAACTAGGAATAAAATAGACTTCGTACTCATAGTAAGAAATTTAGAAACAGCATCAGAAACGTAAAAACTTATCCAGGAGCAGATGTTCAATCGGATCATAACCCGTTAATAGGAAGAACGGGAATCAGGCTGAAGAAAGTAGAGAAAAAACATATAGGGAGATATGATTTCAGAAGACTAAAAGACACAGTCACAAACAAGTTGGTAAGGAATGAAGTTTTGACAGAGACGGAAGAGCAGGAAAACCATGGAGATGTAGGAAAATACCTTAAAATGCTTCAGGGAAGTATACATAAAGTCAAAGAAAAGTACTTAACGTCACTCAAATAGAGGAAAAATTCTTCGATGACAGACGAGATCCTGGAACTGAAAAAGGAGACTGTTTAAAAATAAAACGAGAGAATACATGAACATTCAGAGAGAAATAAGAGCGAAAATAAGAACAGAAGCTAAGGAAAAAGAGAAACTGGAAAAATGTATAGAAATCGAAGAATGCCAAGCCAAATTTGATAGCTTTAATCTGCACAAGACGGTAAAGGAAATAACGGGCAGAGTTAAAAGAAGAACAGTTAATGTACTTAAGGATAACCAAGGCCGAGTTATAACAAAGAAGTCGGAAATTAAGCAAACCTAGGAAGAGCACATTAAACAACTGTTTGATGACGTGAGAACGGTGCCACCCAATATTGATAAAACAGATGGTCCTCCAATCTTAGAAGGAGAAGTACAGGCAGCTCTGAAAAATGCTAAAGATCAAAAGGCTTTGGATCCCGATGGAGTTCCGGCTTTGATATTAAAGTTGATCGAGGGAAGAATCTAGGGTGGCTTACAAGAGTGTTCAATGTGATCTATGATACGGGCGGCATAACCAGGGAATGGCTGAAATCTGAATTTGTTTCCCTCTCCAAAAAGCCTAATGCTAGGAAATGCCGCGAGTTTCGTACAATAAGCTTGATGTGCCATCTACTGAAGACATTCCTGAAGATAATTCACAGTAGAATATTTAAACTGTGTGAGGAACAGATGTCTGAGAACCAAGTCGGCTTTAGAAGGGCTGCAGGTGCCGTTTCAGCGATGTATACGCATGTTTCGTGGATTACAGGAAGGCGTTTGACCAAGTGCGGCACAAGGAAATGATGGAAGTTCTACAAAAAGCTGGACTGGATGGGAATGACCTGAAAATCATCAGAAATCTCTACTGGAATCAGACGGATTGTGTCAGGGTAAACAGAGAGACAACGGAGGAGATACAAATATTGCGTGGTGTGAGGCAGGGATGCATACTGTCTCCTGTAATTTTAAATCTGTGCTCGGAAGGCCTCTTCAGAGAAGCCCTGCAGGATACTGGCCGGAATCCTGCTAAATGGAAAACGATTGAATAACATAAGGTATGCGGATGATACCGTTATTTTTGCGGACAACCTAGCTTCCTTGCAACTCCTAATGGACAGTGTTATATCATACAGTCGACAAAATGGTTTGGAAATAAACACCAACGAAACAAAGTTCATGATAATCAGTAAAAACCAAAACACCCGCGGTACTTTATTGGTAGACGGAGCTCCTTTAGTGAAAGTCAACAAATACACATACTTGGGCAAGAACGTAAATGATAACTGGGACCATTCTGTGGAAGTCTGAACGCGTATTGAAAAAGCCACAACAGCATTTATCAGGATGAAAAAAGTCTTTACCAGCCACGACTTAAAGCTGGCAACGAAAATTCGTCTATTGCGATGCTACGAGTTTTCGACCCTTTTTTATGGGGTCAAATCGTGGACGCTTAAGGAGGCTTTCTCCAAAAAGTCGACTCATTTGAAATGTGGCTGTACCAAAGAATCCAACGAATAGCTTGGACAGAGAGAATGACCAATACGGAGGGGCTGAGAAGGATGGGAAAGGAAAAAGAAGTCCTGAATACAGTTAAAACTCGAAAGTTACAATATCTGGGACATTTAATGCGCAATGAGAGCAGATATGTCCTTTTGCAGAAGATCCTACAAGGCAAGGTATCTGGAACTAGAGGAGTGGGCAGAAGAAGAATATCGTGGTTGAAAAATTTAAGAACGTGGTTCAACCAATCAGCTACTCAGCTATGGCGAGCCGCAGTTAAAGTTCGAATTGCCAACATGGCTATCATGTTGGCAATTCCGGAAACATGGCAACATCCGGAAAGGATAGGCACTCTAAAAAGAAGAAGCAAGAAACTAAATAAAAGTTATTATTCTCCCAACAGAGAAACGGCGTTTTTATATGATATATATAACACATTTTTGTCATAAATATATATTTTATAATAAATGGATTTTCGATGGTGTTGAACTTTAACACTGGCGAGTATCTTCAACGGCTGGTAAATATTAAATAAGATAATAAACGGTATCACAAGCGTGAAATGACTAGTGAACATTTTCCAAACTGTAATAACTATGGGAAAGAATCGGTAATATCAATTTTCATCTTTTATTTTGTCTTTAAATATAAGGAAACACATTTTGCCAAAATTTTATATTTTAGATACCATGTATGCTTTATATATTAAAACTGTTATAAGCTTCAGAATCCAAAAAATTTAACATACTTAAACTGTCTACACTTTAGGCTCTCCGGTATAAAAAAAAAGAATAGCCAGTCAAATGTGAAGGTTGAAACAACTATACACACAAACTGATGATGGTGGAGAAAGACACCGAAACGTATTTGTGACATTTCGAATATAAACAATAAAATTGACTGAAACCCAGGAATTTTTTTGGATTAAATTGAAATACAGTCAGGAAAATATACACAACAATAATAAAAAAAATTATAAAAATGTGCATCTTTAAGCAGTGTAGCAATGAATCTTACATACACCACCAATATGGCAATCGAAAAACACGAAAGTTATAAAGTAGTTTTCTTTGACTCATGCACCGGAGATCATCAACAAAATCCGTTGATGGTGCAAAATATGCAAATTAAATTTGTAATATTTCTCTCAGTTCATCTAAAATGTTCTTTCTATGTTTTTGTTGTACTAATTTAAATTACTAATATGCGAATACTAGCTTCCTATTGTAGCAGCTTCTTATTACAAATAAATTATACTTTCGAATGCACGAATATATTCTCTCTTCACTCTGTTCTATATAAAATTACCTTTTCCTTGTTCTGTATAAAAGGACTTAAGCGAACAAAAAATTACACATGTAGTTGTAAAATCCTTTTATTTCTTAAAAATGTCTTTTATAATTCTGGGTCAATGTTGTGCATTCATCACTTTAAAACTACAACAAACGCAAGACCAATATAACTACAGCTTCATTATCTTTTCAAAATTATTCCGGTATTTAGCTTGATTTATTTAGAAAAATAATATACAGGGTGTCATCATCGTTAAATGTTCATCGTTAAATCATCATTAAAATAGTACTTCTACATTCTTTGTCTCAAAAGAAGCCCATCTGACGTAACTTTTATTAAAATAAAATGTTTGACTCATCTATAATTGAAGGGAAAGGTTCTTCAAAAAATTTATGATTTTTGAAATAGCAAAGGAACGATACGATGGATTTTAATGACAATTGCTGTGAATTTATTCATAAGAAAAGTAAAAATTTGTTTATAAAAATTTAATAAATTTAATAAAAATGCTCAGAAAAAAATTGTTTTTTGAAAAAACTATGACTGCTACAAGATTTTACAAAGAGCCAATAAAAGTTCAATCAACTTAAAAAGAATCAGTTAATTCCAACAGCGAAATAACAAGTTCTGCTAGTTTTTGTTTCAAGACACTCAAGAATCACTTTCCCAAAACAGAAGAACTCGGTGGAGCTTATAACTTTATATAACTTATAAAACATGAGTCTTATATAAGAATAAAGTCGCAGCGAGTTTCATTAAAATTCATCCCATAATTTTCTCAATATTACAAAAAAAAATTTTTTGGGAGATCTTTTACTATCAGTAGCAGAAGAGCCGGACATTTTTTCTTATTTAAAGTTAAGTCAGATCGTCTTGTATTGCACCAAAAAATGTGTCTAACTACAGATGTATATTCACAACTTTTTACAAAATGTATCAAACATTTTCCAAAATTGCTGAGAAATTGTTCCTGTGTTTGTATGTTTGAAAAGATGGTAATTAATAATGTTTCTTAAATTGTTCTCTTCGAAAATACAAATAAACGAATGTATGAATCGACTTTATTAACAATGTAGACTTGTTAGCAGTGCATACTAGCAGCCTTCCGTCTTCAGCGATTTTCCCACTCGACTTTCTTCCTCGAAAAACTCGCTTTGGCACGTAGCACTTGTTTAAAATAGGTTTGCAATGAGAATTCTTTTAATATATGTTTTAGTTTGCTAATAAAAATATAAAAAGTACTTATCATGTATCAAAATAGTAAAAGGGTGTACCGCCGATACTAAGCCGATTAAAAGAAATATAATACTACTACTAGTCATTATTGTTAATTGTGCCTTCGGCGCTTAAATCAAATGTTGTTAATAACTGAACACAATTTATTAAATACAAATTTTAAATATTTCTTCAAAGCATAATTGAAAACTATACTGTATGCAAATGTCCTCGCGTTTTATTAGTTGAATTGACGTAAGTAGGTATGTACTCCTAGCAGAAATGTGTGTATAACATGCGCTTAAATGCACATTCGCACAATTAGGTATTTACGATCAACTTTATACAAAATTAATATTTCAAGTCCTTATCTAGATAAGCAGTTTAAATTTATATGTTGTCTGCAACAAAATTGATAAACATAGTTATGTGCATGAGTGTGAATGTGAAAACACGTTGCGATTTTAAATTACTTAATTTTCTATGAATATATTGGAGAAATTGCGACTTTTAAGATCCTGTATAATTGCGGCGTATTTAGGAGACGAATGGAAAATCCATTGCGTGTCATTTTATTTACTTGTTTTCATTTCATTTTCATTCAAAATGTACACTTAGAAATGTATACAGTTTCGAATATGTGTTTTTAAGGGGGCTTAAAACTGTATTATTTTTGTATTGTAAGTTGAGCTAAAACGTGTCCTGCTCTAAAAGCAGATTTACTGCACAAAGAAGTAAGTTGGTCAAGTAACGCGAGCATTGATAGTTTCAAATATCTTTTAATCAAAACAGAGAATTATACGGTTTTATTTGCGAAAATTCGGGTCAAAACACATTGAATCATCAACTTAATGCTTCATTTGGGAGCCTTAGATAACAAAAGCGCAACAGTTAAAAAAACAGACAGAATTAACTGTTTTACACTTGGAATTGTGCTGAAAAGCATGACGAGCTATTAGAAGCACGTGAAATTGACATGGTCAATGTTAATCTTCGTTACGTTGACGTAAATGAATCTACGTGTAAATAGCATTTGTTATTATGTCCCGCCGACATATTGTCGTACTTTCTGGTAACAATAGACTTATTGAATACCAATGTTTCAAAGCCGATGTTGAGCAAATGAATTGCAAAATTACAGTGTAAAGTAGCTATGAAGGGTTATTAGTTATGTCGTGTGTTGTGTGTCTAAATAAGTATGAGTATTTAGCCAATGGGTTGGGGAGTGGCTGTATTTCTAGAACCATAAATCGTTCTGAAAAAAAATCGTTCTAAGTAAAGTTATCATAAGAAACGGGTGAGGATTGTTTTCAAGTTTGTACGAAAATGATACCAACTAACAAAACACGTATATCATCTCGGAAAATTGCTGGATAAATTATAACTTTAAATGCATGAGCTAAGGCAACTTCCAACATTAACATTTTAACTTATTCTGAACCATTTCCAGTTCGATTTTTTTTGGTCCCAGTCTCAAAAATCATTTGAAGATTTTTGATCGATATTTTTAGTTATACCGTTCACATTAATGAAGCTGTAAGTCTTATTCGACAGGCATATAAATGAAAATAAACAAATGCATCCAGTAAATTTGTTGGAAAACTTTTCTCATCATTTGTGAATTTTCATGGCCAA
Source organism: Dendroctonus valens (assembly GCA_024550625.1). Lineage (NCBI taxonomy): Eukaryota > Metazoa > Arthropoda > Insecta > Coleoptera > Curculionidae > Dendroctonus > Dendroctonus valens. Next base: position 1,009,083 of record JAJTJO010000090.1, on the reverse strand, counting down.
ACTTTGAGCATTTTTTAGATTTTCTAACCTGTCCTTATGCTTATCTTCCTTAAACATTTAGGCAAATAATCTGTTGATTCCAAAAATACTAGAATCGATTCAATGTTTTAGCACATTTAAAACGTAAATTTTAGACATTATTATTTTAAGGATTATAAGTATAATTATCTAAATAACTTTAATTTGTCTAAATTAGGATTTTTGGCAATTAGTAACCTAAACCGAAACACTTGAAGTGAATATTTTAGCGACCGTAAGCGAGGTATCAAAGTCGAGATTTTCGAAAATGAAGCGAATTTCATTTTAAGATTTTAATGAAATATTCTGTATGAAAACACCAAACAAAAAAAATTTCCATGGAAAAAGATAATGCTAAAAACCTCAATATATTTATTTGATTTTTTTTCCCCTAGAGAGTCTCAAAACCAAAATGTGGCGACTATATGAAAAATTCTTACTTGTTGGAGTAAAACGAATTTTTTAGATATATTAAAATCTGGAAACTTTCTTGTAGGTAAATTATGCAACAAGGCACTATCTTGTATACATATTATGTGGGCGAAATTCGTCTTACATCTGTATGTTAAAAATTATTGGAACATTTATATTAATTTTATTAAACACCTAACAATAAGGTACAAATATGCAACATGCCTTAAAAAAATCATAATTTGTATATTACCGAATTTTTTCATCGAAATGAGGGACGGATCGAAGTTTGTCCACAGTAGCTGAATTTAACATGATCTGTTCCTCCTTCAAATCAATTTTGGTAGCTGAAGCAGTATTCAAAATGAAGATTTATGGCTGATCTAATTTAATGTAATCTTCTGTAATTATTCTAATCTAGCAAGTGTGTAGGTATGCTAAACATAACTCTTAAAAAACTGCTCAAAAATGTTTCATTAGATGCCTGGGAATGTAAAAGAAGCAAAATCAAGAAATAAGCATTCGTAAAGGAAAAACAAGTACTATTATTTACCACCTTCAAGCAACCAGTCAAAGGTTGAAGTAAAAGGATGTCGAACTGGAGACTAGTTATTCGATAGCGTTGAGCAAGGATTCACAAATCATTAATGACTAAACTATTAATTTTATTTACGTTCTCTTTAAATTATTTACAGAGAAATACAATAATATTTCAAATCCATCGACTTTTTACTTGAGTAATTCATTTTATACAGGGTGTCCGGAAATGATGCTCCAAAAATTCAACGGGGTGATTTCAAATGAAAAATTAATGCCTGAATTTTATACATATAGCAGTTTTCTGAAATCTCATACGTGACAGAGTTCCAGGACTTTCACCTTAAGTTTTAATACATATTTTCAGACCTGTTCATCGCTTGTTTACAAATTTAGAAAGAAATGTTGTTCAATATGATCGATAAAAGTCACCATGGGTGTAAAGTAAAAAACGATAACGTTTTATTACCTGTTTTTCCTAATTAATCATCTACAAAGCGACAGAACCGATAAAAACACAGAAAAAACGTTTAATACTACCTTTCAACCAACTACTATACGAAAGCACAAACATGACAAAGGTTTCGGAAAGACTCATACATCTACAGACAAAATAGACAAACAACCCCTACAACTGGACCATACTGAATCCCCTTTGTCTTACAAGACAAACCAGACAATCCCGCTTCCATTTCCTTACATCAACGCTACTCGAACACTTACAAACGCAACTGACTACTGGACAATAAAATAATTTTTTCTTGTCATTAGAATTGGAAAGTTTATTTAATAAGATTATTAACCTAGAATAACAGAATTTTCATATTTGTTTTTTATTTAGATTAAGACTACATGTATTAAACAGGGGCAGAAAGAGCGATAGGTCGATAGCCTTTTTTAGAAATAAAGATGTTTACTACTACTACTACTACCTTTCAAAAATAAGCCATTTTCGATAAAAAAGGAAATAGAGCAACCTGCAATGTATCAATAGCACTTAAATACTACAAAATGAGACATTTTCTACAAGAATGCAACAAATTGAAAATTGGAAGAAATTGCAAATTTGCAAACAAGGGGCCAAATATAATTAAAAGTTTCATTACAATATATAACGGTTTTATAACAACATTTCAAATTGGTGTCCTTATTCTATGAATAGATTAATACTTAGAAGTTGCGACACACGTTAAAAAATATTCGCTCTATTTGCCTAATTTTCGAACAATTGTTAATGATTCTTTCGGTTAACTGTTTAAAATTATCCACGAAAGTGCGAATAAACGCACACCGTCTTAAATATTCCCGTCAAAAATATTAATTTAAAGTGTCCCCTTTTCAAATCAAATTGACTTTGCCTTTTGATTGATCTTTCCGATTTTTCATATTTTTAACTGTAAGAGAGATTTTTCGGGTGGGAAGTTTTCAAATTGACACCCCGTGTATATATCAATAGAACTGGCATATGACTTCTTAAAAATTTAGCTAAATCTGAATGTTGAGTATTGGTGGTATGAAGTATGGTCCAACTACGTGATCTCTTATTATCCCTACCCAAAAATTTGCAGAAAACGTTCTTTAAAAGTTCAGCTCAAAGATCAAATGAGGAGTTTTATAAGTCTATGAATGCGCATAATGTACATTTCATAGGCCAACACGTCCAAATCAAATGTTTCACAAATTAACTTTTGTCCTCTTTATGCAGATCCATGATTGTATTGCACATATTTAGTAAAACCATTCGAATACAGCAATTGCTCCTGCAAAATATCGTGTACTGCATTTTTTGAAATATTTTTCTGGGCGGTAATTAGACACACTAAGGTGCGGGTTATTCTCAACGGAATTAGTTACTTGTGGATATGACTAACGGTTTGAGACTGTGGAAAATTGCGGTATGAACTTGATACATTAATGTTTTATGTAGAATCATCTCTTGCATTTTTGCGCATCATTCCGGACACCTTGTATAATTAATCACATTTACCTCCGGAATACATTTTGACTCGACTTGCACTTGCATATTAATTCATAAAGGAAAAACTACAAATACCTTGTGATCTTTAATTTTATATTTAGGCATCATGATTGCGTAAATTTTTACCAATTATAATATTGTATTGTAAAAAAATGTTGTCCCATTAACGTACTAGTCGAAGCATTCTCACATTTTAAAATTTTTCAAAATTTTTTTAAAACACTAAAATTTTAGAGTTCATCATCAAGCCTTTTATTGCGCCCTGTATTGAGCATAGCCCTCCCTTCCTCTCCTCCAGTTCTCTCTGTTTTGCGCTGTTCTCGTCCAGATGAATTTGAATTCGAAATAAATGACTGAAACCGTCTGAAACTGAAATAGTATAGATTAACATTGGAAAGTCAGGAAACCCTACATGACTTATTATTGATATATCCGCTATAGTCATTGGTTTCCAGTTCACTACCATGTATATAAATATAATGTTTCAATTTTCAATTATTTCTGAAAGAAAATATTGAAATAAAATCGACGCCATACCTACCGTACAATAAATAATCAACAAAGTCCCTTATAATGCAAATTCGATTTGCAAACGAAACTTGCCAATGACGTGCCGGTCTATGTACAAACATAGATGGTATAAAATAGCAATAAAATCAAAGATTTGTGACCATATTATTTATTTTGCTGTTAGATTGGCGTAACTAAGTAAATAATTACTAATTAATTTATGGAGCCAGTCGTATTATCGTTGCATAAAACATTAACGTATTAATAAATCTAATGTTATTAAATTGTTTGTTTTCTGTTTTAAAGTGACCCCGATTATAAGATGCTTGCTTAGTAGCTTGCTAAGTTTCATAAGAAATTGAAACACGTAGGTAAGAGAACAAGAAACAGTTTCCCAATAAATACTTCAACATTGGCTTCTGAATTTTGGTTTGCCTCCAAACTAGTAAAAATATTGTTTGTTAATATCCCCATATAGAATACGACTCTGAAAAAAATCTCTAGAATATTTTCGACAGTGTTAACCGAATTGCAAAACTATGTTAATTTCAAGTTTCAGCATTTGCATAAAACGTCCGCCTATGGTTCGCGCTTCACTATTTTAAGTAATACTCCGCAAGCCTCTCGACTCTCATTATAAATTAAAGTGTATAAAAGTGAAAAAGCAAAAACGACATAAATCACGTATTATTACCATCACAGGCATATAAGAGAACGGCGAATACCATTCCATTCCAGAAATATTTCATAGACAATGACACAGAATCCTTTATTAAATTTTTCAGGTATTTCGTCTCGGTGACATACAGGGTGGCATTGCTACAATTGCGTAAAATTCATGCAAATGATAATATGTTATTTTGACCTTAGATGACATTATAAATTTAGTTTTAAAACTTTTAAAATGTGGAAAAGAACCGAGAACAAAGCCGAGAATTTAGAAGGAACTTAGGGAAATCAACACGTTTTCACAATTTCCTATTAAAAGCTAAAAACATTTGACAACGGAAGTCAAATATTTGAATAAAGCACAATCTGTTTAGCAAAAAAAGATAATTTTGGTAGAAATTGCCATTTTAAAATGCTACTAGAAAAATTCAAGTGGGATTTGCTTGTAACTTGTTTTTAACCAAGCTTTGGGACAAGAAAGGAAAACAGTCCGAAGTGGTGCTGATCCGGGAATGGTGCTGATATTGATGTACAACTAAAGATTTGGGTTATTTACAAATGGTTTTGCATCAATGTTTAACTTTAAGAATAAACCAATCAAATTTTAGTTTTTGTAGTTTTCTTAAGAAAGGGATTGGATATTTATCATTATATTTATTGTTTAAGAATAACCCAATATCTGAGTGTAATTGCTAATATTTCAACAATTTTGCATCGACATTTACCATGTTCGAGATATTTTCTTAAAGTACAAGCTATTAAACGAGATACAATTATTAAGTATGCATTTTTCAGCCCTTTTCAATTAGATGTTTTTAGTAAGTTTTAATAGAGAATCAACTTTCCTGCGACTCAAAAAAGTAGTTAATAAACCATTTAAATCTGACAGAAAATGGCAATTTGAGTAATCAGACAATATGTTAACAAATGTGTTAAATTTTAAAGACTTTTGTAAAAATAAAAAAGGCTGCATGGTTTATGATGTACTTAACATCTTTCAATCAGTTCACCACACATTATTACTCCAAAAGAAGTCTCCAAAAAGTCTTAAAATTGATTTATTTTGATCTGTCTCGCCAAACTCAGAGATAAAGAGAGAGCAGCTCAAAGACTCCAAACACTAACAAACAACACAATGACATGGTTTTATAAATGGAGACTAACACCAAACCCTTCAAAAAACCAACTTCTGCTCACAAACCACAGACTCAACGCTGACTCCCCTACAATAACTGCAGACGGCCAAACGACACAACCAAAAAACGACGTAAAATACCTTGGAATCACAATTGACCACAAACTTAAATTCACTAAACACATACGAAACATCAGGACAGAAACAATAAAGAGAACAAAACACTTCCGATCACTAACCTACAAAGACAGAGGAATTAGCACAAATACCGCCACCAAAATATATAAATCTATTTGTAGACCCTTGCTAGACTATGGACATATACTCATGACCAACGGAACAGAAAGGACGAAACGTTATATACAAACAACGGAACAATTTGCACTAAGACTAATAACACGAATAAGACACCCCCAAAAACCACTACACAACCCCTGCACCCAACTACTATACGAACGCACAAACATGACAAAAATTTCGGAATGACTCATACATCTACAGACAAAATGGACAAACAACCCCTACAACTGGACCATAATGAATCCCCTTTGTTTTACAAGACCAACCAGACAATCCCGCTTCCGTTTCCCTACATCAACGCTACTCGAACGCTTACAATAGCAACTGACCACCGGACAATAAATCCAAGATCTCTGTTTGACAGAATTAAAACTATTAAATTATTAACCTAGAATAATATAATTTTTACCTTTATTTGTTTATCTAAATTAAGACTGCATGTACTAAACAAGGGCAGAAAGACCGATAGGTCGATAGACTTTTTTAGAAATAAAGATGTTTACTACTACTACTCAACAAAATCAACGTTACTCTGACAAATTTGGACTAATTTTGGAACTGAATAAATTCTTACTGCTGCGAGCGAATTGATGTCTGTTTGAAGCGTTATTTAGTGCAATTGTTTTTTCATTAGTGCAGCATCATGAAGAGTCTACAAGGTGGCAAATGAAACTATGCAAAATTAGTGAAAGTTTCGGGCTCTCAGTCGGACAAAGAAAGGTTTTTTTTGCATTTAAACACCACAGGCATTAAGATAAACCTCATATCTCGAAAAATATTTATACATTTCTCGCCCATCTCGTTTATTTACAAAGTGGTCTCAAAAAATATTTTTGGTCATTGGTGGACTTTTTGGTCTTGTAGTGAGAAATGCTTTTCCCTGAAACCGATTTTCAAAATTTAGGGCTCATATTGAATTTAAAACTTCACAGCCGACGTAAATATATTTAATATAACGGGTTGCATGAATGAACGAAATATTGGGAAGTATACTTCGCTTCAATTGAAAGTCTACCAGAATCATAGATTTCGGGAGCAATTTTGATTTTGGTAAGTTTTTATGCAACGCTTGCTTTCTTGTCTTAAATTCTCTATGAAGTTTTAGCTTCAACGTGAGCTCTAGATCTTGAAAATCGGAGCAAGAACAGAAAAGTTATCACTGCAAGACCAAAAACTTGATTTTTTCAGATCACCCTATAAATAGAAGAGATGGCTTAAACATTTTAAAACCGTTTCGAGCTAATTGGTTTATATTTAAACTTTTGGTGTTGAGATCCGAAAAACGTTTTTTATGTCCAACTTGGAGCATGGCGAACTTTCCAAAATTTTACATAGTTTCATTTTCCGCGCTGTAGAAAATGTATCTGAGAGGCTTAATTTTAATCAAAACTGTGACTAACACGAAACAAAGGGAGCTGAATAACGTTTCAAACGGAAACCAAATTGCTAGAAGCAATCAGAATTTATCCAGTTCCAAAGTTCCAGAATTTATCCAGTTCCAAAACCACAAACTTAAATTCACTAAACACATACGAACCATCAGCGCAGAAACAATAAAGAGAACAAAACACTTCCGATCACTAACCTACAAAGACAGAGGAATTAGCACAAACACCGCCACCAAAATATATAAAGCTATTTGTAGACCCTTGCTAGACTATGGACATATACTCATGACCAACGGAACAGAAAGGACAAAACGTTATATACAAACAACAGAACAAATTGCACTAAGACTAATAACACGAATAAGACACCCCCAAAACCCACTACACAACCCCCCCACCCAACTACTATACGAACGCACAAACATGACAAAGATTTCGGAAAGACTCATACATCTATAGACAAAATGGACAAACAACCCCTACAACTGGACCATACTGAATCCTTTGTCTTACAAGACTAACCAGACAATCCCGCTTCCGTTTCCCTACATCAACGCTACTCGAACACTTACAAACGCAACTGACTACTGGACAATAAAATAATTTTTTCTTGTCATTAGAATTGGAAAGTTTATTTAATAAGATTGTTAACCTAGAATAAGAGAATTTTCATATTTGTTTTTTATTGAGATTAAGACTACATGTAGTAAACAAGGGCAGAAAGACCGATAGGTCGATAGCCTTTTTTTAGAAATAAAGATGTTTACTACTACTGAAAAATTGCTACTCAGTTTCAAAAGTAAATTTCAATTGTAATTTGTTTTCGGCGTGGCCCTTATTACATGTTATAGTAGTAATAGTAAACATCTTTATTTCTAAAAAAGGCTATCGACCTATCGGTCTTTCTGCCCTTGTTTAATACATGCAGTCTTAATCTAGATAAAAAACCAATATGAAAATTCTCCTATTCTAGGTTAACAATAGTAGTAGTAAACATCTTTATTTCTAAAAAAGGCCATCGACCTATCGGTATTTCTGCCCTTGTTTAATACATGCAGTCCCAATCCAGATAAAAAACAAATATGAAAATTCTCTCATTCTAGGTTAACAATGTTATTAAATAAATAAGATTTCAGTGGCAAGAAGAAATTATTTTATTGTCCACTAGTCCGTTGCGTTTGTAAGTGTTCGAGTAGCGTTAATGTAGGGAAACGGAAGCGGGATTGTCTGGTTGGTCTTGTAAGACAAAGGGGATTCAGTATGGTCCAGTTGTAGGGGATGTTTGTCCATTTTGTCTGTAGCTGTATGAGTCTTTCCGAGATCTTTGTCATGTTTGTGCGTTCGTATAGTAGTTGGGTGGGGGGGTTGTGTAGTGGGTTTTGGGGGTGTCTTATTCGTGATATTAGTCTTAGTGCAATTTGCTCTGTTGTTTGTGTATAACGTTTTGTCCTTTCTGTTCCGTTGGTCATGAGTACATGTCCAAAGTCTAGCAAGGGTCTACAAATAGCTTTATATATTTTGGTGGCGGTGTTTGTGCTAATTCCTCTGTCTTTGTAGGTTAGTGATCGGAAGTGTTTCGCTCTCTTCATTGTTTCTGCCCTGATGTTTCGCATGTGTTTAGTGAATCTAAGTTTGCTGTCGATTGTGATTCCAAGGTATTTTACGTCGTTTTTTGGTTGTGTCGTTTGGCCGTCTGCTGTTATTGTAGGGGAATCAGCGTTGAGTCTGTGGTTTGTGAGCAGAAGTTGGTTTTTTGACGCGTTTGGTGTTAGTCTCCATTTATAAAACCATGTCATTGTGTTGTTTGTTAGTGTTTGGAGTCTTTGCGTTGCTCTCTCAGTAGTTTTGTCATGTACAATAAGTGCCGTGTCGTCTGCGTATTGTAATATGTATGCCGATCTGTCGATTTGATTTTTGTCTGGTAAGTTGTAATTGTATATGTCATGGCAGTATATATTGTAGAGAAACGGTGAGAGCGGGGATCCTTGAGGGAGCCCTTGTTCGAGGGAAAAAGAAAATGACAGTGTTTTGTCAATTCGTACTTGTAGTTGTCTGTTTTCTAGTAAGTTCTTTATGGTGTGTAGTAGATATGTTGGTGTGTGTAGTTTGTATAGTTTGTATAGTAAGCCTCTATGCCAGACACTGTCCAAAGCCTTGTTAATGTCCATAAACATGCAAGCTGTCTTTCTGTCAGTTAGGTGCGTAGTTTGTATATTGTTGGCCAAAATAAAGAGCGGATGAACAGTCGAGTGATGCTGTTTGAAACCAAATTGGTAGGTTGGTTACATGTTATATTATATATTAAGTTATAAAACACATCTCAATGGAACAGTAATAACGCAAAATAATCTACAAGGAAGATGTGCCCATTCACATTTTCTTTTCTTCTAGCTTTATGTGTGTGTAAGTACTTATGCGAAATGAATATTGTGACAAAGGAATTTGAAAGTTTAGTTGTTTAGTTTGTTTAGTTTAGAAAGTTGAAAGGTATTATACAAAGCTACAATACACAAAATTGTCATAAAATATATTGTTGAGGATTTAAATGAGTACTGGAGTTTGCCTCCGAAAGAGCTCTCGATATATCTTAGAAGAATTCTAGCGCAATATGTAACTAGCGTATATTGAACATTTGGATTAAAAATTTGATTTTATTTTACATAGAATTGTCTTCGATTGTTAACCTCTTTATACCCATATAATACTTTTACAATTGACATGTAATTATTTTCAGTCATCTCTCGCAAACAATTGAACATCTTTGTCCAGCCTTATAGGCTAGTTTGAGCGCAAATTGCAGGCTTGCAAATTAATTGATAAATGGGGCAAATTTATAAAGTCTAAAGATGTTTAGACAAATATTTAGATTGGGAAGTCTTGTTTGATGGGATATAGTTAGATGTTTCATAAGATGCGGTGTGAAGTCTTCGTGCAGTATTCTGAGTTTTTTTTACTTCGTCATGCTATTACTTAGCAAACAACTTCAAGTTAAATTCATTTGTAATAGACCATCAGTTTCCACATTTCTTGTTATTCACGTAAACAACTCAAACTTATAAAAACTAATCACGTTCAATGTTGTCAGAGTGAAAAAAATTATATACATTTAAGTTTCGGTAAGAATCTGATAAGAGAAAATCCTAATGTTTTCCAACTTTTTTTTCTGGAAGTTGTTATTGGAAATGAACAATCATAGATTATTGAATTGCTACTTTCAATGCCCCCTTATTAGACTTTCATTGCCGTGCGAATATCTAGATTCTCATTAATAAGAATGCCAATAAAATCATTTTCAAATTATCAATTACCCTTTCTATTGGATTAAGGTTTTTTTTATTTTGAAATATAGTTATTGTAAGATCAATCCCTGATCGTTTTGGAACGACCCAATCCGCAATGTGGATGCCTAAAATTGGAGAATGTCAAGTGGAAAATTGAATATAAATTCGAGTTTTCATATTTTTATAGACGTGCAATAGTAATATTTAATATGATATTCATTCATTTGTATAATTAATGATTTCGTTTTGTATATTTTCCTGACTGTACTTTAATTCATTCCAATGTACTCCTGGGTTTCAGTCAATTTTATTGTTTATTATTTAAAATGTTACAAAGACATTGTAACATTTTAAATAATAAACAATAAAATTGACTGAAACCCAGGAGTACATTGAAATAATTAATGATCTGTACAAAATCTGCATCCTTCCTGTATTTCATATTTTTAGGGATTTCATGCCACATTTTCCTAAGCAAAAAAAAATGGATAAAATTATTCTACTAATACGTATTAATTCATCTAATAATCTACATGCAACATTGCATAAGAGTATAGGTGAAAGCATAGTCACGATAGCATGACATTTATTGCAACAATGTATCAGTTAGCAAAAATCAACTAAACAGTAAAAAAATATATTAGAAATTTCAATTTATAATTCATTCGAAGAATCGGCTACTCAACGACGACACACCCTGTAGAGTGGAATCAAAAGCAGGCGCCTTTCGTGAAATATTGCATTATTAAACTTTCCGTCTGCGGTGCAGTACTTCTACATAATGCGCTAATACATTATACAAGGTGTTGTGGAATAGAACATCGTCGAATATTAATCTTACAATGTTGGAACTGCCCGTTTATTGAGGTGATTGTGCACGACCTTCCACATACATGCATTTTCAACTAAGTGGTTTTGAGCAAAAAAATTACCTCAGAGTTTATAATGAAAGAGAAGTACGTCTAATAACGTGCATAAGAAAAGAATTGTTTAGCAAAATAGCGAAATTAATTAATAGACATATAGACACATGAACCTTTTGGTAATAAATATTTGAATATTCAGTGGCACTATTTTGAAGAAACAGGGTTTAAATAATAATTGGGTAATGCAAAATGGGGTTTTTTGGTGTTTAGTCTTTTGGGTTTAATTGAGATTCGCTTTAATTAGTTTTTGAAGGATTTGTCGATTTAAAGATTTCAATCGCTGTTAATTTTTAGCCAATAATGTAACTTATTGGGGTAGGCAATATGTCACTTAAAATTACCTTTGTTCTCCCGTTTTCATCTCATTTTATTAACACCCTTAGACTTTCCGAAATGATTAGGAAAAAGACATATAAATGTTACAATTACATAATCAGTAATTCCATGTAGAACAAAGGATACTTTTCAAAAAATTGGCGTGTAATGCTAACGGTGTTTTATGAAACATGAAACGAGTACGAGGAAGGGAATACGTTTTTTAAAATAAAGAAAACACGCTATTATATTTTTATTATTAAGACAAACTGACGTATAAATATGAATTAAATAATGTTTTCTTCATCGTCACCAAGCATTATTAACTGCGGGCGTTTTTCCTTTTTATCTTGGAAATGGAAATGACCATCTCATGAGCCTCGCAGAAAAATCTTCAGTTCAAAAAATCCATCATTTTAAAACGTTTCCTATTTGTTAAAAACCATTTTATAAATTTTCTCATATTGGGCTGAGCATTTGTAAAGTTTCCTTTAAGATATGTGCTTCTTTCGTGTGAGAGAAAACTCTTACTGCTAAAGCTGTCAAAGAACTAAAGAACCTCCTACATGACGAAAAAAATGAAGCGGTTCAAAACTACCAGAAAGAGCTAACTGTCACCGAAGCCACAGAGTACTCACAATGGAGAGCAACAAAAAAAATTAAAAGACCTCAGATAGCAATACCTCCTATAAGAATGGAAGACGAAAATGGGCAAAAAGCGATGCGCAAAAAGCCGATATGTTTGCAGATCATCTGATAAAGGTTTTTAAACTCTTTGGATCTCAAATAGCAAGAGAACTGTGTGCTAACGGCTGATAAATGTAGCAAGACAGTTGTTATGATGATAAATGAATATAAAACAAAAATGCTCAAATAGCAAGAGAAGAAGAAAAAAAAATTGAACAAATATTAGAGGCCCCGGGACAGCTGGAACCGCCTATTAAAAACTTCATAATTGGAGAAATAAAACTTGCCATAAATAAAGAGCTGTGCAAAAAAAATCCCCCGGATATGATCGTATTACTATTTTCCTCTACTCTATTTTTTACTTCTAAGGCTATTTTCCTCGCCAATGGAAAGTAGCTCAAATCATAATGATACCCAAACCAGGAAAACCGATGGAATATATAAAATCTTATAGCCCTATCAGTCTGGTGCCAATATTGTACAAGCTGTTTGAAAAATTATTCTTAAAATCGAAAATCAAACCAATACTAGATGAAAAACAACTCATTCCTAACCATCAGTTCGGCTTCAGACAGGAACATGCCACAATTGAACAAGTACATCGTATAACGTCCATCAGTAATCAGTAAATCATTTGAACAAAAAGGATACTGCACAGCGGCATTCTGGGATGTTAGTCAGGCTTTTGATATAGGTCTGGCATATAAAACTGTTATATAAAATCAGAAGGGCCCTTCCTGATAACATCTATCAGATCTTAAAATTGTGTCTGCAAGATAGGCACTTCTTAGTAAAATTCCTAGAAGAATATACAAGTATAAGGCCGATTGAGTCTGGAGAGCCTCAGGGTAGTGTGTTGGGCCCGTTTTTTACCTCCTTTACACTGCAGATTTACCAACAAATTCAAATTGTATGACTGCCACATTTGCTGACGATACTTCAATTTTAGCAACACATCAAAATCCGACAGTTGCGTCTGACATCCTGCAGAATAACTTAACATTGGTGCAGGAATGGATGAAGAAATGGAGGATTAAGGCCAATGAAACTAAAAGTGTAGAAAGCCACACATTGTTTTTCGAATTCTGGGTGCATTTGAGAAAAGAAAAGTAACACTCCCCTAGTACGTTTTTTGTAACCGTTAACTTTTTTTTTTTTTTTTTTTTATATTTATTTTTCCTGACTGGGTTTTTTTAATTTATTCCAATGTATTCCTGGGTTTTCAGTCAATTTTTTTTTCACAATTATGGTGTTATGTGATGGAGTCCTGCGTTTTCATCCCGGGTCTATCTATTGGACTCGTCAGTAGGGCTTAGATAGACCCTGCCCTATAAAGCGTTATAGGGCAGGGTCTATCTAAGCCCCTACCCACGCCCCAGCCCTACTGACGAGTCCACTAGATAGACCCGGGATGAAAACGCAGGACTCCATCACATAACACCATAATTGTGGAAAAAAAAAATTGACTGAAAACCCAGGAATACATTGGAGTAACCGTTAACATTAAGTATTGTGTACATAATGGTCAACTATTGTTGTGTATATTATGTGGACCAAGTAAATGAAACATAAACACCTGATATTGAGGAATTGCAGAGCAATTCCTAGAATGTAAAGAAAAGACGAAAGATAAACAGTTTTTTTGTTTCGCTCGCTTGATATCGAATAAAATATGGAAAATTCAGTGACCAGTCAAATGTGAAGTTGGTAGCAACTATATACGTAAGTTGAATTTAAATCTCTAAAACAATAGATTCTAGTCTTTTCCCAAACATGTTTGTCCTGACTCATCACCTGAAAACCAATGTTCTTAATGTACTTTTTAATATGTGTGTGATTTGTATTTTAATATGTGAATTTTGATGAAAAATTTTTATTTAAATTGATGATAACTGTAAATGTATATCTTAGACAAACTGATGATGGTGGAGAAAGACACCGAAACGTATTTGTAACATTTTAAATAATAAACAATAAAATTGACTGAAACCCAGGAATTTTTTTGAAATAATAGTCAACAACAGAAATCAAATATTGTGGTGGAAAATGTTTAATATTATACTGTATAGTTTCATTGAGGTTTAAATTAATCAAAATGAAAATGCAACCTTAAATAAAATTAGAGTCGGTAGTTTCCTTATTTATGAAATAAAATAAAGTACTGCCATAAACTATAAATGAATAATTCAATTATACTTAATTTCTTAAAGCCTCCTTAAAATATTTTCTAATTATTATCAAATACCATCCTGTATGTTGAACCTAAAAATATATTTTCTCTAGTTTTGTATGTTATTCTGCGCTTTGTATCCAATTAATTATTTCTTTCATACGAAAGATATATATAAACAATCTTTATTTTCTAGAAAAAGGCTATCGACCCACGGTCTTTCTGCCCTTGTATAATACAATTTATTATCTTATGTTAGCTTACATCAAAACTATTCTAAACAGTCCAACTTAATCTAAAAAAACAAGGTTGACAAGTAAGTGTTCAAGTAGTGTTTCTGTAGGGAATCGGAAACGGGATTGTCTGGTTGGTCTTGTAAGGCAAAGGGGATTCAGTATGGTCCAGTTGTGGGGATTATTTGTCAATTTTGTCTGTAAATGTATCAGTCTTTCCGAAATCTTTGTCATGTTTGTGCGTTCGTACAGTAGTTGGTTGGAAGGGTTGTGAAGTGGGTTTTGGTGATGTCTTATTTTCGTGATAAGTCTTAGTGCGATTTGTTCAGTGGTTTGTATGTGCCGTTTGTTCTGATGATATGTCCGTAGTCAAGCAGGGGTCTACGTATTGATTTGTATATTTGTGTTACGGTTTTTGTGCTGACTTGCCTTTGCCTTTGTAAGCTAGCGATCTAAAGTGTTTCGTCCTTTGGATTACTTTCGTTCTAACGTTTTGTGCGTGTCTAGGAAATCTTAGTGCTTGCTGAAGTGTT
Source organism: Dendroctonus valens (assembly GCA_024550625.1). Lineage (NCBI taxonomy): Eukaryota > Metazoa > Arthropoda > Insecta > Coleoptera > Curculionidae > Dendroctonus > Dendroctonus valens. The sequence goes on along the minus strand of JAJTJO010000090.1, from coordinate 993,992 downwards.
ATCCCTAGGTAGTTTATTTCTGATCTGGGAGTTGTTCTATTCCCGTCTGCTAGTATTGTCGGCGAGTTGTCTTTAATTTTGTGGTTTGGTAAAAGTAGCTGGTTTTTTGTTGCGTTTGGTATTAGTCTCCACTTGTAGAACCATGTCATTGTTTCTTCTGTCAGCGTTTGAAGTTTTCCAACAGCTTTAGCTGTTGTTTTGTCGTGTACAATCAGTGTCGTGTCATCAGCGTACTGTAAAATGTAGGAGGATTTGTCTATGTAATTTTTGTCAAGTTGATTGTGGTTATGTCATGGCAGTATAAATTGAATAGAAGGGGTGATAGCGGTGATCCCTGCGGTAGTCCTTGCTCGGGTGAGAACAAAAACGAGAGTGAGTTGTCTATGCGTACTTGTAGTTGTCTGTTTTCGAGTACGTTCCTGATTGTAAAGAGTAAATATTTTGGGGTGTTATGTAAGTGTAACTTGTATAATAGTCATTTGTGCCATACGCTGTCAAAAGACTTGTCTATGTCCATAAAGGGACATGCTGATTTTTTGTTTTCAAGGTGTGTAGTTTGAATGTTGTTAGTTAGTACAAACAGAGGGTGAGTAGTTGAGTGATTGGGTTTAAAACCGAATTGGTATGGTGGTATGTGTTGTCCAATTACTTGTTGTAGTCTATTCTTTATAATGTTTTCAAACAGTTTGCTCAGTACAGGAAGTAGTGTAATAGGTGTAAAGTTTTGTATTTGTGTGTTGTTTAGACTCGTTTTTGGGATGGGAATTATTATTCCCGATTTCCAAGTCTCTAGTATTATGTTATTTTTTTATCATCGTTGCGTATATTTTCCTGACTGTACTTTAATTACTTCAAAATATTCCTGGGTTTCAGTCAATTTTATTGTTTATTATTCAAAATGTTACAAATACGTTTCGGTGTCTTTCTCCATCATCATCAGTTTGTCTAAAATATATATTTACAGTTACCATCAATTTAAATAAAAAACTTTCATCAAAATTCACATATTAAAATACAAATCACAAACACATTAAAAAGTACATTAGGCATTTCAAAAAATTTCAAACGTGGAACGTCGAACAAAGGTGTGCCCAATGATATAAATAAGCTTATATGTGAGACCAAAACTTTTTTAAATGAAAACACAAACATCTGTGTGCTAACGGCTGATAAATGTAGCAAGACAGTTGTTATGATGAAAAATGAATATAAAACAAAAATGCTAGCCTTAATAAATGATTTAAAAACATATAAACCGGAAAAAAAGATCTTACAACAAATATTCAAACAAAACTAAATAAAATAATAAATTTATGGCATAAAAATAAATTCATAACGGATAATTTGAAACGAACACTGTCTTGCAACAACGGCCGAGCACCATATATATATGGCCTGCCAAAGCTTCACAAAGCTGGCCACCCATTGAGACCGATAGTTAGCAACATAAATGCCCCAACTTACCAATTATCTAAATATCTGTCATCTGTGTTGAGTAATATATTGGGAAAGTCACAATATCACGTTAGGGACTCATGGAGTTTCTGTGAATTTATAAAAAAAAAGCAGAAAATACCTGAGAACCATCGCATAATATCACTTGATGTGGTATCGTTATACACAAACATCCCGGTACTGGATTGCTCAATACATTGCATAAGGGGTAGATGATCTGAAATAAGGGAGCACACATCATTACCCGAAAATGAATTTATTGGGGCGGTAGAGGTATGCCTTAAGTCCACTTGCTTCCAGTACCAGGGCAATTTCTATTCACAAATATATAGAGTAGCTATGGGGTCTCCCATAGCTGCAACAATTGCAAACCTCGTGATGGAAAGTCTGGAAGAAAAACTAATACATGATTTGAATTTTAAGTGTACATTTTTTAAAAGATACGTAGATGACTGCATAATGTGCCTGCCAAACCAAAAAGTTCAATACACACTAGATAAATTTAATGCATTCCATGAGACCATTAAATTCACCATTGAGGAAGACAGAAACAAATCAATAAACTTTTCGGATATGACGATTATATATGACGGTGATGGGGAAATGAAAACAAACTGGTACACAAAGGATGTATGGTCTGGTAGATACTTGAATTACCAATCATATACACCTATACAATATAAAAAAAGTGTTGTAACAGCTCTTACTGATAGAGCGATTAGATTGGCACATTATGGATATAGAACAAAAAATCTTGAAAAAATAAAAAAGATACTAATAATGAACAACTATCCCAAAGCTTTCTTTGAGCCAATAATAAAACAAAGAATTAATAAAATCTACAATTCAAATAAATGGAACAACATAAATGGTGTAGGTAAGATAAAGGAAGGTGAAGTCAGGTATGTATCATTACCGTACATGCCGGAGATAAACACAAAAATAAAGAGTATTCTGAAGCCACATAATATTACTGTGGCGGAAAGAACTAAAAACAACTTGGTAAGGGAATGTTTCACAAAGTTTAAACCTAAAAGCGATAAGTTGGACACACCTAACGTAATATACAAGATTGACTGTTTGAACTTTGACAACACATACATAGGTCAAACAGGACAATATTTTAAAAAAGGAATATACGAACATAAATATTGCTTAAGAAAGGTTAAAGAAAATGGAACAGCATTAGCAGAACATGCACAACAAAAGTTACATAGTTTTGATTTCGATAACACAAAAATATTAATCAATGAAAACAACTATAATAAGAGAAGAATCCATGAAATAATACAGATTAAAAAACATCAGAATGCAATGAATTTCAGATCAGACACAGACAATCTTAGCTCTGTGTATCACACACTAATTAAATGATCGCATGCATAAACTGATTGGACCAGGTAAGTGAAATATAAACACCTGATAATGAGGAATTGCAGAGCAATTCCAAGAATGCAAAGAAAAGGCGAAGTATAAACAGTCTTTTTCGTTCTCTCGCTCGATGTCGAATAAAATAGGAAATTCAATGTCCAGTCAAATGTGAAGGTAGAAACATCTAGACACGTAAGTTAAATTTAAATCTCTAAACAATAGATTCTAGTCTTTTCCCTGACATGTTTGTCCTGACTCATCACCTGAAAACCAATGTTCTTAATGTACTTTTTAATGTGTGTTTGATTTGTATCTTAATATGTGAATTTTGATGAAAGTTTTTTATTTAAATTGATGAGAACTGTAAATATATATTTTAGACAAACTGATGATGGTGGAGAAAGACACCGAAACGTATTTGTAACATTTTGAATAATAAACAATAAAATTGACTGAAACCCAGGAATATTTTGAAGTTATTTTTTATGCATTTATTGAATAAGTTATGGATAGTTTTGTGCGTTTGTGCAGTTAAGTTTTTCAAATCTTTACTTTTTATATTGTCTTTTCCTGGTGCTGTGTTTTTGATCCAAGTGCTTCGTCGTATTCTACGTCCGTAATCAATTGATGTGTGAAGTGTAAGTCGCTGTTAAAGTAGTTGTCGTACCAATCAGTTATTCTAGTCCAATTCTGGTCATCTAAATTAGGGTTCGTTGAAATTGCGAAAGCTCCCTGAAAATGTCTGGCAAATGTGTTTGCTTTGTCTTTGTCTGTATCTAGTTCGGTGCCGTTTTCCTTGATTGTGCCAATGAAGTTGTTTTTTTGTAACGCGAAAGTTTTTTAATTTTTTGCCAGTAAGTTATATTTTCAAACCATAATAAAATACTATGTAACGATAATAAAATACAGGTGAAATATACCTGAAAAATGAGATAAACGATCATTATTGAGAATGTGTGAAAAGACTACTTTATCCGTCGATACAGTCAATTTAATACATAATACAATATTTGATACAATAATTTAGTTATTTTTTTAATTTGGATTTGTTTCTCAGCGATTATTTTGTTCTTATACCGTTCATATTAGATATAGTTAATTAGTTGAAGTAAAATATGCAGAGAAAACTAAAAAACAATTTCTATAAGGAAAACTATAAGAAAATAAAAAGCGAAATAAATAATATAATGTTTTAAACAAAAAGATTATATTTTATAGAATTCTGGTGTAGATAATAAAAAAGTAAGCTTATATAAAATACATTTACGCATCTGGAAATTATAAATAGCATCTTAAAAGTGAGAGCCTGATAATAATTTGTTAATAGACTGACAAAGGATATTGATTAAGACAAGTAGTTTTACGTTTGCAGCAAAAGGGTCCTGAATTCGGAAAAAAGCTAACAAAAAAAGTGATCGAAAATAATTAAAAATTAATCTTAGCAACATAGAGTTTAAAAAGTGAACATATATAAAATAAATCGTTAAAACAGATATTTCAAATTACATACTTAAAATAAAAACCTGGAAAGTATTAGAAATTCTGGCAAATCTTAAATTTTGATAGAACTGCCCACATAGAACGCAATATTTTCATTAAAAATGGTAATTATTAATTAATTAAAATGGATAAAGAAACAAAAACAATAATAATGCATACAAAATAAACAGTTCTGAGGGAACAAAAGGTGATCTCTCTTTATAAACAAAACAAAAGCGAGCCCTTTAAAATAATGAGTGAATGATAATGAATTGGAGAAATCTGGTAAAATAAAAAAACAAACGTACAAAAAATTAAATGAGTTATAAATTCGGCTTATCCTTAACACCACAAAATATAAAAAGTCTAAACCAATTGAAAAATGATTGAATATGCTAACAACAGATATAGTTTTAATGCTAAGATATTATTATTTCCCGTATGAGGGCAGTACAAAAGCAGAAAAATTAATGAAAAATCCGAACTGATAAAAATAAAATAAATTCGTTTTCTAAAATAACCAATAGCTGAATAAATTCTAGTGATATGTTTCGTAAGAATGCACATAAATCGAGAATATCATTCAATGAGGCGAAATTAAAAACCCACTTAAAATCCACAACTCACATTAAACCGTTTTTAAATAAACACGGTATGTACGGAATGAATCAAAACGCCTTTTCTCAATCAATCAGCGAAATTTTGTTAATATCCGGCAGTTAGTCGGAATTCTTCAGGTGCGCCCACCAAAATACGCAAATAGAGTATGGCAAGCGTCATAGGGGCGATTTTAATTAAAATACCACTGATTCACACTTTGACTATTCATGACAAAAATGTTTACATGCAAAAGCTCCATGACTTGCGACGCATCTAAGTGCGGAAGCGAAATAACATACCGTCACGTAAACACAATTTTCGAATAATGATTTTTAATGGAATCCGGAATAAACCATAACGAACTGCGAAGAAGTTAATTGGTTTCATGCAACGCATCTAAATATAGTTTTATACTCTTAAGCTAAGTATTCTTAATTACGTTTTTACCAATTGTCAATTACGGTTACCTTTCCAATAAAAACCTTTCCATACAGAGTACATAAAATTAATCCAACATAATAAAATACTGTTCCCAGAGACGTGTTCCATATCGACATAAGACATAACACATTTAAGAATGCAGAAAAACGATTTTGCGAACCTCAAACTATTAAAGGAAAGACGAGAACAATATTTGTTAACGAAAATGAATGATTAAATATCTCCAACCACCAATCTCAAGTTTCGCCCAGTAAGCACTTTTTAATTGAAAATTTTGATATCTGGATTAGACGAGCTGCTCTTATCCCATGGTCCCCTAATAGCCCCGACTTAACGCCTCTTGACTCTTTTCTCTGGAGTAATTTAAAATATATTGTGTATGAACGTCCAGAAAATCATGTTGATGATTGACGCCTTAGAATAGCGGATGCCGTTAACAATATTAATATGAATCATAACCAATATATTCCAAACGTGTTAGATAAAATTGAAATCGATTATAGATGTCCAAAATGAGTGAACTTGGTGGTGAAGTGGGAATGAACAAGCTACATCGAGGATAATATAGAGAATCACTGATTTTCATCTTATTGTCTTTAGTGTTTCTTCAAATCTATATTAGCAATAAATATCTTTATTTTCTCTATGATTTTTGTTTGGTTGTTGTATCTCAAGGATACTATAATGTGTTGCTATTTATAATTTTTAAAACAGTATAAAAACAACGGTTAAAAAAAATATAGGCAATATGGGGTGACTCAAAATTGACGACATTTCTTTTAAGGGGTTATAGGAGCTCACTTGGCGAGTTCGACAAAAATTTTGAAAAAAAAATTTCGAAAATTTCTAGAACAGTTGCAACTGGAATTTCTACTTTGTTTGGGCTTTTGTCAAATTGTGACTTACTTTGAAGCTCCTTTCATAACAAGTACACCAACATCGAATTTGCGGATATGCGAATAGTTTTGGCGAAATGCCACAGTAACACAGCAGAAGGTGTAAGAACTTACACCAGCAAAGAGAGCTAGAGACACTGGACGATTGGCTCCAGGAATTGACGCAGGTTGTGAACGATCTAGAGATGCTCGGATTCCAGACACAGAGGAACAGGTATTGGCGATAATTACAGCAGAGCTTTCCAGGAGTGCTGGGAGCATTGCACAGCCATTGACACTTTCCCAGGCACCGGATAATTGTCCCGATAACTCCCCAGAGGAGGGGCTACATTCCTACCATGTGTGTAAGATACACAGGACACCAGGACACATTAAATATATGATATTCCGAACACCGATAGAAATTGAGCAGGAGTTAATTAACCGAATACGAGAAGTTGCAAAAATGTGAGCCCAGAATGCTGCGAAGAGTGCACAATAAAATGATGTGACACAAACATGTTTGGAGTTAAACGGACAGAACTTCGTTAACCTCTTGTGATTTAACAACTTAATTGTATTTTAGTTGATTAATATTAATAATTGATATATAACCTTACACAGGAGGTTTTTGTTTACATCTATGCCGAGTTTAGGTATTTCACTCATCTGCCCCAAAAAGGTTGGCAACACTGAAGGCAAAGTGACAACGTTATCCTAACCTCAAAATATTTCGTTTACTTTCCCTTTCTTTGTTTTGCTTTTACCCATGGTTACTACAATTTTCAATAATTAAGAATCAACAGGTATTTACGTAATGTTAATGAGGCAGATTACCTTGAAAAACATTGTTGCCATCCTTCTGATCTAGTTTTTTGCAAATATCTCAGTTTTAAATAAAAATTGTTTTTTTTTACTATTTTTCCTGTTCCCCTAAAGCACCCCCAGACAACACTCGCAGAGGAATGACGACAATTTTGAACCACCCTCACATTTCTGAAACCAGGAAAATAAATCCCATCGATCTGTCTAAAAATAGATAGGGTGTTCCATTTTAAAACAGTGATTTTATGTCAAATTTTGACACTACCGTCTTTCATTTTTTATTTTAATTTTAAATTTTTAAAATTTGAGTAATAATAAACAGCTTTTGAATTTACCAGTTTTCACCATTTAATGAAATAAATTATCTAGGGGGAGTGTCAACTTATAAGGAAACACCCTGTACATATGTGAGAACTGAAAATCAAGTTTTCCATCATTACATGTCAATGTTATCCTAAATCGTTTAAATCGATAGGCGGTAAACGAAATAAATTAGAAGAACCGTGTCTTCCTTTTGTACGGATCGAGTCGGACGTCCCCTAACAGTAAATTTCTGTAATTCCGTCTTCATGACTCCATGAATCGTGCATAAATAATTTATCTGTAAACAATTATTATTGTCTAGACCTGGCGGCTATCTGGACATATACTGGCGCTGTAAAATTACGTTTATATGTATTTTTGATTTTTCACACCTAATTATTAGGTTCTGATGTTAGCCGTGACGCGTTACGTAAATCGTTTGGAAAAGTGCTCATGCTTACAGGCAGTCGGTAAAAATGGATTATGTAGGGAAAGTAAGACCTGTTACAAAATGATTGTACATTGGCGACCATTAGTGAAGGCTAGACTGGTTGCTTATAAAAGATAAATAAAATATAGAAAACAAAAAAAACTAGTTTAAACCTAGCACCATTATCATTGGTATTAAATTGGCAAATGTAAGGGAATGTTGATACCATCCTGAACGTCGCTCTGATATCTAGTTAACATCCCATGCAAAATTTTGTTTACATTTTTTCTCAGATAAGTTTGAGAAACGTATACTTTTAAAACAAACCGCATAATTTTATGAATTTATGAAAACTAAATTGTAGATTTGTAGATATAGCGTTCCAAAAAGCTTTCCCTTTTACGAGTTCTTCACAATTAGAGGACAACTGTGAATTTGAATTTAGAACTTGATTTTTTTTACAATAAAATTATCGAATTTGAAAACATTTTGCCCCCTAAAGAGCTCTTAAAACTTAGAATTGAACTAATTTCAGAAACAAGTGGGTTTTTCGGGTTTTTAGGCCGTCGTTCGGTAGAATTTCTTCTTGACGTTTCGCAAGCACGTGTGGCTTGCATCTTCAGAAGTGGTTTGCTTGAACGTTACACTGTTCTGATGCGATTCCTCGGGCGCAGTCCGTATTTATCCACCGGTTGCGATGACGTGTTTGTGATGACGTGGCCTGTGTCATCGGAGCTTGCGCATTCTGTTGGCTGTTGCTATCCTCTGGTGTACTGGATTCTCTCTCCTGTCCTGAGCTGTTGCTTTTTCTTGCTGTTTTTGCGTTGGTGAGTGCTGGAAACCATATCCTGTTCAGCGCCATTGTCTCTTCTTTTCTGTTGAAATTGTCGTCGTGTTTGTAGATTTCAATGGCTTCTCGTATTAGTCGGGGGCGATACCCTGTTGTCGTGGCCAGGACCTGTGCCTCTCCGAAATATATATTGTGTGTTCCATCGCTGAGGGCATGTTCCGCCACTGCCGACTTCTCCACATGTCCAAGTTTGCAATTCCGTCGATGTTCTTCTAATCTTGTCGCAACCGATCTCTTAGTAGCTCCTATGTAAACGCTTCCACAGGAGCATGGAATCCGGTAGATTCCCGCAGTTGCTAGGTGAGGTCTTTTGTCTTTAACTGACCCTAGACATTCTCGGATCTTTGTTGTGGGCTTGTAGACCGTTCTTATGTTGTGTTTCCTCAAGAGCCTCCCAATTCTGTCCGTAACCCTGGGAACATAGGGCAGGAAAGCTTTCAGAGTGGACTCACTTTTTTCAGCACGTCCCACTCCTACAGCTTTTTTGATGTCCAACTGGGAATATCCGTTCTGAAGATAAGCTTTTTCCAAGTGCTGTAGTTCCGTTGTTAGATGTTGTGGTCCACATATTTTTCTGGCTCTGTCCGTGAGTGTCTTAATGATTCCCTGCTTCTGAGTCGGATGTTGGTTAGATAGCTTGTGAAGATATCTGTCTGTGTGGGTGGCTTTTCGATATACCTTGTGGTCCAAACGATTCCCCTGCCTAGACACCAAAACATCCAGGAAGGCCAGTTGGTGGTTTTGTTCAACTTCCATGGTGAATTGGATGTCTGGGTGCTGTTTGTTTAGATGGTCGAGGAACATGTCCAGGTTTTTGCGTCCATGCCTCCATAGCACGAACGTGTCATCGAAAAACCCACTTGTTTGAAGGAATGGCCTCGAAAGTCTATCGCTTTTGATAATTTCAGAAACTTTGGAAATACCTCTTACTAGACGTAAGAGCCATTTGAGAACTCTCTACAACTGCATACTATTTGCTGAGTGTTAGTCTTTGAGAAACTCTTTATTATTTCTTAATTTAATATTTAAATTTTACATTTTGAGAACATCTCTCTTTGAGGAACATATGATATTTTGTATCAAGCTTCAACTCTCCAAGCCATCGCTGATGATCTCTTTCTTACCAGCCATCGCTGATGATGGTTTTAGTGATGGTCATGATCCACTTGTATGTAAAAATATTACTTAAACGGGCAGTTATTGCAGCACTAGAGTGCTCAGGATCACCATCGTACATGAACCGCACCTGAGCAAGAAGACCTAGAAGCTAATTGTCCAGTCCAACCAGACCAAAGTTCATAAAAAATGTAGGTAGTTTTGGTCATTCAAACGACATGTGCGGTGCGACATAAGGACCAGAAATGACGCCACCGAGGATTGCGATCAGCGTTTATGTTCGACATTCGCTCTCAAAATGATTAATACGCCTCACATGAGGGTTTTTGCCAAAACGCGGCATCTGGTAAAACTGGATTCATCAGTGAATAAACGCTGAATGAAAACTGACTGCATTTTCAAAAAGACCTGTGGTCCACCACATTATGAAATCCGTCTACATATACAGTGTGATAATTTGAAAACTTGCAATGGCTATAACTGAGCTGCTATTGCTTCAAAATAATCAAAGGCATTTTTTTATGAAAGCTAGAAGAGATTGTTTTCCTTTGAGTCAAAGAATGTTGCGGTAGAATTTGATCATTTTCTGACGCGACACCTTGTATACAGACATATGTAATCAATCAAATATTTTCTTAAGGTTTTAACGTTGCCTCGAACATGGCTTTTTTCGTGTTTCTTCAATACCTGCTGTTCTTTTTAAGTATTACAAGAGCATTGGTGACTTGATCTTGCAACTCATAACCTACAATTGTGAAAAAATGGTGTAAAGTTATGCGATAAAGTAGTCTAATAATTTACGTATTTTTTGTTCGATTCGCAGTTGAGAAATTCAAGAAAGCTGAAAAATCCGACCACTAGGCAATAAATCGTAAACAGGCCTTTACGGTTAGGTTCGCAGAAATGATCCTTAAGGAAGCCGACATTTAACCAGATCATGACCATATTTTAAATGGAATTATACAGTTGCTTATGGAGAAAATATCGATTATTTCGAGAGATCACGCCGGCGTCATTAAATCGATAGCGGTCGAATTCACGCTCACACATCTCGCCTGTTCCACTTCTGAACTTTAAAATCACAACCCATTAATAAAGGTTTTTTTGAAGACGCCGCGTCATTACTTACCATTATCGTGTTAATACTTTTGTCTTTTTTCTTTGGACATCTGTCGCCGTTTGTAATACGGAAAGTGGCGCCTCTGACTTGGGTATGTATTATTGACATCAGTCGGTGACTACCAATTGATAGACGCAAACTACAGCCTGTTAATGTGTTCATTATTCGATAGTCTAATTACATTGTCTAATGATTCGTTATATCTGTCTAGCAGATAACATTCAAAATAAATCAAGAAAAATTCCTCGGTTTTTTTTTGGATTAAATTGCCAAGAATTTTTTTTGGATTAAATTGAAATACAGTCAGGAAAATATACACAAAAATAAATCAAGCTTTTTCAATATCACTTTTTCTTTTTCCAAATTCTTCTATTTTAGTCTTGAAGAAATACCTATCTGAAGTTTACAGTTAGGTTACATGTCGTCGAAGAGAAGATAGCTCAGTTTACAACTGCCTGGATCGCAGTCATACTAAGAAATGTGCTAAATAGGAAATATTTCAATTAGCCCTATTTATTGAAGAATCAAATACGTTATAATCCATCCAATCATGTTATTTTGAAACATAGAAAAAATTTAAAAAAGAAAAAGAAAAAGAATAGACCCTTGACAAAACAAATGCTAATAAAAGAAGAAAGCATTCGTATGCGTACGGGTTTCAAACTGGAAATAGTAGCATTGGGATATCCTTATAAAAGCCTTTTAAGAATCCTGAGAATATGTAAGCTTGGCAACTATATTAATTATGAAATATTGGCCGAAAAATAGGTTTTGCAGGTAAATACCTGCAAAACCTATTTTTCGGTTTAGAAACGAAAGATTTGCAGCGATGTTTATACAGGTTCTGTAAAAAAATAGTTCTACCCGATAATATGTTGGGTCAAGTATAACTTATTATCGTGGGTCCCCAAAAAAACTAAGTGAAAAGAAAAAAAAGTGAAGAAAATAATATTTAATATGACAGGAAGGAAGCAGGACACACTGATGCAAATCCAATCAAATGAGAAGTTAATTTTGTAATAAAGTGTGTATATTTTAATCAAGGGTGTGGTTTAATTCAACTCTTGAATATCAATTATGGCCAAGCGCTTTCGACATTCACGTCATCATCAGGGCCGCTGGAATACACAAAAAAGGTAGCGATTAGCGCCCTCGGGGAGTCATGAAGATGAATAAAATAAAGGAAATGAAAAGTTAATATGGAAACAGCCTCCCTAACTTTTCGTCATTTTAATCATTAGCTGCTGGGTCCCGAAGTAAAAAACTCCAAACACTCTTTATAATGGTGTCCCAAAATTAAAGCAAGATTTGAGTTTGTCGCGATTTGTGCAGTAAAGTGTTGGCAACCCAAAAAATAAAATTTACAGCTGAGTGGTTAGGGTTAGTAAAATGGAGCGTTAGACGATAGAACAACGTATTTTCATTATTGAAGAATATCTAAAAAATAATGAAAGTTTGGCAGCCACAGATCGAAACTTTCATACAAAATATGGTCAGAATAGTGTTTTAACTTCGTCAACTGTTATAATTAATTGAAAAATTCAAGGAGACAGAATCAGTTGGATAACACACTGGTCGTCCAAAAACAAGCCTTTCAAATGTCAATATCGAAGCAGTATGTGAGAGTGTTGGTTAAAATCCAATTCGGCGTCGTGGACAAGAATTGCAAATTTCAAGAAGCTCTCTGCATCGTATACTCACTAAAGAGCTGTGTCTTCATGCTTACAAAATTCAATTAACACAAGAACTGAAGCCTAATGACCATGCACAGCGAAGAGATTTTGTTGAATGGATTGTTGAGCAACAACAAGTTGATGCTGATTTTTCGAGCAAAATCATCCTAAGCGATTAAACACATTTTCACCTTGATGGCTTTGTTAATCGCGAAAATTGCCGCATTTGGTGTCCGAAGAATCCACAGGTGATTGTCGAAATGCAAATTCATCCACAACGTGTCACTGTTTGGTGTCGATTTTGGGCTGGAGGCATCATTGGACCATACTTTTTTAAAATTGAGGCTGGTCAAGCAGTAAGTGTTACTGGTGCTCGATATCGCGACATGATCACACACTTCTTTCTGCCCCAGTTGGATGATATGGATCTAACGACATGTAGTTTCAACAAGATGGTGCCACATACCATACAGCCCGTGAAACAATTCAATTACTGCATGAGACATTTCTTAGTCGTGTACTCTCTCGTTTCGGTGATCAGAATTGACCCCATAGATGTTGTGATATAACACCATTAGATATATTTTTATGGGGTCATTTGAAGTCAAAAGTCTATGTCACCAAACCCACAACCACCCGTGCATTACAGGACGAAATTAAACGCTGTATCAACGAAATTCAGTCACACTTATGCAAAAAGGTCATGGATATTTTCTACAAAAGAGTGCGTATGTGCCAGCAAAGCTATGAAGGTCATTTGCCCGATGTTTTTCCATAAATAACCCTATCCTATGTATTTTATGATTCAATGAAAAAATCACAATCTGCAGACTAAATACTGTGTTTTCTATTTCATTAAAATCTTGCGTTAATTTTGGGACATCCTTTATGTTCACAAAGGAAACAAAAGTATAAAAATAACAAAGAAAAAATTTCTATGAAGAACGAGAGGAAAATAAAGCCTTCTTATTAAGACAATTGTGATTAGTGTCACAAAGAGACATAATCTCTTTATTGGGACAACCTTAAAAAGTGATGAACATGTATAATATGTTTCACACATTTATTAATATAACAGTACGATATACAAAAGCAGAATTTAAGTTGCTTCCACCCGCTGTATTGAGAAATGGATCCACTCTGCTCAATTATGTGGCCATGCTTGTGTGAATAGTAAAGGCTGCCACCGAATGATTTAACAAAAACTTTTAATTAAAAAAAAGTTAAGGAAAATGAGATATTAAGTGAAAGTTGGAACAGCAGATAAAAAGCCAATTCCTTAAAAGTAAGAAAAGGAAAAATAAGAGAAATTAAATTTTCAATATTTTATTTTTGATTTGCACTTGATTGATAACAGTTAAAGTAAAGTTTGCAAATAATATTACGAAAGCAAATTAAAGTTCACTGCGTGGAACGAAACTTTAAAGAGTTCATCTGTTGTGGAAATTGCTTAGATTAATCTAACCGAAAAGAACTATCTAGAAAAAAATTTTCACTGGTTTCTGCATTTAAAAATGACTCATGATCAAGGCTTAGTTTTTAAGATTTTAAGTCTTAAATGCATAACGTGTGATGAGGTAAAACCTTGGCAAGTGGTGATTATTAACTAAGGTAAGTACTAATTAATAAAATCGAAATAAGATCGGGGATATAAGATTTCAAGCGAAATCTCCATACAGGAACCCTTCAAGTTATTAAAAGTTTTGTGCCTTTAAATTGCAATCTGTAATATATTGACCACTAATACATATTATAAGATGCTTTAGAATTTTTATTTTCTAATTTTTAATAGACCCGTTGATTTAAATTTTTATTATTATTAGTTTATTTTACCTTAAAAAAACTTCATTTTTCTACCGTACATTTTTGGATTCACATTTTGGGTTCTGTAAGAAATAATATTGTACGTGTGTTTTTGTGCATCCAAAAGTTATAAATTATTAAAAAAGTTTTAATTAAAAAAAGTTATTAAATCTGCATAGCAATAAAACTTCAATAACTATTCAAAAATATTTTACAATAGTGGAAGGTTAGATTATGCAAACATTTTTATTTCAATTTAACTGAAAACTATCATTATAGTACAGGGGACGGCAAATTTGAGCAGCATCATTAATGCTCTGGGAATCGTGACAATCTGAAACAGTTTCCTGCTCAAGAAAGTGCCGGTTGAGCATTTGAAAATCTGAATATCTCCAGTTAAACCGAATTATTAATAATCGTTTATATTTTGGCCTTGTCCTAAATATGATTTCCACTTTTGCTTCCCTATTTGTGCGTTTGCTTCTCTTTGTGTCTTATAAATAATTGAGGCACTAACTAGAGAGAGTTGAAAACCAAAATATTCACACCTACGATTATGGTGTACTTCTGTCTACATTTCAAGGAGTTCTAACACCAGAAGTTTTAATTAATTTATTGTTATGATTTTGCAATAGTGAACTAAACTTTACAGGACCCCATTAAAAAATATGAAGTCGATGTGAAATGGAAAATAAATCACCGAATTAGAGAAGAACAGCTCATGAGGTTGGGAAGACACAAAAGTTTAGTAATATTATAGTTTTTGTAATAATGTGTAGGTTTATTTCAAATTATTTACGACTTGCCTTGAAAGAATTAAAAATTATGCAAGTAGTAGTAGTAAACATCTTTATTTCTAAAAAAGGCTATCGACCTATCGGTCTTTCTGCCCTTGTTTAATACATGTAGTCTTAATCTAAATAAAAAAACAAATATGAAAATTCTCTTATTCTAGGTTAACGATATTATTAAATAAAATTTCAGTGGCAAGAAGAAATTATTTTATTGTCCACTAGTCAGTTGCGTTTGTAAGTGTTCGAGTAGCGTTAATGTAGGGAAACGGAAGCGGGATTGTCTGGTTGGTCTTGTAAGGCAAAGGGGATTCAGTATGGTCCAGTTGTAGGGGTTGTTTGTCCATTTTGTCTGTAGCTGTATGAGTCTTTCCGAGATCTTTGTCATGTTTGTGCGTTCGTGTAGTAGTTGGGTGGGGGGGTTGTGTAGTGGGTTTTGGGGGTGTCTTATTCGTGTTATTAGTCTTAGTGCAATTTCTTCTGTTGTTTGTGTATAACATTTTGTCCTTTCTGTTCCGTTGGTCGTGAGTATATGTCCAAAGTCTAGCAAGGGTCTACAAATAGCTTTATATATTTTGGTGGCGGTGTTTGTGCTAATTCCTCTGTCTTTGTAGGTTAGTGATCGGAAGTGTTTTGTTCTCTTTATTGTTTCTGCCCTGATGTTTCGTATGTGTTTAGTGAATTTAAGTTTGTGGTCGATTGTGATTCCAAGGTATTTTACGTCGTTTTTTGGTTGTGTCGTTTGGCCGTCTGCTGTTGTTGTAGGGGAATCAGCGTTGAGTCTGTGGTTTGTGAGCAGAAGTTGGTTTTTTGACGCGTTTGGTGTTAGTCTCCATTTATAAAACCATGTCATTGTGTTGTTTGTTAGTGTTTGGAGTCTTTGAGCTGCTCTCTCAGTAGTTTTGTCATGTACAATAAGTGCCGTGTCGTCTGCGTATTGTAATATGTATGCCGATCTGTCGATTTGATTTTTGTCTGGTAAGTTGTAATTGTATGTGTCATGGCAGTATGTGAATGTAGAAACATCTAAACATACAAACTGATGATGGTGGAGAAAGACACCGAAACGTATTTGTAACATTTTAAATAATAAACAATAAAATTGACTGAAACCCAGGAATATATTGGAGTGAATTAAAGTACAGTCAGGAAAATATGCGGAACGATATTGATTATTATAACATTGAAATTTTTTGCATATTATATTTGTTTTCTTATTTTCCGAACGGAAAGTAACAATTGTATTGAATTGAAGCCAAGCTATGCCCCTGTTAATTTCATGTTTGGGCAAAAAATTTGCAGTTTCCTTTTGTCAAACTTGTTTATAACATTGACCGAACAATTTTCGAATATTGGAAGCAATAATAACGAGAATCGGTGACATTATTTGGATAATCCTGCTAACAATAAGAAATAAAAAAACGTGTTAGCATGTAGGACGATTTACATTTTAACCGAATTTTTCAAATCATCCAAGCAGTTTGCTGCTTCGTATTATCTTAATATGAAAGCAATTGGAAATTTGATGATTAGGAATACATGCCCAATAAACCGAAGAAACCAGGCGGTGGGTCGTGGGATCGTGTGGGTGGACGAAAACCAGATTTCATTCAAGTTCTGCTGGGCAGAGGCGTCCAACAGACAGCAGGAGAGATTTGCCACACGATTTGCCTTTAGCCGAACTTGGTCGAATAATTTTGCATAATTATTACACTTAATAAGATAGCAGGAAAGTGTCAATGGTACGGGTATAAGACCGGACCGCGTAGGTTTCTGCAATTTGACACAATAAACATTCGCATTTGTGATGCTAATTGTAATTTATTCAGGCTCCATAGCGAGAAATTTACCGTAAAATTTAGATATTTTCCCATTACGAGGCGGTGTTCGTTGAGTGTCTCGTCAGATAAAAACAACACTATAATTCGAAGCTGATTTGATAAATAGCTCATTCCAATCCGATACAGTATCTTCAATTCAACTTAGTGCAAAGCGAGCAGAGAAAGTAGGATGCATTTGCTTAATATATGCCATTTTTAAAGAATTCTAAATAATTAGAAATTAGTTCATAATTGCATAGGCAATGCTTGTATTTAGGTTGAACGACGTTAACTTTTTTATGAGCTGTATATTTTTATTTCTTTATTTCTTGTGAGTGAAATTTACATAAAATTTATCGCAGATTAAATATTTTAACTGTAATATATCTGACATGTCAGAAAAATGGAGCTAAAATATCAGCGTCTAAACCAATCTCAATTCAAAAGTAAGTTATTTCTATCATCTATCAATCTATTTAAACAAGTTCAGTGTTTTTCACTCACTTCATCCAGTATATACACACCAGTTCCTATAATATTTTAATATGTTGTTAAACCAACCAAAAACCCAAACTAAATCAAACCAGTTAAATGCTCCAGAGCGTTGA
Source organism: Dendroctonus valens (assembly GCA_024550625.1). Taxonomy (NCBI): domain Eukaryota; kingdom Metazoa; phylum Arthropoda; class Insecta; order Coleoptera; family Curculionidae; genus Dendroctonus; species Dendroctonus valens. The sequence continues at coordinate 976,432 of JAJTJO010000090.1, read as the reverse complement.
ATTTAAATTTTTAAATTTTATTGTATTACCTTTAAACATATTGTAAATCATGTTTAAGATCTTGATTATTTGCTTTTTATTAATTTTCTGTTGTTGATACATCCCAAACCATTTTTTCTAAAACCAAATATCTGAAAACGATGCACAAATTTCCTTTTGCCAGGCACACCTTATTCAGATAAAAACTATTGGAAAATGCCAGAAAAAAAATTTAAAGTTTAGGTCTGAAAAAAATATTTTTGCCATATACCTACCAGTTTTTGAAACTATTGGGGAAAAATGAAAAATAAAATTGAAATTTTCACAGTCTATTGGAAAGTTGGGTAAAATCGTAATATTTTGGTCTCAGAGACGCTCCTCTTAGAGAGCTCCTATATACCACTACTTATCTTCAGAGGAGAAGGGATGTAAGGGGTGGCGATCAACATCGGCTAACATCAAGTCACCCAAATGCCAACCTCACTTGCCCGAGTGATGACTCAGTTCTCCGGTGCACCCTGCTAGAAAACCAACGAGGCCAACGCGACCGAATACTAGCGGTATAGCCATAATTATCACAGAACAGTACTAAATCCGTGTTGTTGAGTAAGGCAAGGAGAAACCATCCCAACCATACTCTTTATTCTCATGAGAACCATGACTTCGCTCAGGGATAAATATTCCGGAGGTGAAAATAGTCCCCAATCGGATCTCCGGGGGGACGGCTTTGAGGGACACCCACAGAATAAATAGAAAACCGATAATCAACGTAGGCACTTGAAATGTCTCAAAACGGGAAAATCGTATATCATAGAAAGACAACTCCAACGATGTAATATACCTATTGCATGTATAACAGGATCCCATTGGAGAGGAAACGGACATTTTAGCACCTCCATGGGAAACACAATAATATTCTCCGGCAATGAAAACAATCGAAGAAATGGCGCTGCATTTTTACTGTCTCCTAACGTCAGTAAATATATTATGGGATATGGAGCAGTCAATGACAGGATCCCAACCCTGAGACTCCACGCTAATCCAATCACACTAAATATAATTCATGTACGCACCAACGAGTGGATCTCCCGTTGACGAAATAGATTAACTTTACACATTACTTAGACGGGCAATAGAAAAAAATCCCAAATAGAAAAATACTGATAGCCATGGGGGACTTCAATGCCAAAATAGGTACCAGAAAAGATGACAATCACATGAGAAATATTGTTGGAAGGTACACCATTAGACAAAGGATTAACAGTGGTAAATTAATGCTCAACTTCTGCATTGACAACAATAACCAACACAACATTCCAACAGCATATCAGACGTATGTACACCTGGCAATCTCCGAATGGGAAATATAAAAACCAAATAGATTAAATTCTAATACGGGCACGATGGAGAACTTCAATTAGGAATGCAAAGACAATACCAAGTGCAGATTGCAACAGCGACCATCGGGTGCATATCGCAAGATTTCAGATAAAATTTCAGAAACCACACCAGAGCATGATGCCAAAAAGGCTCGCAATCGAGAATGGAAACACCTCCCTGGAAATGTTGAATACAATAGTCGATGGCCGCTGACATATAAACATAAATAACCAAACAACTGACAATATTTGGATGGAAACTAAAGATATCATAACCACCGCTGTTAAAGAAACACCAACAAACCACGCTCCGGAAAAACACCAACACTGGATGTCGAATGAGACATGTGAAATAGTCAATGAAAGGCGTATACTCACAAATAAACCGTCAATTCTATCCAAGATCATGGGTCATAATGAGAGAAACCGTACACATAGTCACAAATTTGGATGAAGTTCTAGAAACCTGGAGGAATATATTCAATAATGTAAAAGCCTGTTCCAAGATGGAAACCCCAGCAACAGAACCATTCAAACAGGGGCAATGGATGAACGTTCCATCCTTAAACCAGCAATAGAACTGGCCATTAAGAAAGTTAAACCAAACAAGGCACCAGACTGCGACGGCATTCCAGCAGAAATAGTACAAGCCATGGGAGCGAGAGGTTTTGACCAATTGCTTGCCAAAGTTGAAGGTAGAAACAGCTATGCATGCAAACTGATGATGGTGGAGAAAGACACCGAAACGTATTTGTAACGGAATAAAATAATAAACAATAAAATTGACTGGAACCCAGGAATTTCATTTAAATTGAATTGAAATACAGTCAGGAATATGAACACAATAAATTTTTCAGATCCTGTGTCAAAAAATCTGGTTCACAAAAACATGGCCAGAGGAGTGGGCGACGTCTATATAGATGTGGAGGCATTAATATTTATGCCTCTACATAAAAAAAAGGTGCGAAAAACATGTGTGACAACTACCGCCTGATATCTCTAATTTCACACGCTAGTAAAATAATGCCCTCCATAATGAATGAAAGATTTAAAACGTATCTAGAATGGCAAGAAGAAGAAAGAAAGGGGGGGTCCCACCTCCCTCGTACCACTCCCAGATCCTGAAGGATCTGAAAGTGCCCCCGAAGGATTTGAAAGGTGTATTATTGGGACTTGTCGGCAAAAATGTGGGAGTTATTATGCAATTAAATTGATTCTCTTTATTATTGATGTTTTAAGTTACAACATTGATTTGCCGACTTGCTTCCAGCAACTGTGCAATTAGAGTTAGAGATGAGGTCCACCTAATTGCGGGTTTCCCCAGGAGGTTCCAAATACCCTCCTTTATATGCTACTATGACTTGTGCCTTTTCAATATGCACTTTTAGATTGATTGAGTTTGAGTGCTTTGCGCATTTATTGCAAGCAAGTTGGTTTACATATAGGGTCTTGACATTGCGCTTTACCTTACGGTTACTGTTCTGCTCCTATAACCGGCGTCTGACGATCTCGGCGAAGTCCGAGTTTCTTGGTGTCCGTTGGAACTCTATGGCGGCCTGGTCTAACATTAGGAGATTGTCCTTTGTCTTCTTCGGGCTGTTTCTGAAGACCTTAGTTGATTAGGGCTACTAGTCATGGATTTCGTAGTCTATATTGGAGACGTAGTTCTCCATCCTGAGTTTATATGCAGTCCAATGTATTCCTGGGTTTTCAGTCAATTTTATTGTCACTAATTATGGTGTTATGTGATGAGCCCTGCGTTTCGTCCCGGGTCTGCCTATTGGACTCGTCAGTAAGGCTTAGGTAGACCCTGCCTTATACGCCGGACATCGGTTATACGAGTTCGGACGTAAATGAACCGAGCCGGTGTAGATCTTATGCGGTGAGATGTTGGCAACCCGTGTTGCCGATGCTGCCACTCGTTCCATTCTGCTTTTTTTCCCAAGCATCTATCTTCGTTTTGTATATTCCATTTCCTGACTGTACTATAATTCATTCCAATGTATTCCTGGGTTTTCAGTCAATTTTATTGTCACTAATTATGGTGTTATGTGATGAGCCCTGCGTTTCGTCCTGCTCACCGCACAAGATCTACACCGGCTCGGTTCATTTACGTCCGAACGCGTATAACCGATGTCCGGCGTATAAGGCAGGGTCTACCTAAGCCTTACTGACGAGTTCAATAGGCAGACCCGGGACGAAACGCAGGGCTCATCAGATAACACCATAATTAGTGACAATAAAATTGACTGAATACCCAGGAATACATTGGAATGAATTATAGTACAGTCAGGAAATGGAATATACAAAACGAAGATTTATATGCAGTACATTTTGCGTCCCTGGGACGGTGTTTATTGTCCTCTATTTTTGCTTTTACGCAAAGAATACATTTATGCTTTTCTGTTGTTTCCTTTGGGCAAGTCCTCGAATCATGTTCTTCCGAGCAGTACCCACAGGCTGCCTTATTCCTGCACTTGGGAGCCGTATGTCCGCACCCTTGACAATTGTAGCATTGGGAGATATATACTTTATCTTCGATTTTGCACGAGTGCCAATCTAAGAATATTGTCTTCCTGTGTATCAGGATTAGTCTGGTTTTTACGTTAACCTCTATTGTCCAGTGATCAAAATGTTTATTCCTAGGTCCAAATTTATAGACCGGCTTAATTTGAATTTCCTCCACTCCTTCTAGGATGTTTTGGGAGATGATTTCTTGTACCAATATGTCTTGGCTAATGTCTGATGGTACATTGTAGATTACCAATCGTGGAAGAAACTTATCTAAGCTCTTTACTTCTTTACTTATTACATGTTCTTGAGGGCCGCACAATTCTTGACTTTGTCAATGCAGTCATCCGTTGTCTCAATGATAACTTTATTGTCCTTTGTGGCATAGATTCGGTTGGGTTTGAACCCAATTTTTTTCGGCTTTATTGTTTGCATGGTGGTTTTCTTAAGTTCTTCTCCGGTGACGTTTCCGCCATCCGAGGAGATTTGTATTTTGTATGTCTTGCCAGTTTCCATTGCTTTCTTTATTCCCGCTACTTTCACTAGGCTACTTATGGCAGAAGCCACTCCAGCATAAGTGGTTGGCATAGAGATTGGAGCCTTATTTGCTCTCTGCTCTTTCTAAATTTGGTTAATTTTTGCATTTTGAGCTTTTAACATGCTCTTAATTTCTGCTACTTTTTCATTATTTTCCTTGAATATTTGTGTTATTGTATCCTATATGTCTGTAGTCAGCTCCTTCATCTTGTGGACTTGCTTTGAGAAGGTTTTCCTAACTTCTTTGTGGACCTTAGGTATCTGTTCATAAATGAAATCAACTGCATTCTCGAGTGCTTCGAGCTGTTCCTGCAAGGATTCAGCAGTCGCATCATTTTTTGGAGATTCTTGCCTTGTCCGTTTCGATCCTCTCTCTCCAGGTTCCATGCTGGAGTCCGAGTCCGTCCTCGCAGATGTGCCCGGAGCCGAACAGGAGCTTTGGCCGAAATTCTTCCGACCACCAGAGGGGTACCCAGTCCCTCTTTTACACCTCTTGGCCGTAGACAGGAGCTTATTGCGTTGTAAGACCCATAAAAGAACTCCGACTTATTGCCAGTCAGTCGTTGCCCGCCAGAAGCCCACGGGGAGGGGGGTGTCGACTTTAACCAATGATATAGTATATCTTTTTTCACTTTGTGAATTCTATTTGTGTCGCCTTCCAACAATAATCGTACCTCGGATAGACCTCATTGGTTACGATAATGCCACTGCGCAAAGCTATCTAGAATGGCAAATCCTACCAGAACAGGCAGGATTTGTTCGAGGTCGTGGTACTAGAGAACAAATACTAAATCTTCGCCATGTCATTGAAAAGTGTCGCGAATTCAAAAGACTGTAGTAAGAAAAAAAGTATTTGTGCTTTGTTGATTATCGTAAGGCCTTCGATAGCATTAATTGGAACTGGCTCTGGATGGTTCTGAGGAAAATGGGACTAACGGACGGAAATCGAAAGTATTAATCTTGGCTTGGCTATCAACTATTCAAAAACCAAAGTTATGATCATTTACAGAGCCCAGAATAATTTTCCAGACGGCCTAAACCTGGGTGAATGTCAAGTCATGAGCCAATACGTCTATCCAGGAGCACTGATTTCAAATGAGAGTGGCTGTTCTCAGGAAATTATTCTTAGATGCAAAATCGCTATACGGTGTTGTCCGTATAGCGACAACCTCTCCAAAAAACATGGCAAGATAGTGCCATCACAGTGAACACTAAAAAAACTATCATTAAAACACTGATATTTCCGGTACTTCTATACGGAGCAGAAACATCGTCGATGAAGGCTGTCGATCGCAGGAAGATTGACGCGTTTGAACTAGGGTCATGGAGAAGAATCCTACGAACCCCCTGGACAGGAAGATGAACTAATGAGTCCATCATCCAAGAAGTTAAATAATCCCAAAAGTTATCCAAAATAGTGCAAGCTTGAATCCTCAGATACTTCGGGCACATCCAGAGAAGAGACGAGACGCAACCTGGAGCGACTAATAGTCCAGGGTCAGAAGGTATTACGTCCAGAGGTAGGTCTCCTACACGCTGGACTGATCCAATAAAGACAATAAACCAAGCAAACTCAGCGACTACAATCGAGGAAAATGGTGAGAAATTGTAAAACGAGCAACCAAATAATCCGAAGCGTGATCACAACTGTCCCGGCAAGAGGAAAGCGAAGAAGTAGGAATCTTAGGACGAAATCAACGTAAACTTAAATTTTGCACATTTCAAAAGTGGTGCATCCAGAAAAAGTAAAAAAGTACGTTACTTACAAAACTTACAAGAAATTTTATTTTAAAGAATTACGTTTCTGTTCTATTAATTTTAGATTAAAAGGAATGGCGGCAATTACGTTTCTAGGTCGATGTCTATACTAAAAATTATCAAAAAGAGAAAAAATTGATGTTGGGCGGTTTTCTCAACGTCATTTTGAAATTTATTTTTTAACACTTTGTATTAATAGTTATCAAAATTGTGTCGAAATTCCATTAAAGTAAGTCTTTTTAAACAGGAAATGCGACTCAAATTAAGTAACACATATTCCCTTATAGGAAAAATGAATAATTATTCGAGTGGCTGAAACTGTAATTTTTACATAAACTTTCAAATATATCAAAAACGGTTAGACTTAGGTATATGATATTATACATGAAATATATTTAGAATTTGGAGTTGAATTAAAAAATGTAATAATATATAGGGTGTTCCATTTAAAATAAGCAAGTTGTGGTCATCTTGACAATATTTTAGAACGCTTGCCCCCAATGACTTACGTATACTGTCCAATTTTTAAATTTCTCCTGATTAGTTTGCCAGATATCGATCGTGGCGGTTCCCGGTGGGACACCCTGTATAAGTTCATACCTACTCATCTGAATTTGATTTATGCATATTAACTCAATAAAGATGTTTTTCCGATTTTAAGACCGTTTCCAATTAGCCACTATAGGTTCACAAAATATATAAAAAATAGAAAAATATATAGGGTGCTCTATTTGAAAGATAAAACGTTTCGAATTATTTCCAGTTTAGTAGGACGTTTTTGCAAGTAAGTTTAAATTGCAGGCACTGTTTCTGCATCTTCGTCAGCCTTTATTTATCCACTGCTGGATATATGCCTCTTCCAAATTTCTCCATGTGCGCCTATCTAGGGAAAGTTGGTACCAGTTCCGGCCCATCGACTGGTCGATGTCGTCTAGCCATCTCTTTTGGGGTCTTCCGATTCTTCTTTTTGTTGATCGTGACAGCTATTTTACCAGGCGTAATGTCCACTTATTTGTGTCCTGCCTTGCCACATGTCCAGCCCATCGCCACTTAAGTTCAGCTACGCGCTCGATTATGTCTTTTACCTTCGTCTTCCTCCTGATTTCTGTATTGCGAATTTTGTCTTGTAGGCTGATTCCAAGCATGGATCCTTCCATCGCTCTCTGGGTTGTTCTAAGGCGTTCTACCATTTTCTGCGTTAAGGTTACAGTTTCCAGCCCATATGTAGATACGGGTAAGATGCATGTGTCATAGACCCTTCTTTTTAGACTTATAGGAATGTTTTGGTTTTTGAGAATATATCCCAATTTCCCTTATGCCGCCCAGCCCAGACATATTCTCTTGTTTACTAGCACTCTTTCCTCTAGTGATATTAAAGACAAAACTTTTACAATATTTAATTATTAGTTGTAATATTTGTATGATATGCGAGGTGTATTAAATATAAACGGGACTGATTTAATTTTTAAATTGTTGCTTCATTTTACAATATTCGCAAAAACATACTACGTTTCTACCTAATGTTGCGCCCTAGAAATGAACTTTTCGAAACGTACTGGAATCTTGCTAATCGCGTCATTGTAGAAACTCTTCGGATGTTCACGAAACTTCTGCGGCACTAACTCTAGTATGCCGTTATTACACTACGCACGGTTTCCTGATTTATTGGCCAATGAATTGGACCAATTATTGAGGGTCATCAGCTTTGCCGTCATTGAATTTACAATTGGAAATCGTTCTCACAATAAATTGGTACAATTTCAGTAAAATCGACATAAATTTCAATACTTTAGTTCGGTTCTTATGTGTTGGAAATGATGTCTAGCTCATAACACATGAGCCTAAAGCCAACTTCTTTGCTTATAACTCCAGAGAAGCGACTAATTTTCTTTATTAATTTGCTAAACTTATTGCATGCAACACAGATCTTAAACATCTGAGACACAATAAAAGGCAAAAAATAACCTAGCCCCTAATTCCTTGCCAATTTATTTCGAGAACCACACATAATTTCCAACACGCTCTAAGTCGGCAATAAATTGCCCAATTTATCGATCGAAGCACGATTCCACGATTTATACTCATATCTGATGAATTTCAATAATTTTTCGAAAAATATTAAGCAGGAACGCAGAAAAATTGTCGAAAAGCTGACCTCCAAACTTCTTTCATCACCAAACAGTTGAAATCACAAAGGTGGCAAGTTCGCAATGGAGGGAGATGTTCTAATGCGTTCTAAATGCCAAATTTGTCTAATTTCATTTCCCCTGCGTAGCGTTTTATAAAGCGAATCAGTCGCATTTGTATTTGATATTCCCTCGTAATATAGCTAGCTACCTTTCAATATATTGTTTAATAAGAAGTACCTAACTGAAAATCACTTTCGTTGTCACTTGTCATCAAAATTTTCGTTCACACACTCAAAATTCCCAGTACATACGCCCCATTCATACATACAATCAACTCTCAAAATGCAATGCCCTCCTCCTCAGACAGAATGCGTTCACGTCGATATTACGGTACAGCCAACAGGCCCACCCCCAGCAGAACACTTCGAACCCACCATCCCACGCAAACTCTTAGCCATTTTGAACAAGTACAAGTACAACTGGAGATTGGAGCAACTTGCAAAACCCAAAATACAACGTCATAAGTACCAATCTAAACCTGAAGGACCACTTCCTCCATCCAAACTTCTACCAAAGCTGAACGATGAAATTAAATTTTATGCCGATCAACTGGCAAAGCCTAAGCTACTGTAAGTATTTCCAAGTAAAAAACTTTAAAAAAAAAATCAAAATTGTTTTGAAATATTGGATTTATGATAATACAATTAAATGAATTGAAAATGTTTTAGGAAACTGTACGTTAATCGAAGAATGTATGGCGGTCTCACCAGAAGCATAATGAAAAACTACAACAAAAACATCGACAAAACATGGGATTCCATTTACAATTATTACAAGAAAAAGGAAAGAGATCGAAAACTCAGGTGATTAATTATTTTTTATTTACCGATGGAAACATTTGTCATACACATCCACATGATTTTCCATCAATAGAATTTACTTAGTATTCTACTTAGAAGTTTTGAGAGAATCTGTCTGGAAGCACTTAAACTAGCGGTTTTAATCAAACAAGAAAATTAAGATAAATATAAAAAGTTGATTCTAGTTTGTAACAAATATCTCAGAATATCAACTCTTTGAGCGAAACAACAAAAAGCACACATTAAAGTAGCCAAAATTTAACATTTTGAACACATTGTTTATGTGCAAGTTCAAATTTTCCTATGCTGTATAATTGATAATTTAACACAAGAAATGTATAAATTCGCTAATTAGGTCATAGGCTTCCAATATTAAATCATAAATGTGAAAAAAAAAACAATGATAAATATGCGTTAAAGGATAAAACAAATACCATTAAGCGCGACTGAGCTAGCAGAAGAAAGTATAACTCTTTTTCATCAGAATTAATTTATTTGTTTATTTATAATGATCGGAATAGCTTCAAAATGTCTATTTCATGTTTGAAGAAGGTACTTTGCGTTGATCTAAAACAATTGACACGTCAGAAGTTGGCGAGATGGAAACGTATTTTCCGGCGTCTTCTTCTTCAGCCAATATGACTCAATGATATTTGAGGAGTCTGGTTTAATTTTTATTTTAACGGCAAAGTTGATTTTTACAACAGATTTACAATGACAAACTATTAAAAATTTTAAATAAAATTGGATTATAATACTTCTAAGGACTGTTTCAGGATGCGAATTGATCAACTATTTTCCGTATCGTTCACACATAAATGATTTATTTCAACTTATTACTTTTTTTCTTCCTTTTTAAGATTTTATTATGTCAATATGTTTCCCACCATGAAATCAATCTAAAATAATTTTGATGAATATAATTGAAACATAATTGAATCATTCAACGGAAAATTTTCAAATGAGTTCAATAGGATTTTAATCTCGGATATGTCAAGAACAAAGGAATGAGGGTGATGAGGAATTTTTGCAGGAAATTCCCCCAAAAAAAGTACAAACTTAATTGACGTCGTTCGAAATATTTATTTCTGTTACTCGATGGAAACCTCTTAACCAACATATTACTATAGAAGTTGTATTCACAATGATATTTTTAGCTTCTGTATATAAATTTCAATAGGACTTATAATTCAATTTAACGCCTAACAACTTCAACGTGTCAAACAACACGTTTACAATGATATAAATTACGACAAAAACATAACTTTACCCCTTTCAATTTCCTAGCTCCATTTTTTAATTTCCTCAATTAACTATTGTACCACCTACTTTTAAAAGTGGAAGTCTATTCTTAATAGGATTACTGCACATTTTAAAGAATGGAAGCAGTTCGCTCTCGACATGTAGTCGTGAAAATTTCTGATGTTGCTATTTCAATAGTTAGACTAAAAAATCACTACAAAAAAGTTGCAATGTCAAAATTAATTAATCAGATAGACTAGTGAGGTTCAGATGCCAAGTGAGTTGGTTTTCCTAGAAATAAATTTTAGTTAAACCAAGAAGTAGGAAATACATTTTTTCTAAATTTCTTAAAAGACACTCAGGTTTATCTCTCAAGAACACAAAGTACTGGTCCCTAGAACCGTCAATTTATCAAATATTATTACCGATATCTTGTTTCTGAATTTAAGACAACTGCGTCAAAAAAGCAAAACGAAAGGCAAAAAGCCCGTAATAGACCAGACAATACTGGATAACTTGGCTAAACCAAAGCATGTCTTTCAACCAGAGCCTGCAAAGGTTAGTTATTTCATTTATAGTTTGTTGTTACTTATTAGTATAATAGCCTTATATTAATTAAGTTTTATGATTTTCAGAAGCCTTCAAAGGTATTTTCAAATTTTGATCGGCTTGATGAACTCGCGTCACCTAAACCTAGTCTCCTAGAACCCCCAAAACGTCTTGAGGTGAGTTAAAATTATGTGGATTTTTTTTTGCAATCACACTCAGTCTGTAACAGAGGCTTTGTTTTCGGATAACAATTTGTTAAAATTGCAAACAATATTTACTGTTTTCAGTGCCAAAAAAAAAATTAGGAAACATTTACCAAATTTTGAATATACAAAATGAATGTATCTAGCTTATTGATAAAGCAAACTACAATTAAGGAAAATGTGAGACAGTTTTGTTCGCAAATATTTCAGAATCATAATATAAACGTTGATACTTCAATAATGTTCAAGTGCTGGCATTATTTCGCAATACATAACAAATGGCCTGTATGAGAAAACTGCAAGTTAAGTTTCCGAATATTGAGAACTAATTATAACTAAATAACTAAATTAATTAAAAACTACTTAAGCAATAATTGCAATTATGAATATCGCATCTTTTTAGCTGTTCTTTTTACCGCAGTTATAGTATTTTATACCAGTTTTCTTAATTTTTTGTTAATGCTCAGAATACCTTGCGAAAAATAAAAACTAAGTTGGTTTTCCAACCATTTTTTTGTAAATAAAAACCTTTCTCTTTTAACCTCTTCCATTTTGTAACGCTGGCGTTTCAGCTCAGTAAGGCTCAACTCAAAAAATATAAATGGTTGCTTGCCACATTTTTACCAAGTAGACGATAATCCTCAATTAATCATCATGTTTCTTGAGTGTTCAAGTTTTCTGAGTTACTCTTTCTTACAACATTCAACAAAAGATGAATGACGTATTTGCTCGCTTAAATTTTGCGTTCTGGGCCAATAAGGTTTCATAAATGATTCAATGCACATTTGCACATTATTACAATTCTTCTGTTTCCGCTAAAATTTCAAAAACGTTTACTTAGAATTTTGATTATTTTTCATCGAGCAATCAACTAATTCTAAACTGCATATTCGCATTTTGTGGTTTTATTTGTTTCATGCTTTTTCAACTGATTCAGTAATGTAAAAGCGTTTAATTCTGAACCGGAAGCTACATTTCATCCGAAATGGATTGATGACACAGGTCATGCAGGGTCCAGAATGAGACTGCTAAATGTCGCAAAATATATAATTGAGAAATTTAAAGATTTTTATTAAATATTTAATCAAAGTTTCGCAATATTTAAGTAGTAGTAAATTTGTTCATTCTAAATTATAAATTTGGGTAGATAATTTTTTTTAAATTAATTACTCTATTCCAGCTACGTGGAAGTCTACCAATCATGCATTCATATAATAATTTGCTACTTGCAAACATTTTAGTGTAATAGTATCGACATTTTCGTTTGTAGATCTAAATATACTTAATAACTTCGAATCAGGTCATATCGTTGATCACATAATGGTATCTCTACTTGGTGCGCCATTATAATATTTTGATCTACAACTGTTATATAATGTCTATGATTTGGCACTGTTTCAAATGTCATAATGATCTATATTACCGCACTAGTGTTTTATTAATATGGTATTAATATCTGGTACTGATCAAAAGCTTCTTGGTATTTCTTCCCCGATTTATCTGGCACAAGATCCGAAACAATATTAAAAGCTTCGTTCTCAATATCATATCATATAAGTGCTTTCATTCATATCCTACTGGTTACGTAAATATCTATTACAGTCGCCAAATACTAATTAATATATTTTCGAAAAATATCAATGATGTGTTTTTTATATTCCCTATCTAAGCAACTGTTGCAAAGATTGTAAAGATTTCTGCGTCGATATTAAAAATCTTTATTGGATCCAACGTGAGTCCTTCTACAGTTACAGTCTGTATGTTCCGAAATTAATTAAAATCAGCCTATTTCAACGTTTATTCAGCAGCATTCAGAAATCGATGCTGAAGAGACACAGGTGCGTTATTCGAGCTTTCGATTTCTAGAATTAAAAATTCGTTTAATGGCCATTATAGTTCTCCTTTTCGTTCTCAAAAATGCAAAGCGCAAAGGAACTAATGCAGAAAAGAGTTCATACTTTTGACATGTAAAAAAGTCTCTTTGTATATCAATGTTCCATACATTTTCAATTTGCATATAATTGGTTTTATTTATAATGAGATTAAACTTTTAGATTAACCCCCTTGCCCTAACTTACGAACCTACAGAAAACATTCTAAAGCTGGCAAAACTCCCTGCCAGGTTGCTAAATTTGCCTCCACCTCTTGAACCAGGGAAAGTACGAAGAAGTGCTCTACGATACAAAGGTAGTAATCTTTAAAAGAAAACAGGATTCTTTAACAGCATCATTGTTAAACAAGTTGGTCAAAGACAAAGTCTACCTACTCACTAATGGCTTACTAATAACCCTTTTACAAAATTTCCTTGCATTAACACAACTTTTAGGCTTACTGACAAAAGTTCTAGAAAAGTATGAAAATCTTACCTACTTTATTAATTAAATTTAGATTAATACATAGTAAGGACCATCCTGGATATAAAATTATTTCAGTTACTCCGCGAATCGAAGCGATGGCGCAACCGAAAAAAAGTAGTGAAAAATCTAAGGAAGATGAAGACGTTGATCCTTGGGCCATTTCGAAAAACGCTTTGAAATACAAACCAACACCGAGAATTTTAGAATTGGCCAAGCCAGTTGAAAGAGACTAACGTTTCACTGTAATAGGAAAAATAATTGTTTAGAAACTATTAAGGAAAAAGTGTAAAACAATGGAACTAAATAAATAATTATGTCTTGCCGTAGTTTTATGCTGAAATTTCTTGTCTAAGTAAGTAAATCTGATTTATTTCTATGAAAGATCAAGAAAATGCACGAATATGTATACATGCTTTACGTGATTTTAGCAGTTCTCTGAAACTCAGTGGTATTGATTTATTAAAATTTAATTTTTCGACTTAGTTAAGATGGGATGAAAGAAGCATATGGGCGTTTTAATCCAAACCCACGGTCAATGGAGAATTGAGAATATAGGAATTCTGTCAGGTGCGTATCTGATTTTGTGGAATTTATTTATTAACTGATACCCAACTAATAAAAGGTGGCTTAAGAATAAACTGAAATAGTTTGACAATATTTTTAATACATTTCCAGTAAACTATTGCAAAATTTTTGAGTCCCAAAGTGGCAAATCTTAGAAAATCGACGCTGGCTTCAAATATTCCCGGATTAATATCCAGCTTTCTCTTGATATTATTCAAAGAACAATTTAAAATAATGAATGTAAATATTTCGATGAAAAATTTGAGGAAAATGTTTTTTTATGTAGGAAAGTAATGACTATGTAGCTTCTCCTCCACTGGATGGCACCGTCTTGCCACCTACATATTCTGGTTGCACCGCAGTTTTTTACACTTATTTTGCAGTAACATTTATCTGCAACATTGTTGCTGAAGTAATTTCATTCACAGTCCAAATCAGGCTCGCATTTCACTTACATGGATGGATAAAACTTATGCTTATGTATGCCGAACGAGTGGTTTTTGGGGAAGTGCTTTTGGGATACATTAACAGAATTCGCGAAAATTGCATAATAAATTGGTTTTCAATACACGGCTCAGATATCAACGAAAAAGGAACGATATGAAGGACTTACTTGAGTTATAACAGCAGAAATAACACATTTAAATCAAAATTATTTATAACAATTAATTGAACAGCAAAAACATAGATGAAATCGTTGATGATCGTTTCTGGAAGACACAAGTATAATCGCATCATTTAAAACTCTGCAGGAAACATGCATGTTCAATTAGAAGAAAGGAATATTCAATTTTTTTATCTTATCTTTGGATCAACTTGTATATACAGGGTGTCCCATTAGTATGAAGAACGTTGTTTTCATCTACGTGGTTAGAGATGGGCAAAAGATAAAAAAATCATGTCTTAATTTTGCAAACTGCATATTCCAAATTATTTTAAGGTATACAGAATGCCTAATAAGAATCCCACAACCATCAACTTTGGTTTTATTTTTTAAATGGCACATCAAAATGTCCCTTTCATTTCTTAATTCTCATTCACAGTTGTAACAGTGATTTTAAAATCACGCTTTAGCTCATCTCTAGTTTCCTTAGCCTCATAGAGTGATTTATAATATTTTTCCATTGTACTTGTTATAACTTTGTTATTTGTTGTTTTCGTTCCTTCCTTTTTGTATTTAGTTGTTTTATACTTTTATGTTCTTTTAGGGTTTCTTCTACCTCATATTTTTATACTTTCTGTACTCTTAGCCTTATTTAGTTCAGATAGAAGCTATTGTTTTTCAACAAAGCTAATTATAAGATATGTTTATATGAACTTTTTAGTTTCTAGTAGTAGTAAACATCTTTATTTCTAAAAAAACGCTATCGACCTATCGGTCTTTCTGCCCTTGTTTAATACATGTAGTCTTAGTCTAAATAAAAAACAAAGATGAAAATTCTGTTATTCTAGGTTAATAATCTTATTATATAATTATTCCAATTAATAATTATTCCAATTCTAATGACAAGAAAAAAATATTTTATTGTCCAGTAGTCAGTTGCGTTTGTAAGTGTTCGAGTAGCGTTGATGTAGGGAAACGGAAGCGGGATTCTCTGGTTGGTCTTGTAAGACAAAGGGGATTCAGTATGGTCCAGTTGTAGGGGTTGTTTGTCCATTTTGTCTGTAGATGTATGAGTCTTTCCGAAATCTTTGTCATGTTTGTGCGTTCGTATAGTAGTTGGGTGGGGGGGTTGTGTAGTGGGTTTTGGGGGTGTCTTATTCGTGTTATTAGTCTCAGTGCAATTTGTTCTGTTGTTTGTGTATAACGTTTTGTCCTTTCTGTTCCGTTGGTCATGAGTACATGTCCAAAGTCTAGCAAGGGTCTACAAATAGATTTATATATTTTGGTGGCGGTGTTTGTGCTAATTCCTCTGTCTTTGTAGGTTAGTGATCGGAAGTGTTTTGTTCTCTTTACTTTTTCTGCCCTGATGTTTCGTATGTGTTTAGTCATTTTAAGTTTGTGGTCGATTGTGATTCCAAGGTATTTTACGTCGTTTTTTGGTTGTGTCGTTTGGCCGTCTGCAGTTATTGTAGGGGAGTCAGCGTTGAGTCTGTGGTTTGTGAGCAGAAGTTGGTTTTTTGACGCGTTTGGTGTTAGTCTCCATTTATAAAACCATGTCATTGTGTTGTTTGTTAGTGTTTGGAGTCTTTGCGCTGCTCTCTCAGTAGTTTTGTCATGTACAATAAGTGCCGTGTCGTCTGCGTATTGTAATACGTTTGCCGATCTGTCGATTTGATTTTTGTCTGGTAAGTTGTAATTGTATATGTCATGGCAGTATATATTGTAGAGAAACGGTGAGAGCGGGGATCCTTGAAAGAGCCCTTGTTCAGGGGAACAAGAAAATGACAGTGTTTTGTCAATTCGTACGTGTAGTTGTCTGTTTTCTAGTAAGTTCTTTATGGTGTGTAGTAGATATGTTGGTGTGTGTAGTTTGTATAGTTTGTATAGTTTGTATAGTAAGCCTCTATGCCAGACACATCAAAAGCTTTGTTAATGTCCATAAACAGGCAAGCTGTCTTTCTGTCAGTTAGGTGGGTAGTTTGTATATTGTTAGTCAGAGTGAAGAGTGTTTAGTTTCTATTTTGTATGTATTTTTAAAAGTTTCTCAAAGCCACTAAGTAGTGCAACGAAATAAATCCCCCATCTTAGATCGTACAGAAATAGCGACTGAAAAAAACGTTCATATAAAAGTGTTGTGGTTGTCGCCAAAGTATTTGCTTCTGTTGCTTTGAACTATACAGGGTAGCTCAAAATAAAGTTATGCCAGTCGACTTTATTTTTTTTAACGGAATAGCCTAATTCAGATTCAGGTTCTATATTGAATTCGAAGTATTTTTTGTATAACATTCCTACTATGTGATTTAATTCAATAGTTTTGGACAAAACGACATTTGAATATGGGATCGCAACAAAAGTAAACGTTGTTATTATTTTTTTAGTAAAATAAACGATATAATTTTAAAGGAATTCTAAAACAAATGTTCTGTTTTTTTGCTTTCGTTTTGTTCTGTTCTGAAATTATATTTTTTATTTAAGTTAAAAATAATAATAATAAAGTTTACTTTTGTTTCGTTTCTATATTCAAATGTCGTTATGTCCAAAACTATTGAATTTAGTCACATAGTATGTTATAAAAAATACTTCGAATTCAATGTAGAACCTGAATCTGGATTAAAAAATAGGCTATTCCATTTAAAACAATTAACTTGATTGTCATAACTTTATTTTGAGCTACCGTGTATATTTCAAGGTAACTGAAACAAATAGTTTGGCGACAACCACAACATTTTTATATGAACGTTTTTTTTTCAGTCGCTTTTACTGTACGTTCTAAGAGGGGGGGGTCTCGCTTCACTGACTCATCCTGTTTAACATTAGACTTTCATTGTTCTACTTTTATCTCATTTTTACTGTTTGACTGCGTCTATATCTCAAACTCTAAAACAAACAAAGAGAGCAAATAGTAAAGAGAATAATTAGTAAAAGTATATACGAAGTTTCCGATCATTTATAAACTGTCCCAGCTGGAAAAATTGTATGAACAAGAACTGAAACATAAGATGTAAAAAAGTAAAAGTTCCAGCGAACACTTTCAACAATTAATTTCGTGCAAGTCGAATAATGGTGCGAACAGTGCATATTTTGTTAGTTAATTTACAATTTTGCATCGTATTTCCTAGATTGATTTTAAAATTCGATTATACTTCCGGATAATTTATACTACGAAAATGAAATATGTAATTTGACAGATTTCAAACATGCTGACTAATAATCCACTCGGACTGGAATTGTTTTTAAAAGTGTCTCAATAGTACTGTAGTGAAAAAATTATTTTTACTTTTTCCTGACTTTTACTTCTTGACTGTGTCCATTTCTCAAATTCCAACACCTGCTTAAACACCAGATTAGGGACTTATGATCTGTAGAGAGGATAATTGCTGAAAGATATTTAGAGATGCTAATTGTAATTGTTTCCTAATTATTTATGTAATTTTTTTATCAATTAAAATTTGTGTAACTCCCATAAGTTATATCTCACATTTTGGGCAAAATGTATTATTAAACAGAAACATTAAAACTCTGATTGGACAATACCGACAAGACAAATGGCTAGAAACATGTAAATAAATACAGAAGGACAAAGGCAAAACATACTGGCGAAAAATTAAGAAACTGGCGCATTACAGAAAGACTGGCACTACTGACATAATTGACGAAAACGGAATAGAACGCTACACAGACAAAGAGAAAGCGGACGCATTCGCCAGACACTATCAGAGGGCCTTCAGCATATCGACAAACCCTAACTTCGACAATGACAACTGGAACTTGATCAACGATTGATACTTGAACTATTTTAACAACTCACCAAACTATGTCTGCACACTAATCACAGACACAGAGTACGATGAAGCCCTAGCGCACATCAAGAACACTGCACCGGGGAAAGATAAAATTAAGGCAAGAGTCTTGAAAAGCCTAACTCAAGAAACACACAAACTGATCCTAACTGAATTGAACAACTGCATCACAAATGGCAGAATCCCAGAAACATGGAAAAACGGCTTAATAATCCCTATACCCAAAAATGGACTGGACAATACACAACCGAGCAACTACAGACCAATTACACTACTTCCAGTACTAAGCAAAATTTTTGAATACATAATGAAGCAGCGGCTTGAAAAAGTGATTGGAAAATATATACCTACCTACCAATTTGGTTTCAAACAGCATCACTCGACTGTTCATCCGCTCTTTATTTTGGCCAACAATATACAAACTACCCACCTAACTGACAGAAATACAGCTTGCCTGTTTATGGACATTAACAAGGCTTTTGACAGTGTCTGGCATAGGGGCTTACTATACAAACTATACAAACTACACACACCAACATATCTACTACATACCATAAAGAACTTACTAGAAAACAGACAACTACAAGTACGAATTGATAAAACACTGTCATTTCCTTTTTCCCCTGAACAAGGGCTCCCTCAAGGATCCCCGCTCTCACCGTTTCTCTACAATATATACTGCCATGACATATACAATTACAACTTACCAGACAAAAATCAAATTGACAGATCGGCATACATATTACAATACGCAGACGACACGGCACTTATTGTACATGACAAAACTACTGAGAGAGCAGCGCAAAGACTCCAAACACTAACAAACAACACAATGACATGGTTTTATAAATGGAGACTAACACCAAACGCGTCAAAAAACCAACTTCTGCTCACAAACCACAGACTCAACGCTGACTCCCCTACAATAACTGCAGACGGCCAAACGACACAACCAAAAAACGACGTAAAATACCTTGGAATCACAATCGACCACAAACTTAAATTCACTAAACACATACGAAACATCAGGGCAGAAAAAATAAAGAGAACAAAACACTTCCGATCACTAACCTACAAAGACAGAGGAATTAGCACAAACACCGCCACCAAAATATATAAATCTATTTGTAGACCCTTGCTAGACTTTGGACATGTACTCATGACCAACGGAACAGAAAGGACAAAACGTTATACACAAACAACAGAACAAATTGCACTGAGACTAATAACACGAATAAGACACCCCCAAAACCCACTACACAACCCCCCCACCCAACTACTATACGAACGCACAAACATGACAAAGATCTCGGAAAGACTCATACAGCTACAGATAAAATGGACAAACCCCTACAACTGGACCATACTGAATCCCCTTTGTCTTACAAGACCAACCAGACAATCCCGCTTCCGTTTCCCTATATTAACGCTACTCGAACACTTACAAACGAAACGCACTAGTGGACAATAAAATAATTTCTTCTTGCCACTGAAATCTTATTTATTTAATAGCATTGTTAACCTAGAATGGGAGAATTTTCACATTTGTTTTTTTATTTAGATTGGGACTGCATGTATTGAACAAGGGCAGAAATACCGATAGGTCGATAGCCTTTTTTAGAAATAAAGATGTTTACTACTACTATTGTTGACCTAGAATAGGAGAATTTTCATATTTGTTTTTTATTTAGATTAAGACTGCATGTATTAAACAAGGGCAGAAGGACCGATAGGTCCATAGCCTTTTTTAGAAATAAAGATGTTTACTACTACTGTATTATTAATTAAGGAAATTTTAAATAAAATTCTTAAAATTATCTGGTTGTCAGATAATGTTATTGTCTTTCTAAAGGAACCGTCTCTTTCTGAGTCCAACTACCACCCGAAACACAAAATAGTACTACTACATCCGACGAATAAATTGAACTTTCACTCCCCATACCGTAAAAATGCTAAAGGATTTTTTGTTAATTATATTTTAAATCTCGATTTACATATTTCGTTTCCAGTTGGCTCCTAATATTTTTTCTAAAAGAACATTTGCTGAAGTTAATTTAAATTTCATAATAGAAAATAGAAAATTAACTGGAAATTGTTGCAACACCAGTAGTGAGTTTTGCAATTCTAATAGCCGAATGCTTTAGCAATCTTCCTTGAAACCGATTAGTAAACATACCTTTGCTATTGTTCCAGAACTATGCATTTTGTTCTGCGCAACAAACATAAGTTATTCTATAATATTTCATAGTACTGCGTCTAAACAACGTCAAGCCTTGTCTGGATATTAATAGCATCCTTATATTAATTTCATGAATTATTTGATGCCCTACCCATCTAACTACCGGGTTGGATAGAGCACGATTAATAAACTTAGAAATTTATTGCTAAGCAGCTTTATTTTGCAGGATCTTCAATCATTTAATATATGACTAATAGTAAATAGCTAAATCTGAAAAGTGGGCTGGATGTTTTGACAATTGTTTATTTATTTCAGGTTTGAAATATCTAAAAAAATTATCTACGCTTGTATTTGTATATCAATAATTTTAACATTCGTTTCTTAATGATATGCAAATACACTGCGCCGTTTTTGATAATTTTATCTTATTCAGTGTTAAGTTAAGTTAAAATGAAGGGTAAGTTTGCGTAAAGTTGTCTATTCCACAAGTGTTTAATTTTTGAAATATTGTCAATTTAATGTTTTCATATGGTTATTTTGTTGCATCTTATTTTAAATATTGTCACTCTTAGTTGCCATGAAGAAAGTGGCCATTTTTAATGCAATATTATGAGGGTTTGGGCTTATTTCATGCAAAGCCCACCAACTCCTTGCAGACAGAAGCAGAACAGACAGGAATATCACACGAGTCTGTAAGAAAAGCACTGAAAATGCATAAACTTCATCCATACAAAATGCAGCTTCTTCAAGAACTCTATGACGGTGATTTTGATAGAGGTATACAGTTCTGTGAATTTATGAGTCGTCAAGTCAACGAAATCCCCAATATTCTGCCGAATATCTGTTTCAGCGATGAATGTTTTTCTAAATGGAAATGTTAACAAACAAAATTGTCGATATTGGAGTGACGAAAACCCACATATTTTTCGAGAACGACATACACAATACCCTCAAAAAGTTCATGTTTGGGCTGGTATTCTTGGAAATGCCATTATTGGTCGTTTATTTACTGAAGGAAACTTGACAGGTGATCTGTACGTTAAGATGCTTGAAGATACTATGGATCCTCTTATCACGCATGAGCTAGAAACTCAAATTGATGCAGAAGGTAATTCAGTTTTACAGGACGATTGGTTAACATTCCAGCAGGACAGTGGAATGTCATCCAATCAATCCAATGTCTTATTATTTTCTTCCGGTCCGAGAGTGGTTAAACGAGACATTCCCGAATAGATGGATTGGCAGAAGGGGACCAATTAAATGGCCTCCAAGATCACCTGATTTCACACCCTCAGCCTTCTTTCTTTGGGGACATCTAAAGTTCATTGTTTATAAGAGACAACCTGCTGATATTGATGATCTTAAAAGGCGAATTGCAGCAGAATGCCGGTCAACTCCCGGTGAAGTTTTCCGAAATGTTAGGGAGGAGTTCGAAAACAGACTTTATTATTGTTTACTGGAAAATGGACAACATTTAGAACAACTGCTAAGATGCGAAGAGAAGTGCGTAAATAGATCCCATGAGTTTTATTGTAGAAATTTGTCTTCATGAGATATGAATTGTTTAAACTAAATTTTCTTTCTGTTATT
Source organism: Dendroctonus valens (assembly GCA_024550625.1). Classification (NCBI taxonomy): domain Eukaryota; kingdom Metazoa; phylum Arthropoda; class Insecta; order Coleoptera; family Curculionidae; genus Dendroctonus; species Dendroctonus valens. The sequence goes on along the minus strand of JAJTJO010000090.1, from coordinate 954,191 downwards.
CAACGATTTTAACGGTGTGACTGTTCGATGTTTTCCAAATACATTTTTCTTGAAAATGGTTCATTTATGAGATGTGCAACAAAAACACCTTTTTTGTGTATTTTATACATTCTTTCGATTTGTGCATTGCTAGTTAGTAAAACAGATTAAATAAAAAAGTTATAGTTTGATCGTCCATTCTGACCAAGATTGGCAGGAAATGCCAAATTGGAAAATTTGACCAAATTTGAAAACAATCGGTGAGTAAACAAATAAGAAATTTTTTTCATTATTATGAAAATATAAAGGTCCTGCAGTTGACGTATGTCTGATTTTTCGGGAAAGTGCTATACAAATCTTTTGCGCGTCAAAAATTGCTTTCTCAAAAAATCTATTTTTTAACACATTTTAACATGTCAATGTCTATGAGAGCTGTACACGAGCACGAAATACAAGAAAGAAGAATCACTCGGGAAGCATATTTCCACATAGCAGTTACCACCATTCGCAGGTAACTACCAATCAATGAGTAATCATTTCTTTTGCCCGAAGAAAATTAGAAAATTTCATCATAACACTGCAAAAACGGCCTTCATTTACGTCTAGCGATGTATATTTACTCCTACACAGGTGAAGAGCTTGCAAAATTCATTATGAAGTTGAAATAATCAGAGCTTTGCTGTTTTAAACTGCTTATTATATCCACTAGGCTTGCATTATTGCCTCATAGGGCGTTTTTTGTTGTTGCAAAATGAACATCTATCCATGCCATAATTATTTACATTTTTCGTTGCAGGCGTGGGGTTTACTGATATTACTTAATTGCAATATGTAGTTGAAAAGCACTAAATTGACTCAACTGTGATATCGGTATTTACAATAGAAGTTGAAAACAAATTACCAGTTCCACTCTCAAATTAATATAATGACCAATATTCACAAAACTAGCATTGATTAGCAAATATATCCAGGGCAGAAAGACCCATAGGTCGAGAGCCTTTTCTAAGAAATAAAGATGTTTACTACTACTACTATTATATCCAGGTCGTAAATAGGTAAATTTTTCCATTTGGGAGCGGCATTTAAGTGATTTAAAAAAAACTGCCATTTAATTCCACTAAATCGACAACTCTGTCCACTTTTGGACGCAAAATGTATTATATGTGGTAAAAACTAGAATTAGTAGTAGTAGTAAACATCTTTATTTCTAAAAAAGGCTATCGACCTATCGGTCTTTCTGCCCTTGTTTAATACATGTAGTCTTAATCTAAATAAAAAACTCAGACAACAGACAGAAACAGACAACTACAAGTACTGTAAAGAAAACAGACAACTAGAAGTACGAATTGACAAAACACTGTCATTTTCTTTTTCCCCTGAACAAGGGCTCCCTCAAGGATCCCCGCTCTCACCGTTTCTCTACAATATATACTGCCATGACATATACAATTACAACTTACCAGACAAAAATCAAATCGACAGATCTGCATACATATTACAATACGCAGACGACACGGCACTTATTGTACATGACAAAACTACTGAGAGAGCAGCTCAAAGACTCCAAACACCAACAAACAACACAATGAAATGGTTTTATAAATGGAGACTAACACCAAACGCGTCAAAAAACCAACTTCTGCTCACAAACCACAGACTCAACGCTGACTCCCCTACAATAACAGCAGACGGACAAACGACACAACCAAAAAACGACGTAAAATACCTTGGAATCACAATTGACCACAAACTTAAATTCACTAAACACATACGAAACATCAGGGCAGAAACAATAAAGAGAACAAAACACTTCCGATCACTAACCTACAAAGACAGAGGAATTAGCACAAACACCGCCACCAAAATATATAAAGCTATTTGTAGACCCTTGCTAGACTATGGACATATACTCATGACCAACGGAACAGAAAGGATAAAACGTTATATACAAACAACAGAACAAATTGCACTAAGACTCATAACACGAATAAGACACCCCCAAAACCCACTACACAACCTCCCCACCCAACTACTATACGAACGCACAAACATGACAAGATTTCGGGAAGACTCATACATCTACAGACAAAATGAACAAACAACCCCTACAACTGGACCATACTGAATCCCCTTTGTCTTACAAGACCAACCAGACAATCCCGCTTCCGTTTCCCTATATCAACGCTAATCGAACACTTACAAACGCAACTGACTACTGGACAATAAAATAATTTTTTCTTGTCATTAGAATTGGAAAGTTTATTTAATAAGATTATTAACCTAGAATAAGAGAATTTTCATCTTTGTTTTTTGTTTAGATTAAGACTACATGTATTAAACAAGGGCAGAAAGACCGATAGGTCGATAGCCTTTTTTAGAAATAAAGATGTTTACTACTACTAGAAATATATTTACCGGCCTAACGGCAAAACTGGCACAGTTTGCTACCGTAATTAAGAAAATTCCAAACGTATTTCGCTATGTCTGTATATCCTTAGCTGACTTTTTAGATGAATGTTCAATCATACGCTCCAGTGGAATGAAATTGAGATTTATTTGCTTAAATTACATCACGGTGCAATTATTAAGTGTTTTCTGTAGCGAAAGTAATCACTTAAAGTCTATTTGTGTAAAAATTATACTTGAAGGTACAGTTTTTCGAAAATCTGTGGAAATAATATATTATTTCGCGGAATGGTCCCGATTTGATTCATTTTGAAAATTAAACATTGCTAACATTGTATTTATACCAATGTATTCCTGGGTTTCAGTCAATTTTATTGTTTATTATTTAAAATGTTACAAATACGTTTCGGAGTCTTTCTCCACCATCATCAGTTTGTCTAAAATATATATTTACAGTTATCATCAATTTAAATAGAAAACTTTCACCAAAATTCACATATTAAAATACAAATCACGCACATATTAAAAAGTACATCCAGAACATTGGTTTTCAGGTGATGAGTCAGGACAAACATGTCTGGGAAAAGACTAGAATCTATTTTTTTAGAGATCTAAATTCAACTTACATATATAGTTGCTTTCAACTTCACATTTCACTGGTCAATGAATTTTCCATATTTTATTCGATATCAAGCGAGCGATACAAAAAAAAACTGTTTATATTTCGTCTTTTCTTTGCATTCTAGGAATTGCTTGGCAATTCTTCAATATCAGATGTTTACATTTCATTTACCTGGTCCAATCAGTTCATGCATGCGATCATCTAATTAGCGTATGATACACAGAGCTAAGATTGTCTGTATCTGATCTGAAATTTATTGCATTCTGATGTTTCTTAATTTGTATCATTTCATGGATTCTTCTCTTATTATAGTTGTCCTCATTGATCAATATTTGTGTGTTATCGAAATCAAAATCATGCAACTTTTGTTGTGCATGTTGTGCTAATGCTGTTGCATTTTCGTTAACCTTTCTTAAGCTATACTTATGTTCGTATATTCTTTTCTTTAAATATTGCCCTGTTTGTCCTATGTATGTGTTGTCACAGTTCAAACAGTCAATCTTGTATATTACGTTAGGTGTGTCCAACTTATCCCTCTTACCCTCTTTTTTCTTTTTTATATATTTATGTTATTCCATTTATTTGCATTGTATATTTTATTAATTCTTTGTTTTATAATTGGTTCGAAGGATTCTTTGGGGTAGTTGTTCATTATTAGTACCTTTTTTATTTTTTGAAGATTTTTTTGTCTGTATCCACAATGTGCTAATTTTATCGCTCTATCAGTAAGAGCTGTTACCACACTTTTTTATATTGTATAGGTGCATATGATTGGTAATTCAAGTATCTACCAGACCACACATCCTTTGTGTACCAGTTTGTTTTTATTTCCCCATTATTGTCATACATAACCGTCATATCCAAAAAGTTTAATGATCTGTTTTTGTCTTCCTCAATGGTGAATTTAATGGTTTCATAGAATGCATTAAACTTATCTAGTGTGTATTGAACTTTTTGGTTTGGCAGGCACATTATGCAGTCATCCACGTATCTTTTAAAAAATCCACACTTAAAGTCTAAATCAGGTATTAGTTTTTCTTCCAGACTTTCCATTACAAGGTTTGCAATTGTTGCAGCTATGGGGGACCACATAGCTACTCCATATATTTGCGAATAGAAATTGTCCTCGTACCGGAAGTACGTGGACTTAAGGCACAGCTCTACCGCCCCAATAAATTCACCTTCGGGCAATGATGTATGTTCCCTAATTTCAGACCATTTATTTCTTATGCACTGTATTGAGTAATCTACCGGGATGTTTGTGAATAGCGATACCACATCAAGCGATATTAGGCGATGGTTCTCAGGTATCTTCAGTTTTTTTATAAATTCGCAGAAGCTCCATGAGTCCCTAATGTGATATTGTGAATTTCCCAATATATGACTCAATAGATTACTCAATACAGTGCATAAGAAATAAATGGTCCGAAATTAGGGAACATACATCATTGCCCGAAGGTGAATTTATTGGGGCGGTAGAGCTGTGCCTTAAGTCCACGTACTTCCGGTACGAGGACAATTTCTATTCGCAAATATATGGAGTAGCTATGGGGTCCCCCATAGCTGCAACAATTGCAAACCTTGTAATGGAAAGTCTGGAAGAAAAACTAATACCTGATTTAGACTTTAAGTGTGGATTTTTTAAAAGATACGTGGATGACTGCATAATGTGCCTGCCAAACCAAAAAGTTCAATACACACTAGATAAGTTTAATGCATTCCATGAAACCATTAAATTCGCCATTGAGGAGGACAAAAACCGATCATTAAATTTTTTGGATATGACGGTTATGTATGACAATAATGGGGAAATAAAAACAAACTGGTACACAAAGGATGTGTGGTCTGGTAGATACTTGAATTACCAATCATATGCACCTATACAATATAAAAAAAGTGTGGTAACAGCTCTTACTGATAGAGCGATAAAATTAGCACATTGTGGATACAGACAAAAAAATATTGAAAAAATAAAAAAGGTACTAATAATGAACAACTATCCCAAAGAATTCTTCGAACCAATTATAAAACAAAGAATTAACAAAATATACAATACAAATAAATGGAACAACATAAATAATATAAAAAAGAAAAAAGAGGGTGAAATCAAGTATGTATCATTACCGCACATACCAGAAATCAACACAAAAATAAAAAATGTTTTAAGACCGCATAATATTACTATAGCGGAGAAAACTAAAAACAACTTAGCAAAAGAGTGTCTTACAAAATTTAAACCTAGAAGCGATAAGTTGGACACACCTAACGTAATATACAAGATTGACTGTTTGGACTGTGACAACACATACATAGGACAAACAGGGCAATATTTAAAGAAAAGAATATACGAACATAAGTATAACTTAAGAAAGGTTAACGAAAATGCAACAGCATTAGCACAACATGCACAACAAAAGTTGCATGATTTTGATTTCGTTAACACACAAATATTGATCAATGAGGACAACTATAATAAGAGAAGAATCCATGAAATGAGACAAATTAAGAAACATCAGAATGCAATAAATTTCAGATCAGATACAGACAATCTTAGCTTTGTGTATCATACGCTAATTAGATGATCGCATGCATGAACTGATTGGACCAGGTAAATGAAATGTAAACATCTGATATTGAAGAATTGCCAAGCAATTCCTAGAATGCAAAGAAAAGACAAAATATAAACAGTTTTTTTTTTGTTTCGCTCGCTTGATATCGAATAAAATATGGAAAATTCAGTGACCAGTCAAATGTGAAGTTGAAACTATATACGTAAGTTGAATTTAGATCTCTAAAACAATAGGTTCTAGTCTTTTCCCAGATATGTTTGTCCTGACTCATCACCTGAAAACCAATTTGCTTGATGTACTTTTAATATGTGTGTGATTTGTATTTTGATATATATATTTTGTGAAAATTTTCTATTTAAATTGAGGATAATTGTGAATGTAAAAATATATATTTTAGACAAACTGATGATGGTGGATAAAGACACCGAAACGTATTTGTAACATTTTAAATAATAAACAATAAAATTGACTGAAACCCAGGAATACATTGGAATGAATTAAAGTACAGTCAGGAAAATATACGAAAAAATTGTATTTATAAAGAATAGTTTAATGCTTATGGTTGATAGAGAGCAATTGGCTTAATTTTCTTAAAAAATTACACTCACCCATTCAATGTTGAGGGCAGCAGTCTGTTAGCCATTATTAATCCATGAAAATTAAAGTTTCTATCACTAATACATTTCACAATACTCTTTAATCGATTCAAATAAAAGAAACTCGCGTTTATGGACCTTTCCAAGAAATATTGGCTTGGCGATTGAACTTTGTGTTAACGTAGATTCTAATATCGTGGTAACTAATTTTTCTGCATAGTTATTATGGGGCAGAATAAATTCGTTGCAGATGGTTTCCGATTCAGATGCTGATTGTTTATCTATCAAAAAAATATTTTAAAACTTCTAACTTTATTTGAAACCGCGCGTTAGTAAGTCGGGTAAGTAGATATTAATATATATTGACAAAGTACAAAATAAAAAAAATATCGAATTTAGTCCAAATTAAATACACGCGCACGGGATGATAATGCTTTAAGTATTCCAATTATAAACGCATTTTTGCTTACATTCGTTTCAAATTAAATAAACAACACCTGGAAAAAGAGGTGCTTTCCAAGAAAAAATATTTCCTTTAGGCTTTTATCGGGCGAAGGTTTTTTTTACTATAACTCATTTTTAAAGCAAGAAATCAATTGTTCAAAGCCAAATGAACAGACATTTTGCGTAAAAATATCTACTTTTTGGATAAATGTCTTGAAGTACCACCACTTATGATCTTTACACAAAATCATATAGATACCTAAGTAGATCCGAGGACTAAACATAAAGAATGGGTTTGTAAAAGGCACAAACAACAACAATTTGACTGAAACAATGAAGTTTATTAAAATGTATTTCGACACCCATGTAATGGTGCCTTGATTTATAAAAACTTATATTTCTTTGATTTCAAAAATAAAAAATGTTAGGGGCAGTATTCAAGCAAAAGAAACTCCGCAAACCAAACTTGTAACATTATATAAATGTTATGTAATTTTTGTGACTTAGATTTTATGTAACATTGATGTAACATAAGAAGAACAGGAATACAAGTTTTTGGTGACAGCGATGTTATGTAACCGGACCGCTGCCTTAGACGCAAGCTCCGGTTGCATTTGCATTTCGTTTGTGCAGTGAGCATTTTCAGTTACTGCTTTAATACATCCTTAACAAGTACAAATTTACAATTTTTTCCACGATTTGAGTGTCTCAAGGTGAGTGAAGAGATATACGTTTTTTTAGATACCAAAAAATGCCATGTAATTTTATAAATTTGTCCAGTCGGCATCAATAATGAGAATTAATTTATGAGTTTATTTTTTAATTTAATTAGTAATAAGTAGATAATTTTAGTCTAATAAGTAATAAGTAGTTCAGTTAGTAATAGCATTTATATTTATAAGTTATTTTTAAGCATTTATATTTTAAGTTTAAGTTATAAGAATATACAAAATATACATGTAGGGACTACATTGGTTTGATAATAGATTTTTCTTTCTAAAATTATTTTTCCAACAATAATGAGTAGGTGGAGACCTTTACATAGAGCCATGTATTACAACAAGGAGGTTGTAAATAAAAAGTTTATGTTATAACAAAATGTTGAACAGTTATTTCAATAAAGTTCCGTGTTTACGCATTTTTAGAACAAATCGCTGAAATGATTTTTATGCGAGACAATTGAGTAACCATGTATTAATCCTGAGGTCAATAACACACAGAAAGTAAGTTTGTGAATATTATTCGATTTATTTACAAATAGACTACATAAAAAGCAAGTCACAAATTACGTAAATGTTATGTAACATTGAGTTGTAAAATACAAGTCACAACTGTTAACAAATTACGTAAATATTATGTAACATTGAGTTGTAATATATTAGTTACATATTAGTTGGCTTGAGGCGGACATAATGCACAGTTGGCGCATCAGTTTGTGATAAGATAATTACGTAAATAGTAACTGTTACTTGCTTGTGACTTGGTTACATAATATTTATGTAAGTGTTACTAGTTTTGGATTGCTGGAACCCTTATTATGACTCCTCTTTGAATTATTACCACGCAAAAGTTTGTTTGGTTTCCACTTATTTAAGAACACTTAATTTCATAATTTAAATTCTAACAATTTACATAATATTCCGGACAATCTGTTTTCACAAGTTTGATTTCAGCTAGTTTCAGCCCATTTATGAAGCTACTTAGGGGTATGTTTAAAACTTTTTTAAATTTTAATCTCTAGACTCATCTCAAAATATCTCAAAGATAATTTAGGACATCCTGTATATAAATAGTGTTTATAGTTACAGCAAATTATAATGATTTTACAAAAAGCAATATAAATTTATTATTGTTGAACCACTGCGCGGCGTTGCCAAATAAGACAAATGCCCCCAGAGCACACTATCTCTATGCATCTCTTTCTTGCTTAGTCACTAACACAGGATAACAATCGTTGTCCTTGTTTTGACATGCCAAACAGTTTTGAACTGATGACGTTCAATATCTGTGTTGACAATTAAAGTGGGTGGATGAAGAACATTTATTAATCATTAAAAGATTTCCTGTTTGGATCTACTTTACATAAATGAGCCTTTAGATTCATATAAAGTAAGTTTAGGGTGAACTATTTTATGCTGAAAATAACAAAAGCTAGTATCTATACGTTTATGTTCAATTAGTTTAATTTGAAATACGGTTTTAAAGGTTTTTGGAAAGTAGGTGGTTGGGCCCCAGTCAACAACATGATTGGTGGTTTGTTTGTTTATAACCATAAGGGCGAAGTCCTGATATCAAGGGTATATCGAGACGACATAGGGAGGAATGCCGTGGATGCCTTTCGAGTAAATGTTATTCATGCAAGGCAGCAAGTTAGGTCTCCAGTTACCAATATAGCTCGCACTTCCTTTTTTCATATAAAGGTATGTTATAAATCCTATAGGCAGATAGCTAGTAATAATCTCAAGCCAGCATGAAGATGGTTATTATGTTTAAAAGCCAATAATTCGGCCATTGAAATAGGACATCTTATAATCAAACCATATATTTTATTACTTTAAACCAACAGTTGCCTTATTAAAACTGACTGCCATAAAATCAAAACTTGATCACTATATTCACGTATAGAAAAAGTATAATCGTATGCCATTGCACACAGATAAGTTCGGTGCATGCGATAATTACACGAATTGTTTTTATATTTTACATTCAAAAATGTTTACAGTTCGCACATGTACGTGTTTAAATTGATTTATATTAGCAACTTATAAAGTCATATATTTGGCTTGCCCAATAAGTTCTGGAAACATTATGTATTAATAGCCCAGTTGAGTGAAAAAGACCCTACTTCAGTTACTACTACTACTTTACTCATTATTTAGTTAAGAAAGACTAAAGAATTTTTGTTTTCTGTTTTTGGATCCACAGCTACAACATTTGAAACAGGTCATTTCAAATTGGAAAACAAACCTCTGTAATTTAAATGGTATCAGAGGTAAAGCTAAGAAGTTAAATACAGATTGATTGTACCCTGGTGTGGTTAAATTATATAGAGAATTATCTGGAGTGTATTAATTTCAGAGTTTATTGTATTATTATGTGCTTTATTTGTACTCTACTTAAAGCAGGTCTAATTTAAGTAACCTTTTCTTGATAATCTGTTAGACCCTTAATTTTTCTTGCCTTTTGAATGATATAACTTGAAAATGTAAGAAACAAATGTAACTGTAATGAGACATAAAATGTAGGGAACATGCTCGAGTATTGCGATGAAATTAGAGGAATCGGTTTTCCTCTTCTTCTAAAGGTACCAAATCAGAGTTAGTAAGTAGAAAAGCTTCTGCTATCTTAATACATAAGTATTAAACCTGAATCATATCTTTCTAAATTTGGCGAAAGCGCCAGCGTAGTGAACATATCATTGTATTTCTAAATTCAAAATGTGATTCTTGGATTGAATGGTATTCTAAAAATATTGAGTTATTATACATTGTCCCTTTATGGTTATTAATAATAAATTATTTCAAGGTTCCCACGATTTCGATTGTGTACGATTTTACATAGGCGTTATTTAACTAAATGTTTTAAACATGCTTTTTCCGTGCTGATTTGCGTGAATAATAATCATGCAATAATAAATTATCAACACAATATTAATAAAGCAAAAATAAGAAATTTGTCCAAGCAGAGCAAGAATATATATTTTTTAAATCTACTTTTTTTATCTTCATGCAAACAGGAATATAGGGATTTTTTGCTTTGTTCGTACAGCACTTTGTCATTACAATTAAGTATATTCACAGGGTTACACTTTTTTACATAAAATGTATTATAAGCACAAGAGCATTGCGACATTCTTTGGCTCAAAAGAAGACGATCTGTAACTTTTAGTAAGAAAAAATGTCTGGCTCCTCGGCTATTAATAGTCAATGTTCTCCAAAAAAAATTATGTTTTTTGAATTATATGGAAAATAAGACGATGGATTTTAATGAAACTCGTTGTGAATTTATTCTTATGTAAGACTGATATTTTGATGAAGGAACCGAATTCATTCGCTATGAAGAATTCTTGAGTGTCTTGATATAAAAACTACTAGAACTTTTTATTTGGTGGCTGGAATCAACTGACTTTTTCAGTTGATGCACTAGTTCTTGTTTGGCATTTTCGTGCTCTTTGTAAAATCTGGTGGCATTCATAGTATTTGCGCAAAAAATATTTGTTTTCTTTCTAATTAACAATTTTAGACTAATAAATTTTTTGCATTAACGGAACTTAAATCAAGTTTTTTGTAATATCGGAAGAATGCTCAGAGGAATTTTAGAAAATTACTTGCTGTAGATTAGTTCCCACGTGAAGGTCGTATTTTGCTAAAAGCTCGCTTTTTTTCGTTGGATTTTTGAGGAACGCTATTCGGATGAAAACGCTTCCATACTACTTTTGCAGTTAATGCCTGAAATTGTTAAATAGCAAGAAAACAAATATTTTTTTGGCAAAAACTGAATGCTACAAGATTTTGCAAATAGCGCAAAAATGCTAAAGTAGGATCAGGACACCAACTCAAAAAATAAATGAAAGAGTTGATTCCAGCGACGCAATAAAACGTTGTGGCAGTTTGGTACCCAGACACTCAAGAATTCGCCACTTGCCCAAAGCGGATGAACTCGGTTTCTTTATCAAAATATGAGTCTTTCACAATTCACAACGAGTTTCATTAAAATCTATCGTATCATTCTCCCGATGTTTCAAAAAACATAATGGGTTGGAAGAACTTTGACCAACAATGGTCGAGGAGCCAGACATTTTTACTTAATAAAAGTTAGGCTACATCGGCTTCTTTTGAGCTCAAGAATGTAGCAGTTCTCTTTTGATCTAGTGCTTACGGGACACCCTATATAAAGGAAGTGTTTAAAAAGCAATTCAGGTATTTCGTGATTATTTTTTTTGTTTAATTGCTCATACGTGGAAATATGCACTTAGTACGCAAAAAATTATTTAATACTATTTTATTTCTAATGGTTTTTCACTCTCATCTTTTTCCCATAAGTTCCCCTTGCTTGTATTTGTTGTTGTGAGGTGAAGTCTGTATATTTTCAAAATTTGAATTAATTTGCATTGCAAATAATAATTAACAAATTATTGTTTGCAATATTTGCGCATTGTTATGCACCACCGTGTTTTTTAAATTGTACAAGTGAATGGCTGTAAAAAGCATTCAAATACGTAATTGTATGGTATATATCTTCGGCTGGCACAGCTTTTCTCTAAGCTTATGAATATTATTGCCTGAAAACCCAATATTTTGATTTCCGCTATATATCGAGAAAGGAGAAAGTGAAAAGATACAATAAAAATTTGTAAAATGCAGATAACTTATAAGATATATTAAAAAATTGTTATAACAGAAAAAACGAAAGGTGAAAGTCAACCAAAAATAATACAATCGGCTATAAAATATTAATTATTAAAATTCTATGTTAATAAACAGTTACAATTTTAACAGCGAGCAAATATTTGGATTGCTGCCGTGACTAAACAGAATGTAAATGCCGCCATGGTATTCGAATTCCTGCTTAAAATCATTGAAGTGATGCAGTCCTATTTTGGCAAGATATCCGAAGAGAACATTAAGAATAACTTTGTTCTCATTTACGAACTATTAGACGGTAAGGTGTCGGTTTGACTATTTTTTGTATCAGAAATATTTGAGGTTCGGCTTTTAGAGATACTTGATTTTGGGTATCCGCAAAACTCCGATACGGGCGTTTTAAAAACGTTCATTACTCAGCAAGGCATCAAGTCTGCTACCAAAGAGGAGCAAGCTCAAATCACGTCTCAAGTCACTGGGCAAATTGGTTGGCGACGTGAAGGTATCAAATACCGCCGTAATGAGTTATTCTTGGACGTGTTGGAGTATGTTAATTTGCTAATGTCTCCGCAAGGTATGATTAATTTTTCAGGATTGTTGATAGTTTGGAGGTAGCAGTCAAGAGTTTTCTGATAAAGCACTGATTTATTATTACTTTAGGTCAAGTGCTTTCTGCTCACGTGGCAGGAAAAGTAGTAATGAAATCATATCTGTCTGGTATGCCAGAATGCAAGTTCGGAATCAATGATAAAATTGTAATGGAAGCGAAGGGCAAAGGAGGAATCGGCACTACGACGGATTCCGATCCAGCCAGATCCGGTAAACCCGTAGTGGTCATTGACGATTGCCAATTCCATCAATGTGTTAAACTGAGCAAGTTTGAAACTGAGCATTCCATTAGTTTTATTCCTCCAGATGGGGAGTTTGAGCTTATGAGGTGGTTTATGGAGCTTTAATACACACATGTTATCTAAGGATTTTATTTATTAACAGATATCGCACAACCAAAGATATATCTCTGCCATTCAGGGTGATACCGCTTGTTAGAGAAGTTGGTCGCACAAAAATGGAAGTTAAAGTTGTTTTGAAAACTAACTTCAAACCGTCATTGTTGGGGCAGAAAATTGAAGTGAAGATTCCCACTCCTTTGAACACTTCCGGCGTTCAGCTAATTTGCCTGAAGGGCAAAGCCAAATATAAAGCATCTGAAAATGCTATTGTTTGGAAGTAAGTGTGCTTGCGAAGAAGCTAAAACATACCTATATTAACTCGTTTACTAATTTTCAGAATCAAACGTATGGCAGGAATGAAGGAAACTCAGCTCTCTGCGGAAATTGAACTGTTGGAAACCGACACGAAGAAAAAAGTGGACTCGTCCTCCCATTTCAATGAACTTTGAGGTTCCTTTCGCCCCATCGGGCTTTAAGGTGAGGTATCTAAAAGTATTTGAACCCAAATTGAATTATTCCGACCATGATGTTATTAAATGGGTGAGGTATATTGGAAGAAGTGGATTGTACGAAACCAGATGCTAACTCGAATATTGCTTGAAAGGTAGACGTGTCGTGTCAAGTAGGAATACTCTGTATTGTTAGTACATAATAAATACCTTACGTGTATGCATATACAGGCAAGGTGCTTTATCCTAACCTCCCTTCTGATCCCAAAATGATTTGTTATATAAAATTTGTTTTTATTTTATGTTTAATTCGGATTTAAAGCAGCGGCAACAATTAAAAAACTCCGATTTCTTACGAACTTTGTAAGTCTTTGCAGAATTAAAAAGTGTTGCATTAATATGAAACGCCATATAACTAGACGCAACCGGTTGTTAAATGTTTCCTACATAGTTGAAAAAATGTAATAATTAAAACAACGCGAGTTTTCTTAATTTATGTGGATTCTTCGACAAGGTAAACGGCCCACCCTGTATATAAATCAACATATTCATTGTCATTACAGCCATTTATTCTAAAGTCTTACCTTATGACGCTCAGTTATACCATTGGATTTCTTTTATTTATTTATTTTGATCCTTTTGTAAAGTTTCAAGGATTTCAATTAATATATACTGGATTAAGGCACGTATATATCGAAAATTGGTAGATAATTTGTCACAATATTGACCCAATAACAATGCCCCAACAGGAGAGATTGTCTAAAAAAATTCGATACATTATGCTAATTAGAAATCAGTAGATATATTAAGTGTATTTGTATATTTGTGGAATTATTTGTAAAAATATTGTTTCACTAAGCAGCAGAATGAAGTGTTTCAGCTTTCCGCAATTCTCGTTTAATTGCAAATTTCAAGTTTGGCATAACATAATATATATAATAAAAATATTATCGGTAGTTTTATTATTATCCACACCCATTTCCGATCATTCAAGACTAATCTTTACCTTTGTACTATGTAAAGTACACCAAGCGGAATGAACAAAGTCATTCCAGGTAAGTAGCTGTAAACACTTCTAAGCCCTAGTGGCTAAACGAAACAGATTTGAAGACTGTTAGAAAAATTGGCATGAAAATCAAAGCCGAGTTAAGTAATATTAGTTAAAAGCACTGAAGATTATCTAACGTGCGGAGAAGATATGATACAAACTGATACGAAGCAAGGATGAAAAGTAACATGCAATCGGATGTATCTGGTAACACTATATAGGTTTTAAATCATATTTTCTCTAATCAATTATATAATATGTACAATAAAGCGATGTACGATTAGAAAATGTACTGATTGTATTATTTTTAACCAATTCCTTTCCTTAACGTCACAAAGGTAGCACAAAAAATGTATGAATGATTTTTCTCACAATGTAACGCAACAAACTATTGTTGCATTGAATGAAAGTATTACATAAGATTGTGTAATAGATAAAAAAAGAAGTCTCCCAAGGCAATGGCGTAACTTGTGGTAGTTGATTTACCAAAACTCCCCTCAGGTTCAAATCGAAAATTATAGACATATAAATATCTTCGTTTTAGTTATTAATTAAGTATTATTTATCTGCTCGTGTCTATCTCATTTCTATTATTTTTTTATCGCGTGAAAGAATGTTTTGTGGTAACCCTATAGCTTTTGTATCAACTTTTATACTATACATATATTCACATCAGATTTGGAACATTAGGCTACCATCTGGGGTCTATTTGTTCAATGTATCAAACGGTGTTGAGAAAGTACAGGATGATGTTTCTCTAAGGGTCATGTTTTCTTTTATCATCCCAAATTTTTTATGTTGCGTCACTAGTCCAACGACATTTTCCTAATTCCAATGATTTGTCTTTCGATGATTAATAATTTAATAAATAAAATTAATTAAGTAATAATGATTTCGACAATATCCTCTCTTGTCTCTACCTCCGTTTTCGAGTTATTTGCAGAGGAATGAATTAATACAATGTTGCAAATTTTACTCAATATTAGCAAATAAAATAAGAGGCACTGTAAATCAAGGTGATATTAATGGCAGTATCTGGTGCGAGATAACGGCTAAGGAGAGAGTTTCGTTAGAGGAAAAAAATTAAATAAAATATTTAAGTGCGACACCCTGTATCTCGAAAGGGATGCTTTTCGGAAATTTGTTTCTGAAGCAAAAAAGTTTATGCGTATATTTATTGAACACCCTGTAAATAAGTTCCAATCTATAGAAACGAATTTTAACTTTGACAATTTTTGTTGACTGATTATCATAAATGCGTGCCTTAAAACAAATGAAAAACAAAAAATGTCCAGGGGAAGACGGAATAACTACTGAAATCCTAAAAATAGCAGGGAGCGAGCTTTGGAAGGCAATAAAAATTTTACTTAATAAGTGCATTGAAGAACAAAGGATACCTAAACACTGACAAAGAAGCGAGGTAATCCTTCTCCTTAAAAAAGGTGACCAAGCTGATCTTGATAACCACAGACCAATAAGCCTACCCTCGCACCTATACAAGTTCCTCACTAAGATTATAACAAACCGTCTAACTAATAAACTAGACTCCTGCAAGCCGGTGGAGCAGGCCGGCTTCCGCAAAGGCTACAGCACGACCGACCATATACAAATGTTGTGTCCGATAAAACTACCCTTCTTAACTCCACAACCTGGTTCGAAATAAAAAGCTAAAATTGCTTTACTCCTTTAATAGACAGACAAAAACACTCCAAACATACGAACAACTGAACTCTACTATCTTCACCAAAAAAGGGTGTGGTATCAACACAAAGGACCCGATCGCTATGCGCATATGGGCCTTACCCTTCATATGACCCTTAACCTGCTCACCCACTAACGGAAAATTTAAAAAACAAAAACGATTGACTCGACAGTGGTGGAGGGCTGATTCTTGACGGTGGTGAATTAAGACGGCTCTAACACAAACTCTCCGTTTACTGATTGAAAAGGCAAACGAATACAACATCAATATCCACTTAGCGTTTGTCGACTACAAGAAAGCTTTCGACTCTGTGGAACAATGGGCGATTATGCATTCCTTAGATAACGCCAGGGTATTCTCAAGATATACAGGGCTGCCCCAAATCTATATACGAAACATCAGTGAAAGTAGTTAAATTAGATGAAGACCTGAAAACGGAACAAATAAAAGTAAAAAAAGGAGTAAGACAAGGCGATACCATATCACCCAAATTATTTACGCTGGCGTTGGAAGACGTGTTCCACCACCTGCGTTTTGCGGACGACGTGGTTCTAATAAGCGAAGATCCATTGGAATTGAAGACTATGATCAAACAACTACACCATGCCTCTCAAAAAATAGGACTCGAAGTAAACATACCAAAAATCCTCAGCACGCAAATCCTAGGGCATAAACTCAAAGTTAGTAACGAAAATCAAAAAACCGAAATACCGCGAAGACTAGGTCAAAGTTGGGCATTCAAAAAACTAGGATTTATGCTCAAGAACAGGGATGTCCCTAGGAAACTAAAAAGGAAAGTGTACGATAGCTGGATACTTCCAGTAATCACTTACGGGCTGGAAACAATGAGCCTCACAAAAAACAGCGTGCATCGCCTGCAATGCATGCAGCGAGCTATGGAAAGACAAATGCTGGGAGTCAGTTTGAGAGATCATATGAGGAACGAAGATATTAGAAGAAGAACCAGAATAACGAATATAACCGAGAGAAGAGCCAGATTGAAGTGGCAATGAGCAGGACACGTGGCAGCATCTGGAAGCACTCGAAAGTCATCATGCTCCCGAAGCCCAAGAAAAACAGGACTTTCCCCCAAAACTACAGGCCTATCAGCCTGTTGCCCGCTCTCAGTAAAATAGCCGAAAGGGTTATACTGAGGAGACTTAAGGAGGAAACGAGCGAGCTTGATTTGCTTCCGCCAGAACAGTTTGGATTCCGAGGAAAGCATTCCACGGAACTTCAGCTGCTCAGGATAGTAGAAAGATGCACCAACGAAATGAATCAGTACCGAACGACTGGAATACTCACACTGGATGTCGAAAGAGCGTTCGACAGAGTGTGGAGAGAAGGTCTCATCTACAAGATGATGGAAACAGGTATTAGCAAGAAACTGTGCCAGTTAATAGACAGTTATATTTGCAGAAGGAGCTTCAGCGTCAAAGTTGGAGGTCACCGGTCAGAAACCAGAAGCACTGAGGCAGGAGTACCGCAAGGAGCAGTGCTCACCCCACTGCTATACAACGTATACACAAGCGACATTCCAAGACATGCCAATACGACCCTGGCACTATTTGCAGGTGATACCGCCCTTCTGACATCCTCATGGCGCAAGGACTGCACCAGGCAACAGCTGCAGATTGCAATTGACGAACTACATCAGTGGTTCATTCTATGGCATACGGACGCCGAAGCTGACAAATTCTTAGAGAGGACTAGAAGTTTTAAAAAATAACTCCCGAAAACTCGTAGTACAAAAAAAGGGGTTTTTTTAGTTGGTAAAAATCGAACACTACCCAGGGTTCGGAACACTGGGTGTCTTCGCGAAGATTTTTATTCCTCCAGCCGACGGGCAAACAAAAAAAAAGGACACGTGGCCAAGATGGATATCAATAGTGGACATATAGAGTATTGAAATGGAGACCCTGGGAAAATAAACGAAAATTGGGCAGGCCAATGAAGAGATGGGCTGACGATATTAAAACCGCAGCGGAAAGAAACTGGACACAGAAAGCGCAGGATAGAGATATCTGAAAAAAACTTGAAGAGACGTATGTCCAGCAGTGGAGAAACTACGGTTTATGAAGAAGAATAATATTTATTAGTATTTAATTTAAACGTCCAGCCCTTCAAATAGCATAAGAATAAATGTGTTATTCATAAGTAGGTCAATAAAACATTAATTTTTACATAAAAGTATGTTTATTTACACAATTTTAAATTACAGCAAGAATTTATAAATTGAAAGATACAAGTAGATAATTTCACGTATATACAGAGCGATGACAGAAGAGTGGACACCATTTAAAATTTTTCATTACATGTAAAAAATGTTATAAAGACAACTCTGAAATGCTTTAAACTAAATAACAAATACATTTTGAAGAAAACTCTTAAGCCAATCGGTATATAGCATAAAAGTTATTTCTACTAATTGCTGTTTCGATTTTTGGCTTCTTAATAAATGGAAACATAATTGACGGTTGCCTGCCTTGCAAATATACTTTTTTATTGTCATATTGCTTAAGTTCGTTATATTATTGTCATAAAACACACCATTTAACTGTTTTAAGAAGTAACGGACAAGCTATGAAAACAACAATATTTATAAAATCAATTATAGAGTAAATTAAGTACTAATGTAGAAGGTTTTATGTTACAGGGTGGTCCAAACCTTGTGATTTAATTTCTGTAGCCATCTTTACTCTGTTCTAGTTTAAATCAGTGCAAAAATCACCAGCTTTAAGAACCCTGTATAATTAACATATTAATGCTTAAAAGTAAGTGAGATTTTGTAGATATTCAAAATCAACTCAGAGATTAGGCCGAAGATTTGTGATAATTTAAAAATGTACTAATTATTAAAGAAAGGGTGATTTTTTTGTAAATAAACGTTGTCTTAACTCGTGGAAGTGTTCGACTCGAGAAGTCAAAGTTTAATTTTTATTTTGCAGGCAAAAATCTGAAATCGACTCGTGAACTCTCGAATCAAAGCTACTCTTGACGAGCATTATATGAAATGTACACATACTCACATTCGCATACATTTTGAACGTTATTTCATCAATTTTACTTTTCACTCTCGTATAAATCTTAAACCACGAAAATAATACGAGTAAATATGATCGGTTTTGCAAATTTAGTGTGTTTAGTATCTGCTGGCAAATTCTTCTCCTTTATGTTGAAGGAAGATCAGATACCAGTCAAATTAAGAAGAGCTTCTCAGACGAAGCTCTATGTTTTTCACACTTTAAACTAATTATCTTAAAGGCGTACTTTTAAGGTCGAATTTTACCACCCTTCACTCGATTGGTCTAATCCGAAAATCACCTTGTGAGCACACAAATTTAAACCATACATTCTCATTCATTTCATATTCTAATTGCTTAATAACTAGATTAGCTTAGTCAACATTAGCGATATGTTTTCTTATGATATTCATGATTGCAACTAGTTGGTCGATTGGTTTAGTCTGATATAGCTTCCAATATACCAACTTGTTTTGAAATTTTGTTGCGTTCCTTTAACTTCCGTAAAATTGCATTTAAAATATTAAACTTTCCTAATTTTCAGCCGAATTTTTGCCAATGTTTAATAATTCTTTATAACTGAAATATTCAGTTAAAGAAACTCAAAAAATTACAGTTCCTCATGTAATAAGTATCTATTTTATTATTCTATACAAGAACTAGTTGTCTAATTAATTAAAACTGAATATTGCATTTTATTTAATTTCTTTTTGAAAGTTGCAACTTATCTAGCTTGATTTTTGTAAGTATTGATTTAGTTTAATAATTTCTGAGTTCAATTTGCTCTATTGCTCAATGAACTGTTTTGTTTTTCTTCATTTTCTTATGCCTTATTATAATATTTGTTCAATTTTATGTTTTACTAGATTCACCAGAAATTGCAAATTTTGGTTCAACGTTGAAAAATTAACTATCATGTTTATTTGCATCAAAAATAATTATCTATGTTTTAGATCGATTTATCAATTAAATATCAAATCAATCAAAGCTTCAATATTTAGTTCTTTCTAAGAACTGTTATCTTTGTAAGAAACTTGACTGTTTACTTTCTAAGAAAAAAAAACTAAATATTTAGTTTTTTCTAAGAACGAAACATTGAACAGAATCTAGACATTTTTTTTTCATATAAAGTACAGTTACAAAATTTAAAATACTATTTCAATTTTCCTACCTTATCTCTTTATATTTAATTGTATTTATTTATTATTACCACTCATACTCCTAAACGAATACATTATTAGACTTTTTTGTTATCACAAATCTTCATTCCTGATCTCTGATCTTTTTGACTTTATATCTTAATCATAATAGAGAAAATGTAAGATAAATTGTTTTCGAACATTAAATCAACAACAATAACATACCTTATGCAACAAGCTGAACGAATGCAATAATAAAAAATTATTGAATTAAACGTTTAAATAAATTTGTAATTAGTAACTTACATTATCTATGGTTTTATTTCAGTATCAGTACTGTACATATTCTGTAATTTCTCAAAATGGCAGATATCTAAAGTTGTAAATTTTTTGAATTTTTCTTTGAAAATGGCTTGAAATAATTATTTTTAAAATTAAATAAAGTCAGCATCATCTTCAAAATGTACAGACTGTTTCTAAATGTCACCTCCCTAAAGCAAGTAATATATTTTCTTATTTTATGACCAAGAAGCGTAATGACTAAAATAAACATGCGTTCTAAGTACTGCACTGCAAATTTTAGTGTTTTTGAAATTGTAAATGAAATTAAATTTCCTTGCTCTTCTCTCTTCCAGTAATAAAATAATTTTAATTTTTTCCTCCTACAATTTTCTAGCTTATTTCAAGTATTTCTCCTTTTGAGGAATCATCAAATGATCAATAAGTTGTAAATCGCATGTGAAAAAAGAAAACAATGGTCATTCGTTAAAGAGAAAGATAATAGCCTCAACAGCCTAATACGTGAGTTTACAGATATTTTCATGAAGGAAAGAAAATGGTTTAGATATATCAGGACAGAATAATAGTCACACTCTATTTACATATACAAAAACGCTGTGTACGACTGGTTAAAAACTTTCACGCAATTATTTATATTTATTGTTTTATGTAAATCAAGAAACAACATTTTGTATATCAATTAAAAACTATTCAGTCAGATAAATAAGAAAAACCACGTTTTCTAATCTCGGTATGCTAAATTATGGTCAAGTTTTAAGCTGCACTCTAAATAAGCAAAATCTTCTAGTTAAATAGATCTAGGCGTGATTAATGATAATGCAAAACCGCCCTATGGCCACATATTTTAGTCATAAAATAAGAAAAACTCTATAACTAAGCTATTGTCCTATTTAACTTAGTAATAACAGGATTAGTTTAGGTATTGTTCTCCACTTCTAAAAGGCTTTAGAAAAGACACACATAATAATCTTCTACAACACATAAAATGTGAGTGTATAAATATTAAATATGTTAAAAAATATTGTACAAATCTTATTGTCTTAGTTGTATTGTTTAATTATTACACGACTTATTGTCAAGTTACAAATTTCTATATCCGATTATGCATGAAAGTATTGTCTCTTTTGAACGTACAAATTAAATTAGATACGAATTTACTAAAATTACCTTACTTTGCAAGACGGCTATAATTTGCCAAAATGCTTGTGGATAAGTTTTCTTATCTAAAAATATTTGTCAATTTACACTCTTACGGCATTTTCGAGAAAGAATTGATAAGCTTTCCCACGCCCAGCTAAATAATTTATTCTAACATTCAGTTTAATATCCAAGAAACATTTTATAGAATGTATGAAAGTATGAAGTATAAAACTGTGTTTCAGCTTTTTAATAAAGTAGGTAATCCAATTAATTCTTTCTTATGCTTGTTTAGAATGCCTAAAAAGTTCAATTATTTTTTAAACACAAAATAAGGTAATCTTTTACTATACTGGCTGACAGCCCATATCCAATACATCTAAAATTTGTAATGCCCAAGAAAGATTTTTTGTGTTAAAAATCGTTAACATCCTTTATAAGTATATAGAAGCGATCGACTTTTAAAGCTTATGCAATACATACCTATTTATTGTCAAGATATGGCTATTATTTGATTTACCCATCTGATTATTTATTTAAATATCTATCACTACATATTCATGAATACCAAAATGTATCTGGAATTTCACAGATAAAATAATGAAAGTTGAATCGGCAGGAACTTTTCAAACATTGCTCAACAGCCAGATTTGAACTCAATATAATAAACAGGCTTTCTACTCAAATCCTTTCATTTCGTAAAATATTTGTTGATGCATTTTGTTTGTGCAAATTTATTTGTTATTTATATTTAGTGTTTTCTTGCTTTTATAAAAATTTGCTTACAAAAACACGACCATTCGAATTTCTATAGAGACAAGATGTTTGCAGTGGGTTCTACTACCTTCCATCTGATATTTGGTGTTAGTAAAGGTAATTTTATGGTTTGCATTATTTATTTATCATAGTCAGAGTGTTAAAATAGATACTGATATTAAAAGAAATACTGAGCTGATTTGTTAATTTTAGATTGCAGCAAAATAATAGATCTTTCATTAGCCTCTTTAAACTTTGAAACTTTTGCGTCTTCTTTGCAGTATATAAAGTGTCGGAGCTCCAATTAAAAATGCGCTCTTCCGATCTGTAAAGTTTAAGATATTTCAAGATATTATTTATTATAAAAGCCAGTTAATGTACTTGGGTTTAAGGAGACACGTTTCTTAAACTCAGCAAAATCAAAAGTAGTCTTTAGTAAATTTCAGCTAATAATTGCTATAAAGATTTTTTTATACTGACAAAAAAGCTGGAGAGCAAGAACGTACTGCACCAATCACCAACCCTTATTTTTAATGTTAAAGTTTATACTGTATTTACTTTAAAATGTGTAGTATTTCAATCCCATATACTCGTCCAAATCACGAACAAATATGGAAAAAAGTGTAAAAGCTATAGGACTTTAAAGCTTAAACTGGGACACAATGTATAATAAAAAATATATATTAAAATAAATTAAAAGAAAGCTATGATAAAAGTTCTATGTTCTTTGATTCGCGAATCTAGAGTTGACTAAATAGCTGCTTGTCTGCGGACACCGTATATTTTCCTTTCAACCGTTCAGGAAAAAATATACTTTCCTTGGAAAATGTTTGGTATTCTTGAACAATGTTTATGAAGTTTTTAACACATGTATGTACAAAGTTTGGTAAGTCGAACTATTACACAAGCAGAACCCCATTATTTGTAATATTGTTATATTGCAAAGTTATTTTTTGTGACTGAAATTAATTTCAGAATAAGAAGGATCATCTTCTGTAATATCGATTTAAGTTATTTAATATAATAGTTCAGCTAAATTTAATTAAGGCGCTTCACCCACCTACGCCCAATCCGAGTTAAGTTACTTTCATATTAGAAGTAACTCTCGAAAACAGTTTTGAAATTTGAAAATATTCTGTGGCAAAGACCATCTTGATTACTATATGTTGAAATAATGTTTTGATGTGATTGATTATGTGTATCGGAAACTGGTATTCCTTCTGGGCGGTAGTAAATATTATCTTTTTGTTTATAAATGGTGTCGATAGTGGATGAAACGCCTTAGAAATAACGTTTTGTCTAAAATTCATAAAATGTAAGTATAAAAAATTGACATGTTATTACAAAGATTAAAAGAGAGTATTCATCTTAAAGTCTAATCGATTAAGAAATATTTTATTTTCTTGGTGTGATATGTTACGATATCAACTAAAAATGAACAGTAATTTGCTCGTTGAAATCTTCAGCCAGAGCGAAATCTAACAATTTGAAAAGTGGAATGGAGACATTTTGCCATTTTTTTCCTGTAGGATATAAATCTCTCACCAAATAATAAATATTGTCAACTTCTGCTATAAGAATTTAACATGCATTTCACAAAATAACAAAAAGATTATTGTGCGCTTGATAGGAAAAATAAAACGTGCAGTATTACGTGGAACTCTATCCACTTATTGTCGTTAAAGTTTAAAGTCATTTAGCCTAAATTTGTAAAACATAAAATACTCTATAGTTGCCAGATTATTATTGTCTGTAATATTATTGTCATTAGGTAAACTGATAGAGTTTCAGTTAATATCGATATGGATGTTCCAGCGGTCACGTTTTTGCCGTTTTGTTGCGATATGTAACCTGGATTCACCACTCGAATTTTCCAGCCCAAATTCTGATGAACGTAACACTGAAATGTTTAAAAATAATAATGTGAAATCAGTTAAACGACTTTTTCTAACACTTTCGTAAATTCGCATTAGAAAACGCAATCATTTCTTGTATAAATTTCATTTCAGTCTATTTGCAAAAACAATTTTGCAAGCGGTATTCAAACGTGTCCGCTGTATAAAAAATTTATTACTTATACTCAATTTTATAGTTAATGGAAGACCTAATTGACACACTTTACGATTTGAATTACTTTCTAAATTATATTAAATTTAATGAATGCGGATATTAGCGGTTGGATATATTTGTTATACTTATTTACAGAGCATTTTATACCTCTGGTGTGAATTCAAGTCGAGATACCTACTTGATAATACAATGTATCTGGAGCGTCTATTGGCACTGTCCAATTGAAAACAGTTGCTTGTCCTTCGTCACATTCCAACCTGAGCGTCGCTTTGTATTTTTGAAAAGTATCAGAATCTAAAGCTCGATCAATGCTCTTATGAGCCCATTCGCAATATCTTCCTGTTGCAATGGGAAAAGGTTCTCCATTGGAATCGTACTCAATTCCGGCATATATTCGTTGTTGCCTTTGCTGTTCTTCACTTAATTGTTTAAAGCCTCCTATGCTTGAATCGCTGATGTATAGAGGGTGAAATCTATAACACCAGAAATATAATTTTATTACGTGAATTTATCTAAACGAAAATTATTTGAAGAGCTCCCATTAGGGTTTGCTTATATTTATACACTTAATAGATGAACAAATTTCGACTTGTATACGTTAGAAGATCTGGCTTTAAATTGTCGCTGAAAAATCGCTGTTTTTGAAGATATGAACTTTATGAAAAATTTGGCCTTTTGAAGCCTACCAGACACGTTTTAATAACAATACTTTTTCACCCACAAAAAAATTAGATTTAATGTGCCAGATTGGGTTTTAGTTATGAACTGAACATAGCCGCTTTTACCCATAAATTATTAAAAGAATACTTTTGTGATACTTTGTTAATAAACGGTTTTCTTAAAATTCAAAGGTCGCAAAGAACAGACAAGATCTTGAAGAAGGAAGGAAATAATGGAGTAAATAATATTAAGATCAACGAAATAATATGAACGATAGCAAAACCGGCATACAGAGGAAACAATAAAGGATCCTTGACGGGTTTAAAAACTAAAATAACAGCGATTCAAGAAGACTTCATTGATTTTCAGAACCTGACAGAAAACAAAAACGAACGTAAAAATACGAGAATAAAGAACACAGTAAAATCATCTACATACAAGCCTTAAGAAAATGTGTAAAAGCTACAGAAACCAGGTTGTCAGTAAAATGCCAATAAATAGACCAATTTGACGAAATTTTTGAATATTTATATCACCCTTGACGTCACTAGAAAGTAAAGACGAGAATAAGCATAGGAAACGGCAAGAAGTAACCTGGAATGTTAATGCTAAAGACAATAAAGAACAGCAGAAATGGTTAGAAAAATGCACAAAAATAAGCAAAAGCATTTTATTGAGAGTATAAAAGAACAGAAAAATAAATAAGCTATCAGTCGAAACTAGCTCCGAAATACCAATATCAATTTCAGAACGTGAAATCAGTCATTTTCCACAAGATAGATCACAAACGGAATATCCTCGGACTGGTTAAAGTCAACATTCATAACACCTGCAAAAAACAGCATGAGAATGCGAGAATTGTCGGATGACAAGTCTGATGTCTCATATCCTCTTTCTGAAGGTCTCTGCCTAAAGATAAAATGAATATCAAGGGAAGTACTCCAATGCCCCCGACTTAACACCTCTTGATTCTTTTTTCTGGAGTTATTTAAAGATGTGTATATTTTCCTGACAGTATTTCAATTTAATCCAAAAAAAAAAAAATTCCTGGGTTTCAGTCAATTTTATTGTTTATCATTCAAAATGTCACAAATACGTTTCGGTGTCTTTCTCCACCATCATCAGTTTGTATTTTTGTTATTGTATTTATATGTATGATGATGATCACAAACTGATGATGGTGGAGAAAGACACCGAAACGTATTTGTGACATTTTGAATGATAAACAATAAAATTGACTGAAACCCAGGAATTTTTTTTTGGATTAAATTGAAATACTGTCAGGAAAATATACACATCTTTAAATAACTCCAGAAAAAAGAAACAAACACATCACCATCATCAGTTTGTGATCATCATCATCAACTGATGATGGTGGAGAAAGACACCGAAATGTATTTGTGACATTTTGAATGATAAACAATAAAATTGACTGAAACCCAGGAGTTTTTTTTTTGTGTTATTTAAAGAATATTGTGTATGAAAGTCTAGCTATAAATGTTGATGATTTACGCTTTGAATAGTGAATCCACTTAACAATTTTAATTTAGATCATAACCAATATGTTCAAATCGTTTCAGATAAAATAGAAAACGTTTAGAGCTAAATGGAGTGCAATGCTACTTTCATTTGTTGCTATTTGTAATGCAACTTAATATAAAGAAAACATCTAAAACAAATCTAACAAATATATATATTTCGAAAATCAGAAAAATAAATTATATCGATCTGTCTTAAAATACATAGGGTGTTCCAATAAAAAAAAGACTGGCTATGTCAAATTTTTACATTTACGCCTCTATTTTCTTTATTTTAATTTCAGATTCTGAAAAGCTGAGTAATAATAAGCAACTTTCGTATTTACCACTTTTCACCATTTCTTTTTAATTAAATATCTACCGGAGTGTCAACTTATAAAAAAACACCCTGTACATACATTGTAAGGTAAGTAAGATACATTAAACGTCATACAATTTTTATCTGCTGTGAATTATCTGCTAATATTATTTTACTGCTGCTCTCGAAGTGTAACTAATAAACCAACTTTAGATATATTTGCGACTTTCATTTAAAAAGATAATATGGCAATACCAATTGTAAAACAACAGTGTGTCATACATACGTCTATTATGGAAACATAATACGCACTATAGAATTTTATGAACTTCTTTAATATAAATTGTTTTATGAAAAAATACTACAGAAAATGTTCCAATAATTTTTTTAAATGAATACATAGCTACCCATAATTTAACTAAAGATACGTGTGCGTCATACACCTCCAGATTATGCAAATACTGCAATAACTAGTGGAATTTAAATCCAATTTTATTTAATAGCAATAATTTTAGTCAGAGTATGTGAATTATATTTTAAATTGTCAACATACAGGGCGTACCAATCTTGCGTTTAAGTTAGGTTTAAATAAATATGACTTTAATTAACATTAATTACTCGTTTTCCGTGATAGCTTTTCCATGCAAGTTGGAGACGGTGATAAGCATCACTTTGGCTTCACTAACAAACGAAAACTAAACGTTTTTATGGAATTTATACTTTAATACTTTTTTTTAATACTTTTAAAAAAGAGTTTTTTTTTGATTTCTCATTGTAGGTTGTTGAATCTTGAACTACATAAAAATAGAAAATTCAGACCCAAATAGTTTGCTAACATTTGTTAATGTGTTTGCTTGTCGTGTTTCTAAACCAATCAAAAAATATTCTATTTTTAAAGCTCCAGTTTAGTAATTACTTTATAGTTACTTACAGTTTATCAAAGCATTAGATTTTCAAATATTTGAAAGCGATACCGAATAATATTGCTTCAAGAATGCTTTTATCTAGTGTCAGTTACAGTTTCATAACACTTTACTGCAGCGAGAAGTAAATTACTATCTTATAAATTACTAAACAAAAATATCTTGCTTGCTGTATTGTTGTTGCTGAATTCAATTGGTGCCAAAGAAAGTGTGGGGAAAATCTAATTCGTAAAACTGAAAGTGAACAATTGGTTATAACTTGTGTGAATAACATTTTCGAGTAGCTAGTTTGTGTTACTACAATATTAGGTAATTGCAAGTTAAAAATTCAATTCAGAATTTTCCGAAACCAGATTGAGATATACAATTATCACTATTGTTCGATGTCAATAATGCCTTTTGTGCAAAATCTCTAGTTCCAAAAATTCATTTTAAACCCCTGTAGAAAATTTCACTTCCTATTTTCATTTTATTCCAGCCTGATGTATGGGAATAAGTGGTCGGGATTAAAATTGTTTTATTTATTTTTAATTCACCGTCAGAAACATTTTTAGAAATTGTTTATTTTCAATACAGCGGGATTAATGGTTTATCTAATTAAATTTAAGTCATGTACCTTGCAGGATTTGTTTGAGATTCCCCAGTTTCCACCACAAATCTATAAGTCTGGCCTCGTTCTACAAACAGCTCAGGAATTAACAAATCGTTTATGTAGTAACACGTTCCCCAAGATGGCAAGCCTGTAATTTTTGAGTAACCTTTGGCACCTCCAGTTGGTCCAATTTTCACAAAGAACGTATTTTCACCTAGAGAAAAAAATGTGAAAAAATAATACATAGATAACAAGTTAGATGTAGATAACGAATTTTCCATGGGTGTTTTCCAATATTTAACAAAAGAAGAACATATCCGAATAAATTGCTAAGAAGCTTTACGTTTCATCTTAAATTATCATATTTTTGAACTTTGGTAGCTCTCGATGTTAAGAATAGCCATAATTCAAAAATACGTCCGAAAAAGACTACCGCGCCGAATAATGACGGAGAGCAAGACGATTGAAAAAAACGTCCAACTCAGGGTAGATTTAAAAATAATCACTTTACTTTAATTTCTTAAATCAATATCCGATTTCTTTAATAGTCCTCAAGCTTTCAATTTACTTATTTTTCTCCCCATGCACTAGATTACTCACCAATTATTTTTGCCGGAGGCCAAGCCACAATTCCATCCTCAGGCGGTAAATTTTCCACAGTTAAAGTGCATTGATTATCATTCATATCGCTGAAATTAATTTGGGCATCCGTATCAGTTCTATCTTTTCTAGTGTGAGCGTTGGCTTCTGTTCGATTATTCAAGCGTCCAAAAGCGGCTATCACACTTACTGGATCACTTTCTGGTATCGGTCGATCATTAATCGCTTCATTTGTGTGTAAAGGTCTAAAATAAGAAAAAGTCTTATACTTAAGTAAAAAATTGCAGGTTTTACTCACTTGCTGTACTTGATGGTAAGCACACCATTAGTTCGATCGCCATGCAGCACTGAAACATCATTTCTCCCTCCTATACGCTCATCAGGACAAACCCCCGATTTACCATCGCATTGCGATAAATGTGATATGTAGTAATCTTCTGCTCGGAAGGATCTTAAATCTTTGTCAAAGAAAACCACTGTTATATCTGCCCCAATCTGTAAAAAATTAAAATAATCAGCACTAGAAACAAAAAATGTGGGAAGAAAGACAAACAATGCAGATTTGAGTACGAATATGGATACCTCTAAGTTTATTGAGGTCAACTAATCATAATTCTATGATCAAAAATTATACATGGTGATTCAAATTTGGCGTTATTCCTTTTAAGTGGTTATAGGGGCCGCTTGGAGAGTACGAAAAAAATATTGAAAACATTTTTTGTTGAGCAGTTTAGTTTTACATAAATAGTCCAACAAAAAGTTTTTAAAAATTACTGTATTTCTTTTCAATTTCTATTCGCAAATATATGGAGTAGCTATGGGGTCCCCCATAGCTGCAACAATTGCAAACCTTGTAATGGAAAGTCTGGAAGAAAAACTAATACCTGATTTGGACTTTAAATGTGAATTTTTTAAAAGATACGTGGATGACTGCATAATGTGCCTGCCAAACCAAAAAGTTCAATACACACTAGATAAGTTTAATGCATTCCATGAAACCATTAAATTCACCATTGAGGAAGACAAAAACGGGTCATTAAACTTTTTGGATGTGACGGTTGTGTATGACAATAATGGGGAAATAAAAACAAACTGGTACACAAAGGATGTGTTGTCTGGTAGATACTTGAATTACCAATCATATGCACCTATTCAATATAAAAAAAAGTGTGGTAACAGCTCTTACTGATAGAGCGATAAAATTAGCACATTGTGGATACAGACAAAAAAATATTGAAAAAATAAAAAAGGTACTAATAATGAACAACTATCCCAAAGAATTATTCGAACCAATTATAAAACAAAGAATTAACAAAATATACATAACATAAATAATATAAAAAAGAAAAAAGAGGGTGAAATCAAGTATGTATCATTACCGCATATACCAGAAATCAACACAAA
This sequence comes from Dendroctonus valens, assembly GCA_024550625.1. Taxonomy (NCBI): domain Eukaryota; kingdom Metazoa; phylum Arthropoda; class Insecta; order Coleoptera; family Curculionidae; genus Dendroctonus; species Dendroctonus valens. The sequence goes on along the minus strand of JAJTJO010000090.1, from coordinate 923,622 downwards.
AATAAAAAATGTTTTAAGACCGCATAATATTACTATAGCGGAGAAAACTAAAAACAACTTAGCAAAAGAGTGTTTTACAAAATTTAAGCCTAGAAGCGATAAGTTGGACACACCTAACGTAATATACAAGATTGACTGTTTGGACTGTGACAACACATACATAGGACAAACAGGGCAATATTTAAAGAAAAGAATATACGAACATAAGTATAGCTTAAGAAAGGTTAACGAAAATGCAACAGCATTAGCACAACATGCACAGCAAAAGTTGCATGAGTTTGATTTCGATAACACACAAATATTGATCAATGAGGACAACTATAATAAGAGAAGAATCCATGAAATGATACAAATTAAGAAACATCAGAATGCAATAAACTTCAGATCAGATACAGACAATCTTAGCTCTGTGTATCATACGCTAATTAAATGATCGCATGCATGAATTGAATGGACCTGGTAAATAAAAATTAAACAAGCAGATATTGAAGAATTACAGAGCAATTCCAAGAATGCAAAGAAAAGGCGAAATATAAACAGGTTTTTCGGGCACTCGCTCGATATCGAATAAAATAGGTAATTCAATATCCAACCAAATGTAAAGAAAGAAACATCTAAACATGTAAGTCAAATTTAGATCTCTAAACAATAGATTCTAGTCTTTTCCCGAACATGTTTATCCCGACTCATCACCTGAGAACCAAGGTCCCAAATTGTACTTTTTAATATGTGTGTGATTTGAATTTTAATATGTTAATTTTGTGAAAGTTTTTTTAATTGAATTGATAATAAATGTAAAATGGATATTTTAGACAAACTGATGATGGTGGATAAAGACACCGAAACGTATTTGTAACATTTTAAATAATAAACAATAAAATTGACTGAAACCCAGGAATACATTGGAATGATTTAAAAATTATACAAAAGTTAAAAAATATTATATGTTTTGTTAGACTAAAAGTTATACATCGGCCACTTTAATGCGAAACTTTCAATGAAAATGGCAAGTAAATAAGTTATTCCGAATAATTGAAATACTAGCAACCAAAATGCACCTCCAAGATTTCATTTTGTGCGGCTTTTGTTGCATTGTGTCAAATTCCCCGAACAAACCTCCATTTAAGAACATTCTCTATACATCAGGAAATAATGTGCTAGTTTTACGAAATATTGTGTAAAATTGGCGAGAGATTTGTATGTATGTATATTTCAACGTATTTTTTTTTCAACGTATTTTAAAAATAAGGAGCAGATGGAAAGTGTTGTTGAGGTTCCAAATTTAAGAAAAAATCAAATTTAAACGCGAAAACACTGGAAATGGCGAAATGTTTAGGGGTTGAGAACGGTCTTTTTGTGATTCGTAAATCGGCGAAACGTGGCCTCCTAGCGGAAATCGTCCAATGGCAGAGTAGTAAATAATAAAAAGATCTTGAACTTTTGTATTTAACACTTTTGACATAATTATTTTTTGACATACATAGTTATTAATTTTTTTTTACTTCATGAAAATTCGTATCAGCACTAGCCTAAAGCCATTACTTACCATTTGAGCTTTGTTATTATCCCCAGACAAACCAAAAGCCATGTATTTATCGTCCCCAAGCCTGGCAGACAGTGTGATCTCCACCCGATCGCCTCTCATGATCCATCTCACTTGAAGGCGTTTATCTAAAAATTCCCTGCAATTGTTGGGGGCTGGGGGTACAGTGGTGGTGGTCGTCTTTAGGGAATAAGAAAAAAACTCAAATAAAAACACATCAACAAACAGGAGCATGCATAAGGTGATGAATATTTACAGTTAATAATATTTAAATTAGAATGTGCAAAACGAGTTTTCAAGTCAACCCCGTAACATACAAAGAAGGTTCAACTTTCTGTACAAAATCGAGAAAGAAACAAATATTGTTTTGCTAGCAGCTGGTTTATTTAAACACAAATAAATTATGTAGTTTATATACTAGTTACAGCTAATAAACCTAAGACGCATTGGATTGCGTAGATTCATATGTGGTACTTACTGGATTGTACCACCAAGGAGGCTGCAGTTAGAGAAAAAGAAAAATGTCTATTTGCAGGAAGTGTTGCACAGAACTAAAAGGTTTACTTACCGATATCTTTGTTTGGCCAAGTGCAGGAGGCACATCCAGATCCTTCGGAATCATTACGTGGCCAAAGTTATGTCGAAACTGGACACACCAAACAGCTAACCAATCAATATCGTAAACGGTCATTGTCCCAGGAAGTTGAATTTCTATGTCTTCCCCAAGGTATCCACGTAAGGGCTCAAATGACCCAAGTTCGTTAGGAACCTGTAGATACGAGTAATAGTTAATAGATTATAGAATATTTCTATAGCTATATTAGAATATGAACTGAGAACATTTATTTTTGATGGACTGAAAGTCACTATAATCTTTTAAATCTTCAACTTTGGTTTTTGTCGGTGAAGTTTTAACCACCACAATAAAATACATTGTCTCATTTTTCGTAAAATATTAAGTCGTACCCCACCAACTTTTCTGATGCCCGCAAACCCAGACTCAACACCAAACGTTCTACTGCACACAAAAAAATTGACAAACACCATCAACAACATAAACTTAACCAACGAGCTTGGATCCGACCACCTGGCTATTACGTTTAACATAGACTTACAACATACGCAACCTACCTCCAATACACCTCCAATAGAGAAAAACTTAAACCTAACAAAGACTGACATAGACAAAGTGAAACAACATATACATGACTACATTCAATCACAAGCACAGCACATTTCAATAGAAACCATACAACAACAACTTTCACTAGCCATAGGAAAATTTAGCCCGGAAATAAAAAATGCTTTCTACCGACATACACTACCCAAATACATACTGAGACTAATAAAACATAAGAGAGAACTGTATAGACTATATACAAACACTCAAAATAACGACCTAAAAAAGACAATGAACCAACTTAACAGAAACATTAAAACTATGATTGGACAATACCGACAAGACAAATAGCTAGAAACATGTAAAGAAATACAGAAGGACAAAGGCAAAACATACTGGCGAAAAATTAAGAAACTGGCGCAATACAGGAAGACTGGCACTACTGACACAATTGACGAAAACGGAATAGAACGCTACACAGACAAAGAGAAAGCGGACGCATTCGCCAGACACTATCAAAGGGCCTTCAGCACATCGACAAACACTAACTTCGACAATGACAACTGGAACTTGATCAACGACTGGTACTTGAACTATTTTAACAACTCACCAAACTATGCCTGCACACTGATCACAGACACAGAGTACGATGAAGCCCTAGCGCACATCAAGAACACTGCACCGGGGAAAGATAAAATTAAGGCAAAAGTCTTGAAAAGCCTAACTCAAGAAACACACAAACTGATCCTAACTGAATTGAACAACTGCATCACAAATGGCAGAATCCCAGAAACATGGAAAAACGGCTTAATAATCCCTATACCCAAAAATGGACTGGACAATACACAACCGAGCAACTACAGACCAATTACACTGCTTCCAGTACTAGGCAAGATTTTTGAATGCATAATGAAGCAGCGGCTTGACAAAGTGATTGGAAAATATATACCTACCTACCAATTTGGTTTCAAACAGCATCACTCGACTGTTCATCCGCTCTTTATTTTGGCCAACAATATACAAACTACCCACCTAACTGACAGAATACATATTACAATACGCAGACGACACGGCACTTATTGTACATGACAAAACTACTGAGAGAGCAGCGCAAAGACTCCAAACACTAACAAACAACACAATGACATGGTTTTATAAATGGAGACTAACACCAAACGCGGCAAAAAACCAACTTCTGCTCACAAACCACAGACTCAACGCTGATTCCCCTACAATAACAGCAGACGGCCAAACGACACAACCAAAAAACGACGTAAAATACCTTGGAGTCACAATCGACCACAAACTTAAATTCACTAAACACATACGAAACATCAGGGCAGAAACAATAAAGAGAACAAAACACTTCCGATCACTAACCTACAAAGACAGAGGAATTAGCACAAACACCGCCACCAAAATATATAAAGCTATTTGTAGACCCTTGCTAGACTTTGGACATTTACTCATGACCAACGGAACAGAAAGGACAAAACGTTATGCACAAACAACAGAGCAAATTGCACTAAAACTAATAACACGAATAAGACACCCCAAAACCCACTACACAACCCCCCCACCCAACTACTATACGAACGCACAAACATGACAAAGATCTCGGAAAGACTCATACAGCTACAGACAAAATGGACAAACAACCCCTACAACTGGACCATACTGAATCCCCTTTGCCTTACAAGACCAACCAGACAATCCCGCTTCCGTTTCCCTACATTAACGCTACTCGAACACTTACAAACGCAACGGACTAGTGGACAATAAAATAATTTCTTCTTGCCACTGAAATCTTATTTATTTAATAACATTGTTAACCTAGAATGGGAGAATTTTCATATCTGTTTTTTATTTAGATTGGGACTGCATGTATTAAACAAGGGCAGAAATACCGATAGGTCGATAGCCTTTTTTAGAAATAAAGATGTTTACTACTACTATTGTTAACCTAGAATAGGAGAATTTTCATATTGGTTTTTTATCTAGATTAAGACTGCATGTATTACACAAGGGCAGAAAGACCGATAGGTCGATAGCCTTTTTTAGAAATAAAGATGTTTACTACTACTACTACTATTAAGTCGTTTGTCTCTTTCAGTTTATAGCCAATACTGAGTTTACTTTAAATTTTTCTAACCAATGAGTAGTGACATTAAATAACATGATAGTGGGGATTTTTAACCGAACACCCTCTATTGTACGGTGGCCCAGACTAATCAAATTAATTCTACATCTAAAACTGTATTAATTTATATGTAAAGTAAAATTGTCAAATAGGGTTCAATCCTCAAAAGTTAAAGAGTAAATCCAATGTTAAACAAGAGTAAAGAGTATTTTTGGAAATTGAGTTAAGACCAGCTGAGCTGCTATTATGTGATTCTTGTAGCTAAAAAATAACGTAAACTTTTGTTCGTTTTTTGGTGTCCCATTAAGAACGCACACTTGACTTCACTTATAAGTAGTTCGGGCCACTTTCCAGCGCAGATCCATTACCTTTGGTAGTTTCGATAAAAACTTATAGAGCAATTATCGCGAATCACCCTTTATATATGCTTTAAAGCACGGAGAGACTAAATAATTAAATTTAATATGAGTAAACCAAATCAATTATTTTTCAATCAAACAATTTTTCCATTGAAAAAAAAGAGTTTTTTCAACGAAATTCATACAATTTGACTCAAGGACTAGAGCGACAGTAAATTGTCGACGTTTTTTCAGATTGTAATTTCTATAAGATTCAGGAAAAGATCTGGTGAGTTTTGAAAAACGCGGTAAATAAAATGCGTTTACCTTGAATCCAAAAGGAGTGGGTTCCGTCCCATTACCCACCCAAAAATAAGCATCTGGACCGGCACCATCATAATGTAGGTTGGGAATGTAGAATGTTTTGGCATCCAGAATACTGATATTATCCGAGCGCAATCCGTGAGCTAGTCGCTTAAATTCTGGAAGAACCCGAGGTTTGGGTACTTCCAAGTTCGGTGGAATGAATACCTCGCCAAAATCTACCTGAAATAAATCGAACTTTAAATTAAGTTTATACGACCGAGTAAGTTAAATTTATTGAGTCGATTACTGCTACTAGAGTCAAGAGACAAAATTAATGGTTATACATTAGTAACAGTTCTTCGGACAAAAGAATATTCAAGACTGTATTTTATATATGCGTGGGCTATGTGAGAACTGAAGTTTGTTGAGAAATTTGTAAGTATTTTAGATTTCCTCCAACCCACAGACTGCAATATCACGGCTTTCTATCCTTACATTTATCCGCAAGCAGTACTTAATGGTAAATTTTACATTTTTAGCAACGAGTAGCAGACATTCCTTGGTTTATTCCTCAGTTTCTTCATATGTTTTATGTATTATGTTATTATGTTTGTAGTTTTATATTTCTTAATTCAAGCTTCTTACTACCAATATATTATCGCAACTGCATATTTTGATGACCCCTAAACTATTTGAAAAGCATTTTTCATATATGTATATATTTTTGTAAGTAAGTTTGTTATTTTACGGGGCCAATAAGAAAAAAATTAATTATCTATATCTCCTGGATAAAGAAATTTTCAACGCGATTTTTGCAATCAGTAAAGGAAGTCAAAGTCAAAAGTCTAAAACTACCTCAATTTGGTAGTTTCAACAGACAAATTCCGCTTGTACTATCTCATTTTAAACTTCGTCTCTTTTCTTTAAAATGTTATGCAAATGTATTGAAACAGCATTTGTAGTTATCAAGTTATGAAGTAATATAATAGACTGGTTCAATGGACCTGTAATTCCTCATTTTATTATCAACTTTTCAAAAGAATTTCAAGTATCTTTTAGCCAAAGCTTCCTTGGATACAGTTCATTATGCTCGAATAATTTGTTTTTATAGACCCTCAATTGAGCCAACCTAAGTTTTAAGAAGAAGAAGTTTTAGTTGCCCCCGAATAAAATAAATGATGTGGTTTTAAGTCTGGAGATCTTGCTAGTCATTCTATAGAGTACCATGCACCAAAGTAACGCACGTCTCGAACACAGCAATGACGCATCAGAAAACCGTTGAGAAGAAAGTGAGAAGTTCAGACTAGATTGGTACAAACAAACGGAGCGTCAACATCAGGCTTACGGATCACAACAGAAGCTCCAGATTGGGACAAACGAAAAAATCTTCTGTGGCAAATAATTCTGAGCATACATTGATAGAAGGACCTCAAATTCTCTTGAAAGAAGCAGATGTTTGCCAAACACTTAATTTCTTTCAAGAGTTACAAAGAAGACATTTGAGATTGTCTAACACCCAGACAACTTCAACGGATATGAAGAAGTTAGTACGTTAAAACAGAACTAGAAACAGACATTGCGCGGTGACGCCAAAACTCGACGCGCTCCTATAATAGAGAGATATGGAAGAACATGTTTAGTGCTCATTCACTAATAATTCCAGGGTGTAACTGTGTACTAGACACCAGTGTAACCAGACACTATTTTCCTTTCATAACAGTATTATGGAAACTGGCAAAATAAGGCACAATTGGAATTTAAGTTTAATTTGTAACCTATAAAGTGTGTCAGTGTGTAACCACCTAGTATTTTTTTGGACGTTGTTAAGTGTATCTTGGATATAGCTTATTTTTCAAGTTTCTATTCAAGAAGAGTTAAGTCGGTAGGAGCTTTAAAAATAACCATCAATTTTTACACCTATCGTATGTAAAAAATAGCACTTAATGTTTGGTTTTCTAGACCAAAAAAAGTTCTACGCTAGTTTTAAATCCAAATGGAAGAGTTTCTTGAATTTATGATTCTTGTAGAATTGTGTGATATTCATCGAAAAAGAAATTTCAAGACACATACTAGAAAATAATAGAAAGTATAACTCCAGAAGAACGTAAGCTGTTATTTCGGTTTGAAAAAGAAGAGAGAAGAAGTTGAACTCCCTGGCCTTGAGCTCTTGAGATCTTGAGCTGTCCACTGTTTTATGGTTTGCCTTTATTTGCCTAAGCAAATACTTGCTTTTGGCAAGTGTTACAATCTTCTGTCTATTAGAACCAAACAGCACAGCATGCTCATCTCTGCTAAGGGCAGCCATTTCTGGCCTGGTTAGCCGTTCCATAATTTCTTGCTGTTCTATTTGGATAGCACTTTGAAGAGTCTTATTTAAAACTGGGTCGTCTATGACAACTAGATCGAACAAAGAATACCTTTTTGTTGCAGCCAACAATGACTCGGCATTTCAAAATGAGACACCACATTTCCACAGGGGAAGTGGAAAAAGCAGAACTAAACACACTAATGAGTACCAGCAGTTGATACATCGTGAGGTAGTTCGCAGTAGAACGTTTGGGTTTATAGAACAGAAAGAGTTTATAAGAACCTCTGAAGAAAACAAAGTTGGTGGAAAGTATAAAGTTAAAGTTCTTCTGATCGAAGTACTATATAACCAAAGAATAGACACCATTGGTCTCAATTGGTATATTGTTTGATATAACTATATTGTATCTATTATTTTCATGCATTACCGGTTTTTGTATGCTACTGAGAAAATTATCCAAATCGATTGAGGTATTTAAAAATGTTCGGATATTCACCCCAATTTTTATCTTTAATTATAAACAAAGTTGCATACATTATAAACAGGAACCATGGCAGCTTGATATCCGATCTTGGCAATCCTGTGTAGGTTAAATCATAAAAATCTGAAAGGTTATTCACAGGTCAAAGTCGTTATCTCCCACAAATTTACGCAACTAAAATTTAAAATCGATTTTTATGCTGTTCTTGCTGAGTTTGTCAGAATTGGTTTGAAAGAGAAAGAACAAGTTCATTAAATGTGTGTTCACCTGTACGATATGAAAATCGGGATTAGACTAAATTAATATTTAGAAAGTTCATTATTTGAACGTTAACATGATTTTGAATATTATAAGTAATTCAAAACAAAGGTGCAAAACCAAATGGCTGGGGGATTACTGATGGGACTGCTAGAGCTATATGTAGACCTACAATTGGTCAAGAAAGTTATTATTCAGAACACAAAATATTTGACTGCTGCATAATCAAGTACTATTCAGTGTTATGCCTAGATTTAATATTCACTAGCCTAAATGAGCATGGCCTGGAAGAATACATAATGCAGCCAGGCTTGCTGAAACCAATTCAGAGGAAGAACTGGAGGAAAACTACTATAAAAGTATAGATACAGCATCAGTTGAGTGATATGAGAACCAGTCATGGGAGAGAGACACAAAATACAATTTTGACCGTTACTTCATCGCCTTCGATAATGTTCACCGCAGATGCGAACGAAACGTCAGGAATCAATTTCAATTGACGATACAATAATAAAAGCGCCAATAAGTTCAGAAATTTTTCGAACCAATATTTTGTCTAGCCATAAACGCCTTCATTCATATAATAGTGTTAAAATCATTACTTGAATATGCTACTTGATTTATCTGAGAGGTGCTATTTATCAAAATATTTTATTATATAGATATATTATGTTTTAATGCCTAAATGTAATTTTGATTTGATTTCTATTAGATTCTCAACCAATTTAGCTATTTCTGTATGATGCTATAAGTTTTTTGCTTTATTCCATCACCAGAAGTACTAGGATAATGTTGGAATACTTTGTACCGAAATATATTTTTCTAATATACCGAAGTACACTTCTGTGTGTTTCAGAAAATGAGTTCTTAGCTAACTTCATTGATAGCTTGCTATAATGAAACTGATGGGAGTATCTAGTTTATTATTTATTTTTTCATTTCCATCGTCCAGTTTCTCGTGCATGACAAATAAAACCATATTAAAAGACTTCATTTTATTAACTGAATAACTTCTGCCCAATTTGTCCATATAGAATTTTCAAGACGAACAAGATATTTAAATAATAGTTTCCTCAATATCCTTGTAAATTCCTCGTCCCCCTCTTTTACATCAAGGCCAATACCTTCATTTTGTTTTTCTGGATATAGGTCGGTATTAGACTCTTTCTTCTTCTTTCTATAGAAGATTCAATCAAATCTGCTTCTTCTATGTGACCCCCAAATTAGTCCTCATGTGATGTAGTCCTCATGTGATGTACGTTGGAACACTTGTGACTGATTTGGCGTGCAACTAAGGCGCACACCTTTACGAAAAAGTTAGTGATTCTCAGTTAAAAGAAATGAAAAAATAATTTGTAGACCATGCTCTCAACGTTATTTAAGTCCTAAAATAAATTACCTAGAAAAGTTGTTAATACATTTTGGGCCACTTTGTGCATGCCATTGCAAGGTCGTGAATAAAAGATATGGTAAAAACGTTTGCAAATGGCATGGTTTAGGATAAAGCTAATAAAACAACCTTATCTGTGTTTTTTTATGACTTAATGAACTTATAACTATGGTGTGGGTGCAAGTATAAACACTAATGAGCTATAAGAAAAGAGCTCAAAAGTGAAACAAACTGCAGAAATTAAGGTACAATATATATGCAACGGGAATTTTTTTAATATTCCGTTTGGTTCTAGTAGGACTTTGAGCTGAAGACATCAAAATTCTTTAGAGCCGCTCATTTACGAGCTAATTACCGACATTATTTATAAAAAGGTTTCACGTCGAGGCGAGAGTACGAGGAATATAAATGGTCTTGATTTCCCCACTGTTTCCCCCCGAGGGCGCGTAGTTATAGTATGAGTTTCGTTAAGACGATCCCTCCTTTTGGCCACTGTATTTTAGGGTTGAATTTCCATGTTCCCGGCAAACAGAAGGTTGGCTGTAGTTGCTGCCGTTACAGTTTCCAGCTATCGACCGGCCGCCCGGGGCGCACTCGCGTATAGACGCATTTGTTAAAATGGCTACCCGCTTTTCCCCCTTTTCCATGTTATTGGAGAATTTGTTTTAAGTAGCCGGCTGCTGCTGCTGTATATTTGTCAGATTAGTTCAATGCCCGTTTATTTGGCAGGGCTTTAACACCATTGCGCTTTGGTTTTATATGTGAGACCAGCAAAATATGTCGTATAAACAAATCAGGCCGGAAACAAAATTCTTCTATTTTAAATGTTTACTCTATATTTTTAGGTGCGAAAATAAACTCTTCTTGTCCTGAAAGGATATTATTATAAAAAGTTTAGGAAATTAATTTCAATCAAGTAGGTATGTTGCCAAAGCATCTCAGACAATAAGCTTTAAAACATATTGATTGTTCGCTTGATTAAAAAAAATTACTCCTTTAACATTTATTTTTAAATTATCCATGGAAAATATCACCACACTGAATCTGATTCAATAAAGTCCGCGAAACGTTTTATAAATGTAACAGTACAAGCGTATAATTGAAATCGCAGCTCTTAACACACCAGTATGGTTTTTCTTATAACGATGTTAAAAAATAGTTCTCCTGTACAGTATTTCATGATATACACACATGTCATGTTTATTAAAGAATAATTTTCAATTATTTATTAATTATCTGTTAACTGTTTCGCACCAGGTAAGTAATATTTCCAGTTGGAAAATTGCTCTAATAATATGACTTTTTTCCGACAAATTATTGTGCTTATACAGGGTGGTCCTCAACTAATGAGACAAAATTCACTGACATATTGTTTAAACAAAAATATTGCGTTTCATGCACATCTGCATTATCCGAAAGTTAATAGATTCCAAGGGACAGGGTGTTAAATAATAAATAAAATTTTCGTTTATTTTTAACATATTCTTAACCAGTTTTGCTATTACCAAAAAAAATTGTGATGGGTTCTTTTTTATATTGACAAATCTAAATTTTCAAATGCCTTGGTTGTAGTTCCTAAGGGGCGCTAGATACCGTCTGAAGTCGTTGAAAACGTCAGAACTTTTTTGGGTTTTAAAATATCGCTTTTTTCTTGCCACTAGCTCGTTTTATGTTATTTTCTAAACAAAAATCGATATCTCGCACCATTTTCGTGTTATTTAACATAGAAACGTCTAGTCATTTTTTGAGCTAGGTAATTCAAATTTGATCTCTATTTAAAAAAATATTCTGCTCAAATTTAGGTATACACCAATTAGGAAAAGGTTTTTTCAAAGTCTTCTAAATAGAATGAACTACAACCAAAAATCGACGTAAAATACCTTGGTGATTCCAAGGTATTTTTGACAATTGAGCACAAACTTAAATTCACTAAACACATACGAAACATGAGGACAGAAACAATAAAGTGAACAAAACACTTCCGATCACTAACCTACAAAGACAGAGGAATTAGCAAAAATACCGCCACCAAAATATATAAAGCTATTTGTAGACCCTTGCTAGACTATGGACATATACTCATGACCAACGGAACAGAAAGGACAAAACGTTATATACAAACAACAGAACAAATTGCACTAAGACTAATAACACGAAAAAGACACCCCCAAAACCCACTACACAACCCCTCCACCCAACTACTATACGAACGCACAAACATGACAAAGATTTCGGAAAGACTCATACAACTACAGACAAAATGGACAAACAACCCCTACAACTGGACCATACTGAATCCCCTTTGTCTTACAAGACCAACCAGACAATCCCGCTTCCGTTTCCCTACATCAACGCTACTCGAACACTTACAAACGTAACTGACTACTGGACAATAAAATAATTTTTTCTTGTCATTAGAATTAGAAAGTTTATTTAATCAAATTGTTAACCCAGAATAAGAGAATTTTCATCTTTGTTTTTTTATTTAGATTAAGACTACATGTATTAAACAAGGGCAGAAAGACCGATAGGTCGATAGCCTTTTTTAGAAATAAAGATGTTTACTACCACTAGAATGAAGTGGCAAACGTTAAGTATCCCGTTCTGGCCCGCCTTCCTCTATATGTAGCATAGCCTGTATCTTTGTAAAATTTGTAAATTGTTTTATTGATCTGCAATTATTTTTAAGTAAAGACAAAAGACAAGTGAAACATTTTTAAATGCAAAAGAAATGAATTTCATCAAGAAACTAAAACACTGTTTAGTTCAAAGAAACCGTATTATACAGTTAAAGCTAAATCACCTAACATATATGCACAATAATAAAGAGTAAACCTTACTTTTAAGCTATGTTTAAGATTAAATCCTCCATATTATCTCTATTTAATATTGTATTACTGCATGTTTTTAAGCTCGTATTTTGCTAAACAGTAGACAATGGCAATTTTAGATCCTTAAAGATTCATTTCAGAATTATTTAAATGAACAAAACTAGATAGAAGTTGGAGGAATTAACTCAACTTAGTGGACGACCTAAAACAAAATATCTTCTGCAGCTTATGAGATTTGAATAATGTTTATTTACCTATGAACCGCCCATTTTTAATATTAACTAATAAATCATTTTTAAATAATCTTTAAAAAATTAAAATTTGGGTTCAAGTTGTGCAGATTTTTAAAAGTTTTTCTCGTTTTGATATGGCCGTTTTGTTGCATAACCAAACGGTTATCAAAAACTTTTTTCTATTTTCAATTTTTGTTACCGATAAATTAGAATTTAGTTGTGTTAATTTAATTAAATCGTCTTATTTAAATCTTTGCAGGCATTTTCTTACCTTTTTTGCAAAGATAATAAACTGTTTCAAAAACTGTGGTAATTATATTAATTATAGCTTTAGGATATTACTGGAACTAAACTATGAAGATGGCAGCAAATAGGTAAGCAAACACTTAGTTGCTGAAAATGTATTAGCCTCATTAAAAACAGCAAATGATAATGTTTCTTAAATACAAACAAAAATCCATTCATAGATATAGAAAAGTTACAAGAAATATTTCTTTACTTTGGAAGCCGAATCGACATCTATTGGAAACATTGAACCGAGTAAAATGTATAAAGCAAGATTTATTTAAAGTGGATAAACATAACATTTAACTCATTCCAATGTATTCCTGGGTTTTCAGTCAATTTTATTGTCACTAATTATGGTGTTATGTGATGAGCCCTGCGTTTCGTCCCGGGTCTACCTATTGGACTCGTCAGTAAGGCTTAGGTAGACCCTGCCTTATACGCCGGACACCTTTACGGCCTTTACGTCCGAACGCGTATAACCGATGTCCGGCGTATAAGGCAGGGTCTACCTAAGCCTTACTGACGAGTCCAATAGGTAGACCCGGGACGAAACGCAGGGCTCATCACATAACACCATAATTAGTGACAATAAAATTGACTGAAAACCCAGGAATACATTGGAATGAATTATAGTACAGTCAGGAAATAGAATATACAAAACGAAGACAAAAAACAATATAGATAATTATGAAATGCGATTTTTATATTCTAGTAGTAGTAAACATCTTTGTTTCTAAAAAAGGCTACCGTCTTTCTGCCCTTTTATTTTCTAATTTTTCTTATTTTCAGATAATTGCTGTAGTTTTACTATGACCAAAAAAATATGTGTTTGGTGATTTTTTAAAATCGCTAAAGATGGTGGTAGCTGCAATGGTCTGAAGCCATTTAAAATATCACAATTTTTTTGGCTTCCAGTAGATCAGGCTTCTTAAAGATTTCCAGGTATACAATCCAGGATATAAATAGTCTATTCATTACGATAGTTGTGTTTTAAAATATTTTGCAGGTGAGTGTTTTACGACCTGGTTCCATATGTAAAACTGTTTTCTGGTTTAAAGTCGTGATTCTTTCATATAGCCTGCAAATTTTTCCGCTTAGCTTTCCAGTTGGTTATTGAAAAATACCACAAAATTTATAAAAATTCTCCAATTTTTCTGCATTCATTTTTAAGATTTTGTCGGCTCCATTAAGGCAATTCGACAACCGGTGAGTTTTTTCCCCTGCATTCCGTTTGACTAACGGACAATATAGAGGGAACAATGGAGAGTGATTAAAAGCGCTTTATAATTAACTTCCCCGCCATCAGCTCCGTTTTGTCGGTAATTATTCATGGGCGGCCGGGAGCAGAGAGGCAGTAGCGTCTGGTGCTGACAAACGCTACACACACTGACACTTGCATTGTCAACGTTTCCGTTTCGCCTTTTGTTTCGACCGGCAATCTAATTTGCCTTAAGTGCGTCGACATTCGAACCGACAGCTATGACAGGCCAGCGTCGCCGTCACGACGACTCGGGGTGACTCAAATATGTTGCTCCTGCAAACTGAGGAAAGTACATGTTCTATCTACTACATTTTTCCGTCATGCTAAATCAGTTATTTCCTGGTTCATTTTGTCATTTAATTTTTTAGGCAAACTAGAGTTTGCCTTTTGCAGTGGTTTTCTACGCATAGGTCAGGTCCTGGCTCATTCAACGTTTAAGCGACACTAGTCGACGTCAGGAAACTTAATGGCAAAACTGTGGTCATGAAGTAATATTCTTCTTCTTAATCCGCCGTCTCCGAATGTCGACAGCTGGCGTTCCAAATGACCAATGCAGTTTTAGAAACTGCGGCTCTAAATATTTCTACTGAACCATACCATCGTCTTAAGTCTTTAATCCAAGAATTCTGTCTTCTTCCCACTAATCTTTTCCAATGGATCTTTCCCTCTATGATGAGCCTTAGTATTTCATACCTCTCCCCTCTCATTATGTCACCTATATATCGGGTTTTTCGTTCTTTAATGCACCTCATCAGTTCTTTTGTTTATGCATGCGCCCAAGTAAACTTCTGCATTAGTGATTCTTTCTACCCATGGTATGCGTAATAGTTTTCGGTACAGATACATTTCAAAGGCGTCGATATTTCTTTTTGTGACCGGATAAGCGTCCAGATCTCACAACCACAAAGTAGAGTAGAGAATATGTAACACCTTATCAATCGAATTAAATTAATTCCAGCATTCACCCCTTTATGTCCAAATCCATTAGAGCCAGACTCTCCTGACGACCGATTGAATGATTCGCACTGACAATGTTGTCACTTATCAGTGGAATAATCTAGGGACTCACAATTTATCCTTGTGACGTAACAAATACGATAAAGAGACTATTTTTCCAGGGTGGTTTCTATTTTTTCTCCGTTCTGAGCTTTAATAAGACTGCAACGACAAAAACACAATGATTGCCTATGAAATTATATATTAATAAAGTTATTAATGTTGGAACAACTTTCACAGTTTTCTTCCTATTTCTAATTAAATCAAAATAATTTACCTTAAAATTAAATGAGTGAGAAAAAATAACTGATCAATTCCAAACTAACTAATAACGCGAAAAATGTTCAAAAACCGGGTACGAATGTCTCAAATGCAATGGTGATATCACATTAAATCACTCAAACACCGGGTCGGTGTATATAGCACTACCGTCAGTATTTGACGGGAAACAGTTGGCGTCCAAAGTGGCAATTAAGTTTAAAAACTTACAGTTTTGGCGTCAAGCAATCTTCTGTCCGTCAGCCTCTAGAGAATTTTATTTTTTAATACTTCCTTAAGTCGGTCCTGACGAACTAGACCTTCAGGAGTTTAACGTTGTGGATTTTGTAAGGGGTTGTGGTTCCAATCACTAAAGGTACTGCGCCCTTTATTGCACAATAAACCCACTATCGACTACAGGGGCCCGTGTCAAATTAGACGCCGGGTAAACCAAGAAACAAAGGGGGTGAGAGGGTGAACACAAGTGCCGGTGGGGTCGATGTTTCGGACTCGATTATCGAATGCGAACTACCTCGAGAGTTTCTTCCCTGTCCGCCTGCCAAGGCACACACACATTCTTCAGGTAAATCTTTATAACATCGGGTGGGAGAGGCGAGGAAAGAGGAAGGACCCAGACAATTTTTATGGGGCGCCTATTCGAAGGGAATTTAGGGTGTTGAAGCTTCGTTTGTTGCAAGAAAGTCTGCAACATACTCCCCCCATTGAAGTCTCTTCAATTAAAAAAAAAATTGAGAAAGCAAACAATACTGACCTAATCAGATGGTATTTGGCGCTTTTAATAGCAGCCTCCCAAATACCTCCCCAATGAGGACTTCGTGGTGGGATAAATTTGAATTCAATTTGGTTTTTCAAAATTGACTCGTCAGTGATAGGTTCATCCGAACCTAACTCCCGTAACCAAAGCCGTTGTATAATCAGCTTTCCTGTAATTATGACTGGAGCGAGTAAACCAAGCGGGTCAAAACACTGCGCCACAAGTGAAAGAATGGATCTTTTTGTTAATTTTGAAAATTTTAAGTTTTCGGGGACAGAGACACCCAAGAAATCATCTTTGGTATTCCAAAGCGCTCCCAAGACCTTGTCCGGACTTCCATCAGGATTTATGTCGAAGTTAGTTGAGTGACATTTGGGTTCCTCTAACACTAAATCAGTACAATTAGTGCGCCATTTGTGAAGAGTGAAATGGTGTTTGTTCATAAGAGAGGTGAGCTCATTGCGCAAAATTTTCAATTCATCCAAGGAATCTGCCCCAGTAAGGACATCATCCATATAACATTGCTTGAGGATAGCCTTTGAAGCCCGTGGGTATTTGTCTTCATTTTTCAGCGCAATCTCTTTGAGAACACGCGTGGCCAAAAATGGAGCGGAGTTAGTTCCGTAAGTCACAGTAAGCAATTCGACACATTGGAGATCTTGATTTGGGTTGTCGCGCCAGAGAATGTTCAAAAGAAACGTTTGAGTAGGGTTTACTCTTATTTGTCGAAACATTTTTTCAACATCGCAGACCAGAACAAATTTAAAGGAGCGCATGCGGCACAGAATGTCATAAAGGTCCGGCTGAACCTGATAGCCTTTGAACATTAGGTCGTTTAAAGCATAACCTGATGAACTACGGCAAGAGGCGTCAAAGACAACTCTGAGTTTAGTTGATACACTGTCCTCTCTTAGGACAGCGTGATGCGGGAGAAAATATTTGGATTCTAGCTGGGAATTAGTCAAAATCAGAGGAATAATTCTTGCGTGTCCTAGGGAAATATACTCGTCGATGAACTTTTTGTACTCGAGATAGTACCTTTCATCCCGTGAAAACCTTTTCTCCAAATTCGCAAATCGTTTCCGGGCAATAGCAAAGGAATCACCAAGCTTGAGGTTTTCCTTAGGGGATTTTAGGGGAAGGTCAACCTGGAAAGCTCCATCATCAAGAATCCGTGTTGTTGACTCAAAATTAATTTCAGCAAATTGATCATCCTCGGAAATGTAGTTTCCAGAGGCAATTTCTTCAATGGACCAAAATCTAGAAACCAACGTTTCCAGAGAGGAATTAGTTTGAGTTAAAAGGGACACATTCAAATTGGAACACGACTGTACCTTCTTGTAAATTGCGGGTGATTGAACATACGACCCTCCCATAATCCATCCGAGCTGAGTATTTATCAAGGTTGGCAAATCTTTACCTAGACGAATTACTCCTTGTGACAATAGGTCGTAGTATAAGTCTGCCCCCAATAGAAGATCAATTGGGGCTGGATTCATGAACATCGGGTCAGCCAAGATCACTCCTTCAGGAATCACCCAATTCTGCACCTTTATCTTAGTTTGGGGTAAAGAAGAAGTAATGTCTGGCAGAATAGCACATGAAACAGTGAATTTATGGTGTGGAGAAACATTTGATACCATGATAACATCTACCATTTTTGTGGCAATACTATCCGATAGAGCGATTCCTGTTATTTGCATTTTCCTATTATAAGAGAAAAGTCCAAGACGAGTTACCAACTCTTTGGTAATGAATGAATTCTGCGACCCATTATCCAGCACTGCACGAGCAGATATTAAATTCCCAGATATGTCATAAAGTGAGACGACCGCTGTAGCCAACAAAACTTGACTTTTTCGGGTAGATAGAGATGTGAGCGCAGCACCTTGCGTGATTTGCGATTCGTTAGGGACAGAAACTCTTGTTTCATTAGTAGAGGATGTGGTGGGTTGAGCTTGCTGGAAATTTGAATTTCTTTGAGTGTCCAGGGAACTCGAGATGTAAGTGTTCGCATTAGCAACGCGAGAAGAGTGATTTTCAAAATTGTGAGCCGAGTGGCTACCATGATTCTGTCGCGCAGAATAATTAGCTCCAATATTTCCATTGGATTGAGTTTGAGTAGACCCATGTTGAAATGGTCGTCGGTTTGAACCTACATCATTGTTTGTAGTATTAGTGTAGGAGTCATGAAGAAGTGTATGGTGTTTCTTGTTGCAAATCAAACAACCCTTTGTAGTAGGACAATTGTTAACTGAATGTCTAGAGCCAAGGCAGTTAAAACACAGTCTAGAGGACACAACAAACTTTCGTTTTTGACTTAATTGCAACTGCTTAAATTGATTGCAAGTGTAAATTTTGTGACTGGTTTCTTTACAATATAAACAATAAAGTGTAGAGTTTGACGGTGGGTTGATAGGAGCAAGTAACGATGTTCTGGGGTGGGTTTTGGACTTAGGACAGGTTCTTGTGACTGTCCTTTCAGTGCTAGCCAAGTTTTCTAAGATTAAGCAGCGATTTTCCAAGAAATTTAAAAACTCTCCCAACTCTGGAAGCTCAGCTAAGTCACGCTCGGACTCAAAAGCACGTCTTGTGCCGAAATCAATCTTTTTACCCAAAAGATAAATCAATAAAAATTCGAACAACTGTTTATCCGAATGGTTTAGATTTTGAAGAGAAATCAAACTTCGTCGACAGCCAGTCACAAATTCTCTAAGGGCTGAGGCATTACATCTGGTCATAGGCTCTACATCTAACAAAGTGTTGAAGTGTGCATTAATTACAGACAATTTATTTTCATAACGTCTACGCAAAATTTCTAAAGCCGCATTAAAATTTTCATTGGTTACTTGTAGACTGTCAATTAAGCTCAGCGCTTCATCGCGCAAAAACGATTTCAAATAAATAAATTTCTGAATGTCTGTAAGGCTAGAATTATTTACAATAAGTGCAGTGAAAATTTGAAAAAACGGAGTCCATTCAGCAGTGTCACCTTTGAAAGGCTTAATATTAATTTGTGGCAGTTTTACATCAATATTAAGCTGAGATAAACCTTGAGACAAATTAGGGTTACTGCTTGTTGTACTACCAGCAGGCGTTGGCAAAGACTCAGAAGAGCGGGACAATTTTGATATTTGGTCTTTTATTATAACCACAGTATTGTAGAATATGTTTTCCAATCTATCCCGGTCTTCCTTGTCCTCGCCCGGTTCAGAAAGCGCCTCAATTTGATCTTGCGCGTTATCATATTTCAGAAAGGCACTCTCAAGTGTCTCTAACCTACACTGAAAATGAACAGGGTTGGGTTCAGTGTCAACGTTAGCGGTTACCCAATTCACAATTCGAGTTATTTTGCTCTTGGCACTAGTACGGGCTTGTTTTTGACCGACAAGTGTAAGTTCGAGGTTTTTACCCGTTTCGGCCATTTTTGTCGCTGCAGTCACTTGTAAGTTAAGCTAATAAACTCAGACGGATCCGGCTCGAAGGACCAATGAATGATTCGCACTGACAATGTTGTCACTTATCAGTGGAATAATCTAGGGACTCACAATTTATCCTTGTGACGTAACAAATACGATAAAGAGACTATTTTTCCAGGGTGGTTTCTATTTTTTCTCCGTTCTGAGCTTTAATAAGACTGCAACGACAAAAACACAATGATTGCCTATGAAATTATATATTAATAAAGTTATTAATGTTGGAACAACTTTCACAGTTTTCTTCCTATTTCTAATTAAATCAAAATAATTTACCTTAAAATTAAATGAGTGAGAAAAAATAACTGATCAATTCCAAACTAACTAATAACGCGAAAAATGTTCAAAAACCGGGTACGAATGTCTCAAATGCAATGGTGATATCACATTAAATCACTCAAACACCGGGTCGGTGTATATAGCACTACCGTCAATATTTGACGGGAAACATTTGGCGTCCAAAGTGGCAATTAAGTTTAAAAACTTACAGTTTTGGCGTCAAGCAATCTTCTGTCCGTCAGCCTCTAGAGAATTTTATTTTTTAATACTTCCTTAAGTCGGTCCTGACGAACTAGACCTTCAGGAGTTTAACGTTGTGGATTTTGTAAGGGGTTGTGGTTCCAATCACTAAAGGTACTGCGCCCTTTATTGCACAATAAACCCACTATCGACTACAGGGGCCCGTGTCAAATTAGACGCCGGGTAAACCAAGAAACAAAGGGGGTGAGAGGGTGAACACAAGTGCCGGTGGGGTCGATGTTTCGGACTCGATTATCGAATGCGAACTACCTCGAGAGTTTCTTCCCTGTCCGCCTGCCAAGGCACACACACATTCTTCAGGTAAATCTTTATAACATCGGGTGGGAGAGGCGAGGAAAGAGGAAGGACCCAGACAATTTTTATGGGGCGCCTATTCGAAGGGACTTTAGGGTGTTGAAGCTTCGTTTGTTGCAAGAAAGTCTGCAACACCGATTTTCCGGCAAGATGGTTCTCCTCCACACTATAATACCATTGTGCGTAATTTTTGGAAGAACCCTTTTCCAATTAGTGAATCGGAAAGAGAGGATCTATTGAATGGCCTACTAGATCGCCAGACCGTAGTCCGATAAAGTTCTTTTTGTGGAGTAACCTCAAATCTTTTTTTTTTTCAGGACAAAACAATCTTCAGGATTTGAAAGAGAAGATCCTAACAGAAGCGCTTGCCATAACTTCGGAAATGGTTGAAAACGCGCGAGAAGAGTTTATTGGTCGCCTTGGATATTTTCAAGCCGTAAATGGTACACATTTTGAACATGCTCTTTTCAAGACTTCAGAAATTTGAAAGAAATAATCGTGGCTATTAATTATTGATAAACCCAGTCGTAGATTTCTAGGTAACTGCTGAGTTTAAGTATAGTACACGTTACCTGAATCATACTTATGACTCAATGGAAAATGCACAATTGAAATGTAAAGCTGGTGCTTCCATTTGAAAAGAATAAGTTGAGGGTCGTAACATATGTTATGATGGTCGAATTGTCAGCAATTATGTGACACTTATACAGGCGAATAATGTATCATGTAAACTTTAAGTCTCACTTGAGATACCTGTGATCCTGTTTGGAATAATCGGGTTAATTTCAGATCAATTCAAGTGATCGATATCGAAACAATTTCAGAAAGTTTGACTGTTAAAGGCCCCTGCCAAAGATATTGAAGAAAGTTTACTTTTTTCAAAAACTATCGACTAGATGTGGAAGAAGAACTCTAGCTTTTCAGACATTCTTTGTATGTTTTATTAGAAGAATTAGTATGAACAGTAACTTATCAGAAAGATGTGCCAATTCTTAATCAACTAACAAAATCTATTATAAGCTGCTTGTAGAGATTTTTATTATAAGTTGTCACCACAGTTCTGTAATAAAGATTAATATGTTTTTATTCTTTGCATCCCAAATCCGAAACTCAATGTTCAAGACAGGACAAGTCACTTTTGGAAGTTATTTGTATTTGTTTTACTAAGCTGCTCATTTTCTTTATCTTTTCTTAGGTTAATTGGAACGTGTTTTAAAAATTCAAGGCATCTACCACAATGACCCAAACTCTGAAGACTCAGATTATCAGACATCATGACATGAAAGTTTTATATCGGCTTTAAGTATTTTATTTAAGTCTGGTTTTCCATATTCATACGTACACTTGTTGCTCATTTTTGTTAGTACCCATAAGGAATAATAATATTACCGGTAATTGTAATAAAGTTAACCTTTGTTACCAATTACCGCTCAATTTCAACATTGTTGATGGTACTCAAAAAGTCACATTTAAACATTGCTCCTCACTGAAGTAAATCATTATAGTATAAAAAAATTTGTAATCAAATTTGTAAAAGTAGTAGTAGTAAACATCTTTATTTCTAAGAAAAAAAGGCTATCGACCTATCGGTCTTTCTGCCCTTGTTTAATACATGTAGTCTTAGTCTAAACAAAAAACAAAGATGAAAATTCTCTTATTCTAGGTTAATAATCTTATTAAATAAACTTTCCAATTCTAATGACAAGAAAAAATTATTTTATTGTCCAGTAGTCAGTTGCGTTTGTAAGTGTTCGAGTAGCGTTGATGTAGGGAAACGGAAGCGGGATTGTCTGGTTGGTCTTGTAAGACAAAGGGGATTCAGTATGGTCCAGTTGTAGGGGTTGTTTGTCCATTTTGTCTGTAGATGTATGAGTCTTTCCGAAATCTTTGTCATGTTTGTGCGTTCGTATAGTAGTTGGGTGGGGGGGTTGAGTAGTGGGTTTTGGGGGTGTCTTATTCGTGTTATTAGTCTTAGTCTAATGCAACAGCATTAGCACAACATGCACAAAAAAAATTGCATAGTTTTGATTTCGATAACACAAAAATAGTAATCAATGAAAACAACTACAATAAGAGAAGAATCCATGAAATGATACAGATCAAAAAACACCAGAATGCAATGAATTTTAGATCAGACACAGACAATCTTAGCTCAGTGTATCACACACTACTTAGATGATTCGCATGCATGAACTGAATGGACCAGGTAAGTGAAAAGTAAACAGCTGATATTGAGGAATTGCAGAGCAATTCCAAGAATGCAAAGAAAAGGCGAAGTATAAACAGGTTTTTTTTCGTTCCCTCGATCGATGTCGAATAAAATAGGGAATTCAATGTCCAGTCAAATGTGAAGGTAGAAACATCTAGACATGTAAGTTAAATTTAAATCTCTAAACAATAGATTCTAGTCTTTTCCCGAACATGTTTATCCTGACTCATCACCTGAAAACCAATGTTCCTAATTGTACTTTTTAATATGTGTGTGATTTGTATTTTAATATGTGAATTTTGTGAAAGTTTTTTATTTAAATTGATGATAAATGTAAAAATATATATTTTAGACAAACTTATGATGGTGGAGAAAGACACCGAAACGTATTTCTAACATTTTAAGTAATAAACAATAAAATTGACTGAAACCCAGGAAAATCTGTTGAAATTAGTCTTAGTGCAATTTGTTCTGTTGTTTGTATATAACGTTTTGTCCTTTCTGTTCCGTTGGTCATGAGTATATGTCCATAGTCTAGAAAGGGTCTACAAATAGCTTTATATATTTTGGTGGCGGTGTTTGTGCTAATTCCTCTGTCTTTGTAGGTTAGTGATCGGAAGTGTTTTGTTCTCTTTATTGTTTCTGCCCTGATGTTTCGTATGTTTTTAGTGAATTTAAGTTTGTGGTATTTAATAATGGTGGTAATTTGTAAAATTAATGTAAACAATAACAATTTACATTATTGTAAAATTTATTACCTTCAAAATCACTCAAAAGAAATGTAGTGAGGAATTAACAATCCCACTACACTCCGTATTTTCCAGATACATAAAAACCTCCTCGTGGAAGAACTGTGGAGCGCTCGGGTCCAGATATTTTCATAAATTGAACGACATCGTTCCATACCATTTTTTTTAATCCAAGTTCTTAATCATACCCAATTTGCCCAAAAACCCCAAATTCCAATTCAGAGATTTTAGGCCTTCAGAAGTTTAATTACGGTTTCAAAGAGTACAGACCTAAAACAACTTACAAATGAGCATCCTAAAAATTATGATGTTTCGGCTTCATTAGGGAGACATGATGTGGGAGACCTCTTTGACCACTGCCAGTGGCCATTCTGATGCAACATTAGATGTAAGCGAAACGTTCGGTAACGATTCCGAGTCAAACAAAGATTAATAAAGTTGACTCCACTACATTAACATATATTAAAAACGAATATTTATTAAGTATGATTTTCTCAAATACACCACTCCTTGATTTTATGGGGGATATGCAATATGATAACGATAATAAATATAAAATAAAAGTTAATTTAAATGCAACAGGCATGAAAATCTAACAAATTAGACATGTTGAAATATGAGGGTGTATAAGATCCTGCAATTTTTTCCGTGTCAAGGTAAATCGCGAGGGTACAAAGCATGGCAAACAAATGGGCAAGTTTGTAAAGAGGCGAAAATTAGCATTTTATCTAATATGCAATAAATGAAAGGGGAGCAACATGAACATGAGTTATGAGCGGCGGGCGACTCGTTGATTTACTGCGTGGAGGCAAATGGAACCAGTTTAGCATGACGGACACAATAGGCCCATTCGTTTGGAGATAAAGTCCGTTTACGCCAGGAACAATGCATTTTAAAATGCTCTTTGCAACTAGTTCCGAAGAACTCACTTGTTCATAACTAACGCAGAAAGAAATTGAACGCTAAATTGTTTGAAGCTAACTAAATGGAACTAATTTTTAAGGTATATTAAAACGAATCGTAGGTGATAGAAATTAACTAGAACCTGTTAGTCAAAGGAGTTGAAAAATAATAATTGTATAAATTTCATAATTGGCATAGAATGAAATGGAAAAATTTCAATTTCTCCAACAATGTTCACCATGCTTTTTCCAGGTCACTACTTAATAACAATGAACCAGAAAAAAAATTGGTATCAGAGAACGCCTCTATCTCATCGGTCATTTATTCTATTTTCACTTTCGAGAACTGTAATATGTAACTGCCAGAATTTATTTTGAAACAAGCCAGTTTATGGAGTTACACTATTTGCATGTTAATTCTTACTATTTTCGATGTCCGCCTTCAATTGAAACTAACACCTGAGGACATAATTAGACATAGGTAGACATACATATTAATGTTACAGGAATTACTACAGTAACATTTGTAGACGGTGATAAAAACAACCATGTACAAATTCACTTATGAAATGGAAACACAAGACGCAAAATATTTCATGCATGCAAAGTTGTGGATATAACTTCTGTTTTTTGAAATGCAACCCCTGCTTATTGTTCATCATCATCATCCGTAGCACTACAACCCTTGGTGAGTTCTGGCTGAGCGGACTATTTGCCTATATTCCTCTCGGTTCTTCATTAGTTGGGTATCCATTTCATACCCCATGGCTTCTAGGTCCCTTTTCATGTTGTCGCGCCATCTTAGCCGAGGTCTTCCGGGGCCGGGGCCTTCTTGTTTGTGGGTTGCTTTGCCACACTAGTTTTACTAAGCGTTCATCTGACTCTCTTTGTACATGTCCAGCCCAACGCAGCCTTCGGGATTTTATGCCACGTACAATATCCGGCTCTTGGAAGATTTGATTTAGTTCGCGATTAGTTCTTATGCGATATGTCTGAGTCTCCAGGTTGAATAGTAGTCCACTTAGTAGTCTTCTCCAAAGTAGTAGTCTTCTCAAAATCTTCCGTTCGAAACACATTAATTTATACTCACTCGCTTTGATCAGTGTCCATGTTTCACTTCCGTACATGATGATAGGTCTAATAATCATTCTGTACAGGAGAACCCTAGATTTTCGTGACAGATTCTTGCTTTGTAAGGATTTGTTTAGCCCGCACATGCATCTATATCCACTAAGCATTCTAGTCTTGATTTCTTCCAGTATCTCATTATCGGCGTTTAGCGTGGCGCCTATGTATTTAAAGCACTGAACTCTTTCAAAGTTAAAATCGCCTATGATGACATTTTGACGAATTATGACTCTTATCCTTCCTCTATTTGCAACTCTTACCACGCTACTCGATCCCTCCACGCACTTTCTGGTTAGACATATAAGATTCTGGGGAATTGATAGTTCTACTTCCATTCCATTCCAAAGTTCTACTCGTAAAATGCCATCATAAGCCTGCCTAAAGTCTATAAAGAGGTTGTGCAGCTCTTGGTAAAATTCCCAGGCCTTTTCCAGCATTTGGTTAATAGTATATCTGGTATACGGTTGACCTGTGTCTTCTAAAACCCCATTGATAATCACCAATGCAGCTGTCAAGCAGAGGTGTTAGCCGGTCCAGTATTATATTGGCCAAAACTTTATAAGTTACACTGATCAGCGAAATTTCTCTGTAATTTTCACACATCATTCTTCTCCCTTCTTAAGAAGTGGTTTACCAATACACTAGATCCACTCCTCGGGCAATAGTTCTTCTCTCCAGACGCATTCAATCAATTTAAAGCTCATTCAAGTGTCTCGATCAGTGGTTTATTAATTGAAGCAAGTTAAAAGAAGAGTGACCAACCGGCTTCTGGCATTCTCATTACTGGAGGAGATACTGGGACTGCTTATTGCAGAATAGCGCGTAGGAAGGACTCCACCATCATTACACAAGGAAGAACCGGTAGAACTTAGCAGGCGATAAATAAGGAGAATTGTCAACAGAATACGTCCCTTGTAGAAAATTTTTTTTAGAATGGGTCGGTCCAAGCAGCCTACCTGTAGGGAGTGCGAATAAGAGTATGAGACAACTCAACATATGATGTAGCTTATGCAGCAGGAAGA
Source organism: Dendroctonus valens (assembly GCA_024550625.1). Lineage (NCBI taxonomy): Eukaryota > Metazoa > Arthropoda > Insecta > Coleoptera > Curculionidae > Dendroctonus > Dendroctonus valens. The sequence continues at coordinate 896,776 of JAJTJO010000090.1, read as the reverse complement.
CGAAGACTACTGGGAGGTTCTTAAGTGCTACCAAATGAGGCCATGCCTATCCCCTTCAAAATCCTTCTTAGTGACTTGAATTGAATTGATTGAATATAGAAGGGCAACGAAGTAATACAAGAGAGGAGAGTAGAATATGACACAAATATGACAATTTTCGAGGGCATTCCTTGAAACCGGTGAGTTTTTAGGGTTTTCAGGCCGTTGTGGATAGAATTTCTTCTTTACGTTTCACGAGCACGAGTGGCTTGCATCCTCAGAGGTGCTTGGCCTGAAAGCTTATGCATCAGTGCCGTGTAAACTTTCAAGCAACCCACCTCTGAATATGCAAGCTACTCGAAAAACTCACCAGTTTCAATTGAATAAATCGTTTTTTCTAATCTTGGAACCTCAGCTACATTCAAAAGGAAAGAACTGTTATAAAAGTTAAGTCAAAATTAACAGGACCTAAAACGAAAGAAAAGACATAAAACGAGATGAGCACGAAAATGTTACAGACAACAAACACAAAGTGCTTCTTAAATTGAATAGTGATAAATCAGAATTCAAAATATAAACTAAATAGATAAATATACGGAGGCGAAATAGTATGGAGCCAATATATAACATGACTTTATGCGATCTAATTAAGCGCCTTTTGCCTGATTAGTTTTGTGGTCACCACGTCTTCCTAGCGAGTATTGGCACAAAAAATCTGGATAATTTAGTAACTTATTTTAAGGGACCACCGTCTTCATAAACGAATCGCTGACTTGCGGAAGCTTTTCCAAAGCTCCAAAAAAGCTCGTATCAGACAAACTAGTGTAATGACATAATTTGGACTTTGTCAAAGGTCACGCGTGCGATTCAGCGGTTGCACATTTTTGCTGTAAAAAGTTCGTCAACGAGATGAACAAAAATGTTGTTTAGCTTGTGTACCTAGATTTTGTGAAGACGTTGGTTTGGAGGGCACAGTAATAATAAGTGCAAATAACACTTAAACAGTAAAAGGCAAATTGTGCTTTGTTGTGGTATACAAGAGGTATAAAAACAATCCCAAGGAAAGGGAGCGCCAACAGATATGGCAATCTAATCTCTCCAGATCTAAAGTCTATCTGGCCCCAAATGTTTCTTCTTCTTCTTCCTTGTTTCGAAGCGGTTTCTCAAACGGTAGGAGAGCGCTTAACATTTTTAGCATTCTTTCAAACTTTCCGCCTCACCTTTATACTCTTTCCAGAATTGTAATGGAATGCTACTTACAACTCTTTTTCTTCACCTTATTTCAATACTATACAGATTCTCAAACTATAATTATAACTCCTTTTTCGTAATTTCATATCTTAGCTAAATTATACCTACTCTTCTTTTGCATAAAGTGTGTACTATATTTTGCTGCCTGAACTGAATCCAAAAGTTTTAACTAGACATGATTTGAGGTTTCGGCATACTAAGGCGCCTTCCACTACTACATTCCTGTAAGAAACTACCTGTTTCTTCGGTTTCCTAGACAGTTTTTTCCTCATATTAGTACGTTTCCTATTAAAAGTTTCCTCGTAATAGTAGGAGAAGGTTGATAGAATAACCACCAAAATCACCCGAATTCAACCCCTCGAACTGAACATTTTTATGTGCTATTTGAAAAGGAAAAATTGTATAAACGGTCCACGATCTGGAAACCTGGACAAGAACAGAGGTTGCTCAAATAACATTAGAAATTGTGGTAAATGATTGGTAAGAAATATTAAGGTATATTGAAGTTATTGTTTATAATTAGAGTTTGATTATTTTATGTAATGTCTTCTAGTAAACAGTTCTATTAAATAAACGGAGTTTAAGTCGTAGCTATTGATAGGTGTAATGGTAAATTTCTTTTTAATCTGGAAATTTCTAGTCATGTAACACGATGCTCTACAGCTGCCATTTGCTCTTATATTAATGCTCCAGAACTGAAAATTGAGTTTAAAAATGTTGTTTTAGAATATTTAGTTATTGAACATATCAATAACTAGGACGTAAAATCAAGAGTTATTTGGTAGATTTTTTAGTACAAGACGTTACATAAAAAACCCAAATGGACGTAGTACTACTACTCATATAAATGTTTTTAATAGTTTTCCAGAATATGTGTTGGGATTTGAACAATCAGCAATCAATTTGACCATTCAGCGCCTAATTGTCGAGTTGATTTGTGCATGTTTCCTTGTAAATGCAATGTTAATTTGTGAGTTTTCTGGGATTTTAATATGATTCCTTTTGTAGTCCACTCTCATTTACTAGTTTAATGTTTTGCTTGTCAAAAAACCGTGCTTTTTCCGTAACACAAAAATGTTTCCGTACATCAGTGGTCAACTTAATGACATGTAATAATCTTTATCTTCTGGTTAAATATTCGCTTTTGTTTAACTTCTAAACAAGTCAATACAGAAAAATAAAATACGTGATTTTTCTATTGTAGTTACTTATATTTGAGCTTGGTCCTCACTATGCAATAATTTCCATTGGAGAAACCATCAGCTATAACAATTTTTTCATCTCCTCCTTTACAGCATTCAAATGGTATAAACTCATTTGACCAATAAGTTTGCTAATTAGTGTTCTACTGAAAACTCTATAGCTTCAAACTTCCAGTACAAATCACCTATTAAACTATTTGTTAGGCTACTTACTGTAAATCGTCGGCACCAAACGGACAGCCATCGAATATCTCTAATTCGTTTTCCCATTGGTAGTCGCAGGATTATATCGGTGTTGTTGTGCGACTTCAGAACCGGCGGATCCCTGAAACAAAGCCATCAATTGCCGATGAATTTCATCCGGAAAATGCCAGATAAACCAGCTAAACTAAATCGCACCCCAAGCTGAAACTCTGTGTTATTATTTCTGTTTTTATTTTCCAAACGGGGGTTTGGAAATTTTCCAGAATTAGCTTTAAATCGAAACGCAAAGTTACTATTTTTTTTAGAAAATTATTATTAGTTTGCAATATGAAAAACAATGGCATCGTTTCGGAAGAGGATTTGATTGTTTTGGCAAATTATGTATATTGCACGTCCAATAACGCAACGCAACTGTATAAAACATATTTAATTTTTCGTTGATCGTCTCATCATTTTTTACACAATTTTTTTAAAGTTTGTACTTTATTGTTTGCTTATTATTGGAAAAACTGCAAATGGCTTCTACGTTTTAACAGTGGGCACTGAATATATATAACCGCCAAATAAGAATAAATAATATAAAAAGATGCAAAAAAATTAAAATGTTAAATAAAATAATTTAATTCAAAAGAACTAGCTTAAAATGTGGCCATTTTAAGTGCAAATAGCTGACGTAGAATATAGTTGCGACAGAAACGAAACCAAGAAGAACTAGAGCATCAACTGGAAAAGTAAAAGTTTACTCCACGAAAAGAAAATTTGTTTTTATAAAATTTCATTACTTTTAATGAAATTAGATAATGACAAAATTTCTTTTACAAAACGAGCTTAACTAATAACTTTGAAAAATTTCCCTACGCGTTAATAACTATTTGCATTATATTTTATATTGTTATATAAATTAGTAAACGAAAGAAGCTTAAAACAAATCAAGAAGACTTACTGGAAAGGCTCGCACGTTATTATGAGACACCCTGTATACATGTATCTTTTGAAGTTTGAAGGAACGCGACACACAAAAACTATCATTAGAGCCATCGTTTGGGGCTATTACAAATGTAAAAATATTGAAAAATCATCATAATCTCAAGTAATTACTTCTTGACTGTACAAAAAGCAACCTGATATTATTTTGTTAGTGATAGATTGATGATTTTTTTCGAAAAACATAGAAGCTTTATTTGTGGCCTAATATAGAAACCTTGAGTAATTATTTAAAGTAAAGAAATATCCCATTTTAGTTCAAAATGCGGCAAAATCGAAATGACATTAATTTTAACAGTTGGAAATCCTTCATTTAATTGTTTTGGATAACAGAACAGTTATCGCTCCAGACTTACCCAAAAGGTGTACGTAAGAATAGTTTGCAAAATTTATCACATACATTGTGCTGCATTAAGCGATTAAATATTCATTACGCTCGAAAAGAGCTTACAATATGGCATTATAAAAACAGTTTCGACTAAACGAATCTGAAGAAAAAAAATGAAATTCAAATAAAAGCACGTTTTTGCATCGTAATTACTGAATAACGAAGCCTTCTCAAAATAAGCTTGGGGGTTTAAGTCGGATCGTAAAAAAGACTTATGCGACAAGCAAAAGCGTTGTTAGGGAATACAAAACAATCACGGTAACGTTTAGGAGGATTTCAGAAGCTCAAGGAAAATCGATTCACTTAAACGTTGACAGGGAGTAATCGCTTTCTCTGGATCAGTACATGATGTAAATATTAGAATAAATTGAGAATAATCTTACTTACTGATGATTACTTTTAATTATAATGTAATAGGTACATGTTATAAAACGAAAATATTGCTTTTAATAGTTCCAGTTAATAGCTCCAGTACACCTCCTATAGAGAAAAAGTTAAACCTAACAAAGACTGACATAGACAAAGTGAAACAACATATACATGACTACATTCAATCGCAAGCACAGCCCATTTCAATAGAAACCATACAACAACAACTTTCACTAGCCATAGGAAAATTTAGCCCGGAAATAAAAAATGCTTTCTACCGACATACACTACCCAAATTCATACTGAGACTCATAAAATAAAAGAGAGAACTGTAAAGACTATATACAAACACTCAAAATAACGACCTAAAAAAGACACTGAACCAACTCAACAGAAACATTAAAACCTTGATTGGACAATACCGACAAGACAAATGGCTAGAAACATGTAAAGAAATACAAAAAGACAAAGGCAAAACATACTGGCGAAAAATTAAGAAACTTACACAATACAAAAAACTAACTCTATTGACACAATTGACGAAAACGGACTAGAACGTTACACAGACAAAGAGAAGGCTGACGCGTTCGCCAGACACTATCAAAGGACTTTCAGCACATCGACAAACCCTGACTTCGGCAATGACAACTGGAACTTGATCAACGACTGGTACTTGAACTATTTTAACAGCTCACCAAAATATATATACAAACTGATCACAGACACAGAATACGATGAAGCCCTAGCGCATATCAGAAACACAGCACCGGGAAAAGGCAAAATAAAGGCAAAACTCCTGAAAGGCCTAACTCAGGAAACACACAGGCTGATCCTAGCTGAGTTGAACAACTGCATCACAAAAAACAAAATCCCAAAAACATGGAAGAACGGCTTAATAATCCCCATACCGAAAAATGGACTGGACAATATACAACCGAGCAATTACAGACCAATTACATTACTACCAGTACTTAGCAGAGTCTTTGTATACATAATAAAGCAGCGACTTGAAAAACTGATCGGAAAATATATACCTTCCTACCAATTTGGTTTCAAACAACATCACTCAACTATTCATCCGCTCTTTATTTTGGCCAGCATTATACAAACAACTAACCTAACTGACAGAAAGTCGGCGTGTCTATTCATGGACATTAACAAGGCCTTTGACAGTGTCTAGCATAAGGGCTTACTCTACAAACTTCACAAACTCTACACACCAACATATCTACTCCACATCATAAATAAGTTACTCGAAAACAGACTACTACATGTACGAATTGACAACACATTCTCTTTTTCTTTTTCCCCTGAACAAGGACTCCCGCAAGGTTCCCCGCTCTCACCGTTTCTCTACAATATATACTGCCATGACATATACATACAAAAAACAAATCGACCGATCGGCATACATATTACAATACGTAGACGACACGGCACTTATTGTACATGACAAAACTACTGAGAGAGCAGCTCAAAGACTTCAAACATTAACAAACAACACAATGACATGGTTTTATAAATGGAGACTAACACCAAACCCTTCAAAAAACCAACTTCTGCTCACAAACCACAGACTCAATGCTGACTCCCCTACAATAACTGCAGACGGCCAAACGACACAACCAAAAAACGACCTAAAATAACTTGGAATCACAATTGACCACAAACTTAAATTCACTAAACACATACGAAACATCAGGGCAGAAACAATAAAGAGAACAAAACCTTTCCGATCACTAACCTACAAAGACAGAGGAATCAGCAAAAATACCGCCACCAAAATATATAAAGCTATTTGTAGACCCTTGCTAGACTATGGACATATACTCATGACCAACGGGACAGAAAGGACAACACGTTATATACAAACAACATAACAAATTGCACTAAGACTAATAACACGAATAAGACACCCCCAAAACCCACTACACAACTCCTCCACCCAACTAATATACGAACGCACAAACATGACAAAGATTTCGGAAAGACTCATACATATACAGACAAAATGGACAAACAACCCCTATAACTGGGCCATACTGAATCCCCTTTGTCTTACAAGACCAACCAGACAATCCCGCTTCCATTTCCCTACATCAACGCTACTCGAACACTTACAAACGCAACTGACTACTGGACAATAAAATAATTTTTTCTTGTCATTAGAATTACAAAGTTTATTTAATCAAATTGTTAACCCAGAATAAGAGAATTTTCATCTTTGTTTTTTATTTAGATTAAGACTACATGTATTAAACAAGGGCAGAAAGACCGATAGGTCGATAGCCTTTTTTAGAAATAAAGATGTTTACTACTACTACATCTAATATAAACTTAAAATACATAATGTTTTGTAGCTGAACCAACTAACTTTCGTTCTTCTATCAAGTCGTTAATTATTTTCATTTTTTATATTAATTTTTGCCTGCTGTAAAAGATGTTGGAATTGCATTGAGTTAAGTTGTTGATTTCTTAAAATTCGTTGTATTCGGTGGTCAACTCATGTTTAAATAATCTTAAGTCAGTCTCCGAAATTCTCTATGATGACACGTTAGGTTAAGAGAAGTGTTTTTTTTCGTTTTAAATTTATACTCCCATTTAGCAAACATTATCTGCTCCAAGTTTATCATTAGTCAGGTTCAGTTATGACTCGGAACTACTGCTTCGAAACCCCTTGCGTTTGAAAAGTATTCGCTTTCAATAATTAAAATTGATATAAATATGCAAAATATAAATATATCCATGTTACTAACTTTAAACGAGGTAACAAAAAGTAAAGTGAAAAATACCTGAAAGTCATTCAAGTATTTTTTGAACAATTAATTTCAGATTAATGCTCGTGTGATTTTAGGAAGAAATATTTTTTTCTACCAGTTATGCTAGTTTCCTATTTTCAATTCTTTATCTGTATTTTTATCTATTTTCAATTTCTTTGCACTTCATATTACTCTATTACTCTTTCGAATTTTTCAACGCCTTTATCTCGAATAAATTTATACCGCATATTTCCTATGTAAAAATTAGTAGTAGTAGTAAACATCTTTATTTCTAAAAAAGGCTATCGACCTATCGGTCTTTCTGCCTTGTTTAATACATGCAGTCTTAATCTAAATAAAAAACAAATATGAAAATTCTCCTATTCTAGGTCAACAATAGTAGTAGTAAACATCTTTATTTCTAAAAAAGGCTATCGACCTATCGGTATTTCTGCACTTGTTTAATACATGCAGTCTTAATCTAAATAAAAAACAAATATGAAAATTCTCCCATTCTAGGTTAACAATATTATTAAATAAATAAGATTTCAGTGGCAAGAAGAAATTATTTTATTGTCCACTAGTCCGTTGCGTTTGTAAGTGTTCGAGTAGCGTTAATGTAGGGAAACGGAAGCGGGATTGTCTGGTTGGTCTTGTAAGACAAAGGGGATTCAGTATGGTCCAGTTGTAGGGGTTGTTTGTCCATTTTGTCTGTAGCTGTATGAGTCTTTCCGAGATCTTTGTCATGTTTGTGCGTTCGTATAGTAGTTGGGTGGGGGTGTAAAAATTAATTTCCTGCAATTATAGTTATGTTATCGAGTCGGCTTTTGTAGGAAACGTGATGTATGTTGTTTATCTTCTTGATATGTTTCCTATAATATGAATTAGTCTTGAATTCGTGCTGTGTTTTTTCTTTCTCACTACAAAACGCTTGTCTTGTAGTATTTAATGCTCTCAGTCACTTTTGTCCTGTTCATTTGACTCATTTTTGGAATCTGAAACATTCCAAGTGTTGCTTTCATCAAAAAGCACAAAGTTTCCTTCATGTTTCCTCCTAGTTCTTTGCTGTAATTTCTAAAATCGATTTTTACGGGTTTTTTCCTTCTTCCTATAGTGCTGCTTCCGTTTTGTTATGGAATAGTGCTTCTTAAAGCATTAAATTGATAGCATTATTTTTGGGTTCTACCTAGGAGAGTATTCGAGTAACAATAGGAAAAATTTATTAGAATAGGAGTTTGTTTCAGTATAAGCGTTCAATAATTGCATCTGTCCCGTTCTGCAGCTTTACCTGGGATCCTTAGAGCTACATTAAGCTTAAGGCTTCATTGTGTAAAATTAAATAAGTGGTAACATGTAAAAAATCTTCTACAAGATGGCAAACCGTCATTTTCAAATATTGGTGCATTAAATATTCCACCCCAACATATTTTCTGAACCAGAACTAGAACAACGCACATTAACTGTTGTTGAATCAATACATTCTATGACATTTCAATTAACGGCCATCAGATATCGTCATCATTACCCATGTAAATCCCATAGTTAATAAAATCTACATATCAGAAATAAACAGCATGGCAAGCGCCCCAATTGGGAAAATCTGATACTGTTAAATAGGAGTCTACATTACTGGCAGTTCATTGTATCCATTTATATGGAAATGAGCTACTATTCAATCGGGCATCTATGGGGACTTTCTCCTAACAAACACTGTTTCGTTGTTCCAATATATCGTGCAGTCTCGCATCTTTGATTTCTTATTTAAACATTTACTTCGGTTTTTTTACTAAAACGTGCTGGAATGTATATTCAAAAGTAAACTTGATGCATTAATGGATAATCTAAAATCTAAATCTGGAGCGGTTTATTTTGAGAATGGTCCACTCGCAGTTGATTAAATATTTGGAAGGGTAAGGGTGTTTGCCACCCTTTCAAGAAGCAGCCACTCGATGGGTGGCGAATACTTAAATCATCAAACGGATACGGATATTACCATTAGGATAATTGGGGCCGTCCCCTTGTGAATATTTGCGGCGAAATGCATTGGGGCATCATTCAATGTCTTGTTCTCTGCAATTATCTGGTGGGGCATCATCTGTTGTGGGAACAGGTCTAAGCTGTGATTTACGCTACTGTATTATAAATATATTAAATTCTGTATTGTCTGATTAAAATGCATTTTTTTTTAATTTTTAAATCATTTTCGTATATTTCTTTTTCCTGACTGTACTTTTAATTCATTCCAATATATTCCTGGGTTTTTCAGTCAATTTTATTGTCACTAATTATGGGTCATTTACGTCCGAACACGTAGAACCGATGTCTGGCGTATAAGGCAGGGTCTACCTAAGCCTTACTGACGAGTCCAATAGGTAGACCCGGGACGAAACGCAGGGCTCATCACATAACACCATAATTAGTGACAATAAAATTGACTGAAAAACCCAGGAATATATTGGAATGAATTAAAAGTACAGTCAGGAAAAAGAAATATACGAAAAAGATATAGATGCTTGGGAGAAAAAAAAGCAGAATGGAACGAGTGGTTTTCAATCTAATGCTAATCGACAACACGGGTTGCCAATATCTCACCGCAGAAGATCTATACCGGCTCGGTTCATTTACGTCCGAACACGTAGAACCGATGTCTGGCGTATAAGGCAGGGTCTACCTAAGCCTTACTGACGAGTCCAATAGGTAGACCCGGGACGAAACGCAGGGCTCATCACATAACACCATAATTAGTGACAATAAAATTGACTGAAAAACCCAGGAATATATTGGAATGAATTTATTTTTAAATGCAAGTGATTTCTGTCTTGATGATTTATATACCCATGCAGGATGTCCAAATATTTCATCCATAACGTGTAAAGGAACGTGGCTCATTCAAAGTGCCTAGTATTATAAAAACGAATTACAGTTATTTCCTGATTAACATATTTCGTTTCTAATATCCCGGATCCACAGACACTGCAATGTCTATCAAATGAATGCAGTGATGTGTCACGTAAGCACATTATCAAAAGGGTACTGCAATATTCTTTGGATCAAAAAAAGACGACCTGACTTTTCTTTTATTCAGGAAAAATATCTAACTCCTCTGCTATTGATGTTCAACATTTTCATGGATTTTAATAAAACTCGCTGTGAATTTGTTTCCCTGTAAGATGCATGTTTTATGAATCAACCGAGTTCATCTGCTTTGTGCGTGAAATGAGGAATTTTTTAGTGACCTGGTACAAAACCTTCCAGAACTTTTTATTTGGTAGCAAGAATCAACTGATTTTTTTTTCAGTTAATGCACTAATCCTTCTGTGACGATTTCGTCCTTTTTTTTAAATTTTGACACATTCGTCGTTTTTGCGTAAATATTTTTTTTGAATTTGGATTAATTGGATTTTAATGAAACCTGCTTTCGATTTATTCCAACGTCAGGGCCATATTTTACTGAAAACTCGCATCTTCTTTTCGTGAGATTCCTAATGAACGCAATTCGGACGAAAATGCTTCCAAAAGACAACCGGGCTTAAGACTTTCACATTGTCGGTCAGTTAAAAATTATAAAACGCTGGCAAATGAATTTATTTTAAAGTAAAATCGCTTACTACTACATTTGCAGTTAATGTCTGAAATTGCTAAATAGCTAAGAAAACGAAAAAGTGCTTCAAGATTTTACCAAGAGCCCAAAATTGTCCAAAGAGGATTAGTGCATCAACTCAAAAAAAACAATTGATTCTAGTCACTAATTAAAAAGTCCTGCTAGTTTTTGTACCAAGACACTCAGCTGATGCTGGCGAACTCGGATGCTACATTAAAACATGAGTCTTACATAGGAACAAATTCACAGCGAGTTTCATTAAAATCCATGTTATAATTCTTGTATATATATAAAACTTGTGTTAGATCGTCTTCTTTTGAGCCAAAGAATGTCGCAGCGCCCTTTTCATCATGTGCTTACGGACACCCTGTATAGAGGGGTCAGACTATCACTTATATATACTTTATGTATATCTAAGACATAATTGATTATGAAGATTCCTATAAATGCTTAATAAGTTGAGAAATATTTGGTCTTCCATATGTTTTAGTTTTCAACAATTAAATCCTAGTAGTTGTTTGGTTAAATATTCTATAATCTCCTCAAAAGTCAGAAATTGTGCAACCTTCGGAGATTGTTTGTGAAGATTCCAATAGACTTTAAAGTCATAGCTAACAGCTAATTTGTTTTAATATTATATGTAGAAGCAGAACAGAAACAGAAAAGAAAACATTCTTATGTGGTCATATTTTATATGACCAATTGATGGCCCAACTTGCGTTTATTGAAAAAAGAGTTAAATTTTATGGACAATTTTTGAATGAGGCGTTTGGATTAAAAAAAAACGTTTGCTTGCTTAACACTGACAAAAATGCTCCATAAATATAAAAATGTTATTATATAAAAATTAATCTATGGCGAATAATCGCTTTTTAATTATCTATTAAAGCCACAATGTTTTATGTTTTTTATTTACTAATGGATGTCCTTCATTTGTTGCTTCTCTCTAATTTCCGACATGAAAATATTTGTTTTGTTAACCTGTTTTTCAATTGCATTCTTTCTTAGTGTCTTATTTCTTTCATCTTGGTTCTGTTTTTATTGGTATTATTTTTATCACTAATTAAAGATTCCTGGTCATCTTGATTATTTCATCTTCATGTTGGGGTTTTAGTTAAACCCCAATTATTTGCGGTGTAAATGGGTGCCAATTCTCTTTGCTTTCCTCTCTTCGGGGAGCGCTCTAAGTTCCACAGATATCTGACTCTGTTGACATTTTTTTTCAAAACTAATAATATCTTCTGATTTTGCTTTTGAATTTTAAGAAAATGCTTATAAATTTTATATGATACATCACATTATGAAATAAAATTGAATATAAATTAAATTCAGTAAGCAAAACTATTGAAAAGCCTAACTCAAGAAACACACAAACTGATCCTAACTGAATTGAACAACTGCATCACAAATGGCAGAATCCCAAAATCATGGAAAAACGGCTTAATAATCCCTATACCCAAAAATGGACTGGACAATACACAACCGAGCAATTACACTGCTACCAGTACTTAGCAAGGTTTTTGAGTACATAATAGGGCAGCGACTGAGAAAACTGGTCGGAAAGTACATACCATCGTATCAGTTCGGATTCAAACATCAGCACTCGACTATTCACCCACTTTTCACTCTGACTAACAATATACAAACAACCCACCTAACTGACAGAAAGACAGCTTGCCTGTTTATGGACATTAACAAAGCTTTTGATAGTGTTTGGCATAGAGGCTTACTATACAAACTATACAAACTACACACACCAACATATCTACTACACACCATAAAGAACTTACTAGAAAACAGACAACTACAAGTACGAATTGACAAAACACTGTCATTTTCTTTTTCCCCTGAACAAGGTCTCCCTCAAGGATCCCCGCTCTCACCGTTTCTCTACAATATATACTGCCATGACATATACAATTACAACTTACCAGACAAAAATCAAATCGGCAGATCGGCATACATATTACAATACGCAGACGACACGGCACTTATTGTACATGACAAAACTACTGAGAGAGCAGCTCAAAGACTCCAAACACTAACAAACAACACAATGACATGGTTTTATAAATGGAGACTAACACCAAACGCGTCAAAAAACCAACTTCTGCTCACAAACCACAGACTCAACGCTGACTCCCCTACAATAACTGCAGACGGCCAAACGACACAACCAAAAAACGACGTAAAATACCTTGGAATCACAATTGACCACAAACTTAAATTCACTAAACACATACGAAACATCAGGGCAGAAACAATAAAGAGAACAAAACACTTCCGATCACTAACCTACAAAGACAGAGGAATTAGCACAAACACCGCCACCAAAATATATAAAGCTATTTGTAGACCCTTGCTAGACTTTGGACATATACTCATGACCAACGGAACAGAAAGGACAAAACGTTATACACAAACAACAGAACAAATTGCACTAAGACTAATAACACGAATAAGACACCCTCAAAACCCACTACACAACCCCCCCACCCAACTACTATACGAACGCACAAACATGACAAAGATCTCGGAAAGACTCATACAGCTACAGACAAAATGGACAAACATCCCCTACAACTGGACCATACTGAATCCCCTTTGTCTTACAAGACCAACCAGACAATCCCGCTTCCGTTTCCCTACATTAACGCTACTCGAACACTTACAAACGCTACGGACTAGTGGACAATAAAATAATTTCTTCTTGCCACTGAAATTTTATTTATTTAATAGTATTGTTAACCTAGAATAAGAGAATTTTCATATTTGTTTTTCATTTAGATTAAGACTGCATGTATTAAACAAGGGCAGAAAGACCGATAGGTCGATAGCCTTTTTTAGAAATAAAGATGTTTACTACTACTAAATTCAGTAATTACTGTTTAACAACTTTCTGTGTTTCTGAAAATCTGAAAATCTATGCAGTGACTTATATCATCCTACAGTGTATATGGATCATATAGTTTATTATTATTTAGTTTAGTCCAGAAGCGTATTTCTATAAACCTTTGATTTCGCATATAAACAGCTTGAAAAATAATCCCATTGGTTTAGATCGAGTGATCTTGGGGGCAGTAAGAGTGGCCGTATCGAAAGTGAGGATAAACTAATATTTATTTTGTTGCAAATGAAGTATTGCAAAAGAATGGATGAATAAAAGAAGGAAATCAATTTTTGAGTGGAGACATCAATAGTCAAAATAAAAATGTGTAATTATTTGATTTAAATATCAACTGCGTCAATAAGTTTCCAATATCCACATCATTATGAGTTAATATAGATACCTCTTGTTAACGTTTAATTTTAACTAATTGAATTTCCGCTCATCAGCACACGCAATATTCCACTTTCTAAATAAAGTTATAAATTCACCTGAAATGAAAAATAATTTCCGAGCAAGCGAGGTTTTACGAAATGAATGTGGCCCTGTTTATGCACGAGGGAACGCATCGATCGATGAAACTAAAAATGAACCGGATTTGACGTAAGTTTTGAATAATGTTTTCCCCGACATATTAGGAAACCTGATGATAGACCAAAAAGTCAACTATTCTTTGGTGGGAAGACAGGAAAATTAAAGTCAGTTTTAGACTCTCAAAACACGAAACCAAAGTACACCTTTCATGAGCAGTTTAGCCAATACATGTTCCTTTAGAAACTCGAAAACGCGTAAATTACGAAATATATATATTTTTTAAGATACACTCCCAAAAATTACAGATTTTGTCAACAGACAATGATCCAAACATGTAAGTCCTTATAAGTAAGTGTTTATAGAATAGAAATCAGATAATGTTGCTTAACAATATGTGAAAAGAAATGAGAAATAATTAATGGACATTAAAAAAAATAAAAACAATTAATTTTTAGTCATTTAAAACAAAATCAGAAAATCTTATGATAAAACCGATTTAATTGCCTTTAAACACGAAAGTGGTATAAATTTTAACACAATTGCTATTTCTTTAATGTTATTAATTTGATAATACTGACAGATAATTATTTAGGTTGTATTTGGACACATTATTAGTATCTAGGTACTTTTATGTAGATATGAAAATAAAGCCATTTTTTTACCTAATTTAAACTCCTGAATAAGCTGATGGCTATTAATCAACTACCAGTTTCAAGTCGTTCTAACTCAGGGAAGTGAATCGGAAAACCCGAATATTTTTCATTCGGTTCGGGCCTATTTGTTTTAGTAGGCTTTCAAAAGTCCCCTTTTTGTTCGTCCCCGATACTCCCAAGTTGCCATGTCATCAGTTGCGGGATGATTGTATGGGATGTTTCAAACTTTCAATATCATTTATTACGCCGAGAATTTAATCTGCTTTAATGACATCCATCCCCTTTCCTTTTACCGTTTACGTGCCTCTTAGCTTAAATAAGGCCATTTTTGCACTGTCAAACTCCTATTTCGCATCGCCATTCTGAACGGTTTTTAACGCCATTGAAAAAATAAATCATCTTCGATGGTTTAGGACTTGTTTTATTTTATTCAGACATGCAATATTCACGTTTCTTGTATTTTGCAGTTATTTTAAAACTTTTATTTTCGTTCTTATTTTATAATTTTTCAAGTATCTAATTGCTTGTTAACTGTTTGCACATTTTCCTAAAGAATATATCGTGAAAACTACCCAGTAGGTCATGTAGGCTTTTTTCGAAATATAATGAAAATTACACGGGAGTTTTCAGAAAATCATAAAATTTGATGAGGCAAGTCACTAGTGCTTACGAAACGTTGGGACCAACTCGCATATCACCGACATCGCAACTAAATCCATTGTTACTAGGCAGACGATATATCAAGTAAGTTGAACAACAAAAAATGGGAAAACGGAGATAATCAAATGGCTTGAAAGCCAAAAAACACAATAAAACAGGGGAAAATTTCAAATGTAAAATTTGGAACTTGCAGAAAGTATACATTCTTTGAATATGTTGTTACCATATGTTAATATTTTTTGTTCTTAATTATTGAATAATATTCGAATTAAATGATCGCGGGTTTATTAAAAGGTGTCTTTCAGTCTTTCATATATTTTGTGACCTTTTTATTTGCCATTTATATAATTTACATTCATTTAGTATCTGTATTGTTTGCGTTTAATGTTGTATAAATGTTATTTATTGTGACATTTAAAAACAATAAATAAACTTTAAGCTTAAATTTTGTACTAATAATACTTACTATCGTTTTTTAAGTGCGGGAACGAACGAATTGATTTCTGTTTGAAGCGTTATTTAGTGCACTTTTTTTTCATTAGTGCCGTTTTGTACAAAAAATAAGTGCTTCAAATTAAGTTTCTACAGGGTAGCAAATGCAACTATGCAAAATTAGTGAAAGTTTTTGAATTTTTCGCTCATCTCGTTTATTTACAGAATGGTCTATAAAAAGTCAACTTTTTGGTATTGCTGTGTCAGTTTTTCTTTTGAACCGATTATCAAAATCTAATGCTCGTGTTGAAATTAAAATATTCGAATAATATTCGAAAGTGAAATTCACTTGAGTTGAAAATCTGCCAGAAGCACAGATTTTGTGGGCAATTATGATTTGAATCATTTTTCATGCGACCTTGTATGTCGAATTGTTTATAAATTTTTAGCTTCAACACGAGCGCTAGATCCTGAAAATCGGGCCAAGAGCAGAAAAATCGCTGCAAGATCAAAAACTGGATTTTTTGCGACCACTACTTACAAACCATGTAAATGTTAATATTGTATTTAATTTATTATAAATTGATATTTAAAAGATATGTAAAGTAGATGTAAAAGAGATGGGCGAAAAATTCAAAACCGTTTTGAGCTATTTGGTTTATCTTTTGGTGTTGATATCCGAAAAAAACTTATTTTTGTCCTACTAACAGCACAAAACAGAGAACTGGAGGAGAGTAAGGGAGGCCTATGCTCAATACTGGGCGCAATAAAAGGCTTGATGATGATGATGATCATATCACCAACTGTAGTTCGAACAAAAGCAATAACTTCGATGATATTTTATTGATTTTGAAAGAATTATGGATTTGTTCAAGAAGATTCCAGTGGTCCACATTATGAACTTAATTTTAAAATCAGTTTTACTCGACAATGGTGCATTCTATCAGCCCTAACAAAAGATTCGCTTTATCTCGAAAAATACAGGTTTGGATATTTATAATTTAAAAGTACATAGGGTGGCAATAATAAAAATGGCAAATTGAAACTAATAGACCGGTTGTCTTTAAAATTTTTAATTTTTGTAATTTTCTATATCACCTTTATGGTTCCTAAAACATGTGCATGTGCGGAAGATTTTATAATTTCAATATTGATGGTTGGGTCAGTTTAATTAATTTATTAATTATTTATTATTAATTAATTATTAAATTAAATGTCTTGGCTTTTCTTCATTCACATTTACTTCATGTTCTAAGTTTTAGATTATCTGCAAGTGTTCACGACTATATACATGATTTTTAAAGGTGAAATTTTAAAAACTTATGATGTAACTCATGAGAGACATTGACTATGATGGTTCTCCTAATACTCTACTTAAACCAGCAGTAAACAAATAAAAATTTAACCCTAATGCTACATCTTTCATATTCAGCATTAAAGTCTAAAACTGATATAATAATTTATATCGGCTTCTGGAACATGCGACAAACCACCCTGTAGACACAAATTCAAGTTTTTCCCAGACTTTACAACCCTAAGATATAAAACATCGAATCAGCTTGGGCAATAATCGCATCAAATATAATACAGATAATGTTCGTACCTTTCACGGTAGTCTTCCGGATAAGGTATGATGATACCGTCGGGACTGGGCCTGGGGGAATTCCCTATCCAGAAAAAGGCATCCGGACCCGTGCCGTCATAAGAGAAACCTTTTATAAAAATTGTTGTCTCGTCGACGGCGTACACGATGCCCCTAATCCCATGAGCGAACTCTTGTAAGGGACCGATCTTTGTTCCATAGTATGGTTCTGGATGTTTTCTGGATACAACTGCAAGAAAATCAGATAATTAGTTTAGAGTGCTACTAGGACAGTTGGCCAATGATTGCATCAATTGTGTTTTGAATTAACGTGAAAAGTAAAATACATTTTTGCTTAATCAACATCTGATTGACTGTTGATCCACAAGGATTGCTCACTCGGTGCGAGCCAGCACCGAACGTGATAATGTAAGAGTTTTAATACATTTTATTTTAGCACTTAAAGCGACGTGATTTTTACTGGAATCTTGTCGCATAAAATAGATATGTTATTTATTGGTTCTTGTCTTGATTTAGGATGTCTTTAGCCAAACTGTATCTTTCTGTTCAAATACACTAATATAAACAAAATAAAACAACATAAAGCTAAACAAATACATATTTATGACACATATTGCAAGACAATTGTTTACAGAGGTAACAGTTAAATATAATATAAGTAAACATCAAAGGAATACAAAACAGAAAAAATAATAAATGCATAAAAACAGTGGTTATGAAAGTTAATCTTGACCAGAAAATGTCCTTTTTAAAAACAAATGTATGTAAAGATACAAGATGTAGAGTGATGCAGCTACGATTGTTCCTTTATATGGTAGAATAATACATTTACACAATACATATGAGCATATTGAATGATGAGTAATTTTTAATTCATAAATTATTAATTTATGGATTAAGGAATAGGAATACATTGGAATGAATTATAATATAACAAAATAATTATTAAAGTGCATGTAGTTATCACGTGCAGCAAACTCGTGTTAATTTATGTTAAATTATCAGATGCAATGTATTTATTAATTTAAATATATATGTAAAATCGTTATCGTTAAATGATTTTTGATAGAAATATTTACATTTAATAATAAAACGCTATCCGAGCAGGCAAAAATCAGTTTAAATATTCATCAAAATAGTAATTCGATCGTATAACCACTCAACTATTATTCTCACTCTGGCTACAATGATCACGACCCTTAAAAGCATATACATATTCTGGGATTTGATAATTTGTGGTTTATTGAGATTGAATAAAATTTGTTTCGTATATTTTCCTGACTGTATTCTAATTCATTCCAATGCATTCCTGGGTTTCAGTCAATTTTACTGTTTATTATTCAAAATGTTACAAATACGTTTCGGTGTCTTTCTCCACCATCATCAGTTTGTCTAAAATATACATTTACAGTCATCATCAATTCAAATAAAAAACTCTCACTAAAACTGAGACTTCTGAGAGAGAGACTGAGAAAAAAACACTTCCATTGAGGAAGACAAAAACAGATCATTAAACTTTTTGGATATGACGGTTATGTATGACGATAATGGGGAAATAAAAACAAACTGGTACACAAAGGATGTGTGGTCTGGTAGATACTTGAATTACCAATCATATGCACCTATACAATATAAAAAAAGTGTGGTAACAGCTCTTACTGATAGAGCGATAAAATTAGCCCATTGTAGATACAGACAAAAAAATCTTGAAAAAATAAAAAAGATACTAATAATGAACAACTATCCCAAATAATTCTTCGAACCAATTATAAAACAAAGAATTAATAAAAAATGGAACAACATAAATAATATAAAAAAGAAAAAAGAAAGTGAAATCAGGTATATATCATTACCGCACATACCAGAAATCAACACAAAAATAAAAAATGTTTTAAAACCGCATAATATTGCTATAGCGGAGAAAACTAAAAACAACTTGGCAAAAGAGTGTTTTACAAAATTTAAGCCTAGAAGCGATAAATTAGACACACCAAACGTAATATACAAGATTGACTGTTTGAACTGTGACAGCACATACTTAGGACAAACAGGGCAATATTTAAAGAAAAGAATATACGAACAAAAATATAGCTTAAGAAAGGTTAACGAAAATGCAACAGCATTAGCACAACATGCACAACAACAGTTGCATGATTTTGATTTCGATAACACACAAATATTAATCAATGAGGACAACTAGAATAAGAGAAGAATCCATGAAATGATACAAATTAAGAAACATCAGAATGCAATAAATTTCAGATCAGATACAGACAATCTTAGCTCTGTATATCATACGCTAATTAGATGATCGCATGAATGAACTGATTGGACCAGGTAAATGAAATGTAAACATCTAATATTGAGTCTTAAACCGAGCTTCGTGGTGATAAGACGTGTTAGCATATTTAAGGCTAGGTCGTTTACACATCGCGCAAAGAATTTCAATAATTCAACCGCATTTATCGAGTAGAATTCATATATATATATATATTTATATACATATACGAGTGGAATTCAAACGAAAGGATGAACCCTGGGAGTTCGCAAGAATCCGAATCGGATTATGCCTCCCAGGATGGTGGGTTCAAAAAGCCACAATCGAAAAAACGGGGCAGAAAACTGAAGACGACCCAGCCAACCCAGCCAACCCAGCCAACCCAGCCAACCCCCACAACCCCCACAACCCCCACAACGCCAACACCTGAGGCCAAACGAATAGCTTTGGACTATCAGTCTACAACCAATAAAAACCAAACAACAAACAGCAAGACAACATCAACAAGATATCCCACGTATTCGCACACATTCACAGCGAACGCATTATCGACCATCACCAGAGTCCAACTTGCAATCAGGTGGGAGGAACTCAACCCCAACAACAAGGATGTGATTGTCAGACAAGATAATTACTTCCTAATTAAAACCAACCAGGAGGACAAAACATCAAAAATTTTACAACAACTAAAACAAGAAAACACTGTAACAAGTTACAAATTACAAAAAAACGATAACCTCCCACTAATCCGACAACAAAAGTCAGGTCACCACCATATTACACCATCATATTCAGTCGTCGCCACTGGGGTCGACCTGGACATTGAAGACAGCATGTTTCTGGAACGCCTGGAGCAGCAGGGCTTCAAAATAAGGTTCTGCAGGAGAATTATCTCGCGAGAGCGCAACGCACCAACACTCATGATGAGGTTAATAACCGGCGACATATCCACATACGAAAGGTTGATGAGCGACCGTGCGGTTCATTTTTTGGGCCGCATTTTCAAAATCACCGAAAGTAAACCACCAGCACCCGTGCCTGCGCCGTGTGGCAAATGCAACCTGTTCAGCCACAAAACTGAAGACTGCAAACAAGCACCAAGATGCAACAAGTGCCAGGGACCCCATCCAACATCCAAATGCGAGTCACCACTGCCAACCAAGTGCGCAGCATGCAACTCAGAGGACCACGCAGCATGGAGCATGAAGTGCCCAAAACGACCGACAGCCCCAATCGTCGGAATCCCAAATGTTAAAATAAAATGTGTCAACAAACGTACGTCCGAGATTGCGGAGACAACGACAGTGGCAAGTAGAATACACACACCCATTACAACACATGACCACATCATAAACAAATACAAACATCAACTTAACAAGACAAACAATACCAACAGAGACGAACTACTAAAAAAACTACGAAAACAATTTATAGAAGACTTCGACATCGACACCTCAGTGGTTTTCTTCGGGAACCATGTCTACATATTAATGTTTGACATGCTCCTGCCCGAGGGACGCTCTCCAACGGAGCCCTGCGAACAGGTGAGACAGACGGTGACAAAAGTACAAGATTCAATATGAAAGTACTTTACGCGAACATCAACGGACTTAACAGTAAAAAACCACTTATTTACAACTACATAGAACAAAACGACACAGACTGCTGCATATTTGTAGAGACTAAAACCAAACTAGGACAAACACCAACGTACAGAAATTGGCAGTATATCTATAGGCATGGAAATACCATCAATCATGCCAGGGGCGGGGTCGCAGCTCTCCTAAAACCAGACGTTAAACTTGGAAGAGCAAATCCTCCTTCCCTCAACAACCCTTTGAACGACTGTCTACATTTTACCATACCCTACTTAAACGACCTGATACACATATTTCTGACATACATACACCCACACTCCAACCTAGAACAAAACATACTGACTAAGGCGAACATCTACAAATATGCAATAATTATAGGCGACTTTAACTTGAACACGAACAAAACGAAACAACTTAAAAGATTTTTGCAAAACTCCGACTTTATAAAACAGCACACCCCACCAACTTTTCTGATGCCCGCAAACCCAGACTCAACACCAGACGTTCTACTGCACACAAAAAACTTGACAAACACCATCAACAACATAAACTTAACCAACGAGCTGGGATCCGACCACCTGGCTATTACGTTTAACATAGACTTACAACATACGCAACTTACCTCCAATACACCTCCTATAGAGAAAAACTTAAACCTAACAAAGACTGACATAGACAAAGTGAAACAACATATACATGACTACATTCAATCACAAGCACAGCACATTCCAATAGAAACCATACAACAACAACTTTCACTAGCCATAGGAAAATTTAGCCCGGAAATAAAAAATGCTTTCTACCGACATACACTACCCAAATACATACTGAGACTAATAAAACATAAGAGAGAACTGTATAGACTATATACAAACACTCAAAATAACGACCTAAAAAAGACAATGAACCAACTTAACAGAAACATTAAAACTCTGATTGGACAATACCGACAAGACAAATGGCTAGAAGCATGTAAAGAAATACAGAAGGACAAAGGCAAAACATACTGGCGAAAAATTAAGAAACTGGCGCAATACAGGAAGACTGGCACTACTGACACAATTGACGAAAACGGAATAGAACGCTACACAGACAAAGAGAAAGCGGACGCATTCGCCAGACACTATCAAAGGGCCTTCAGCACATCGACAAACCCTAACTTCGACAATGACAACTGGAACTTGATCAACGACTGGTACTTAAACTATTTTAACAACTCACCAAACTATGCCTGCACACTGATCACAGACACTGAGTACGATGAAGCCCTAGCGCACATCAAGAACACTGCACCGGGGAAAGATAAAATTAAGGCAAAAGTCTTGAAGGGCCTGACTCAGGAGGCACACAAACTGATCGTGACTGAGTTGAACAACTGCATCACAAATGGCAGAATCCCAGAAACATGGAAAAACGGCTTAATAATCCCTATACCCAAAATGGACTGGACAATACACAACCGAGCAACTACAGACCAATTACACTACTTCCAGTACTAAGCAAAATTTTTGAATACATAATAAAGCAGCGGCTTGAAAAAGTGATTGGAAAATATATACCTACCTACCAATTTGGCTTCAAACAGCATCACTCGACTGTTCATCCGCTCTTTATTTTGGCCAACAATATACAAACTACCCACCTAACTGACAGAAAGACAGCTTGCCTGTTAATGGACATTAACAAGGCTTTTGACAGTGTCTGGCATAGAGGCTTACTATACAAACTATACAAACTACACTCACCAACATATCTACTACACACCATAAAGAACTTACTAGAAAACAGACAACTACAAGTACGAATTGACAAAACACTGTCGTTTTCTTTTTCCCCTGAACAAGGACTCCCTCAAGGATCCCCGCTCTCACCGTTTCTCTACAATATATACTGCCATGACATATACAATTACAACTTACCAGACAAAAATCAAATCGACAGATCGGCATACATATTACAATACGCAGACGACACGGCACTTATTGTACATGACAAAACTACTGAAAGAGCAACGCAAAGACTCCAAACACTAACAAACAACACAATGACATGGTTTTATAAATGGAGACTAACACCAAACGCGTCAAAAAACCAACTTCTGCTCACAAACCACAGACTCAACGCTGATTCCCCTACAATAACAGCAGACGGCCAAACGACACAACCAAAAAACGACGTAAAATACCTTGGAATCACAATCGACCACAAACTTAGATTCACTAAACACATGCGAAACATCAGGGCAGAAACAATGAAGAGAGCGAAACACTTCCGATCACTAACCTACAAAGACAGAGGAATTAGCACAAACACTATTTTTTTCATAGAAGTTTCTATTTATTACTATACTATTTTATTCTAGTATTTCATACTAGAATTTTCATATTGGTTTTTTATCTAGATTAAGACTGCATGTATTAAACAAGGGCAGAAAGACCGATAGGTCGATAGCCTTTTTTTAGAAATAAAGATGTTTACTACTACTACTATTGAAGAATTGCCAAGCATTCCTAAAACGCAAAGAAAAAACGAAAGATAAACAGTTTTTTTTGTTTCGCTCGCTTGATATCGAATAAAATATGGAAAATTCAGTGACCAGTTGAATGTTGAGATGTTAAGAACTATACACGTAAGTTGAAATTAAAGTTTGAATCCCTAAACAATAGATTCTAGTCTTTTCCCGGAAATGTTTGTCCTGACTCATAACCTGAAAACCAATGTTCTTAATGTACTTTTTAATATGTATGTAATTGTATTTTAATGTGTGAATTTTAGTGAGAGTTTTTTATTTGAATTGATGATGACTGTAAATGTATATTTTAGACAAACTGATGATGGTGGAGAAAGACACCTAAACGTATTTGTAACATTTTGAATAATAAACAGTAAAATTGACTGAAACCCAGGAATGCATTGGAATGAATTGAATAAAATATAAATAGCCAACAACAACTTTCACTAGCCATAGGAAAATTTAGCCCGGAAATAGAAATGCTTTCTACCGACATACAATACCCAAATTCATACTGAGACTCATAAAACAAAAGAGAGAACTGTACAGACTATATACAAACACTCAAAATAACGACCTAAAAAAGACACTGAACCGACTCAGAAACTCAACTCAACAGAAACATTAAAACTTTGATTGGAGAATACTGACAAGACAAATGGCTAGAAACATATAAAGAAATACAAAAAGACAAAGGCAAAACATACTGGTGAAAAATTAAGAAACTAGCGCAATACAAAAAAACTAGCATTACTGACACAATTGACGAAAACGGAATAGAACGTTACACAGACAAAGAGAAAGAGGACGCGTTCGCCAGACACTATAAAAGGGCCTTCAGCATATCGACAAACCCTAACTCCGACAATGACAACTGGAACTTGATCAACGACTGGTACTTGAACTATTTTAACAGCTCACCAAACTATACCTACAAATTGATCACAGACACAGAGTACGATGAAGCCCTAGCGCATATCAGAAACACAGCACCGGGAAAAGATAAAATAAAGGCAAAACTCCTGAAAAGCCTAACCCAAACTAACCGAAACTGATCCTAACTGAATTGAACAACTACATCTCAAATAACAAAATTCGAAAAACGTGGAAAAACGGCTTAATAATCCCCATACCGAAAAATGGACTGGACAATACACAACCGAGCAATTACAGACCAATTACATTACTTCCAGTACTTAGCGAGGTTTTTAAGTACATAATAAAACAGCGACTTGAAAAACTGATCGGAAAATATATACCAACCTACCAATTTGGTTTCAAACAACATCACTCGACTATTCATCCGCTCTTTATTTTGACCAACAATATACAAACGACTCACCTAACTGACAGAAAGTCGGCGTGTCTATTCATGGATATTAACAAGGCCTTTGACAGTGTCTGGCATATGGGCTTAGCCTACAAACTTCACAAACTCCACACACCATCATATCTACTCCACATCATATAAAACTTACTCGAAAACAAACTACAACAACTACGAATTGACAACACATTCTCTTTTTCTTTTTCCCCTGAACAAGGACTCCCGCAAGGTTCCCCGCTCTCACCGTTTCTCTACAATATATACTCCAATGACATATGCAATTACAACTTACCAGACAAAAATCAAATCGACAGATCGGCATACATATTACAATACGCAGACGACACGGCACTTATTGTACATGACAAAACTACTGAGGGAGCAGCTCAAAGACTCCAAACACTAACATACAACACAATGACATGGTTTTATAAATGGAGACTAACACCAAACGCCTCAAAAAACCAACTTGCTCACAAACCACAGACTCAACGCTGACTCCCCTACAATAACTGCAGACGGCCAAACGACACAACCAAAAAACGACGTAAAATACCTTGGAATCACAATTAACCACAAACTTAAATTCACTAAACACATACGAAACATCAGGACAGAAGCAGTAAAGAGAACAAAACACTCCGATCACTAACCTACAAAAACAGAGGAATTAGAACAAATACCGCCACCAAAATATATAAACCTATTTGTAGACTCTTGCTATACCATGGAAATATACTCATGACCAACGGAACAGAAAGGACAAAACCTTATATACAAACAACAGAACAAATTGCACTAAGGCTAATAACACGAATAAGACTACACAACTCCTCCTATACACAACTCCTCCTACCAAATCCACTACACAACTCCTCCACCCAACTAATATACGAACGCACAAACATGACAAATATTTCGGAAAGACTCATACATTTACAGACAAAATGGACAAACAACCCCTACAACTGAACCATACTGAATCCCCTTTGTCTTACAAGACCAACCAGACAATCCCGCTTCCGTTTCCCTACATCAACGCTACTCGAACACTTACAATAGGAACTGACTACCGGACAATAAATCTAAGATCTCTGTTTGACAGAATTAAAATTATTAAATTATTAACCCAGAATAAGATAATTTTTGCCTTTATTTATTTATATAAATTAAGACTGCATGTACTAAACAAGGGCAGAAAGACCGAAAGGTCGATAGCCTTTTTTAGAAATAAAGATGTTTACTACTACTAAATAGCCAAATAAACATGTACTGGTTTTACCCTCATTACTCCTGCTAATTTCGACAACCAAGAGTCACATACAATTGAGTTTATATCAATTTTGCTCCCAGTTTGCTTTTATATTAATTATAAACCTGTTTTCGCTTACTTTTCAATTCTACCTTTAAAATGATTTATTTGAATGAAAGCTCAAGAAATAAAAACTGAAAATCTGGAACGTGGTAGCCTTTTCAGACCAAATGGAATCCCTTTACAGCCCCATAATGAAACAGAGTATTAGACGAGTAGTGCTTTGAAAGCACAATGAAATATGACGAGACATCGATCGGCCCCACGTCGTATTCATTTGTCTTCTGCCTCATTGCAGTCCGGCTTTTTAGGCGACTTTGATCGGGGGCGGGTGCAATTTGAAACCGTTTCGTATATGGGTTATTGATTCCTTACATAATAAAAAAGCTTTCATTGCCCCGCTTTCAATGCTAAATAGGGTTTCTAAAGAAACCTAAAGAAAAAATGTAAATATAAACAACTAGTGTTGATGATTGATATTAATGTTAAAGATCAGCTTAAATTTCATGTCAAAATTCATCAACACATAGATACTATTAAATTAATATTTTTTTAAGACTCAGTTGAATCGGAAGGAGCAGAATGTATGTATCACACTTGCCAAGAAAATTCGAATTAATTAAATCAACTTTATGGCAAAAAAGTTATACAGGGTGATTCAAGCGTGGCGTCATTCCTCAGGGGGTGTTGTCTGGGGGTATTTTGGGAGTACAGGAAAAATAGTAAAAAAAATTAATTCTGATCAAAAACTGAGATATTTGCCAAAAACTAGATCAGAATTACGGCAACGATGCTTTTCAAGGTACCTGTTACTTCTTAATTATTGAAAATTGTAGTAACCATGGATAAATACAAAACGAAGAAAGAGAAAGCAATAGAAATATTTTGAGATTAGGATAACGCTGTCTATTTGCCGTCAGTGCTGCCATCCTTTTTGGGGCAGATGAGTGATATACCTAAATACCCCACATCTGTCAACCAAAACCTCCTGTTGAAGGTTATGTATTAATGATCAATATTAATCAAATAACATACAATTAAGTTGTTAAATCACAAGAGGTTGACTAAGTTCTGCCCGTTTAACTCCAGACATGTTTGTTCCCCAATCACTTTATTGTGCACTCTTCGCCGCAGTCTGGGATCACCTTTTGATCAGCTTCTCGTATTCGGTTAATTAACTCCTGCTCAATTTGTACCGGTGTTCGGAAGATAAGAGAGTTAATGTGTCCTTGTGTCCTGTGTATCTTACATACATGGTAGGAATGTGGCCCTTCCTCTGGGGAGTTATAGGGGCAATTATCCGGTGCCTGGGAAAGTGTCAGTGGTTGCGCAAAGCTCCGAGCACTCCTGGAAGGCTCTGCTGCAATTATCTACAATACCTGTGCCTCTGTCTGGAACCCGAGCACATCCAGATCGTCCACAATCTGCGTCAATTCCTGGAGCCAATCGTCCAGTGTCTCTAGCCCTTTGCTGGTGTAAGGTCTTACACCTTCTGCTATGTTAGTGTGGAATTTTCCCATAAATAATCACATATCCGCAAATTCGATGTTGGTGTACATTTTGTGAAAGGAGCTTCAAAGTAAGTCACAGATTGACAAATACTTGTTATTATTGACAAAGGCTATCTACCTGTAACTCTCTGTTAATGACAAAAACATCATTGCCGCTTTGACTTTTCATCAAAAAATTGTAGAAGAGGTCTTTTTTAATATCAAAAATTTTCGTAATTTGAAGCAAAGATCGTAATTTTTCTTTTCGAATGGTTAAGTAGTCCAAAAGGCTACCAAGCAAACATGGAACTATTTTAAAATAATACTTAATAACAAAGTTAAAATTCGATTTTCAACTGTTAATATCTTCTAGAAATTTTCGAAAATTTTTTTTTTCAATATTTTTCTCGTACTCTCCAAGTGAGCCCCTATAACCCCTTAAAAGGAATGACGCCACTTTTGAATCACCCTATATATTGCGTTAATGACTTGCCGAGTTTGCCAAATTCGAGGAACAAAACATTTACTCATTTTTAATAAATCATAAAGCTTTTACATTGAATTGTTACTCACATAAATGTATGTCAGATTAGTAAATATACTAATAAAGATTTAAAACCATGGAATAAATAATTCCTAATATATACTGTCAAAAAATCGGAGTTACCCACTTATACCATCAAAATTAAAAATTTGGTCAAAAACCAAACAGTGATTTATAAAAAAACACTTTTACAAACTGAAGAATCATCTTTAGGTTTCAATTCAATCAATAAGTGATACAGGAAAAAATGTATAACGACAAATCAAAGAAATATCATTCAAAAGCCAAAATATTAAAAATTAAATAAACAACTTTTATCAATTGTATTATACGCCACATTTTGGATCAGTGCTCAACTATTCAGAAATAAAAAAAAATACCTTAAAGTAACCTTAACGTTTAAAAAAAGAAAGACGTATTGCACTCCACTTGCTTTAGAAACCAAAAATAGAACATGAAATCAACACGAAAAATAGAACAGCACGAAATAGAATAGTACAGGATCTACTCAGAAAGAAAAAATAATACTTTAAAGAAAAGTTAAGGTTTCAAAAAAGAAAAAAAAAACATATTGCGCTCCGTTAGCTTCATAAACAAAAACTAGAGCAACACGAAATAAACACAAAAAACAGAACAACACGAAACAGAATGGTATAGAATCTATTCAGAAAGGAAAAAAATATTTAGAGAAAATTTAACGATTGGAAAAGAGACGTTTTGCATCCACGGGCTTTAGAATTCGAAAATCGAACAACATAAGAAGTGTAATAATAAAATTAGCGTCGTTCGAACTTTCCGGTATATTTTTACTAAAATGTATACAGAGTTGCTCATAAGTAATATATCATAATAATAATAAGCTCAATATGAACTTTACAACACACTTCCTTCAAAAGTTTTTGATGTTTAAAGGTGCACATTTTAAAATTACTTTTCAATATACGGGGTGCGTCATAAATAGAACAACCCATTTTTTAAAACTATTTTCGGATTTATGGTTCAATTTTAATGTGAGTTTATTTAAATGTTTTATCTGAGAAATTTACGGTTTTCAAATTATTCGAAAAAATATTAACATTTTGACAGCTGCTGGGTTCCACAGAAGTTGGTTCTATACCCTAATCGCTGCATATTTTGAAATCTGTCTTCTGGACCTCCAAGAGGACTTAACAAGCTACTTGCTGACATATGTTAATTTACGAAAAGTTTTCCCGTCAGCCGCCCAAGGAGCATCTGAAATTGCATGTTTGATAATTTCAATAACTTGGTTATTTCAAATGAAACCCCCACATTTTTTTTTCGATTTACTGTCAAATTTTAAGGCTAGTTTATGTAACTTGTGCTAACCTTAAAACTTTGCGTTTCTAAGTTATTCGGAAAAATTTTGAATTCGGAAAAATTTTGTAGTAGCTGCCCATTTCCATATTTTTCCGCATATTTCAAAAACCGTAAACTTATCACATAAAATTTTCGAAATAAATTGGAAAATTATTTTAAAGTGGCATTTCATAAACACGAAAATCTTTCGTAGGAGACATTTTCCTCTAAAATTCTAAAATTAATGAGCAACCCTATACAGGGTGATTCAAAATTAGCGTCATTCCTTTTAACGGGTAATAGGGGATCACTTGGAGAGTACGAGAAAAATATTGAAAAATTTTTTTTCGAAAATTTACAAAAGATAGTGAAAATCACTTGAATTGCAACTTTGTTAATAAGTATTATTTTAAAATGGTCCCATGTTTGATTGGTAGCCTATTGGAATTCTTAAGCATTCGAAAAGATAAATTACAGTCTTTGCTTCAAATTACGAAAATTTTTGATTTTAAAAAAGTTCGGATCTACAATTTTTTGAGGAAAAGTCAAAGCGGCAATGATGTTTTTTGTCATTATCAGGTAGTAGCTTTTGTCAAGAATAACAGGCATTTGTCAAATTGTGATTAAGTTTGAAGCTTCTTTCATAAAATTTACATCAACATCGAATTTGCGGATATGCTATTAGTAACATGGCAAAAGCTGTAAAAACTTACGCCAAAAAAGCCAAAGAGCTAGAGACACTGGACGGTTGGTTCCAGGAAGATAATAGACTACAAGAGATATTCGGGATCCAGAGATAGATGAACAGGCATTGGAGATAATGCAGCAGAGCCTTCCAGGAGTCCTTGGAGCATATCCGCACAACAACTGACACTTTCCCAGGAACAGGATGATTACTGGGGAAGGGCTAGATTCCTACGACGTATGTAAGATACACAGAACACAAGGAGACACTAAATCTCTAGCTTACCGAACACCGGTACAAATTGAGCACAAGTTAAATAACCGAATACGAGAAGCTGCTCGAGAAGAATGCACAATAAAGTGATTACACAGACATAAACTTGTTTGGAGTTAAAGACAGAAATGTATGTTTATTTGTAAACACATCAATTCGAAGTTCTGATGACAACAAACAACAATTTCTCGTTGACAATATTTACATTTCGAAAAAGTAGATCCTACATTTAACGAATGCTGTTGAATTTACCATTTATCTTAACCTATTTAATTGTCACTTTCTGTATTTTTCCATAGTTAATGGAGTTTTTAATAATTACGAAGCAACTTCGGCAAACATTAATTCGGCAGATTAGCTTCAAAAACATTGTTGCCATCCTCTGATCTAGTTTTTTGCAAATATCTCAGTTTTTAATAACAATGAATTTTTATTACTATTTTCCTGTATTCCTAAAACACCTCCAGACAACACCTCCAGAGAAATGGCGGCAATTTAGAATCACCCTGTGTAGTGAGAACTCATGGGTTCAAAGAGTGATTTAATTTAAGAGATGTTAGAAAGGACAGAAAAGAGTTATGAAAAAACTAGGATTTTATGATTTGGTTGACAAACCCTTTGTTGAAAGCATCATTGAATTTTCTACTAGTAATTCTAAGTAAACTTCTTCTATCATATCATGCACCGACCCTCAACAATTTACGTTTGGCCACATGCATAACTTTAATGTATTAACTTAAAAGTTTTTAAAGATCTGTGATTTTATACAGTATCCACTTATTACAAAGACAGAGACAAACTGATAAATATGAACTGGCTACGTAATCAATCATTTTTCAATCACAGTTTCCAGAAAACAGGCAATATTTTACTCCATTTATTAAAGATAATTTCCGCAAAGCAATTTGACTGTTCAGGCAAATTCTCTGTACTAAAATATTTATACAAGAACAAATGGCTCCCATACAAAGTAACTTAATTCATGGACCTAATTGAAGATTTCAACTTCAGTTTAACTTTTTGCAAACTAAAGACTAATAGATAACAGAAAACATTTTATTTCAATGTTTTGGTAAACAATATTAGATTGTCGATATTGGGCTTTATACGGTCCACACTTGAGTATGAAGATAGCAATTGAAAGTCTTACACATTTCTCGCAAAAAGTAAACATATGGTAAATGATCGTTTAACTCGTTTTTATTGGTGAACCGGGAAAATTATCTAGAGCTTCTTTCCTTCTAATTAATGCCTTTTACCGCAATGTTGAGAGCTCAAAGATTCCGGCAGACTTGGTATTGTTCCAGCCAGTCTTTTAGCTATCACGCTTTACCACTGTGTTTTTATCAAAGGAGTTATGTGAATGATTGAGAATACTTTTGATCCAACTTGCAATATATTTTGACTTTGCTTGAATCCACTTACGTCGAATAGAATACATCTTCTTACACCATAGTGGAGATATTGAAACAACATTATATAGTGAGTTTGAGCAGATTTATTTCCCACAGATGTCTAGGCAAATAAAAAATCTAAAGTGAGCTTACGGTGGATTGAGCTCGGTTTTATTTTTGAACATGTAAAGCACGCCACTGAATTGAAACGCGATAAATTCGCTATCATCAGACCCTTGTTGTGTGCCTTGTAGAAATAAACTCGAGCAATATTTCAAAGCAACTAGACGGGTGCCGAAAGAAAAGCCGCTTTTCGAAATTCCGAATACATTCCGCCGATCCTCACGTAATGCACTCAGCATTCGCAGATCATCGATATCCATTGAGACATCAGTGCGACGTCGTTTTGTGTAAAATCGCTGGGATTTTCCTTTTATATCGAACTAAAAGAAGCAGGAAATATATTTTTGATTATGTGTAGATCGGGGCTGTTCAGCAACCTTTTGTAGTGGTCTAGAATGCGAAATATTCAATTTCATCCAAATTTTATATCCAACTGATTGATATTAATGTGATAATACGCTGTACGTCATATCAAATCATGAGCGAATTGATAGAAGGACTTGAAGGAATTCGACCAAGATACATACCTTATCACATTGAAATATATTAATTCCGAAGCAGAGATTAAGCAATATGATAATTAGACATTTTACCATGTCCTTTGTTTCATCGGGCCGATCATTTCCAACAGCAAGAACAAAAAATTGACTGGAATCAATAATAGTCAGGAAATATTATAAAATTATATTCTACAAGTGTGGAAGTGACAATAAAATGTCTTTCCTACATTGTGTATTTTTGAAAAAAGGAATATTTTAATTATCAACTTATTTTTTTTGTTTCCTGCCATAATATATCAATTGCAGTTTAAGACTTTGTCCAGCATACTTTAGGAGTTTATTTCTAATGTCATTTCGACTGAGGTTGTTTCTATTCCTCAACCTCTTTCGCAGTCTCTGTTATAGATTGTTCTATTTCTGTGAGCTCATTAAATTCGTCCGTTTGTATTGTACATAGTTTGCTTGGTTAATTAAGATGCAATAATCTGAATCTTAATATATTTGCGATCTTTTGATGTTTGTTCTCCTAGTCTATATTTTTCAGTTGTCTAACTAATAATATTGTTTAGTATCATTTGTAGTCCGAATGTTTAATGTTTTGTTAGCGACATCGTTAATGTTCCTCTTTATTTTTTTCAACTTGCATTGGCTTCTTCATCGCCGTCCTGCTCTATCTCTTCTTGCAATATGGTTTTGTATGCCGTATAAAACATTCTTCAATATTTTAAATAAAACCCCTTTTAGTATATGATTTTAAGCTGTCTGTTTTTATTTATTAACTTAATTTCCTCCATATTTTTCGTCACTTGCAGTACTACTTCATTTCACCGTAGTCTATAGATATAGACCTGGGCTAAATCTATACAACCTATCTATTTATGTTTTTATCTATTGTTGATGTTTGTGATTTTTGTCCTCAAGTAAAAAAAAAACGTTTACTTGTACTAATTCTTTCATTGTACTAATCATTAATTTCTTGTACTAATCATTAATTCTTCGTTTTCGAAACGATTCAACGACAAGCTGCTAAGGAGCAAAAAATTTATCCATTTCAGTAGTAGTAGTAAACATCTTTATTTCTAAAAAAAGGCTATCGACCTATCGGTCTTTCTGCCCTTGTTTAATACATGCAGTTTTAATCTAGATAAAAAACTAATATGAAAATTCTCCTATTCTAGGTTAATAATAGTAGCAGTAAACATCCCTATTTCTAAAAAAGGCCATCGACCTATCGGTATTTCTGCCCTTGTTTAATACATGCAGTCCCAATCCAGATAAAAAACAAATATGAAAATTCTCCCATTCTAGGTTAACAATGTTATTGAATAAATAAGATTTCAGTGGCAAGAAGAAATTATTTTATTGTCCACTAGTCCGTTGCGTTTGTAAGTGTTCGAGTAGCGTTAATGTAGGGAAACGGAAGCGGGATTGTCTGGTTGGTCTTGTAAGACAAAGGGGATTCAGTATGGTCCAGTTGTAGGGGTTGTTTGTCCATTTTGTCTGTAGCTGTATGAGTCTCTCAGAGATCTTTGTCATGTTTGTGCGTTCGTATAGTAGTTGGGTGGGGGGGTTGTGTAGTGGGTTTTGGGGGTGTCTTATTCGTGTTATTAGTCTTAGTGCAATTTGCTCTGTTGTTTGTGTATAACGTTTTGTCCTTTCTGTTCCGTTGGTCATGAGTATATGTCCAAAGTCTAGCAAGGGTCTACAAATAGCTTTATATATTTTGGTGGCGGTGTTTGTGCTAATTCCTCTGTCTTTGTAGGTTAGTGATCGGAAGTGTTTCGCTCTCTTCATTGTTTCTGCCCTGACGCCTCGCATGTGTTTAGCGAATCCAAGTTTGTGGTCGATTGTGATTCCAAGGTATTTTACGTCGTTTTTTGGTTGTGTCGTTTGGCCGTCTGCTGTTATTGTAGGGGAATCAGCGTTGAGTCTGTGGTTTGTGAGCAGAAGTTGGTTTTTTGACGCGTTTGGTGTTAGTCTCCATTTATAAAACCATGTCATTGTGTTGTTTGTTAGTGTTTGGAGTCTTTGCGTTGCTCTCTCAGTAGTTTTGTCATGTACAATAAGTGCCGTGTCGTCTGCGTATTGTAATATGTATGCCGATCTGTCGATTTGATTTTTGTCTGGTAAGTTGTAATTGTATATGTCGTGGCAGTATATATTGTAGAGAAACGGTGAGAGCGGGGATCCTTGAGGGAGCCCTTGTTCAGGGGAAAAAGAAAATGACAGTGTTTTGTCAATTCGTACTTGTAGTTGTCTGTTTTCTAGTAAGTTCTTTATGGTGTGTAGTAGATATGTTGGTGTGTGTAGTTTGTATAGTTTGTATAGTAAGCCTCTATGCCAGACACTGTCAAAAGCCTTGCTAATGTCCATAAACAGGCAAGCTGTCTTTCTGTCAGTTAGGTGGGTAGTTTGTATATTGTTGGCCAAAATAAAGAGCGGATGAACAGTCGAGTGATGCTGTTTGAAACCAAATTGGTAGGTAGGTATATATTTTCCAATCACTTTTTCAAGCCGCTGCTTTATTATGTATTCAAAAATTTTGCTTAGTACTGGAAGTAGTGTAATTGGTCTGTAGTTGCTCGGTTGTGTATTGTCCAGTCCATTTTTGGGTATAGGGATTATCAAGCCGTTTTTCCATGTTTCTGGGATTCTGCCATTTGTGATGCAGTTGTTCAATTCAGTTAGGATCAGTTTGTGTGTTTCTTGAGTTAGGCCTTTCAAGACCTTTGCCTTAATTTTATCTTTCCCCGGTGCAGTGTTCTTGATGTGCGCTAGGGCTTCATCGTACTCTGTGTCTGTGATCAGTGTGCAGGCATAGTTTGGTGAGTTGTTAAAATAGTTCAAGTACCAGTCGTTGATCAAGTTCCAGTTGTCATTGTCGAAGTTAGGGTTTGTCGATGTGCTGAAGGCCCTTTGATAGTGTCTGGCGAATGCGTCCGCTTTCTCTTTGTCTGTGTAGCGTTCTATTCCGTTTTCGTCAATTGTGTCAGTAGTGCCAGTCTTCCTGTATTGCGCCAGTTTCTTAATTTTTCGCCAGTATGTTTTGCCTTTGTCCTTCTGTATTTCTTTACATGCTTCTAGCCATTTGTCTTGTCGGTATTGTCCAATCATAGTTTTAATGTTTCTGTTAAGTTGGTTCATTGTCTTTTTTAGGTCGTTATTTTGAGTGTTTGTATATAGTCTATACAGTTCTCTCTTATGTTTTATTAGTCTCAGTATGTATTTGGGTAGTGTATGTCGGTAGAAAGCATTTTTTATTTCCGGGCTAAATTTTCCTATGGCTAGTGAAAGTTGTTGTTGTATGGTTTCTATTGAAATGTGCTGTGCTTGTGATTGAATGTAGTCATGTATATGTTGTTTCACTTTGTCTATGTCAGTCTTTGTTAGGTTTAAGTTTTTCTCTATAGGAGGTGTATTGGAGGTAGGTTGCGTATGTTGTAAGTCTATGTTAAACGTAATAGCCAGGTGGTCGGATCCCAGCTCGTTGGTTAAGTTTATGTTGTTGATGGTGTTTGTCAAGTTTTTTGTGTGCAGTAGAACGTCTGGTGTTGAGTCTGGGTTTGCGGGCATCAGAAAAGTTGGTGGGGTGTGCTGTTTTATAAAGTCGGAGTTTTGCAAAAATCTTTTAAGTTGTTTCGTTTTGTTCGTGTTCAAGTTAAAGTCGCCTATAATTATTGCATATTTGTAGATGTTCGCCTTAGTCAGTATGTTTTGTTCTAGGTTGGAGTGTGGGTGTATGTATGTCAGAAATATGTGTATCAGGTCGTTTAAGTAGGGTATGGTAAAATGTAGACAGTCGTTCAAAGGGTTGTTGAGGGAAGGAGGATTTGCTCTTCCAAGTTTAACGTCTGGTTTTAGGAGAGCTGCGACCCCGCCCCTGGCATGATTGATGGTATTTCCATGCCTATAGATATACTGCCAATTTCTGTACGTTGGTGTTTGTCCTAGTTTGGTTTTAGTCTCTACAAATATGCAGCAGTCTGTGTCGTTTTGTTCTATGTAGTTGTAAATAAGTGGTTTTTTACTGTTAAGTCCGTTGATGTTCGCGTAAAGTACTTTCATATTGAGTCTTGTACTTTTGTCACCGTCTGTCTCACCTGTTCGCAGGGTTCCGTTGGAGAGCGTCCCTCGGGCAGGAGCATGTCAAACATTAATATGTAGACATGGTTCCCGAAGAAAACCACTGAGGTGTCGATGTCGAAGTCTTCTGTAAATTGTTTTCGTAGTTTTTTTAGTAGTTCGTCTCTGTTGGTATTGTTTGTCTTGTTAAGTTGATGTTTGTATTTGTTTATGATGTGGTCATGTGTTGTATTGGGTGTGTGTATTCTACTTGCCACTGTCGTTGTCTCCGCAATCTCGGACGTACGTTTGTTAACACATTTTATTTTAACATTTGGGATTCCGACGATTGGGGCTGTCGGTCGTTTTGGGCACTTCATGCTCCATGCTGCGTGGTCCTCTGAGTTGCATGCTGCGCACTTGGTTGGCAGTGGCGACTCGCATCTGGAAGTTGGATGGGGTCCCTGGCACTTGTTGCATCTTGGCGATTGTTTGCAATCTTCAGTTTTGTGGCTAAATAGGTTGCATTTGCCACACGGCGCAGGCACGGGTGCTGGTCGTTTACTTTCGGTGATTTTGAAAATGCGGCCCAAAAAATGAACCGCACGGTCGCTCATCAACCTTTCGTATGTGGATATGTCGCCGGTTATTAACCTCATCATGAGTGTTGGTGCGTTGCGCTCTCGCGAGATAATTCTCCTGCAGAACCTTATTTTGAAGCCCTGCTGCTCCAGGCGTTCCAGAAACATGCTGTCTTCAATGTCCAGGTCGACCCCAGTGGCGACGACTGAATATGATGGTGTAATATGGTGGTGACCTGACTTTTGTTGTCGGATTAGTGGGAGGTTATCGTTTTTTTGTAATTTGTAACTTGTTACAGTGTTTTCTTGTTTTAGTTGTTGTAAAATTTTTGATGTTTTGTCCTCCTGGTTGGTTTTAATGAGGAAGTAATTATCTTGTCTGATAATCACATCCTTGTTGTTGGGGTTGAGTTCCTCCCACCTGATTGCAAGTTGGACTCTGGTGATGGTCGATAATGCGTTCGCTGTGAATGTGTGCGAATACGTGGGATATCTTGTTGATGTTGTCTTGCTGTTTGTTGTTTGGTTTTTATTGGTTGTAGACTGATAGTCCAAAGCTATTCGTTTGGCCTCAGGTGTTGGCGTTGTGGGGGTTGTGGGGGTTGGCTGGGTTGGCTGGGTTGGCTGGGTCGTCTTCGGTTTTCTGCCCCGTTTTTTCGATTGTGGCTTTTTGAACCCACCATCCTGGGAGGCATAATCCGATTCGGATTCTTGCGAACTCCCAGGGTTCATCCTTTCGTTTGAATTCCACTCGTATATGTATATATATATGAATTCTACTCGATAAATGCGGTTGAATTATTGAAATTCTTTGCGCGATGTGTAAACGACCTTGCCTTAAATATGCTAACACGTCTTATCACCACGAAGCTCGGTTTAAGACTCTCTATCCATTTCATTTGTAATTGAAAATATTATCAAATATTGGTCATCCCTGTTTAATCTTATACCAAAACGCAATAGAATATGTATGTATAACAGTTTCTTAATTAGTAGATACTTAAAATAAATCGCTATTACTCCACTTCTCTTAGCTTTTCCTTGTTTTTCTTCACCGATATCTAACATCTTAGTTCCCTTGAATACGCAAATGTTTATACTGCATCTTAACTTGCTACCAACTTGTTATTCGATAATATCCGAGAAGAAAATGTTTTAAAACTTGACAAAGGCACAAACATAAAATATTCTCAAAATCCATCATGGTATTCTGTTTGCAGCAAAGCTTTCAAGTTTGTCAACTGAACTTGTACCAAGTCGGTTTCGCCTTATACAACGACATCTTATACAACGACTAATAATTAAAATTATTTCTGCTATGAAAGCTTCATTAGAGTCCAAAACTCCTTTTCCTTAAACGTTTAATTTTGAAAATCAGCTAATTTGAATCAAATATAATTTCAAGATTTTTCTCAGGTCAATCAATCTTCCCAAGATAAGTCCCTTCCCAAGACAACGTTCGCTGTTAACGGAACAAATCTGTTTTGTAAAATAAAAAAATTGTTAAACATCTAGCCTCTCTTCTGCAGCCACATATAGGATCCACAGGCACATATCAGAGACTCTAAACAGTTTATTAGCCAAATCAACGATCTGAAACTGGAACCATCGGACATGCTAGTAAGTTTCGATGTCGTGTCACTGTTCACAAAAGTGGTCGTGGACGAATCCATAGAACTAGTGGCGGTGCTATTTATGGAGAGTACCACAAATCTCTTCAAAGCTTGTCTAAAAGGCACCTACTTTCTGTGGAATGGAGATTTCTACGAGCGAAAGGAAGGAGTAGCCAAGGGAAGCTCACTCA
Source organism: Dendroctonus valens (assembly GCA_024550625.1). Lineage (NCBI taxonomy): Eukaryota > Metazoa > Arthropoda > Insecta > Coleoptera > Curculionidae > Dendroctonus > Dendroctonus valens. The sequence goes on along the minus strand of JAJTJO010000090.1, from coordinate 857,470 downwards.
GCCCGGTTGTAGCAAATGTCTTCATGGAGAAATTCGAGGAACAGCTTTGAGAACCGCACCCTTTAAACCGACTATCTGGTATCGATATGTCGATGAGACGTTCATGATATGGAGACATGGACGCGAGAACCTGGACAAGTTCTTCGACCACCTGAACAAACAACATGCAGAGATACAATTTACAATGGAAGTCGAACAAAACCAACGGTTGGCTTTCCTAGATGTCTTGATGTCTAGGAAAGGGAACCAATTGGACCATCAGGTATATCGAAAAGCCACCCACACGGACAGATACCTCCAGGACAAGCTATCCAACCATCACCCGGGTCAAAAACAAGGAATAATCAAGACTCTCACGGATGGAGCCAGGAAAATATGTGGACCATAGCATCTAACATCGGAACTACAACATTTAGAACGGGCTTTCTTTCAAAACGTGTACTCTCATATTGACATCAAAAGAGCAGTAGGAGTGGACCGTGCCGAAAAAAAATGAAACCTCTCAAAGGGCCGTTCTGCCTTTTATTCCCAGAGTGACGGACAGAATTGAGAAGATCTTAGGGAAACATAACATATCAATCTACAAGCCCACGACAAACATCCAGGAATGTCTAAGGTCGGTTCAGGATAGAAGACTTTGCCTCGCGACTGCAAGTATCTACCGAATCCCATGCTCCTGTGGAAGAGTCTACATAGGACCCACGAAAAGATCGCTTAAGACGAGGATCGAAGAACATCGACGAAATTGCAGATTGGGACATGTGGAAAAGTCGGCCTCAGCGAGGGAGTGCACAGCATCAAATTTGCAGAAAGTCAAGTCCTAGCCACAACAGCAGACTATCTCACCCGACGATCTGCCAAAAGCCATCGAAATCCACAAACACGACAATTTTAACAGGAAAGGTAACGGCACAGGACAGGAAGAAGAATCCACTACCCCGGAGCATAACAACAAACAACAGAGGGCGCCGACGCCGATGACGCAGGCCACGTCATTACAAACCACGTCATCACGACCGGTGCGTAAATAGGGACAGCTCCCGAGGAACCTCATCTTGAGGATAGCAGCAAAGACTCCCTACTATGTCAGAAACACCACACTGAGGCAAGACTGCTGGACCACATCAGGAACTTAACCCCAAAGTTCCTGGATCGGTTTCAAGTCCGGCAAAGCAAGAATCCCACCGTCAGGGTTTCTTGCTTCAAAAAGTTCCGGGGTGACCGCAGAGTTCTCCCTGCGGACACAGCTTAAGAATAAGACGTGGACCAAAAGGAATGACCAGTTCCTGCACCACATCGAGGACCATGGACTAGATATGTTAGTTTAGGAAGCAAGAGAGGATGTATTAGGTTAAGTTAGGATTAGGTTAAGGTAGATTAAGTACATTGATGTTCAATATTAAAATGATATTAGTTTTTAAGGTACCCGTAGATTAAGTAGCAGTATGAATGTCTAATCCTTGTCTGGAAATAAATCTATTTATCATTATTACTATCAATTTTTAATTAAATTGTTTTGAATGAAGCCTCTTTGCAGCCAGGTCAAGCGAGTCCAATAATGTTACCCAAACGCAAACTTAATGTTTCTAATGGTCAATTACACCGGATATTAAAAGCTATCATTTTAAAATTATTTTATTTAATGGATTTAATTTGTTTTATTATAGTAAAAATATGGCGTTTAAATAATATCTAGTATTTTAAATATGCAGCGATTAAGGTGCAAAGTATGTCCGGAAATAAATAAAACAAGAAAGTAGTAGTAGTAGTAAACATCTTTATTTCTAAAAAAAGGCTATCGACCTATCGGTCTTTCTGCCCTTTAAAACAAGAAATTTTCGTTCAAATGTTACTATGATCAAATAAGAAAAAAAAAATATTACAAATCATTATCAAGTCAATTGTTTCATATGAAGTAAAATATAAAGTATTTCTGCATAGACGCATTTAGTGTTTTTTTGCGACTATTATAGAGCATACAGCAGGATGCCGATAGGTCTGTTTCTTTTTCTTATTTATATGTGGTACCTCGAAATGTAACGCTATTTAAGCTATAAACCTTTAATGAATTATTATATGAGAATAAAATGTCATTAGATTAAACTAAAATACAACATTACAAATCAAAATCTTAAAAGAAAACACATTATTTTGCTAATAAACGGATTGGCGCTAACATCAAAAAAGTATAGGTGACTGAAAAAGAACAGAAATTAAATAACCCACCGATAGAAAACCGGCAAACTTTTGATCCTGTTTCCTCGATACACGTCTCCCTAACAAATTATATTTAATCCCCAGTTTATCCCCATAACACCGAGCTTTAGTTGCATTTATCACATGCTATCTGGGGCAACAGGCGATGGCTTATATTTATTGCTTTATTGTTTCCGCTAAGATAGTGCCATTTCCTACTTGAGGGCGTGCCAAGAAAAATACTAACCAGCCGAAGAACGGGATATTGATGGAAATAATCACTCGCTATTAAGGCTGATGGAATCATACACTGGGGAATGAATTACTATAAGATTCAACTAGAAATTGACCAGCATATTGATAGAATCACTTGAAACGTGATCTGAAACGAACATATCTCCCTTTGCCGAAAAATGTTATGTAACAGAACAAAAAATAGGGGAGCGTAACAAAAGTTAACAAAACTGACAACTCACTAAGTAGAAAAGCGTGAGAACACTCTTCTATGCATGCGAATTATTTATTACCACTAGACCGCTGAAATAAACATATTCGATATTCTCACAAAATAGATCTATTTTTCAAAACGCCATTTATTATCTTATTTACATGACTTGGCTAACTACCTACATTACCAATGTATATTATCACATTATAATTATAGTTGCTGCAATTCATGGACAAAGAACATGTCTTTCGGGAAAGCTTACCATGGCTAAAATTGTCAGCTGCTTGGCACTAATTTTTTCCTAAATATATCAGACAGCATAGACCTGTTTCGATAAGCATTAAGAAAAAATTAATAAAATTAAACGTAAGTAAAAATAATTTACATGTTACAGAAGAAATGTTCTGAAACCAAATTTGGAAATAATTTATATTTCAAATGTGCAATATTCAATTTAACATCTAGCTTTTTAAAATATATTAAATAAAACGAAAACATTGATTATTAAACTTATATACATGCATATGTATATATGTGGCTGCCACAAGCTTGCCATTTTTTGATTTAATAATAATATAATTTATATTTGTGCCACTTGACAACGTATCTGCAGGATTTTCACTTGCACGCACTCAGAATTATCATTTAAAGTCAGGGGAGCAAAAATTGAATGTACAGTTTTACATACTTTATTTAAAATTATGTGGAAAGACCAAATCCTCAGAAAATAAATAGAAATACTTTTATAGTGCGTTCATAAAGAAGTGGGAGAATATTCTTTCAGAAAAATACTAAAGCACGTACTTGATTGTTTTTGAGTGTGCACTTTCATCGTTGATGATTGATATGATTCAGGATATTCCAAAATTTTAGATATTCCAAAATTAAGATGCAACCCTGAAGTTAAAAATTTCAAATAAAAACGCACGTTTCAAAAACGTTTTTGCAAATGTATTTGCAAAAAAATAAGGCATAATGATCTGATTTTCTATTGAATTTCTGTCCAAAGATTAACTTGTGCTGTTCTGTTTTCTTATCCATCTGGGATTTTTATTTGCTCAATACCTACAGTATTGTCTATTACCTTGCAGCAGAGCCTTGTTAGTGAAAAAATTTACTCATCTGAGAAAATCAGATTTTTCATTTGATTTAGAAAATAATTGAATTTATATTGGGGTTTCCAAGAGTTCGATCCACTGGTCGTCTTCATTTAATTCGTGCACCAGAGGTATTTTATAAAGATGCCGCTTTTCGAATTGTTGACGCATGTTAATGTGTGGGTTTTTTAAACAGTTGATAAATTTTCTCTACGTTTCCCATACCCCGTATCTCGAAAATTTCTCTCAATTTCGCACTCTATCGCCATATCAAATGATATAAATTCCAATTTACTATGTTATCACAAAGTTACTTTAATATTATTCTTGATTGCAAGAAACTAAAACCAAAATTGGTAAATTAAGAACATCAAATTTTTAAACGTTATTGACATGAATTGAAATATATGAATCACACAAAAATTCCTGATGATTCACAAAACATCATCCCGACTTGTACGGCGGTCGCTTATTTTTAATTTTTTTTTGAAACGCCATTTTCTCACTAACAGGTAAATATCGACATACAGTATATTAAACGAAAAATACTTGAAATTTTATGTAGAATGCAAAATTAAAACAAAACAGATTTTTCCTGAGAAACGGAAATTTCAATTTTAAATTTTCAACTAGAGAGGTCGTATCTCAATTTTGGGACATCCAGTAGATTCAACGTTTTTGTCAAAGAATGTGCACTTAAAAATAATAAAATAGAGTGTCAGAGTATTTTTCTAAACGAAAATTTTAGTTGATTTTATTCCTTTCTTTATGGAAACACGGTATTAGGTCTGCAACAGTCAAACAGGTCAAAGCGGCGAAACAAATTATGTTTAGCTGTGTACATGATCAGTACAAATAATTCGTCCAATTGTTTCATATAAGTAATCCCTTTCATTTTTTAAATCAAACCATTTCTATAAAATGGCCATGAATGCCTCTAATTAAATATTGCATATAAAGGCATTAGATCGGGCGAATATTCTGGCCAACTAGATTTCCTAGTTAATTTAATTGAAAAATAGTTATGTTTGAAATTCTCATTGTTGCGAACGATTGGTTCGTTTTTGTCCTGATGGCATGGTTGAAATATTTCCGAAATTTTACATTTTATTTCACCACAAGAACTGAAAACATTATTTTTTAAATAAAAATGCAACTAACAAAATTCTATTTTCAAACTGGTAAAACACGAAAATTTCCTAATCGTTTTGACGTCGCAATATTAAACACGTTTTTCTATCCAACTAGTTCATATCATCCTCTCCTTTCCAGCATACGTAATGTAATGGAAATAATTACAAACGGCAGAAAAATAACAGATAAGATAGAGAAGATAATAAGATGTTCTAGATATTGTGTTTCAACATACTAATTCAAACTTTCCTATTTCCTTTCTCCTAGTAGTAGTAAATATCTTTATTTCTAAAAAAGGCTATCGACCTATCGGTCTTTCTGCCCTTGTTTAATACATATAGTCTTAGTCTAAATGAAAACAAATATGAAAATTCTCTTATTCTAGGTTAGCAATACTATTAAATAAATAAGATTTCAGTGGCAAGAAGGAATTATTTTATTGTCCACTAGTCCGTAGCGTTTGTAAGTGTTCGAGTGGCGTTAGTGTAGGGAAACGAAAGCGGGATTGTCTGGTTGGTCTTGTAAGACAAAGGGGATTCAGTATGGTCCAGTTGTAGGGGTTGTTTGTCCATTTTGTCTGTAGCTGTATGAGTCTTTCCGAGATCTTTGTCATGTTTGTGCGTTCGTATAGTAGTTGGGTGGGGGGGTTGTGTAGTGGGTTTTGGGGGTGTCTTATTCGTGTTATTAGTCTTAGTGCAATTTGTTCTGTTGTTTGTATATAACGTTTTGTCCTTTCTGTTCCGTTGGTCATGAGTATATGTCCATAGTCTAGTAAGGGTCTACAAATAGCTTTATATATTTTGGTAGCGGTGTTTGTGCTAATTCCTCTGTCTTTGTAGGTTAGTGATCGGAAGTGTTTTGTTCTCTTTGTTGTTTCTGCCCTGATGTTTCGTATGTGTTTAGTGAATTTAAGTTTGTGGTCAATTGTGATTCCAAGGTATTTTACGTCGTTTTTTGGTTGTGTCGTTTGGCCGTCTGCAGTTATTGTGGGGGAGTCAGCATTGAGTCTGTGGTTTGTGAGCAGAAGTTGGTTTTTTGACGCGTTTGGTGTTAGTCTCCATTTATAAAACCATGTCATTGTGTTGTTTGTTAGTGTTTGGAGTCTTTGAGCTGCTCTCTCAGTAGTTTTGTCATGTACAATAAGTGCCGTGTCGTCTGCGTATTGTAATATGTATGCCGATCTGTCGATTTGATTTTTGTCTGGTAAGTTGTAATTGTATATGTCATGGCAGTATATATTGTAGAGAAACGGTGAGAGCGGGGATCCTTGAGGGAGCCCTTGTTCAGGGGAAAAAGGAAATGACAGTGTTTTGTCAATTCGTACTTGTAGTTGTCTGTTTTCTAGTAAGTTCTTTATGGTGTGTAGTAGATATGTTGGTGTGTGTAGTTTGTATAGTTTGTATAGTAAGCCTCTATGCCAGACACTGTCAAAAGCCTTGTTAATGTCCATAAACAGGCAAGATGTCTTTCTGTCAGTTAGGTGGGTAGTTTGTATATTGTTGGCCAAAATAAAGAGCGGATGAACGGTCGAGTGATGCTGTTTGAAACCAAATTGGTAGGTAGGTATATACTTTCCAATCACTTTGTCAAGCCGCTGCTTCATTATGCATTCGAAAATCTTGCCTAGTACTGGAAGTAGTGTAATTGGTCTGTAGTTGCTCGGTTGTGTATTGTCCAGTCCATTTTTGGGTATAGGGATTATTAAGCCGCTTTTCCATGTTTCTGGGATTCTGCCATTTGTGATGCAGTTGTTCAATTCAGTTAGGATCAGTTTGTGTGTTTCTTGAGTTAGGCTTTTCAGGACTTTTGCCTTAATTTTATCCTTCCCCGGTGCAGTGTTCTTGATGTGCGCTAGGGCTTCATCGTACTCTATGTCTGTGATCAGTGTGCAGGCATAGTTTGGTGAGTTGTTAAAATAGTTCAAGTACCAGTCGTTGATCAAGTTCCAGTTGTCATTGTCGAAGTTAGGGTTTGTCGATATGCTGAAGGTCCTTTGATAGTGTCTGGCGAATGCGTCCGCTTTCTCTTTGTCTGTGTAGCGTTCTATTCCGTTTTCGTCAATTGTGTCAGTAGTGCCAGTCTTCCTGTATTGCGCCAGTTTCTTAATTTTTCGCCAGTATGTTTTGCCTTTGTCCTTCTGTATTTCTTTACATGTTTCTAGCCATTTGTCTTGTCGGTATTGTCCAATCAGAGTTTTAATGTTTCTGTTAAGTTGGTTCATTGTCTTTTTTAGGTCGTTATTTTGAGTGTTTGTATATAGTCTGTACAGTTCTCTCTTTTGTTTTATGAGTCTCAGTATGAATTTGGGTAGTGTATGTCGGTGGAAAGCATTTTTTATTTCCGGGGTAAATTTTTCTATGGCTAGTGAAAGTTGTTGTTGTATGGTTTCTATTGAAATGGGCTGTGCTTGCGATTGAATGTAGTCATGTATATGTTGTTTCACTTTGTCTATGTCAGTCTTTGTTAGGTTTAACTTTTTCTCTATAGGAGGTGTACTGGAGGTAGGTTGCGTATGTTGTAAGTCTATGTTAAACGTAATAGCCAGGTGGTCGGATCCAAGCTCGTTGGTTAAGTTTATGTTGTTGATGGTGTTTGTCAGGTTTCTTGTGTGCAGCAGAACGTCTGGTGTTGAGTCTGGGTTTGCGGGCATCAGAAAAGTTGGTGGGGTGTGCTGTTTTATAAAGTCGGAATTTTGTAGAAATCTTTTAAGCTGTTTCGTTTTGCTTTTGTTCATATTAAAGTCGCCTACAATTATTGCATATTTATAGATGCTCGCTTTAGTCAGTATGTTTTGTTCTAGGTTGGAGTGTGGGTGTATGTATGTCAGAAATATGTGTATCAGGTCGTTTAAGTAGGGTAGCGTAAAGTGTAGACACCTTTCTCCTATTATAGGCCTCTTTCAAATTTGACCGTTGGCTTCGGTTTTGCGCAACTCGATACCAATTTAAGCCTGCGACCTTCTTTACCGCGTCGTACCATCTTTGCTGAGGTCTTCCAACACTTCTCTCTTCCCAAGGTCTCCATCTGGTGATATATCCGCTCCAGTGTTCTGTATGTCTGGCCACGTGTCCTGCCCATTGCCATTTTAAGGAACCAATTATTTTTATTATGTCGAAGACTTTAGTTTTCTCCCTTATTCATGTATTTGTTTTGTGGTCTCTCAAGGAAATTCTTAAAATTCGTCTCTCCATGGTTTTCTGATGTACTTCCAATTTATGTTTGATCTTTCTGTTTATTACCCAGATCTCGCAACCATATGTGACAACAGGAAGTATACACTCCTTATAGACTTTTGTATTTCAAAAAAGATTTTTCAAAGTGATTGAGATTTTCATGCTAAAAATGTACTTTAATTTTCCGTAGGCCGCCCATCCCAGTCTAATTCTCCTATCAATCTCCATTTCTTGATTTTGTTTGCCCGGTGTTATAGCTTGGCCAAGGAGGGCCAATATATGTTTCTGTCCTTTTAATTGTGCTGTCATGAATCGCTATTGTTTCGTCTGCGTCTGGTGTATTTGTAATAAACTGGGTCTTTGTATAGCTCATGTATAATCCTACTTTTGCATCCTCACCTTGTAGTTCTTCCAACATACCAATCAATTCCTGTTTATCCCTTGCAAACAATGCAACATCGTCGGCAAATCTTAGCTTGTGCAAGCGTTCACCATGTATGTTCAATCCTTTGTTTTCCCATTTTAGCTTTTTAAAAATATTCTCGTGCACTAAAGTGAATAGTTTTGGAGATTTTACCTCCCCTTGCCGAACTCCTCTTTTGGAGTTTATTTTGTTAGATGATTCATGAAGTCTTATCGACATTGTCGAAGTTCTGTAGGTGATTTCAATAAGGTTTATATAACGTTGGGCCACTATGGCATTTTCTAAAATGCTAGATGCCAATCCCTGCAAATTTTTACTGTGTTGAAGGCTTTTCCGAAATCGACAAAAGCCATATATAGGCTTATGTTATATTCTGTAGCTTTCTCGATCATCTGCCTTACTGTGTGTAGATGTTCTGTCGTACTATAATGCCTTCGGAACCCAGTTTGTTCCTTTGGTTGGTAAGCTCCGAGTTTTCGCTCTAATCTGTTTGTGATTATTCTGTTGAATAATTTATATATCTGTGATAGTAGGCTTATCGGCCGGTAGTTTTCGAGATCAGTCGTGTCACCGTTCTTGTAGATCAGAACAACTACAGCATTCTCCCAATTTTTGGGTATACGTTCTTCTGTTAGGCTCTCTCATTAAATAGTTCCACAAGTTCTTGTCTCGTCTTGATATCACTTTCCTTAAACATTTCAGGCAGAATGTTGTCTTCTGCCGGTTTGCCCTTTTTCGTCTTTTCTCTTTGCTAGCCCTTTCTCCAGTTCTTCCATATCTATCTCGGTCATTTCTTCTGAGTTGACATTTACTATTCGAATTTTGTCGTTTCTTGTCGTTGTGATTGTTATTTTCGATTCGTACAGATCTCCATTGAAAGATTCCACAACTTTTAGTATCTGTTGTCTGTCTTCTACTATGTTGTTCTTGGCATCTTTTATTTTTGTTATCTCTTTCTTAGGTGTGTTATGTCTTTTACATATAGTCAGTCCCTTGTTCTGTTGTAATAGGGATTGCACTTGTTTCGTTTGGTGTTTTAGTATATCTTGTTTCGCCATTTTTTTTTGCTGTTTTGTTGCTTTTTGTGTATTCAATAGTGTCTCTTTTACCCTCGGTTACCAGTTTTCTCATTTTCTCTATGAGGTGTTTTGTTTCTGTCCACAGTTTGTCCGGCGTTTTCTCTGAGGGGCCTATTATCTGTTCTGCCGTTGCTTTATAACAATGACTCTTCTGTTTTTCCTGGATTACTGGAAAAATGTTCATTCAGCTTTTGTTTGTATGTTTCCTTTCTTTCCGCTATCTCTGTTTCTCTGCTTCCTCTCTTCGTCGTTTGTTCTATCTTTCTTTTCCTTTCCATTTTTGTGTTTATGAGTCATTACTCATAAATTCAAACTTTACTTTCCAAAAAATTCTCCTAATGGTAACTTTTCACCTATGGAAATAATGTGGCAAGCGCTTAATAAGTTAATGCCTTTCATTTCCCCGTATACTGGCCGTGTTTTATTCAATTCAATTACTAATATGCTGTATGCCTATCAGTTTCGTGAAATTGATAACCCATAATTAATAGTTCCTGGAAATTATATCTTGAATAGCGCCTATACAGTTTGACTTCCAGTTAAATTTATTTAACCAATCTGAGATTCAAGAAATTGGAGTCAATGGAAGTGTTAAAGTGAGACTAATTACTTATTAACTGACTCCAAGCGCGAACTTTATGATCCCAATTCCAACATCGTTAAACGAAGAATTAAATGCATTATTATCTCATGAATGGATTATAGCTTTTAGATTTGTCGTTATAAAGATATTTCATTATACACGGTGGCAGGACCGGGCGACAACAAGAAGTCATAAAATCTCCCCTCATATAAATCATCCCTCTGCATTCAGGGAGACGGCGCGTTTAGGGGCGCAACTTGCAGTCTAACTCAATAAATTCGATGAACTTTTATTAGGTTGTACCCTGGCGTCGACTATAATCATCATCGAAGCCAGTAAATTGATTCGGTTACGGTCGTTTTTGAGAAATCGTATTCTGGTTTTGTCACGTATGGTAAAAATGTAACAAAAACAGATTTGGGCACTAGATCAGTTAAATTAAACATGTAACTGAGTAACAAAATAGGAAATATAGAAAAGGTGTCATTGGATGCCCAAAGTACTAAATAAATTTACAAAAGAACATATATATTATGCAAGTTTCAAACGTAATCTACTGGAAGTAATAAAAATACTAAACAGATCTACGTTGTAAAGAAGAAAATGGCAAATCCATTTTGTTCAGTTCGAAAATCATTTTGGCAAATCATTGCTTGAAATCAAATATTATTGTCTCAAAACAGAGAACTGAATTCATATTTTAACACCCACATTCTTTATTAATTTTCATGTTCGAGAAAAGAACTACTTAAAAAAGTCTGCTGGCGAAAGATGAAAACTACTTAGAAATCACTATTGGAAGACAAATAACTGCAATTGTTCACACTAGTAGATGCTTCATAGCACACTCTATACAAGTGGTCTTTATGACTAGTCAGCTATTTTTAAATCTTCATTGAGGCATTTTTGAAGTGCTAATTTGAGTGCTTCTTGTTAGGCTCCGCAAAAACAAATTTGGAAAATATTCTTATACCCTATGATTGAACATACGTTGGACAAATTCAACGTAATTAATTTGGCTCGGGTTCTATTCGGTTCGTAATTTTTATAAGCTGGGGGGAACTTTGACCTTTAAAGATAAAAATGTACATTATCTTTAATGTCTTACAATATGGGTTAAAAGAGTGCGATTTTTATACCTAACTTCGGACCAGCATCCTCAAAACAATTAAAGATTCGAGCAGACCATCTGAAGTTTAGAGAAAAATATAACGTTCTTCGTTCCATCAATCTCAAATTTGTAATGTAGCTTTAGATGTAGTTCAAAGGAAACCATTATAAAAAAAATTTGATCTTTTAATAAAATAACCCCGAATAGTTTTTTTAAGGTACCTAAAGAAACAATTACAGTTATCAAGTGGAACATATCCGTTTGAATCTAATGTTTTTGAAAGTACACTGAAGAACACAATTTTGAAGATATCGAACTAAATTTTCACAAATAGATAGCTTTGAACCTTCTCTCCAGGGTTATTGATGTCGCTTAAGATCTGAGCAGCATTTTGCCTCTTTAAAATCAATAAAAACTAGGTTCAAAACTTTGTGAACTCAATAACGCTATTGTTGCATTAAGAGTTAGGATTTTGCGGCATTGAATAAAACAAGCTTCGCAATTATGTTCGTATGTTATTCAAAGGGTTTTATTTAAAAAATCCGTGAGTTTGTCAGTTTTAAAAGCTTTTTCTAGTTCGCATTTTTTTAATTTTCAATGCATTTGTTGATTCCTTGCTTTGACTTGGGTGTTGCTTTTACAGTTCTTGAAGATATATGGATATTTGAGTTCGCTTACAAAAGGCATTTATGTTAAAAAAATATATTTTCTAAAATATAATAAGATAAAAGATAGTTGAGTAGACGCTTCGACGTTTAGGTGCCTATAAAATATAAAAAGCTTCATATCTCCGAAAACGGTCTAATAGCAAGAACTGTTTTAAAAGAAGAAAAGAAGTGTTTTAAAAAATCTTTTGTACTAAGAATTTATTTGGGAGTAGTGAAGTTTAAGTAAGGTATTTCTAGAGTTTACTACTAGAAAATTATTCAATAGACTCCTCTCCAGAAATGATTAGGAGCTATATGTAATCATACTTAAGGTGGAACGACGGTTTGTTAATAATACGACTGCTTCAACTTCACTAGACTTTACTTGGAGTTTATTTTTGTTTAAATGCAAACGCACGCATACAATCGTACATCAAGTCTATTTGAGTTTTATTCAGTTCTAAAACCAAAGGAAAATCAACTAGTTGCCAACTATTATTTACTAGTAGTAGAAACCACAGCCCTTTCAACAAGCTCTTGCGATCTATTTACTTTGATGATAAGTTTGGGGTTCATATTAGTGTTTGCTAAAACTGCGGTTATGTGTTGACTCTGTACTTGGAAAATTTCACCAATAAGTAAGTTGCCTCGCTCTTCCCATTGCATAGGGGTTTTGCTTCGTTTCGCTGAAAGTTTATAAGCCGCTGTATTTATGTCTTGTGTATGTTTTGCTCTTAGAGTCGAGAGCACGCCATTTCGAAATGTAAACTAGTAGATGGCAAATGCAGGATTATGCACAAAAACCTTAATAAATGTCTTTTTGCAAGCAAATTTAAACGAACATAAATAACTGAATATACTGCAGATTTAGACTCGACTTTATTTATGTGCATAAAAAAATTCGTGGTTATTAATGTCCTTGTTTGCCTATTTCGTTTGCTATCTTAAAGCACCAACGGGGATTTTAGCATTTTTTTCTCATTTTTATGGTTAAATTGCGGTCCATAAAGCAAATTCCATCAGACAGGATCAGTATTAATTTTCTTTATTAAGCTATATACGCTTTTTATAAGCAATTTTATTAAAGACAGACATATTTCCATATTTCTTCTGACAAATTTATGACAAAATTTAAGCGGATTTTCAAGTTTGGTACTTTTATTTAAATTGGAAACGACAAAAATTAGAAAGTCATTTCCGTTACAAGCTGACACACTTTTTTTGTATTTTCTATAAATTAATAATGTTTCTTGCATATTTATTAGATTTATCTGTAACTTAAGGAAAAATGCTTTAAATGCGGCAAATTTAAATAGTAACTTATGCATGTCGAAACACAAGCTTTATTTGCATTGTTTCATTTTTATGTTTTATTGGAGAAAATAAAGACCTTTACAAAACCTGGTTTTTGAATCGAATCGATTTTGAACTGCTTAATTTCCAGCAGTACAATCGGTTAAAACTACATTCTTAATATATAAAAAACAAACATATAAAATAGATTAATGGTTATCTAAATGAGCAAAAGCTCTCGTTCTGGCCCGAGTGAAATTAACTGTTGTAATAGACAAGGCGTTAAAATTCGTTTAGCACTTCACCCCTTTTCCCTTCCATACGTAATGAATTAATTAAGAACACAACAGTCTGTAGAAATGTAGAAATGTTTCAGTAAAAATTTACAAAACTTGTTTTGATTTATTCCAAGTGCTCCAAAAAATATCGATTGTCTTCCAATCTTAGTTAGTAACTAATTGTCAACTTTTCATTGAGGGAGACCAAAAATCTTGCTATGTAAATGGCAAGAGAGAATACAAATTTGAAGAATCTCGGCAAACTTAATTTTAATCACACTTTGTTTGGTTAAACTTTCTTGTGTTCCTTTATTCATTTATGTTATAGACAACTCCCGCCATTCGCTTTCAATGCTTTTCCGAACTGAAGGTATGACTCCAATCTACTCTGAGTCGTCCAAGACCTGTTGATATGTTGCCCTTGATAGCTTCTTCCCATCATAAATTCTCATTCCTTTGAAAGGTTCTTTTCCACCTATCTTTAGTTTCAAGATGGATAGATAGATCATCACTATCTTACAAGTAGAAGAATTTAATACTTCTAGTTTTATTCCTTAATGCGTGAGGTATTATTTTGCCGGTGTATGTCATTATTTGTACAATTGTTGTTTGATTGATGCTGAACTTTTCTTTTAAATGAATGTGTTCAAATTTTTAAATTGAGTTATGTATGTTTTAAAGTAAGCATTCTCTGATTCTAGTCAGTTGGTCAGTTTTTTCTGCATTTCTGCTTCAACTTTCCAAAATTTTAATATTGCTGTATCGATATATTTACAGTGATTTTCGTTCTCGACAATGTTATCCACTACGGCTAATCTGTGTTGTATCAGTGTTTTTGTTTGCCTACTCAATCATTTAATCATGAAAAATAAAGGGGCGTTATACGGCAGAAACCCAAAAATCAGCAATAATGTATTAGAAAAGACAAAGAATTTCTAATAACTACAAAGAAGAGAAAAATGCATTACCTCCGAAATATCATGGGAGGAGCACGATATCAGTTAATCAGGCTCAAAATAGTAGAAACATTTATGGGAAAAGCAGTGGAAAAGGGAGATAGTTCTTGCTTAAAGCCCTGAGATATAATTACAATTACTCCAATAATCAAATTTTTAGATCGGCTGCTTCAACAATTAGAGTTGTAGACTTGAAGGCGCCGAGGAAAAAAAACTGAAAGATATTTTTGGTTTTGTATGTTGACATGATCATATTTAACTGTAAAGTACTAATTTGGAACAGTAGTGGATTTTAAGGATCGGTTTCAAGTGGCGTCTAAAAAAATACTTTTTGAACAACTTGATTACTTCCTTCAGTGTTTAATTTCTGATTTTTATGTTTATCTCATTATAACGTCGTAAATTCCTTCTGATGATTATTTGCTTCAATTCTTAACAAATAAGTTGTCCTGCAAGTTATCACGACCTACATGGTGAGAAAAAACTCTCCAAGTAGGAACCTCTACAAACACAACGGTATCATCGGCGTTGCATAAGATTTTAGTAGTAGTAAACATCTTTATTTCTAAAAAAGGCTATCGACCTATCGGTCTTTCTGCCCTTGTTTAATACATGCAGTCTTAATCTAGATAAAAAATAAATATGAAAATTCTCCTATTCTAGGTTAACAATAGTAGTAGTAAACATCTTTATTTCTAAAAAAGGCTATCGACCTATCGGTATTTCTGCCCTTGTTTAATACATGCAGTTCCAATCTAAATAAAAAACAAATATGAAAATTCTCCCATTCTAGGTTAACAATACTATTAAATAAATAAGA
Organism: Dendroctonus valens; assembly: GCA_024550625.1. Lineage (NCBI taxonomy): Eukaryota > Metazoa > Arthropoda > Insecta > Coleoptera > Curculionidae > Dendroctonus > Dendroctonus valens. The sequence goes on along the minus strand of JAJTJO010000090.1, from coordinate 842,231 downwards.
TTTCAGTGGCAAGAAGAAATTATTTTATTGTCCACTAGTCCGTTGCGTTTGTAAGTGTTCGAGTAGCGTTAATGTAGGGAAACGGAAGCGGGATTGTCTGGTTGGTCTTGTAAGACAAAGAGGATTCAGTATGGTCCAGTTGTAGGGGTTGTTTGTCCATTTTGTCTGTAGCTGTACGAGTCTTTCCGAGATCTTTGTCATGTTTGTGCGTTCGTATAGTAGTTGGGTGGGGGGGTTGTGTAGTGGGTTTTGGGGGTGTCTTATTCGTGTTATTAGTCTTAGTGCAATTTGTTCTGTTGTTTGTGTATAACGTTTTGTCCTTTCTGTTCCGTTGGTCATGAGTACATGTCCAAAGTCTAGCAAGGGTCTACAAATAGCTTTATATATTTTGGTGGCGGTGTTTGTGCTAATTCCTCTGTCTTTGTAGGTTAGTGATCGGAAGTGTTTTGTTCTCTTTATTGTTTCTGCCCTGATGTTTCGTATGTGTTTAGTGAATTTAAGTTTGTGGTCGATTGTGATTCCAAGGTATTTTACGTCGTTTTTTGGTTGTGTCGTTTGGCCGTCTGCAGTTATTGTAGGGGAGTCAGCGTTGAGTCTGTGGTTTGTGAGCAGAAGTTGGTTTTTTGACGCGTTTGGTGTTAGTCTCCATTTATAAAACCATGTCATTGTGTTGTTTGTTAGTGTTTGGAGTCTTTGCGCTGCTCTCTCAGTAGTTTTGTCATGTACAATAAGTGCCGTGTCGTCTGCGTATTGTAATATGTATGCCGATCTGTCGATTTGATTTTTGTTTGGTAAGTTGTAATTGTATATGTTTGCGCTTATTACTTTAGTATTACCATTTAATTACCATTGATATTTACATTAGCGATACATATTTATTCTGTCCATCTGAGACGAATCTATTCGCCTAGATGGCGCCCTTTTCAATTACTTCATCCGTCATACGTCATCCCCGAGAACGCCTCGTCGTGAGGTGGTGCCATTCTGAGACTCTCTTTCAAATCGTCAAGTGGTTCGGACTTCCTTTGTAGTGGTAACGCTTGTGAAATACACCATTAAAGCAGCTTACCAGTGTTTCAATCAAAATACAGTCCACTTTCCAAAAGCAATCCAGTACGCGAGTTTTAACAACCGACTACAAATAATTTTGGGTCTACAAAGGTTGCATAGCCCGCACATTTTGGCCTTCGAACCGCATCCGAACCACGTGCACAGAAGAGGAGCAGCAGACATCTTGTACAGTCAGAGTGAGTCAATCCCTTTTACCTTTTCCATAATTTATTGTTCACATTCAGTGTAAGTTTTTACTGAATGCGATTTGCAAACTCACTTAAACTGCTATTTAATTTGAGGTACCTACTACATACCTACACACGTGTTTCATGCACGCATTTGTTGCCACATTTTTCTAAGCTAATTGATCTCTGAATTAATTTTCGTATACCTTCTTTTGTTTAATCAATAGCTTTTACGTTTCACTTGCAACTGCAGGATTTGTCCCGATTGTCTAACATTAACTAGTGCCGTTATTTCTTTACTTAATATCATGGACAATCTTAATCGCAAAAGAGGCGCCCTCAAAGGGAAATTGACCCGGTTTAGGGCATTTGTAATTAAGATTCAGGATGCGCATGAAAATCCCGAGCAGGTAGTTAGTTCTGTTCAAACAGTGCAATTACGAAAGCAGCTCGATTCTGCTATAACCTATTTGTCCGATTTTGAGGAACTTCATTTGGAAATACTCGAGCTTAGCACAGATTCAGATCAAGACAATGAGCAGTTAGAGATTTTTGAAAGTCAGTACTTTGAAGCCATTGCACAAGCAGAGGTTTTACTAAACATGCTTACACCTATTAATCCAAATCAAGATCCAACAAAGTCGCCAATAACGAGCTCAAACGGTTTTTCGGGACATTCAAGTGCTAACTCTTTCATAAAATTGCCTACCATCAATTTACCAAAGTTTCATGGTGATCTTGATAATTGGATCGAATTCAGAGAAATATTCAGTAATTTAATCCATGAAAACGCCGAAATAAATAATATTCAAAAGCTGCACTACCTCAAAGCATCTCTTTTCGGCGAAGCGGCGGAAATAATCAAATCTTTAGAATTTACTAGCGATAACTATATTGTAGCGTTCAATTCTATATGCGAAAGGTACAACAACCCCAGAATGCTTGTACACAATCACCTTAAGTCAATACTGGAAATTGAAACCTCATCAAGGGAATCAGCTACCAAATTAAGGAAAATGAACGATTCACTTTTTAAGCACGTTTCAGCACTAAAATCATTAGCTACAGAAGCTGAGCTTCTAGATGCCTTTTTAATTCACGTAGTTTCAAAGAAACTGGACCCTACCACTGCCCGCGAATGGGAAACCTTCAAAAATAATTTAGGATCGCAGTTGCCAAATCTCGATCAATTCAAAGGGTTTATTAAAAATATAGCGAATCTATTAGAATCTTTGGAGTGCCAACAATCGAAACCGGCTAACGAAAAACCTAGAACGCATTCAAAGGCTTTTGTTTCTAGCAATCCTGTGTGTCCTTTATGCAAACAGCCGCATTATTTATCAAAATGTGACCGGTTCCACCAACTAACTCCTCAAGAGAGATTGGCCAAAGCAAAGAATTTTAAGGTTTGTCTCAATTGCTTATCTAAGGGACATTTTGTAACTCAGTGTCGTTCTAAATTTACTTGTCGTCTTTGCAAATCAAAACATCACACTAGCTTACACCTGAATTCAAGTCAATCAACAGCTCAAACTTTTCCTGTTTCCGCATCCGTAGAGGAACCGGAGCGCTCCTCAACTATATCTGCATTTTCTTCGAATACGGCTCAAGTTCTATTACCTACCGCGTCTGCGCAGATCATTGACTCTTTTGGAAAACCTCATACAATTAGAATACTTCTGGATTCAGGATCGCAATCAAATTTCATTAAATCCAGTCTATGTAAAAGGCTGAATTTGCCCGTTGAGTCAGTCAACATATCTATTTCTGGATTGGCACAAGCCGCATCCCTGGCGAATGCTAAATGCGCAGTTGAAGTGCATGCTCATCAATCTCCTTTTAAAGTTCATCTCTCTTGTCTTGTTCTTGATGAAATTACAGGCAGTATTCCTGGTATCCAGATAGATATAGATAAATTCAAGATTCCGGAAAACTTGAAGTTATCAGACCCATCTTTCTATAAACCCGGTGACATTGACCTTCTAATAGGCGCTTCGGCTTTCTTCAATATTTTGTGCATTGGACAAATTCGTTTGGGTCCAAATCTTCCAGTTCTCCAAAAAACACGTTTCGGCTGGGTAGTGTCAGGCTCCATTGGTTTTCAATCTGATGTCCAAGTTCGGTGTCATCTAAGCCGCCTTAATGATCTGCCTGATCAGCTTAATAGGTTCTGGGAGCTCGAACATTATCCGGAGAGCAGAGCACTTTCTTCGGAAGAAAAGGCGTGCGAAGACCACTTTAGTCAACATACCCGCAGAAGTTCATATGGTCGTTTCATCGTTTCTATTCCCTTCAAAGCTTCTGTCGAGTTGCTTGGCGATTCTTACAAAACAGCCGAGAAGCGATTTCTTTCCCTTGAAAAACGATTCCAATCAAATCCTCAGTTATATGAACGATATTCTAGCTTCATGAAAGAGTATGAAGAATTGCAACACATGACTGCCATTGTTCCACATCCTTCTGAAATTTCTTACTATCTTCCTCATTATGGAGTCTTAAAGGAAGAAAGTCTGACTACAAAGTTTCGTGTTGTTTTTAATGGGTCTATGCCCTCCACTTCTGGCCATTCTGTCAACAGTCTGCAGATGGTTGGCCCTGTCGTGCAACAAGACTTGTTCTCTATTTTAATTCGGTTCCGTCAACATCGATATGCTATATCCGCTGATATCGAGAAAATGTCTCAACATAAATATTGTCGCGAAGAGTTTGCCCGGTTGAAAGGGAAGGGTTCTGTAAAAGTTTCTTCGGCACTTCTAAGTCTTAATCCTTTCATCGGCGCCGATGGTATTATTAGAGTTGGCGGCCGGCTACTCCAATCCAATTTTCCCTATGAGAAGAAGCACCCCATCATTCTGTCTGGTAAAGATCATTTGTCTTCACTCATTGCTCTCGATGCCCACATTCGACTACTTCATGCTGGTCCTCAGCTGCTTTTAGCGTCTCTAAGAGAGCAATTTTGGATCACATCTGCTAGAAACCTCTCAAGAAAGATTGTTCGTTCATGCGTTCGTTGTGTTCGACTTTCTCCAAGATTCACCAAACCCCTCATGGGAAACCTGCCATTGCCTCGCGTTACTCCTTCTCCTCCATTTTACAAAACAGGGTTGATTACTCCGGGCCTTTTTTTGTAAAGAACCAAAAAGGGCGCGGTGCCAAGACCTCTAAGGCGTACTTGTGCTTATTCGTGTGCTTTTCGACAAAAGCGGTTCACCTTGAGTTGGTTACTGATCTATCCATGGAGACCTTTCTCCTCGCCTTTCGTCGATTTGTTTCTCGCCGCGGTAAACCTGCACAAGTATATTCAGACAACGGCACAAATTTTGTTGGCGCGAAATCGGAGCTAATAGAGCTGTCTAAATTTATAATTGATCATGGTTCCAAATTTAGCGAAACAGTCGCTAACGATGGAACTAGTTGGCATTTTATTCCTGCTCATAGTCCCCACTTTGGTGGGCTATGGGAAGCCGGAATTAAGTCTTCTAAGCACCATTTGAGGCGCGTGTTAGGTACCTCAATTGTCACATATGAAGAGTTTTGCACCTTGCTAATTCAAGTGGAGGCTACATTGAATTCCCGACCTCTCTCCCCACTTTCTTCTGATCCAAACGACCTCCAACCCTTAACTCCAGCTCACTTTCTGATTGGGAGGCCTCTTACGTCGCTACCAGATCCGGATGTAACGGAAATTGCGGAACCTCGATTGTCAAGATTCCAACGCGTTCAACAATTTCATCAACGCATATGGAGACGATGGAGCAAAGAGTACATATCCGAGTTGCAGCAGCGCACCAAGTGGCGCTTGCACCATTCCGATTTGAAACCAGGGACCCTTGTTTTGCTCAAGGACGACAATCAACCTCCCCTTCATTGGAAGTTAGGTAGAATTGTCGCTATTCATCCTGGCAGCGATGGTTATGCGAGGGTAGCTTCTGTACGCACGCAGCATGGCGTTGTGCGTCGGTCCTTTCCGAAGCTTTGTCCACTGCCAGTTCCAGTTGATCCGCAGTCAGTGAACAGTGAACAAACTCAGTGAACAGTGAACAAACTCAGTGAACTCTGTTTTGAGGTGTATTAGATGTTAGCTTATATGTGTAAACTCATATTTCTTATATGTACCTGTATATCTTTTATATTTCTTTATGTTTATTTCTTTATGTTCAAGCTTGTGTTTTGAAATCCTGTGTTTTCAAGGCCGGGGGCATGTTTGCGCTTATTACTTTAGTATTACCATTTAATTACCATTGATATTTACATTAGCGATACATATTTATTCTGTCCATCTGAGACGAATCTATTCGCCTAGATGGCGCCCTTTTCAATTACTTCATCCGTCATACGTCATCCCCGAGAACGCCTCGTCGTGAGGTGGTGCCATTCTGAGACTCTCTTTCAAATCGTCAAGTGGTTCGGACTTCCTTTGTAGTGGTAACGCTTGTGAAATACACCATTAAAGCAGCTTACCAGTGTTTCAATCAAAATACAGTCCACTTTCCAAAAGCAACCAAGTACGCGAGTTTTAACAACCGACTACAAATAATTTTGGGTCTACAAAGGTTGCATAGCCCGCACAGTATATGTCATGGCAGTATATATTGTAGAGAAACGGTGAGAGCGGGGATCCTTGAGGGAGCCCTTGTTCAGGGGAAAAAGAAAATGACAGTGTTTTGTCAATTCGTACTTGTAGTTGTCTGTTTTCTAGTAAGTTCTTTATGGTGTGTAGTAGATATGTTGGTGTGTGTAGTTTGTATAGTTTGTATAGTAAGCCTCTATGCCAGACACTGTCAAAAGCCCTGTTAATGTCCATAAACAGGCAAGCTGTCTTTCTGTCAGTTAGGTGGGTAGTTTGTATATTGTTGGCCAAAATAAAGAGCGGATGAACAGTCGAGTGATGCTGTTTGAAACCAAATTGGTAGGTATATACCCTCCAATCACTGTCTCAAGCCGCTGCTTCATTATGCCTTCAAAAATCTTGCCCAGTACTGGAAGCAGTGTAATTGGTCTGTAGTTGCTCGGTTGTGTATTGTCCAGTCCATTTTTGGGTATAGGGATTATTAAGCCGTTTTCCCATGTTTCTGGGATTCTGCCATTTGTGATGCAGTTGTTCAATTCAGTTAGGATCAGTTTGTGTTTTTCTTGAGTTAGGCTTTTCAAGACTTTTGCCTTAATTTTATCTTTCCCCGGTGTAGTGTTCTTGATGTGCGCTAGGGCTTCATCGTACTCTGTGTCTGTAATCAGTGTGCAGGCATAGTTTGGTGAGTTGTTAAAATAGTTCAAGTACCAGTCGTTGATCAAGTTCCAGTTGTCATTGTCGAAGTTAGGGTTTGTCGATATGCTGAAGGCCCTTTGATAGTGTCTGGCGAATGCGTCCGCTTTCTCTTTGTCTGTGTAGCGTTCTATTCCGTTTTCGTCAATTGTGCCAGTCTTCCTGTATTGCGCCAGTTTCTTAATTTTTCGCCAGTATGTTTCGCCTTTGTCCTTCGGTATTTCTTTACATGTTTCTAGCCATTAGTCTTGTCGGTATTGTCCAATCAGAGTTTTAATGTTTCTGTTAAGTTGGTTCATTGTCTTTTTTAGGTCGTTATTTTGAGTGTTTGTATATCGTCTGTACAGTTCTCTCTTATGTTTTATTAGTCTCAGTATGTATTTGGGTAGTGTATGTCGGTAGAAAGCATTTTTTATTTCCGGGCTAAATTTTCCTATGGCTAGTGAAAGTTGTTGTTGTATGGTTTCTATTGAAATGTGCTGTGCTTGTGATTGAATGTAGTCATGTATATGTTGTTTCACTTTGTCTATGTCAGTCTTTGTTAGGTTTAAGTTTTTCTCTATAGGAGGTGTATTGGAGGTAGGTTGCGTATGTTGTAAGTCTATGTTAAACGTAATAGCCAGGTGGTCGGATCCAAGTTCGTTGGTTAAGTTTATGTTGTTGATGGTGTTTGTCAAGTTTTGTGTGCAGTAGAACGTCTGGTGTTGAGTCTGGGTTTGCGGGCATCAGAAAAGTTGGTGGGGTGTGCTGTTTTATAAAGTCGGAGTTTTGCAAAAATCTTTTAAGTTGTTTCGCTTTGTTCGTGTTCAAGTTAAAGTCGCCTATAATTATTGCATATTTATAGATGCTCGCCTTAGTCAGTATGTTTTGTTCTAGGTTGGAGTGTGGGTGTATGTATGTCAGAAATATGTGTATCAGGTCGTTTAAGTAGGGTATGGTAAAATGTAGACAGTCGTTCAAAGGGTTGTTGAGGGAAGGAGGATTTGCTCTTCCAAGTTTAACGTTTGGTTTTAGGAGAGCTGCGACCCCGCCCCTGGCATGATTGATGGTATTTCCATGCCTATAGATATACTGCCAATTTCTGTACGTTGGTGTTTGTCCTAGTTTGGTTTTAGTCTCTACAAATATGCAGCAGTCTGTGTCGTTTTGTTCTATGTAATTGTAAATAAGTGGTTTTTTGCTGTTAAGTCCGTTGATGTTCGCGTAAAGTACTTTCAAATTGAATCTTGCATGCTCGTTACTGTCTGTCTCACTTGTTGGCAGGGTTGGGTTGGAGAGCGTCCCTCGGGCCGGAGCATGTCAAACATTAGGATGTATACATGGTTCCCGAAGAAAACAACGGAGGTGTCAATGTCGAAGTCTTCTATAAATTGTTTTCGTAGTTTTTTTAGTAGTTCGTCTCTGTTGGTATTGTTTGTCTTGTTAAGTTGATGTTTGTATTTGTTTATGATGTGGTCATGTGTTGTAATGGGTGTGTGTATTCTACTTGCCACTGTCGTTGTCTCCGCAATCCCGGACGTACGTTTGTTAACACATTTTATTTTTACGTTTGGGATTCCGACGATTGGGGCTGTCGGTCGTTTTGGGCACTTCATGCTCCATGCTGCGTGGTCCTCTGAGTTGCATGCTGCGCACTTGGTTGGCAGTGGCGACTCGCACCTGGAAGTTGGATGGGGTCCCTGGCACTTGTTGCATCTTGGCGATTGTTTGCAATCTTCAGTATTGTGGCTGAATAGGTTGCATTTACCACACGGCGCAGGCACGGGTGCTGGTGGTTTACTTTCGGTGATTTTGAAAATGCGGCCCAAAAAATGAACCGCACGGTCGCTCATCAACCTTTCGTATGTGGATATGTCGCCGGTTATTAACCTCATCATGAGTGTTGGTGCGTTGCGCTCTCGCGAGATAATTCTCCTGCAGAACCTTATTTTGAAGCCCTGCTGCTCCAGGCGTTCCAGAAACATGCTGTCTTCAATGTCCAGGTCGACCCCAGTGGCGACGACTGAATATGATGGTGTAATATGGTGGTGACCTGACTTTTGTTGTCGGATTAGTGGGAGGTTATCGTTTTTTTTGTAATTTGTAACTTGTTACAGTGTTTTCTTGTTTTAGTTGTTGTAAAATTTTTGATGTTTTGTCCTCCTGGTTGGTTTTGATTAGGAAGTAATTATCTTGTCTGATAATCACATCCTTGTTGTTGGGGTTGAGTTCCTCCCACCTGATTGCAAGTTGGACTCTGGTGATGGTCGACAATGCGTTCTCTGTGAATGTGTGCGAATACGTGGGAAATCTTGTTGATGTTGTCTTGCTGTTTGTTGTTTGGTTCTTACTGGTTGTAGACTGATAGTCCAAAGCTATTCGTTTGGCCTCAGGTGTTGGCGTTGTGGGGGTTGTGGGGGTTGGCTGGGTTGGATGGGTTGGCTGGGTCGTCTTCGGTTTTCTGCCCCGTTTTTTTGATTGTGGCTTTTTGAATCCACCATCCTGGGAGGCACAATCGGATTCGGATTCTTGCGAACTCCCAGGGTTCATCCTTTCGTTTGAATTCCACTCGTATATTCTCGTTGAACGATAAATGCGGTTGTTTATATTTGAAAGAATTATTCAAATTCTTTGCGCGATGTGCAAACGACCTTGCCTTAAATATGCTAACACGTCTTATCACCACGAAGCTCGGTTTAAGACTCATAAGATTTTATTTTCCACACTATCCCTTTTTCATATGCTTTCAATTTTTAAATTTTTTTTTAAATTTTTTTTTAAATTTTGCTCACAGATAATATTGAAAAATAGTGGACTCTTTTACGAGAAGAAAAGAGAGAATTTTCATTAGGTTGCGGAGTTCTTTTCTGTATACGAATTCTATGACGTACATAAATTTTATAAACGAAATACGAATAAAACGATCTACGAAAAAAACTGCAAAGGATCAGGAGATCATACAGGAACTAAAAGACAATAATATAGAAATATGCGCTATCATCGAAACGAAGAAGAAAGGAAACGGAAAATGCGAAATTGACAAATGTATCGGATATACAGTGGAGTACCACGGGAACAGAGAGCATGCTCAGGAGTGGGGATACTGATAGACTGGAACTACAAACAACCGATAGAGAGTGAAATCTACGTCAACGACAGAATACTACAGGCAACAATAGTAAAATGCCATAAATTGTATAGTAACCATGGGAAAACGCACTTCATAAGCGTTTATGCACCAGATTTAAGTGGGGAGAGAGAGAAGAGAGAGAGTTTCTATGAAGAACTACAAACAGTAGTGGACAAAATAGGAACACGAGATAAAATCGTTATTATGGGTGACCGAAATGCAAGAATAGGAAATGAACCACTGGATGGCATAATGCAGAGATTTAACGAAGAGACCACAAACGAAAATGGAGATCTACTGAAAATATTCTGCGCAAACAACAACATGAGAATTAACAACAATTTTTTCGAACATAACATGAAACGCAAATTCACATGGCAACACAAACAGAGAGGTCGTACCCCAAACAATATTGGACGTAATAACTCTAAATGGCGCTTACTCTGGAAGCGATCATAAGATGGTACTTTGCAAAATGAGACTGAACATACCCAAATCCGCAAAACCTAAACCGCACATAATTAGCAAATCCAATGTCGAATCATTAGAAGATGTACATTAGCACAAAACATCTGTATGAAGATCGATTAAACCATAAAATACTGCAAAGACCAGTGAATGCCGAAGAGAGCATAGACCACCCAATGGAAAAGAATAAAAATAACATGCTAGATGCGGCCATGGAAACAATATGAGAGCAACAGGTAAACATCAATACAATCAACAGAACACCATGGTTCACACCGGAAGTGAAAGAACTAGCTGAGCGAAAGAAGAATACATTCGTCAAATATACGCAAGATCAAACACCTGAAAACTGGAACAGTTATCGAAGAGAACGAAACGAGGCAAATGCGAAAATAAGGAAACTAAAAGAAAACTATTGGGAAAAGTTCACAAAAGGAATGGAAAGATACCTATATGAGAAACCAGAGAAAAATATGGAGAATGCTGAGATGAAATAAGCTAGAAGTCAAAGATATCATACGAACCAATAAAATCACGACACAACAGTGGGAAACGCAGTTTAGGAATCTAAACAAGGTAGAGGAAGAGTTAGATAAGGAACAGACAAAATCGATCATGAAGGAAACAACGACATAAAATTAACAAATGACACAATTAAAAACACCTTAAAATCACTTAAAATCCCTACAACTGGACCATACTGAATCCCCTTTGTCTTACAAGACCAACCAGACAATCCCGCTTCTGTTTCCCTACATCAACGCTACTCGAACACTTACAAACGCAACTGACTACTGGACAATAAAATAATTTTTTCTTGTCATTAGAATTGGAAAGTTTATTTAATAAGATTATTAACCTAGAATAAGAGAATTTTCATCTTTGTTTTTTGTTTAGATTAAGACTACATGTATTAAACAAGGGCAGAAAGACCGATCGGTCGATAGCCTTTTTTAGAAATAAAGATGTTTACTACTACTACTCACTTAAAATTAGAACAAGCCCCGGATCAGACGAGATCACTAACGAGATGCTTAAATACGGAGGGGAAAAACAACAAAATCAACCTATTTAAAAATATCATAGAAGAACAGAAAATACCAAACGAATGGAAAAACAGTATAACAATACCCATTTTTAAAAAGGAACAGAAAGCACTCCCAAAAAACTATCGTGGAATAAGCCTACTTGATAGCGTTCTTAAAGCATTCACAAAGACTATTCTGGGGAAAATCACCAAAATAATAAGAATAAGAGAAGAACAACAAGGCTTCCCAAAAAACAGATCCACAATAGATGCAATATTCATAGTCAAGCAAATATATGAAAAATCCCTAGAATTCAATAAACCCGCATACATGTGCATCATCGGTATGACCAAAGCTTTTGACAGAGTGCGCTTAAAAGATGCCCTGGAAATAATGAGAACAAAAGGGCTAAACCATAGACTACTTCATATAATACACGACATAAACACCCAATGCAGAACTAAAATCAGAGTACGACACATTGCATCGGAAGATATACACGTAAACACAGGAATTAGACAGGGAGACTCACTCAGTCCCATCATATTTAATGTGATAATGGATGAAATAATAGAAAGTCTCTCCAGGACGGCTGGATACAAAACGGGAAGTATTTTCTTCCATGCCGTATCCTACCTGTCGACGCGGCTCTTATAGCAGATTCCGAAGATATAATCGATTTAATCTCCAAAGACTACTCCATTCATTTAATACCAAAGCAAATGAACTAAATATGCTCATCAACACCGAGAAGACTAAATGTTTAGAATATCAAAGGAACCGATAAAGTGCAATCTGGAAATCGACTCCAAGACCGTCGAACAAGGACACCATTTCAAATAAGTATTTGGGAGCAGATATAACGAGCCATGTAAATCTACTTCTCGAAGTAAGAGAGCAAACAATGAAAGCGGCTCGAATTTCGGGATGTTTGAGCGAAATTGTTTGGAAGAGCAAACACCTAAATACGGAAAGCAAAGTCAAGATATATAAAGCCGCAGTAAGACCTATAATAACATTCGCAGCAGAAACAAGACCAGATACAAGCAGAACTCTACAAATTATGAGAACAGTTGAAATAAATACCTTAAGGAGCATACAAGACAAAACTGTATACGATAGAGTACGAAATGAGGACATCAGAATACAATGGAGGATACAGGACATAGGATGGGTGAGACAGAGAAGAAGATTCTAGAACAAACATGTAGAAAGAACGGAGGACAACAGACTCGTCAAAAGCGCAAAAATGAATAATCCAGTAGAAAAGAGATCACAGTGAAGACCACCAAAGCGCTGGAGAGAATGCTGGACATAATCCTTCGGGGAGGACGTGTTGGCAATCAACAGGCAATAGCCTACTAATATGTATCCATATTAGAAAGAAGAACAAGGCCTAAAATTGTGCTCGCTCAAGCACATTTCCAAGTATATACAGCATGAAAGAACTCGAAAATATTTTCAACTATTCATTTAATAACATAAACTGTATCTGTAGAAGATATTTCTGATTTGAACTTCTGGTGCTCAAATGAAATGGAATGTGGTTGTTGATTATATTCAATAAAATTTTATTGAGTGGTTGCTGATAAATGGTAGGCTAACATTTTTTGCTTTTTATCGTTTATTCTTCTTCTTATTTTAATGGTATGTATTTATCAAAGGAACAGCCTGAGTTCTCCCGTATGCAAGTCTCACACCGGAGCTTAGGTGGTCTTCCCGGAGGTCTATTGGTATGCGATTTTTGTTCGTTGCGATTTGTACAAGTAGACCACCGTTCATCCTATACATTATCATACATGCCCCTCGTCTACTTCTGGTTCATTACATTCTACCTTATACTCGTGTTTTTCCATTTAATACTGACACTTAATATCACGATTCAATGAAATATCCATATTCTAGCAGGTACTGTTTGCATTTTTCTCTTTCTGTTTCGGGTACCTATTACTGATAATACTAACCTCTCAACATTTGAAAGATATACAAGTGTGATCTCGTTGATCAGTCCCATTTTTCGGTTTTTGTTCCGGTGCTTGGTTCATTAAGCTCTTATTATAAAATGTATTTCAAAACAAACACCAAATTGGAGAATGGTAATGGTGAAGAATGATGGTAATGATGCATATTGCTGATGATAGAGAGACAATCACATGTTAAGGATTATTACTCAAGTTAGTCGGCCTAGTCATTGTCTGTTAAATTTTCTAAAAAATATATATCTTTTTAAATTATTGGATATTATCAGAAAAATCAGCCCGAGGTCGTCGTAAGTACATTTCGATTTAACAAACTTTTTCGCGTATGGAGCCCTTCAGAGTGGAATTGTCTCCGAAAAGCTGAATCGGGGGTTTCTTCTCGGTTAAAATGGATTAGGTTCAATTTCCAATAAATCGAATTTAACTTGGTAAATCTCTACCATTACAGAGGACGTAACTATAAGTGATACTTGTGGACCGTTTGACATGTCTTTTAATCTTAATAAATTATAAATTTAGAGTTACCAATAAATGACCATGCTTTTATCACTTTTACAGTCATTTTGAATACATTAACAATTCATGTTCATCTATAAAAGTAAATCAAAATAATGTTTGAAACGTATTTAACAATCTTCATTTTGGTGGTGCCGATTTGGTCAATTTGAAGTGAGAACAATCATAAATATTATAAAATTAAAATAAACAACAATTATAAATAAATGTAATAAAAACGTTATTTTCCTCTGCTGAGTTGGGATCGTAATAAACACATTCAAAGCTTTAATGCATTTCTTTTTCAGGTGATACTCCTACGAACCGTATCCCAGTTTCACTCTGTTTTAAGCTTTTTTGGAAGAGTTCGTTTCTTGAAATATCTCTACAATCAAATACAGGGGAACTCAGTCGGAACAAATAAAATCCCATAACTCTTCAGAGCGACCAAATTATCTCGTTTTGAGACGAGATGCTGACATTATTAGGGTGATCTCGGTGTTGTCACGGTTCGGTCTGAAGTAGGAAGGGTGGAAGCGTATCTTATGAATCACGATGCGCTTTCGACAAAAGCAGCCCTTAATAGACCGACTGAGGGACAGTCAGTCAAATAAACACGGGGTTTTAGGATTTTTGCTTGCTTAATCGAGGGAAATCGAAACTTTTTTTATAGATTTTCACTCTGATGCATGAACTGTTTATCTCTTTCAAAAAGTTTTATCTGATGCCAGACATTTTTTTCGAAGAATGTAGACCACTCCAATTCAACCGACAGATTTGTCTAATTATTTAGCAGTAACTTACTTCAAAAATGTTTTCTACACTCACCTGAGAAAGTGGCCATCGAAAAACACTTAAAGAAACAAAAAATGTTTTTACGTTTTAAATCGTCTCACATAGTGATTTTTAAAGCAAACTTTAACTTTGATTTTTTTGTTCTGAGTATCCTGCTGTTTAGAAACGAAACAAAAAGTTGAAACTGCAGCTCTTCTTGGGATTGAGAGTTAAAATTATGTATAAGAAAAATGAGAAAATGCATAAGCAAAAAAAAAATATGTATATTCAATTCTTATCTTCTAGATTCAGAATGGCATTCATCGATTTAGATCGTTTGGGATTAAATCGTTTGCCAGATGTTTTTTACAAGAGTAAAATTTGATTGGCTTATCCAGATTTTGGTATTGAACTATAAGAAAACTAGAATGTATTTACACTCCCGCTTAGAAATGGATTATGTTTTATGAACGTTGCCTTATTTCAGATAAAGTCGAAATAACAATTACAAACACGTACTTTTATGAATGCACGAAATTGTTATGGCGGATACCTTTGGTAAAAATAGGGCAAAAGTTTGTAGGAACACAAATCCGTTAGACAAGGAGTCAAGTCAAAATAATTTGTACTTTTAGAACGTGATGGAAATGGTTAAATGGTTCGGGTACCTTTATCAAAAATATCATGATTATTGCATTGTGAAAGCGTACAAACTTAATACTACTCATTTGCCATGTTTTTTATTTTCTTGTGTATAACATATAGGACATTTTAACAAATCTGCGTTCGTAGCATTCCCGTTTTTGCCCCAACGGCCTATTAGATATAAAAAAGTTTATATTATTTTCATAGTTTTATTAAAGTTTGTCTTTATTTAGTAACTGTGTAAAAAAAGCAGTTTGAAACATTTCCTAAACAGCAACAATTTTGGGTCATACAAAATATCTTAATTTTTTCATTATAAATTCGGAACAAAATTGGTGGCTGTTATTTCGATATATCTTTATGAAACTTTGGTTTCAGAATTTTACTTATAGAATTCGATTAACATTGCACACTTTTTTAAGTACCTTTTTACAAAAACCAAGACATCTGAAATTGACATGAAGTTGTTTCGTAAAAAAAAAGGTTTTCATGCATTGCCACTGAAATTATTAACTCTTGTAGCTCGCAATGGATGTCTAAGCTGTGCTCGAACGAACCAGTTTAGTAAAACATTTAATTTTATTAACCACCACATCGTTCAGTAACAATAATAATTAGGCGACTGGTTTAGAACAAAGCCCTTAATAACAATGTTCTTCGCTCCGTTAATCAGAACAAGCGACGTTTCCAGAAAGTGTGGAAATGTTGGAAACCGAAAACGTTTCTAGATTAACGAGGCTGGATCTAGTGACTGCAACCCGACGATTATCGATCGCAGCTGAGTCGGCCTTATCGCCTTCTCACATGAATTACTTCATTACGGTAACCGTGACACCATTCGGTCATAAAAATCCATTCCTTTTATTTCGGCAGATGATTGATGTCGAGCGTGACACAGCTTTGACTTTTTATTCGTTCCTAATTTCAAATTTACTAATGGCTTATTTATTCCCTATGGTAAAAGATGGGCTCTTCAAGAAAATGAGTAAAATTGTATTATTATTTCGAAGCTAGGGGAAAAAATTCTGGAAAGGCATATTGTGTAGGATATATACAGCATGGCCAAGAAACGCTTGTTTCTAGTAGCAATCTCAACAACCACAGATCCAAAATAAAATGGAGAAAACAATACCCAATTTTGAACTTGTGCTTTAGTATTTTATAATCAACAAAAGTCCACTTAGCGCTGCAGAGATGACAAGAATGGATAAAGACGTAGCGATTGTCTGCCAGTCAACTTTTTTGAGTTACACTTAACAGTAATTTTTTAAATTGATGAGTTATATCATACCGTTCCATCTTAATAAAATATAGACATTTTCTGATTAAAAGTTATTATGCCTGTTCAAATAGTAGTAGATACTTTCTATTATGGGTTTTGTTGCTGAAAATATAAAAATATTTTCTATGGCTATGGTTTATATTCAGTGAGAAAATATTGTTCAGTAAACCATAAATACAACAAAAAATGTAGAAACGGTACATTCAATTTGTAATAAAATTAAAGAAATAATTTCAATCTTTGATTCCAGGGTCGCACTAAAGAAATTGACATCTCAAACCCTGACCGTCGAAAACAGTTTTCAAATATTTGAATTTTCGAATCAAAAATTCAAAAAATATCACATGAATAGGGTTGCAATTAAATATTACATAATAAAAATAAAAATATTCTTATCGTGTCTTTTTAACTTTAAGTTATAACTTTCAAAACATCATTAGATGGGCTTATTCTCGTCCCAGGCTCATTGACATGTCGTCTTTATTAAAAGAGCGGAAGAAGCTATTGAATCATTTAAATTGCTATAACTTGTAAACCGCTCATAGGACTTTCGTCAACTTAAGTTGGTTTGGAAAAGAAGTGCTTTCAGTTGCCATTTCAATTGGGACATGAAATTTGTAAATGAAATTGGTTCTGAAAATGATTTTCAATTTTAAGCGAGCTTTTTGATTGATCTTGAGAAACCAATTGGCACTGTATAATTAGGATATTATGACGGAAAAATTACCTAAATTTGCAAAAAAATATGAATGGCGCCGTTTGATATATTCGTCCATTTCAGAGTTATGGCCATAGGAACAATTTTCTTCTACATTTCAACAGTAAACGTTAATCATTTTTATTTTAAGTCTTAAAAGGATGCAATGTAGAAAAACGAAATTTTTGGATTGTTTGCGTTTGGATTACTTCATGAAACCGAAAACTACTTTAAAATTAATAACACAGTAATGGACCACTCCAATTTTTTCATTATTTGAATACAAATCTGTGAGGTGAGCCGAAGAATAGGACCAACATGGGCTGCCTTCGGCCCTTTGAGGCTTGTATTCAATTCAGACTTTCCAGTGTTCCTCAAACGTAGGGTTTTGGACCAGTGCGTCCTCTTGTTACTGACGTACGGCTCAAAAACATTAACATTAATAGAAAAAACGATCAACAAACTAAGAGTTTGTTGTACTATAAACAAATATCAGATATCAGATATCATCAAAGCCTTGCCACACCATGATATAAATATTATTATGGGTGATTTCAACGCCAAGCTTGGAAAAGGAAGGCCTGGAGAACACATTGGAGACTTTGGACTGGGCGAGAGAAATGAGCGTGGCGATACTCTGAGTACTTGATAAACATAAGGTATGCGGATGATACCGTTATTTTTGCGGACAACCTAGCTTCCTTGCAACTCCTAATGGACAGTGTTATATCATACAGTAGACAAAATGGTTTGGAAATAAACACCAACGAAACAAAGTTCATGATAATCATGTAAAAACCAAAACACCCGCGGTACTTGATTGGTAGACGGAGCTCCTTTAGTGAAAGTCAACAAACACACATACCTGGGCAAGAACGTAAATGATAACTGGGACCATTCTGTGGAAATCAGAACGCGTATTGAAAAAGCCAGAACAGCATTTATCAGGATGAAAAAAGTATTTACCAGCCACGACTTACAGCTGGCAACAAAAATTCGCCTATTGCGATCTACGTGTTGTCGACCCTTTTTTATGGGGTCGAATCGTGAACGCTTACGGAGGCCTCCTCCAAAAAACTCGAAGCATTTGAAATGTGGCTGTAACGAAGAATCCAACGCATACCTTGGTCAGAGAGAATGACCAATACGGAGGTGCTGAGAAGGATGGGAAAGGAAAAAGAAGTCCTGAATTAATACTCGATAATTACAATATTTGAGACATATAATTCGCAATGAGAGCAGATATGTTCTTTTGCAGAAGATCCTACAAGGCAGGTATATGGAGCTAGAGGAGTGGGCAGAAGGAGAATATCGTGGTTGAAAAATTTAAGAACGTGGTTCAACCAATTAACCTCTCAGCTGTTCCATGTTCGAATTGCCAACATGATAGCCAACATCCTGAACGGATAGGCACTCTAAGAAGAAGAAACGAAGAGTCACGCAATGAGCCATGGAAAGAGCTGTATTGGGGGACGCTACGGAACAGAATGCTCAACGAAGAGATCCGTAGGAGAACTAATGTTACAGACGCTGTTAAGAGAACAGCACTCCTAAAGTGGAACTGAGCAGGCCACGTCGCAAAAATTACGAATGATAAGAGACAAGGCTGATTGTGAATCACATTAAGTTAAAAGTAGTAAGTTTTTTAATTTGCTTGTTTCTTGTTGGACTAATTAAATGTATTCCATTTCCTCGTTATTATGGTCTGGTCTGTCTGATTAAGTGAAATGCTATTCTCAAAAACCAATTGCTCGACAATTCAATTGCAAACCACATTTCAATTTGGTGTCTGAAGAGACTGAATTAAATGGCTCAATCCTCGATTAGAATCCGGCCTCTCGCTAACTTAGCGGGCTCATTTCCCGGTGTCACTAGTGCGGAAGTTACGCTTTTGCGATAGAAATGTATCGATCGTCCTCGCCGATCATGTTATTATTCCAGTTTCGGTTTCGAGTCTGCCGGGATTTGAATCCAGGATTTCGCGTAATCCACCCCTTGGGATGCGTAAATCCCTTTCAACTATCCAATCATTGCTTTTCGTTATTGTCTGTGAACTCCCGAAGCTGTTTTCCTTTATAGATTTAACAACTTGTTTTCACTTACAGGGTGCGTTAATGTGAACGAATAAAGATTAACATTTTTTATTAAAAAAAAGGAAATACGTAAAGATTCACAGAATAAAAGCCACAAGAATTGCTTGTCTATTAAACTATTTTATTTATTAAGCAGGGTATTTTTTTACCCACGATTTGTCCTAAAAACGATAAAACACGTAACTTGATGAGATTACTGTTCAACTGTTGGTGATAACATTCATCCCTTACTTACAACCCCTTTATCCCAAGCTATCCCAATTTTTTTCTTCAAATGGCAACCTTCCATAATATGTATATGGGATATGTGAAAAGATCTTCAAAAATTAGTAGTGATTGCCACGATACGATGCCCAAGTCTTTGGGCTGATCGGGACATCTGCTTCTCGTGACAAGAAAATTAAGCAATAGATTTATTATGTAAATTACAAAGGAATGTCATAAAGAATAAAGTAATATATAAACAATTCATTCACGAACAATTTTTTTGTTTAGAAATTGGGATTAATTTATTACCGTAGCTAATAAACATTTATTTTTACTTTGCAAAACTTGCCTTTTCTAGCTATTAAACAAACAAACAAACAAAATTTATTCGTGCTTACAACGAAAGGTTTACACACGTCAAAAAGTTACTGAATACACAACATAATAATATTAAATCTATACAATGAGAATTATGAAAGATCAGAAAAGTCATTAATAAGAAATTCATTGATGGAGTAGAATGTTTTAACAATCAAATATTTTTTTAGTTTTAAACAAAAGCTCACAAGCAAAATTTCGTTACGATATATCTATGCGTTTTAAACAAATGTAACATTTTTGAATTTTCAATGAGAAGATGAAAGAATTTCGTATTTACATAATATGGAAAGTATATCCGGCTCGAAGGGCCAAATGTGAGACAAATTCGAGTCGAAACCACACGCTTACTTAAACTGACACGCTATCGAGAAATTTATGTTTTTATTAACAACAAAACAACTTGAAACTCAACTTCATTCAATTCAATTTAATTCATGTTCCTTTAAGACTTCGAGAGCAATGAGAATATTTATATAAAATTTAATATAAAAGTGGCTAAATAATGCCTTCATGAACCACCTTTCACAAATAAATTTTTTTTAAATCGAGGTTATCTCCACAAGAAGTATTTCTCAATATGTTTATTTGCAGACCAAACGAATGCGACTCGCCATATATTAAAAATATATTATTCCTATCGGTTCTAACAATTCCAGTTTTTTGGATCCTACATTAATAATTTGTAAGAAAATGTTTGGTAAAAAATAGCCCAATATTTTTATTTTATATCTTAAAAAATTGTGCTTATATGTTTCAGAGATAATAAACATCCAAATTCATTCAATCAATTAAAAATAAACGTTTTGTTTTTACAAAAACGGACGCTTCGATATGTACCCACCGCTTTTTTGATGGTCTATTCCTTTAAACAGGCAGCGCCAAAAATAAATTAGTGCCATCAACAAAAATCTTTCCGTATTAAATGCCTAATTTGTATTATAATATTGAATTATGCAACAAATTCTAAGTTCAACAAACTTAAACGCGCCTAAAGGATTTAGGTGCGTTGTAGAACTCAACAGTTTCTGGAACGGTTATACTAACTACGGTTATACTAGCATCAAGACCAAAACTATATCAAATTAAACAAACAAAGTTAAAATTTCACAATTTTGGAAGAAAACGTCCTTACAATAGATCAGGGAAACTTTTCTATTAAAATATTCAATACTTTTATGTTGATGTTATGTTGATGGAAGTATATTTCAGAATGCAATCTTATTGCTAAAAGTTTATTGGGGACAGATCTGGAGAGCCAGCCGGCCATTCCATAATTCCACTCCACTATCATCCAGTGTGCATTTTCTTGTGCTTACCATAGAAAATGTTGTCAGTTTTGCAAAAAATTTTTAGGTGAAAAAACTACTTTATTTTACAAATAAATGTGTAATTGTACGTCTAAGTTGCGTATCCATTATTATCTTGCAAAGTTCTAACGTTCGTTAAGGATCATGTTGATAAAATCAAACTATTTGCAATTGTACTGAATGAGTATTATCAATTTCTCAACGACTATCAAATATCAAACATCGTAAAATTTTACAAAATTGTATTCCAAAAAACACATTAATACATTTTAACGCGGTTTCTTCGGAAATTTCATCGCATATTAATATGATAGTAAATAGTAAGACATACTGCAAATTCACAAACCGATGCTATATCGTCTACAGTTCAATGCAAAGTTTCTCATTCAGCAGGTAATTTGCATTCATGAAGAGCTTTACTCGAATGAAGAGTTCAATTCATTCTAATATCTGAAAATTTATTTGACAAACTGGATCTATTTTACAATTCGATCAAATTTCTATTTTCTGGCGTCGATCTTCTTCTTCTTCAGCCTCTCTCGGTCTACTGCTGGACGAAGGCCTCTCCCAGGACTCTCCACGAATTTCTGTCCTATGCTACTCGCAACCATTGTCTTTCTGCGCATCTTTTGACATCGTCCAACCATTTTTTCTGCGGTCTTCCCACACTTCTCTTTGTTCCTCTAGGTCTCCAATGCACCAGTCTTATTGTCCACGTGTCTGTATTCTGCCTTGCAACGTGTCCTATCCATTGCCATTTGAGTGTCATTATTCTTTTGATAATATCTGTTAGGCATGTTCCTTCTCTGATGATTTCGTTCGTGGATTCTATGTTTTAAGCTCAAACCGAGTATTCTTCTCTCCATCGATCTTTGTACAACCCTTAGCCTTTCTGCACTTTTTTCTGTAAGCGTGACAGGTTCTAAGCCGTAAGTAGCCATCGGCAGTATGCACGTTTCATATACTTTCAGTTTGAGGCAAATTGGTATTGTAGGGTTAGTCAAAATGTAGTTCAGCCGACCAAAAGCGGCCCATGTCAGTCCTATTCTTCGCGATATCTCCTCGGTCTGATTTTCGTTCCCTAGCCTTAATTTGTGACCCAGGTATACGTAATGGTCGACGTTTTCTATTAACTGATTATCTATGTTTATTTGTATATTTTCACGGCTCATGATTTGGGTCTTCTGAAAATTAATTTGCAGTCCCACATCGGTTGTTGCCTGTTGAAGTTGAAGCAGTATTGTTTCTAGTTCGTTTTTGTCAGTACTGATCACTAGAATGTCATCTGAAAATTTCAAGTGGTTCAGGTATGTCCCATCTATTTTAATTCCTTTATCTTGCCAAGGCAATTTGTTGAAGACTTCCTCCAGAGCTAGGGTAAATAGTTTCGGAGACATTGGGTCTCCCTTTCGGACGATTCCCTCGATGGGAATTTTGTCTGTTGTCAGGTCTTCATCAATGTGTACTCTTAGGAGTGCTTTTTCGTAGATGTTGCTTATTAGTTTAGAGTTTCTTGAGTCTCTTCTAGCTCCATCCAGTGCTCTAAGTACGGCCCAAATCTCAATAGAATCGAAGGCTTTTGGATAGTCTACGAAGGCCACATGATGTATGTCAATGTTGTATTCAATTGTGTTTTCGAGTGATGTTAGTCTATTTATTATTATTCTAGAGAGCAGTTTGTATAAGTGTGACAGAAGGCTTACCGATCGATAGTTCTCAATATTTGTGTCGTCTCCTTTTTTGTGTATAAGGGTGACTTCTGCGCTTCGCAAATCTTCAAGAATTTTACCTTCTTATTGAATAGTATCCTTAGTGATTTGACCAGTGGGTCCCACCCCCATTTTTAACATTTCGCTGGTTATGTTGTCGTCGCCCGAGGTTTTTCTATTCTTCATTTGTTTCAATGCTGTGCGGATCCGACATTCATAACCTTTGTAGTTTTTGATTCCTTCCTTATCTTTGATCTTTGTTATTTTTCGTTTCTCCTCGATTTGTTTTTTCGTAGTACTTTCATATTATTATTATTATCTTCTAGGGCTTGTTGGATTATTTTAGTCTTGTAGGTTCTTAGGTCTTTACGTATTTTTCTTCTTACTATATTGTTGAGTTCTTGGTAGTGGATTTACTCTTTTCTGGTTCAATCAAGTTAGGATTTCTTCCTAAAGGTTCCTATCGATTAAAATGCAATAGCCTGCACTTTTACAGAACTTCGATGTCCTGAAGGTGGTCAGTTAAAGCGACTATTGAAATTGGAGGAACTAAATGTCTCTTATTTTTCACATTCTAAAGGTAATTTTGTAATTAAATTTCCTTTGAAATATTGCCCAACCCTCTTAGGCAATTAAAAATAAGTACCTAGACCTTCGAGCCGGATATTCTACGATTTTACAAGTTTTAAAAGTTTCAAGTTCAGTTTGCACCAAGTGCATCATTGGAGTGAATTGGGAACTGATATAATTTGTTAATTCAACACGTTCAATCTATTCAATCCATTAATTAAAGAGTCAAGTTAACAGGATGATTACTAAATTAATGAAACGGTCAAAGTAAAAGGCGATTTTTAATTTCATCTCGATTTTGAAATATTAATATCTACATTTAAATATGAATTCTTGTAAATACTGAGTAAAAACAACCGAATTGATAAATTAAATTTAGGTACTTTTTTAAATGAAACCCACATAAAACAAATTGCAACTTTATAATTAAAATGCCTTCATTTATGTAACTAAAATAGCATTATTTGCATAATACCCTCATTACTCCTTTATGGAAAACCCATTATACATGCCTACCAGTATAAACTGTTATCAATGTGTCTCAAAATAGAAAACTAATATTGTATTGACATATTAGAACTAATTTCGCGCTACTTTACTTTCGCTAATGATAACACCGACATTAGTGAGTGTAGCTACGCATTTAATATCAATGCAATCGCTTTTGTTCCGAAATTAAACCATCATATGTGGTATGCCAACAACGAAGCACATGGTTGCGATAATTTACAGTATGCTGGCACTGTAATAGTTTTTTGTTCGGTGTGTATGGTTAGTAAAATAGTGTTAATAGAAACTGCAAAGAATAATTCTAAATTAAAATAGACGACTTGTTTAAGTAGTCTAAAACTTCAATTCAATTGTAATACATGTGTAATAAAGCTAAGACAAAGGATTTGTTACTCACCAGAAAGATTGGCAATAAACAAGCAGCTTGATTACTTCAACTTTCCTCTATTCTCCTCCTTATTTCTACTTATTTCCTTTAAAAAAGTATTTGTTTCATTTTTACATAATTATCAGCTATTTTCTTACTGGAAAATTTTTAAAATATATATTAAAAATATGTAGTTGCGCTTGTCCATGTTTGACTGTTGGTATCAAAATATGATTTAAGAAGCAATGAAAATCAATAAAACAGTTAAATTAATTCTTAACTGTAATTTCTGATACTGTAATTTACTGAGGCAGTTTATTATTTTCTTTACTTTTTCACTCGTTCTCCGTATATGAGTTAAATAAATATTCACCGCATTTTCTTGAAACGGGATTATTATGAAAAAGTGCATGTTTAAATTGTTTCCGAGAATTAAAAAAAGAAGAATTTGATACGTAAGAACTACAGTTTACACTTAATATGTTAGAATTCTCACATTTATGTCTTATCTCTTTACATTCAGATGTAGGAGTTGGAATGAGTTTTGCAGAAATATTGCTACCAAATCAATCAAAGCAGCGAATGAGCGAATTTGAAATCCTGATTCAAACTAAATGATGCCAAAGTGACAAAATAAATATTGATTAAATCAAGGAAGTTTCTTCTTGCAATTTTTTTATACAAAGCCAAATCATTGAAATTATCAACAATAAGAAATCACTTCTTACTATGCACATCGATGAAAATGTGTATCTAAGCAAGTTTACAAATTGTATGCCTATTTGAAAAGAAATATATAACTACATTAGAATATCGCCCAAAAATAATAATACTTTTAATAGGCAGACAGTAGTAATTTTTTTATAGAAGTTGATGAGTATATTAGCTTTGGAGATCATTTTTCCGAGGCCGTTAGGTTTTTTTAAAATACCAATATTGATGTTGTTGGAATTGATCAAGTTGAAGTGCCAAAATATATACAAGTGCGCACATTTCAACTTACATCGAAAATGATTGTGTATATTTTCCTGACTGTATTTCAATTTAATCCAAAAGATATAAGATATGTCACTGGATATAACACTGGATACAGATATAACACTGGATAAGTTTAATGCCTTCCATGACACCATTAAATTCACCATTGAGGAAGACAAAGACGGATCATTAAACTTTTTGGATATGACGGTTATATATGACAATAATGGAGAAATAAAAACAAACTGGTGCACAAAGGATGTATGGTCTGGTAGATACTTGAATTACCAATCATATGCACCTCTACAATATATAAAAAAAGTGTTGTAACAGCTCTTACTGATAGAGCGATTAAATTGGCACATTATGAGTATAGAAAAAAAATCTAGAAAAAATAAAAAAGATATTAATAATGAACAACTATCCCAAATCATTTTTCGAACCAATCATAAAACGAAGAATAAATAAAATCTACAATTCCAATAAATGGAACAACATAAATAATAACAATAATAAAAAAGAAGGTGAATATACATACAATAATATACAAGATTGACTGTTTGAACTGTGACAACACATACATAGGTCAAACAGGACAATATTTAAAGAAAAGAATATACGAACATAAATATAGCTATAGAAAGGTTAACGAAAATGGAACAGCATTAGCACAAGATGCACGCATCAAATGTTACATAGTTTTGATTTTGATAACACGAAAATATTAATCAATGAAGACAATTATAATAAGAGAACAATCCATGAAATGATGCAAATTAAAAAACATCAGAATGCAATGAATTTTAGATCAGACACAGACAATTTTAGCTCTGTATATCAGTCACTAATTAAATGAACACATACATACACTAATTAAACCAACTTCATAAAATATAAACACCTCACCATAAAGAACTTACTAGAAAACAGACAACTACAAGTACGAATTGACAAAAGACTGTCATTTTCTTTTTCCCCTGAACAAGGGCTCCCTAAAGGATCCCCGCTCTCACCGTTTTATACTCTACCATATATACTGCCATGACATATACAATTACAACTTACCAGACAAAAATCAAATCGACAGATCGGCATACATATTACAATACGCAGACGACACGGCACTTATTGTACATGACAAAACTACTGAGCGAGCAGCTCAAAGACTCCAAACACTAACAAACAACACAATGACATGGTTTTATAAATGGAGACTAACACCAAACGCGTCAAAAAACCAACTTCTGCTCACAAACCACAGACTCAACGCTGACTCCCCTACAATAACTGCAGACGGCCAAACGACACAACCAAAAAACGACGTAAAATACCTTGGAATCATAATTGACCTCAAACTTAAATTCACTAAACAGATACGAAACATCAGGGCAGAAACAATAAAGAGAACAAAACACTTCCGATCACTAACCTACAAAGACAGAGAATTACCACAAACACCGCCACCAAAATATATAAAGCTATTTGTAGACCCTTGCTAGACGATGGACATATACTCATGCCCAACGGAACAGAAAGGACAAAACGTTATATACAAACAACAGAACAAATTGCACTAAGACTAATAACACGAATAGGACACCCCCAAAACCCACTACACAACCCCTCCACCCAACTACCATACGAACGCACAAACATGACAAAGATTTCGGAAAGACTCATGCATCTACAGACAAAATGGACAAACAACTCCTACAACTGGACCATACTGAATCCCCTTTGTCTTACAAGACCAACCAGACAATCCCGCTTCCGTTTCCCTACATCAACGCTACTCGAACACTTACAAACGCAACTGACTACCGGACAATAAAATAATTTTTTCTTGTCATTAGAATTGGAAAGTTTATTTAATAAGATTATTAACCTAGAATAAGAGAATTTTCATCTTTGTTTTTTGTTTAGATTAAGACTACATGTATTAAACAAGGGCAGAAAGACCGATAGGTCGATAGCCTTTTTTTAGAAATCAAGATGTTTACTACTACTACTATAAACACCTGATATTGAAGAATTGCAGAGTAAATGATATTCCTAGAATGCAAAGAAAAGCCAAATATAAACAGTTTCTTTATTCTCTCGCTCGATATTGAACAAAGTAAAGATTTTTCAATAGCTTGTCAAATGTGAAGGTGGAATCTCTATCTCTAAACAATAGATTCTAACAATAGATTCTAGTCTTTTCCCGAACATGATTGTCCTGACTCATCACCTGTGAACCTATGTTTTTAATATGCTTTTTAATATGTTTATAATTTGTATTTTTGGATGTAATTTTGGCAGAGCTTTTGTTTTAAATTAATGATGACTGTGAATGTGTATTTTAGACAAACTGATGATGGTGGAGAAAGGCACCGAAACGTATTTGTAAATTTTTTTTTAACAATAAACACTAATATTGACTGGAACCCAGGAATTTCTTTTGGATTAAAATCGAAAATGCCAAGTTTCTTGGTTTGCAAAATCGTGAAAATCAATTGTGAATCAAAAATGAAATATTATTAAATTTATTTGTGGGAATAGGCATGTACGTTTAATTTAACTCATTTAGAACTAGTGGCTCAAATTGACAGCTTTGCCTAACTAAACTCTAAAATAGTAATTTCCTATCAACTATAGACAGTGATTCATTTCTGCACGTAAATGCAGCAAAAACTTTATATATTTTCTTGCCTGTGAGAGATCAAGAGACCCTTTAACGTATATACACCCTGTAGTGGCTAATGAAAAATGAAACATAAAGTTATAAGAACTGTTGAGAGTAAGATCAAAGGATTTTAAATAAGGCAATTATTTTTTTTATTTAACTGCTCGTAGCTAGAGCATGATTTTCTACCATAGTCGTTTGAAAATTGATTCCTTCTATGTAAATAAACTGCCACACAAATACAAATTAAATATTTTATTTACCAACGACTTTTTAGATAATTGTTCTTTTGGGAAGAACGATCGGACATTATTGCGTAAAAAACTATATTTCCGTCTGCATTAAATCATTAAATTTCAACCCATTTTTGAAGCATTTACCATTAAATGTAGCGCAACGGTAAAGCAACGACTTGTAAAAAAGCCATTGAGACATAAATTTTTGAGTATGATATTCCCACAGGCAGCATCTAAAGGTTTCTTTGAGAAAAGATCAAAGGGTTTATTAAAAAACTTGATTATATTTGCACAGCCTGTACCTTCCAAGCAAGCTACATTTTGGTAAAGAAAACAGTCTCGAATGTAATTTTTAAGGAGTCTTTAAAAGCTTGTATCAACAGACTTTGTTGACTATGTTCGTTTGAGAAGTAAGATTTCAGCAGGGGATATTTTGGAGAATCGAACGAAATACAGGTACATAATTTTTCAGATTAAAAGTTGTGGAATAACACTCTTGTTTATCTGAAAAATATCACATAATAAATATTACAAATTTTGTGACATCTGGAGAATTTAAAACAATACACATTTCAAACATAAAAAATGACTTATTGTAGATTTTTCGTATCTGTAAAATAAAATAATTAAAAGTCTCTTACTGATTCTTTCTCTATAGCTGCATATTGTTGTATTTTTTCCTTCAGATTTCATTGCATTACATGCTTAAAAATGTAATCCCCGTATTTGTATGCTACAAATCGAAGCAACAATTCTTTTTTGGGGCGATTCCTCAGGGTATTTTTAAAGTGAAAAGTCCATATGGGCATGAGTAGAAAAGCCTTATTTATGGAGCAACAGGGTGTTAAAGAATACGGTAATTTTCTTTATTTCCAAAATTTTTTTTATTTAGGCCCTAACGTGTGTTTTGTTTGTTTCATATTTGTTACTAAAGTACATATTGGAAACATGCCCTATAAGTACTGTGTACCCGGGTGCAAAGGAAATTATAGTGGTGAATCGATAGTAAGTTTGTTCAGTTTCCCAAAAGACGATAGCGTGTTAAAACAATGGCTGCGAGCAATACCTCGAGACAATTTTCCGGCCGCGAAAAACATCAGAATTTGTCAACACCATTTTATACAGGATAGAAAAAACCGGTGAAGCATTGAATGTTCCTTTAAAACATCCAAAGTTGCAACCAGGTTCTATTCCTAGCATTTTTCCCAAGTGTCCTTCTTACATTTCAAAAACTAATTGCATAAGTATACAAAGTAGAGAGGAAAAAGGACTTGCTCGAACAACAACATTTAACATAGGCTCTCGCAGAAAGTAAGAAGACTTTTCTTGCGTATAAACAATCAGTAACGTTTGAAAATTTTGAACGGTTTATGCAAATTTTCAACTCTTGGTCTCTCCCTGATGAGTGGCATAACACAATGACTAAACAAAATCAATTAATTTTATTTAAGATGGAGAACTCTCCTGGGCCGGTTATCACATACTCAGTTACTATGAATTTAAATTTAAAATTCGGAACTTACCTATTTGATCAGAAAAAAAATTTCAGGTTGACAGGTTTAAATCTCCATTTATTTTGAATAACATCAACGTTTTATCTAGTTTATTAGTAGAAATAAATAATTTTACAGTTTACAAAAGTAACTCTTTCTTTCGGTGATAACGGTCCCCCGCGGATCCTGCCGTCTGCCGCAGGGAAGTTTACTTGACGACGCCAAACACCCAGTTGATATTTTGATATAAGAATTACCTTTTTTCGTTAAATTTGGCACGGAAATCTAACATTGCATATAAATGGCCCGGAGCGAAAGGGTTAAACTCGTGTCGAGACCATTTTCGAATTGCCCCCCTTAACAATCAAATTGCCCCCCTGTGGAGCGTGGGCTCCACGTTGGGAAACACTGGTTTGGACTCTCATTTGATCCCAGGACCAGGACCAATACTCTAAGAACTACAACTCTCGCTCATACTGTAAGTTTTTAGATTCTCAACCATAAAATAATATTATTTGACTACTTAAATATACGTCAAACAAGAATAAAAATCAAGCTCAGATGTTTATTAGTCTTGAAAATGTTTGCGACTCGATCTTTATCAGGTGAGTTTCTCAAGCTTTCAAGGCGTCGTGGAAAAGAATTTCTTATTGGCGTGTTACAACCACGAGCGGCTTGCTTTCATTTCTTTTCTACTTTGAGCTGTTGTCTCTCTTTGCAGTTTTTGCAATGGTAAATGCCAGGAACTATATCTTGTTCTTAGTGCTATAGTTTCTTCGTTTTCGTTGAAGTTGTTATTATGCTTTGTTATTGTTATTTCGATGGCTTCTCTTAGCCAAACTTTTGTTTCTGCGAAGTTTATGTTGTGAATCTCTTCGTAGAGATTTTGATTTCCAAACCTTCAGGCCTTGATAATTCCATACATGAACTATCTATTAGTATTGGTGATTTGATAGTAAAGGGTGTTTTTTTTAGAGGTATAGAACTTTAAACTGACTAAACTATGCTTTGGGGTATAAGGCGCCGCAACTGGCTCGAATGAAGAGCAATCTGGATGTCCAAGCTTCTACCTGACCATAAAGCACAAACAAGCAGTGCGTTTTTCTGGATAGAACGGGGTCAATGCCAAATCCGCAAATTTAGTTTATTTACGCAACCGTTGTGCTAAAAACCGTTATGTCGACCGTAAAATGAACGTAGCGCATGGTGAGTATGGCGAACTGAACATCGATTTTCGAAATAAATTGCCGAATTTGGAGTGACGAAAACCCGAAAGCTATATATCTTTCGGGTTTTCAATAATATCATTGAGACGCCGTTATATCCAGAAAAACTCACTGTTTGATGTCATTTTTTTATGGTCAAGTAGAATCAAAGTTGTCGAAACGTCTTTCGTAGATTGCGCTTCATTGGAACCAGCCGCGGCGCCCATATGCCCTAAATCACATTTAGGCTAAATATCATACAATTGCCTTTTCAATAAAGCCAGTACCATAACCTTAACATGAATGTTATGAGTTTTATTTCAGCTTAAAGTTCAATACCACTAAAAAAACACAGTTTATAACGTATAGTCCAAACGATACTTTCTTCTAGGTACAGTACCTAATAAAAGTGTCATCTACATACCGATATACCAAACTGTCAGCTTAAAAGGCTGTTTCTTCAAATTTCTTCATTTGGAAATTCATTATAACAGTAGTGACTTGCCTACTCATTATCATTACTCTTCTTTTTTCGTTCGTAGAACTCTCAATCCCACACAAATAGGATTTGAAGAATTTACCCTTTGGATAAGATTTGAAGAGATTCATGTCTCTGTCCAGCCAAAACTGACTAACATTTAGCATTAGCATCTATTGCTATTAGACAAAGAGTTTTAATTTTGCTTATAAAGTGTTGCTTGTGAAATGTGTGTCCGTGGATCCAGTGCGAGGCTGTAGAAGAGAGGCTAGGTAATTCACCTCATCTGACACATTAATATTTGGTCTACGTAGTATTCCTTCTTTATGAATTCACGGTAAACAATTAAATCCGAACTCGTTTAATTTGAGTGTTAACATTCGTGGTTGTGGATCAGCCTACCAACCATTGCACGCTTTAAACCGAGTGAGGTGGTGCTAAGCTTAGCGCAGAGTGAGAATAGCCACATATGAAAAGACCAGAAAATAGCTACATATGCTGACAATTCAGGGCCGTATTTTGGTCGCAACTGATACAAAACCTTTAGAACCCGATTGAACCCTATGAATCTATTTTAATCTACTGACTATGAGTCAAAATAAATTAAAAACTCGGCAATCTACTAGTTGCCTTTCATTAAAAAAAACAATGGGAGTAAGATCTATTTAGGAGGTCAACTTAAAGACCATTGGAGTAATGCACTGGAAGTTCACGCAGTTGAAATTAAATGTGGATGTTTGAGCTTAAAGGATTGCTATCACAGCCGATTTTGCTCGCTTAATGATTTGTCGTGATCGGAAATGTATAATTAAAGATTTATCATGATTTTCAATTCAAATAAAATAGACGACAAAAACTTGAAAGATAAAATATTCATTTATTATCCGATCATCAAGACGACCGAGTCAGTTAATTAGAATATTAACTGTTTAATGAATCTATCCAGTAACGAAATGGAAAATTTAAAATCACCGCATAGTAGGTCTGAAGAGCCCCTTTTTAAGACTAACCGGACCGAGACGTTGGCCGTTGAAGCGTCGGAGCACCACATAGATTCAGTGGGGCGTCAGGAAAAAGGAAATTGCCTTTTTACATAAAAAGAACTACTAACAATACATCACTTAAGGCTGACGTGCCATTTGCTGTTATTGTTCACTGGGATCCGTTGTGATGTCAATGAATTCACGGCTTAATGCTTTTCGAAAGTCTCCAAACAATGTTAAGCTTAGCTTGTTTCGAATTAGACGATTTGTTTTACTTTGAATACATTGACTTTATAGGGAAAGTGGAAGCACTTAGGTGGAGGATATATATTGGGAGTAAATTAATCTAACGGCTTTGAAAATTCAACTTTAACATTATAAAATTTTTACACTGAACAATTCCAATTTTAAGTGCAAATTTTCCTGCAAATTATTTTTCCTTCGAAACGAGGCTACGGCGTAGAAATACACTTATAAATGGCGTTGATGTTTTATTTTCATGCGATAAAGAAAAAGTGTTTATCTGGAACATTTAGAAACAGAGAATGCATTGCAATTCATTCTTGTCGCAGTTGCAACATAGACAATAGGAAAACTATCTCGAAGCTTTAACACCAGAGGAATACTTATAAATAATGCCATAAATATGTGCAATATCCAGCCTGGATGAGAAGAAGTTTGGGTTGCTCTGGAAGCAAGAATACTTTACACCTGTAGATGGTGTCGCTGTTACATTATCACCCGAGATTAGAAGAAAAAAGGAAATTTGGAATCTTTCGGAAAAAAGTTTACTTATAAATGATGCCTATATCCTCACTGGTGATAAGAAGAAAAGAGCTTTCAAAAAGCTGTAGAAGTAGAGAAACATTTGTAAAAGAAGTGGCAGTTAGATTCGAAGCCGCGATTATCGGACCACAGCTTTAGAAGTAAAGGTACAATTATAAATTATGTAGCATTTAAATTTCTAACGTGTATAAAAAGAAGAATCGTCTTGTGACTTTAGAAATAGATGTACTTCTTTGAATGGCGTGGCTGGTCATTTACGTTTTCGGTAAGAAGACAAAGAGATTTTCTTTGTCTTGGAATATTTAGAATACTTTGGAATATTGATAATACGCCTCGAATACTCTCTTTGGACAAAAGTAGTGTTATAAATGATGCAGCTGTTGCATGTTGACTCGAGCAGCGCTGACACGAAAAGACCCATCTAAGAGCTTCAGAAATAAGGAAACACTTGTAAATAATGAAAGTTACATTTTCAGTTGAAATTTGAAGAAAGAAAGCATCTAGTAGCTTTATAAACACAACTAAACGTACGGACGTTAATATCTTTCATGCGATATAATTTAATTTGCCACTAAAGGTTGGTAAGGGGTCTTAAATACTGTGGAGGCTGCTGATGTCTTCATAGTATTATACAAAACTTTGAGAAATCTCCTCTGATTTCTGACGAATGAGTCAGTATCGGAGATTCCGATCAGCTCTACCAACAAGTCCTACTCATACGTCCTAGAAGACATAATATATGTCGCGTAGTGGCTTTGTTTGGCGAACAATAGATGTGCGTCAAATAGCTAACATGAGAGGGCAAGGGGCGAGTCTCCGGCGCTACAAAACCGGAACTTATCCGCTAAGGGAATAAACCCTGACAGAAAATTCTGGTCCTCCAGGTTGGCGGTTCTTAGATAAGGTTAGCAACCTGCCTAAGGGAAAACAACCACATGCTTAAAGCACCGGAAGCACAGCCTCTGAACCAGAACAGATTTTACGGATTACGACCCACGCGCGAAAAAGGAACAAACTATACATGAAAAAACAACAAATGAGAATTGCATGCTGGAACATAAAAACTCTATTCAGAAGTCCATGAAATAATTCCCGAAATGAACGTACATAAAATAGACATATGTGCACTCTCCGAAACTAAGAAGAAAGGTAAAGGAACAATAAAACTAAATAACTACATTTTAGTATACTCAGGAGTAGCAAAAGACCAAAGAGCAACATCAGGGGTTGGAATATTAGTAGAGGAGAAATATGAACAAAACATAGATAACATAGAATACGTTAGCGACAGAATCCTAAGATTAAAGATGATATTAAACCATTCCATACATATAAAATCAGTATACTCACCGGACATCAGTAAATCAGAAGAAATGTCAATAGAATTCTACAAAAAACTCGGAGTTTAACTAAGAACAACTGAGTTGAAGACCCTAAGAGCAATAACGGGATGCACACTAAACGATAGGCCAAGAAATACGAACATAAGGGAAAGATGCTAAACCGATGACGTAGTCAGATGGATATGGAAAAGAAGAAGATAATGGAACCAGCATGTCAACCGAATGAGTCCCGACAAAATAGTCAAGATAGTAAGAAACACCACACCACATGGAAGAAGACCTATAGGACTTACTACAAAGAAACCGGAACTAAACAGGCGATGCGCTTATATAAAGAGGAAGAAGAATATGCTATATAATTAAACTGCTAAATTAATAATTTAAAGAAAAAAACATTAAAACGTGTGATCCAAATCAGCACAAGTGTGATTAAAGTGAAACTGAATCGGTTAAATTGCTTAACAGCAATCAGTCTCAATTGATTTGTATGCAGACTTTGACATATTTTATAACTGTTAAAGAAGGCAAACGTAACAATCATTAGCATATACCTTTCCAATGTATTCCTGGGTTTCAGTCAATTTTATTGTTTATTATTTAAAATGTTACAAATACGTTTCGGTGTCTTTATCCACCATCATCAGTTTGTGTATATAGTTGCTACCAACTTCACATTTGACTGGTCACTCTTACATACATACATACATTAGAATATACCTAGTTGGGGAGTTCAAAGAATACATGATGAAGACAGGGATGATAACTAATGTTGAATACAATGACATAGAAGGTGTGGAACACAAATTATAGAAGAATGAAAACTATGAAAAATGAATAAATTAGCGGATTTTACAACGAAAACACTATGCAGAGTTAAAGTATCGTATGTGCTTTTAAACATCTGGTAACGAATTCTATTTTATAAATTCGTAAAATTAATGCAGGTGAGAATCTTACACAAATTTGCGCAAACCGATTGAAGTAAGTACGGTGTTTCATTAATGCAGACCCACAGGCATTTCTTTAAAATGTCTGGGCAAAAAATCGTGACTTAAAACGTCATGTAACATTCTAGATATTCGCAACAAGAAAAACATACATTAAAATTGATTACAATCTTTATAAGTCCTAATCCACTTTTATTTGATTTTAATGAACTTAAAAAAAAACAGGGGAAATATAAGTACCCAGTTGAGCAGAATAGTTCTATCGAATATTGCTAGACTCTTATTCTATATTTAATTGAGTAATTGAGACACTCAGAGATAATTTTAAATTATTGTATTTATAAATATTATATAAATATCTAAAAATAATTTTAGATGACCATAAATCAAAGTAATTAAACTTTAGAACATTTATAAGGTAACAATTAGTAATTGCAGTTTACAAAGCAAGAATATTCAGAACAATTTCGAAATATTTCGATTCTTTTTAAAACGTTTGTTTGTTGTTCCTTTAAAACAGTGTTTTCCACACTGTTTCCAGAGACCAATAGCCTTTTAATTATGTTTTTTAAATATTTTTCTTCAATAAATGCATGTAAGTTTTGAAAGAAAACACGAAGTATATAGATGAAACAATCAAAACGTCATAATTATCCTGCACATATGAAACTCAGGTACTTAAAAGTATTTTTTAGAATCAAGTGTAAATATTATTATTTGCCCGCAAACCCAGACTCAACACCAGACGTTCTACTGCACACAAGAAACTTGACAAACACCATCAACAACATAAACTTAACCAACGAACTTGGATCCGACCACCTGGCTATTACGTTTAACATAGACTTACAACATACGCAACCTACCTCCAATACACCTCCTATAGAGAAAAACTTAAACCTAACAAAGACTGACATAGACAAAGTGAAACAACATATACATGACTACATTCAATCACAAGCACAGCACATTTCAATAGAAACCATACAACAACAACTTTCACTAGCCATAGGAAAATTTAGCCCGGAAATAAAAAATGCTTTCTACCGACATACACTACCCAAATACATACTGAGACTAATAAAACATAGAAGAGAACTGTACAGACTATATACAAACACTCAAAATAACGACCTAAAAAAGACACTGAACCAACTTAACAGAAACATTAAAACTCTGATTGGACAATACCGACAAGACAAATGGCTAGAAACATGTAAAGAAAGACAGAAGGACAAAGGCAAAATATACTGGCGAAAAATTAAGAAACTGGCGCAATACAGGAAGACTGGCACTACTGACACAATTGACGAAAACGGAATAGAACGCTACACAGACAAAGAGAAAGCGGACGCATTCGCCAGACACTATCAAAGGGCCTTCAGCATATCGACAAACCCTAACTTCGACAATGACAACTGGAACTTGATCAACGACTGGTACTTGAACTATTTTAACAACTCACCAAACTATGCCTACACACTGATCACAGACACAGAGTACGATGAAGCCCTAGCGCACATCAAGAACACTGCACCGGGGAAAGATAAAATTAAGGCAAAAGTCTTGAAAAGCCTAACTCAAGAAACACACAAACTGATCCTAACTGAATTGAACAACTGCCAAGCGGCAGAAAATTCACAAATGGCAGAATCCCAGAAACATGGAAAAACGGCTTAATAATCCCTATACCCAAAAATGGACTGGACAATACACAACCGAGCAACTACAGACCAATTACACTGCTTCCAATACTGGGCAAGATTTTTGAAGGCATAATGAAGCAGCGGCTTGAAGGAGTGATTGGAGGGTATATACCTACCTACCAATTTGGTTTCAAACAGCATCACTCGACTGCTCATCCGCTCCTTATTTTGGCCAACAATATACAAACTACCCACCTAACTGACAGAAAGACAG
Organism: Dendroctonus valens; assembly: GCA_024550625.1. Lineage (NCBI taxonomy): Eukaryota > Metazoa > Arthropoda > Insecta > Coleoptera > Curculionidae > Dendroctonus > Dendroctonus valens. Next base: position 805,075 of record JAJTJO010000090.1, on the reverse strand, counting down.
CTTGCCTGTTTATGGACATTAACAAGGCTTTTGACAGTGTCTGGCATAGGGGCTTACTATACAAACTATACAAACTACACACACCAACATATCTACTACACACCATAAAGAACTTACTAGAAAACAGACAACTACAAGTACGAATTGACAAAACACTGTCATTTTCTTTTTCCCCTGAACAAGGGCTCCCTCAAGGATCCCCGCTCTCACCGTTTCTCTACAATATATACTGCCATGACATATACAATTACAACTTATCAGACAAAAATCAAATCGACAGATCGGCATCGACACGGCACTTATTGTACATGACAAAACTACTGAGAGAGCAACGCAAAGACTCCAAACACTAACAAACAACACAATGACATGGTTTTATAAATGGAGACAAACACCAAACGCGTCAAAAAACCAACTTCTGCTCACAAACCACAGACTCAACGCTGACTCCCCTACAATAACTGCAGACGGCCAAACGACACAACCAAAAAACGACGTAAAATACCTTGGAATCACAATCGACCACAAACTTAAATTCACTAAACACATACGAAACATCAGGGCAGAAACAATAAAGAGAACAAAACACTTCCGATCACTAACCTACAATGACAGAGAAATTAGCACAAACACCGCCACCAAAATATATAAAGCTATTTGTAGACCCTTGCTAGACTTTGGACATGTACTCATGACCAACGGAACAGAAAGGACAAAACGTTATACACAAACAACAGAACAAATTGCACTAAGACTAATAACACGAATAAGAAGCGGGATTGTCTGGTTGTTCTTGTAAGACAAAGGGGATTCAGTATAGTCCAGTTGTAGGGGTTGTTTGTCCATTTTGTCTGTAGTTGTATGAGTCTTTCCGAAATCTTTGTCATGTTTGTGCGTTCGTATAGTGGTTGGGTGGAGGGGTTGTGTAGTGGGTTTTGGGGGTGTCCTATTCGTGTTATTAGTCTTAGTGCAATTTGTTCTGTTGTTTGTATATAACGTTTTGTCCTTTCTGTTCCGTTGGGCATGAGTATATGTCCATCGTCTAGCAAGGGTCTACAAATAGCTTTATATATTTTGGTGGCGGTGTTTGTGGTAATTCTCTGTCTTTGTAGGTTAGTGATCGGAAGTGTTTTGTTCTCTTTATTGTTTCTGCCCTGATGTTTCGTATGTGTTTAGTGAATTTAAGTTTGAGGTCAATTATGATTCCAAGGTATTTTACGTCGTTTTTTGGTTGTGTCGTTTGGCCGTCTGCAGTTATTGTAGGGGAGTCAGCGTTGAGTCTGTGGTTTGTGAGCAGAAGTTGGTTTTTTGACGCGTTTGGTGTTAGTCTCCATTTATAAAACCATGTCAATGTGTTGTTTGTTAGTGTTTGGAGTCTTGGAGCTGCTCTCTTTCCATTATCCGTTCAAACAGTGAAATGATTTCATTTTTAAAACAAGAACTGAGAATAAGTAAAAGAAATAGGGCGATGAAATATTTCGTTAAATTTGATCTAAAGCTCTGAGGAGATGACAAAAAAATCAATTTTTGTAGAAAAATTGATGTTTTTTATTCGAAATAAATTTCGTTGGTTAATATTGGAATTTTTTTTGTTGGAACACTAACAGTTACATCAACAGCGCACTGCCAAATGCCACCTGTATAATTGTTAGTATCAAAGGTAAACAGTAGAATACATTCCCATTATTAAAACCATAGCAATTTATATGTAAAAACGAACGTCACAATGATCTAATAAAATTTAATTTTGTCCGTCACTTTTTGGCTTCAGCATCAAAATTCTAGTAAATTTTCCAAATTCTTAGTACAAAATTCAAAAAATGGTATTCGTCTGTCCTTCAAAGGAAGAATCTGAAGCGATTTCTCAAATGTCATCGAAAATGAGAGAGACGCTTCAACAAATCGAAAAAGAACTGAGCATAAAAGTAAAACCAATATGTGTGCCTTGTTGCGTTCCAATATGTGACTATCCTTCAGCTCCAAATCAGAAAAATGATATTCAGAAGGAATTTGATCCACCACAAGTCATGGTAAGATAGACATTGGCTGGAGCGTATATATAGAAAAAAAATATGTTGACATGATATCCTATTTTTAACATAAAAAATTCTGACAAATGCACATTACGAACTAAAGAAAAGAAAAAAAATAATAGATTCTTGTTCAATTAGAATCTATATTTTTTCTACAGCAAAATATTTGGCTTTAGGTTTGTTATCGAGAACCATGCAAAAAAAGCAAAGGAATTCGTCGGACTCCAGAACAAGAGGAGGGAGTTATAAGATTGCAACAATCTAAATCCCGAGAGTTGAGGGCCAGCATTTTATATACTGGTTGCCTATGTGAAAAACGAGACGGTTTGCAGGTAGCTATTAACATATAAAGGGTAGATGATAATGATGCACAAACACTTTAAAATTCACATTTCATATTCCTGCAAATATTAATGAATATAAAGTGTGGTTCAAACTATTGTTTGTGAAGTGTGTGTACTAAAAGAACTTTAATAACGGCTAAAGGGAAAGAATATAAACATTTGTTCTTGTTTATTGGACATAGTTGTTATCAACCAAGTTCTTAACCAAGCTACGATAATTATAAATCATTATCTCGTAGTAGTATCAGGTTATTCTTACGGAGAAGGCCTAAACGAAACTAAATATTTTCTAAATTAAACTTTTCCTTAAAAGACGTATGTTTTCCTGAAAACATTCTAGACCTGTACAACAGGTAAACGGTATACTGAAAATTTTATGGTTCAGGATGACTGCCCTCGTACTGGTTGCCACGGTTCCCCTGAATGCCTCACAAGACCCCCAACATGTGGCCCAAGCGAATTTTGTGATGGCAAGCATTTGGGCAAAAACAATAAAAACAGTCGTCTTTCTAAGAAAAATGGCAAAAATTCAAGAAATGGAAACGCAGACGAGCAGAAAAACCATAAGCATTTAAATGCAAAATATAAATGCTTCCCAGCAACTGTTGATCAACCGATTGTGATTCCACTACCCCAGAATCCTCCATGCTGTCCTTGTCCTTAAACGACGTTTCAGTAGACTTAAATATTGTTAAAGTTAAATGTTATCTGTTAATATACGCAAATGTTTGGTTCAAATATATTCTTGGCTTGTTATAGATATGAATGTATGTTTATACAGGGTGTCCGGAAAAGGTGCGACCAACACTTAACCAGGCAACTCTACAGCAAAAATGAGTGTGACAAGTTCCTATAACACTTTTGCGAAAACTCAATAACGTAATAAAACGTGCGCTATTACTTACACTGTGCAGGACAATTTTAAAAGTAGATTTTTCCGGATACGGTCTATTTTATAGAAACGTAACAAATAAACCTTTTTCCCAATTTTGAGCACTCTTGTAATTTTTGACACCATCCACAACAGGAAGCAAAAAATAAAAAACTTTAATGTCATAATTTTTTTTATTATCAATTTATCAATTTATCAAACAGATAAATGTCAGCTTTTGAACAATAATTCAAATGATCATAGGTAATGAGTGTGCCAAATTTTAGAACAATCGGATAACCAACAAAAAAGTTATTCCGAAAAAATAATTCTTAAAATCTAACTTTAACGCCCTGTAGATACGTTATTATTGCGTTTTCGCAAAAGTGTTATAGGAACTTGTCACACTCATCTGCAGACTAAGAAGTGTAGATTATTCATTTTCCATGAGAAATAATCAAGAAATATCGACCCACGTTATTTTTTAACATTAGTAGCCAATCCTTTTGAAACTGCGTCTTTTTAGTCATTGTTTTATCTCAAAAATTAACAAAATCAAAAAAACGTCCACGCCCATTACTTAAAACCAGTGAGTTTTTAGGATTTTAGCCGTCGTGGAAAACAATATTTTCCGGACGTTTCGTCGTTCATCTTCAGGTGCCTTTCGCTAAGAAGCTTCAGAAAATTCGGAAATTTTATGTGTTAATTGGTAATCTCGTCGGGTTTTACTAAAAACCAAATATTGCTGGGGGATTTAATGTTTTATTCGCTTGGTTTCTATTTTCAATTAACGTTTATAATCAATATACACTTAACTACATATTTGCAGTACGGCACTTATGCTTATGAACATTCGGTATTCTTACAAAAAAAATTATAAATTTTTTTAAATAAACTAGCAAACGTTGATATATTTTGGTTAAAGAAAAATGTGTTTGAAGTGAATTAAGATAACTCCAATGGAATTATTAATAATTGTGTATACTTTCCTGACTGTATTTTAATTTAATTTAAAATAAAATTTCTGGGTTTAAGTCAATTATTTGTCTATTATTTTATTTTAAAAACGTGTCGGTGTCTTTCTCCACCATCATCAGTTTGTATGTGTAGTTGTTGCTACCTTCAATTTTGTCATGAAATTTACTATGAATGAAAAATACGAACACCCTGTACATGGAATTTTATTTCGAATTAATAATAATTAATTACAATTAATTGTAACATTTTAAATAATAAACAATAAAATTGACTGAAATCCAGGAATGTATTGGAGTGAATTAATAATAATATGAAAGATATTAAAATAAAAGTAAATAATTGAATTAAAGAATTTAAGGAAGAACCCATTTCCGGTTCAATATATCCTATGGACCCAATAACACCATGGAGCAATAGAAGGAGCACAGGAAGACCGCAGATGAGATGGAGCGACGATCTAAAACGAGCGGCAGGAATAAACTGGTACCAGGTGGCACAAAATCGTGACAACTGGCAAAATAAGAGGGAGGCTTATATCCGTAGGGTAGCCTAATATAATAATATATAATAATATCCTATGGAAGACTAACACTCGGATTAAGGGTTCCTGATATTGAAGCAAAAATTTTTATTTCACTTTGATAATTAAGTGAAAATAATCATATTTTAATTTTTTTAATATAAATTGTACACATTTTAACGGTTATTTCACTTTTTTTATGTTCTCGTCAACAAAACTATTTTTGAGAGAACTCATTTTATTTTCAGTCGACGTAGATTATAAGGGAAGAAAAAACAACATTTAAGGCACCTCGCCGCATAAAAATGTCGTTGGTTTTAAATATAAAGACTTTAATGTTCTTCACATTTTAGTTACTTTAAACAAAATGTGTTTAATTTTTCTACAAACATTTAATCTTTTGTGAAATTTTGATGTCCAAAGTTATTTAGGGAAAAGGTGTGTTATTTCAATATTCATTTTGTTGTAGTTTGTGCGAAAATTATTCGCAACATTCGTTGCAATGATTTAGGGTACTGCCTTTTTATACATTTCATTTTCTGAACTTTTTGAATCTTTGTTTAACAACTTTTGTGATTTTAAAAATGTCAAGTGGGAAATATTTCAAGAGATTTGAATCAGGTTATTTTTCCCTATTATACAAAACTAACGTTCTCGTATTACTTTGTGATGTTGGTCCAAATATTTTGGATTCGTTTTTACGAGTATATTTTATATTTATATTTGTTCTTGTTTCAGGAGTCAACTCAAACTTTTAAGCTGTAAGATTCCTTCGACAGTTTAAAAACTTGATACGAGATTTTTAGGCGAAAACATCAGTTCCTGTACTTCGTTTTCGTTCATCTGTGAAAACAGGCATAATTATTGAGTTTCAAATCGTTTCAAAAATGTTGTTTTAATTATTTGATATAGAAATTTCTTTCGCCTGTTGAATTTTTCCAGAAATTTTAAGTTTTTAATACAGTTTTACAAGAGTTGATACAACTGTTTTTTAGACAAATAAAAAATAAAAGTATATTCCCACTCACCTGTGCCGCATAAAAGAAACACTCCTATCATATAAGTAAGCATGATAAAACAATATATTTAATTACTAATAAGTAGTATGGTAAGAACTATATTACTACTGAACTAAATTCACGGCACAACTAAACAAAAGTAAACAATAATAGCAGAAGAACAGTGATTATAAACCAAACCATGTAGGTATCCATAATTTGCATTTTCCATTAGTGGCAAATGAAAGTGTTATGCAATCCTGAATGTGTAATTGTTAAATAAGTTAATTAATTTGCAAGACATGTTTTATTTTGTACTGTTTAATGGGTTGGATATAGGTCGAAAATAAAGAAATATCTTTTATCCAATGCTGGATTTTATTGCTTTTCAAACCTTCAAGATGTTTAGATGCTTTTGAAGAGGCCTAATTCAAGACCGAAATTTAAGCAATTCACAAGCAAAAAAATTGCTTATGTAAATTCATTGAGAGTATTTTTCAATTCTTACACACAGTAGTGTTTCTACACTATCTATCTATGTAATTCTTACACACATTTCAATTTCTAAAGTGTTCTGGTCGTTTAAAATTAGCTACTGTTTTCCACTTTACTGGTAAGTCAGATCTGGATACTTACTTATGTATTTGCTTTTCCGAAAATATCCGAGACAGGAATTACCATTTCGGAAAGTTTAAAATATTATGAATTTAAGACAGCGGATTATATCTTTCACTTTAAATACAATAAAAAAAAACTCACCTTAAACGCTATGATTGTAAGTATTGTTCTAGATATTAAAAAGAATTTAAATCTCGCAAATCTACAACTTCCAAAAAAAGCAGTTAAAGCAAATATCTATTGGACTCTTCATATAGCAAATACTCAACAGGTAGGTAGGTTTTTATTTCTCTTCATTCTGAGAGGTAGATACACAGGGTGTTCCATAAATATACCGGCAAACGTTTAGAGGTGGTAGGGAACATCAAAGCAAACATTTTTGCTTCATAATCATTTACGAGATACAGGGAAATTTAAAAAACTATTTTGTTTTCGCTCTAACCAGGCTGTCTCTCGAACCGTTCGCTTTCGGCAGTTAATGATATTAATGACCCATTAATTTAAAATGCTTCTTAAAATATTTTTAAAAATTTATTTGTGCTAAGCGACAAAATTCTGTCATCCTTTTAATACTTGCAGAATTACATGCGGACTGCAAATGACTCGCAAACGTTAGCAGATTCGAACGAAATGAATGAATGAAGGAAGTTTCTTGAAAACATTGAGCAAAGAATTTATGAATACTAATACATACTTGAGTGCCAGAGCCACACAAAAAAGGTCGAGGAAGTAAAAAGGGACTTGACCCAAAAAAAATCACGCTATACATTCTAGCAACACTTTGACACATTGAACGGTGTAGGCTCCAGAACGGCAGACAGTATTCCAAATTTTAGCCAAATATCCTGAAAACTGTGAGAACCCGAATGGAAAAATCAAATAAAATTTCTAATTTCAACTCCCTGTATGTATAAACACTCGTAAAAGTTTGTTGGAACACCCTGCTTAACGAAACTTTGCATTCAAAATGTTAACATGATTAACATTGTATAAGATTTGTAAACATACACGGTAGGGTGTTTCAGAAATAAATAATTTAATAGCATGTTTAGAAGGTAGTTTTAAATGGCTTATTTTCTCTCTGCTTTTAGTTCCCCAAAAGGTATTTCCACTAGTTGAGAAATTTTTCAATTCCAGCAAAAGAAAGAGAAATATTTGCATATGATCATAAAACCCTGTATATTTCATGCAAAATATATAAAATTTACCCTGCATTTAGGCTTTTCCATTGAATAAGAAATTGTTTTGACATGTACCCACATAAAAAAAGTCCGACGGGTTGAAGTCTGGAGATAGCGATGGTCAACCCGTGAAACCGCCACGACTTATTCATCGATTTGGATCATTTTCATTCAGAAAATCAGTGATAACTTGTCATGTTGTTCTGAGTTTCTCCAATGGCATGAGTGTATTCGATTGACCATAAATGACGCCTTGATTTGTCCATTAAACGCAAAAATTCTGGCTCTACTACCATGATGATTTTCAGCATGTTCAAAGACTTCTGTAGAATTATTTCTTCCCACAAGCTCTCTTTCAAAATCGACATGTACAAAATAAATAAAATATAAATAACTAAATCTAATAAATAATTTTATATTTTATATAAGTAAAAACTATTTAATATTTTTAAGACTTGTCATTTTAGAAAAAAAATTGACTAAAGTTTTTTGCGTAGAATTAAATTGACTTCAATTTTGTGCACTAATATACCCCCTGTATATTAAAGTTCCATTCCATTTAAAAATAAGTGTTTTTTTTTAATTATCTTTACAATGTGATGTTCAATAATTTTGCTCTTTTAATTTTTTATTTTTATTTTATTTAATTTTAACTCTACCATTTAAACCAATACTGTATCTTCACTAATAACAAAGTTACCAGTAGTGCGCACTTAATTTGGTACAGCATGTATATGTTTATTTCTATAAACGTGTATATATTTCATCCAATACAATAAAAGTACCTACATTGTGCCATATATTGAACGGCACATCAGTAGTAGTAAACATCTTTATTTCTAAAAAAAGGCTATCGACTTATCGGTCTTTCTGCCCTTGTTTAATACATGTAGTCTTAATCTAAATAAAAAACAAATATGAAAATTCTCTTATTCTAGGTTAACAATCTTATTAAATAAACTTTCCAATTCTAATGACAATAAAAAATTATTTTATTGTCCAGTAGTCAGTTGCGTTTGTAAGTGTTCGAGTAGCGTTGATGTAAGAAACGGAAGCGGGATTGTCTTGTTGGTCTTGTAAGACAAAGGGGATTCAGTATGGTCCAGTTGTAGGGGTTGTTTGTCCATTTTGTCTGTAGATGTATGAGTCTTTCCGAAAACTTTGTCATGTTTGTGCGTTCGTATAGTAGTTGGGTGGGGGGGGTTGTGTAGTGGGTTTTGGGGGTGTCTTATTCGTGTTATTAGTCTTAGTGCAACTTGTTCTGTTGTTTGTATATAACGTTTTGTCCTTTCTGTTCCGTTGGTCATGAGTATATGTCCATAGTCTAGCAAGGGTCTACAAATAGCTTTATATATTTTGGTGGCGGTATTTGTGCTAATTCCTCTGTCTTTGTAGGTTAGTGATCGGAAGTGTTATTCTCTTTATTGTTTCTGATCCTCATGTTTCGTATGTGTTTAGTGAATTCAAGTTTGTGGTCAATCGTGGTTCCTAGGTATTTTATGTCATTCTTTGGTTCTGTCGTTTGGCCGTCTGCAATTATTGCAGGGGAGTCGGTGGTTTGTGAGTAGAAGTTGATTTTTTGACGCGTTTGGTGTTAGTCTCCATTTATAGAACCATGACATTGTATTGTTCGTTAGTGTTTGGAGTCTTTCAGTCGCTTTTTCAGTGGTTTTGTCGTGTACTATTAGACGGCACATCATTTTGACTATAATAACATTTTCTAGTTATTTTTAGCTATTCTATATGAGTAAGTTTCCAATATTCTTTTGTATCCTTCAAACAGTACCAAAATTGAACTAATTTGTTAAAAGTGATGCATTTAATTCAGTATAGCTGCTGAAAAAGCTTCGAATCCTACAAAGAAGAAAACCACTTGGAAAGATAAAAAAAATTGCAAAACATATTTTTGCGTATACGCTCCATATCTAAGCGTATCGTTACCGATTTAAACAATTCAAAATGGCAGTTTGAATGTTCATCGTTAATATTTGCTTTTTGTGGTAAAAATTGAAAGGTTTATTTTGGAAACAGCAAACCATTAATTCTATAGTCGTAAGTAAAACGGAGTTTCACATTATAAATCTAATATGTTGAGGCAACTTTATTTATACGTGTATAGGTAGAATTTTTTTAATGTTATATAAACTTTTCATAAACCGATTAGCCATGAAACACTAAACTAGCACAAAGTTGCTTTTGTGGTTTCATTTATCCTTGAATGATTGGCATTGAAGGGTCAACAAGTAATTCATCCCCAAGAGCTTGGAAAAGGCCGCAACTATGAATTTCCGAGCTTACTGATACGCTTTTGTCGTTGAATTCTATCACTCAAGCAATTTTGTGTTTGCATTTGCACAGAGTGAGCAACAAAGAATAATTTTATATCTTTGTCAGAAGATACCAAGAGGAAAAATCCCATCTAAGAAATTATGTGTATAAAGTGGCCCAAAGTGTAACAAGTGTAATGGAGTAGGAGAAAAGGACTTACCAACATTGCTCAAAATAGCTACTCCAATGAGATATTTAAACATTGTGCCTGGCTAATCCTACTAACGGTACCACGATTTCACCATATGGCACTACATTCACACGTATCGACAACTATGCGCTTTCTAAGAGAAAAACGGGCGCGGAAAATTGCATTTTAGTGCATCAGATTGAGGATGTGCAACTGTCCCTGATTAAAGGGTCAGGCTACACAGTCATGGTAAGGGCGCGGAATAGACTGCTGCTCCTGCTACCCGATTTCCCGGCTAAAGTGGGCGGAGATGCCTGGGCGGTTTCCTGGAACGACCGCCTCCGGATCCTGCAACACTTGCAGGAATTGTGCGTGTCACAAACGTTTTGCTGCGATGCGACGGGTCAGGATGAAATCTTCTGAAATTAATGGTTTCTTAACTTTATCAACCCCTGTATTTATAAAATATGTTCGGCTGTTTAGTTTCTGGCAGTTTTTATTATTACCTTCACTACCCCACCAATAAATGCAAGTATGGGGCTCTATTTTGATTATTCTAGAATACATTTTGTGGAGAAAAACTACATTTGGTTAATTATAAACTTATCCCTATTCACACTTCTCTGCATCTAATTATTTGCAACCTAATTCACCTTTGCTTCTTTGTTTCCAGATTTACGATAACTGAACTTCTCATACATATCGATCTCATGCAATTTGGGTGCATTAAACTTTGATATGCAATATGCTTCGATATGCGCTTTAGTTGGAACGAAATACAAATTTTTAGCTTTTCTCCCATTTTAAATTGTATTACAACTACTGAATTGTGTATGCATGGTCGATTCATACACGAAATACAGTTGCAATCTAAGATATTTGTCAAAAATTCTAAATAATATTCAAGAATAATGTTTTAGTTCAAATATTGTTCGACCACATTGTACTACTTGCTAATTGAAATATAAATGCGCAACACTAGTATGGCACCTTAAATAAGTTGCACTTTCCCTTCAGTTAAGTCAGACATTCTCTGATACCAGCACATAAAGCTGTAAACACCCTCGGAATCAGAGATTCGTCATTCAGTGCTTCATTTCTGTCTTATAAGGCCTGTATGCTTCATGTTCCTCCCATATAAAGATAAGTTTATTCAAATCACCTGCATAAAATTCATATTTTGTAAGAACATTTCTTTTCTAAAGCGCTTACTTGTAAAATTAACGTAACTTTGTGGAAATTACTGTTTTACTTTTAATAATAATATTTATCCCTTATTTACAACCCCCGCATCTCCAGCTACCCTAACTCTTTTTTCAATGGTACCCTCCGTCATATGGGGGCTCTATTAATAGGGTTTTCATAAACTGTATTCAATGCTATGAAAAATCTGGAACTGCTCATTCCGTTTCGAGAAAACAAGGACTAATTATTTTTTAATGACACTGGTTTTTTTCTGAAAATGTTTTTATTTATTTATTAACTTTAAAAAATAGAAGGTTAAATATGATCGGTTATTTGCGTGCGTATTTGTGTTCAGAAAAAACCAATTAAAAACAAGTGTGAAAAAGAAATGCAATTAATTAGCCAGCGTTTGGAAATTTTATTTGCTTCTTCACGACTGAAATATAAGATATCTAACATTCAAGACAACTCAATAAAAATTAATAAGTGCAGACAAAGACACAGACAGATTGAATGTTGTAAAAATATAGTCATTAATGATGAAGCCAAAATGAAATCTTATGATGCAAACAGGCAAAATTAAAAGTGTGCGTTTAATTATTTTTCATTGCCTTGTCCCGTATGATCTTTATCATATGTTTCCGCACCGAAGAAAAAAATATGTTGATCAAAAATTTGGTAACTGACTTACACATTTTTTATGAAGACCACAACAGGCCGATCCCCAATATTTTCCACTTTTCAGTCTCTACTTTTTCATTTCTTTTTCAGATTCTAATGTCTAAATAAAGTTTAAAGGAGTTGTTGATCTGTGAAACACAGACATTCCGGGTAGAATAACTAAGCTGAACATTGAATTATTATAAAATATGTGTTTCTTCCATTATTTCTAGGTAACTTTTGTGACGAATTAAATTTGCGTTTGATCATGATGGTCAATACACCACTTCTTTATTATTATTGATATATGATTATCTTCAAATGAAGCTGTAATTTCTAGTCTGAAATTTCCACATTCACAAAGAAAACGAATACGCAAGATAAAAATTAGTGTCTTGTAGATTAATATTATTGTTAATATTAATGAGAAGATTTTGAATGAAGAACTTAATTTTAGCAGAATCAGCCAGAACACAATTAAGTAAAATTAAAAGTGACAAAAATTTAAGACACAAAATTTAAAGATTTAAATACATATGTGAAATCTCATCAACAATATTTGTAATTAAAAAAATAGTAAATTTTGTGGCTTCCGTTCGTTTGCTACTGGATGACTATAACTTTTCCGTTCAACTGTAAAATTCTTAGAAAGTGTATTACTAGAGTTTCTGAAATGGTTTGAATATTTTCGAAACTTAAACCAATTCGAACGATTGCTGCGTGGCTTAGCTTTAAAATAAAAAAGTTGTGGGCAGGAGTTTTTTATTTTAAACACTGGATTTTGTTTCTAATGTATCGAAAGATTTAAAGCATCTCGAAGTCCTACTAAATTCAATACTAAATTGAACTACAGTGCAAAGAATAAGTAAATACTTCCCAAACTCAACTTAGGATTTGAATTTAAAATTCAAAAAGAAATCAACTTGTTCAGTTGGAATTTGACAAACAATTATCAATTTACATAATGCTGTATAAAACATAATACAAATCTAAAGTATCTGAGATCACACTCAGCGCATTTAATCCAAGATTAGCTTTTGTGGTCCTCCGAGCCGGATAATAGTGTAACTATATCTGGAATGGAACTGGAAAATATAATAACAAGTACGAAAGTTTATCTATTTTATCCTTTTTAAAAACACGTTTTTAAAGTATTATTATAGTGCATTTAGATGCCTGCTAATGAATGGGCATGATGAAAACATCAAACCGATTTCCCAGAACATTTCTTTATACTTACAATGATTGCTTATGCTTTAATCAGACGCTTAAACAAATAAAATTCATTATATCACAATATTAATATAGGTATAATAAGAAACGAAAACGATTAAAGCAAAGCAGTTTAGTGGCATTAAATGCAAATTATAAATATTACAAATCGTTTATTTAGAATAAACAAATTTTGAGAATATACTTTATCGGTTGTCATAAAAATGTTATTCAGATTTTCAAATAACTGCATACAAATTTCAATGTAGAAATTTCATTTTTATTTCAAAATTCTATTCGGGAATAGGGAGTGGGCAATATTCTTTTCACTTAAGATGCCCTGGCAAGTCGAAACTCGAAGTACTATCGGCGTAATATGTAAAAAGTAAACCAATTTTAGAAAAAATGGCCGGATATGAGTTGATACACCGGTTTTTCAGAATAGAATACTTAAACGCCACATAGTATTCACATTTTTGCATCTTTAAAATTCCTCCTAACGTTCGTCTTATGAACTTCAGCAACCAAAAAAATCCAAAAGCACTTAAATAAGAAAGGTGAATCCAGAATATAGGTCTATTTACTCAAAATTTGACTTTTTTACTCAAAAAGAATTTTAAATAATTTAAAAAAAGAAGCTGACTAAAGCGCTAATCATAGTTGATAAATATGAATTTTCTTGAATTATGAACCGTTAAATGCGTCTTGAGAGTCGTTGCAATACTTACTAATTTTTTTTTTCATAAGCCAGCACCAAAGTATGCAGCACATCACCCATTTGGGTAATCTAAGGATTTGGGACACAAGGCTAATGAAAGGTGCAACAAATCTCAAAAATTGAACTGAAGAAATGAACATTTTACTTTATTTAGACAGATTTGTGGTGTGAGTGTAATACCTATTTAGTTTGTGGAATATTTTTTTTTACTTTTTTGCATTTACCTGAACATTATGTAATAACGAAATATAATTAATCACATATAATAATTAACATGTAACAAATTTGAATTATAATAAACGTTGAAGCCAGACGATAAAATAATGCAGTTGAAAGGAAAACACTTTGTCTAAAAACGACATGCATACATACATCAGATATGAAAAACAGAAGAAAAATCTCATTAAGCTGCTCAGATCTAAATGGCAAATAATAATGAACCCAGTCAGCTAACTGTGACCCCGTCCGAAGTAATGGATGGAGCAATTTTCGTGACTGTACGGCTATTACCGTAATGTTTTAATGCACACCCGATTACTAAAGATTACTAAATGATAGGGTTGTCCCCCTTTCTAATAGACTAATGCAACAGGGATGTGACAAAGGCATAAAATAGGTATAAAGCCCCGATTTACATCGAGCCCGACCAGACGTAAAACCCCTTTTTAGCGTGTTTTTGTTATAGCAGAGAATTGGTGATGTTGCAGTATTTTTAATTATTTGTTAAACCAACTGAAAATAACACAAAATTCATAATAATAATAATAGATTACAACTATAATAATAAACTATTGTTCAGCTAATATGACTGCTGTTTCAGTTGAAATTGCTCTGTAAAACCTTTTAGTACTTTAACACAATCACTAGAATCAGTGAGTCATAAAAAGATATAAAAAAGTCAAGCAAAGTTTGAAAATATTTTCGTCGAAATCCAACTTTAGCTTCAAACTTAATTTTATTCCTTATTGTAATTTAGTTGCTTAGCTTCTTGTTACACAATTTATCTCTAGACACTCTGAGTACCGTTTCAGCTCTAGACAGTTCCAGCTCTAGAAATTAAAAAATGTAATCGCAAGTTTACATCAGATCGAGAGATATGGTACGCATAAAGCTTTTGGAATAAAAAATTATTGAATATATATCGTTTATAGGCTTCTTTCCGCTAAGTTTAACAATGTGAAAAACTCCAAACAACAAAAAAAGGTGAATTCCCACTGAAAACGACATAGAGCACATCCTCCAAGGCCTGGTAGCCTCCAAACTAACGTTTGTGTAACGCATGGCGCAGACCAAAGACGTAACAAAATCCAAAATTGATCTAATTTGATAAATCAAGGAAGATTAATTACATTATTTAGAAAATGTTTCTAAATAAAAATTCCAAGTATCAAAATCGAAATATTTCTTGCTGTGCAAAAGATGTAGTTGTTGTGAGTAATTTGGACATAATAGTCGCTTGAACAAATCGACGCAAATGCAACGCTCAACTTTACTTTTCACTGACAAAATTCCTTTTTGAGTATTGTTTCCTCAACAGGAGCACTTCATTTAAGGAAGAGAAGGCATTTGCAATTTAAAAAAATTATGCATTTCAAAATATTTTTATTAAATTTTAAGCTAAATTATATAAACACACAAAACATAATTAAATAAAATCAACAAAATATAAATGAATCCGTCGTATATAACCACTGTATAAAAACACTTTTACCGCTAAATGTTTGTTAAATCAAACGATCTACGAGAGATCTATTCAATAATTAATAGCTTACAACACTTAAAACTTGGATCTGCAAAAAGAACATAACATGTACCATCTGGCGGTTATAAAATATGAAAGTCATAGTAAAACATGTGTGTATACTGGGTGTCGCAAAAGTAATGACACAAACGAAAAATGGCGAATTTTGGTGAATTCCTATTAATATTCAAGGTCCTGTTAAGATTTTTAAACAGTAATCATTACTTATCAAACATATCCCTTTTCAACCGCAATTGAGTAACATTTTAAAGCACGTTTAGTGAGGCAACGTTTAGTTTTTTTTTAATCAGAATTCGTGTGTCTACTCTTTGTTAATAATAATAATACTCTTGTTAATAATTTTAAATAATCCTAAACACAAATTCTAATCGATTTGGTCTGGCTTCCAGAAAATCCGTTGCTTACATAAAATTCCTATTCGACCGAAAATTAAGCGGTAAATCGTGAAAGCAATTAGGAGGTACTTGAGGTTCCAACACTACTTTTGGGACACCCTGCATATCGAAAACCAAAAACATTGAATAACATCACGACCAGGACAATTACAAAAAATCAAGAACAAATGGGTCTTTGCCTGTAAGTATCACTCTAAATTAATATTGTTAATAAATCATTATCGTCACTTAAATAAATACACAGCAGCATAAACAATCACAATAAAACAAGAAAATGCGTCATTAATATTGTTTCGTTCTCATAAATTAGACATCATCAAGATAGGAATGAATCGTAGATTCTTTGCTATTCTGATATTGATACAATGAACGAAATTTTATATCTATAAATATCATTGAACATAAATTACGGTTTTAAAATTAAAACTACAATTTAGAAATAAGTAAAGGACTGTCATTATAAAATTCCTGGTAGATGCAATAATGTCGACGATTTCGATAAGGCTGCAGCCAAGAAAGCTTTCCGCTGTCTACTTCAGAACAACAAATCGTTCGTTTCTATCTTGTTGGTATATCCACACGCAGAGTACAATTAAGTACATTTAATTTACACAGTATTGTTAAAGGGACTGTATATATAAATACATAAAAACCTATCATTGTTAATAATTTATAATACAGATTTTAATTAGGTTACTATGTAGAACTTTTAATCAGTGTTAATAACAGTTAATATGTAAATAACAATATTTCAATGTCTATGATTGTTTCACACGAAACATAATCGTTGCTTGTAAATTTTACGCGCAAAAATCACATAATCTATGACTAAAATTTACTATCTCCGAAAAAAATAATGTATTAATGTCAGAAGCGAACACATTCGGCAACACTACTACTTCCGAAATCCAATATTAACTTCGATTCAATTAACTTGCAACATTCTTATACATTAAAAGTTTGCTTCTATATATTATGCCTCGGACTCGTCAGGGGTGGCTTCTTCTTCCAAAATAGGTACAATGAGATTATCCTTGGACATCAAGTTGTACATAATTACGAATTGGGTGAATCTTTTGCATAAATGTGTCTCATTCTCAAATTCATCAAATATCTGTCTGTGGTGAAAGTAAGCGTGCGAGAATATTCGGTAAACTCGCCTACATACTGAACCTAGCTTGTATACTGAGCATGCCTTTAATGAAACCCTAAAAGATAATTTTATTTTTTTTAAATTCATAATTATTTACTTTTTACTTTATTTTTTTAAATATTTTGTGAAATCACGGTTCATATAATTTCACAACATATGACCATTACATAATAGGTGGCCCCTAGGAAAATAAAACATATATTGTATAGTATTGAATGCATTATGTTCTGATAAATATAATTTTCTCGCTTTCATCAAAGCACATTCCTGAACTGGCTTTAAATGGTTCAAAGCGCAACGGACTAGTGGACAATAAAATAATTTCTTCTTGCCACTGAAATCTTATTTATTCAATAACATTGTTAACCTAGAATGGGAGAATTTTCATATTTGTTTTTTGTCTGGATTGGGACTGCATGTATTGAACAAGGGCAGAAATACCGATAGGTCGTTGGCCTTTTTTTAGAAATAAGGATGTTTACTACTACTATTGTTAACCTAGAATAGGAGAATTTTCATATTGGTTTTTTATCTAGATTAAGACTGCATGTATTAAACAAGGGCAGAAAGACCGATAGGTCGATAGCCTTTTTTAGAAATAAAGATGTTTACTACTACTACTACTGGTTCAAAGTTTCAGAGGCTTCATTTTCTACAGGTCTTACTGCCAAATTTTGAATGTGTGCGTGTGATATTGATAAGCGCATATAATTTTTGGTAACAAATAAAAAAGCGGTAACAACATTTTATGGATAAATATATCTGTTTGTATCAGATCATCGTCAAATAATAATTTGACTAATCAGAAAAGTGAAAAAACACTCTTGTTGCAATGGGACAGAATCAGAACGCTTTCTTTAATAACTGCATTGACTTTATCTAAAATAGTAAATTAAAATTTTATTGAAAATTTTTTATTTTGATTTTTTATATGTTTAATTATACTTTATTTCAACATTTCCTGGGTTTCAGTCAATTTTATTGTTTATTATTTAAAATGTTAGTATACAGGATTGACTGTTTGAACTGTGACAAAGCATACATAGGACAAACAGGACAATATTTGAAAAAAAGAATATACGAGCATAAATATAGCCTAAGAAAGGTTAACGAAAATGCAACAGCATTAGCACAACATGCACAACAAAAATTGCATAGTTTTGATTTCGATAACACAAAAATTCTAATCAATGAAAACAACTATAATAAGAGAAGAATCCATGAAATGATACAGATCAAAAAACACCAGAATGCAATGAATTTTAGATCAGACACAGACAATCTTAGCTCAGTGTATCACACATTAATTAGATGATCGCATGCATGAACTGCATGGACCAGATAAGTGAAAAGTAAACAGTCAAAAAAGAATGCAAAGAAAAGGCGAAGTATAAACAGGTTTTTTTCGTTCCCTCGCTCGATATCGAATAAAATAGGGATTTCAATGTCCAATCAAAGGTGAAGGTAGAAACATCTAAACATGTAAGTTAAATTTAGATCTCTAAACAATAGATTCTAGTCTTTTCCCGAACATGTTTATCCCGACTCATCACCTGAAAACCAATGTCCCTAATTGCTCTTTTTAATATGTGTGTGATTTGTATTTTAATATGTGAATTTTGTGAAAGTTTTTTTATTTAAATTGATAATAAATGTAAAAATGTATATTTTAGACAAACTGATGATGGTGGAGAAAGACACCGAAACGTATTTGTAACCTTTTAAATAATAAACAATAAAATTGACTGAAACACAGGAAATTTTGAAATAAATTGAAGTACAGTCAGGAAAATATATACAACAATTTAATTATACTATATGACTATATTTATTTTAATTTATTTTTGTCGTTTATGACTATCGACCACTTCAAAGGTGTTGTTGCTTATCAAGCACAGTGATAAATTACATAGAATTTAAATAAAACTGTCGAGTCACAACAGGCTCGATTCATCGCCTTGTTGTCAAGAACATTTTATGTGAACATGTTTCTTACATATAAACCGTTCATTTCTTATCGGTTCAGTGCTCATAATAGTTTCATAAAATTGGATAAAAAACATAATTTCTTGTAAAAAGACGACTTCTGCCGGCACAACGTGCACACCCGTAATTAAGGGGACTGATCGTCAGATTTGCTTAAAAAGTGCAAAAATTACAATATCTAGTAAGATTTTTGAGATTATCGTAATTTACTACTTACTATATTCGCGTTTTGAGATTTAGATAAATCGCAAGCGCGTTGCTGTCCGGTCTCGTTAAAGGGCCCCACAGATTTCGGTGTTTTTACACAGTTTTGAACGAACAGATAAAACCGTGCGGTTTTGGATTGGCACGAGCATACGTCCACACACCAAGTGCCTGTTGTCAGTTATTTTTCACCATTTTATCCGTGCGGTTCTAGTCATGGACCCCAGAACCAGAAATGTATTCTTAGTAGTGACGGCGGTGGTTCCAGTTAAAAGATCGCAATAAAGGAACAGATCCGGATGGTCCAAAAGCTGGTCACTAAAGCATAAGCTGTTCTCCCACACTAATTTATTAAACACCCAGTTTGCATCTTTATTAATTTCCTTAAGTTACGCAGTTAACCGTTTGAACTTTTTTTAATTTACTGTCTTGGTACTGTGTGTACTAAAAATTGAATTTTCCACAAACAGGAACACTCCTATAAATCTTAATAAATTCTATATAAAGCTATTTATTGGAATTCATTATGGAAATTACAAGAGAAGAAGAAAAATAAAATTTAACTTTAAAACGGTCAACAATCTGTGTGCGCCTTCGGGTAGTAAAAGATTGAACGTGCATTGTCCACACACTACGTTCAAGAACGAACAGTTTTAACCGTACGGGTAAAATATCTGTTCGCGACATATTTGAAACGAACGCAGGCACACACTATCGGCTTCGAACAAATGGGTGACCCGTTCGTTCAAAACCGTGTAAAAAAGAAGTCTATGGGCCCCTAAACCTAGCATAATGTTTGCCTACTTGCCTATAAATTGTGTATTATTCAATAATTACCTGCTAGGGAAATATTTATTGCTATTTAACAAACATGCAGCTCCATCCAATGTATGTCTAGTGTAATCTATTGCAGGGCATTCTTTGGGAGTTTTATGTGCAGCACATAAAAATATCCATTGCTCTGTAGCAGTCATTTGAGTGCATGTATCTGGGTAACATTCAGCCTGTAATCTGACTGCCAGACCATTTAGTTCCATGCAAAATTGTCTGTAAAAAAGAAGTACAAATGGTCTAACAAATTCAGTTAAAATACACCAATTTGTATGTTAAACCTTATGTGCGCCAACTTATGTAGTGGACGAGCATTAACTCAAAAAAAGTACTTATATATATTTTATAGGTGGAGGCTGTTTAAACTTAAGTCACACTATTGATTTATTTAGCAATTATTATTAGCAAACATAATCCATAGCTCCAAATGTTAACCGGTTTTATTGTTCTTAATTCGATTTATTTCGAGAGATTTATAGAGATTAGAGATAAATATCCTTGGATCTACCTACAGCGCTTGCCAGAAGTACTGGATAAATTAAATGAAATTGTATGGTCTAATTTTTGTAAAAACACTTTGACCTGTATATTTCTTCTTTGAATTGAGAATTTGTTAATGGAAATTGTGAGAGGTTCAAAAACTGAGCCTCAGTGCTCATATCTTGATTCAATTTCAATACTTTTCTGTTCCATCATTTTTAAATGGATCAGATGTTCACTGCTACTATTATTATTACCTTAAATGTTCGTACTTCCAAACTCCTTCCTCCTGATTCTCAGGAATCCGTAATATTAAGTCAATGTTTGAGGGATCTTTTCGAATCAGCTGCTGAATATACTGCTGTACCTCCAGGGTGCTGTCCATTTCCTTCAAGGTTTCATCTGGCCAACGGCAAAAGTCCTGAATATGAACAAAATATTATTATTGCAAATTACTCATTAAGTTGTCGAAGAAAATGAAAATTGGTAGCAACAGAGACAAGTATCTTATCTCTGGTAGCAATTCTTACTACTGTAGTTTGGAATTTAAATTTTGAAGATAAAAATACATGTTGGCAATTTGCACTTGATTCTAAACAGTAATCACAATATCGAACCTTCGCTTTAGTTCCAGGACGATTTCTCCGTAAAATTCTGGCTCCCTCAGCCATCTTCATTATCCTTGTGAACACAAAAATTACTAATATAATAATAATAACAAACAAACAGCTGTGTGTCAAAAGCACGGAGCTTCCACCCTCTCAGTGTGCTTGGAGCATGCAAGAGGAGAGAGACGTAATGATCATATATAAAAATCCGGCTAATTTCTATAATTTCGAATAGCTAAAGTGATATTTATACATTTATTATTAAATAAATAATTAAACTGATAATTAACTCTGAACAAACAACAACATTTCCTGGTATTTACAGTTTGTTTGCTTCCTCGATATTATATTTCAATAATGTCGAATAAAGATTTTTTCGACAACAAAAATAAATATAAAATAATAAAATATATACAAATTTTGAAAGGTGATGTGCGATTTAAATAGTAAATTCAGCAAGAAAATTCAATAATTTTATTATACGACTTCAGCCATTAATCCGACTTTTGCAGGATAAATTATCCGAAGGAATAATTGCGATAAAAACCGAGTGTTATTATAATGTACTTTATTCACGACTATTGTGTATTAAAATTGAGTCGTAATTGTATTGTATAATATTTGTGATTGTGACACACAGTTGAAACATATCATAGATACTTTAACCGACAAGGAAAATATGTAAAATGTATTATTTTTCAGCTAAACAGACATTTTCAAATGCAATAAAAAAAGTTTAATTTTTGGATTATTTATTGGGAAACTTAGAAACAAAACGCTTGATATTCTCGTATTTGAAATACAACCGTTATATGACTGTGCAATAGGGAATAATCATAATTCTTTTGATTATTCCTTTTGGATTAATAACTTTTATTACACTTGACTACACACGTTTATAATGAGTCTGATATTGGACTTTTTATATTATTTTCCCCCAGATTTTATTATCAACTAATTGAAAAAAATAAGTTTCGTTTAAAAATACGACTATCAAAACTAGATCTTGTGAGTAACATTGACTTGCATAAAAATCTTCCAAAAAAATGTTGATCCACAGTTACGTTTCTCGTCCACTCAAAAGAAAAGAAAATATAATAAGATGAATAAAAAGCCAAATAAAAACCTCAATCACTAATATCCTAAGTGGCAAATTAGAAGAATGTATTTCAGACAACTCGACTAATGACAATGGATATTTGTAGTTTAATATAATTTTTAATAATAACTATATAATTTTTATAAATAATTCATGTCCTTTTAGTTTTTCAAGTTAAAAATGCGTTTCAATTGTATGGCAATACATATATCGTGGGCTGAAAGCTAAAACTAACCTAAGTCTAAAATATCAATATTTGGTAAATGCACTTATTTGCCTCATAATTTGATCTTTTAATTTTAACTCTTAAAATAAATAAGTAATTTTTAAACCAACCAAACACAAATACGGCAATTTTGGACTTGTCACTTTTAGCTGTAAACCCACGATATGTTTTATGATTTTAGGAAATTCTTGTTTTAAATATAATTTATTTCAAAAAAATTTTCCTGGGTTTCAGTCAATTTTATTGTTTATTATTTAAAATGTCACAAATACGTTTCGGTGTTAAAAAACAAATTAAAAAGTACAGTCAGGATAATATACATAACAATGATTTAAATATAATTGTATTTCGATTTAACAGTGCGTGTTCAATTCAAAAATTCCCACCCCTTGAAATATGGTTTCAAGCTAATTCGGTTTAACCGAAAAACACGTTAACTTAGACATCTCATGAGACGTTTAAAACCAGCGTGCTTTGTATTTTATGTTTTACCCCCTTGTCTCATGTTTTGAATTGCTCAGCTTGTAGGTAAATCAATTTAAAGGAATTAAAACTCTGACCTATTAGCATTTAGAAAACTTTAATGAGTTGATACGTGCTAAATAGTCAAAAATATATTTTGAAATACAAATTACAACAAAAAAACAAGCAGAAGGTTTGGCTAAACAAAACTAGAAACTATTCTCGATTTTTTGTCGCATATTTGAAAATGTGTTGGCATAAGTTACGTTGCATGCGCCAATAATCCTATATCATGAGACTGAACATACAAAAGTACACGATATCAGCAGGACGAGAATAACGGGTTAACTCGAACGTATATTTGTCCCTTTCTAGGCAGCTTTTCAAGAAAATTCGGAAGCAAAGCTTCTTAACATCCAATTAATTTTATGCGTCTATAAATTATTTATTTTTGTTATGTGATGATGGACATGAAGTGTTGTTCTTAACAGTAAATGGTTGGAAACCTGATAATAAAAATATCAAAGTGGGAAAAAATCTAAAAAGGTTCGAAATAGTCTCAGCCCCTTCAGCTTACCCTAAAAACTATAATGTCAATTTGCGATGTTTGGTTTATGAGAAGAACCGTTTGCTTTCACTTTTTTTCTATTGTTGAAAATGATAAGCAGTTAACAAGTAATTTTTTAACATTAGGAGTCTGTTTTTTTCAGACTTTGTATGAACAGTTATTAAAATATTATCAAAATTCTATTTAATCTTCTTATCTTCTAAAGTAAGTCCTTTTCAGCGAGCAATGCAACTAAAATTAGATAACACATATTTCATAAATTAATAATTCCGGAAAAATTAAAAATTATTCTAGTGCCTGCAATTGTAATTTTTTACATCAAATTTCATATCTAAAAAACGGTTAGACCTAGGTATAGAATATTATAGATTAAATATATTTAAAATTTGGAATAGAATTCAAATTTCTAATATAGGCGGTGTTCCATTTAAAATGAGCAAGTACCTGCTTCCAGTATAACTGGAAGTGTGGCCATCATGAAAATATTTTAGATCGCTTGGCCCCCATGGCTTCGGTATACTGCCCAATTATCAAATTGTGTCAGTCGGTGGGGAATGTGGAAAGAGAAACATATTATCAATGGACATATAAGATATTGCACTGGAGACAGAGGGTAAGAAAAAAGTGTCGGAAGACCACAGGAACGATGGTTGAACGACATAAAAATGAAAACAGGAAGGTCTTGGTTTCAACTAGCCCAAGAGAGGCCTACGTCCAGTAGTGGACTGACACAGACTGAAGAAGGAAGGAAGGATCGTATAAATTTTACAAAGTCAATCTCAAATGTGTTTGATGCCAAATTTCGATGTCGTTTCTCAAAGTTTACTGTCCTTAAGGATGCTGTGAATTTTCAAAATAAACGACCAGTGTTGTGTCCGATAAAACTACCCGTCTTAACTCCACAACCCGGTTCGAAATAAAAAGCTAAAATTGCTTTACTACTTTAATGGACAGACAAAAACACTCCAAACATACGAACAACTGAACTCTACTATATTCACCAAAAAAGGGTGTGGTGTCAAAACAAAGGACCCGATCGCTAAGCGCATATGGGCCTTACCCTTCTTATGACCCTTAACCTACTCACCCACTAACGGGAATTTTAAAAAACAAAAAAAACGGTTGACTCGACAGAGGTGGAGGGCTGATTCTTAAGAGTCGTGAATCATAGAGGGCTCTAACAACCAGCGTGTTGAATATTACACGCAAAATTGATTGTTTCTGGAAAAGTGCATATTGTCGAAGAAAATGAAAATTACCGCAGCTGAACGGCTGATTGCTATGAAAGTCACACTCCGTATCAAGCAACTGAAGAAAGGATTTACTACTATTTATTACTGAAGAAAGGACTACATTCCACTGGAGGGTCTGGAGGCTAAATGTATGAATCATAAATAAGAACAAGTATGGATCTGGTATGAATCCTATATTTGTAATAGCAAATTCACATGCGCGCACTGTAGGTTATCATATGTTAATTTTCTTTGCTGAACTTGATTTTATTCAACATAAATACACACAACTATTACAAAATAGTATAAACATTAAACTAAAAACTACCACCAAATTCAGAAATAAAAATATATTACAAAACAACTTAAAGTAACTTGTTTTTGAAAAACAGACTAATTACAATTATTTAAATTATAGCTTAAAAAAACTAGTCGAGATATTTTATCGGTTTTCAATATCTCCCGTTTTGCACTAACTATCTGCCCTGCTTTGGAAAATATTCTGTCGCTCGGGACAGATGTAGCCATTATACATAGTCGCGTTTTCATAATTTGGTACAATTTTGGGTATATGTGCTTTCTTTGATGCCACCAGACAAAAGGATCTTGACTTACTCCTGAGGTATCCTTTCTAAGTAAAATGCTTTCCTCTAAATATTTATTTACTTCTTCAATAGCAGATGCTGTGGAATTGCTCGGCTTTAAGTGCTGTCGAACTTCTGCATCAAAGTCATTCCATAAAACATCAATGAAAATTTTTTCTAGTGTAATATTTTGGTCAACTGGTTCGCTTTTAATAATATTATCACATCTTTTATTTTCGACATTTCCATCAACCAGTTTAGTGTTGGCTACCTCTGTATATAAGTTTTCTACGGCTCGTTTGTACCCTTCCTCGTCTATAAACCCTAATTTTTTAAATCTGGGGTCCAAAATAGTTGCTTGAGCTATTAAACTGTTTCCTTGTATGTCTGGAAAGCGGTTATGTAGTTCAAACTTAAGTTTTTCTACCATATTTTTAATTTCGGGCTTAACTGTACTTAAATCAGTATAACTCAAATCTTTACTGATCTGCTTATAATAAAATATTATAGAAGAAGCATTAAGCTTTTGCTCTGAGCTTATGGCGAGTGTTACCAAATTGAAAATTTCCAGTACTTTTATCGCTTGTTCTGCTACAATCCATTCTTCATCACGAAGATGAGTGATCAGTTCAATATCATAATCTTGCTTGCTACGGGATAAGGTTTTTAAAACAGATAAGGTAAAGATAATGGCATTTTTCATCTGTAAAACTCTATATATCATATCGTAGGTAGAGTTCCATCGTGTTGGAACCTCATTTTTTAATTTTATTTCAGGCATGTCCATACCTAATGCAGAAGCTTGTAGTTGAGAAAGTGCATGGCTACTGCGTTTAAAATAGCCAACTATATTTTTTATTTTATCTACAACTTCTTTAATTTCACTCAAACCGGATTGAGCAATCCTATTTAAAGAATGAGCAAAACAACCCCAGTAACTCCATCCGCCAATACGAGCAGCTGCTTTCATATTTGCCTCATTATCTGACACAACGGCAACTATTTTATTAGTTAATTTCCATTCCTCTATGACTTCTCTCAGCTTATTGGATATATTTTCTGCAGTGTGCATTTTCGTATAAGATATACATCCCAACAAATCGGAAGACAAGAAGGTATTGTTGCTTTCCTCTACAATATAATTGGCGGTAACACTGTAAAAACTTTCATTTGTGCGGGATGTCCACCCGTCAATTGTTAGACATACTCCAAATGCTCTTTCCAAACGACTTTTAACTAAACCAAGTGTTTCATTGTAAAATTCTGGAATCATTAAATTTGAAACTGTTTTTCGCGTGGGAACTTCGTAATTAGGATTTAATAAATAAAGCAGGCGTTTAAATTCGTTATCCTCGACTATGCTGAACGGATGAAATTCCTTTGCAATCATGAAAACTAACTGTTTATCAATTTCTTTTTGTTCCACAATTGACAGAGGTTCTGGCATGGAACTTGTGGCTTGGAACTGCAATTTACCTCCTCCTGATGTTGACGAAGGATAAGCAGAATCTTCTGCTGCTTGTAACAATTGCTGAGAACTTGAACAATTTTCTTCTTTAATTGAGGCTTCTGATATTGTTTGTTTTCTGATTAGTTGAGTAGGATGCTTATGCCGTATATGACGGACAAGTGAGGATGTAGATTTATTTTTATTGATTGATAATTGTTGTCCACAATAGAGACATTTTACCTTGCCATTCGCCACTTTCGAAAAGTGAGTCCAAAGCTGACTTTTTTTCTTTTTCCGGCCCATATTAAATGTCCAGCCACGTTGTAACTGTTGATGAAAACTTGAACAATTGTCTACGCTAATTGGGGCTTCTGTTACGGTTTGTCTACTGATTGGTTGAGTAGGATGCTTCTTCTTTAAATGCCGGATAAGTGAGCATGTAGATTTATTTTTAACTGATAATTCTTGTCCACAATACAGACATGTTACTTTTCCCTCCGACTCTTTCGAAAAGTGATCCCAAATTGGACTTTTTTTCGGGGTCATCTTTAATGTCAAGCGACGTTGCAATTGTTGATGAGAATTTGAACCATTGTGTTCGTTAATTGGGGCTTCTATTACTGTTTGTCTACTAATTGGTTCAGTAGGATGCTTCTGATTTAAATGCCGGATAAGTGAGAATGTAGATTTATTTTTAACTGATAATTGTTCGCCACAATAGCGACATTTTACCTTGCCCTCCGACGCTTTCGAAAAATGAGTCCAAAACTGACTTGTTCGTGGGCTCATCTTAAATGCCAAGCAAAAATCAACTGAAACAGACATATGAAACTAAAATATATCTCAATTATGTTTACAATTATTCATACATACCTTTATTTTAGATGTCGATAACCAGAATTGAGTAACGAAAAGTAGCTCGTCCTCACAATACTTATCAACTGAAATTCTTATTTAGGTCTCGCGCCTAACGTTGCCAACACGAAGTTACTTTTTTTCAGCCCGAAATAATCCCAAATGATAAAAAACTACGTTATAAGCATGGGTAACAATGTGAATTTTTTGCAGGTGTTGAAACAATGACACCCATACGGCTTGTGTCAATACAATGCATAGATAAAAACATGTCAGCAATACAACGTGCCAGCGCAATTGTGTCACGAACGTCTAAATACTGATTACGCTCCGTGCGGTTGCCAAGTTGTAGTAATATTTTTCGTCAATTGCTGTGTCAAGCTGTGTTTGGCATAGTTTTGAAAGAAAAATAATTGTTTTACCGTTTTGGAGGAATATTTTCAGAAATTGTCGTTGGAGAATTATCAAATTTTTGGAAAAAAAACACTCTCGTATCATCGTATAGAAACTATAAAAAACAGGTAAAACTACTTTTCCTATTTGCAAATTGCAAATAAGTTAAAAAATGAGGTAGCTTTTTTTACACTTTTGGAACAATTTTTTAATGCAATATAAAAGGCAATTTTTTTAATTTTTTTTTCTTTAATTTTCCTTTTCTGGTACGCAGGAATGCCCGTCCATTGATCATATTTATTGACCGTAACTAGATTATTTTATTTAGTTTACGACAAAATAATTTAAATCAAAAATTTTATTCTCAGAATCTGAGCAGGTGCAAAAAGGATTATTTTTAAACTGCTTACTTTAGAAAAAAATTAGTTTTGCAAAAAATGCAACAATAAGTTATTTTTTTAGGGAAAAAACTATCAAGCCACCTTGTAAAAACTTTCTATTTTTAAGAAAAAGACAAACTAAAACCCGAAAGCATTCCACAAAACTTTATAATCGTTATTAAATATAACGCTTTTATCTGAATCTTTAACGTCCTGTAGATCTCAAAATTCAGTATACAATATTATTCAATATATTTTATTATATTTATTTATTTATATATATTATATTTATAGTTACTTATTATTTTTATTTTCCGTTTTGTTTTGATGTTTTAAAAAGCTGGTCGATAACAGTGCTACAGTAACAAAATTAGAAAAATCCTTCAAAAGTTACTTAAATAAAAAAAAATCTTTCTTGAAGTCTCCACACCCTTGGATATACCACTATAACGGATTGTCCACTTGACAGTTGGCGGCTGTTTACTTCTGTTTATTTTACTTGTTCATATAAAAAATGAAGATGGCTGAAGGAACTACAATTTTGCGAAGAAACAGACCAGGAACAAAGGCAAAGGTACATTTTACAAGCGATTTACTTTAAAATTAACACTGCCAGTTCTTTGCGCCAATTTGCATAATTGTATTTTGGCTATAACAATCGATTTCCAGTCATGTTCATGCATGGACACTTTATAATTAGGGAGTATGAACATTCTCAATTCTAATGCCTTGAATGTTTAGGACTTCTGCCGTTGGCCAGATGAGCCTTTGGAGAAGATGGAGAGTACTCTGGTTATCCCACAGTATATTCAACAGCTCATTCGCAAAGATCCCTCCAACATTGATTCGATTCTGAAGATTCCTGAAAACTATGAGCAGGGCGTCTGGAAGTATGAGCATTTAAGGTGATTGCATTGCTGATTTATCTGCAGAAGTTGAGGCATCGTTATCAGTTGCTTACATTCGTTCACCCATAGTTAAGTGAATATGCCAGAAACGGTGGCTTTGTGGAGATAGTAGTAGTAGTAAACATCTTTATTTCTAAAAAATGGCTATCGACCTATCGGTCTTTCTGCCCTTGTTTAGTACATGCAGTCTTAATTTAGATAAACAAATAAAGGTAAAAATTATCTTATACATAATATAAGATTATATTATATATATAAAATATAATTTTAATTCTGTCATACAAAGATCTTGGATTTATTGTCCGGTGGTCAGTTGCTATTGTAAGCGTTCGAGTAGCGTTGATGTAGGGAAACGGAAGCGGGATTGTCTGGTTGGTCTTGTAAGACAAAGGGGATTTAGTATGGTCCAGTTGTAGGGGTTGTTTGTCCATTTTGTCTGTAGATGTATGAGTCTTTCCGAAATCTTTGTCATGTTTGTGCGTTCGTAAAGTAGTTGGGTGGAGGGGTTGTGTAGTGGGTTTTGGGGGTGTCTTATTCGTATTATTAGTCTTAGTGCAATTTGTTCTGTTGTTTGTATATAACGTTTTGTCCTTTCTGTTCCGTTGGTCATGAGTATATGTCCATAGTCTAGCAAGGGTCTACAAATAGCTTTATATATTTTGGTGGCGGTATTTGTGCTTATTCCTCTGTCTTTGTAGGTTAGTGATCCGAAGTGTTTTGTTCTCTTTATTGTTTCTGTTCTGATCTTTTGATGGTGGGTAGATATATATTTTCCCATCAGTTTTGCAAGTCGCTGCTTTATTATGTACTCAAAGACTTTGCTAAATACTGGTAGTAATGTAATTGGTCTGTAATTGCTCGGTTGTGTATTGTCCAGTCCATTTTTCGGTATGGGGATTATTAAGCCGTTCTTCCATGTTTTTGGGATTCATTTGTTCAACTCAGCTAGGATCAGCCTGTGTGTTTCCTGAGTTAGGCCTTTCAGGAGTTTGCCTTTATTTTATCTTTTCCCTGTGCGGTGTTTCTGATAAGCGTAAGGGCTTCATCTTATTCTGTGTCTGTGATCAGTTTGTATGTATAGTTCGGTGAGCTGTTAAAATAGTTCAAGTACCAGTCGTTGATCAAGTTCCAGTTGTCATTGTCGAAGTTAGGGTTTGTCGATATGCTGAAGGCCCTTTGATAGTGTCTGGCGAACGCGTCAGCCTTCTTTGTCTGTGTAACGTTCTATTCCGTTTTCGTCAATTGTGTCAGTAGTGTTAGTTTTTTTGTATTGCGCTAGTTTCTTAATTTTTCGCCAGTATGTTTTGCCTTTGTCTTTTTGTATTTCTTTACATGTTTCTAGCCATTTGTCTTGTCGGTATTGTCCAATCAAGGTTTTAATGTTTCTGTTAAGTTGGTTCAGTGTCTTTTTTAGGTCGTTATTTTGAGTGTTTGTATATAGTCTCTACAGTTCTCTCTTTTGTTTTATGAGTCTCAGTATGAATTTGGGTAGTGTATGTCGGTAGAAAGCATTTTTTATTTCCGGGCTAAATTTTCCTATGGCTAGTGAAAGTTGTTGTTGTATGGTTTCTATTGAAATGGGCTGTGCTTGCGATTGAATGTAGTCATGTATATGTTGTTTCACTTTGTCTATGTCAGTCTTTGTTAGGTTTAACTTTTTCTCTATAGGAGGTGTACTGGAGGTAGGTTGCGTATGTTGTAAGTGTATGTTAAACGTAATAGCCAGGTGGTCGGATCCAAGTTCGTTGGTTAAGTTTATGTTGTTGATGGTGTTTGTTAAGTTTCTTGTGTGCAGTAGAACGTCTGGTTTGTGGAGATTTTAAATGTGGATTTACTTCTTCAGCAACAAAATACATCGAGTTTTATTGTGAAAGAATCTAAAACTGTTAGAAAGAAATCGCTCTTTTTGCATAGTAATATATTGATAAGCTTTGATCCTAATTTTGGAAGCTTCAAGTAGTTCGATTTAAGAACACAATTTTTGCTTGAAGAGCAAGTCAAAAAATATCTCTGAAGCTCATTTGTTCTCAATCTCAGTTTCTTCAATCTAATATCAGTGAAATTATGGCTCATCGCAATCTATGGGGCGTCGAGAACGTAAGGACGTAACGAGCAAATGTTTTCTTAAAAAAAATATACAGTCTTTACGATCTTCGGGCATCTGAAAACTGGGTTCAAAGTTTCAGGGTTTAGTAATTTGAAAAACCCCCGTTAAGTGCACTGATTGTGAGGTGAAGAGTTATTAAAATCGAACTTTTGAAACAATCGTTTTGTTTTTCAAAATTCCCGAATCTCAAAACAGCGTTCTAAAGATAAAGAGCTTTACGTTTCGAAATTCAAATAAGCCCTTAACTCAGATGAAGCGGCTCAAGGTTTGGAAAGCCAGTGAAACAATTTTTCTGAACAACCTTTTTAGACAGTTGAAAGGAAATCTTACTATAAGGCAAGCTGTATGTCGCTAATCGCATTACTGTTTGTTCACTTTTCTTCACCCTGCTGTGTACAATATTAAGAAAACGGTCCTTAAAATTGGAACGTCGCTAGTTGGGATAACTGTTAAAAATCTAATTGAATACTTCAGACAATTTTGCATGGAACTGAATGGTCTGGCTGTAAGACTACAGGGCGAGTGTCATCCAGATACCTGCACTCAAATGACTGCTACAGAACAATGGATATTTTTATGTGCTGCACATAAAACTCCTAAAGAATGTCCTGCAATAGATTACACTCGGCATACATTGGATGGAGCTGCATGCTTGCTAAATAGCAATAAGTATTTTCCAAGCAGGTAAATAGTGTGAAATACATACATTTGTTTGATTTCTCAAACGTAAGTTTATGTAGAAACTATTGGTAGTACAAACAGGTATCATAAATGGACTTGTTTACTGAAATTAAAATATTTTCATAACTTTTATATTTACATGTTCAAATATTAAAATATCAAGAAATTATTATGCTGATTATCTATCTCAGGACTGTTACAAACGTTCTTAAACCATTTTACTGCAGACCCCGTCAATTCGATTATTCCCATAACTAATTTTCACACGTCGCCTGTGGGTAAGCCTTCGCCAGATAAACCTTAATAATCGGTCGGTAAAGTAAAGTTTTATTTTTAATAATCAGTACAAGTGGGATAAAATGATAGCTCTCATGACTAGACTTGAACTTAGAGCTAAGCGTAATCAACAGTGTACGATTACTTTTTTGTACATTAAAAAATAACAGTGTACTAATAGCATTTGTAAAGCATTTATGGGGATTTAACTTTGTAGAGTTTCCATTAAAGCTACGTCCGTAGACAAACTTGGTTCAGTCTGCCGGCGAGTTTACCGAATATTTTCACACGCTTACTTCCACCACAGGCAAATATTTGATGAGTTTGAAAACGAGACGCATTTGTGCAAAAGATTCACCCAATTTGTAACCATATACAATTTGATGTCCAAGGACAATCTCATTGTGCCGATTCTGGAAGAAGATAGCACCCCTGGCGAGTCTGAAGCATAATACATACAAACCTATTTTTAATCCTTCTGGATGTTATAGTTATACAGAATCTCAGTTTTCATGTATAAAGCACCTTGATGTTTTTCATGAGGAATAATAGAAGATTGTTCCTCATGAAAATGCAGTTAGATTTCAGTGTTTTTACTTAAAGAGGTCTGAAAAACACGGTTCTGGAACGATAAGACAAATAGGTTGGTTAAGCCACACCATTTGATGTCCGTCGAGAATCACTTACATTCTAATATTTTTGAATGACTTATTGGAAATAAATATCTGATAATGTATAAGCAATCGACTATTAAACCAAAATATTTGAAAACGTGTGGAACGAAGTCCAAATACGATTAAGAAATATTGATTTAATAAAAAAAAAAAGAATTTCATAATGCCTTCAAAGTGTATTTTCATTTTAAATAGTTTTCAAAAACTGTACATGTAACAACAGAGCAAATTTTCGATGTCAGCAATACTCCTTTCATTGAAAATTATACAAACCACTGCTTCAGTTATGCTCAAAATAAGATTTTCCATAAAATTGTATGGTGTTTAGAGTTGAATTCTGTTCTGAATGATCTTATATGAATTAATTACACAATTCCATTTTCTGATAGTTTTAAGCAAGTCCCGAATATTTAGATACGTGATCCATTGTAAAATGAATTATAAATAATGTAAGGGATTAAATTATTTAGCCTTCATATTGCTTTTATTTCTATATTTCCTAGCCCTATGAAAATAATTAATCTATATTTTGCTCTAACTCTTTCCATTTTTGTTTCAGTTGATTCAATTTTTCGCGTTTTTGTTCATTGCTGCTTCGCTTTTTGCTTTCCAATCGTTTAGTCTGAGCTTCAACACTATTTTCCCCATTAATTGTGTTATCAAGTTTTGTTATTAGATGCTGCCTGGCTAGCTTCTTATTCTGTACTACTGACCTTGTTTCTTGACATTTTACTACAATTCCTAAAACAAAAGTCTACTTTAGTTAGAAGTTTTCTATTAGATATTAGTTTTGTAACGACGAACTACACTTGCGTGCATAGAAATCGGCCCACAGTAAACTTTTGACTTTAACTATATATATTTTTTAAACTATTCATTAGATCAGAAAAAGAAATATGCTGTTTGAAAGACAATTAAATATGCTTTAATGTGAGTATAAATTATTGTGAGTATCCTATGTTTAACATAGTGAAATTAATGCATTATGCAAATTAAGCTTTTTTATTATTAACATAAATAGGGTTATTGACAATGTAAAACTTAACACTTAATTTTTTAATTATGGGTATGACATCCTCTTTCCCTAATAATTTTTCTCATACGATTAGGCATAGATCTAATCAAGTTTCCTATTTCTTGAGGGATGTTAAACCACTCTTCTTCTACTGCAACAATAAGCTCTGTTATCGGGGTATGAAATCTAGCTCGAATTTTTCGTTTTAGCTCATCCCATAAGTGTTCGATCGGATTTAGGTCAGGACTGTATGCTGGCCAATCCATTATCCGAAAACCGACTTCTGCAATGTAATCTTGCACGATTCTTGCGGTGTGCGACCTGGCACAACTAAAAATTGTGCTCCAATGAAGTCGACGTAAGGTACCACATGAATTGCTAAAATCTCCTCCATATATCTAACAGCCGTTAAACCTCTTCTTCCGTGAACACGGTCGCCCCTACGAATGAACTCAGGGTCGGTTCGTGCTCCTATAGAAATTGCACCCCAGATCATACAGGAACCACCTCCATAAGCACTCCGCTCTTCAAAGCAGCAATCTGCAAATTGCTTTCTTGGTCTTCGGTACACTTTCCTTCTTCGGTCGCTACCATGGAGGCATATTCTGGTCTTATCTGAGAGCACAACAGATCCCCATAGTTCCAACGTTCAATTCATATGATCCCGTGCAAAACGCAGGCGTGCTTGCCGATGAGCTGGAGTAAGTTTGGTACCAATCGCAGGTGTTTTAGGGGTCACGTTATTTTCCTGCAGTCTTCGTCTTACCGTCCACTGACTAATAGCCACTCCTCACACCTCACGGAGCTGTCGTTGCACCTGAACGGCATTATGGTGTCGATTTCATAATGTTGACACAATAAAGCGGTCATCACGAGCGGTTGTAAATCGCCTTCTGCCTGTTCCAGGTCCCCTATGAAAGGATCCAGTCCAATTGTCTAGCAACAGCTCGCTAACTAAGTCCATTTTCGATTAAAGTAATAACTTGGCCGGCTTTTTGTGCTGTGGTATGCATTAAACTAACACACTTAAACACTATTGAGATTATGAAAAACGAAATAATATGCAAATTTCAGTTGCAAACGCAATAATTTTAATATTTGACAATTTTTTTATATTCGTTACAATCACCACATAAACACGTTTCCTTTGTTTACCGGTTGCTACGCATATAAACGATAAGCCTTCTTGATAAATTTATACTCACATTAAAGCATATTAAATTGTCTTTCAAACAGCATATTTCTCTTTTTGATCTGATGAATAGTTTTTTTTTTAAATATAGTTAAAATCAAAAGTTTACAGTGGGCCGATTTCTATGCACGCAAGTTTATTTTATGAGGTTTAATTCTTGACGTAGGCATTTTTTCAAAAGTATTAAAAATAGACCGCGGAAATCACCGTGATAGGGAAGAATCTTCGGTTACTTCACTTGGATATTTCTAACTCAGAATCTTGGATCAACATTTATTAATACACTGAACCGGTTCCGGAGCCGGGGGCAACTCCTAAATTGTTAGTATATTAATCTGCCACATTATTCTTTAAAATATTGGAAGTCTTAGAAGTTTTCATTCAGAATCATTTCCCCGATACTCTTCCTGGAACAATACAGTATTTCCGTAAAAATGTTTCAAATCGGCAGTACTTTTCTGGTGAAGTCAAAAGATTTTTAAATTGTATAATTAATCAAACATCTTATGTAGCTTTATTTTCGGGTTTGCTGTACTTTGCAGTGCCGGGATGAAGATTTTTTTGTGATCCAAAATTACTTTGGCACCTCGATTCTTCCCTCAGTTCCTCCTTTATCGAACAAGGGATACTTGTAGTCAGAATTCTGCATTTTTATTTACCGTGTTCCATTTTTTTAATCCCTCTGACTCTGATTTAATTGGTGCAAGTCAATAAGGTTTCAATTCAGGCACTTTTGATATTTACATTGGAAACAATTTGCTTGAACTTAAAAAAAACAGTTTTTTTTGTTACGCTCGCTTGATATCGAGTAAAATATGGAAAATTCAGTGACCAGTTGAATGTTAAGGTAGAAACAACTATACGCGTAAGTTGAATTTAAATTTAAATCTCTAAACAATAGATTCTAGTCTTTTCCCAGATATGTTTGTCCTGACTCATCACCTGAAAACCAATGTTCTTGATGTACTTTTTGATATGTGTGTGATTTGTATTTTAATATGTGTAATTTGGTGAAAGGTTTCTATTTAAATTGATGATAACTGTAAATGTAAAAATATATATTTTAGACAAACTGATGATGGTGGAGAAAGACACCGAAACGTATTTGTAACATTTTAAATAATAAACAATAAAATTGACTGAAACCCAGGAATGTTTTGGAGTGACTTAAAAAAAAAAGAAAAAGCTGAAATAGAAATGGTTTTATTTGACCGCAATCGAATTTAAGAAACAAGTCGAATTAGTTATAAATGTCTTACCAGTTGGAATATGTTTCAAGACTATGCAGCTAGAGGTTTTGTTGACTTTTTGCCCACCAGGTCCAGATCCCTTGACCTGTTTTTCTTCTAAATCTTGCTCGTTTAAAGCTGGCACTTGAGAATAATCTATATGCTTTTTAACGGAGAACAACCTAAAATTAACGCTACAAACCACTAGCCTGAATCGTTGAAACATTATTGCACTGTTCGTCTGAGCAGTAGAATAATACCCTTCTGAAAAACAAGGATATTGGTAATAAATAAATAATGCTTTGAATCTGAAAACTATTTAATTGGGGGGTAAAATTGTTACCTCAAATTTGAAATTTACATCAGCTTCATCGGTAATATTCTTGTGGGTTTTAAATTCTTTTCTGATGCGCTTGAAGAAATAAGTTTTGTCTGTATATTTGAGCTGTTCGCCGTATCTTAAAAGGTTTTTATAGAGCTTTAAAATCTCCCTTTGGGTCGGCAGAGACATGATTTACATTGAGGTTAAGTCACCATTGAGGTGTGTTCTGTACATGGTCTTGGACTGATAACAGAAAAAGCTGTTACATTAGGGTAGCTGATAACATAGAAAAAATAAAAATAAATATGTGAAAAATATATAAAAAAATGTTTATATTTTAGTTGTAACCTTCATGTTCTCATTAGTTCCTGGCTTTATTTTAATGAATTTTTACGAAATGAATAATGTAATGATAATTGCTTTCAATTTAAACATATATATCACATGTTCCATTGACTAAAATGTTGAAATAATTATTTTAATTAATTAACTAGATATTTAATTACTACAATCTAAATATAAATTATTAACATTAATGTTTCGTTATGTTCGTTGCTTGTCGTCATGTTTATTGCTAAGAAGTGTTGAAAGAAACCAAATAATATATATGTTCCAAAACAATTTTTCAACCAGGTTTCATTGAAATTATTTAAGAATTATAATTAATTTATATTAATTAATATTACAAATTAAGAATTATACATTGTAGAATACCCGTTTACCTGAACAATGTTGTCACATGTTGCAATTACCTATAACACAAGTCTTCGACGTTAACATAAAAGTCAATTAAAATAAATGTCATAACTTTGTTGTCTGCGTTTTGCGTCCATGACGATTGGCGTTCCTGTTTGATTTGTTGTATGTAGTGTGGAGATAGACTTTAATAAGCTTATTGATTGCAATTTATTAGAGATTATTTCCTTAGAACTTACTGAGCAATTGCCCCTTCAACTCATTCGCTTTCCACAGGTAAGATCCGGTTTTATTGGCTATGAGTTTGATGTTTGGAGGCACAACCTTACTTTTAGTTCCAAACAAATCAAATAATCAAACAAAGCATTTCCAGGCATTAAACATATTTCGAAATGAGTAAGAGGAGTAGCCCGGTTCCTGCTGTCGCAGATCCACCAGCCCCTGAAGAATATGTCGTAGAAAAAATCATAGATAGTCGAGTTAATGAACAGGGTGTCAAAGAGTACTTCCTCAAGTGGATAGGATACGACGACAAAGATAATACTTGGGAGCCTGAAGAGAATTTAGGTAAGAACGGCAAGTAGGACGTTTCGGCTTTCTTCTCGGATATATTCTTGGCGTCGAACTAAATTATGCATGTTTGTGATATACGTTATCCAAACCGATGGTCGGCTAATTTGTCTCACAACTGCAATATCTATTCTGTTAAGTATAATTGAAGCTAATACTAATGTATAATTATTGAAAGCAACTTACTGCCTAGTAAGACTGCTTTTAAGTGATCAACTGTCTAAATTGAAACATCTTAGCGTTACCAAACTACCAAGCAAAATGATGCCCAAAAACTATTGATTTTATAGCTTCAAAACACGGACTTCACTAACAGGTTTATTTAGTTTAATTAGTAATGATGAAATATCCCATTTTGAAATCATTTAACTTATTAATGTTAACATCAACAGAGCTTTTGCTTGTTACCTTGCTTATCAAGAATGTTTTATCTATTCCATTACTGGCTTATTGCTGAACGTTTTTTTACAAAACTGCACGTATGAAGATTACATTTTTCAACAATAGCACACGTGATTTTCACTCTTTATACGTATACTTGGCATATTTTTTACATGGGTGGGTATTATGTGTATCTTGACTGTTAATTAATTGTGTTTCAACTTATAGTAACTTTAATTTGGCGTCAACGTTCAGCAATATAGGCAGCAAGCAGCCGTGGTAAAACACGGCATTCAATAGCAGTGACATATTCAATAGCAGTGACCAAATAAAATAAAATTATCATTTGAAGTGATCACATGCTTAAAAAACTCAGTTTTGTCAACTTAACACGTGTGCACTAACTTTTCCTATCCATGTAAATCAAAGAATAATAAAATATGTATGTATGAGTATATATTTTTATAAGATAAACGATACCTGGTAAGGTACAAAGTAAATAAGGCCAAATTGTTTTACTGGTTTTTTTATGGAAGCTTGTCTCGTTTTAATCAGATATCAAATGTATGTGATTCTACCAATTATTATTTGAATAGGAAAACTATTTTTAAAGTCTCTGAGGCCCCTGAGCTCCGTTGCAAAAAAAAAAACGGATAAAACATTTATAGGAACTTCCCATGCTGCTAGTAGCATTTTTCTGTTTTATATCAAATCGAGAGATTGCCTGTTTTATATTGGGACACTCTTTTTATAATATTGTAAATAATTTTTGATATGGAAGAAGTCCATTTTTAATACATGTGTACTATACAGTGTGTCCAGTATAAAATGATGTACATGGGGATATTGGAAACCGTTAGAGTTACAGGGTGGACCAAATGGGGAAAAAGTTGCGCAATCAAGTGCCTATAAATAATCTGTCATCAACTTCTTTGAACTCGGAATAGCAACGGATATACAGGGAAAAAAAGAAAAAAGTGCGTTTTATAAAATTCTTTATAACGTGTTTATTATAAAAGATACAATAACGAAATTGCCCACTACCATAAAATCTTAATTTTGTTAATTTTAATTATTTATCTTGACCGAACATAAACATGTTATACATGGTTGAAGAGCATATTTAAAGGGGAATTTAAAAATGCAGAAATTCAATATGGCGCCCATAAGAAAAACAAAAGTTCACTTCGGCCTCATTGAACATAGTGGGCCTAGATTATTTTTTACTTTATTTTCAAATTCACGCTCATTTCTTACCCCCACCCTGAAAATTTCGTTATTGTATCTTTTATAATAAATACGATATAAAGGATTTTATAAAACGCACTTTTTCTTTTTTTTCCTGTATATCCGTTGCTATTCCGAGTTCAAAGAAGTTGTTGACAGATTATTTATAGGCACTTGATTGCGCAACTTTTTTCCCATTTGGTCCACTCCGTATCTTTAACGGGTTCCAATATCCCTATGTACATCATTTTATACTGGACACACTGTATATAGAAAAACTTGTTATATCATAGAAAACTGAATTTAAAGTTAAATAATTAATAATGAGTGGTTGCTCTTATAGGTAACATTACAATCCAAATTCTTAATCTTCAGTTAAAGAAAAACGATGCTCCTTTCGCATATTTCATACTAACATTACTATTTCTGATGTTCTCTGCATAAATTAAAGCCTTGTTGGTTCAAATTACAAGTTAACGAAATTGCGCTTCATTTCAATCACAAATTTCTGAACTCTAAATGCTCTGTTTATTATGGCATGAAAACAAAAATGTTTTCATGATGTTCATTACGTGAATTAATCATTTTTAGTAGTTCCTGTTCACAATCTACATTATTACGTCAATTTAATTAATTTTTTATTTGAATTTCAGATTGTCCCGGATTGATTGCAGCTTTCGAAGCAGAGAGAGCGAAAAAAAAGGAATCCGATGTAAAAAAACGAAAATTAAGTTCAAGTAGCCAAGAAAAAGAAAATAAAAACTCAAAGCTTAGAAAAGACGACAAAAAATGTCTTGGTTTTGATCGAGGCCTTGAACCCGATACAATTATTGGGGCAACTGATAGTCCAGGTAATATGTTCTCTTTGTTCCCTTAAAAACGGGTTACATGTTAATTAGGAAACACCTAATGACGAATGTGTTTTTTTAATTGCGTACATAATTTTCTTATAACTGCTTCTATGTTAGACTATGAAGGCTTTCACGGCGGGTCAAATCACATATAGAAATGTTTTTCGGGCTTTGAAGCCGTGGTCCATGGGAATTTCTTCCTGACGTTTCGTCCACAACTGCGGTGGACATTATCAAAGGCGATGAGGCAGTGAGCGAAGTGATCTCCCGTGCTTCCTGACTAAGACTGGTTCAACTACTGGATTCTTTGTCGTATTTATGCGGTCCGGCCGTGTGAGCTCATGCGTGAGGAGTGAGAGGCGCTTCAATGGTTTTGGCGTACACGCTGTTTGCCGCAAAATGCGTTTCCAATCTGGATTAAGGACCGTGACTTCTTCTTTCCTGTTAAAAGTGTTGTCATGTTTGAAGATCTCAATGACCTCTCTGGTTAGTCTCGGATAATACCGTTGAGATTGGTGCAAAATGTCCACTTCATCGAAACGTATTTGGTGGCCGTCTAGAAGTGCGTGTTCCGCTACTGCTGATTTTTCTGTTTGTCCTAATCTGCAACTTCTTTTATGCTCAGTGATCCTCGTGTTTACACTACGTTTTGTGGTGCCGATATATGCTCTGCCACAACTGCATGGAACCCTGTAGACTCCTGGTGCCGATAAAGAATCCCGTTTGTCCTTGGCCGATCTCGATATTGAGAGAGAATTTCCACCAGGCAACGCCAAACTGTTCGAACACTGCTTAACCACAACCTACTTTCAGTGGAAAAAGGAATTCTATGAACAGACGGATGGAGTAGCAAGGGGGCAGCCCCCTTAGTCCGGTGCTAGCCAACTACTTTATGGAGAAATTGGAGATGGACGCTTTGGACACAGCCGCGAGGAGGCCTAAGTGTTGGTTTCGATATGTTGATAACACTTTCGTTGTTTGGGGCCATGGTTTGGTTGAACTTAAAGACTTCCTGGGGCACCTCAACTCAAAAATACAGTTCACTATGGAAGTGCAGAAGGATGGGCGACTGCCATTTTTAGATGTCTTGGTAACCAGAATAACAGTAACAGTAGAGGTCGTCCTGAGGAAACAGATACGCATGATGAGCGTAAGGGTTGGGCTAGCCTCCCATACATACATGGAGTCACGGACAGGATCGACAGGATACTGGAGAAACACAGAGCGAAAACAGTCTTTAAACCAACTCGAACAATCCAACAGACTTTGAGATCGACCAAGGACAAACGGTTCTTAGTTGAAAATAAATATGTTCCAATACAATAGTAGTTGAACCAGTCTTAGTCAGAAAGCACGGGAGATCACTTCGCTCACTGCCTCATCGCCTTTGATAATGTCCACCGCAGTTGTGGACGAAACGTCAGGAAGAAATTCCCATGGACCAGGGCTTCAAAGCCCGAAAAACATTTCTATATGTGCTTCTATGTTTTTCAAAGAATAATAATAATTTGTTGCCAACTCAGAGCAACATTTAACTAAACTAAAACTTATAATATGATTGCTTTTACTGAATCTCAATCATCATCAAGTCTTGGAAGATCCACTGTTATTTATTTTGCTAAGATATGTACAATCTTGAATACAGTTATCAAATTTGCATCAGTATAATAGTTAATTGTGTTTGAATGTGGAGTAAGAAGCCAAATAAATTTTTATAATAACCTTTAATATCGCAGATAATAGAGTAAAATTAAATTAATCATTTTGGTTCAGGGCAATTGATGTTCTTAATGAAATGGCATGGTACTGATGAAGCAGATTTGGTACCAGCAAAACAGGCGAATATTAGATGCCCCCAGATCGTCATCAAGTTCTACGAAGGGCGCTTAAGATGGCATCCACCCGCCCAAGTTACAGGAGGCGATAATAAGGAGAATTAAGTGACATTT
Source organism: Dendroctonus valens (assembly GCA_024550625.1). Classification (NCBI taxonomy): domain Eukaryota; kingdom Metazoa; phylum Arthropoda; class Insecta; order Coleoptera; family Curculionidae; genus Dendroctonus; species Dendroctonus valens. Next base: position 762,553 of record JAJTJO010000090.1, on the reverse strand, counting down.
AATGGTAGCAATGATGTTTTAAGTTAGTTTATACAGAAGAAAATTTATTATCGCATTATTTTCTGAGGAAAACAAATTCAATCTGTTCTTGTTTTGTGAAATTTTCGATCGGAATTGAAACTTGAAAACCTTCCAATGCGAAGCTAATATTCTATTATGAATGGTCACTTATCAACCATTATAGTCAGTGGATTGATCTGAAAATGCAGTTTTTGAAAATTAATGACGGTGTGAGATGTGACTATGACCGCATGTCAGATATGTGGAATAGTGTTATTCTTTTTGCACGTTTATAAAATCGGATTTTAGTGTTTTAACCAATTTAAGTTTGATGAATTTTTGCTACATTCTATGTACTAGAAATGTATAAGACATCGATCTATGTTTGCTAAATCTCATTAATTATTGTCTTCATTGGAACCGACCCAAATCGACCCCATATAAGTAAGTTCATGGTACGTTTGTTCGTGATTATATTATGATTTTCAGAAGATGTACTGGCACTTTAAAATAGCCCTGTATTTTGATGACTAATAAAACTCTTTTTGGTTGACTGAATTTGGCGAGCTTTATTTTTTGGCTGAAGAAATGCTTCAGATAGATCAAAATAGTTATAGATGAAGCAAACCAATCTCGTGAGATGATTACGTTTTCCGATATAATGGAATATAAAAAAGATGTGTTATTGACAGTAGAATTTGAAATTTTGAACAAATACTAACGAAAATGTTTCTTGAATATTTGTATTTAGCTAAAATGAGAAACAATATACAACTAAATCCTGTGAAAATTCGTAACTTATCCGAATATACAGAGAAACAGTTCAATCTTGTTCTAACGGTAAATATATAACAGTATTTACAAATTAGTTTATAAAGCCAATTTTAAAATGTAGAATTTAAAATAAGCCCACAATCAATTAAATACACAACTATTACCCCTCAAATCAGAAACAGGGGATGGAAAACTACGCAATTAATCAATTACTTATTTTTTATATTAGGCTTTTACATGTAGGATTCTTGCCATCTGTAAGTATTGTTGAATCTAAATCTAGTATTTATATTTCTGTTAACAAGTGATTGAAATAACGTGAATATCGAGTGTGCTTTATAAACATAAATATCAATAATTACTTCTTACATTTTAACATCTAAAAGGCCCTCTTACTAAATTATATAAAATTTACTTACGAATATATTATGTTATTTTAAAGAAAAACTTACTTATTTTACATTCTACATTGAAACAACTAGAGTTGTTTTACTCGCTTCCCCTGGCCAAATACCACTAGCCTATTCTTAGTGTCTTTATTCCTTAATTTAGCGCAAGCACTTTCTTAGCATCACAGTAGTACTGTAGATCTATTCTAGACAAGACGAAGTCAAAGAATTTATTCAAAGTAGATGGGTAAAGAAGGCAAACGTAAATGAAAGCCTACGAAATTACCTGGTTATATCACTCAACAATGTTTTCAACCCCTGTGTCGTTCTGACCGTCCCCTTCCTCTCGTTTCATGTTCTGAATTTGGTTTTCGGGACTTCGATCTGTTGGCGACGTGGTACCTAAACACGTCTTTTATAGTTCAAGTTCCATCAAAAAAGTACTTTTTGGATGCAAAACCAGTGTTACGTTAACGAAGTGTATTTAAATCGGTCACATCATTATTTGCATTTTGTTGAAAACCGTTTCGAATCCGAATCTCGGTAACACCTTTTTGGGCTTTCAAATTCATTTAACAAACTCTGTTTTTATCGGTACAAAACTAGATATTATCACCTGACTTGAAAGCCGAAACACCGCGAATAAAACGAGGCACTTATAAAAAATAACTGATATTTGGGCATATTTAATTTATAGAACTTACCTTGATCAAATGGATCTGGAACGGAATCATTCAACTTATCTTCCGACTGGGACCTATACCAAATGAAAATATTTGCTTTAGCATTTGTTTGACAAGTGACGAAAATCTAATTGAGACAAACCTAAGAAAATCTTCTTTAACAGGTGCAGCATCAGCTTGTTGGCCATTTTCATGACTCAGATTATTAGATTTGTTCTCTTCTTGATCGGGATCATCATTCTGGTGCCCATAGATAGCAGCAGTATTTTCCAAGTTCTGGGTTCCAGCCATTATTGCTGGAGACTGGATGTTTGGCTTTCTGACTTTATCTCCTGCAAGCAATCAAATATTTTCGAATTTCTAAAAATTTAAAAAAACAAACCTCGTCTCCATAAGGTAATCTCCTGTTGTTTGAAGTATCTTCTGTCTTCTGTGTCCATTAGAACCAAATTTAAAAAGTATCTGACAGAAAATTTTTTGTTCACATCCCTCATGGTAGGGGTTAAATCGTAATCGGCCAAAAATACCCTAATGGGAATACTTTCTCCTGAAAAAAAAATGTTTCCATATTATCTACTTTTAGGGGAAATTCATTTATTTACATGATCTATATCTACATAAAACTGTTTTATCTATTATATCTGTTTACACAATTGTACATGTTATCAATATTCATTGTATTTCACGCATGTATTTTAATACGTGCTACAGCAGTAACGTTATGAGAGGCATATTTCTATAAGATCTAAATAAAGGGAAGGAAAAAGCTTTCAAGAAGCTGTTTGCATTGAATATTTACCTTTAACTGGAGCTCCGTCCATTATTTCGTATTTTGCAATAGTAACAGTGTCCGTATAGTTATGAGGTCCAGATCCAGTGGTTTCCCTTTTGATAATAGCAATTTCCATGTGCTTGATTTTTATCCTCACTAATATAAAATAGATTTTTCCGACTATTACATCTTTCAAGTGATATCTGAAAGCAATTTCAAATATACAGACTTTGAATGGAAACTTTAGAAGCTTCATAATAAATCAAATTGAAAAACTATTTGTCTCTGAGTTTGGGCGCTTGTTAGGACAATAAATAATTGTTTCTCTAAAATTATAATAAGTAAGAATGTTGCGAGCCATACGTACTTAGATTTATTATATTCAAATTCAATATGTAAACAGTCTTCAATTCCCACCTCCATTTTGATTGAATTATTCATTTCTGGATAACAACACAGTGTATGTACGGCAATATCCAACTCCTTTACAATATCAGCCAACCGCCGAATTATAGTGACTCTCAGAAAGTATCTTAATCGTACATTACCGCCTAAAATGCATAGCATTGTCATACTTTTTGCCTTTTTAAAATTGTTTTAGCATATAACCTACCAGTATAGACCTCAAAAGGCTTTTCAACATTACTGAAATCGAATGAAAAACTCGTATGAGCAATCATTTCTCCAGGTCTGGCCAATTCTTTTACCAGAGAAATAAATTCATGGTGGTTTCCTCTATCATAAAACATTTCTATTTGCCCTATAAATTCTATTTTTATACCTTGATGTTCGAGCTTACTTCCTGGTTTTTTCAGGCTCACATTTACCTGAAACAACCATTGAGTTTTTGAAATAGTTAACGAAAGTTTTTCAAAACAGTTGACTATAAGACTTAATAGTCATAGACTATTAAAAAGTTAATAATATTCGTATATTGGAAATATATTACTAATGTTTATTGAGGAGGAAAAGTTACCTTTCCGGAAACAGTTTCTCCATCATAATACAACAACAGCCTCTCTTTTTTACCATCTTCAGTTTTTACTTCTGCAGTTTTGCGCGTTTCCTGCCCATCAAGGTAAAGGTCAATTTCGGCAGACTGACCAAAGCCAAAAAAACTCTGAAAATACAGTTTACAAATATTTAAAAATGTGCAGACCAACAATAAAAGCGAGCTAGTTTGTTTTCTTATATATTATTTTTTGATTCCTTCCAAAACTTCTATAGGAAGATCCTTTTATTAAGTAAAAAATCAGATATACATGGTGTCCGAAAATAATTGCAACACTTACTTGTCACGATTAAAAAAAAAATTAGACAACCCATGTTCGTTTTTACTTAATGAATATCTAACTTTTTTAGCTCAACCGGTTGTACGAAATTCTTTAAGTTTGGCACGCTGCAGATCATTGACAAGACTCTTTCAACAAAAAATTTCATTAGAAAGTTTTTTCCATTGATATATTACTTGCATTTTGGGTACTTTTTGAAAAAACACAATGTTTCCGAGCAAAATGACGAAATGTGATTGAATTCATATCGAGATTTGCATGAACTTGTACGTCTTAATAGTAGATGACCTGTTATTGCACTAAATTAATTCTTCTTTTGCCGAAAAACTCAAAACTATCTCAAACAGTAAGCCATATGGTATAAACGAAAACCACCGATTACTTAATTCACTTTAAAAAATAGGGGCCCAAATTTGTTTGCTCCGACTTATAAACATTCTGTATATAGAGATCAAGGATTTATAAACGGATCCAAACGCTTTCGAAAAAATGAAGAAAATAACAATAATAAGTCTTATTTTGGAATTTGTCCAAACAAACGAGATGCTATTTCTTATATCTTCACGACATAAACCAGTTTAATGCTGTACTTGTCACTAACCCGATATGAACGAGATAAATCTAAATTGCTTCGCTTACTATCACGACGTATAACATGTAACGTGTTTATAATAAACAAAGTCGCTTTTATTTAACGAGTTTAAATACTCAATCAGAAAGTGACGGTCAATATTCATATGAATGTCCTATGAAACACCATAACGGGATCATTGTCAATATTTTACAAAAAAACACGCAGCATTCGGAACTCCTTATATAAGCCACCATAATCAACTGGAAGTTCTTAAACAAAGAAACCATCATTCGTTGAGTGAAAAAAGTGAATTCAAAGCGATAACAAATCCTAAGATCTTGTATTATCCGTTTAAAATGCTAAGTCCATGAATCAGACGTAATTGTTGTTATTTATTGCACCGCATGATAGGGAATTTAAATATTTTAGCATTATGACTACTGTTTGATTCCAGAACGATAGCAACTTTTTCAAGAAAAGGTTGTTGCAACTAAGCTATTTTTGTTCTCGATTTCATCGATGGAATCATCTTTTGGCCAAGTTTACCTAACTAGTTTGAAGTTTTTGTTAAAAATATTTCTTTTGCATGCACTTCTGGTGTATTATCTAGCCCTCAACTACATTCAACAACAAAATGTTGCTAGTTTGTTTTAGAGCTCCAGACTTTAACTTTTTGAGGCGTTCGTAACAAAATTTCGCCTTTTCTTCGAGAGATGATGCAAGGCTTATAGAGGAGAAAAGACCGTGCAAAAATGAAAACTACTTATTTTTTTAGGATAGCTAATTTTTATTTTTCAACATCTTAAGCTCCTTTTGGACTAAAACACTTCGCCCAGCGATGCTCTGGTTTTTTGATCCCTTCCGAATAATAGGATTTGTCCAAGTCTGTAAAATAGGCATTCGCTTCTGCAATCACCTCCTCGTTTGAGTAAAATCTTTTTCCCAAAGCCATTTCTTTCTATGGGGGAACAAGTAATAGTAAGAGGGAGCCAAATCTGGAGAATAGGGGGGATGTGGAACGAGTTGGAACCCTACTTCCATCAGTTTTGCGGCCACAACTGCTGAGGTGTGGTTCTGGTGAGCTGGTGCGTTATCGTGATAGAAAATGACTTTTATGTGGGCCAATCGTAGATGTTTTTTTCTTGCAGCTCGGTTTGCCAACGGTCCAATAACCATACATAATATGCACCTGTAATAATTTTACCCTTTTCCAAATAATCAATGAAGATTAGTCTTCGTCTTTTTTGGTGAAGATTCCCCTTTGCTAACCCACTGCTTGCACTGTTCTCTGGTCTCGGCAGTGTAGTGGTGTATCCATGTTTCATCCACAGTCGCGAAACGACGCTTAAAGTACTGCGGATTCAGCTGCAACAGCTGCAATCCGCCCAAGCAATACCTCACCCGATTTCGTTTTTGATCAATCGCGGCACCCATCTTGAGAATAACTTTTTCATGCCCAAATGTTGGTGCAAGATATTATGTACAGGTTCATTCGAGATGCCCACACCACTAGCATCTCTTGCACCTTCACTCTTCTGTCATCTAGATCATCGTATCATGGATTCTATTAACTAATTTCCGGAGTAGTGGCCGAATACGTTCAGCGTCACTTGTGCCCATAAGGCCACTCCGAAAAATTTTAAACCACTTCTGTCAAGCTTCTCTTTAGTCTCCTGAGGCGATTTTCCTTTCATACAGTAATGTTTAACCGACACGCGAAATATTTTTCGTCCATGATTTGATAATCTCTCGACTTCTTCGATTAAAACGAACGACAAACACAAAGATATAAACCGATCTGGCTCAAACTTGGTGTGTGTTCTTCCAAGGGATGCTACTAACTGAAAATAAGTAACTTTCTCTAACTCTGCACGGGCTTTTCAAACCACCCTCGTAGAAGCTTGTGCTCCAGTAGCTGTCCGGACGTCCGAGGAGTTTCTACAATGACGGGATAAAAAGTTCCCAAACCGATCGGAAAAATGTATTTGTAGGGCGGGAATTATGTAGCAAAACAGTATGTCTTTAAATATTGAGAAATAACACACAAAAATTAAAAAACTAAATCAGTCCCGTATTTGTTTTTCATACACCCTCGTAAGTTTGATTTGTAACTTTAATTCGGAATATCCCGCAAAGATAAAATTAATTTCAAAATGTGGCCCGTTTAAATTGTTTTTTCCTGTGCATTTTCTGCGTATCCCGAAATGCAAAAAAGTACCTTAAAATGGACTAGTTGCGTTAACTAAGCGTTATCGCATTAAAAAAGACATCAAACCTTCTCCATTACTACTACATTTATATAATGTTTTATTAACTTCCATGGCAATTGATAAGCATGGAATAAATAGAGCAAACAAGTGAATTCTTCATGAAATTTCTACAACTGCATATAATTTAAAATTGTTTAATTAGTGATAAGCTGCTTGATAAAAAAAAATAAACAGAATTTATAATAAATCGTGCTGGTTATCATTGCAAACGATGCCACCTGATCTATATTATATATATTGCAGGAAACATGGTATAAAATTAAACAAGAGGTCTTACATATTGATCCTCTAATTACCAGATGAATATTATAGGTATTTCCGACCTACGTCATCTAGGTATAATTCTAAAAGTAATTACTTCATATACACACAATTCTAAAAACAATTAGTTGATAGCTGCGTAATTGGATCAATTTTCAGTAATGAATGAAGGCATTAATAAGTGGGCTATCAATACTAAACTAAAAGAGAATATACGCCTACCATTTCTGATAAAACTTACCATCCTTATATCCAAAGACTACCAGTTCGGTTTAATACTCGACAACTGAAATAGTTTAAAAAATACAAGTAATAAATGGCTGTTAAATAGAGGAAATAGGTCTAATAAGTATTAATTTTTGATGTCACACATATTCAAATGCAGCTCACATGCAAAGCACTTATATAGAGATCCAAAACTTACATTCACAGCAGGTTCTGGAAATGGTCAACACAAATTATAGACAATAACGGAATAATAAAGCTTTTAGTGCAATAATTCAATCAATCTTACAATGCAACGAACTGTAATGGGAGTTAACAATAATTAATAGAAATAAAAACATGAAACTTCAAGAATTTTTGTAGGTATGACATTGACGGCTGACAAATGCTATTGTCATCAACAGATGTCTTGTAGGCTACAGCCTTGAATGGACGTATACGGGATGCAAAAAAGAAAAAAGGAAAAAAAAAACATTTTTTTTTGCTTCAGATTAAGCTAATAAATACGAAAACCTGTAATAAATCAAAGTAATCGTTGCAAATATACGACTGCCAACATCCCGTTTCGCTAAAATATGAGTCTTCTTACTATTGAATAAATATAGATTTACTTAGATGAGACTTTAACATTTGGTAAAATCAATAAAAATAAACATTTTTGTCAGAGAATGTGGCCTTCTACGGTTGTTGTCAAATAAGGCCTTAAAGATTACTTTAAATTGGTGATGTTCCGGTTCCGGCATTTCCATCAGTAATCTGTCAAGTTAAAGTTTAAACTTTGAAAAGATAAAAGTTCCAGTTTTTCTATTAATTAACTGGGAGAAAAGCGATGGGGAAATCCGAAGCAATTCCCAAGCAAGGCAGATTTGTAATGTTCTTCAAAGGATTGTACCGTAACGAATTTAAATGGTGCGTAATTTATTGCATGTAAAAGTGAGGTTAGACGACATTGATTTTTTGCAGGGCCCTCGTGAAAAGTATTGGAATTTTCGCTCTCGGAGTAAGAATCGCACAAGAATGCCAAGGAATTGAACTTGTTCCATCACAAATTTAATCTCATCTTAGCTCTTATTAGACGTATTATGATATAGGATAAATTAAACGTGATTAAAATGGCACATTTTGTTTTCTTCACTAAAGTTCTGTTTTTCAAGTTATTTTTATGTTTTGTTATTGCTAAACAGGCTTATAGTGATCGTTCACCTCCTAATTTTGTTTATATCCTTACTGATGATCAAGACCTTATGCTAAATGGTTTGGTAAGTGTATTTCAAGATGCCTTAAGAACATGGTCTTTTGCCTCTTTTTGTGCTGAAACCGTTTTGTAATCCTATATATTGCAGGTTGCGATGAGAAAAACATTGAACCTTGTTGGGGACAAAGGAAAGTTTTTTGTTCATGCTGTAAGTATCTATTTATGCCAATTGCAAATGTTTTAGTACTGTACTAGTTTCTTCTAGCAACTGTAACTAGTTTCTTACAAAATTTAGTTGTTAAAGTATATACAAGTATTCGTTGAGTTCAGTCTTAAGATTGCATATCTATTGGGTATACAATAACTCTTTCTACGCATTTCTTCAGTCGATAAGATTCACACATTTTTATAAGTATATTTTCAGAATGTTTCTGGTAATGTTTGTTTTTTTTAACGCTTCTGTTATCTTGAAAAACACAACGTGGAACGAGATACAAAAACCCTTTGATCGAATTATTAGGTATGCACAACCCTTTAAGTCGCTTTTTTCGCTTAGTGAATTATACACAGGAGTGCTGCAAGGATTTGTTGCTATTTGTGTATAAAGTTTTTCACTCACTCACTTTTACACGTGTTGCATCAATTTTTTAATCGTTTTATACTGTTTAACAGATAAATATTTTTATATCTTCTTCTGAAACTCAGCCTTAATAAATATAGTGCAAAGTAGTTAATCGAATTTAGCCGGCATTTTTACATAAATATTTACATTATATGGCTATAACACACTTCTCTACTTTTTTTAGTGAATTTAAAACAATGAAAACTGGTACCATTTTATCTTTCTTGAATATTTTTCGTCTGCAGCGCAGACATATTTTCAATATTTTTCAATTAATTCATTAACGAAATATGCTGAGCGCAATGGTGAATTTTTTGTTGCAAACACTCAGGATAATTTAAAAAAAAATTGCTTTTTCCGGTTGATGTGAGTAAAATAATATCAAATAGTACTTGGGGGTTGTTTTAATGGAGTTTTCTATTTTGGGCCATAAAACTTAATAATAATAGAGGCCATAAAATTAGGTACAATTTGGTATTATAGATTAATGTTATTTTTTTGTTATTAAATTTAAATTGTTGTGTATATTTTCCTGACTGTACTTCAATTTATTTAATAAAATTTCTCCTGGGTTTCAGTCAATTTTGTTGTTTAATATCTATAATGTCACAATACTGAAACACAGGAGTGCACAATGACTGAAACCCAGGAGAAATTTTATTAAATAAATTAAATTTAAATTAATTTGTTGCCATTAAAATGTTTATATATCGCGCATGAGCCGCGCTTCCGCTCTTCATTAAAATATAGATGAGTCTTATTCGACACCAACTTTAAATAAAATCAATCTTCTGATTCATTCTCTGATATTACAAATATAAATCAATAGCAGAGCAGTCAGACATTTTTTATTAATGAAAACTTAAGTTAGATGGTTCTTTTGAGCCAAATGTACCATTTTGATCATGTGTTTATAGATTTGTATCGAACTACGGTTATAAACTTGCGTGCATAGAAATCGGCCCACTGTAAATTTTTGAATTTAACTATATTTTTAAAAAAGCTATTTATCAGATCAAAAAAAGAAATATGCTGTTTGAAAGACAATTTAATATGCTTTAATGTGAGTATAAATTTATCAAGAAGGCTTGTCGTTTATATGCGTAGCGACCGGTAAACAAAGAAAACGTGTTTATGTGGTGATTGTAACGAAAATAAAAAATTGTAAAATATTAAAATTATTGCGTTTGCAACTGAAATTTGCATATTAATTCGTTTTTCATAATCTCAGTAGTGTTTAAGTGTGTTTAATGCATACTACACCATAAAAAGCCGGCCAAGTTATTGCTTTAATCGAAAATGGACTTAGTCACCGAGCTGTTGCTAGACAATTGGACTGGATCCTTTCATAGGGGACCTGGAACAGGCGGAAAGGCAGGCGTTTTGCACGGGTCATCTGAATTGGACGTTGGAACAATGGGGATCAGTTCTGTTCTCAGATGAGACCAGAATATGCCTCCATGGTAGCGACCGAAGAAGGAAAGTGTACCGAAGGCCTAGAGAGCGATTTGCAGATTGCTGCTTTGAAGAGTGGAGTGCTTATGGAGGTGGTTCCTGTATGATCTGGGGTGCAATTTCTATAGGAGCACGAACCGACCCTGAATTCATTCGTAGGGGCGACCCTGTTCACGGAAGAAGAGGTTTAACGGCTGTTAGATATATGGAGGAGATTTTATCAATTCACTTGGTACCTTACGTCGACTACATTGGAGACGAATTTACATTTATGCATGACAATGCCAGGCCGCACACCGCAAGATCGTGCAAGATTACATTGCAGAAGTCGGTTTTCGGGTTATGGAGTGGCCAGCATACAGTCCTGACCTAAATCCGATCGAACACTTATGGGATGAGCTAAAACGAAGAATTCGAGCTAGACTTCATACCCTAAACTCGATCCCAGAGCGTATTGTTGCAGTAGAAGAAGAATGGTTTAACATCCTTCAAGAACCAATAGCAAACTTGATTAGATCTATGCCTAATCGTATGAGAGAAGCTATTATGGAAAGAGGAGGTCATAACCATTATTAAAAAATTGAGTGTTAAGTTTTAAATTGTCAATAACCCTATTAATGTCAATAATAAAAAACTTAGTTTGCTTAACGCATTAATTTCACTATGTTAAACATAGGATACTCACAATAATTTATACTCACATTAAAGCATAGTAAATTGTCTTTCAAACAGTATATTTCTTTTTTTGTTCTAATGAATAGTTTTAAAAAAATATAGTTAAAGTCAAAAGTTTACTGTGGGCCGATTTCTATGTACGCAAGTGTATAATAAATACATTATCTACTCAAAACTTAGCTGAAAATAATCATAGCAGAAGTATAAATATCTACTATATTAGCTAAAACTGAGCCAATCTATCTCCGTGCCGTACATTTTTTCGTCGTTTTAAATCATGTCGAAGATTGAGACAAAGTTTTTCTCAATGAAATTTGCGATCAGAAAGAATTTTTTTTGCGTTTATAATTCGTATTAAATTTTTAATGCAAGTCTGGAATATTTACTCTGTTATACTTTATGCAATATCTTTTGAGACTTTTGACAGTACACATTTGCAATTGCTACTGGTATCTGTTTCAAAACGGTTGATTTGATTGGACATTGTTCAATTTCCATTGGTCGTCTTATCATGTGATTTTAAAAGTAGACTTCTGCTAGTCTGAATCGTTTTTATTTTTCTATTGAACTGAAAGTATGAAAAAATTTTTAGTGCACTGTAGATTTTTTGTGGTTTTATTTTATAATTAGGCACATAATATGGCATTTTTGAAATCTTTTAAAACAGTTAATGAGAAAACAATAAATTTTGAGCAGACGCTAAACGAAAATTTATTTGTCGTGTGAATACATAATTTCACACGCGCCGTTCAAACAAATAAAAAAAATTTACTAGCTTGAAGATTTTTGTATTCTCTCAATAAACTCTGCATATACTTTACTACTATAAATGTGTCGGCGGCGTTTGTCCGACTTTCGCCGGAAATTAGCAGATTACTAAATAGCCCAAAGAAATTTTTGTCCAACTAGATTTAAATAAGTTTAAAGAAGAAACGTGAGAAATCCGAATTTTTCAATTGATGAGGAAATTGAACTTCACTTCGGGGCTAATTATTTGTCATTCCATTTATTTACAGTTTGTAAATACTCCAATTTGTTGCCCAAGTCGAAGCTCTATCTTAACTGGTAAATATCCGCACAATATTGGAGTATTTAATAACTCTTTGGCTGGAAATTGTTCGAGTGAATATTGGCAGAAACATCATGAACCTCATTCGATGGCAGCGATTTTAAAGCATAAGGCCAATTACACAACGTTTTATGGAGGCAAATATTTAAATCAGGTAAGTCGACGAACACAGGGTGTCCCAAAAATAACGCGCAACTACGTGAAACTGCATCAAAAATGAATGCCTCAACTTTAATATAGTAGCTTTAAGAAATCTATAAATTATCGGATATTTCAAGATGTTCAATCGTCTTAAATTGAATATGAATGAATTGTTAAATCATTTTTATTAATTGTTCTAAAACTTGCGACCATAATTTTTCATGTAGAATCACCCTTAGAATCCCTTGAGCATCATTTTGGACACCCTGTATACAAAGTGAGTCAATTTTAACAGAGTTTTGTAATTGGATAGAGCACCTTATTTTAGGATTAAGTTTGTCATATAAATATCTGTCGGTAAACGCTTGTTTTTTGCGATATAGAGTTGTCGCGGTTTTGTTTTTTATATAGCTCCTTTTTCGATTCAGCTTCGATAGCTTTTGCGACAACGTATTCAAACTTTTACTCCATATTACTACATTTTCCGGAATCGTTCGCGCTTAACCACTCAGATATTTTTTGTTTTATGTTTTATTTTATTGCATCCGAGAATTTTTTGGAAAACGTTAAAAAAAAACATTTTATTAGACAAAAACTAATTTTTTATCGATATTTTGAGAACTGGAATTTAAATTAAATTTACATATTTTCCTTCAGAAATTCTGCTGTTTTTGTATATAAAATGGACAAAACATTTTGTAGAAAATTGTAGATGAAAAATTATTCTATTTCTTCTGCCACCCCGTCATCAAAATTTGTTTTTGGAGCGCGGTTATCACATTTTAGAGAATAGAAAAATTTTAGAAGAAATATTGTCGGTATACCAGAGAAAATGGCATGTTCACTAACTTAACATTATTTTGGTTTTTTAAAATCTGCTATTTACGGCAGTAAATTGAATATTATTTTTCAGGAAAAAATGAATAACTCTAAAAATGTCTAAAAAATTATTATAAACTAATCCGATGTAAAATAATTGATTTATAATCATAAGCAAATTATGAAAATACTAATAACTCAAAACTAAACTATCGGTGAACTTGATCAGCTTCTCTTCTATTCTGATGTATCTTCTTTCGGTTAGGGTTAACATTCAGAATATCTTCTAGCGGAAGCAAACAGACAACATATTTTTATCCCTATATCAGAAAAAACAAATTTTTGCAATTAGTTTAAATTTAAATTGTCTATTTCCAATATTATGCTAGTAGTATAAAATCCTTATTTGTTATAACAAAAGGGCTATCAACCCATATCGGTCTTTCTGCACCCTAATATTATAATATATTGTCTAAATTAATGGTGTATATTTAAAAATTCAACAGCTCATGAGATTTGTTATTAATTAATAATAACAAAATTAATGCGGTTAATATTACCACACTAAACTATTATCAATTTACTTTAAAAACTTTTTACTTTGTTCTTATCTTTATTTATATATTTCTAGTATGGATCTAAATATGCCGGTGGAACGACCCATGTACCCAAAGGATATGACTGGTGGGTAGGATTGAAAGGAAATTCCAAATATTACAATTACACATTGTCCATTAACGGGACGAACTTACCGTTGAAAAATCTATATTTAACTGATTTATTGGTACGATGTTTGCTTTTTTATATTCAGTGGCAGCTTTTTACCATTTTCCAGCTTTTAAAACCCACACATGCTTAACACAGAATTTCTGATTTTTTGGTCACATTTTGCAAATTTTGTGCTATTTTAGGCTAATTATAGTTTAGCATTCTTAAATCAACGGTTTTTGGAAGATTCGCCGTTTTTTATGATGGTTGCACCTCCGGCTAGTCACTCGCCCTTTATTCCACCCAAACGTTACATAAACAGGTTCCTGGAGTTGGTGTTGTAAAGAATCCTTCATTTAATTACAGCTCACAAACGTAAGTTTTATATTATTATTATACAAGTTAATATTTTTTACGTCGGAGACGAATGAACTATAATTGAAGGCTCGGCTTTTAAGTATTTAAGAAAAGTAAAAACGAGTCTGATTAATTTGAATGTGCATTAAACACCTAAAGATAACCCTAACTTTATAAGATAATTATTTCTCTTTTAGAAACATTGGATTGTTAGATAATGCCTCCAAAACGCCTCCCGTCAAACATAACAATTTTAAAACCAAATCCAAAGAAGGTCGTTTGCAAACTCTGCTGGGCAGTTGATGATTTGGTTGAGCGAATTGTACTTCAACTAAAGAAAATGAAGGTTTTTCATAAAAACCTACTTCATTGTTAATTCAGATAACGGATTTCATATAGGTGTGTAGAATTGGTATAATCATGTTCATATAGTGTGAAGATCAAATATTTGTAGGCCAGTTTGGACAGCCGTGGGACAAACGCCAACACTATGAAGCCGATACGCGAGTTACTTTATTAATCAGTGGACCAGGAGTTGCAAAGAAAGTTTTAGAGTCATATCCGGTATCTGCTGTTGATATGGCCCCTACAATTTTAGGTAATATAATTCAATAACAAGTCGCTTCGGGTTTTTCATTACTTTTCCTTTTAGATTTGGCTGGAATCAAACCGCCTCACCACATGGACGGCAAACGCTTTAAAAAACAACTTTTAAACAAACGAAATAAAATCGGATTTAAATATGTTTTTATGGAGTATTGGGGGGAAGGTAATGAGAGAAACGGTTGAGAAGGTTTGCCCTTGGAGTTATGACGAAAATGTGATGGTGAGTTTTTCGGAGAAGACTCTTACTGGGATTCTAGTTGTTCTAATCATGAAATGCGAATAATTAACGGGAAGGTAATTTTTTTATTTAAATATATTTTTAAAGGAATGTAGCTCTAATCAGTGGTTGTTGTAAATGCCAGGATAGTCGAAACAACACTTATACCTGCATAATGGAGTTTCGCGAAGAGTACGTTTCAAATTTGCCGCTTTGATGACAATGAGGTAAGTTTTGTTTGTTTGTTCGATTTGATTCAAGTAAAAGGGATATAATCCAGTTGTCGGTATCAAGATATAGGGTGCTTAAATTTTGGGGCATTTTGCATTTAAAAATATGAATTCAGTTCTTGTAAAGGAAAAATGTCCGGTGTGGAAATACTATGTAAATACATAAAATCTACTAGCAGCAGTCCATAATCTTTATATCCATTTTCTAAATATCTTTCAGTCGGTAATAGATAAATCATCGGTATTTTCTATCGAATGGTTATTTCTTATTTCTTATAACCAAAAAATTGTTATTTAGGCACATTGTGTAAATAACTTCTGTAGTAATTTTCTGTTGCGTTTAGTTTTAACTTAAATGGAAAAGAAACTTTTGTTTTTTTTGCCTAAAGAAGGCAGCTTAAAATTCCCGGAAGCAAATCGATCTGAAACCGTCGTTTTCGATAATAATTGTTAACTTCAATCGTATATTACTCATAAAATATGATGAGTTCTTAAACTTCTGCTTATAGTTTAGATTCGTTTCCTGAATTATTCATTTCTAATAGTTGTGTTTTGGTGCAATGCTCAGTAAGTAATAACATAATAATACATGAGAACACAAAATTTCCTGTTTATGAGGATGCATTTCCTACCGTATTCTACTTTACAAAATCAGCAAACGTTTGCTGCGAAAATATTACTTTGGATGGTGTATAGACTTCGACGCACATTGGAACTGTACAAGTTACTATCCTACATTCATACATCACCTAAAGATACCGGATGAATCGGAAAAAAATCGAATTATTTGGTTTTGAAAACAATCGATTTAATTCTACTAACTTTTGCATGATTTCATATTCTCGCAGAAGAGAACGTGGTATATTTATTGATGTTGAAGGATTATGAGAATAATTTATTATGCAAATTTTGGTTAAATAATTCATTATACAGCGTATATATGTTCTTAACCATGTATATTATCGAAAAACTCTGGAACCCGTCGATTTATTTTTACGCGTTTTGAGAATTTGCAGTGTTATATGGGATTGCTCGTCTCTGGCAGTCGTGGCACACGTCAAATTTAAATATTTAAATGAAATACATACACACTTTATTCGACTTTTGAGTTCCACTTAAGATTATGAATATTTTTCATGTGCTTATTTTGATCTTCAGCTTATTCCTAGATATCACAATCTAAAGAATAATACGCAGCTAAATTTAAATGCTATTAGATAAAAACAACAATTTGGCAATATACGAAACGTAAAACAAATTCGTTTCGAACGTTCTCAAAAACGTGATCAGAAATTTTCATGTTTTATTACTACTTTTAATGTCTCTAAGTTCGACGGTTTGTTTTTGTTACTTTTTCTTTCAAACATCCTTATAAAAATTAATCTACGAGTGTCAAATCGGGTGACTGGGCTGGCCATTCTATATCTCCCGTTCTACTTATAATGGTAACAAAATCAAAGGCAATAGTTCGGTATTTTCTTCCCTACTAATAAATTCAAATAAAATTTCCATTATTTTGTTTTTTGTATTTTATCTGAAAAATAATTGTAGATCGAACTATGGAAAATATTCAAACGTTGTGGGACGCGCCGCGGCTTCTGGAACAATTCTGTATAATACTACGAATTCTCAAAACTTGTCAAAATGAAAATTAAAGTCGATCGATCTCAGCGTGTCTCGAAAACTTTAAGGACGTTCGATAATTTTAAATAATTCGAATAAAACGCATTTCGGTTACTTTAATTAGTAGTTCTCTGTGCTAATTTGGTAAGAGTGATATAACTGAGGCGCTCAATTTCTCCACGAAATCGATCGGTTTATACCAAAATTATCGCACCTTATTCTGAGCCAACTATTAAAAGTAAATAGAGAAACAAAAAATTAAATTTTATTAAATAAAGTGCAACACATGGAGTACATCTACAGAAATGACTTTTTACGTAGCGGTTTTCGCTATTTGAAACTCCCAATTTCTGTTTTATTGTTGAAGCCGACTGATGGTCTAAATAGGATCTAATTTGAGACTTACCTGATCTCATTTTAGCTTTATTTCTTTTCCATTTTTCAAATATTCTTTTAGTAAGTATTTGTTTACATTTCATAGACTCAAAGTTTCTTTTCTAATTGCAGATATTATTAATTACCGATTGAAGATATCGATCCGTTAAATGACTTATTTTTTAAGAGAAGAAACATTTTTTATTTTAAATCCCTTTTGCAATTTATCCGATTTTTAATGATTGTGTTGAGACATTATTGAATTTGAGTTAGATTACTACTAGCATTTCTTTAAATTGTATTATTAATAAAACCATGTAAAAAATTAAAAGCACTTTGCAGTTCTTTTTCAACTTTCTATTGTCCTACTTGGTCGTGAGTAATAACTTACGCAATTTGCGACAAACTGTAAACTGAACTTTTTTTTAAAGAATATTTACAAATATTTATTTTAATTGTTGTGTATATTTTCCTGACTGTACTTCAATTTATTTCAAAATTTCCTGAGTTTCAGTCAATTTTATTGTTTATTATTTAAAATGTTACAAATACGTTTCGGTGTCTTTATCCACTATCATCAGTTTGTCTAAAATATATATTTACAGTTATCATCAATTTAAATAGAAAACTTTCACCAAAATTCACATATTAAAATACAAATCACACACATATTAGAAAGTACAATTTGGGACCTTGGTCTTGGTTCTCAGGTGATGAGTCCCGAACATGTTTATCCCGACTCATCACCTGAGAACCAAGGTCCCAAATTGTACTTTTTAATATGTGTGTGATTTGAATTTTAATATGTTAATTTTGTGAAAGTTTTTTTTTTAAATTAAATTGATAATAAATGTAAAATGTATATTTTAGACAAACTGATGATGGTGGAGAAAGACACCGAAACGTATTTGTAACATTTTAAATAATAACAATAAAATTGACTGAAACCCAGGAAATTTTGAAATTTATTTTAATGTCCTTTCAGAATTTTTGCCTGATATCACTGCGTAATTTCTGAAAATATTATCTTTTTCAGCGGTTTGTCGAGGCCTATAATTTATCACTGGATCCATACGAACTGAAAAATGTATACCCCCAAATGAACACAAAGCTTATAAGGTTTTACAGCAATATTCTGAATAAGTTCAGAAAGTGTTCAGGGCGGTCTTGCAAGACTTTATGAAAATAGCTTAGTTCTAAACACGACTCACAACGAAAAACAATAAACTGGTGATAATTCGGTACAACTGTTGTCAATTTTAACGTCCTGCATAAAACATAATTTGCATCAGTTCTTTTACCGGTTAT
Organism: Dendroctonus valens; assembly: GCA_024550625.1. Classification (NCBI taxonomy): domain Eukaryota; kingdom Metazoa; phylum Arthropoda; class Insecta; order Coleoptera; family Curculionidae; genus Dendroctonus; species Dendroctonus valens. The sequence continues at coordinate 743,913 of JAJTJO010000090.1, read as the reverse complement.
TGCAAATTTTAATTTTTCTATGATTTATGTTTAATAACAATAGAATTCCAATAGCACTTTTTGATTTAAGATTCGTATTTTGAGGTAGCACTGAATAAGCAATAATTTCCTTTTTTGTTATTTAATGTCCAACCCTGTGAATTATAATTAATGTTTGATGGTTCAATTTTCTTATTTATTTTCTAAGTAATAATTTTGTTGACATGAACTAATCAATCGTAATCAACTCCTGTTTCCTACCATTTTTACAAATTAACTGTCAGTATTTTTGAAACTAACTATTTACTAGTATTATATGACGAAACTAATAAATATACTAACTTAATCGATTTTATACCTAAAAGTATTTAGTGGGATTATAGAGACTATAGTTCACACACCGTTTTACTTGCAAAGCAACGAACATTTAAAGGTTTGTGATTGTTAATTACTACATTGCAGTTTGCGCTTAACTGATTTATAGGGTTTTGATTGTTAAGTGTTTTGTGATGCGTCGAGCGCCAAAAAAGTATTAGTTAGTGAAGTATCTGCAATTGCAAGAATAATTCATTTTCTGTCCCGTTTTAGAGCTGATATGGAATCATTTAATTAATATTTTTGTTTACTTAAAATGAGTTATTTGATCCTACATGAATTATGAGCTTTCAAAAGTGTATAACACAATGCAGTGTATATTCAATAATGTACTTATTTATATCTGCTAAAGAAAGTACTTACGTAACATTGTTATTATTCACAAAAATCAAGTATTCATTCTTGCATCGTCAGAAGAGCTCGCCTGTAATTGTTTTGAGCCACTGTATAATCTCTATTATAAAATAGCTACAGCAGAATTAGTATTTTGAATTGTATTGCTTGAATATATTATAATATTGTATGAATTGTCATACATTCTTGCCAGTGTCGATTTTCAGTTTTTCAGTATTTTTGCATTTCTATACGAGCTAACAAGCCGTTTATCTACTAATTTAATATAATGAAGTGATTTAAATTTGTGATGCTCTACTTTCCTAATTTAAAATTATTTACTTGAAAGCCTTTAGGTTCTTTCTATGTTGTAATCGAAGTGTTGAGTTCACAATGGAATTAATCACATTTTAATAGACCCAAAAAAGTATATGTATTCTAACTATTCCATATTTTAAGCGGCATCAAAATGTATTAAAACTTCAGAATTGGATAATTTAGCATTTCTTTTTTATTAATTCCATAGTGAACCACACTTATAGACTTAGATTGTGATATGTAATCTAGTAAGTGTAGTAGCAAAAAGTATTTATGGATTATTGCATTTATAAAATCCGAATTAAATTATTGACATTACCTTAAGGAAATATCCTAATTCATTAATATGTTGTTAATTTGAAACCTTTGACAATAAAGCTGTGAAAAAAGTTTTGTTTTTATTTCCCAAACTAACTTAGATTTATAAGATTTCAACCTTTGCTCCGAATGTTTTTATCTTCTCCACCAAGTTTTCTTAGAGCTCAATTGTAAAATCCATCAGCTCAATACTAAAACCTTTAAGATGTACAGAGTGAGTTTTCTTTTTATTTTCTTTTGTTTATTCTTTAATAATTTACATATTGAAATTATAAAGTTTGATACGCGTACGATATGGCTATACAATAAAGTTGTTTTGTTTTAAAATGTTAAAAACATTAAACATTTTAATTTAAAATTTTCATATTAATAATTGAATTACCAAAATGCATATTTAATGTTTTTTTTCAATAATTTGTGAACAATGAGCCTTTTAAAAACACTCAGAAATGGCTTCTTATGTAGGTTTATATTACTTTCACGAATTTGAGAAAATAATCGATTTGTTGGCAATTCATAGTGATACTGGTAAGCTAAAAACTGAATTGTATGCATTTTTACAAAAATAAAAAATGAACAACTTAGCCACCCTGCAACCCAAAAATTGCGGTAAGGAATCGATGGAATAATATTCGCCCCGAAAGTTGGACAATCTGGAAGAGAATCAACCGGAAACTATTTTCAGCAGAACAAACTGCCTCAGAATCATGTGGCAAAACAAACTTACTTGGTATTGCAAATGGAATATTATGTATATTATAAGACATTTATATTCTTCTTCTTAATAGCATGTTCCATGCACACCAGTTCTTAATAAGCACCTACTATAGAATGTTTCAAAATTATTACTAAGTTAATCTCGCAAACACGTTAATGCTATTCAAATAATAACATTCAATGCCACCCTAGAAGAAATAAATGTAAATCAGACGTTTTATTTTGGTATTCAGAAATCTTTACAGACAGAATATACGCAAGTACTTTAGCAGCTTTAGCCAGTTCTAAATGGAAATTCCTAATCTTTATTGTGTTAGATTAGAGAGATAGGTCCACGGCAAAGAGGCTGTTTAAGCTTGATTGGCCATTCTATTTTCTTAAGATCTTTCTCAATTGGAGAACATTAAATTAATGACCTAATGTAAAAGGTGTACTATATTTAAAGTTTAAACTATTAAATTTAACTTATTCATTTTGCTTCGCAAAAGTCTTCGCAAACATATTTGTACTAACTAAAAATATTCTTGTTTGCCATAAAATGCAATATTTATCTTTTCAAAGCTTGTTGTATTTCTTCTAAGGTTTTTTCCTTTAGTTTCTTGGCACCCATCGGATAGTTAGAATCGTGCTCAGCCAACAACAAACACCGAAAACCAAAAATGGAGCATATAACCCCACGGTTAGCAGTTAAAAGGTGGAATAAATTGGTTATTACAACTACTGAAACGCCCCAAGCTATAATTAGGATGCAAATTCCTTTAAACTTGATACTGCTGAAAATAGTTCACTTAACATTAAAGTAGGAACCCACTCCAAGCCAAATGAGTATGTGAATACGAAGGAAATCATTCCGGCTAACGGGAACCAATTGATATTGTCGAGATTGGCAAATTGAAATTGGTCGATGAAGAAAAACCACTGCCATAGCTATGAGAACAGCACCCAGATGCGATCAAGGAATAAAAGTATGAAAGTTTTTCTTCCCCACTTATCGACCGAACTGCAACAAATCAAGTTCAAACTACAGACAAGGCTGCTGAAAATAATTGATGAAATTTGCGGGCTCCAAGTTACCACCAGCTTTCTGGAAGATCGTCTGCGAATAAGTAGCGAATACAGTTATCCCGCACAATTGCTGGGAAATACGTAGAAAGCAACCAGCCTTCAGGGCCTTTCGGTTACTATCAATCAGGAAAAGGTCTTTCCATTTGCCTCTTTCGGAAAGTTGTCGGTCTACATCAGCTTTCATACTTTGGAAATCTTGTTCAATGTTAGGCTTGCGTCGTAACCATCGAATACTTTTTTTTAGCAGCGTCAAATTTTCCATCTTTGATCAGCTGATAAGGAGATTCTGGAAGTGTGGCCAATAATGAGGCAAATACGACTAGAATGGCGATGCAGATGTAGGCTGTTGTTTGGACATTGAGGTAGCTTCCTGAAAATGAACGGTTTTGTAATATGTATATCGAAAAGCCGCACGAAAGTACCTATATTACTTTCATCCGAAAAAATGTTTCCCATTAGCTTCAAATTTTTATATACAGACTTTCGTTAAACGGACCTTCCACCTTTATTTATAGAGTATGCCTTTTAAATGTTTATTTAAACCACATACTCAATGAGTCAAAATAAGTTATTCAACTAATATTATCTTAGGTTTAAATTAAGTAGCCTGGGAACTACCGAACTCAGAAGTGCAATCAAAAACATTTTATCTACTGCAATTATGAACGCTCGATTACTGGTATGATTTGTGAGTAATTCTTGTTATCGGCTTCAGATTTTACACCTAATGTTAGTATTCCTTTGGTGTTGAAACCTTTGACAAGCACATTTCAATACACTAATTGAGATTTATGCGATATTCGAACAAGAAACAACCAAATTTATTATTTAACTAATAATTTTCACGAAAAATGCAAAAAATGTCCCTCGTTCGTCGATAAATAAAAATAATCTTCATGTAGATAATAATTTGGGTGAATCGAGCAGACTTTCAACAGTTTTTGGCTCTATTAAAAGTGTTGTAAAAACTTATTTGTGTTTCCCTAATTGGTGATTGTGATGATGGTCTTATATTCCCGTTTTACATAGTCTTATAATAACGTTATACATATAATATTATGGTTTTTTCATAGAAAGTTGGAATACTAGGACAGTGCCTGCCCGAAAGGGGTTGCAATGTTGGTACACCGACGGCTCACGGACGCCCAATATGGGATGGTTTGGGGCAGGCGTGTACCGGCAAGGCGTACAGGGGAACGTCCAGGGGAACGTTCACCGTACAGGGGAACGTCCTTTTCGCTGGGAAGCTGGACGACAAAGTTTCAGGCGGAATTATATGCAATCCTCGACGTTGCCACCGATAGGGAAGTTACAGAAGGACTAGAGGGAGTGACCGAGATCTACTCCGACAGATGGGCAGTAAACTGATCAGGATTGCTGGGATGCCCTGAACAAAGTGGCTAAACAGAGACAAGTAAACCTGGTTCTTCTGAGAGCCCAATAACTGCCGAACCTCACATAAGTAACCGACATGTAGCAAGAGCTCTAAGTGACTGAGCTCTTAGAGGCACGACAGAGATGTGGAGAAAGGCGGAAGGGTGTAGACAAGCCAAATAGTTGATTGGAACCCCAAGTAACGCCAAGGCAACATCCAAATGGTTGATGGCAAGGAGTCGCTGGGCCCTGAGAACTCTTCTTGGGGCCATGACAGGCCACTGTGGTTTGAACAGACACCTACACTTACTAGAAATTGGTGATAGCCCCGTATGTCGACAATGTGGAATGGCGTATTAGTAGTCTGCCATCCTTTGTCGCCTACTAGGAGGCGCCTCCTCGGGGCCTCGACATTCTCCCGCATCGAATTGTCTTCCTTGGAGTGGAGACGGATCCTTGCCTTTGTCAGGGAGACGAGACGCCTGGATGGCGAAGATCAGGAGTGGTAAGGTGGATATGGATGGAGGGGGAATGGCGAAACGGGCCTTTAAGTCCTACTCGCCGGGCCCATCCAGTCCCCCACAGAACTACTACTGCTCTATCAAGATATTATAATCGCACCCTGTTTAAAAAACTCAATAATCGCATCCCGTTATGAATTGATATGGTATAAAGTTTTCATTTAATTATTTGTCTCATTGCTATTTTATTGTCTGAAACTATTGCAGAAAGGATTGATTGTTTTACAATAAAGCAAACTTTTGAAAAATAAATATAAGCCTTGCAGCGCCCATAAATCACTCGCCTTATTTTCACTCTAATAAATATCTGGCCGGAATCTGTAAACACTTTTAACTAGTCATTATATACATATACCATATAATCAAATTTTACTTATCTTAAATTGATTGTTAGATTTATATTGATTCTTTATTAGTTTTAAGTTCTTGATCTTATCTCTTCAAACCTCAGTTTTTCTGAATAAACATTAGGAATCAATTTAATTTTAACTCAAAGCAATAGCGTAAGAGAGTTTATAATTATTTAAATCATAGAAAAAATCAACTATATTAATTTACTGATCTAATTAAGATTGATGGACGTGAATCCATCCATTATCATGTAGTTTCAATTACACATTTTGCTTTATAACTTTATTCGCTAATTAAACATGAAATCTATGATTTTATTTAATTATAAACATTTTAGGGAACTGATTGAATTTAATCTTTTTTTACCACATTTCCGTAATAATCTATGATTAATACAATTAAGTCATTTTATTAAAGGCTTTTTGGAGTAAATGAAACTGAAAACTGCCGAACTAGAAATAAAATCCTACGTTATTATTAGCGAACTATGCCATATTAGTGTCCAACTACTTTTAGAGATTCTACATAAAATAAAATGTCCTATTTCTTAGTCCTATATGTTATCTTTATAAATTATTACAACATCCATGATTTTTTTGGCAAAAACCAGTCACTTGAATTAAGAAACGATATCTTCTTCTTATTATTCCTGTTATATTAGGATTATATCCTGTTTTTCATCAACATCATAGCTTCAGTTGTGACGCTGAACTCTAGCTTTCATACCAGCGGGTTGGTGGTCGTCCCGGGGGTCTTTTTGAACGTGGTACTCCCTCTCTGGCAATTTTTGGCAGTCTGGTGTTATCCTATCCTGTCAACATGGTCTCTCCACTCTCGTCTCCTATTGCGAGACCATCTCACGACGTCTTGGATATCGCACTTAGTTCTTATGTCGTCGCTTCTTATATGGTCCAGTAGGCTACAGCCCACATAGATCTTAGTGTTCTCATTTCAGTTGTTCTTATAAGTCGTTTAGTTAGGGAATTTTCCGCTCTGGTTTAGACTGCATACGTTATCACAGGTCTAACACAGGTTTTGTATATTCTAGCTTTGCTCTCCACAGACATATATTTATTTCGCCATATTATGTCTGTCAAATATCCCGATATCAAGGCTGCTCTTGTTGTCCTGCGCTCTCACTTCTTCTTTTAGTATCTACTACTTGTTATGTTGACCCCAAGGTATTTGAACTGCATAACCTGTTCGACGCTCTTGTTGTAGAAGGCAAGCTTGCATCTGCGCCGTTCCCTTGATACCGTGAGGGACTGTGTCTTGGTTGTGGATATTTGCATGCTTAACCTGGACGCCATCCGTTCAAACTTATAAAGAAGCCTTTGCAAGTTGTCCTATCTTCCGCGATTAGCAAGTGGCGTCGGCATAGCATATCAACCTTTATTTCCTCATTACCTATTCGATACCTTCTGCCAACCTTTTTGATTCTGTAATAATTTCGTCCATTATGCATGTTAAATAATGCAAGAATTAAGCTGTCTCCCTGCATTATTCTCGGTTGATATGGGTACTTTCTCAGATGTTTGCCAACTAGTTGATCAAAGGATCAAAAACTGACTTAACTAAGTACACAGGAATTGGCCTCCCTAAGTGCAATCTTAAAACCTCTTTCGAAGATCTTTGAGGAAGAAGTAGCAGCTTGTGGATGTGGAACGGATCACTATTGAAGCAATATTCACCATCGGCAAATAACCGAAAGAAACGATATAAAAGTATTAAATAATAAGTGAACCCGTTTTAACACATTTTAGCTTACATTAATTTATTAAATTATAATTATACTTGTTCTTTTATACAATGGAAATATCACTTTTTCCTTCTCAGTTCCTAGTATTATTAAAAATTGATGGCATTTCAATCGATAAATTTGATTGAACTATAAATGCTTTTTATGATATTTTCGAAATAAACGACACTGAAAAAACGCAACTCAAAACAAATCCTACTTAATTTATAAAAAGACTGGAGTTGATGACTATATTTTTTAAATAAAGTAACATTTGCTGAAAATCTGTTCGATTCAGTTATTTATTTTGTTGCAAACAAATTTCTTTCTTGGGAGTTGAATCCCATTTAATCACTTAGAATACTAAAATATCTTCTATGTTTATTCTTTCTGAAATTGGAGTTGAATCCTAAAGTTTTTTTTACTTCAAAAGTTGTATTTAACTTAATTTTTGGGTTAATCCTTAGTTATTAATTCTTATTTCTAACTTGTATTTATCCCGGCTGATCAATTTTTTAATACTGAAATCTCTTGAATCACATTTGCATTATTGTACATATATTAGTAGTAGTAAACATCTTTATTTCTAAAAAAAGGCTATCGACCTATCGGTCTTTCTGCCCTTGTTTAATACATATAGTCTTAATCTAAATAAAAAACAAATATGAAAATTCTCTTATTCTAGGTTAACAATCTTATTAAATAAACTTTCCAATTCTAATGACAAGAAAAAATTATTTTATTGTCCAGTAGTCAGTTGCGTTTGTAAGTGTTCGGGTAGCGTTGATGTAGGGAAACGGAAGCGGGATTGTCTGGTTGGTCTTGTAAGACAAAGGGGATTCAGTATGGTCCAGTTGTAGGGGTTGTTTGTCCATTTTGTCTGTAGCTGTATGAGTCTTTCCGAGATCTTTGTCATGTTTGTGCGTTCGTATAGTAGTTGGGTGGGGGGTTGTGTAGTGGGTTTTGGGGCTGTCTTATTCGTGTCATTAGTCTTAGTGCAATTTGTTCTGTTGTTTGTATAAAACGTTTTGTTCTTTCTGTTCCGTTGGTCATGAGTATATGTCCATAGTCTAGCAAGGGTCTACAAATAGCCTTATATATTTTGGTGGCGGTGTTTGTGCTAATTCCTCTGTCTTTGTAGGTTAGTGATCGGAAGTGTTTTGTTCTCTTTATTGTTTCTGCCCTGATGTTTCGTATGTGTTTAGTGAATTTAAGTTTGTGGTCAATTGTGATTCCAACGTATTTTACGTCGTTTTTTGGTTGTGTCGTTTGGCCGTCTGCAGTTATTGTAGGGGAGTCAGCGTTGAGTCTGTGGTTTGTTTGCAGAAGTTGTTTTTTTGACGCGATTGGTGTTAGTCTCCATTTATAAAACCATGTCATTGTGTTGTTTGTTAGTGTTTGGAGTCTTTGAGCTGCTCTCTCAGTAGTTTTGTCATGTACAATAAGTGCCGTGTCGTCTGCGTATTGTAATATGTATGCCGATCTGTCGATTTGATTTTTGCCTGGTAAGTTGTAATTGAATATGTCATGGCAGTATATATTGTAGAGAAACGGTGAGAGCGGGGATCCTTGAGGGATCCCTTGCTCAGGGGAATACATATAGTATTAAACTATACTTCTAAGAAGTCCGAAATATATTTTTTGTGTGTGTTATAATAAAATTTTTGTGTGTTAATATAGCGGTTAGTAGACTTTACTTAAAATATTAAACTCATTTTAATTGGCGTTTTTAGCAAGTCATTTCGTAATAGTGTTAGTCGAGTTAACAAAAAACGTTTATTTTTAGCCGTGTTTGTCAAAAATCAAAATTGCTCATTTGTGAAAACTAGCAATTGTTTTAATTATGTTATGTATGTTAGATTTGAAACGTATATTTTTTCACCAGTTCAGATGCATGCACCATTTTTGAAATTAAAATTCTAAATTTCATTTTAATTACCTAATGGTCTTCCTGTGAATATTAAAACTCTTTTTATTCGCAGAATTATTATAGAACAACTGCCAAGGTTTGAACAATGAAAACATATAAAATAAAGACTAAAATTTTAAATAATGCTGTAACTTTTTTTCTAGAATTGGTAGTTTTAAAAATTAAAAAGTTTATTGAAATCTTCTATCGCTAACCTGCACATTAGCAAAGCTTGTAAGTTAGTGAAGTTGTAGTTTGTGTTCTTATAGCCAGTTTGAAATGTTTTAAATTTATAACTCATTTACACTTCAAATATTAAAATAAATATGGCTTTTAATGTATTAAGCATTGTTTAATTTTTGAATACATACCTGCCACATTTATAAAAAGATGTCCGCAGTAATGCATGAATAAAGGAAAATTTCCCCAGAAGCCTCTAATAGATGGAGAAATAATTTCGCCAACATAAGATGGAATACTGCAAAATGCTGCGGTATCACCAATGCCAGCAATAAATCTGGCTGCATAAATCTCGAATTTGCTCTTGGCGAAAATTGTTATTAGCCAACTGATTAGATAAGGAACTGTTAAAAAATATATCGCTTTTTTTCTTCCCAGGAAGTCGGCGATTTTGAAGTAAAATAAACTACATGTTATCATTCCTAAAAGAGTTGTGAATCAGTTTCAAATTCATGGTAGCCCTATAAGACTTACCTACTGGTTGGATTACTATAAAATATGATGCTTCTTCTTCTGAAATGTCATAGTTAACTTTATCCTGAGTGATGACCAAGCTAAAAGGTGAACTCCAAACGAAAGATGAATCCCATTCGAGAAAAGCCCTAAAGAAACTTGGCAAAATGCGGCGCAGCACTTAGCTTTCTGCTAATTATTATTGAATACACAACCTACCTACTAAAACTGCAAGGATTTGAGAATAAATTTTTTCCCTCGTTCTCAATTTTCTTAGTTCCATATTAATTGGCTATATTAACACACTATTCAGCATTATACGACCAATTATGTGAAAGGTATTGCTTTACTTTGAAAATGAGATAAGGTTTGTTAACTTTACTACGCCAATCACAGTAATTCTAAAACAATCACCTATTTATAATCAGAAATCATAACTTTCATTATACCGTTGTATTTTCCTTTATTTACATTAAGGATAGCGGAATGTTTGGAATATTTTCGACTGATTTTTGGGAATGTTTGCACATAAGTCTGCGAAACATTACATATGAATGCCAACTGACCACTTAGATTGTTGTTTATCATGATATATTTTCGTTCATCTATTTTAAATTAAGAAAATTACTCGACGTATGTCTGATATTTTTTGGGTGGCCTTGCAGAATTAGTTTGTTTAAATAGTTGTTCAAGTTGATTTATTTTCAGTCATTTATTTTTTCTCTTACATTTTGCTACTTTTCATCATATTTTTTATTGCTTTCTTTATTTTACCTAAGTGATTTTTATCCAAATTTCCTGCATTCTCCTGCATTCCCCATCAAACCATTCTTTCCGTTTAACACTTGGCTTTGTTCCTAGCGTGACATTTGCTGCGCTTTTCACAGCATCCTTGATATGTGTCCAAGAGTATTCCACTTCCTCTCGTTGTTCAATTGTTCTCAGTCGATTGCTTATATGGTTCGGGTATGCTTGTTTATGGATCGATTCCCGTATTTTTCCAATATCCCATCTTATTGTTGAAGCGGTATTTTCTTTTCTTGTACTCGATATTCGCTCTGTAACTTTAGCACGCACCAGGAAATGGCCAGTGTCTCCATCCAATGCTCTAAGACTTCTTAGGTCCATTATATTGTTCCCGTGTCTAGCATCAATCAAAATATGGCCAATCTGGTTTCTTGTAATTCCGTTATTTGACACCCATGTTTGTTTATGTATATTCTTATGATCAAACATAGTATACTTTACCATCATATTACTAGCTGCTGCCAGGCCACCCAGTCTCAACCCATTATCATTTGATATGTCATGAAGACTGTGATTTCCAACATGCGGTTTCAGGAAATCCTCATTACCAATTTTAGCGTTGATGTCACCACATACAGTAGAAGTCGGTCCTGTTTTGGTACGTTTGCAATTACTCCTTACAATTCACCGTACAAAGCATCCTTGTCGTCTTCATCATGTTCTTCGGTTGGTGCGTACGCCGATATGGAGAAATGGTTGTACCAATTGCCTTTAAAACGGATGTAACAAATGCGTTCACTTATTGATAAAAATGCTATAATAGAATCCACTAAACGATCTGCCACTACAAATCCCGTGCCGGACTCATGTTTTGTTGGCTGCCACTGTAGTAGACCACGGACCTGCTAATTCTTACACTTTCCGCACCTTACTTCCTGTATAGCTGTAATGGCCATTTTACTCTTTTCCAGTTGATCTATAGCGTATAGGGCTGCTCAAGGTCTATCTATATCAGCTTAATACATTCCATGTTCCTATATTCATATTCCGTTTTCGTTACTTGGGTCGTCTATGTTCTGTCCTATTCCGAGGTTGTTTTCCAGTTGCCATAATGGTGAGTTTTTTTACGAGAAGGTTTTGTTGTCCCCTCACTCAACCCTCCCCCTTTATCCGGGCTTGGGACCGGCAGTGATGGTTCCTGAGCTACTCAGTTCACCCAATTCCCTCCACTGGCGGAGTCAGTTCAGTACCTGGTTAAAGTTATTGGTGAAAAATGCTTAAACATACAAAAGGGGTCGAAATATTGTCATCAGGTTTTGCTTTGTTTTGAGCTTGCATCTTTAGAGTTGTTTTGTTCGAAAGCTCGACCTCTGAGAAGTCACAAATAAATTCTGTTCCACGTCGGCCTAAAAACTCGAAAGACTCACCAGTTTCAAGTCAGTACTGCTTTGGTACAACAAGTTAAATTTGAATATCGTTACGTATATTTTCCTGACTGTACTTTAATTCACTTCAAATTCAAAATATTCCTGGGTTTCAGTCAATTTTATTGTTTATTATTTAAAATATATTCTTTTTCCTGACTGTACTTTAATTCATTCCAATGTATTCCTGGGTTTTCAGTCAATTTTATTGTCACAATTATGGTGTTATGTGATGAGCCCTACTTTTCGTCCCGGGTCTACCTATTGGACTCGTCAGTAAGGCTTAGGTAGACCCTGCCTTATACGCCGGACACCGGTTATACGCGTTCGAACGTAAATGAACCGAGTCGACGTAGATCTTGTGCGGTGAGATGTTGGCAACCGTGTTGCCGATGCTGCCACTCGTTCCATTCTGCTTTTTGTTCCCAAGCATCTATCTTTGTATATTCTTTTTCCTGACTGTACTTTAATTCATTCCAATGTATTCCTGGGTTTTCAGTCAATTTTATTGTCACAATTATGGTGTTATGTGATGAGCCCTGCGTTTCGTCCCGGGTCTACCTATTGGACTCGTCAGTAAGGCTTAGGTAGACCCTGCCTTATACGCCGGACACCGGTTATACGCGTTCGGACGTAAATGAACGGAGTCGACGTAGATCTTGTGCGGTGAGATGTTGGCAACCCGTGTTGCCGATGCTGCCACTCGTTCCATTCTGCTTTTTGTTCCCAAGCATCTATCTTTGTATATTCTTTTTCCTGACTGTACTTTAATTCATTCCAATGTATTCCTGGGTTTTCAGTCAATTTTATTGTCACAATTATGGTGTTATGTGATGAGCCCTGCGTTTCGTCCCGGGTCTACCTATTGGACTCGTCAGTAAGGCTTAGGTAGACCCTGCCTTATACGCCGGACACCGGTTATACGCGTTCGAACGTAAATGAACCGAGTCGACGTAGATCTTGTGCGGTGAGATGTTGGCAACCCGTGTTGCCGATGCTGCCACTCGTTCCATTCTGCTTTTTGTTCCCAAGCATCTATCTTTGTATATCCTTTTTCCTGACTGTACTTTAATTCATTCCAATGTATTCCTGGGTTTTCAGTCAATTTTATTGTCACAATTATGGTGTTATGTGATGAGCCCTGCGTTTCGTCGTGGGTCTACCTATTGGACACGTCAGTAAGGCTTAGGTAGACCTGCCTTATACGCCGGACACCGGTTATACGCGTTCGAACGTAAATGAACCGAGTCGACGTAGATCTTGTGCGGTGAGATGTTGGCAACCCGTGTTGCCGATGCTGCCACTCGTTCCATTCTGCTTTTTGTTCCCAAGCATCTATCTTTGTATATTCTTTTTCCTGACTGTACTTTAATTCATTCCAATGTATTCCTGGGTTTTCAGTCAATTTTATTGTCACTAATTATGGTGTTATGTGATGAGCCCTGCGTTTCGTCCCGGGTCTACCTATTGGACTCGTCAGTAAGGCTTAGGTAGACCCTGCCTTATACGCCGGACATCGGTTATACGCGTTCGGACGTAAATGAACCGAGCCGGTGTAGATCTTGTGCGGTGAGATGTTGGCAACCCGTGTTGCCGATGCTGCCACTCGTTCCATTCTGCTTTTTTTCCCAAGCATCTATCTTTATATATTCTTTTTCCTGACTGTACTTTAATTCATTCCAATGTATTCCTGGGTTTTCAGTCAATTTTATTGTCACTAATTATGGTGTTATGTGATGAGCCCTGCGTTTCGTCTCGGGTTTACCTATTGGACTCGTCAGTAAGGCTTAGGTAGACCCTGCCTTATACGCCGGACATCGGTTATACGCGTTCGGACGTAAATGAACCGAGCCGGTGTAGATCTTGTGCGGTGAGATGTTGGCAACCCGTGTTGCCGATGCTGCCACTCGTTCCATTCTGCTTTTTTTTCCAAGCATCTATCTTTATATATTCTTTTTCCTGACTGTACTTTAATTCATTCCAATGTATTCCTGGGTTTTCAGTCAATTTTATTGTCACTAATTATGGTGTTATGTGATGAGCCCTGCGTTTCGTCCCGGGTCTACCTATTGGACTCGTCAGTAAGGCTTAGGTAGACCCTGCCTTATACGCCGGACATCGGTTATACGCGTTCGGACGTAAATGAACCGAGCCGGTGTAGATCTTGTGCGGTGAGATGTTGGCAACCCGTGTTGCCGATGCTGCCACTCGTTCCATTCTGCTTTTTTTCCCAAGCATCTATCTTTATATATTCTTTTTCCTGACTGTACTTTAATTCATTCCAATGTATTCCTGGGTTTTCAGTCAATTTTATTGTCACTAATTATGGTGTTATGTGATGAGCCCTGCGTTTCGTCTCGGGTCTACCTATTGGACTCGTCAGTAAGGCTTAGGTAGACCCTGCCTTATACGCCGGACATCGGTTATACGCGTTCGGACGTAAATGAACCGAGCCGGTGTAGATCTTGTGCGGTGAGATGTTGGCAACCCGTGTTGCCGATGCTGCCACTCGTTCCATTCTGCTTTTTTTTCCAAGCATCTATCTTTATATATTCTTTTTCCTGACTGTACTTTAATTCATTCCAATGTATTCCTGGGTTTTCAGTCAATTTTATTGTCACTAATTATGGTGTTATGTGATGAGCCCTGCGTTTCGTCCCGGGTCTACCTATTGGACTCGTCAGTAAGGCTCATCACATAACACCATAATTGTGACAATAAAATTGACTGAAAACCCAGGAATACATTGGAATGAATTAAAGTACAGTCAGGAAAAAGAATATACAAAGATAGATGCTTGGGAACAAAAAGCAGAATGGAACGAGTGGCAGCATCGGCAACACGGGTTGCCAACATCTCACCGCACAAGATCTACGTCGACTCGGTTCATTTACGTTCGAACGCGTATAACCGGTGTCCGGCGTATAAGGCAGGGTCTACCTAAGCCTTACTGACGAGTCCAATAGGTAGACCCGGACGAAACGCAGGGCTCATCACATAACACCATAATTGTGACAATAAAATTGACTGAAAACCCAGGAATACATTGGAATGAATTAGTTAAAATGTTACAAATACGTTTCGGTGTCTTTCTCCACTATCATCAGTTTGTCTAAAATATATATTTACAGTTATCATCAATTTAAATAGAAAACTTTCACATAATTCACATATTAAAATACAAATCACACACATATTAAAAAACTCGCTACTAAAAAAAACTATTAAAAAAATTACTATTAAAAAACTAAACACCTGATATTGAGGAATTGCAAAGCAATTCCTAGAATGCAAAGAAAAGGCGAAAGATAAACAGTTTTTTGTTTCGCTCGCTTGATATCGAGTAAAATATGGAAAATTCAGTGACTAGTCAAATGTGAAGGTAGAAACAACTATACGCGTAAGTTAAATTTAAATTTAAATCTCTAAACAATAGATTCTAGTCTTTTCCCAGACATTTTTGTCCTGACTCATCACCTGAAAACCAATGTTCTTGATGTACTTTTTAATATGTGTGTGATTTGTATTTTAATATGTGAATTATGTGAAAGTTTTCTATTTAAATTGATGATAACTGTAAATATATATTTTAGACAAACTGATGATGGTGGAGAAAAACACCGAAACGTATTTGTAACATTTTAAATAATAAACAATAAAATTGACTGAAACCTAGGAATATTTTGAATTTAAATTTGAATCTAAACGCCAATATTTCGCAACTTTTATAGTATGAACTTAAAACTTAAAATTAAATTTTCCGCTTAGTATTTTTATCTTTTCATTACACGGGATCATGTCAACCACCAGATTTGGGACACAGCTTATATTCTAGTTGGTAGTTGCAAAATCTAAAAAATCAACAAAAAAAAACTCTTATTGTTGTGTTGATTTCGAAAATCAAAATATATGTTCTAAAATAAAAAACTACCAGAAAACGTATTGCTACAAACATACAGGGGGAATAAATCAACTGGAAGATGTGATAATTTTTAAATGTTTACTCCCTAGGGAGTCCCATTTTTATTCTTACTTATATGAACATCACTGTTAAAACTCAAATTGTGATTCACTCACAAGAAAATGTGCCATATTTATTTCCCGAACTCACAATATTTTATTTTGATATTTTCGAATAGTTTGGGATACACTGATTTCAGTTCTTTAACAGTTCAATTAACAATTCCTAACACACTGTTTTCTGTAAAAACGAAACACACTCTCTTGTGCCGTGTGAAAACACGGCAAAATGTGTTCTTCGAATGAAAACTCAGCTAGTAAGTCATGCGTACCAAATATATTTTTAAGACACCAAACTTTTTAAAGGAAAATTGAAGCATTAACTCCAACTGTAGCTAGATCAAATTTTTTAACTAATTCCATACACTAATTTTGCCGAAACGCTAAAAAAATTTTTATATAATTAATTAAGTAATTTCATTGGTAATCATTACTGTATCAATTACACATTTAGTCTAGAAAACTTGAGAAACACCGTTCTTGATACAACTTAGTCATATTTGATCTATAAGACCGAAATAACCAACCCAAATGATAAACATTTTACCATCTGTTTTTGCCAAAGTTTAAATAAGCCTAAGTTCTTTAAGGATTTTTAGTAACACTCTGCAGAGGATCACTTTTAAGATATTTGTACAAATGTAGTTTATTTCGTGTATTTTTCTGTGTTAAATGATTCTAATTATGTGTCTGTATTTGTTTATAATTTTGATAGTAAGTATTATATTTGTCAATATTGTCCAATTTCTTTGGAATTTGAACGTATCGTATTTATATCTGAAGCTTGCTGTTTGCCTAAATATTTTCCTTCTAAATAAAAATAGAAGAGTTTGTCAGCAGCAGGGTAAACCACAATTTGAAGCATTCATATTAAATATATGCATTTCAGGGCTTTTTGAGTAGGTGAAATTGAATATATATTAAGTGCTACAAAAGTGGTGTGAAAGTTGAGACATGTTTTCTGTTCCAGTTTAATTTTATATGTGAAAGTGCCCAATTATCATTGTTTGATGTTAATGATAGCAGAGGCTCAGGTGAGTAACTCATATCTACAACAAATCATCTTTAGGTTTGTATTCCGTAAGGATAAAATCTAAATGAATAAACGTGTTGTTCATAAAAATGCATTTAGACGCCATTGTTTGACGATAAACACGTTTTCATGTAATATACTTTTGCTAGTTGTCTTTTTAAAAGTTAAAAGTAACCCCAATATTAGGTGCCGAAACTAAAAGTGCGAAATCTTCATTCGAAAATAATACCAAAATTTAATTAAAAATGGGCTTAAGAAAGGTTTTATTATTTAAGCTATCTTCATTTACTGAAACTAGATATAGATCCAAAGTGCAAAAATTTCGTCATTCGTTTATCATTTGAGGGGTAGAAGCAACTAACCTTTGAGTAGTTATTTGAGCAATAGAAGTATGGATAGAGTTGGAATGTGATATCAAAAGTAAAGGGTTGAAAATTCTTATTACCGCCAGCAATAAACAAACATTTGATATACTATTAGTAGTAGTAGTAAACATTTTTATTACTGTTATTATTAATAAGTTTAAAAAATAGGTAAAAAATGTGGTGTAAAGTAGAAACATAGATTAAAAATTCTTCCGCATTTTACGAAATTTTGTAATTTCATCTAAGATGTTATGTCTAAATTGTCCACCGAATAATATATATACATGATAATTTGTTGGGCGCTTGTTTAATAACTAAAGAAAGTAAAAAAAAATTGTATGGTTTTTATTATTTCAGTACAATCAAATTAAATTGTCCATTTCAATTCAGAATTTTAGTTAAACGCAATTAGTTCTTCTGGGCTCATCAAACCAACCATACTTAAAAATATCTCAAGCTGACATTAACTAATCCATAACTTCTCCGGTTAAACTATAATCCGATTTTCTGCAGTTTCAATTGTCCGTCTTCCGATATCCAATCTCCAACCGTCTCGGTTTCTCCAGGTCTCTTCCTCCGGTCCTATTCTCTGAATCTCTCCGTCTTCTTCGTGGTCCAGCTTTTCCGAGGTCTTCCTCTCCTTCTTCTTCCGTGCGGTGTCCAGTGTAGTACTTTCTTCGGGAGTCGGTCCTGACCCATTCTCTGCACATGTCCGTACCATCTGAGTTGTTCAGTCTTTATATCATCTACAATATCGTGCTTTACGTCCATTATTTCCCTTATCCTTTCATTTCTGATCCTTTCCAATCTAGACTGTCCTGCCGCTCTTCTCTAGTAGTCCATCTCTGTAGCTTCACTTCACTCCTATAGGTTACTATACTTTTCATTATTGTGTTGCATATTCTGTGTTTGTTTTCCTTTGTAATGTGTTAATCCCATAGTAAGCCGTTTAACATAAACCCAGCCTTCCTGACGGGAAGATTTCTTTCGGGGATTGCTTCGTCCACACTTCTTCCTTTCGATATTTTGACACCCAGGTATTTGTATGTCTGCAGTGTTTGATATTCCGTTTGTCTGAGACAGGCAGATCTTGTTGTTCTCCTCCTATACACATGGTATTTTCTTTTTTTGCATGTTAACCTCTAGACCCCACCTATCATATTCCTCAATTAGTTTGCGTGTCATATATTCAAGCTAATCAATGTCCTGGGCTATCACCACTTGATCATCCGCAAATGCCAAAGTGTAGTTTGGTGATGTATCATCCACTGGTATACCCATTGTTTTACATTTTCTCTTCCATCTTGTCAATGCGTTTCTAGATAGACCTTGAATAGTGTTGGCGATATACATCTCCCTTGTCTGAGTCCCTTTGATACTGTGAACCCGGTTGTTAAGTTATTTCGTATTTTTATTTGCGTGCTTGCATCATTATACAGAGATTTGATTGTTTTTATTATTTCAGCATTTATGTTGGTATGTTGTAAAGCTTCCCATAATTTTACTAGGGGATGCTGTCATAGGCTTTTTTAATGTCCACAAATAGCAAATGCACTTCCTGATTATATGCGATTTTCTTTTCCACAAATTGAGTGAACGTAAATAGGTGGTCAATGGTGGATCTTCCTGCTCTGAATCCGGCTTGCTCTTCTGCCTCTAAAAATCACATGAAAAAGCTAAATTACGATCAGTAATAATAATTTATTAACAATGAACAACAGGAATCTGATTATGGTGAAAAGTGAATTTTAAGATCGGACGACCTTCAATTAGAACCAGAAATATTTTTAACCAAAAAAATTATATTATTAATGACAGTTAATTAATTAAATTATTATAAGTATATGGTATAACAACGCAATCAGAGCAAAAGGTTTTATAAACTTTGTGAAGTTCTTTGGACATTTTTTCAGTTCAACTTCAAATATCGAAATGCAAAAAAGGAGAACCAATGTGTGAAAATGTTGATTTTTATCCGCAGCGATACATTGAAGATGTTTTGAAAAAGTACAGATTGCCAAAATTGTTTTTTGGTCAGAGTGAGGTAACATTCCTTCACCTGCATCAGTAGAAAAACTCACTTGCATTATTTTAGGTACCTGAAGATGATTTTTTCTCAGATCGACAATATGGCGAAGATGGGAGATTTGTATGTAGTTCAATAACCAGAACAATCTTTCCCAAATCAGGACAAAATAAAGACAATCAATGGAGATTTATTGTTAATCAGGGATCAGGGGATGGGTTTGTTCAAGGCGTTCAAGTCGAAGTCTGCAGAAAGTAGGCAATGGAATTTTCAATATTTAAAATAAAGTTTTTAATAGTTTTGTTTTCGTAGCCCAGATCGAGAATGCGATATACCGGGGGGCGCTCCATTAGAATACGAAACTTTCTGTAAACAAAAGCACATTTACAAAAAGTTATTCGCATTAAATGAGAGAGGGGAACTGTTACTGGAATCTTTTAAAATGCCATCAGCTTGCTGTTGTCAATATAAACGAAGATATCATGATTTTTCAAATAGGATGGGGTTTAGTGATGCGAAATCAAACGGAACTGATACTTGAGTATGGACTACTGTTTAAAAAGTAAGGCTTAACCTATCATGCCGAAGTATTAGATTTGGATTCTTTACTTTGTACTAATTAGCTTTGACTGAAAAAGTTGTAAGCAATATTGTGGCACACATAAAAATTGAAATACATTTATGCAATTATCTACTTCTATGAAAATAATTGATATGAAATCGAACATTAAAAAAAAGTTAGGGTTTCGCTACCATTGCGTGAAACTGGCGAGTTTTTAAGGCTTTAGGCCGTTGTGGCAAAGAGTTTCTTCTTGACGTTTTGCAAGTACGAGTGGGGCTTGCATCTTCAGAAAGGTTTCGCTTCAAAGTTTACAGATGACTGATCTTCCAGAGTCTCCTACTAAGAAAGGGTGAAAAAAACCTTTTTTTCAGCTGAAGATTGTTAAACACTTTAGAAGAAATCTGATAGTCAATCTGGTTGCAAGTTAGAGGTAAAAAAATTGTGGTTTCTAAACACACAAGTTCATATTTTCTGTGTCAAATAATTGGTTCAGTGCTTCACGCAAACAAAACTGGATTTTGGCGGTCCATTATTGATTATAGTATTACTAGAGAAGAAACAGCGATTAAAATACAAGATTCTAATTGCAACGGACCAAACTTCCCTCAAGTTGTTGGCCGGTTCTATTTGAAACATCTCGGATCTCACATCCAGACACAAAAAGATGAAGAGTAGCCCAAATATAAACTTTACTTATTGCACCAGGAAAGTATAAAACGGCGGTATCAACGAAGACTGATAAATCAATTAGAAATAATACCCGTTACTGACAATATATTATCAATATATTACAAATGCTATACATACGGCAGAGGGAGAAGCGTTTGAAGTAATAATGAAAGAACGTTCGTAGCGTAGCAGAACTCGTGAAAGAGAAAAAGCGAGCATACCATAAATGGTTGATAACTAAAAGAATGAAAGAACGGGGAGAATGTAAAAGAGCAAACAGACGGGAAAAGAACAAGATCTGAGAACAAGAGAGTAAAATCTGTGCTGAAGTGTAACAAAATAGATAGCATGGTAGGAGGATCACAGCCTACAGAAGTATGGCGTTGCTTGAAGAATATGCGAAGAAATAACCAGCTCCGTCCGTTAAATAAAATTCCCCTACAGGAATGGACCCGACACTATGAATCTCTTCTTGTAGAGACGAGACACCAATTTCTTAATGAAGAACAGGACAGAGAACTACCTCACATTAATGGCCATATGGAGAGGACAGCTAGGGAATTAGAATAAGCAATTAAGTCGATGAAAAATGGAAGATCCCTGGGCCCGGTGGAATACCAGCAGAACTGGTTAAATGAATATATATCCAACATCAGATCCCTGTTTTAAAAAGGCAGCAAAAAGGACCCGTGTAGTCATAGAGGACTTAGTGTCAACAGTACCCTTAATAGACTCTTTGGGAATATATTAAAAATAGTTACACGAATCTGCTGAACAATTGACAGAAAAACGAACAACAAGAGGTGAGGAAACGCATATGACCGTCATCGATTTAGAACAGGCATACGATTCGGTATCCAGGAACCAAATATGGCTAATCATCATCAACATAATAAAATAACTATATGCAGATAACAGAGTATATATAAAACAAGGAGCCAATTTTTCTATGTCTGTTATGCAGCCTATTTCTTCTACTTTTCAATATACAGTGTGACCAGTATAAAATGATCTACATGGGGATATTGGAAACCGTTAGAGTTACAGGGTGGACCAGATGGGGAAAAAGTTGCGCAATCAAGTGCCTATAAATAATCTGTCATCAACTTCTTTGAACTCGGAATAGCAACGGATATACAGGGAAAAAAAGAAAAAAGTGCGTTTTATAAAATCCTTTATGTCGTGTTTATTATAAAAGATACAATAACGAAATTTCAGAGTGGGGGTAAGAAATGAGCGTCAATTTGAAAATAAAGTATAAAATAATCTAGGCCCACTATGTTCAATGAGGCCGAAGTCAACTTTTGTTTTTCTTATGGGCGCCATATTGAATTTCTGCATTTTTAAATTCCCCTTTAAATATGCTCTCAACCATGTATAACATGTTTATGTTCGGTCAAGATAATAATTAAAATTAACAAAATTAAGATTTTATGGTAGTAGGCATTGATATTTCTCTTCAATTCCCCATAGTGACGTTCGTTGTCTGTTTTAATTACCTAGGTAACTGTCAAAGTAGAATTTATTGTCAGTGTCAAGTGTTAGTAATTAATTGTGTGTTTCAAAATGAATAACTTTTCAAATTATGAAAAATACGATATGTTGGAGTGTTTATTCTCTGTCGTCGAAGAAGCGAAAGCTGAAGAAATGTGTATTTAAATAAATATCCAGAAAGGCGACAACCTGGTAGAACTATGTTTAGGCGTCTGAAAGACAACCTTGTATCTTAAGAAAGGCCAGTAAGATGGCCTGCGAGATCCCCTGACATAACACCGCTTGATTTTTTTGCATGGGGTTTCCTCACAAATGTGGTACACTGTAGATCATACGAAACCGAAGAGGAGCTGAGACACGCTGTTAACAGAATTACCCCCGAAATGATCAGAAAATCATGTGAAGCAGTAATGAAACGATGTATGTTGTGCGTGCGAGAAAACGGTGGCTTATTTGAACACCTACTTTAATCCTAAAATGTTACTTGTTCTTTTGCAGTGTTCGATGTATGATCAATAATAATTTAAAGTAATAATAATAGAAATATCAATGCCTACTACCATTAAATCTTAATTTTGTTAATTGTAATTATTTACTTGACCGAACATAAACATGTTATACATGGTTGAAGAGCATATTAAAAGGGAATTTAAAAATGCAGAAATTCAATATGGCGCCCATAAGAAAAACAAAGTTGACTTCGGCCTCATTGAACATAGTGGGCCTAGATTATTTTTTACTTTATTTTCAAATTTACGCTCATTTCTTACCCCCACCCTGAAAATTTCGTTATTGTATCTTTTATAATAACACGATATAAAGGATTTTATAAAACACACTTTTTTTTTCCCTGTATATCCGTTGCTATTCCGAGTTCAAAGAAGTTGACAGATTATTTATAGGCACTTGATTGCGCAACTTTTTCCCCATTTGGTTCACCTGTATACCTCGAGCGAGTCCTAAAAGAGGCCTAAAAGCTGTGTGGGAATGGGTATACCAATTGATGACTTCTGTCTATTTACACTACGTTTCGCAGATGACCAAGTAGTATTTGACCAGGATTCGTATGATATGGAATTTATGCTTCAAAGGTTATAAAAAGAATATAACAACTGGGAGTTAAAAATCGACACCTCTAAAATAGTACATATGGAAACTAATTCCAGTGCTCAGTTTCCTATGTTTGTATCGGACAATGAAACTGTTAAACAGCTTGATAAGTTCAAGTACCTTGGAGAATAGCACAGAAAAATGATGGACCTAGAAAAACAGAAATTAAAAATCATATTGATCAGAGTCGTAGTTATTGGAGGCTTCAATTTAGTTTGGTGGGACAGAAATATTTCAAGAGAGGTGAAAAAGCTATACGGAAGTTAATTGTGGACACTGAATGCGGATATGAAACTAAAAATAAAAAACTGTTGAAATGGACTATCTGCGGCGCAAGGAAGCAACATCTAAATTGCAAAAAATCATAATGAGGACATAGATGATGAGATGGCTAAGAGTAGATGGACGAGAAACAGTTCTGGAAAGGATAGAAACGAGAGGATTAATATGGTTTGGATATATGATGAGGATGGATGAACAAAGATTACCACTGAAAATGTTTAAATGAAACCGACCAGGACGGAGGAAGAGAAGAAGACAAAGATCATAGGAATGAGGGATGAGAGCAGCAATGGAAGCACGTGGTTTAGATCATGAAGACGTCACAGACAGAGAAGGTGGAGATTGGTAACGGGAAGATGGCGACTAGCTGTATAATACCCGATATATATTTATATATCGTTGGGTATATTTTCCTGACTGTACTTTAATCACTTCAAATTAATTAATATAATATAATTTGAAAATATTTATATATGCCAATGTCGTCCGTTATTTACTGGCAATGGCCCTGAGGACCATTGCTCCATCACATCATCATCAAAATCACTGGTTTCCTAATATGAATTTATTTATACACACTTGAAAATATTAAGATTTTTTATCCTATCTTTACATAAAATGGAAATATTGTAATAACCCCGGATTAAAAATAGTTCATCAGTTATCACATCACTTACCTTCCATGGCTATATTTTTTCAATTCAACTCATTAACTGTACATGTGTTAGCGTTTTCCATGCAACTGATGTCAATTCGTTTTAGTTTCTTTCATTTTTAGGAACATTGACCAAATGAAAAGGAAACACTTGGATTTCCAAAAAATATACGTATTCCATATGTTAACGCACAATTCGTTGGAAAATAGGAAAACTTTCATGGAATTAAAAGTGATATTACCTAATTCAGAAACCTGAATGAAACACACTAAAACAGGAACAACTTCAATTGAAGTGTCTCAATTGCCATACAATCACATCGCATTGAGTTATTAAAATATTCAAAATTGACATTGAATGATGTGTTCAATTTCGATGATTATTTCGTAAATTAGATACTTGAAATCAGTATACCTATATATATATGGCCGTGAACGAGATGCTGGGAATTAGTTCATTTTTTTTCGTACAGCGATATGTACATTCTTCTACTATTAGTAGGAGCATTATTTGTGCCTTTAAGGGCGGAAGGAAGTAACAGTGATCAGCTTAAAGAACTTCTTGGGTTAATTCAAAATGCTGGGCCAGAACAGAATATTCTCGAAAATATCGAACTACCTGAAGATGTTTTCCTAAATATTGTAAGTGAGCGTTTGATTGAGAAACCCAGTTTTTATTTAATCTCTTGAGTTTGTAGTCGCAATATTTAGAAAAATATGGTTACCATTTAGAGACTCATCAAGTGGAAACTGACGATGGATTTACGTTAACTTTGCATAGAATTCCTGCCAGCAAAAGTATATCCAAAAATAATCCTGCAGTGTTATTCGTGCCTCCATTAATGTCTTCATCCATCGACTGGCTCAACCATGGATCCAATTATTCTTTAGGCCTACTGATGTCTGATTTAGGTATGGATTTTAAGTTTCATTATTGCCGTTATCGTTTACATTATCGAAGTGTTTGTCTTGATGTTAGAAGAGCTTCAAATCTTGCTAGCAAATTAAATATTTGTTTTGTGAATTGGTCAAATTGAGTGTTTTGTCAATTGCTTTAGAAAACAACATAGTGATTATAACAGCAGAGGAATGTGACTTAATATTGGGCGATTTTTTGAAAGTGTTCTGAATTTGCTTATTATGGTTTTTTTTCTACTTTATTTAAGATTGAAAACATTTAATTTTACATACAAAAAATTGTCTTTAAGCTGATTACTTTCAAACGCAGGATATATTATATATATTATGAGGGACATTTGCATTTAATATTGTAAAAACTAAATTCTTTTCCCGCATTTGATGATTTTAAATGGCACAATACCAACCACTGCAATTATAGTCCGTAATAAAAATTGCTAAGGACATCAGATTCTTTAAATGAAACTAGAAGAAGAAAATCTCAAATAAAGACAAGGTCGTCGCAAATTAGATGTAGTAAATTTATAAAACATTATTAATCATTATTGATCAAGTTATATGTTTTTGATAAGATATGATTTAAGAAAACTTTCTTTTGTGACTAGAAAACTACCAATATTTTGAGAAACTTTTCAAAGCTTTTGCATTTAAGATTTACCCCGACATTTTGGATGAAAAACTTAGCTTTCATTCACTGGGTTTCCGAATAGAAGCGAAACAAAAAATTAATTTAACTACTCGAAAAATTTATTAACGGTTAGTCAAAATTCACACATTCAATGAAAAAATCGTAACTGCAAATCTGAATATCCATGGACACAGAGCATCTAAGATAGCGGCGTATGGCCCCAATGAAGATGCGCTTCAACCAGAGAAAGATGAGTTTTATGACCAGCTGAACGAGATACTTTCCAACCTAGGAGAAGCAACCAACGCGAATATATTGTGCTCGGAGATCTGAACGCACGAGATGGGATCAGAACAGACAGTAACATCATTGGGAAGTTTGGTGAAGAGGTCCAAAATAACAATGGCCGAAGATTAATTGAAATATGCGAACACACTTTAAATATACTAAATTGGTTCTATGAACACAAGAATATCCATAAATACACTTGGCACCAACACACCAAAGGACTAAAATCAATCATTGATTATGTGATAGTGAAACAAAATACGAACTGGCAAGTACTAGACACAAGGGCGTATATAGGAATAGAATGTGGTACGAATCATTATCTCTTGGCCTCTAGACCCCATGTCCCGTTTAACATGTCCAATAACACACAAAACCAGGAAAGTGTGAATTGGGATAAACTGGCTGAGTTTAAATTCAACATCACAGGCCTCCCGGAACATAGCATTATACACCTATATCAAAGCCGCTTGGATCAAAAGCTGGATAATGAATATCTAAAACATCAGACCGACGACCTATATACACATGTTATGGAAGCCTTAAAATCAGCAGCCAACGAAGCACTAGGCATGGATAATACTCGCCGGTGTAAAAAACATAATAACAACCTGACCTGGAATGAAGAGCTACAGTAACAAAGAGACACAAAACAGCAGGCATACCATAAATGGCTTAATACACAAAATGCAGATGATAAAATCACTTACAAACGAGAACAAGCAAAGTTTAAAACATAATAAAGCAGAATAAAAACGACACATGAGAAAGGAAATGTAAAGAGATCGACAACTTCATAGGGTGGAACCAGATCGTCTGAAGCTTGGAAACTAATCAGAACATTAAATACTGACACCGTAAATAGAATAACCTTCCAGCCTATACAGATGAATAATGGCACCAACACTACTCACAAGAACTTAAAGAAGATAGAGCACCATATCTGGCACCATCTCCAAAAACGTACCGTTTAGAGGGCCCACGAATAGAAATTAACGAGGAAATGGTGTGGAAAGTAGTTAAGTCAATGAAGAATAACAAGGTCCAGCGGACCAGAAGCAATACCCGCAGAACTGATTAAAACTGATTAAAACTGATTAAAGGGGAATCGCAAAAGCTCATCAAACACATTCAAGAACTTTTTACTAGATATATGAATGGAGAGAGAGTACTTCTGGCGTGGAAAGAAGCCTGGATTACTCCTATCCCCATGAAGGGAAGGGGAGATGAATGTTCCTACTATAGGTGTGTCTCCGTTACCAGCACCATGAGCCGTCTCTATGGAAAAATCATCCAAAGTTTAATAGAAGAAGAATACGAACACCAAGAAGTTGAAGAACATGCAGGTTTTCGACCGGGTCGCTCATGGATACATCATATCTTGAGTCTGACCCAACTAACCGAGAAGAAAGTAGCAAGAAACGGCGAAGTTTACCTTCTGTTTGTGGATCTTACGAAGGCATATGACACCGTTCCCGTACAAAAACTATGGCAAGTAATGGAGAGATACAGGATTAATAACAGATACATTATTAATCCAGATACATTAATAACAGCTGTAAAACGACTTTATGATCAAACAACATCAAAGGTCAAACTAAATGGTGAATTATCAGAAAGTTGTCCAGTTACAAAGGGTTTGAGGCAAGGCTGCTGTCTGTCCTCCACATTGTTTAAGACATACCTCAATGAATCACTAAGGACGTGGAGAAGAGCATGCAGCGGAATGGGAAGTAACCATTAATGAAGATACAACTCTGTATACTTTGCATTTTGTAGGTGACCAGGTTGATATAGCGCAGGACAAGGAGGACCTGGTATTCACGACAAGAAGACTATTTAAAGAGTACGGAGACTGTCGGTGAACCCATCGAATACAAAATATTTGTGCATTGGAAACGATAGAGGTGACCTACACCCAGAAGGAGACGAAACAATAGGAGCATGCACCGACTACGAATATGTGGGAACAAAAATTGAGACTGTAGGCCGTACAGAGAAAGAAATAGAAGAACGCATCTTAGAAGGGAAGAAAGTGATCGGCTGCCTAAACTCCATCTTATGGTCAACATGTATATCTCGAGAAAGAAAACACCTCCTATACAACTCCATATTCAAGAGTGAGATTCATATAGTGCTGTATGGATGCGAAACTTGGCCACTTGCAACCCACCTAGAGCGGTGGTTACGTTCTCTGGAGATTGACTTCTGGCGTAGAGCAGCAGGGAAATCAAGGTTGGAGAGGATAACTAATGGGGAAATCAGAGTTATCATGAACGTCAAGACAGATATAATAGAAGAAATCGAACGAAGACAGTTGATATGGTACGGGCATGTTGAGCAGATGGATGACACAAGAAGTTCCAAACAAATCCTCAGATGGACACCAATAGAGGGAAGGAAAAGAGGAAGACCCAAGACGAAATGGATGGATGGAATAAAAAAAGCCATGTCGGAACGAAACCTACAACCAGGGCAATGGGAAGACAGAAGAGGATGGAAGCGAGGAACAGGAAGGCGCAAGACGCTATGACACCGGATATATATATAGTCAAAAACAAAATTAAAAGCATAAACATTTTTAAAATTCAATCATTTACTAGACAAAACAAACTACTTGCATTTTGAACACGATTATTGAGATTCTGAATAAGCTCTAAAGGGTCCAATAGGTTTCCCTTTAAAAAGTGACTAAGCTGCTTACTACATATTTTATTTTAAAATAAAAACTACTTTTTTAATTAATAATGAAATAAATTTTGTATCAATTTACCTAATCACCATGTGAGTTGCTGGATTAGCTGAGATGGAGCTAAGTCAATCTTAAGTACTTCGGTACTTAAGTACTTCTCTTCCATTCCGTAAAATCCTACAATATATAGCAAGAAATCCTTTAAAAAAAACAATGTTTGACATTATAATCTTATTGCATTAGATTTGTCTTACTTAAAGTGATGAACACATTTATTTACAATTCACTCCAATATATTCCTGGGTTTCAGTCAATTTTATTGTTTATTATTTAAAATGTTACAAATACGTTTCGGTGTCTTTCTCCACCATCATCAGTTTGTGTGTATCACTAAGTGACCAGTTGAATGTTAAGGTATAAACAACTATACACACAAACTGATGATGGTGGAGAAAGACACCGAAACGTATTTGTAACATTTTAAATAATAAACAATAAAATTGACTGAAACCCAGGAATATATTGGAGTGAATTAAAGTACAGTCAGGAAAATATACGAAATTTATTTACAATTAAAGCTCAAAAATTGTTTTATAGATTACGACATATGGTTACTCAATCCAAGAGGCACTCGATACTCAATGACCCACAATACGTTGAACAGTACTCAAAAAAAGTTCTGGAGCTACAGTTTCCATGAAAAGGGTTATTATGATGCGGCTGTCAGTATCGATTATGTACTGAATTCTACTGGTCAGAAGAAAGTTACTATAGTTGGATATTCTGAGGGCACGTCTGCCTTGCTAGCCCTGGCTGCCGCTAGACCAGAATACAATGAAAAAATTAATCTTATAGTCTTGCTTAGTCCTATTGGTTATATGGGTGGAGTTAGTAGTCCTATTGCTCTTTTCCTTGCTAAATATATGACTGAAATTAAGGTATGTATTTCTGTGTGTACATAATTATTTAAGAGTAGAAAAGTGGCTTCTAACAAAGTTTCAAACACTTTGCTAAGAAAATAGGACGATACTTATTTAGAATGGCAGCTATCAGCATTTTCACGTATTACTTTTCACCGATGGGGCATTTTTTATTCAATGACTGTCTGCTGATCTGTATTTGAATTATTCTTCCACTTTTTGCATACTGCAGATTAATGACGAAAATTATACAAAGTCAAGTAAAAAAGAAAACAGTGATTTAATTATACAAAAGTCGATAGTGGGTGTTAATATTTACTCAATTTCTACACTATTTTATAAAACTTTTGGTGCCTGAACTTTTGAGATTAATTCTGTATTGCTGCTAATCTTCCTAGAAGTTTTATCGTAACTGCTTTTCC
Source organism: Dendroctonus valens (assembly GCA_024550625.1). Classification (NCBI taxonomy): domain Eukaryota; kingdom Metazoa; phylum Arthropoda; class Insecta; order Coleoptera; family Curculionidae; genus Dendroctonus; species Dendroctonus valens. Next base: position 713,967 of record JAJTJO010000090.1, on the reverse strand, counting down.
CGGATATCAGCAATCATTGTTTACAATGCCTATTACAAAATGAGATTACTCTGAAAAGTACTCGAACTTTTTAAAAATAATTGAATATGCAATAAACTTATTTCGAGTCATCAGTGAACCAGAAGATTCGATTTCAAGGATATTTCATATCAATAAGACATTATCAGCGGCAATATTTAAAATAGAATATTTTGATACAAAAAAACGTTGTCAATAATATTGTCATAAAAAAATGTCTGAATGGAGTTTAAATCTCGGGATTATCTCTTTGCATATGAATAACTTCTCATTATCTTAATTTTAGTTTTTTTTTAGTTTAATTAGTTTTTCTCTTTATTTCGTTTTTAGTACTAAAAATCATCTTTAACAGTTACATGAGAACGAATTTAGCTCTCTCTTTGAAAATTAGCGATCAAACTTGAATTTTGGAGACCAAATTTCTCTAGTATTTCCATTTTTTATGACTTTTTTATAAGCTGTAGATGTAAGATAATCTAATTGCCCTTTGCAAAAAACTTGATAGACAATTTCGTTCCACAAGACCTAAGCAATAATCGAAATTATGCTAAAAACAAAAATTTTATTTTAATTTTTTGCAAACTTTCAGAGTGAGCCGCGGTGTCGTTTCAGTACCAGGAATAGTTTTTTCCCCAGGAATAGTTTTTTCCAATTTTTGCATTAGGAGTTTTCAAGTTATGTCGATTTTTATTAAATGCCGACTGCATTATGCAATTTTTATTAAATGCCGACTGAATCATTTCGCACTTGATGAAATTTTCATTAGAAAATTTATCAGTCCGGACATTCAACCCGCTTATATCACATTGCATTTTCACAGATACATACATTGTTTCAGATAAATTGTGTGTAACTAAGTAGAACCTTATCTCCAAGTACATTACCAAACTTACTAGTGGTTCAGACATACTTTTTGCACAAAACACTTTAAATAATCTAAATTGCGTTAAAGCAATAACCGCTTGATATGAATTGTTAAAATAGTCAACCACTTAAATATTGTAAAAGGTTTAATTAATGATAAATATTTTTAGGACACAATTGACCACAAACTTAAATTCACTAAACACATACGAAACATCAGGGCAGAAACAATAAAGAGAACAAAACACTTCCGATCACTAACCTACAAAGACAGAGGAATTAGCACAAATACCGCCATCAAAATATATAAAGCTATTTGTAGACCCTTGCTAGACTATGGACATATACTCATGACCAACGGAACAGAAAGGACAACACGTTATATACAAACAACAGAACAAATTGCACTAGGACTAATAACACGAATAAGACACCCCCAAAACCCACTGCACAACCCCTCCACCCAACTACTATACGAACGCACAAACATGACAAAGATTTCAGAAAGACTCATACATCTACAGACAAAATGGACAAACAACCCCTACAACTGGACCATACTGAATCCCCTTTGTCTTACAAGACCAACCAGACAATCCCGCTTCCGTTTCCCTACATCAACGCTACTCGAACACAAACGCAACTGACTACTGGACAATAAAATATTTTTTTCTTGTCATTAGAATTAGAAAGTTTATTGAATGAAATTGTTAACCCAGAATAAGAGAATTTTCATCTTTGTTTTTTATTTAGATTAGGACTATATGTACTAAACAAGAGCAGAAAAAACGATAGGTCGATAGCCTTTTTTAGAAATAAAGTTTAGAAATAAAGATGTTTACTACTACTATTTTTAGGCCTTATTTGAAGGAGTCAATTTCCATGCTGTACCTTATGCAAAATGGGTTTCTGAATTGCTTGTGGCTATATGTAGTATTGATGGTTCGGGAGAAACGTGTGCGGCTGCTTTGGGTCCTCTAGTAGGATATGATACAGAAGAGGTGGATTTGGTAAGTCGATACTGGTTTTCTTTTATTATATAAACATGGTAACTTATAAGGATCGCAATTTATGTTCATTAAACTTATATTTAAAATTATTTGGTTACGTAAATATATGGTATCGAAATTTAATAGAATCGGTTATTTTTTGAACCGGCTAAGTTAGTTTTAGTTACAATTCAAGTAATCACATAAAATGCATTGTACATTATCAGTGCGTCTATTTAAAGCTTAAAACCCTACAAGGTAGAAAAATAATTTTTCGTATGCGGACATTCCTTTCTATCATGTGGCATAGATTTTGGTTCGATCGGAAGAAACTCAAGAAAATATGATCGCATTTATGGCGTAAATCAGTAGCAAAAAATTACTTAGTTTGTTTGAATAATAACCGATTCAATTGGCAACTTATCAATGTAAAATGTCAAAAATGTTTTTTTTCAATCTTAAGCTTGAATTTTATTTTTTATAAATTGTTGATACTTTCTTCATCAAATTCCCGTATATAGCAAAAACACAGCTTTGCCTTTTGCGAATTAAATTTCAGTAATTTCTTTTTTTTAGACGTTTCTAAAATATCGTTTAAAAAGGAATCTCGTTATATTTTTCGATGTACAATAAGAGTAAAAAAATGCAGTCATTGTAAATTTCCCTGAATAGAAAGTGAATCAGGAGCAAATATATATGCTAATTATTATTTAGATAAACTGAAATATTATAGAATAAAGAACAAGTTGATCTGATAATATTGAGAGTGGATCTTCTGTTAAATACATTTTACTACTTTGCTAATTTCCTTATGATTGTATGTGAATATATTTATTTTAAATTTAATCCAAAAGAAATTCCTGGGTTCCCGGCAATATTAGTGTTTATTAGTTAAATCTTTACAAATACGTTTCGGTGTCTTTCTCCACCATCATCAGTTTGTATGTATGGCTGTTTCCACCTTCAGATTTGACAAAAAAACAAAGTTGAATTTTTTTTTTGTTTTTTTATTTATTTGAAATACAGTCAGGAAAATATACACAATAATTTATTTTAAAAGAATTAGGGTCAAATTTATCATTTTGTTTGAGTTAGAAAGATATTTCAAGTGGCCATTTCTTCGATGATGTGTCTTAACACGTGTTTTTCTATGTACAAAATAGTGAGGGACTTTATCCCACTTCGGAATTCAAAGATGTAGTACTATCAGAAATCGCATTCAATTTTCTTAATTATTAATTAGTACTTTAATAAAAAGTTTAAATTTATTTAATTACTTGTAAATAAACTTCTGCTCACAAACCACAGACTAAACGCTGACTCCCCTACAATAACTGCAGACGGCCAAACGACACAACCAAAAAACGACGTAAATAGCTTGGAATCACAATTGACCACAAACTTAAATTCACTAAACACATACGAAACATCAGGGCAGAAACAATAAAGAGAACAAAGCACTTCCGATCACTAACCTACAAAAACAAAGGAATTAGCACAAACACCGCCACCAAAATATATAAAGCTATTTGTAGACTCTTGCTAGACTATGGACATATACCCATGACCAACGGAACAGAAAGGACAAAACGTTATATACAAACAACAGAATAAATTGCATTAAGACTAATAACACGAATAAGACACCCCCAAAACCCACTACACAACCCCTCCACCCAACTACTATACGATCGCACAAACATGACAAAGATTTCGGAAAGACTCATACATCTATAGACAAAATGGACAAACAACCCCTACAACTTGACCATACTAAATCCCCTTTGTCTTACAAGACCAACCAGACAATCCCGCTTCCGTTTCCCTACATCAACGCTACTCGAACACTTACAAACGCAACTGACTACTGGACAATAAAATAATTTTTTCTTGTTATTAGAATTGAAAAGTTTATTTAATAAGATTATTAACCTAGAATAAGAGAATTTTCATCTTTGTTTTTTATTTAGACGAAGACTACATGTATTAAACAAGGGCAGAAAGACCGATAGGTCGATAGCCTTTTCTTAGAAATAAAGATGTTTACTACTACTACTAATAAATTTTGTCCGAATGCAAAATACACTAAAACGAAATGTACCAAAACCATATCGTAAAAAGCGAATTTTACCAAATAGATCACTTTATCCCAAAAACTGTTGTATGCAAATTTATTTATACAAATATAATACAATTTTCTGTTTAAAATGTTTCAGGATTACTTGCTTATTTTCATTTCTGACAAGCCAAGTGGGTTGGCACTTCAAGAACTGTACCACTATGGGCAAGAAATTCTTTCAGGTGAATCGAAATATATCTATTCTTTTTGGAAAAAAAATGGCTATTATTTATCAATCAAAGGATATTAATACTTTAATTATGTTATTTGAAACTTAGATTTTAGTTTATTGATATTCATAATTTAGTATTTTGTTAACTGAATATTTTATAATGCATTTCTATTCCGCAGAATCATTTCAACAGCACGATTATGGGGTAGTGGAAAATCTGCTCCATTATGGAACACCTGAACCTCCCGCATACAACGTTTCGCAAATTACTGCTCCAGTCGCTGCATACTATGCGAAAAATGATTTTCTCGCTTCTGTAGAAGTAAGTAATTTATTAATAAACATTTAAATTATACGAGTAATTTTTTACACTTGCTAGCTTTAATTATAATTATTCCTTATTTTCAACCTTCTAAGCCTATTAGTTTAAGCCAAATTAATTTGCTATTTTTATGGGATGTATTCAATGAAAACATCTGCCTCGAGTAAAAGGAATTATCATCAATCAATATATTATGACCTATTAATAAAAAAATTCAGCTAATCGAAATTGTAATGTATCAACACTTGCTTGTTTTGTTTCTGATTTTTGAAATACAAATTGAAATGTATTTATAGGGTTGAAACATTCGGAGTGGTTTAAAAATGATGCATTCTGGTACTGCAAAGCCAGAAATTTAAATTATTCTTCCCAGGAATGCTTTCTTTAATTAATTAGTTAATTCCAGGTCAGCCACACAAACAAATGATTGATTTATTGGGATAATTGATTGATTTATGAAGTATTTTTAACTCCCTTTCATTGTTTCAGGATGTTGAGAAATTATTAGAAGAACTTCCTAATGTAGCGGATGGGTATTTGGTGGAAAGTGAGAAATTCAGCCATCTCGATTTCTTCCTAGGAAAACATACTAGAAGCGTGTTGTATGAAAGAGTGCTATCTGTAATACAGAAATATAATCCTGTTTAATAAAATATTTCACTATTAAATAATACTCTCATATGATTAGCATATTTGTTTTTTATTATTTGGATTTCTGATTTTCAAAGAGACATTTATCTTGATTTTACTCTCTTGGTAAAATCGATAGAGTTCCGAATAAATTGGCAATAAAAGTGTCATTTAAAAAGAAACAATCAACTATTGTGTAACTCGTTCTTAGCTTTGAATACTAAGAACAAGCGGAAATCCTCAGGTGATACGGCTTTGCTTCTACAAAGGAACTTCTACCATAACATAATGAAAGTTATAAAAAATAAGCCGATTTAAATGCTGATACGCATTAAGGAGTTTCTATGAATTTCAAATAGAAATAAATTGTAGGCCGCTAAATTGACGCTTTATGCATACGATAATAGTATTTAAAAATAAACCATCCATCATTTCAAACTTAAGAGTGTTGTTGCAAATCCTTCAAAACTAATCTTAAAAGGCGAAGATGAATAATGATAAGTAAGATAACAACGGATTGATAATAAATACAAGTAGTCTTCAATATCAGATTGAGAATTTCAGTTTGATAGGGCTTATACAAAGTTGAAGCCATGTACTGGATTTTACTTTTGTTAGGAGTATTGATTGCTCCGTTGAACTCTTACAAAACTGAAGATTTTAATGTTGAAGAACTTATCGCATCTTTAAAGAGCGCTACAAGAGAAGTTTTAGATCGATTAGATGTTCCTGAAGATGCGTTTCTTAATATTGTAAGTTATTTATTTCACTTTTCGTACATTGGTTTATAATATTAATTCTAGTCGCAATATTTGGAGAAACACGGCTATCCATTTGAATCTCATAAAGTTCTAAGTGATGATGGATATATAATTACTTTGCATAGAATTCCTGCAATAATAAGTGGGTTTAGTGAGAATGCTAATAGAGCAAATCCTGCTGTACTGTTTGTACCTCCAATGTTGTGCTCATCTATTGATTGGGTCAGCCGCGGTTCGAATGAGTCGCTAGGTTTACTTTTGTCTGATCTAGGTAATTATTCAAAACTACTTGATTCTTTTTCTTTTTTTTCAAATTTCAAAAATGTTTCATCTACGATATTCTCCTCCTGCCCACTCCTCCAGCTCCATATACCTTGCCTTGTAGGATCTTCTGCCCAATTGCGCATTATATGTCTCAGATATCCGAGTCTAAACTGTATTCAGCACCTCCGTATTGGTCATTCTCTCTGTACAAGGTATTCGTTGGATTCTTCGGTACAGTCACATTTCAATTGCCTCGAGTTGTTTGGAGGAGGCCTCCGTAAGCGTCCACGATTCGACCCCATAGGAAAGGGTCAAAAACACGTGGCATCGTAATAGGCGAATTTTCGTTGCCAGCTGTAAGTCGTGGCTGGTAAAGACTTTTTTCATCCTGATGAATGCTGTTCTACCTTTATCAATACGCGTTGCCCAAGTATGTGTATTTGTTGACTTTCTCTAAAGGAGCTCCGTCTACCAATAAAGTACCGCGGGTCTTTTGGTTTTTACTGATTATAATTAACTTTATTTTGTTGGTGTTTATTTCCAAACCATATTGTATAATATAACACTGTCCATTAGGAGTTGCAAGGAAGCTAGGTTGTCCTCGAAAACAACCGTATCATCAGCATACCTTATGTTATTCAATCGTTCTCCATTTAGCAGGATTCCGCTTCCTCAGTATCCTGCAGGGCTTCTTTGAAAATGCCTTCCCAGTACAGATTGAAAATTACAGGAGACAGTATGCATCCCTGTCTCACACCACGCAATATTTGTATCTCCTCCGTTGTCTCTCTGTCTACCCTGACACAACCCTTCTGATTCCAGTCGACATTTCTGATGATTTTGAGGTCCTTCCCATCCAGGCCGGCTTTTTGCAGAACTTCCGTCATTTTCGTTTGTCGCACTTGGTCAAACGCCTTCCTCTAATCCACGAAACTCGTGGATCCACGAAACTCATAAAAAAAATACATCGCAGTTTACATCCCTGCAGCGCTGAAACAGCACCTGCAACGAAAATAGAGCATCTCTAGTCCCTACAGCCCTTCTAAAGCCGAATTGGTTCTCAGACATCTGTTACTCACACAGTTTAAAAATTCTACTGTGAATTATCTTCAGGAATATTTTCAGTAGATGGCTCATCAAGCTTATTGTACGAAACTCGCTACATTTCCTAGCATTAGGCTTTTTGGGGAGGGGAACAAATTCAGATTTCAGCCATTCCGTGGGTATGTCGTCCGTATCATAGATCACATTGAACACTCGTGTAAGCCACCCTAGATTCTTCCCTTCGACCAATTATAAATCTCAGCCGGAACTCCATCGGGACCCAAAGCCTTTTGATCTTTAGCATTTTTCAGAGCTGCCTGTACTTCTCCTTCTAAGATTGGGGGACCATCTGTTTTATCAATATTGGGTGGCACCGTTCTCACGTCATCAAACATTTGTTTAATGAACTCTTCCCAAGTTTGCTTAATTTCCGACTTCTTTACTATAACTGGGCCTTGGTTATCCTTAAGTACATTAAATGTTCTTCTTTTAACTGTTCCCGTCATTTCCCTTACCTTCTTGTGCAGATTCAAGCTATCAAATTTGGTTTGGCATTCTTCGATTTCTACACATTTTTCCAGTTTATCTTTTTCTTTAGCTGTTCTTATTTTCACCCTTATTTCTCTTGGTATGTTCATCTATTCTCTCGTTTTATTTTTAAACAATCTCCTTTTTTCCATCAGTTCCAGGATTTCGTCTGTCATCCAAGATTTTTCCCTCTGTTTGAGAGACTTTTCTTTGACTTTATGTATACTTCCCTAAAGCATTTTAAGGTATTTTTCTACATCTCCATGGCATTCCTGTTCCTCAGTCTCTGTCAAAAGTTCATTCCATACCAACTTGTTTGTGGCTGTGTTTTTTAGTGTTCTGAAATCATATGTCCTATATATTTTTTCTCTGCTCTCTTCAGCCCAGTTCCCATTCTTCCAATTTCAGTTCAAAATAAAATTCCTGGGTATCAGTCAACTATTTATTATTTTATTTCAAAAACATTTCGGTGTTTTTCTCCGTCATCATCAGTTTGTATGTGTGTTGTTGCTACTTTCAGTTTTGGCATGAAATTGGTGCATGACCAATTTATTTTCTATTTGGGAGCTATTTAAAACGACAAATTCAAAATTCAGATATTTCGCATTGAAACCTATTCATGTAGGTGTCTGAAATCAAATTGGATCCCTAATATTGACGTCAAACCGAGATTTTTATAATGGACCAAAGACACAATTTGTTTTACTATTAGTTTGGTGTCAGTTAACGCTGGAAGAAATATTTTAACTTCTAGTATTATTTTGAATTTATTGAAAATGCCCCGACATTTATTGTCGAATGAAGAAATGCGCGATATGGTTTGTGTTTATGCCCAAGATAATTTTAAATGCTGCAGACTTCCGAGACAACAATTAGTTTGTTTTCCATACAACAATCATTCATTAAAAGAGTTAATAAATATATTGGAGTCAGAGGGGATCAGGTTCAAAAATTATTATAAAATAACAAGTTTCAAAGTCCTTGCTGTGTTTAAAAAGTACTTCAAAATAGTTCTTAACGTGTTTAAATAAATACTGTTTAATGTTTGTTAAGTTTTGCTTTATTGAAAATTTTTGCATAATATTTCTTTTATTCAGAGATCCATTTTGAGTCAGCTATTTCAAAAAATCACTAGAGGTTTCAATGTGAAATATCTCAAAAACGGTGAGAGATATCGACTTGGAACAAGTACACATTTTTTGTTTCGAAAATATTCTAGAACGAAATATGGCCATAAAAAGGCGATATTTTGAAACCCAAAAATTTTTTGATGTTTTAAATGGCTCCAGACAATTGCAGCTGTCGCCCTCTAGAATCTACAACCTTGGTAAGAATAAATTTGAATTTGTCTTTCGAAAAAACTCTCAAATATAAATTTTTATGGTGATAGTAAAACTGGTTAAGAATCTGTTCAAAATTAACTAAAATTTGTTGTACACTTTGACACCCTGTATCTCGGAAACTATTAACGTTCAGATGAGACAAATTTGCCTAAAACGCAATATTTTTGTGTGGTCTATATGAAGTCTAAATATTGTCAGTGAATTTTGTCACATTAGCTGAGGACCACCCTGTATACACAAGTGTCCCATTAACCATTTAAATAGAAGTTTTCTTAGTTAATCTACCAAAATTGTAATAGATAAAAACTAGCATAAATTAGAAAAAAAGACGAATACTCCATTTAGGACAATTGCTAGTTGTGACATCTAAACGGTTTAAATCACTGTAATGAAAATTTCAGAAGTTCTGATTTATCATTAGTCAGTTAAAACCTGCTGATATTTAAAACATAAATTTTTTTTTTAGAGTATTAGTTATATTCGTTCCACAACTTTTTGTTCGAGCAAATAAATGCATATCCACAAAAAGGTCTAAATCGAATAAGTAACTCAATATGTTTCTATGACACGCTCAGTAGATCACTTACCTCTAGATTTTATAACGAGACTAACATAGCTTTCTTCGAACTTGAACACTCTGCTGTTCAGTCTTAAGTTAAAGCAATATAATTGGAGCGTTGGTGACGAACAGTGGTTTTTGAAACGATCTGTATCGCTGATTTTCTCTGAACAAAGCTGACCTAATATTAGTGTCAATATTGAATTTTCTACGATTTTTTTCAAGATACTGATAGAAATCTACGGTTTGTCTTAAAGGCTTACTGCACTTGATATTATTATCGTGTATTTAAAAGTTACAATTTTCAGATTATGACATATGGCTACTTAATACGAGAGGTACCAGGTATTCAATATCACACCAAAACTTAAACATTACAGCAAAAGAATTCTGGAACTTCAGCTTTCATGAAAAGGGTTATTTTGATGTCGCTGCAAGTATCGACTATATACTGAACAGAACAGGTTTAGATAAAATAACTGCAGTTGGATATTCTGAGGGATCTTCTGCATTATTAGCGTTAACTTCCACAAGAACCGAATACCTTGACAAATTCAATCTCATTTCGTTGCTCAGCCCAATGGGATATATGGGTGGAGTTACTAGTCCCATACCTGTTTTGGCAGTCAATTTTTTAAATGTACTTGAGGTAGGTACACAAGAAAACTTGTGAAAAGTAAGTCGAATAGGAAAGAAATATAAAATTGTCTAATTCTGACTAAACGAGTAGCAGAAAAGCCCTGAAAAAACATCCATATTTGCAGATAAAGTAAAAAAGGCACCAAACCCATAAATGCGATTCAGATATAAATGCTAAAACCATTTAATCAATTTTTACATGCAATATGTAACACGTTTGTTTTGATAGCGATCAGAAATCTGTAGAAAATTTTAAGGTGTATTTTGCTAGTAAACTACAATAGTAGTAGTAAACATCTTTATTTCTAAAAAAGGCTATCGACCTATCGGTCTTTCTGCATTTGTTTAGTACATATAGTCTTAATCTAAATAAAAAACAAAGATAAAAATTTTCTTATTCTGGGTTAACAATTTAATTCAATAAACTTTCTAATTCTAATGACAAGAAAAAATTATTTTATTGTCCAGTAGTAAGTTGCGTTTGTAAGTGTTCGAGTACCGTTGATGTAGGGAAACGGAAGCGGGATTGTCTGGTTGGTCTTGTAAGGCAAAGGGGATTCAGTAAGGTCCAGTTGTAGGGGTTGTTTTCTCCATTTTGTCTGTAGGTGTATGAGTCTTTCCGAAATCTTTGTCATGTTTGTGCGTTCGTATAGTAGTTGGGTGGAGGGGTTGTGTAGTGGGTTTTGGGGGTGTCTTATTCGTGTTATTAGTCTTAGTGCAATTTGTTCTGTTGTTTGTATATAACGTTTTGTCCTTTCTGTTCCGTTGGTCATGAGTATATATCCATAGTCTAGCAAGGGTCTACAAATAGCTTTATATATTGTGGTGGCGGTGTTTGTGCTAATTCCTCTGTCTTTGTAGGTTAGTGATCGAAAGTGTTTTGTTCTCTTTATTGTTTCTGCCCTGATGTTTCGTATGTGTTTAGTGAATTTAAGTTTGTGGTCAATTGTGATTCCAAGGTATTTTATGTCGTTTTTTGGTTGTGTCGTTTGGCTGTCTGCAGTTATTGTAGGGGAGTCAGCGTTGAGTCTGTGGTTTGTGAGCAGAAGTTGGTTTTTTGACGCGTTTGGTGTTAGTCTCCATTTATAAAACCATGTCATTGTGTTGTTTGTTAATGTTTGGAGTCTTTGAGCTGCTCTCTCAGTAGTTTTGTCATGTACAATAAGTGCCGTGTCGTCTGCGTATTATAATATGTATGCCGATCTGTCGATTTGATTTTTGTCTGGTAAGTTGTAATTGTATATGTCATGGCAGTATATATTGTAGAGAAACGGTGAGAGCGGGGATCCTTGAGGGAGCCCTTGTTCAGGGGAAAAAGAAAATGACAGTGTTTTGTCTATTCGTACTTGTAGTTGTCTGTTTTCTAATAAGTTCTTGATGGTATGTAGTAGATATGTTGGTGCGTGTAGTTTGCATAGTTTGTATAGTAAGCCTCTATCCCAGACACTATCAAAAGCTTTGTTAATGTCCATAAACAGGCAAGCTGTCTTTCTGTCAGTTAGGTGGGCTGTTTGTATATTGTTAGTCAGAGTGAAGAGTGGGTGAATAGTCGAGTGCTGATGTTTGAATCCGAACTGATACGATGGTATGTACCTTCCGACCAGTTTTCCCAGTCGCTGTCTTATTATTTACTCAAAAACCTTGCTAAGTACTGGTACAATGTAATTGGTCTGTAATTGCTCGGTTGCGTATTGTCCAGTCCATTTTTGGGTATAGGGATTATTAAGCCGTTCTTCCGTGTTTTTGGGATTTTGTTTTTTGTGATGCAGTTGTTCAACTCAGCTAGGATCAGCCTGTGTGTTTCCTGAGTTATGCCTTTCAGGAGTTTTGCCTTTATTTTATCTTTTCCCGGTGTTGTGTTTCTGATATGCGCTAGGGCTTCATCGTATTCTGTGTCTGTGATCAGTTTGTATGTATAGTTTGGTGAGCTGTTAAAATAGTTTTACTAAAATAATTTTTTTATGAAAACTTTTTGATAATATTATATATTTTTTACGTTGAATTTTTATTCAACTATTTATTAGAAATAAACTATTAACAATTGGATGTTTTTAGACTCTTCCGGATCTACTGAAATTATATGGCATCCCACATGAAGAGTGGCTTTCTGAACTGCTTGTAAGTGTTTGTGTAGTTGCTGAGTTCGAAGAAGTATGTTTGCAAATATTAGGTCTATTTCTCGGATTTGATTCGAATGAAATAGCATTGGTAAGTGTATACAGTGTGTCCAGTATAAAATGATGTACATTGGGATATTGGAAACCGTTAAAGATACAGAGTGGACCAAATGGGGAAAAAGTTGCGCAATCAAGTGCCTATCAATAATCTATCATCAACTTCTTCGAACTCGAAATAGCAACGGATATACAGGGAAAAAAAGAGAAAAGTGCGTTTTATAAAATCCTTTATATCGTGTTTATTATAAAAGATACAATAACGAAATTTTCAGGGTGGTGTTAAGAAATGAGCGTGAATTTGAAAATAAAGTAAAAAATAATCTAGGCCCACTATGTTCAATGAGGCCGAAGTCAACTTTTGTTTTTCTTATGGGCGCCATATTGAATTTCTGCATTTTTAGATTCCCCTTTAAATATGCTCTTCAACCATGTATAACATGTTTATGTTCGGTCGAGATAAATAATTAAAATTAACAAAATTAAGATTTTATGGTAGTAGGCATTGATATTTCTCTTCAATTTCCCCATAGTGACGTTTGTTGTGTGTTTTAATTACCTAGATAACTGTCAAAGTAGAATTTATTGTCAGTGTCAAGTGTTTGTAATTAATTGTGTGTTTCAAAATGAATCACTTTTCAAATTATGAATGAAGAAAAATGAATGAAAATGAAGCGAAAGCTGAAGAAATTTATTTAAATAAATATCCAGAAAGGCGATAACCTGGTAGAACTATGTTTAGGCGTCTGAAAGACAACCTTGTAGCTTACGAGAGTTTTGCTAAGGTAAAGAAAAACAAACTTCCAGACGAAAATAAAGAAAATTTGGTAATGCAAAGCGTGGTTGAGACACCTCGTACGTCTTTACAACAAATTGAAGCCCCAACAGGTGTTGCGCGGTCAATAGCGAATAGTATTTTAAAGCGTTATAAATATCACCCCTATCGTGAACGGTCCTGCCAGGGACTCAGAATGGCAATGCGATTAGAAGAATGGCATTTTGTCAGTGGTTTATACAAAGAAATAACGAGATACCAAACTTATCCGTAAAAGTCCTTTGGTCAGATGAGAGCCAATTTACTAAATGTGGACTCTTTAATCGTAAAAATACCGTTTTTTGGTCAGATGAAAATCCACGGCTAGTTCGTCAAGTTAGGCACCAAGTTAGGTTTGGATTTAACGTCTGGTTAGGTATTGTGGGTACCCACGTGATTGGACCATTTTTTTAATGAGAACTTAAATTCCGAGATATATTTGAACCTCTTACAAACTAACGTAGCGGAAGCACTTATGGATGTTCCAGTAGCTACCCTGCAAAACTTGTATTTCCAACAAGACGGCGCGTCGCCACATAATGGACGTATTATCACAGAATTTTTAAATCACGAATTTCTCAACAAGTGGCCTGCGAGATCCCCTGACATAACACCGCTTGATTTTTTTGCATGGGGCAATGCTGTTAACAGAATTACCCCAGAAATGATCAGAAAATCCTGTGAAGCAGTAATGAGACGATGTACGTTGTGCGTGCCAGAAAACGGTGGCTTATTTGAACACCTACTTTAATCCTAAAATGTTTCTTGTTCTTTTGCAGTGTTCGATGTATCATCAATAATAATTTAAAGTAATAATTAATAGAAATATCAATGCCTACTACCATTAAATCGTAATTTTGTTAATTTTAATTATTCATCTTGATCGAACATAAACATGTTATACATGGGTGAAGAGCATATTTAAAGGGGAATTTAGAAGTGCAGAAATTCAATATGGCGCCCATAAGAAAAACAAAAGTTGACTTCGGCCTCATTGAACATAGTGGGCCTAGATTACTTTTTACTTTATTTTCAAATTCACGCTCATTTCTTACCACCACCCTGAAAATTTCGTTATTGTATCTGTTATAATAAACCCGATATAAAGGATTTTATAAAACGCACTTTTTTCTTTTTTTCCCTGTATATCCGTTACTATTCCGAGTTCAAAGAAGCTGATGACAGATTATTTATAGGCACTTGATTGCGCAACTTTTTCCCCATTTGATCCACCCTGTAACTCTAACGGTTTTCAATATCCCCATGTACATCATTTTATACTGGACACACTGTATTTAGCATATATTTTCTTAAAATGTTTGCTTATTACATTTTATTTTCGTATATTTTTTTCGACTTTCAATTGTTTTACCAAATCTTTCTTGTTTGTCGACATATTGCATACATTTCTAAAAATATTTAATTCTAATAAATCTTAAACGCATCAAAAAATCTCTACTCATTTTAGCTCTTTTCCAGAACAAAGTTTCGAGAATAGTAAACTTTGGACTACTTTGAAAACATTTAAGAATAAGTGAAAATTACGCAAAGTATATAAATTTTTCGAGCTAATTTGTCGTTTTAATAATATTAATTGCAATATTAGTGGTAGATTAAGACAAAATTATTTTCACCAGGACTAAACTGCTAAATATCGACTTAAATATTCTGAAACATGTTTCTAAACTTTATATCGCATTATCATTTGATTTGTCTTAATACCGTTATGTATGAATGGCGTCTGATTATAAATTTCAATTTTATTACTAATTGTTTAAAAATCATGAACAAATATAATTTGATCACTAATCACTAATTTCGAATGCGCGACTGATTTTCAATTAATTGCTGATTTAAGAAATTTTTGGAGTCCGAGATTATAAAATCTTTATAAATAATAATATGACGTTATGAAATTGCTGAAGTTATTTATAAGGTAAAAACTATTAACTTTTATACGTATAATATACTTTAAATATATTGCTCGCAGCTAGTTTGATAAATCGTTTTAATTTGTTAATACATGTAATGTTGCTATACATTGCTATTAATATCACCCACTTTTCACATTTTAGACGCTGCAATATATTAGATCAGAAAGTGAACAGATCTTTTATATATAACAAATATTTCTATTGTTCACCAATCTAATAAAAAAATTCATTACTGTAAAGATAAAATTTGTGTTGCAAAATATATTTTGTTTTTATTAAGAACTCCCTTCTTGTGAGCGAGTAAATTTTTTACTAGTATTATGCCTTACCATTTTCGATTTTAATTAATATATAGTTAAATATAAATATATAAGTCCGCGCGTTTTGGCAAGGCTGTTCCGTTCTATATTTGCAGACCAATTGTCTCAATTTAACGTGCATAATCTTCGACTTGTCGATTGCAATACGATGATCGGTGCAATAGAAGTTTTTTGCAATCCAATACAATCGTTTACCGTGTGAGTAACTGAATTTCCTCTCCAAAATTCTTTTATTTTACAGCAAATAGTCTCCAAGATAATTTTGTCCCTCAACAAACACATTAACAAGTTATGAATTTTTTATTCCAAATTTATGGTACCATGTATTTTATTTGTAAGCACCACTTTATGTTTTTTTACCCATTCTCCCCGTTTAAATATCTAAAGTTTTTTGTCTTTAGTTTTGCCAGTTTTAGCACTTATCCTTGAAACCATTCGAGAAATGTTATGGTTGTACTTGAACAAACCTTTGTTAATCCATTATGTCTTATCCGTTTACAAATCTAAAACCATTTGTATTCCATAGCATTACCCTTGTTTTAAATTACATTTCCGGTGTACTTAAAAATATATATTTTACAAATTTACGTCGACAGAATTTTAAATTGCATTTAACATGAATGTTGCCCTTGCAGTTGAACATGTTTCTTGATTGTTTCAGGATTATTTGTTGACTCTAATATCTGATAAGCCAAGTGGGATATCGTTCAAGCAACTGTTTCATTATGGTCAAGAAATGCGTGCAGGTAATTAGTTTAATTAAAAATCACTGTACAAGTTTTCTTATTTATTGATAACGATTCACTGTGAACTTGTTTTCTACACTGTAAACCAAAATGACCAAACGATTAAAATTAAAACTACAAAGCTTTTAAATGATTATAATGAGAATTAAGAGAACTGCAATAATCTGTTTCATTTTTACTATGTAAAAAACATCTTACAATTGTTAATAATAAATGTTTGTCTGCATATGTTTCTGGAATTTTCTTAGGCAGAACCAGATTTACTTTTTTACTCTAAAGAAAAAAGAGAAATTTAAAATGTTCATAAATTTCAAAATTTGTTTGCATTTACAGTAAATAGTGAATAAGGTAATGTTAACGTTAATTATACTTATGCACATTTTTTAACTAACTAACTTTATAATGTTTCTCATTATTTCACAATATTAACTTTTCTATATTAAGGGTGTCTTAAAAATTAAAAAATACCGTTTAAAACAAAGCTTTGAGAAATAATTCGTACCCGACTTTTTTAAAATTAATTTTAATATATCTCATAGTTTTCTAACTCCTTTGCAGGAAAATTTATGAATCAATAAGAAGTAAGCAAATAATGAGAAATCTCATCTGAAAATCAAAAACTATAAAATATTAAAAAAAAACTATGTAATTACGAGAGATTAATGGACAACGGATAATTCTTTTTTCCTCCTCGAATGTTATTTAAGTTATGTTTTATAGTTACAATTGTACATAGAGAATTTATGTCAAATATAATAAGTTCTTCGTACAAAATTGGTAATTAGTAAGTTATACTTACGTCGTCTGCTTTCGACTGGTATTGTATACCTTTTAATTCTGACGATAAAAAAAAATATAAAAAATATTTATTCAGAAGTCTCTTAGCTGCTTCTTTCAAAATGCCGTATGAACATTTTCAAAAATATGACAAATTATACTTATACTTTTTTTCGTACTCTCCAAGTGAGCCCCTATTACCCCTTAAAAGGAATGACGCCAGTTTTGATCACCCTGTATATGTATGTAATATTGTAATAGTAATAAGTGGAATCCAACGTTAATTTGTAGTATCAGAAAATAAACATGCATAAATTCATAAAGAAAGTTTATTGGTAAATATCAATACTTAATATCACCGCATTTTCAATCAAGATAGTGTTCTTACACTTTTGAAAGTATAACTTTTTCTACTTAAAATTTGAAAATAAATTGTCAATTTTAGCAGATTGGCGAACAAAACAAGTTCTCGTAACAAGTATTTGATCTGCCTTTAGCGCCTTTTTTTAACAAAGGGATTAAAATAGGGATACTGATGTGATTTCGGATTAAAGTGAACCTATCAATAGCAGCTTTATGTGGGTTCAAATATGGAAAATACATTTATCTCTTTTCTTATTAAATCAATCATCTGTTCATATATTTTAGACGCATTTCAACAGTTTGATTACGGCTTAGAAAACAATATGGTTTATTATGGAAGTAGTAAGCCTCCTGCTTACAATGTGTCTGCAATTAATGTTCCTGTAGCTGTATATTATGCAAAAAATGACATTTTTGCAGCACTGGAAGTAAGTAATGGTACTCAACTACTTAAAATTGAAATTTAGAAAGTGGAATTGTCTATTAATTTATTGATTATGTAAAAACTTCAGCAAAACTGAACATAAAAATAAATCAAATTGATGTTGTTCTCTTTTGAATAATGCATGATATATTTCTTTCCTGTTAGTAATTATTACCTTTCATTTGCTTTGTTATAAACTTTCCCAATTGTCAAATTTACTGCTTTCACGATTTTTAGTTGTGATATTAATAACATTCCGTAATTCTAAGATCTATGATGAGTAGCTGAAGTTATTTTAGTAATGCGAGCTTTGATTTTTTCAACTTTAGTATTCAGTTTATTATGATGGTCGGGCTTTATCAATTGTTACAACTCTAAATTGCTTCAATAATAAATTTTTGCTCCAGCTAATTGATCACGCAATTTAAAGCAATATAATTATATTTTCTGTTAATGCTTTAGGACGTGGAGAAACTAATAGGTGAGCTTCCAATCGTGGCGGAGTCACATCTGATTGAATACAATAAGTTTAGTCATCTGGATTTCATTGCAGCTTTTGATATTAATATAATGTTATATGATAAGGTGATTGCTACCATACAAAATTACAATTCTTCATGAAATGGAAAATTG
The DNA here is from genome assembly GCA_024550625.1 of Dendroctonus valens. Lineage (NCBI taxonomy): Eukaryota > Metazoa > Arthropoda > Insecta > Coleoptera > Curculionidae > Dendroctonus > Dendroctonus valens. The sequence goes on along the minus strand of JAJTJO010000090.1, from coordinate 695,530 downwards.
GCAAATGGTAACTTATTATTCTAGATATATCCAGAGATTAGACTTTAGTAAGTGTTTTTACTGAAACTAAAAAGTTGTAAAGTTTTTTCATAACTTAACGACTTATGCTTGAAAATACATATGCTTCAAAATACATAAAATATTAAACTAAAATGCATTTGATTTCTGTACAATGGTTAACTTTAGGCATGGTTAACACTTAGTTGAGTTGCGCTTTTGAGTTGTTGTCGCTCTGTGAGTTGATGAGTTATAACTCATTCCGTCTGACGGCGTCGCACCTTTTATTACGCTATTACTCTTGTGGCGGACTTCTTCCACAAACTCACTGGTGGCAGCACCAAACCTGGTTGCAACAATTCGCGAAGGCCTGTAGACCCCATATGATTCTTGGCATTGTCAACAGAGATTATATAACGTGTTATGTAATTATAATGCCGCCCGTGCGATTGTGGAATTTCGAAGCCACAGAGAGTACCACGTTTTATTTTATTTTCAAATCCTCATTACATGTTATAAATATCTAATCGGCAATGTACAAAATCTGCCAATGTGCGAAATGCCTAGGCACTACTTTGGGCAATCTGCAAATTGACTACGGTATTTCAGACAATCTGCATAATGCCGCACGCGTTAGACAATCTGAGTGTCACATGTTTAATCTTCCCATTGACTAGACAATGTGCATGAAACCGGATGCTACGAAACTTTGCCGTTTAGTCTTGCAACGGAAGTTAGCTGTTTAGTTTTGTCAGGAAAATTTACTGTTTAGTGCCTTAAGTAGCAAACAACTTTGAAAATTATGTTATTTCAACGCTTTCCGACACCTATTAAATCATCCAAATATTCGGATCTTTTCTCCGAAAATTCGCTTATGAGACAACTAGTCTTTACAAGAAGAAAATATATTTCGACTTCATTTATTCCATTCATTAAAATAACGCAACAGGCATGTGTCTATCTTCAGTAAAACCAAAGAACAAGAATTGGAACGCGCTGCCGTCTGCACCGTGTAAAAGCAAAGCCTACGACGCGTGACTACGACAGCACATTTATCGATTTATCGTCTGGCGTACGGCGTAATATATAAATGAGTTTACTGATATATGAGTTTACTGCAACATAAACTGCGCTGGTGCGCTGGGTTGGCTCACCAAGCCGGCACCGGCACTGCGCCGGTTCTTGAAAATTCACCCAGAGTTACTCATCTCTAGTTAACTTTACATATAATTTCTCATGGAGTAATTTTAATTTTGACATAGTTATTAGGGTCACCTTTTAGGCGATTTATATATCCTGATTTTTCTTTCGGAATAAAGCATTTGATCTTCCAAATAATCTGCTCCAGGGGAAATTGTGACCGCTTTCATTGTTTGGTTTTTTGCTTTCACTAGCTTCTTCCAAAAATTAGAAGTGAATATATTTCATCGTTTCGGATTTGATTTCCAACTTCTGCTTTACCGCTTCTTGAATGTTAGTAAGCAGTTTATTTTTTCGATGTTGACTGTAACATGCATGTATTATCGTTTGTAGATTATCATTTTAGAATATTCTCTGAGGACATTAAATAAGAATTCTTATTCTGGATGCCGTTTTACGTTACAAGGTTAGGTAGTAGTAGTAGTAGTAGTAGTAGTACTGTGGGGGGACCAGATGTGTCCGGGGATTAGGCCTTAAAGGCCATTTTCGTCATTCCCTTCCATCAATCCCCACATTATCACTCCTGATCTTCGCCACCCAGGCGTCCCGTCTCCCTGACAAAGGCAATGATCCGTCTCCACTTCAAGGCAGACAATTTGATGCGGGAGAGTGTAGAGGCTCCTCCTAGACCAACGACGGCAGACTCCTAATAGGTGGTATGATGTTTCCTCCGCCATTCCACATTGAAGAAATACGGGGCTAACACCAATTCCTAGGAGGTGTAGGTGTCTATTCAGACCACAGTGACCTGTCATAACCCCAACCAGAGTTGTCAGGGCCCAGCTACTCCTTGACATCACCCATTTGGATGTTGCCTTGGCGTTACTTGGCGTTCCAATCAACCCTTTGAGTTGTCCGCACCCTTCCGCTTTTCGCCATGTCTCTGTTGTGCCTCTAAGAGCCCAGTCATTTAGAGCGCTAGCTACATGTCGGTTACTTAACCCGATGTGATGTTCGGCAGTTATTGGGCTCTCAGAAGATCCGAGGCTTTCCAATGCATCGATCCGCTCGTTTCCCGTGAACCCCATGTCCTCCGGAATCCACACCAGGTTTACTTGTTTCCCAACAATCCTGGATAAGTCTGCTGCCTGTCTTAACACTTGAGAGTGCCTTGACGGAGCTTAGGTAACACGTCTAGACGCGGCTTAAGACATTCTTTAATTGCAATCTGTACAAAGCTTTGCTTAAATCGATAAAGCATATGTACGCATGCTAAATAAATATTAAAAGTTTCTCAGGCATTTTTTCAATTGAATATTGCTTCAATAGCCGACTTGCTCTTTAGCAGTTCCTCTCATATACTTTTTGCTAATCTCCCCCGGTTGAAATATTGCAAATGCTTTGGGAATGTTTTCAAGCAGATTTATTTGTCGATAGTTTCCTGGATCTCTCACTCGTTTATCACCCTTTGATCTTCTATGATATTCTTGCATGAGGCTGATATCAAGTCCTTTAGTATCTTAGTAGTGATTTCAACTCACTCATGGCTATTTCTTGTCTTAGAGGACTTGAAAATATCTTCTATTTTGTTATTTTTAATTCTGTGTCTATTTTGTGTCCTCTTCTTATTTATTTTGCTATATTTCTCTTCTTTATATATATATATATATATATATATATATATATATATATATATATATATATATATATATATATATATATATATTTATAAAGTACTATTTTACCGACCTCACGTGATTTCATTAATTTTACTCATAATCTTTGACTTAAAGTTTGTTTCTTCTTAGTATTCCCCAGGTTTTTCTTAACGTTCTTCCTTTAATTGCTTTTGATAATAATTTGTTAGCTCCGTTATCCGTGCGTTTGCCTCGCATTGTTCTTTTCACTGCTTGCCAGTTTGCAGGCGTTTTATATGGTATATGTTGAATTAATTCATTTTTCTTTTAATTAAGGTGTTTAGGTTCGGCATAAACCAATGCGTTCTATTGGTTGCTTACACATTTACCTACTTTTTTCCTACTTCTTGCTTGGCAGCGAAATAGTTTGCTTTCTCACAGCTTTCAATTGAAACCCTTTTAACGCTATAATGCCTGGTTAATCACCCAGAGCAAGAAGAAGAAGTGGAAAAGATAGTGGCCGCCCACTTCCAAAACTGGCAGCCCACACAAGTCCCAAAAGTCACCAGAGAGGTCAACCAGGACGTCATCAAGGGGACAAAGAAGAAAAAGGCCCCTGGACATGATGGAATATCAAATGAGGTCCTCAAGAAACTACCAGAAACAACAATTCAGAACCTCACCACGGCATAAGTGGCAAATGCAATCTTGGACCTTTAGTACTTCCCAACCACCTGGAAGAAGGCAATAGTGGTACTGGTTCCCAAAAAGAGAGCAAATAGGAAGCTGCTTAAGTCCTACAGGCCCATCAGTCTATTACCAATGATGGGCAAAGTTATGGAGAGGTGTATCCTGATCCACATCCAGGATACAATAGAGGACAAGAAAGTTCTGCTGGATGAGCAACATGGGATCAGGCCGGATCATGGCACGAACACACTCACAGCCCGGCTGACAACAAGGATCCAGCAGAGACTCTTCCTAGACATGTCAAAGGCGTTTGACAAAGTTTGGCACCAGGTCCTGATAGCCAAGATGATTACAGCAGGGTTTCCTGGGTACCAAACTAAGCTCATCAGCAGCTACTTATCTAGACGCAGCTTCCAGGTCAAAATCGAGAACCAGCTCTCAACGACCAGACCTATGATGTCAGGAGTACCACAGGGATCAGTGATGGGCCCTTCCCTCTTCAACATATTCAGCAGACTTTCCAACCACCATAAATACAGAGTGCTACATCTACTCAGACGATGTAGCACTCACTGCCGCTGCAAAGGGCCCTAGAATGAAAACTAGACTCCAAAGGCATTTGGGCCAGGTCCAGAAATGGAGCAGGAAATGGAAAAACAATCTTCTTCACCAGATGCTACAAGACCCCGCCAGGCCTACTAGAGCTTGCAGGACAGCGGCTACCCTGGAGGTCCAAGACATCCTATCTTGGACTTATATATGACAAGCGACTATTATGGCACGACCAAATGGCAGCCACAACATCCAAGGCAAGATTCCTGCTCCAGGTCTACTATTCTCTGCTGACTGGTAAGCTCCTCCTGCGAACAAAGGTTAGAGCTTACAAGCAGCTAATACGCCCGGTGCTGACCTACAGATCTCCTGCATGATCCACGGCCTGCACCACGCAAAAGAAGAAACTGGCGGTGATGCAGGACAGAATACTGAGGATAGCAGCCAAGGCCCCGTACTTTGTCAGAAATTTCACCCTGCAAAGAGACCTGAAAACAGAAGACCTGTTGGACCATATCCGGAACTTAACATCAAAGTTCCTGGATTGGAGCCGGAAAGCAAGAATCCCACAGTCCGGGTTTCTTGCACAAGGAAATTCCCCTGTGACTGCAGACCTCTCCCTGCGGACACAGTCTAAGAAGAAGACGTGGACCAGATGCGATGACCAATTCCTGCACCACATCGAGGACCATGGGCTAGCTATAAGTTAGTTTATAGGAAGCAAGACAGGCTGTTTAGGTTTAGGTTAGGTTAAAGTAGAATAAGGTAGGTTAAGTCTAACGATGTTAAACATTAAAACACCCTAATGATGTTAGCTTTAAGGACACGTAGATAAGTAACAGTAAGAAGGATGTAAACCTTAGTTGAATAAAATATGTTCCAATGCCATAATACCTTTTAGAGTAGACATTACTTTGCCTCTCAAGACAATGGTCATCGGCACATTTGGGACTGGCGCGAAGATCGCCGACAGGGCCGCCGGAATTCCGGAACACACATTCCGGAATTCAACATTGAGAAAGTCACAAGCCCAACAAATCTCTACTCAAATGTTCACATATTATTTGAATACATTCTTTATATTTATTTACTTCCCTTTTTCACACCGGCTCTTGCTTCAAATATTTCGAACGGTTTATAAATGTACTAAAATCAAATGTTTTAATTTAAACAGTTTGTTTATTACTATATTTCTTTCTATTTTTAAAGTTGGAATGCTCAGGCTGTGGAATAGATATGAAAAGTGACATTAGGGTATTTTCTCCTAATAGGCAATGAGTATTAATTATTAAAAAAAAAAGTTTGAAAATGTTTTGACCTTGACAAAAAAATATTTTTTCCAAACAGTTTATCAATATAACAGCTATTAGTTTCTATTAATTACTTCAAATAATGGATTCTTTTTACTTTTTATTTTTATTATTTTACTACACAGTTTAGAGTCAGATAATTTTAATTTTTGCCCGAAATCGAACATGAATTTATATTGTAATTTTAACCGTTTAACTTTTTTTAAAGACAATTCAAATATGAAGTAACCCGCGTAAAAAGCGTTGTGCTGATCAGTTTTTTAAATATTTTCAGTTTATAGTATGGAAAGTGCAAGATTGTTGGCAGTAACTTAGCCAATCGAAGTTTATTCAAGGGAGTAAGATCCCCGCTCTCACTATTCCTATATAATATATACTGCCATGATATCTATAATTACCACTTTCCAGACAAAAACCAAATAGACAAATCAGCGTACATTACTATACGCCGACGATACTGCATTAATAGTACACGACAAAACCACTGAAAAAGCGACTGAAAGACTCCAAACACTAACGAACAATACAATGTCATGGTTCTATAAATGGAGACTAACACCAAACGCGTCACAAAATCAACTTCTACTCACAAACCACCGACTCAACGCTGACTCCCCTACAATAATTGCAGACGGCCAAACAACAGAACCAAAGAATGACATAAAATACCTAGGAACCACGATTGACCACAAACTTAAATTCACTAAACACATACGAAACATGAGGGCAGAAACAATAAAGAGAACAAAACACTTCCGATCATTAACCTACAAAGACAGAGGAATTAGCACAAACATCGCCACCAAAATATATAAAGCTATTTGTAGACCCTTGCTAGACTATGGACATATACTCATGACCAACGGAACAAAGGACAAAAGGTTATATACAAACAACAGAACAAATTGCACTAAGACTAATCGTTTCGTATATTTTCCTGACTGTACTTTAATTCAATTCCAATGTATTCCTGGGTTTCAATCAATTTTATTGTTTATTATTTAAAATGTTACAAATACGTTTCGGTGTCTTTATCCACGATCATCAGTTTGTGTATATAGTTGCTACCAACTTCACATTTGACTGGTCACTCAATAAAGACACTGAACATATAAAGACACCGAAACGTATTTGTAACATTTTAAATAATAAACAATAAAATTGACTGAAACCGAGGAATACATTGGAATTGAACTAAGACTAATAACACGAATAAGACACCCCCAAAACCCACTACACAACCCCTCTACCCAACTACTATACGAACGCACGAACATGACAAAGATTTCGGAAGGACTCATACATCTACAGACAAAATGGAAAAACAACCCCTACAACTGGACCATACTGAATCCCCTTTACCTTACAAGACCAACCAGACAATCCCGCTTCCGTTTCCCTACATCAACGCTACTCGAACACTTACAAACGCAACTGACTACTGGACAATAAAATAATTTTTTCTTGTCATTAGAATTGGAAAGTTTATTTAATAAGATTATTAACCTAGAATAAGAGAATTTTCATCTTTGTTTTTTATTTAGATTAAGACTACATGTATTAAACAAGGGCAGAAAGACCGATAAGTCGATAGCCTTTTTTAGAAATAAAGATGTTTACTACTACTCAAGGGAGTTTAAACCGTTACTGGAAGTTGTGTGCTGCACTTTGTGAATGTCTTAGCAAATCCTAATGGATACATATTACTTTTTCAAGCAAATAAATTAAATTGAATATTTATGTTCCTTTAAGACATTTTCGGTGAATTAGCAACGCATTTTGAGGTGGTAGCTTAAAATGGTAGTGTGCTTTGGTTCGTACTTACGTATGTAATTTCCGCTATTAATCCGAGGTCTCATTTTTGCACATACCCAATTGAGTAATTAATGCATAATATTATATGAGTATGTAGTAATATTATTGGCAATACTTGGAAGTTGGTTATATGTACGTTTGATAGATGTGACTTCGAGAAAGTGTGACGTTTAGTGAAAGCATTTAATTGATGTTTGATATTTGGTAATAAATCCTCCTCAACTGGGACACATTATTGGTTTCATCAACCTGATAATCAAAGATCAGAAACATAAATATAATGTTTTAAAATACATTTAATTCCATGAACCCATGATCAACCGGTCTGCGGTTGGCTGAATTATAGTATCATTGCACCGGAAAAATTAATATTCTCGTCCGGCAGTATACAGTTGACCAGTACATCCGAAGCCAAGAGAGAGAGTGCGATAACAGTTCTAATTTCATGGTGATCGTCGTTGGTACTTGTTTTAGTGAATATTCAGAGGCAAAGGTCAATGTTATAATGTCTAGTTTCCGTTACCAATAAGTGAGCCGTTTATTCGTGAAAACTTTCAAGAATGAGTGTTGCATTCTTATACGACAACGAAAGCAAATAGCATCAAGGTGAAAGATGGTAAAAGTGATTCTATTTGAGACTTTTCAAAATAAACAAACCAGTGAAAAGAGTGTCCTAATTCTACTAGGTGACAATTCTTGATGAAAATGTTGAGTGGCCGCTGTTTGGTTACCAGTGGGACAATCTTGTTGTTTTTATTGGTAATATCCTATAACTACTCTAGGTACTTCAACCTGAATAAGTACTGCGCGCTTTATTATACACTTTGTTTTTTCCGCACTTTTTGTTTAACAGTAACTATGAAAGTATAAGCCTTGATAAAAGTCAATAATAAAATGTGGAATTTAAAATGATCAATGAAAATTGTAGTTTGGTTTGGAACATGAATTTTGCTGCATTAGGGTGAAGAGCAAATTCTAATCAGCCCTTAACCCACGAAAATTTATGTATTTAAAAAAAACTCTATTAAAAATTTAATAATTTAAAATTTGTAAAAATACTTTAGAAAACACAAAAGTGTTAATTTATTGCAACTTTTTATCGAGTTTCATGATACACTTATCAAGGCGCAAGTATGCCAGTTTTGTGCAGCTTAACTAAATAATCATATCTTCGGCATAATTTAATAATAATTTCCGTTTTAAGAGAATTTTTGGTTCTATATTTTCGTTGGTTTCTTATAATATTAAAAGTAGATAGTATTCAAATATAGAGCAATATATTAATTATTCATGCATTCGGTGTTGAAAACAAAGAAGAAACTCTTATTTAAATTCCGCGATTGTTTAAGTAAATACCATGAATCGTTTCACTAGTTCGGTTGAAGTGGTTGCTATTTTCGGTTGAACAAGAAACCAGATGCAAGCTTTCTTATTCGACATGGAGCATCATATATTTGATTCCAAATATAAAAACAATATAAAAATTTTCATCCAATAAAAGATAAATAAATAAATATCCGCACTTTTAATGAAAAGACAATAAAGTCAATATGTTTTATTGTTGACTCATTGAACGATAGAACCTAAGGTTTATTTTTTTACCAGGAGGTTTGATTTCTGTTCGGTTGTCTTCTATTGAGGCCTTTAAATCTTCAACAAAGTCGAATTTGAGCTTTGTGAAGTTGTTTGTTGCAATGTTAACACATTATTTAGTATAATTTTCTGTGTAACAAACAAATGAGTTTAGGAAAATACTGACTAATTTGATTCTATTACATCTTGATACACTAAATGAAATTTAAACTTTATAACCTATGCAATAAATCAAAGGCACTAAATGTTCTTTGGTACTACTGGGGTTTTCGGTCAAAAAGCGACAACAGATAAAAGATGTTTTACTTGGGGCTTTCTAATATCACGGTCACTACCAAACTACAATAGGAAATACTAAATTAAAATTTGTTGCTTGGTTCTTTATACACACACTTTTATTTATATGGTTTGATCAATTCAATAAAAATGAATATCTTTTTGGTTTCACTTTATTTTTAATTAATTGACTGTTTAACAAGTTTAATTTTACTGTTTGTGCGTTATTAATAGGCGTTTGTTATACAAATTCGATACTTATGGATCTGCGTTGGAACAATTCAAATATAGTTTTTAAATAAACATATTTTGTTTTCTTCAGTAGTTAGCAGATATTTTTGTTGATATGATTGATTTCTTGTTTTCCCATTCGTTATTCGAAACTTAACGCACCTTAGATTTTCTGCTAATAAACATTAACTAGGTTAACCTGATTAATGTGTGACCTGGTAATTCCTGACAAGAACGTTTAAATTGAGCCATTAAATTGTCATGTCAAAGCTGGAGCGACTAGACACTCGAAAATTTGTCCAGTTCTAATCGAGCTCAATGACCAAATATGGGACAAATTTCAATCGAAACGGACGGCATGCCGATTTTCCGGCAAAAGACAAACTTTCAGTTAAGCTTAACCAAACTTTCAAGTTGACCTTTATTCAAAAAATTCTCTATCTAGGAAAAATAGAAATAGAAACATTTTGTTAAACTGTACTTAACTGCATTCTGACCATGTATTTTTAAAAACACATTTTATTTAGAAGAAAATTTGTATCGAGTCTGTTGCTTTAATTTAAAAAACTGATGTATTCTAATGTTTATCTGGCGAGATTAGCGAGCGGGTCAAAGATCCTCTAAGAATTCCAATGTATCATTTTTTATTAGGCATCAGTCAGAAGTATTTTTAGAATTCCGTTTAAAATGAATTTCAATCTCAAAAAAATGATTCGGATATAATGCAGAAGCTTCAGAAATTTATATCGAATGATCCAATTGTGTTGCTTCCGGTATATTCATTCCTTCTGGTAAAAACTAGCGAGGTGCACTTTCGTCCAGCCTAAATACAATGTACAAATATGGAGCATACGTCTTGTAAAACATAAACAATTCTTGCGGGAGTTCAATTTGGAAAAAAAATTACTTAACATCCTCCTTTTATAATTGTAACTGCAACAATACGGCATTACAATAATATAAATAAAAAATGACACGCAGCATTACAATTAAAATATATTCCAAAAAATTCCTGGGTTTCAGTCAATTTTATTGTTTATTATTTAAAATGTCACAATTACGTTTCGGTGTCCTTCTCCACCATCATCAATTTGTGTGTATAGTTGTTTCTACCTTCACATTTGACTGGCTATTAAATAGCCAGTAGTAGAAATCCTATGAAGCTAGAGAAAAGCTAATAGCTGTAGAAACCCAGGAATTTTTTGGAATAAATTGAAGTACAGTCAGAAAAATATACACAACAATAATGAAAATATATACGAAATTCCTCAGCAAAATTGCGGTCGGTTAGAATGTTAGTGAAATCAATCAAAACCTTATAAATAAAGTTTGGAACATTACAAACAAACAACCAACTTTTATATTCTATAGTTGTCTTCTATAATGCGAAGCAGGGCGTGGTTTTTTTACTTAAAATGCAGTTTCGTTCTTCAAATTTATTAATAGTATCATTAAATTTAAATAATGTGCACAATGAAACAAACTTGCCGAATGAATATAAAATTACAATAAAGAAAATAATTAAAAATACATTAAAAGAGCACATTGGGAAAGTTTCTCGGCAGACATGGAACACGACCTTTACGGAGGTCGGAGGAAGATTTGGAACATTTTGAGGAATAGGAAAAAACAATCAACGAACATATAAAGATAACGAAAATTGCACTTAACGATTGGGAAAAACACTTCTGTCAACTCTATAGCGATGACACAGACGCAGTAAATCCTGACACAGAACAGCATACTAACAACACTCAAGAACCGTGGACCGTGCCGATGAGAGACCGAAACAATCGATCACCAAATTGAAAAACCGCAATTCCGCGGGAATAGACGAAATATCCAACGAATTACTGAAGCACGGAGGGAACATATTTTCCAAAGAGCTACACGTTATCCTTAACAAAATCATAGAATCCAAAAAAATACCAAACGAATGGAAAGAAAGCATAACCATTTCAATCTTCAAGAAGGGAAGCAAAAAGACCCAGAAAACTATTGAGGAAGTTCAGTACTAAAACTATACTAAAGCTAAAATACTGGCAGAAGATATATCCTCTCATGGCATATGTGAAGAGAAACAAGGCTTCAGAAAAAACAGGTCAACAGTAGATGCCATCTTTCCTATCAGGCAAATTGTTGAAAAGGCTATAGAATACAACAAAACAGCATATATGAGTTTTATAGATTTTACGAAATCATTTGACCGAATAAGATTCACTAATGTTGTTGAAACTTCTCAAAAAGAAAAACGTGCTCCCGGATATTTCAAGCATTGTTGCGGAGTTAAACACTAACTGAACCCAAATACAAGTGGAAGGCAGAAATACACGCAGACTACCCATGCAAACTGGAATAAGACCAGGCGATAGCCTAAGTTCCATCCTTTTCAACGTCATTATGGACGTACTTATAGTGGAAGTAAAAAAGGTTGGAACGGGATACTCACTAGAGGACAAAGAACTAAAAGTAATTTGCTACGCGACGATGCCGTGCTGGTCTCAGAGGGTGAGGACGACCTGCAGAGAATGCTTTATCAGTTCGAAAAGGCAGCTACCAAATACAACATGGAGATATCGGTAGCAAAATCAAAAGTGCTAACCATCTCAAAAGAGTCCAGAAGATGTAAATTGGCTATATACAATAAACCAGTAGAACAGGTTATGAGCTTCAAATATCTCGGCGTCAACATCACGAGCAGCAGAGACCTCCAAGAAGAAGTAAAGTCTCAAACAACCAAAGCAGCTTTAATATGAGGATTCCTTAGAGATATAATATGGCGAAACAAGCACATGTCCATTAAAAGCAAAGTCCGCATATATAAGACCTGTGTGAGACCTGCTGTGACTTACGCTGTAGAAACAAGAGCCGAAAATTCCACAACCAAAAGGATTATGCGCACAGCAGAGATGAGGTCTCTAAGATGCATAGCAGGCTACACACTAAGGGACCACAAAAGAAACGAAGACATCCGAGAACTTTGCGGTGTCCAAGACATAGATAGATGGTCCCGAAACAGACTGGATTGGCGAATATTGCAAGAGATGGTGTAAGATTGCAAGATCCAGCAGACCACCTGGACGTCCACCCATACGTTCGCATGAAAGCTGGAATTCATCATCCCAGATACAACTCTAAGAAAGTAGAGAACAAGGCAGATGGCTTACAAAAAGGAGGAAGAGAAGAAGAAAAAGAATATAAAAAAATATTGAAAACAGCATAAATAATTGATTATTTATATTAAATTATATACTCTTTTTTTTGTTTTTTTATTATATACTCTTTTCGTGTTATTAGTCTTAGTGCAATTTGTTCTGTTGTTTGTATATAACGTTTTGTCCTGTCTGTTCCGTTGGTCATGAGTATATGTCCATAGTCTAGCAAGGATCTACAAATAGCTTTATATATTTTGGTGGCGGTGTTTGTGCTAATTCCTCTGTCTTTGTAGGTTAGTGATCGGAAGTGTTTTGTTCTCTTTAATGTTTCTGCCCTGATGTTTCGTATGTGTTTAGTGAATTTACGTTTGTGGTCAATTGTGATTCCAAGATATTTTACGTCGTTTTTTGGTTGTGTCGTTTGGCCGTCTGCAGTTATTGTAGGGGAGTCAGCGTTGAGTCTGTGGTTTGTGAGCAGAAGTTGGTTTTTTGACGCGTTTGGTGTTAGTCTCCATTTATAAAACCATGTCATTGTGTTGTTTGTAAGTGTTTGGAGTCTTTGAGCTGCTCTCTCAGTAGATTTGTCATGTACAATAAGTGCCGTGTCGTCAGCGTATGTCGATTTGATTTTTGTCTGGTAAGCTCTAATTGTATATGTCATGGCAGTATATATTGTAGAGAAACGGTGAGAGCGGGGATCCTTGAGGGAGCCCTTGTTCAGGGGAAAAAGAAAATGACAGTGTTTTGTCAATTCGTACTTGTAGTTGTCTGTTTTCTAGTAAGTTCTTTATGGTGTGTAGTAGATATGTTGGTGTGTGTAGTAGATATGTTGGTGTGTGTAGTTTGTATAGTTTGTATAGTAAGCCTCTATGCCAGACACTATCAAAAGCTTTGTTAATGTCCATAAACAGGCAAGCAGTCTTTCTGTCAGTTAGGTGGGTAGTTTGTATATTGTTAGTCAGAGTGAAGAGTGGGTGAATAGTCGAGTGCTGGTGTTTAAATCCGAACTGATACGATGGTATGTACTTTCCGACCAGTTTTCCCAGTCGCTGCCTTATTATGTACTCAAAAACCTTGCTAAGTACTGGTAGCAGTGTAATTGGTCTGTAATTGCTCGGTTGTGTATTGTCCAGTCGATTTTTGGGTATAGGGATTATTAAGCCGTTTTTCCATGATTTTGGGATTATGTTATTTCTGATGCAGTTGTTCAATTCAGTTAGGATATTTTCATTTATTTTACTACATTATAATTTTACAGTCAAATTACAGCGAATTATAAAATGTTAAATCACGTTTAAATAACATGTTTACAATTAACCGAATTAAGAAAAGCTGCACTGATTTGACCAATTTTCAACAGAAATAAATTAGTTTTCAGTTCAAAAACTAAAATCCATGCCACCATAACAAAATAGGTTTTAAAATGACATGGTTTTGTTATTCAAACATTTTTTAATATAAATGGGAAAAAAAACATTTTACAATAGTGGTTACGGTATTTATTTTAAATTATGACTATATCCACCTTGGTTGAGCACAGAAAATATTTTGAAGTTTATTACAAAAGTAATTTTTGCCTTTATTCCTCATGATGAATCACTTTTAATTTCAGAACCGAGAATTATTTCGATTTCGACCTTGGGTAATGTTCATGGAAATTTTTGTGTCAAAGTTGCATACAATTACCTTAGTCTTAATTAAGATGGTGGCAGTGGTTTCGTAAAATTAAAATACTATCATCATTATAATTTGAAAAACACGTTTTTAATTACAATGCATATGTCGAATTTATATGGTTTTTAAAAGTCATCACTTTGAACGATGTTTTTTTTTTCGAGTGTCGGTGCAATTTAAGACATAAAACTGGTCTCTGATTACTCTTCCTTTCTACTAAGCTACAAGTAATAATTTAGCTACACGCAGAATTAAAAGACAGAATGAGCCAACCAAAACGAAACAGAGTTGTTCTCTCGCTTGATACAAGATATATAAACAAATGCTCTCACACGTAAACTTAGGGGGATTTGTAGTGTTACAATAATTTGTTCATGTAAAGGACCCGCTGAAGAGTAAATTGATTGTTTATTTATGAACACTAAAAATGCAAAACATTAACACATAAGTCATAAATCAAACTGTTTTTGTCTAAATTATCTAGTTTTTCAATATTAGCCAATAGCCAATATTTCCTGCTGCAGGTAATTGCAAGTGCATATTTCGTGATTAAAATGGGTGTCTGGCTATTTAAATGTGTTATGTAACTTTTATTTAAATCCGAATATGTCTAGTCTGTTATAAAATAATTTCTCGTACTCGTTAATATAAAGTTATACAATACAATATTTGTTTCGTTTTTTCCAATTTATTTCTACGTTTACTATGTTAAACATATTATTCCTTTTGCAGCGTTTAATTGAGGTTGTCCAAAAATATGCATAATAACTTTTATGATTCGCATAAAATGCAATATAATAGTAATTTAAATAATCATTAACTTGCCTCGATGAAACCGGTTCAGGAAACCTTTTACATTTACTTAAATATAACAGCTTTCTATTTAAGATTAGTGATAATGAGCTTATTTAAGATATTTTAATTTTGAATAATGATTCCCACTTTAAATACACCTCTTCAAATAAACATGTGCATATTTCAGAGTAAATCCAGATAGTAAATAGTTTTAGATATGAAATAGTTTCTTAGCAGCTTGGAGAAACCTCGACTTTTTTCTAGCCTGAACTTGTCCATTTATGCCCATACGTTTCTCAGGCCATAGGTTATCTTTCTTAGACTTAAAAGAGTCTTGACCAATTTTTTTCGAAATTCGTGCGGAATGTACGCTGACCAACTTCAATTAATTCTTGTTTCATATCTGATTATTTTGTTTCTTTTCTGTTCTCATACTTTGTTTATTTTTCCCATCTTCTTCTTCTTTGTCAGCCATTATCTGTCCGCTCCTGAACAATGGCCTATTTCATTTGTTTTCATGCGGTTCTGTCTTTTGTTGTATGGTACCATCTTCCTCATGCTATTCTTTTAACATCATCCATCCATCTCCTCTGTGGCCTGCCGACACTCCTCCTTATTTGCCGTGGTCTCCAGTGTACAAGCCTTGATACCCATCTGTCCACACTTAGTTTGGCAACGTGCCCATCCGATTGCCATTTAAGGTCAGCCATTCGCTGGATTATGCCCATTACCTTAGTTCATCTTCTTATTTCTTCGCTAGGGATTTTATCTCGTCAGCTAACGCCAAGCATTGCCCGCTCCATGGCCTTTTGCATTGTTCTAAGGTTATTGGTGTACTTCTTGGTTAAAGCCTGTGTCTCAAGACCTTCTGTTGCGACAGGGAAGATGCATATGTTAAAGAACTTTCGCTTAAGTTTTATAGGGATGTCAGGGTTTTTAACAATATGACTCAGTTTTCCAAATGCAAGCCATGTCAGTCGTATTCTTCGCTTTATGTCTGCCGTTTGGTTATCCTTTCCCATTTTCATGACATGACCAAGATATATATATTCGTCTACGACATCCAAAGTTATGCCTGTTATTATTATGTTTTCCTCAGTCCTGCTCATTATTTTTATTTTTGATAACTTCATTCTTAGTCCGACGTTACTTGCAGCTTCATTTAGTTGTTCTAGCATGTTCTTAACCTCATGGATATCTGAAGTAATAAGCACTATGTCATCGGCGAAGCGCAATTGCTTTAAAAAGGTACCATCAACGTTTACTCCCCCATTTTCTCACGGTAGCTTTTTAAAAACGTCTTACAAAGCCACTCTAAAAAGTTTTGGGGATATAGGATCACCTTGGCGAACTCCCCTGTTAATTGAAATTTTTTCGGTTCTCAGGTCTTCCGCAGAAGAAGGTAAAATAACTTGAGTCAATCCTTGCTGTAGCCATCGCACGCAGGACCGCCCATGATTCAAGGGAGTCAAATGTCTTATAAGTCTATATAGGTCTAGAGTCTTAGTCTTATAAGTCTATATAGTCTATAAAGGCGAAATGAATTGGAATATTATACTCCGCTGTCTTCTCTATTAACATTTGAATGGTCTGCAAGTGATCCACAGTGCTGTATCCCTTTCGAAATTCTGTCTGCTCCACTGGTTGATAGGCCGTTGTGCCATGTTTCAGGGATGTTGCCTTCAGATAAAAATTTATTAAACAACACCTGTAGAAGTTGTTCCATGAAGTCTCCTCCCGTTTTTAGCATTTTACAGATTACACTGTCTTCACCAGGTGATTTACGGTTTTTCATTTGTCCTGTTGCAAACCTTATTTCCTCTTTGGTTATACTAGGAATTTCTTCTGAACCTACATTGAAAATGGTAACTTTATGAACATTAGAATCCAGCATAACGGAGGTGTACAAACGAGAATAAAATATTTCCACATGTTTAGAGATGTCGCCTCTTCCAGTCAACATACGCGCTCATTGCGCCTTCCCAACCGAACTTTCCAACATTATCTGGATCTCCATCTATTTTCTCTCCAATTTTTGCATTAAAGTCGCCGATGATCATTCTGAAATGTATTTTTTCTTTATTCAGTGCGTTTGATATGTCTTTCAAAAATGTTTCCATTTCTTCATCTTCGGACGAGGTTGTCGGTGCGTATCCGTGAACTATTTGTAAGCTATATCTTTTGTTTAGTCGAAGCATCACGTAAATAACCATTTGGGAAACTGAAACACATTTTGAGACCAATCTAACAACGTTTTTATTAGCAAGAATGGCGACACCTTCAACCTGGCGATTGGTGCCGGAGTTGTTTTGATAGAGCAGATGGCCTGATTTTAATAGGGTCCTTTCTCTCCCCGTAGCCATGTTTCGCAAAAACCAAGTATATGCCATTTGATATCCTCAAGTTATTTCTGTAAATGTTCAAGACGTTCCGGAGTACTCATTGTTCTGATGTTATACGATGCTATATATAATTTGGTTGTTACTTTTTTTGCTGTAATCGGTAAAATCGAATTTTTACCTCCCCCAGAATCCACGAGGCAGCCTGAATTTTCTTCAGCATGAGATTATGTGCCAGAAGAACTACTCTACTATTATCATATTAAAATTCGACATCAGCATTTTAACTTTAAAAGGTTTTGGCATTTAAAACGCCGCGCTTACCTAGCGTGTTGGCGAGTGGGATTGAGTGTTGCATTTCCTCAACTCTCTGTTTGAACAGTTATTCCGCTGTTACTCGGTCGCCAGAGCCTCTTTAGTTTTCTTGCAGGGTGCACCGGATAGCCAGATAGCTACCACACGAGCAGGTGAGGTTGACATTCGGCCAGGTTTCTTTTCCTTTTGTTACCTTCGACCCTTGCACCCCTATTGTCCCTATTTGCTATTAAATGATGTTTGCTTTGTTGCATATTTGGTAGCAGTATGGCTTTTGCTTCAAATATATTGGTCATCTATCCAGACTTGCAAGGAGAGAGTGATTTTTAAACAACGACAACCTGATAGATTTCAGTGCGGTAGTTTTCATTGCTCATTTTCGATTCGTATTTTACAAAATTTTGTTTTGTCAAAGTTCTGATGTTATATGTCTGACTATATTACTTCTTGCGTTTTGTTTGGTTCAATAGTTCAGATCAAAGTTCATAATGATGCTAAAGTTTTATAGTTATAAATCTCTAAACCTTATAGTCGAGTTCATTTATTCATTATCTCAAATTGTGTATGATCATTTTTCTTACCGTCAATTTAAATATGCACAATTCCGTCTTTATAATTTAATATTTTGCACGACTTTGTAGATAGGTTTTATCTTTTATTAGATATTTTCATATATATTTATTAGCGCGCATATTCTTAAGGAAATAACTTTAATAGCGTGAATATTTTCTTTAATATTCTCCATTATTATTCTTTCTTGAATTTTGTTTTATTTTACTGTAGATTATTTATGTTCGTCTTTAACTTTGGTGTCAAACCTTCACGTCTTAATTTCCACCCAACATCTTTAAATAATCTTTCTTTCCCGTCTATTCTTAGTTAGTATAATTTTCTAACATGTAAATGTAATTTTACCCTCAATGTAAATGTACCATTTGTAGTACTCTCAATGTAAATGTAATTTTTTTCTCTTCCTTTGAATTTGTTCAAAATTTCCATTATATCATTTATTAAGTAATCTGCTGTCTGCTTCTTCTAAATATGTTTATCTAAGCTCTAGCATTTTTGTGAATTATTTTATTTTCTCCCGTGCATCTGCTGCATTTAGAATTTGTAGGTTTGATTAAATATTCAATTTTTAATATTTTAAATGCTTAATTTTTCTTTGAAGATTATCTAATTCATAGCTGAACTTGTAATGAGTATTATCCTGGATAACTTCAAAAAGAGAGAAATTATCTTTGTACTTGTGATATTTTCATTTTCCTGAGTTTGGTTGTAGGGTTAGATTTAAAACTGCACTGCTTAATTCTGGTTGATGATTTTCGACATCATCTGTTTGTTTATTTTTATTTTAATCACTCTTCAACATTGTCAATGTATTTAGTTCTTTTCAAAAATCTAGAATAAGATATAAAATTCATTCTTAAGTTAGCAACATTTATAGATTTTTAAATAACTCTAACTTTTCAATATTTATATCATTTGCAGGAAGATCTCGTCGGATCGGAACAGGGTGATTTAAGCGCCGCTGAAGAATATGGTAACAGAACAAAACCTCGAATATTAACACATCCACCGAAAGGCGGTAGGTACCAAGACCCCAAAACAGACAAAACCAAACTAACTCTCACGGGTCTTCTTTCAGAATTATATGGAAGAGAGCAAGATATAGTTTTTCCTGATTCTATAGCAGAAAGATCAGACATTCTTTCCAGACTGCCTCCACCGAAGTGTGCTGATGGACTTGGTTTTTGTGAAGATATCGATGGATATCCATATAGCCATATAAAGAAGATACTTCAGGAGAGGCCGGTACTTAAGTCGCTTTTTGGCCAAGACGAGGTAAACGATGCTAGGGAGCTAAACTATTTTTTCTCAGTAAAATATTTTTGAATTTCGTCCAGTATTTCTGAGTGGAGAGACATTGTTCTGTACAAATAATCTATTGACTGTAGAACTTAGAATTTGACTGAAGTGAAAAAACACAATATTTTGTTTGCAATGGAAAATCCACCTTTTTCCGACGCCGCAAAAATAATTGCATTATTATTGCAAGAAAATAATTATTGTTGGTTTGCACAAATTGATTTACGCAAATAATGGAATTACAGGTTGATGTTCTCGGAATTTCTGTCGGTTAAAACATTCATTGCCCATACATCATTTTATTTTTATTTATAAGCACACTCATGCGCGTCATGTACTTAAATTGCATCGACACTTACAGGCTCCTCCTGAAATAGCAAATAGACTGGGAGATGAAGACGAAAAATTCGTCTGTCGGTCACTGAAGAAAACTATATTTCCAAAAATGGCAGAAACCAAGAGTAATAAGTGGAAATTTATTATTAATCAGGGAGACGAAGATGGATTTGTTCAAGGGATTCAAGTGGAAATATGCAAAGAGTAAGTAGACTTGCATTCACATGCAAGATATTAAATGTATACAATGACAATTATAACATTATTGCAACACTTCTCAATAATTACTGCGATAGTGTGAAAAATTCGGAATTTAGATTCGCAAAAGCTCCAAACCTTCATCGAAATTGAATTGTATGCTCGATTTTGGAAACTCTTTGTTTACTGTTGAGTTTTCAAAATATGTCTATGGCAGAGTGAATAAAAGTAAGCATTTGCATGTTTTACAAAAACACTGTAAAATAAAAATTTAGTATTAACCATTATTAACAATCAAGGACAATTTAGTTAATTAAAGTTTCAATAATTAAGATCAAGAATAAACAAGACTGAAGTATCCGAATGAGAAAAAACATTTACTGGAACATCGGCATATACTTAAGTTTCAGCTTCTCTGAACCGTGGACACAATTAAACATAGAACATGAATTATGTTTGCTTTCGTTATAACATTTGTGCAATAATTTGTACACTTTTTTACTTAATATCATTTTCAGAATGTATTACTGTTAATGTGATAGTGAACATCGGCGTATCCCAACACTCTTTTTCTCATGTTATTTGAAACTTCCACCAAACTAGGCCATTTTTCAAATCGTTTTGTTTCGTTGCTTAAATAATAATTTCAAAAAATTCCTGGGTTTCAGTTAAAATTATTGTTTATTATTTAAAATGTTACAAATACGTTTCGGTGTCTTTCTCCACCATCATCAGTTTGTGTGTATAGTTGTTTCTACCTTCACATTTGACTGGTTATTCCAGTTAGAATTCCAGTTAGAATAACCAGTCAAATATGAAGGTAGAAACAACCATACACACAAACTGATGATGGTGGAGAAAGACACCGAAACGTATTTGTAACATTTTAAATAATAAACAATAAAATTGACTGAAACCCAGGAATTTTTTGAAATAAATTGAAGTACAGTCAGGAAAATATACACAACAATAATTAAATAATAATAAAATATAATGGAAAATCGCTCTAGAGTTTTTATGTTTCGTGCCTTATTGGCCTTTTGATTGAAAATGTTGGTCTTATAACCAAATGCGAGTCATTTAAAATGGTGATGACATCGCAGATATGATCATATCTTTTCAATTGCTAACCATCTTCACTTGCTTCAAAATAATTTCTCATTGTCTTAAAGGTAGATTTATTATTCATAATTATACTGGTTTTCACCTTGAACATTACCCAATATACTTTCCTCTGCGATAATCAGAAAGAAATTAGCTATTTCTACGTAGCCATTTTTTGTATACAAAAAGTTTTGTGTTTTTGCATTCTGAATATTTTCTCATTTTTTGTCATAGATTAATTTGATCCTTTCTTGCTTTTACAATCATTGTTCCAAATTTTTATTTGTACTGTTTTAAATAATATACTATATATTTTCAAATAACAGATTAACCTGTTGTAAATAATAAAATATATAAATAAAGTTTGAAACAAATTTGGTCCTATTTAACTTTTTTATCTAATTTTTAATTTTTTTTATTTATGATATTCTTAAGTCAGTAAAATTTCTCTTAACGCACACCTCTGATTTGCGGATATCTCCACTGTACGGACACTTCTTTACAGTTTGAAACTCTTTATAAAAAACAGTATGAAGTATCTTCTTTGTATGTATTTGTATGTTTGTTTTACGTACATAAAGTTAACTTTGAATGTTGTTTATGACTCTGTTGAACGGGGACCTCTTTAAAACGGATATCTCGTTATAACCCCAAAGGTGTCGACCTTAGAAATATTTCAGTTTATTATGTCTATTGCAAGCGAAGAGGTGAAGCAATGACCGAAATCAGAAAATGTGTTCACTAAAATTTTCTCATTTCATTCAATCACATGCAAAAATGTGTTACTTAAATGTTTAAAAATTTAAAGGAATAAAACTATTTTTAAATGTTTTGTTATTCTGGAAACCTTTCAAATTTAAAAAATTTTCAGACCCGATGGAACATGCGATATTCCCGGAAGCCCGTCCATAGATTCCAGCTACACAATGGCATGTCGACAGAAATACGTTTATCGACGATTATTCACTTTAGATAATAAAGGCGAACCTGTATCAGATTCCTTTAAAATGCCATCGGCCTGTTGCTGTGCCTACAAACAGAATTTTGACTTTCTGTCCAGACATGGAAAGACTGTTTCCAATACAAGGAAGAGCAGCGAAGAAGCTGACGGCGAATAAACTTTATTTATTTTGTACATAATTAAAAATTGATGAATAGACTGAGCTTCAACTGACGAGTATAAATATCTGATGCGAATATACAAGATATTACATGACGTACTGTGGACCTACAAAAGTCGTATTCATGCGGTAATTGAAAGTGATACAAACAACAGAACAAATTGCACTAAGACTAATAACACGAATAAGACACCCCCAAAACCCACTACACAACCCCCCCACCCAACTACTATACGAACGCACAAACATGACAAAGATCTCGGAAAGACTCATACAGCTACAGACAAAATGGACAAACAACCCCTACAACTGGACCATACTGAATCCCCTTTGTCTTACAAGACCAACCAGACAATCCCGCTTTCGTTTCCCTACACTAACGCCACTCGAACACTTACAAACGCTACGGCCTAGTGGACAATAAAATAATTCCTTCTTGCCACTGAAATCTTATTTATTTAATAGTATTGCTAACCTAGAATAAGAGAATCTCATATTTGTTTTCATTTAGACTAAGACTATATGTATTAAGCAAGGGCAGAAAGACCGATAGGTCGATAGCCTTTTTTAGAAATAAAGATATTTACTACTACTTGAAAGTGATTTTCGACCAGCCGCTCATGATTATAATATTTTGAGCTTTTCGCGGCAATTTCAATGTTGCTTTGTGTGATCAGCTTTTGCAGAACTCGCATTTGCCATTAACAATTATATTTATTTTTACATTCACTTGGCTTTAATTGAAAGCAATTTAGAAAAAGTTACGTTTGCTATAAAGCACTATGAACAAATTAAATTAATAGTGATCGACAATGCGCAAAATATGGAACCAATCCTGAACATGCCTCTACTACTGTACGGAGATGAAACTTCATATCAATAATAATAGTTCTGAGAATTTGAATTACATTTTTCCGTACCAAAATTAACTAAGAATTAGATAACTTTGTTTTTTTATTTATTATCTAAGAAGTTGTAAAATAGAACGGATTTTTGAGTCACTTGATATCCGGATCAGTTATGTTCACATCTTATGCATAAGGCAGAATAGAAGATAGTTATATTCATAGCGATAATTCCTAAAGTTTGAATATGTCAATAAATGGAAATTATTTTAAGTGTTGTTCTTTGCGATCTTAGCAAATTGTTTTAGATGAAATCTATGTGACCTTCTATCTTTCCATTCACTGATAGTAAAATGGTCCAATTTTCTTAGCGGAACTTTAGTAGCCTGTTCTAAATTTATTTTTGAGAAGAATTTCATGTGACATTAGCGCTTTGCTCTAAACAAACCAAGCCATTAATCGAAATAATATTGCAATACTCCAACTAATAGAAATATTGAACAGACAACAAAACAGAACAGTCGCGATTAAACAACTTCGTGGATAACAATCAGTCAACTACTGATCTTAAGTTCAAAATTTTATTGTACCGAGAACTTCTGCACATAATTTTTTATCCACACACCTCTTTGAGACATATGAGGTTTGACGTTGAATTTGCCTTTAAAAAAATAATGTCTATGTTTCAATGTGGATATTAATTTTTAGGTCTTCAATTGTTTCTGGGTTTGTTTTTGTCAGTTGCTTAATATTCAGAACTTAATTATTATGTTCTCTTGCTATAGATTTGTAGCAATTTTGACAAACAAAAACTAAAAAAAGACATTTTTGTTTAATTTAAACGTTCT
Source organism: Dendroctonus valens (assembly GCA_024550625.1). NCBI lineage: Eukaryota > Metazoa > Arthropoda > Insecta > Coleoptera > Curculionidae > Dendroctonus > Dendroctonus valens. The sequence continues at coordinate 671,690 of JAJTJO010000090.1, read as the reverse complement.
CATTTTTATGTAAATTTAGGTACAGGCTGAATTACTCATTTAATAAAAAATGTGATAGTTGAACAGTTGGAATCGCATTTAATGCTTGTTAATATAAAGATGAATTTGTTCAATATGAACTACAAGGTTCTCATATGTCCCGATTTATACGTTGAAATTTGAATTAAAATTCAATAATTCTAAATTATACAATTAGACAAAGCTCATATTAAATTTATATTTGTTTTAACCCAGTAGAGAACGCGAGAAAGTTATCATCAATCTAAATAATTTATCCAAAACTGTAAATTAAATAATAAACCAAATAGGGCAAGTACAATTTCCAGATTATTTTAAATTTACTTTTGTTATCTGCGATGTAGATCGATTATTTGTTTATTCGGCGGCATCTGTTTTTATAATTTTTTCTTTTATTCTTTATAATAATTCTTTTCTGTCGGATCCTTTCAGTTAACGTGCAACAGTGGTAAATGCTACCAACAACTTTATTTATTACTTTGAGTCGCAAATCAACACGTAATTGCTGTATATATATATTTTATTATTATTATATATACAATATTCATTGTCACTACAGGCCCTATTAAGACATTTTCAATCATTCTGATTCTGCATAAATTACTATATATATAAAGGTGAGTTATTTAGTCCGTGGTCAATGGAAAGGTCTCTATAAATTTAATTAAAGCGGGTGATTAAAATTGTGAACAGCGCGATAATGGTGAATTCAAAACACAAATTGTGGGAATCTCGATCAAAGTGCGTGTTGGTGAAATTGTTGAATTACTTGTAAATGAGTGTTGAGCGAAATTTGTGCGTGCTGCCACTCGCGGATATTTTAGAGGACAAACTAGGTGAACGTGATAATGAGGAATTTTGAGCAATTGCATTGAGAATGCAGAGTTATTAAGGTTAGTACAAAGCTATTTATGTTGTTAAGAAAATAATTATATTGTTTCTTTTGTATATTAGTATGAGCTCTTGGAACTGTTCAAAGTGGAATGGGAAATAAGTGATCACTTTAATAAATTATGCGTGCTGTAATGCCGATATTTAAAACGTGTCTGCATTTTCAATATTGCAGGTCTAATATGTTACGTAACTCTGACTAACAATATACAAACAACCCACCTAACTGACAGAAATACAGCTTGCCTGTTTATGGACATTAATAAAGCTTTTGGTAGTGTCTGGCATAGAGGCTTACTATACAAACTATACAAACTACACACACCAACATATCTACTACACACCCACAAAACCCACCCCGAAAACCCACTACACAACCCTTCCACCCAACTACTATACGAATGCACAAACATGACAAATATTTCGGAAAGACTCATACATCTACAGACAAAATGGACAAACAACCCCTACAACTGGACCATACTGAATCCCCTTTGCCTTACAAGACCAACCAGACAATCCCGCTTCCGTTTCCCTACATCAACGCTACTCGAACACTTACAAACGCAACTGACTACTGGACAATAAAATAATTTTTTCTTGTGTTTAGAATTGGAAAGTTTTTTTAATAAGATTATTAACCTAGAATAATAGAATTTTCATCTTTGTTTTTTGTTTAGGTTAAGACTACATGTATTAAACAAGGGCAGAAAGACCGATAGGTCGATAGCCTTTTTTAGAAATAAAGATGTTTTTGTTAAAAAAAAACGTTTTCTGTACACTGTTTCCTACATCCTCTATCGAAATCGACTGTACTTCTACTCAGTATTTTTAGCTGTTTAAGTGCTCTTTTGAGATTGAACTACAGTTCGAATTCAAATACTTTTTAACCAAAAATTAAGTTGCAAAAATGTTAAAAAGCTATAGATTCTATAAACAACTGTTTAAGTTTTTAACGATCCCTTAAAAAATTATAAATTGTTTTGCAGGTTTAATTGAAATAGTCACTAAAAATTGTCACCTATTTTTCACAATTTTTTTATATAGATTTTGAATCGATTTCGAATCGAGCCAAACACATCCAACATCTTTTTCACTGCACAAAAGCTCTTTAATCGATTTTTTTTAATATTTAAAAATTTATCATCTTATAATTAATATCTAGATATTACGGTAACATATTGACACATTGGCAAATTGAACAGAAGTTTAGCTGTTTTGCTGTTATTACAGCTCTGTAACTGGCAAATTTATGTCACTTTTAAGGTTCACACCACAATAAAGATATTGTGTCAGTTTAAACGTATAATTAGCGGCCTTCTTCTGATGATAGAATTTTACAAGCATTTATTGCAAATTATTGTTTGAATAAATAACACTGAATCGTTTGTATCACATTTATTAAAAATATTTCAGTCATCATATCACAAGGGGTTGTATTTATTTACAAGTGATATCACTCGATCATAAATCATGGTCTTCACATCTTTAGCTAGAACAAAATCCAGATGGTTGAATTGTTCGTATTCTATTAGGTATTGATCAACGACGTTAGGTAGTTCACTTAGAAGCCTCTCGACACTCTAAAATTGATAAATACGTTTATCAATTATAAAAAATATGTTTTGCTAAAATTCTAGTAAAACTTTCATATAGCTAACGTAACACTTCCTTTTGAACAAGTTTGAAGTTTTAATGTGTTCATAACTTAAAACACTCTTGTGTGTGTCTTATAAATCTTCAATAAATTTTAGAAACAAACCTATGTTTTTAAACTGTGGACTCAGTTAAAAATATACAGAAGAAACTTACTGTTACACCAGCAAAATAGTCGTTTGACGCATAATAAGCTGCTACTGGTGCAGTAATCTTGGAAATATTGTAAACCGGAGGACTGGTACTGCCATATTTCACATAATTTTCAATTGCTCCATAATCATATTCTCTAAATGTGTCTAGAATGAAAACAATAACACATTCATATTAACTTCTTAATGAAGAAATATACCTGGAATAAATACGGGAGAGAAATATTATAAATATATATAATATTTTTGATTAAGTGTCCTACATTTCACAGGGCTGAGGAATCAGGCATTTTAAGATCACCAATCCAAATAGACATGAGTCCGCAAAGCCTTACTTATCGAGCTACAGGGTGTTAAAAAAATTACTTTAATTTGTATTTTTTATATTGTATTTTAAAGTAATTTTTGATACAAAATTGATATTTGGGGATTTTGCAACCTGACAAACTTAAATTTTATTTTGGATTTTCCCTCACATGTAGGAGGAGCTAATTACATGTCCTTCTCTCTTTAGAAGAGTCATAACTTTTGCGTGCACGCTTATGTCACATAACAGCACGAAATTTACTTGCTCGACCATGTTTACTTAAAAACGTTATTCTTTTTCAAAGTCGCTTCAATCAACTGTTTTTGAGATATTTTTTTAAAGACATTGATAAAAATATAAGTTAAAATCATAATCAAGATCAAATTTTAGTTTGTCATGTTACAAAACCGCTAAATACCAAGTTTTGTTCAAATATCGGAATTATTTGAAATTTTTCATAAAAAAACACAATTTAAAATTGATGTTTGAACATTATGTAGCTCGATAAGTAAGTGCCTGCGGACCCATGCCTGTATGGATTTTTTGTTTTAGAAATACCGGAGGAATTGCCCTAAAACATTGATTAAATTATTAAATATTGTCCGGCGTAGAAATTCATTATGAACTATATTATGCGCCCCCAACTTACCAGCAAGAATTTCTTGTCCATAGTGTATGAGTTGCCTTACAGATACTCCCGATGGCTTGCTAGAGAAAAATACCAGCAGTTGATCCTAAAATACATTGATCATTGGATAAAATTTTAATGATTTACAAATTATTAAGGAACTGTTTAAAATATATTTTTAAGTAGGTATTCCTTTATATCTATTAGAGCGTCGAGTGATATTGAAAATTAATACTTGAATTTTGAAATATGCTCACTTTATTTTCAAATATATAAATAAAAATGAGCAAACTATTTTAGCAATCGTTCAAAACGTCGTTGTTTTGCACCAACGACATATTTTTAAAATGACTCCATTAATCTGCTTTTGAAGCAGCCATAAATAACATATGTTTAATTGCGAAAAAAAGTTAATAATGTGTTTAAATTTAAATTATTAATTATACAAATGAGAAATATGAAGCATAAACAAAGTTTTCTACAAAGATAAAAAAGTACATTTTTGTGAGTTCTTGGAGATTCGCTTACTTTAGCAGGCGAGTCTTATATTCAACTATTCTCTAATTGCAAATATCCGAATAAACAATGTCTTTACATATCTGGTTATTTCGATTAAATACTGCTTTTATATGAATTATAAGTTCGACTATGAAAACTGGTTCTTACAAAATCCAATTGTTCCATATCCGGACCGGAAAGGGCTCCTAGTAAGTTACCACAAATTTCTGTAATACCATCAATAGAGCAGGCGGTTACAAGTAAATGAGCAAACTGCTCCGAGTAGGCGAATCCATGAAAACCGACAGCATTTACTAAAATCTGAAATACATACGTGACAGGTAAAGTACATTTTTTTACGTTTCTGTGATGTTTAACTCACAACAAGCTCATCGAGAATGCTCGTGAGAAATAATACCAAAGGCGAGGTTACACCACCCATGTAACTAATTGGACTAAGAAATACAACTAAATTGAATTTATCATTATATTCAGATCTAGTGGCAGTTAACACCATCGCATCGGAAGTGCCTTCTGAGTGGCCGATGAGAGTTATTTTTTCCAACGAAGTAGTTTCGATAATGTGATCAACTGTGGCTTTAAGGTCATAATAACCCTTTTCGTGGAAGCTAAATGACCAAAATTCAGGAGTGGAACTGTTAAAGGTTTCATGTTTCATTCCGTCAATGGAACCTCTACTATTAAACAGCCATATATCGTATCCTAAAAGCAAAATATTTAATTACAATACATCGTAGAAAGAATGTTTATAATTTGTTTTCTGTTATGTATTTGGAATTTTTCACTAACAGAAATAATGATTTGCATTAAAGTATTAGTATTTTAAACACGACATATATTTTAAAAAATCTTCTAGAAAAATGACACATTTCCACTATTTTTTGGGTTTGGACCTTTCGACAAATTGCAATAAAACAACCGAGTTCCACTACTTTCAAAATCGGTTATTTCAATGGAAATATTTGTATAACCACACACCATAAAGAACTTACTAGAAAATAGATAACTACAAGTACGAATTGACAAAACACTGTCATTTTCGTTTTCCCCTGAACAAGGGCTCCCTGAAGGATCCCCGCTCTCACCGTTTCTCTACAATATATACTGCCATGACATATACAATTACAACTTACCAGACAAAAATCAAATCGACAGATCGGCATACATATTACAATACGCTGACGACACGGCACTTATTGTACATGACAAAACTACTGAGAGAGCAGCTCAAAGACTCCAAACACTAACAAACAACACAATGACATGGTTTTATAAATGGAGACTAACACCAAACGCGTCAAAAAACCAACTTCTGCTCACAAACCACGGACTCAACGCTGACTCCCCTACAATAACTGCAACGGCCAAACGACACAACAAAAAAACGACGTAAAATACCTTGGAATCACAATTGACCACAAACTTAAATTCACTAAACACGTACGAAATATCAGGGCAGAAACAATAAAGAGAACAAAACACTTCCGATCACTAACCTACAAAGACAGAGGAATTAGCACAAACACCGCCACCAAAATATATAAAGCTATTTGTAGACCCTTGCTAGACTTTGGACATATACTCATGACCAACGGAACAGAAAGGACAAAACGTTATATACAAACAACAGAACAAATTGCACTAAGACTAATAACACGAATAAGACACCCCCAAAACCCGTTACACAACCCCTCCAATCAACTACTATACTATACGAACGCACAAACATGACAAAGATTTCGGAAAGACTCATACATCTACAGACAAAATGGACAAACAACCCCTACAACTGGACCATACTGAATCCCCTTTGTCTTACAAGACCAACCAGACAATCTCGCTTCCGTTTCCTTACATCAACGGTACTCGAACACTTACAAACGCAACTGACTACTGGACAATAAAATAATTTTTTCTTGTCATTAGAATTGGAAAGTTTATTTAAGAAGATTATTAACCTAGAATAATAGAATTTTCATCTTTGTTTTTTGTTTAGATTAAGACTACATGTATTAAACAAGGGCAGAAAGACCGATAGGTCAATAGCCTTTTTTAGAAATAAAGATGTTTACTACTACTACTATTTGTATAACCGGATTCAAAATGTCTCAGATTTCTCTAAATTATTAATGGCTTAGGTAGGCATTCACACTAAAAAATTTCCGACTGAAAATGATATGTTTTTAAAACGAGATAAAATACAGAATATTTATATTGATTTGAAGTAAAAGCTATACCATTAATATTCTGAATAACACATCATTCAAATGTCCACCTCAGCTTCGATCGCAGGAGCGGATTCGACAGATACAATTTTCAGTGAATTTCTGCAATAAGTCGGCTCTAATTTCAGCAATGCTGAGTTTAACTTTTAATTTCAACGCGTCAATACTTGGAGGTGTCTTCTCGTAGAGCAAGGACAATATTATTTCAAAAATAAATCTAGTAGAGTTAAATCACAACTTCGTGGAGGACACTTAGCAGTTCTATTTTTAGAAATTATTGATTCACCGAACATTTCTTCCAATAATGTGCTGTGGCATTAGAAAATGTGGTGTGTCTCCAGCTTGTGGAACCACAAGTTTGCCAAATCAATTTCGTCCGATTGTGTCCATGAAAATCTGTTAACATCGATCGATTTATAATAACTGAAGCACTAGCTTTATTTTCAAAAAATTATGGTGCCATGATATTCCTCCAATCCATAAACCACACTAAACGCTTTTTGAATGCATAGGCTTTTCATAAATCTCTTATGGATCATTTTAACAACAAACAGACAATTTTGTGTATTCAGGCATTAAATTAATTAAAAACTAAGTGTGCTTCATATAAGAAGATTTTTTTTCAATTTCCGCATCAATTTTAGAAAAGGCCAAGTTGAGGTCTGTGAAAGATGTAACTCTTATGAATGTTGTCGAATTGTCAAAACTATTGCACCACTGGATCTAACAGCTTCCACATTTCCTTCACTTGAGTTTGAAGTGTAATCACACTGAAATTTATCAACAATGCGACGAATATCAAGCGCAGAATGACGATGATGTCGTCGTAATTTTTGAGAAGCAAACGTTGAGTACAGCGACTATTTTTGAATGATTTCTTTTGGACAATTTGCTAGCGCTCCACAAGCGTGTGTACTGCAACTGCAGCATCTATGAAATGGCATAAAATTCTGAACACAACGATCATTGCATGACAGATCTACCATTTTAAATATGGTCGCCATGATATTTTAAAAATATACCATCCTCCTTCAGTTGAAGCCCGCACTTCAATTCTCTGGATTTTCAACTTTACCATTTTTTTCACTCCTCGGAAAATCTCAATATGTTGTTCCAAACTTGAAGATCTCTCACAAAACGGTGTGTAAAGTGTATCAGTGTCAATGGTGGACACTTTGAACAATTACGGTAAGTAATTAATACGAAGTTTAGATTTTTAAAATACATTATTTGTTCACATTTTTAGTTTTGCGCGTTATTAAAACCTAGCGTTCGTTGAATCCGTTTATCTCAAGAACGGGCCGGAATATCGATATGAAATACGAAAACGTAATTTATGTAGACATAATTTCCTTTTGAGAATGTCAACGGAATATGATGTTACACTTTCAGGTTGAAAATTTATTACTTCAAATGTCGCATTGATTATTTACTTCACATGATGGTATCATATTCGTAGTCTAAAAAACTTATTAAAATTACGACTGTTAACACTCTGTAATTCCCAAAATATCCACTTATAAGTTTGCGGATTTCCCATTCTTAATATCACCCTGTATAATCACCCTGTATAATGCCTAAAAAAAGTTGAAACAAAGTGCGTACTAACTGAAGTTTACATACTTATATGTCAGATTAATAACAGATTTTCCAACTCACCTAAATCCGACATCAAGAGCGCCAAAGAAGAATTTGGTCCTTGGTTGACCCAATCAATGGCTGAACAGGCCAAACCATGTACAAACAATGCGGCAGGAGCTCCTTGGATTTTAGCCGGAATTCTATGCAAATCAAGAATATACCCATCTTCCGTTGTTATTTCCTGAGATTCGAACGAGTAACCATATTTGGTGACATATTGTGACTGAAAATAAGGTGTTTGGTTCAAATTCTCACAGTAGCTAAATTTATTTGCTTTTATGTAAGGTATTTTACGTCGTTTTTTGGTTGTGTCGTTTGGCTGTCTGCAGTTATTGTAGGGGAGTCAGCGTTGAGTCTGTGGTTTGTGAACAGAAGTTGGTTTTTTGACGCGTTTGGTGTTAGTCTCCATTTATAAAACCATGTCATTGTGTTGTTTGTTAGTGTTTGGAGTCTTTGAGCTGCTCTCTCAGTAGTTTTGTCATGTACAATAAGTGCCGTGTCGTCTGCGTATTGTAATATGTATGCCGATCTGTCGATTTGATTTTTGTCTGGTAAGTTGTAATTGTATATGTCATGGCAGTATATATTGTAGAGAAACCGTGAGAGCGGGGATCCTTGAGGGAGCCTTTGTTCAGGGGAAAAAGAAAATGAGAATGTTTTGTCAATTCGTACTTGTAGTTGTCTGTTTTATAGTAAGTTCTTTATGGTGTGTAGTAGATATGTTGGTGTGTGTAGTTTGTATAGTTTGTATAGTAAGCCTCTATGCCAGACACTATCAAAAGCGTCCATAAACAGGCAAGCTGTCTTTCGGTCAATTAGGTGGGTTGTTTGCATATTGTTAGTCAGAGTGAAGAAAGATAGATAGATAGATAAAATTTATTAAACATTCACATTACTAAATTCCCAAACAAAGTTTTAAAAAAACATAAGTCAACTCCCATGTCTGGCCAGATGTTCGGCTGGTTGCTCTTTGCCCATGATGTAAATAGGCGCGCTAAGTCGTCCATCACCTGGGCAGTGCCCTAACATAGACATTCCCGAGCTAGCCATTCGCACGACCACGTCAGGAGATAGTCTTGAAGTGGCGGTTTTGGTTTTATTCGAGGGGCATTCATTAAGGAAAAAAGGTCTTCCTGAAGGGAAGCCTAAAACTCCTTTTGCTTCGACCTTTAAGTTTAATACTGTCAGCCGTGGCGTTAACCGCCGGCATTTTCAACTAGATGACCAAATCCATCCGCCTCCGCCCGGCTCGGTGCAAGGACACAGCAACCAGAACGAGGCAGGACGAACCCGTCAAGTCACGTTATGTTGGATTTGTGCGTTTCCAGCCTGCTAGAAACGACTGTCTGCAACTGGCAGGCAATGTTTGTTTGTCGTCACGTACTGTCAGGGACAAAATCCTCATAAAATATGAAAAGTCGCTTATACAAGGAACCATGGGTTGGGCGATCGTTTGCTCTTACTTGGGTGATATTTCGCGTAAGGACTGAGCCTTGCACTCCGCTATGATAATATTTTTCAGCGATGGTATCTGTATAGTCGGCTATATAGGCCATCCCCGTAGCTTCGTGCATTTCGGTTATTCTCGTGTATCTGTCAGCCGATAGGACGCCTCTCAGGAACCTATTTTGGGTCCTTTGAACACGTCGTCTCGTGGAATCACAGACAGAGTGCCAGATAGGGGAGCCGTAGGTCAGTATGGGCCTTATGGTGGAGGTGTAGCGCAGAAGTTTGTTTTGAGGTGACAGAAATGAATTTGGCGCCAGAAGAGAGTACAACTTTCTTCGGGCCATGAAAGTCTTTTATACAGCATAATCAACATGCTTGTTGAAATGAAGTCGGGTGTCTAGTTTGAATCCCAGGTATTTCACCTCTTCTACTGGCTGGATTGGAGTATTTTGGGCCATGAGAGGCGATAGGATTTTATTGTTAGTAAATTTGCGCGAAAAGATAATAAGTTCAGTCTTCCTGGGATTCACTTTAACTTTCCATTTATCGAAATAATCGAAATCAGAGTGAAGAGTGTTGATGTTTGAATCCGATCTGATACGATGGTATGTACTCTCCGACAAGTTTTCCTAGTCGCTGCTTTATTATGTACGCAAAAACTTTGCTAAGTACTGGGAGTAATGTAATTGGTCTGTAATTGCTCGGTTGTGTATTGTCCAGTCCATTTTTGGGTATAGGGATTATTAAGCCGTTTTTGCATGTTTTTCGAGTTTTGTTATTTCTGATACAGTTGTTCAATTCAGTTAGGATCAGTTTGTGTGTTTCTTGAGATAGGCTTTTCAGGAGTTTTGCCTTATTTTATATTTTCCCGGTGCTGTGTTTTTGATATGCGCTAGGGCTTCATCGTACTCTGTATCTGTGATCAGTTTGTATGTATAGTTTGGTGAGCTGTTGAAATAGTTCAAGTACCAGTCGTTGGTCAAGTTCCAGTTGTCATTGTCGAAGTTAGGGTTTGTCGATATGTTGAAGGCCTTTTGATAGTGTCTGGCGAACGCGTCAGCTTTCTCTTTGTCTGTGTACCGTTCTATTCCGTTTTCGTCAATTATGTCAGTAGTGTTAGTTTTTTTGTATTGCGCTAGTTTTTTAATTTTTCGCCAGAATGTTTTGCCTTTGTCTTCTTGTATTTCTTTATATGTTTCTAGCCATTTGTCTTGTTGGTATTGTCCAATCAAAGTTTTAATGTTTCTGTTGAGTTGGTTCAGTGTCTTTTTAGGTCGTTATTTTGAGTGTTTGTATATAGTCTGTACAGTTCTCTCTTTTGCTTTATGAGTCTCAATATGAATTTGGGTAGTGTATGTCGGTAGAAAGCATATTTTATTTCCGAGCTAAATTTTCCTATGGCTAGTGAAAGTTGTTGTTGTATGGTTTCTATTGAAATGGGTTGTGCTTGCGATTGAATGTAGTCATGTATCTGTTGTTTCACTTTGTCTATGTCTGAGCTACTCCATATTGCTCACAGACGGATTTAAACCATGGTCAAGAAAATATGTCACTATTTAAACACCCTGTACAACATGTTTATTGTATTTTTTCTTATGTTATCACGTGAATTTAGCTGAAAAAGAGAGCCATGATTCAAAAAAAACATTCCAATATTTAAGACGACGATTCTAAGACCCATTTCAAGAAAAAAATATTCAAATGATCGAATGTTGTAAACGTTTTAACTTTCAAAATGCGTGGTAAAGTTTGCGATAAAAATAGTTGCTTCCCGATAAATTAAAAATACAAAACAGTAATAAATGTTGCTTGATGTTATTTAACTGGACTTTAACACCAAAGTTAAATAGTAACGGAATACGATCTAGAAGTACGAAATGATAATTCCCACTTATGAATAATCAATTCCAATTGCCACCTGGCAGATTATGCAAATGGAAACCATGAAGGAAAAATGAAAATGCAACAGCATTAGCACAACATGCACAACAAAAGTTGCATGATTTTGATTTCGATAACACACAAATATTGATCAATGAGGAAAACTATAATAAGAGAAGAATCCATGAAATGATACAAATTAAGAAACATCAGAATGCAATAAACTTCAGATCAGATACAGACAATCTTAGCTCTGTGTATCATGCGCTAATTAAATGATCGCATGCATGAATTGAATGGACCTGGTAAATAAAAATTAAACAGCAGATATTGAAGATTACAGAGCGATTCCAAGAATGCAAAGAAAAGGCGAAATATAAATAGGTTTTTCGGGAACTCGCTCGATATCGAATAAAATAGGTAATTCAATATCCAACCAAATGTAAAGAAAGAAACATCTAAACATGTAAGTCAAATTTAGATCTCTAAACAATAGATTCTAGTCTTTTCCCGAACATGTTTATCCCGACTCATCACCTGAGAGCCAAGGTCCCAAATTGTACTTTTTAATGTGTGTGTGATTTGAATTTTAATATGTTAATTTGTGAAAGTTTTTTTAATTGAATTGATAATAAATGTAAAAGGGCAGAAAGACCGATAGGTCGATAGCCTTTTTTTAGAAATAAAGATGTTTACTACTACTACTAAATGTAAAATGGATATTTTAGACAAACTGATGATGGTGGATAAAGGCACCGAAACGTATTTGTAACATTTTAAATAATAAACAATAAAATTGACTGAAACCCAGGAATACATTGGAATGAATTAAAATACAGTCGCCTTTACTCAAAGTTCTTCATTTTTTATTTTATTATTAAGTGTTTCATTTCAACTGACTTGTGAGTGATTTATATTACATTTTTTGTACCAAATACAAAACTAAAAAGTTTTACTTACAATAGTAAGGTAAGCATCGTCGGGCACTTTTCTATCAACTTTAGCATCGACCGCTATTTGCAAGGACTGAAAGACATTCTGTATTTCAACTTTGGAAATTTCTTGTGATATTGTTGCGGTAGCATAAATGCCGATCAAAAGCAGAACCAAATATTTCATTCTGAAGCCGCCAATTAGTTTGCACAAAGTACTCAAATGAAAAGTATCGCGTCCCTTTTGAATAGAACTGGATCCTAATTACATACAGATAACTGTGTTTAAGATTAGGGTACTTCACACTGTTACTTGGATTTGGACAATCGATTAAGAATGTTATTCGAAATGGCAATTGTTTAAATGTAGGTGATACTTGAGCGAGTAAATGCTGATGATGTTTGCAAACACATCTTCCCTGAAATCTGGTTTGAATAACAACAAATGACATACATTTTAATTTCACTATTGACGTAATTAATAGCAAGAAAACATACTGCAGGTATTCGGATATTGATCTGCAATGTTATGAATTGGATTGCGATATATTGATATCTGCAGGTGGTGTAGATTCGGTGATGATCATTCTTTTGGCTTTAACAAATTAAGATTTGCAAGGAATTTCAAAAGTCGAATTTGCCTCTAAAATTATGCCAGCCATCTCAACTTACGTAAAATATCATCCACTAGATCGCAACATTACGAAGCATTACGTTTTTTAAACAGTAAAAGTAATGTATTCGGAAGCGATTACGATCTTACCTAATAAGCCTTTAGATGCTTAATTTTTGGTTGCAAAAGAATTTTCTGATCTGTGGATGAGCTCAATTTAAATGTTTCGATTGGAAAAAATATTTTCAGAAGCTGAAGATTTTCACTTATAAACACTTTCAGTTCTGTTTTAATGCATTTTTAATCTATTTGTAACTGACTGGCTTGTACAGGTAGCTAAAACCCGAATGTACATATCTTTGAAAAGTTGTTATTCTGGTAATCTAACATTTTTAAATCCTGTTCGTTGATGATCAAGATGCTCAACATAGTTTTGTCAATGGTCAACTATTTCATCAGGGTTTGTAATCACTGTTAAATTGCTATTTTTAATTCTTATTAGAGATGGTTGCTTTGTTTGCCCGGGGGTTCTTTTGCTAGCTTGCTGAAATGATAAAGCATTTCTTCCAGGGGCTCGATTTCTAAGCATGTCATTTTTGGATATTCTTCTTTGGACTTCTTGGACTCTTAGCATTTGGCTTTAAATTTGCGTTTGGGCTCTTGAATACTTTTGTTGGTTTCTGTTTTTGTGCAGCCGACGTTCTTCCATAAGTAGATCGACGTTTTCCACTAATTTTTCCTACTGTTGGGCTTTGAAAAAATTAGTCAATGCATTGGAAACCAACCCTGTATATTTATGCTTGCAGCGCGTACAATTTTTAGTTCTACAATTATCGATGACTTTGTCTTTTTGTTTTTGTTGTGTGTTTGTTTTTGTCTTAAAATACTTCATTTATCAATTAGATAGTTAGGTCCTTTTTCCCAGTTTATTTCTCATAAGTACACATTTATGAAAAATGAGCCATTAAACTTTTTAAACGATAAAGCATATTTTAAAACTTTAAGCCTCTTAAATAGCAAAATGGTACATTGGTAGCTCTTTCAGAATTTTGACATGTGCTAATACATTTTTTTTATGTTTTATGATAAGTTTGTAAGTGTGTAGGAATTATTTTGTGAGAACAAACAGGTCAACAGGTGCGTAGTAATGACTAAGTTCCTGATTACAATTTGCTATTTAATCAAGTATGTTATTTAACCTTGTTCGTTTCACTTTTGTTATGTGTTAAGTGCATACATTTATCTGTTTTCGATTTTATTTAATTACTGACGTATCTGCCGGTATATTGAGAAACCCATCTTTAGTGCACTCATTCGTTTAAAAAATATGTTTCTTTGAGTTTTTATTTATCTCGATCAACTACAATTGTGGCATCAATCCCTTGACTTTGATATTGGATTTCAGGACAAACCTACACATTAGAAAATTGTTTTACTAAACGTGAAACATGTTTAAGTTACAAATGACAAAATAAGTAAACAAAATGTAAAGTGATGACGGATATAGATTTTGAAGTTATCAGTAGATCATACATATTAAATCCAGAACCAGTATATTGAAGAACTGGATGAAAACTTCAAGGCTTTTTAACATTATGCCAGGGCAAAGAAGGCAAGAAAACATACTATGTAACTCAATAGAAGGCGATTTTCTAAAGCAAATATCACTGAAGACGTTCAGAATAATAATATATCTAACGAAAGCCATCCCGACATATATCGAAATATAATGAACCTAATTGAAGAAGAGATAGACTTTCGAGGCCATTCCTTGAAACAAGTGGGTTTTTCGGGTTTTTAGGCCGTCGTTCGGTAGAATTTCTTCTTGACGTTTCGCAAGCACGTGTGGCTTGCATCTTCAGAAGTGGTTTGCTTGAACGCTTAAACTGTTCTGATGCGATTCCTCGGGCGCAGTCCGTATTTATGCACCGGTCGCGATGACGTGGTTTGTGATGACGTGGCCTGTGTCATCGGAGCTTGCGCATTCTGTTGGCTGTTGCTATCCTCCGGTGTACATGATTCTCTCTCCTGTCCTGAGCTGTTGTTTTTTCTTGCTGTTTTTGCGTTGGTGAGTGCTGGAAACCATATCCTGTTCAGCGCCATTGTCTCTTCTTTTCTGTTGAAATTGTCGTCGTGTTTGTAGATTTCAATGGCTTCTCGTATTAGTCGGGGGCGATACCCTGTTGTCGTGGCCAGGACCTGTGCCTCTCCGAAATATATGTTGTGTGTTGCATCGCTGAGGGCATGTTCCGCCACTGCCGACTTCTCCACATGTCCAAGTTTGCAATTCCGTCGATGTTCTTTTAATCTTGTCGCAACCGATCTCTTAGTGGTTCCTATGTAGAGGCTTCCACAGGAGCATGGAATCCGGTAGATTCCCGCAGTTGCTAGGTGAGGTCTTTTGTCTTTAACTGACCCTAGACATTCTCGGATCTTTGTTGTGGGCTTGTAGACCGTTCTTATGTTGTGTTTCCTCAACTCAGGGTTACGGACAGAATTGGGAGGCTCTTGAGGAAACACAACATAAGAACGGTCTACAAGCCCACAACAAAGATCCGAGAATGTCCAGGGTCAGTTAAAGACAAAAGACCTCACCTAGCAACTGCGGGAATCTACCGGATTCCATGCTCCTGTGGAAGCGTCTACATAGGAACTACTAAGAGATCGGTTGCGACAAGTTTAGAAGAACATCGACGGAATTGCAAACTTGGACATGTGGAGAAGTCGGCAGTGGCGGAACATGCCCTCAGCGATGGAACACACAACATATATTTCGGAGAGGCACAGGTCCTGGCCACGACAACAGGGTATCGCCCCCGACTAATACGAGAAGCCATTGAAATCTACAAACACGACGACAATTTCAACAGAAAAGAAGAGACAATGGCGCTGAACAGGATATGGTTTCCAGCACTCACCAACGCAAAAACAGCAAGAAAAACAACAGCTCAGGACAGGAGAGAGAATCATGTACACCGGAGGATAGCAACAGCCAACAGAATGCGCAAGCTCCGATGACACAGGCCACGTCATCACAAACCACGTCATCGCGACCGGTGCATAAATACGGACTGCGCCCGAGGAATCGCATCAGAACAGTGTAAGCGTTCAAGCAAACCACTTCTGAAGATGCAAGCCACACGTGCTTGCGAAACGTCAAGAAGAAATTCTACCGAACGACGGCCTAAAAACCCGAAAAACCCACTTGTTTCTAATTGAAGAAGTTTGATTTAATTTGCCAGAATTAAAAAAGAACTCCAAAGGGGTTTTGAGATAAATATTTAAAATCTTTATTCTTGTTGAGTGGTAAATTATGACTGTTTCTAAAGTTTTAGTTAAATTAAGTGGCCTATTAATTTACAAAGAAATTGTTATTTGAACGGCAAAAATTTGATGTCGGCAATTAATCAGAGAACAGAGGCAGACAGACCGGAAGACCGATTGGGTCGATATTTTTTTTTGCAAGAAATAAATACTGTTCATATGTAAAGGGTGCCTGGAAACTTGGCCGACTCACGAATACGTACAGCAGATTCTAGAGATGATTTCAAGAATGAAGCTCAGCTTACGTTAACTCCAATAGATATTGCATTTGGATGAAAAGTCATATTTGATGTGGTAAGCTAATATTTCTAATTATATTTTTTACCTTCGATTTTTGGTCATTTTCCTATCAAAATCAAAACTCAAGAATGTTTTAGAGTAAACAGGTACTCTTGTTTGAGTGGCTAGGATGTACCGTATGCGATAAAATCTATTTGAAATGCTTTTGTTTTCTCGCATAAAATTTTATTTTGGAATAAATAACATGCTCTTTATAGCACTTGTACTGCTCGGCCCAAAATATTTCAGGCTTTATAATAACCCGGTTTTCCGCTCATTGTCAACTTTCTAATTGCAAATTTAAAAATTGCAAAACCATAATTTATTTTGAATGTTAAATTCTGCAATAAGTACTTTCATAAATGATCGAGATTTTAATATACAACACGTGGCGGATATAAAAGACATGAAACATCAAAGTACACTTAACAAAAATATTTGGATAAGAGTTTTTGGAAAAAACTTCGTAGGACCAGATTCACAGGTCCTTAACGTTTAAATGGAGAAGTTTATTTACATTTCCTACAGATCATTTTACTGGGTTAATTAGATAACATTTTTTTCGATATTAGACACCATCTACGGTTTTTGGACACGTTTGTCCTGCTTCTTCTTCTTCTTCAAGTCGCACTACAATCATTTGTGGGTCTTGGCTGCAAGCACAATTTGCCTCCATGGACTTCTAACCAGCATTGGTTCCTGTCCATTTTCAACGCTCATCTTCCGCATATCCGATATAACATCAGTCCTTTCATCTCATTTTAGGTCTTCCCGGTGGTCTTCTGCTCGTCGGTGCTTCCTGCCATGCTTTTTTCAGCATTCTGTCATCCGGTGCTCTGTATTTGTGTACTGCCCATCTCAGTCTTTGTACAGTCTGGTACAATTGTTCTAACTCCGGGTTTGTTCTTATTCGTTATTGCCCTGAACTAGGATACTGGGTTGGTTCATATATTTTTCGCTCGAAATCGAATATTTCGAATTCGCTCGAATTCAGAGTGTGGTTTCTCGGTTTCTATTTCAGCGGTTAAATACACCGGAATATTTGTTGTGTCGTCCTTTGTTACATTGAGGAGTTTCTGAAAATGTTCTTTCCATGTTTTTAATACCTCTGTAATGCCGGTGCATTTTAGTTCGAGATGTTTCTTTAAAGAATGCCCTGCTGTTGTTATGTCTTCCACTATCTTCGGTGTCTTGTATTTGTTTCTTCTGATGTTCTCTCTTTTTTCCTAATTAGTTTTCTTGCTCTACGTCTTGCATTGATAAAGTTATCTATGTTGTCCTGTGAAGGGTCCTGTAACATTTGAGCCCTAGCGTATCCCCGTCTATTCTGTATAACATTCCACATGGAGTTGGCGTTATTCTTACACGTTTCTGGAGTATGCTGCATTTTAGTTTCAATTTTAGATTTTTACTTAGCGAGGGCTTCCTCTTCCTTAAGTTTCTCCGTATCCCATTTAGCTGTCTTATTTGCTTGTTGTGGACTTTGCTTCTAAATCCTTATTATTGTTTTGGTACATACCAGAAAATGGTTCGAGTCCGCCTCAGCTCCTCATTTACTTCTAACATCTATTATGTTATTTGAGTGCCTGGAATCTATTAGGATGTGATTTATTTGGTTTCTTGTGATACCATCATTGAATACACACGTCTGCTTATGTATATCTGTGTGTTCAAATATAGTAGATTTGACCATGAGATTGTTGAGTCCTGCTAGACTTGCTACCCATATTCCGTTGTTTTTGCTTATATGATGTAGGCTATGTCATTCAACAAGTGGTCCAGTCAGTCTTCTCTACCCGATTTTGCGTTGAAGTCGCCCAGTACCAATAACATATCCTGCTTGGGTATCGAGTCGAGAATTCTGGTGAGTTGGTCATAGAAAGTGTCCTTCTCATCATCGTCCTTCTCTTCCGTTGGTGCGTGTACCGATTTTAGTGTGTAGTTGTACCGTGGACCTCTTAGTCTAATGGGATGTATTATTTCATTAGTGGGTACTAAGTCCATTACTACGTCCAATATGTATTCCTGTATTACAAAGCCAATTCCGACTTGATGGGTGTCATCTTTGGTGTCACTGTATCTGACCACCTGATTTCCTGGATAGCCGTAATATCCATTTCATATTTTTCCAGCTGTGATATAGTTCTCTTGGCTGCCCCTGGTCGATACCAGCTTAATACATTCCATGTTCGGAAATTCAATTTCTTATTCGTTGCTGGGTTCGTCGTCGTGTTTCCATTCAATTCTGAGGCTTAGGTGCTTGATTTACAACAATTTGGCTTTTCATATGATGGGATTGTTAGCTCCATGCCGAACACTCCTCTTTTACCCGGGCTTGGGACCGGCTACGGCCCAATAAGCTACTCAATTCACCACTCAGAACCGCAGGCAGAGTTGTTTGTCCTGCTTATTTCAGAAGAACCGTTTGTGAATTTTTAAATAGTACTTAGGGAGAACCGTGCACTGGAAGGGGAGGTTAAGTGGCGTGGCCAGCAAGATCTCCGGATTTAAGTCATTAGGATTTTACTGTAAAGGGATACCTCGAATCATTGACTTATTGACAGCAATTACAAACACCAGATAAACTGTGGGTACCAATTTTAGGCGCATGGAATACGTTATCAAGAAAAATAGCGAATTTGTTAGAAACATTCGACAATGCTTAGACAAACGAATTGCTTTATGCATTTCCATAATGACCGAAATGTAGACAATCTTTTATAAATTAACGTTGGTTTTGTTAATCTTCGTTTTCTTACAATTTTTGCTAATTTGTAAAAATATCATCAAACTATTTTGTCTGTCTTAAATAAGTACTTATTTTTATTTTTACATAAAAGTTCAACCTTTTTCAAAGAATTTAATTAATTGTGCGTTTACGAGCCAACCATTAAATACTTACAAAAAATGTTGACATTTTGTGATTATCCTGCAAAAAAATCCTTTCTAAATATATTTTATTTGCAAACTGGAATGCTGGACACTCAATGCAAAAAAATACCAATAGGTCGAAAGTAAAAATATAATAAAAAAACCACTTTTACATGAAAATGTGAACTCGTAACCTGAAGTTGGTTCTTCTAGAATCTAGATCAACAGCAATATGAACAACTGAAAAAACAAACACATCTTCAAAGAGCTCTACCTTTCCTTGGAAGCATTTTTGGATAATCCGAAATCTATTCGTTTTAAGCACGATGGTTTAAATAATCATAACAACTTTAAAATTTACATCAGTTTATTATCATAAATTAGTTACAAATTATTTATATTCCGGATATTAAGTGCTAAAGTGTAGATTTTGGCAAAAACCATTGAACAATTAAAAATGTAGTTAAAAAAATGATGATGATCATATCACACTCTTAAAGTTCCTAAAAACTCTTAAATATCTAACAATGCAACATGTATTTTTGTTAAATTCCTAAGATAAAATGAATCAGTAAATGTATCAACAAAAGCAGCTCTTGTGATGTCTACCATTGTTAACAAGGTAACCTTTAATTTAAAAACAAAATAAATTAATTCAATTGGATGTCTGCAATGCAAGAACAAAAGTCAAAAACAAATAAAGTACAAGAAATGTGATGAAAATGAATTTTAAATTTTGATAAATATCTAAGCGATTTGATAAAAATCTATCTATCTAAATATCTACCAAAGACCTAATGAACAATGCATTTTTTTTTCAGATTATATTTATATTGATATTGTCGCCGATATAGTTGAAACAGCTTTTAAATTAGTATAAATACTTCAAACTTTCTGTTTTAAAAAGGAAAAAGTTAAATAAAGTTAGTTACCAATTTAAGTCCGTTTGAGGAATCATATTGATATATGTTTGTTTCCACTGAAAGGTATCGATATAATTTAATTAAAAAAATAAGGATATTGCGATGTGCAATAAATCTTTGAAAAATAAAAGCTTGGTTTTTCTTTTCTATGCCGTTTTTTTCGGCTATTGGTTTCAGCAGAGATTCAGAAAAACCAATATAAAAATTAAATTTAAATGAAATTTCTGGTTTCCAGTCAATTTTATTGTTTATTATTTTATTACATTACAAATACGTTTCGGTGTCTTTCTCCACCATCATCAGTTTGCCTCCTTTTCATTTAAATTGAATTGAAATACAGTCAGGAAAATAAACACAATAAAAATTAAAATAAACCATTTAAATGTCATCTATTCTTCATCTGGGCTTAAAAATTATTGTTATTTGTAAATCATAATTTGACTTAGTTTGATTTCAAAAAGAAAACATTATTTAATCCTGAGTTTGTGCAGTTCCTCCATATCACGAGAACGATATATTTGCTTTAAAATAATTTTCCTTTAGAAGAGAAACAGGAGATTACATTGTGACAATGGTAGCATTTCAAGTTTAGACACAACAAAAAAATATATATTTTTTCCGTAGCGTACTAAAAGCCGCTCTCAAACAAACGCAATCAATATTTACAATGTAAGTGTTGTAAACACTACTGGTAATATGACTTTATAACAAGAGTATTGTATAAAATTTCTTCTACTTTAATTTAGCAACATGAAAAAGATATTTTTTTGGATAAAAAGGGTCAAATGACGTGACCAGAAACCAGTGTGTTTTTATGCACATAATGAAGTTCCTGTTAAATAAAAACAATGTTAAACGCAAAGATGTGCAAAAAGCTCAATTACAGCACTGAACTAGTGTTCTCAGGCTTTATTGCACCGCTAGTATACAAAACTAATTTTATGACTATAAAATCTATATTACAAAAAATATGTTATCATTTTTAACCATATAAGTGCTGTGAACTCGCGTTACAACACAAGATGAGAAAGTTAAATGTAATATCTCAAGTTGCAACGAAATTATTGTTCCCGAGGTTCTCAAAATATTTTTATTTCCAACAGCACAAATGAAGTATTAAAGAAAAACTGTCAGCTAACTGCTTTTTCCAACTGTTAACTTGGAAGTGGAATAAAACCAAAATATTTTTTTTACATTTTAAATACAGCACTTTCGCTGCATGGGCATACTTATTGCTCTATTTACAACTCGCAAAATAATATTACTAGATAAACAAAAAACATCAATTTTTTGAATCCAAATTGACTATAATTGAGTAAACGAAAATACCTGCATTCGAAGCCTGGCTATTTCAAAACAGATATATTTTAACGCATCACCCACAAAAATGCAGAAGATTCCATAACCTACCGACTCATAAAACTGCTCGCTATATTTTTAGTGTTTCCATCGGTTGAGAAATTAAAACCCAAAATCCCCATCGCTCTTCTTCAATTTTCTTAACAATATATTATTATTACCTATCTACAAAATGTACATAACTTACTCATCCTTTAAATTGTTTTCATCAAATACACTGCCCGATAAATTATGCTGTTCAAGTAGCACTGTCAACTATAATTTGTCTTGTTTCAATGTGAAATCGAGAACTTTGCACATATCACAATCCTGTTCGGCATTACACGAGCAATTGTCCTCGCATCGTTTCAAATGCTCGCACAATTTAAAGTTCTTAAAAGCTTTCAGTTCTTTTTTGACGTTCTCTAAGTTGCCCAAGTCGGACAGCTTAACGTCTTTTGGTAATTGTTATCCCTTTTGTCACATGAACACGTCTTGAAGATCTGCGGATGGTTCTAAAAGTACACGAAAAATATATTGACATTATTTCGAGAGTTCGAAAAGTTTGAAAGGCACAAACCTATTCTGGAGGCCATTTCATCCTCAAAGGTGACCATTTTTTCCTTTTGTTTTGCTGTGGAATTAGTGGACATTTTCCTCGGTGCCCTCACAGTTAACGGCATGAAATTCGGTAATGTAGGTGATTCTGTAGCGATAGATAGGTCAAATTCACTCATGCTGCGTGGCACGAAATATTCAACTGTAGGTTCAGCTCCTGAAATGGAAGAAATTCAAAATTTTCAATTATGAAAATACAAATGTGTACCAATGTTTACTAATTGGAATACTGTAGCATCTTGCATATTCAATTTTTAACATCAGTCGATAATATTACAGTAAATAGTTAAGTAAGCAATAACAAATTTAATTATTCTTTTTTTTAACTCAATTATGGAATAAAATTCGTTTTTATTGCTGGCATCTTGACACCCAGTTTGATAATTAAATATTACTTTTACAGCATTCTACAGCACTATACAGCAGGAAGCTGGATATTTTGTTACTTTTCATTATTTGGGCACATGCGATATCTCTAGGATTAGATGGAGCATGATGAAGATAAATGAAGTTTGTTGAAACAGTATTAAGGTGGAAGACAGCTTGTACCCTGGAAGGCTTCGAATTTGACCAGATAATTATCTGGTTTACAACTCGAGTTAATTGTCCTGTAAAGATTTTGCGCGCTTTTGTCGAATCAAAAATTGCGGTTTTGAAATCACATTGATTAAAGGTTTTTTTTAATGTATTTTGCAATACTTTGGTAAAATGCTTTCAGGTCTATATAATAGCGCTTTGTTCGTTTTTTTTCAGGTTTAAAATTTCTAATGCACATTTCTGCTAGTTTAAATTGCTGTTTTTTCGGAGTATTGCGTGAAATATGTAGATTAATGGTTAGAAGTATTTCAGCGCAAGCACAATTTTTTAAATTAAATTTTCACTGAATATTGGTTGTTTCATTTAGAATTCTTTTGATTAGTTTTGCTAATTAAATTTTACGATGAAGCAAAAATGCAATTGCAAATTGGACTTTATAAATAATCTTGAATGTCTTCATTTTTATATGGTTCAAGCATCTCTTTCAGTTCCCGAATGATGCGGTTGAAATTGCTTTTTTTTCCTGCTGTTATAGTTTGTTGCCCAAATTTCTTTCTTCATGTGCTATATTTTTCAAAACACTATAAACAATGCTATGTGTTTTAAAATGACACGAAAATTGCTTTATTTCTTCATAAATTTCATAAAAACGTATCTAATAATTCACCAACTCCTCACAGAAAAGAGTGTTTTAAACATTGTTTGCTGCAGTCGAAAAGCCAGCGTGTCTAGACACCAGAACAGACAACTTTTAAAGATAAATACTTAAACTTTGCGACATTACATTAAATATAATTAAATGTCACTAGAGTCGTTCAGATAAGCCAGGGAAATTAAAAGTCTGCAGAACGGTAGACCGAATTTGTTGTTCTCCTGTAAACGCCTCTAAACTTTAAAAAATCATTCTTCTCCACCTTTCTTCTTCGTATCTCGCCGTCTCCTTATGAAGGTTGGCGATCCCAATGGCCAGTGTGGTTTTGGAAGAAGCTGCTCGAAATACCTCTGTGGATGTGCCCCCAAACCACCTACGATTATCCTTTAGCCATGAGTTCTGGCGTCTTCCGATGGATCTTTTTCCCTGAATCTTCCCTTCGATGATGAGCTTCAGGATTTCATATGCCCCTCATAATATGTCCAAGATACTGTGATGTCCTTTCTTTTATCGCCTGTAGCAGTTCTTTTCCTTTGTTCATACGTCGTAGAACTTAGAAGAATAAAGATTCATCTCAAATGCGTTGATTCTCTTCTCCGTTATGGGATCAAGGGTCCAGCTCTCACTGCCATATAGAAGGACAGATAACACATAACAACGGCGAATGTCTGCTTAAGCTCCAAGATCAATTCCTGTCTAGTAAACAGCTTCTTCATACTAGCGAAGACCTTCCTCGCCTGTTCTATTTTGGATCTGATTTCCCTTTCAGGGAAATTTTTAGTTCTGATCTATCGACGTGGCCAGGTATTTAAACGAGGAGACCTGCTCGACATCTTTGCCTTTTATTGTCAAGGTTATATGTTTATGTGTTTTGAAGAAGACTATGGTTTTGGGTTTGGATATGTTCATGAAAAGATCATTTCGTGTTTAACGCATTCAAATGCCTTGCGATAGTCTTCAAATCATGTGTATACCTCAATATTCATATATCTACATCTTTGTGTTAAGACATTCAGAGAGAAGAGGGCTTCAGGTGTGCCAAACCCATTGCGCAATCCAAACTGGGGTTTGTTAACTTGGGTCTCGCATTAACGGTAAATTCTTGTGTTGATTACTCTTAAGAAGACCTTTAGACATGAGACTTATCAGGCGATAGTCGTCACAGTTCGAGGAGTCAGCCTTTTTGGGCAGGATGATGAACGTAGATCTCAGCCAGCTAAGTAGTATTCTGCCACTGCGATATATACTCTTGAACAGTGATGTTAGAAGATCAAGACCTGATTCGTCGTTTTCTACCATAATCTTCAGAGATTCAGTATATATATCCGTTTTTCTGTAGTTTGATAGCAAATGTAACTTAATAGGGCAGAAACAATAAAGAGAACAAAACACTTCCGATCACTAACCTACAAAGACAGAGGAATTAGCACAAACACCGCCACCAAAATATGTAAAGCTATTTGTAGACCCTTGCTAGACTTTGGATATATACTCATGACCAACGGAACAAAAAGGACAAAACGTTATATACAAACAACAGAACAAATTGCACTAAGACTAATAACACGAATAAGACACCCCCAAAACCCACTACACAACCCCCCCACCCAACTACTATACGAACGCACAAACATGACAAAGATCTCGGAAAGACTCATACAGCTACAGACAAAATGGACAAACAACCCCTACAACTGGACCATACTGAATCCCCTTTGTCTTACAAGACCAACCAGACAATCCCGCTTCCGTTTCCCTACATTAACGCTACTCGAACACTTACAAACGCAACGGACTAGTGGACAATAAAACAATTTCTTCTTGCCACTGAAATCTTATTTATTTAATAGTATTGTTAACCTAGAATAAGAGAATTTTCATATTTGTTTTTTATTCAGATTAAGACTGCATGTATTAAACAAGGGCAGAAAGACCGATAGGTCGATAGCCTTTTTTAGAAATAAAGATGTTTACTACTACTACTGTAACTTAATTTTTTGGAATTTTAGGTCCGATTTCTTCAGCATGGTCGTGTTTTGGTGGAAGGTCAGATTTGTTGTCTTTGAATATCGTTGCGACAAACTCTTTCCATCTTTTAAGTTTTTATTCTATTCCAGCTACGATTTCTCCCCTGGCATCTTTCAAAACTGCTGCTAGTTGATTTCCACCTCTTCTCACGAGTTCTTTAACTTTTTTGTGCACGTTGAATGTATCGTACTTTGCTTGTAGTGATTCTATCTCCTGACATTTTGCTGACAGCCATACATCTTTGGCGTCTCTGCACTTTCTTCGAATTGTTTTGTTGAGTTCTCGGTATTTGTCTTGGTTTTGCTCCTTGTGCTTTCTTCTTTCATCTATCAAGGACAGTACTTCCTGCGTCATCCACCCTTGTTTGTTATTGATTTCTTCCACCTTTCATATAATCAACTAAATAATATTTAAGTACATTTTTCGTGAATGTTGGTCAATTCCTTGGATGCTAGTGCGAATTATTCTCGGTCATGTTTTCTTCTTGTAACCATTTCATTGACAGCCGTTATATAAGCAAGATATAGATAATTTTAATGATTTTTTGATATATTTTTCATAAATTTAGATAATTATATCTAGCAGGAAACTTGTAATGGTCGAACTTAATTATATAATTTTAGTAGATCTTCGAAAGCATCTTTACACTAAAATACTGATGTTATAGTTATACATACCAAATCCTGCTGCAGATCTTCTAGCAGGAGTGTTTCGATGAAAATTGCTTTTTCGTGGTAAACTATTGTGATGTAAGGTAGGGGGTGATCGTCTTCCACCGATTTTGGACGGAGCTGCACCCTCCGTCGTGGGTCTTTGTCAGGAATCGGGCAAAGTTGTTGTGGATTCTTCGTGCCTTAGATTTTTGGTTTTGGAACACGAAGCACCAATGCATCTGAAAACTCTTTATTAATGCCCAAATTGTTTATAGTTTTTACTGATTAAATTTTCTAAACTATTCAACGCTAAATTAACAACTAAAGATTAATTAAATTTCAAACAATAAAAAAATTAAAGAAAAAGTTGTGAAGAAGCTGATATTATTCTAGGAATAAAATTGTTTCCTCTCCAAAAATAATTAAATGGACAATTTGCCCGACTAAATTTATAGTCCGTACACGTACGGAGTTATTAGCTCAAGTTGTCATTTGAAGAAATGGCAAAAGAAATTCCTAGTTCGGAATGGTAAAGAAAAATGCTGTTCGGTTTAGTTATTTTCGTCATGGCGAGCAAAAACGAAAGTTGGCGAAAATCAATTTTGGTAGGACTTTCCTATATGCGTCAGCCGTAATAAACACTGAAATAAATCAATTTCTCCTTTCGAATTGTGGTAAACTTATTTGCTGTTTTTATATAAAACGCTATTATATTATGTGTATTCGGTTCTTTTTGCCGCGACAGTTTAGGTTCGGAAGTATATTTTTTAAAAACCAAATTCGGTTTGTAATTTTTTAATATTGTCGCTTTAAATTGGTAACTGTTTGAACTGTAAATTAAACATTGAATTTTTTTCAAATTGCTTCTGGGTTGCTCGCAGAACGGACATACGCCTGCATTAGATAGAATTAAATTAACTGAAAGGATATTTTCAAGATGAATTTATTTGTTTGAGATCGTGACCGCGACTCAAATGGTTTGGCTTATCTGCTTACGTTTTGGTTTGTGTTTTGAGTCTGGGAGGCTAAAGTTTAAATCACTAGCATATTACTTAATCTTAATTTTATCGAAATTTGGTTAAAAAAATCAGGTTTGCATTAATGGCAATAGCATCCAAGATAAATAAATGAAGGGCATATATGCATAAGACCAATATTTCATTGAAAATAAAATTATACCCAACCCATTTTAACTAAAGCGAAATAAAAAAGTGGAAAGCAATCAATTATTTCTTCAATTCCTCCGTCCTCACGTTTCTTTTTAATTTAAGGTGAGAGCAGCTAAAGAAGAGCGTTCTCATTAATGCAGTTAGTTAAATGGGGAATCACAGGCTACAGATCCAGATTGACAAAAAAATTATTGACTATTTTTTGTTGTCTTTATTATTAGCAAATATTTGAGTTTGTCACCGTAAACTTGCATATGTATTTAGAGAGACAGTTATTAGCGTATCTGGTATAAATTTTTAGTGTCTCCATTTAAAAGTGTAGAATGGCCATCGGATAGACGCTGCAGTGAGGTTGGAACGATATAAATTATATCTCGAAAGAGTTACTATCCGGTGTTGATTGTTTAAGAATTATTTTAAGACACTGCAAATGTACGAGCCCATATCGGGACGAAAATGATGACAACTGATGACACCATTTTTTCGATATTTGATTTTGCTATAGTCGCTCGTCCTCTCCAAAAATCACAAATCGTATCGATTACAAACTGCCAAAACACATGTTCAGTTGAATATCGGTCAGAGGATAAATTTGGCTTTGCAAACAAAAAAGTGTTTCTAGCATGATTATTTTGTCGAAATTATGCTTACCTTAAAAGAGCGACGACTTGGTCTTGGACTAAACTAAAACACATTGCCACTAAAGCCATTCCAGTTAGTATATAAGCTGAGCAGGCGCATAAAGAGATTTCTTCAGTGTTTTGTCCTGGTAGTAAATCGCCAAATCCTATTGTTCCAAGACTGGTAAAACAGAAATAACTTCCTGAAACAAAATGGAAACAGCCAAATTAGCTGTAATTCAGCTACCATTTATGAATGGGACTAAAACCTTCGGATGTTCGATTGCATCAACATTGCAAAAGATGCTAGTGTTGAAACTAAAACTTAATTAGCAATTCTTGGGTTTACTTCCCAATAAAAAAACAATTTAGAGCAGAACAACATAATTTTTTTTAAAGATGCCAGAGGCTTTGTCCGAGTATGTACCGCACAAGGCAAATGGATGGCATATTTAATATTTTAGAGGTAACTCTCGTTTTCCGTTTTCGCATAAAGTTCTCCTCATTACATCTAATCTCACCGCAGTACATCGATTGAAGTAAAACGAGAGACAATAACTTAAAATGAAAATTTTATCATTTTCAAATAATACCATAATTTTGCTTCAACTATAAATATATATTAGGATTTTAATTATATTTTTTTAATAATGGTAGGAATCGAGCAATCTCTCTGCCAACGTACTCTCAACTGATTCAGTCACATTTCGTGTGTTTCATATCTTTTTTGTAAGCAGCGGTTTTAGATTATGCCATGTTCGACTCAAATATTCATCGATCACACAAATTTTTTTTTCACATCAATATCAAAAAACCCTTTCCAAACTCACCTTCTAATAATGACCAGTTTTCTAAGCGGCGAAACAGCATCGCTCCTGAGCAAATATATGCTAGGACCATCACTAAGCATAGTGTGACAGGTACACGAATATTGTTCGAGCATGGGCACTGTTGCTGTTGTGGCTTCTGGGAGGCAATTTTGCTATAAAATATATGTGTTTATCATAAGCGTGCAGCCAGCCATACAGAATAAAGCAATTATATTATATACCTAGTCCTATAGAGATTATTCGGTAAAATGAATACAAAATGCAAATTTCAAAGTTGGCCCTCTCAGTTTACAACAACTAGTTTATAATAACAAAAGAAAATTTCTCTCGACTTTAAAGCGTTTACTAAAAAGGTGGGATTTCATGTACACTAGAAGCTAACTTAATTCTTAATTAAATCAGCTAGCTAATATTTCAAATGGCGGAACTTATCCATTTTTGTTTTTTTTCAGCGCAGTTGTTTCAACAAATTTTAACAAGTTTGAAAACATGAAAATGAAAAAACAAATCTTAAGAAAAATGTGTCTGAAAATGCATGTCCGGAAACGTTTCGTTTAGGATCTACCTAGTATTAAAAAGGTAAGAAAATAATGCCTTTTTAAATATTTTTCGAAAACGGCCTTTAGTAAAGGACAAGGCTTTTACTGAGCCTGTTTGAATCAAAGCGACTCTGCGAAAAAGAATTGTTCAAAAACCCTAATAAAAATCATAACAGCATTATCCGTAATTGCAAAGTTTGTTTTGAAAATGATGACGGCAAGTATTATAAGTTTTTGAAAGTTAACATTAAAAATCAGTAATTTTACACACGCCTCTGGTTTGATTTATTTGGTTGAAATACTAACGATCGTTTTCGAGTTTTTTTAAAAAATATATATATATTTTGTACATCCTAACCTAAACAAAGCGTTTCCAGACTTACGTCTACTGTAACTTTTTTACTTAAACTTAAATTTATTATACATAATTTTCGTATAACACTTTAATACCGATGATTATCCTGTTACTTTAGAAGTTTCAGTTTATTAGTAAAAATCATTAAAAATGTAGACAATGTGACCAATTTGTAATTTCAATTATTTTCTGAAACATTATGGGAAACACTGAAGCGTGGTTCAATTTCAGGCACACATTTTGGCCAAGAATCCATTAATCTCGTATTGATTGTACCAGCTGATTTCATTTAGAAAGGAGAATCTGATTTTTTTCATTCGTATACCTTTTGATTTTTTAAAATTTGATTGTTTATTTTGTTATTTATTTTATTTGATTATTGATTTGTGATGTAGGTATGTAACTTATTGTCTCCTAAAATCAATTATATTATAACTAGTTTTAGAAATAAACAAACATGTGAAAATCAATTTCAGTGTTAATGAAATTAATAAATATCATCTTCAATGCGAATACTATTTTTCCTTTGACAGTTTTCACATACTAAAGGAGTGTAGATTTCTTAAATTCGTACTAACGTGGGACGGGTTTTATAATCCTGAATCCGTCTTTATAATTATGAACATTGGGTAAACGATTCCAGAAAGAAAAACGTTGGTTTTATATTGTCTACTCTACTTGAAACAACCGTATTACAAAATACAATTAACTAAATTTTGCATAAAAGCACACAAAAATGTATTGTATCATTTTTAAGTCATTATTAATATGAGACTATTAATTTCTATTTTCAATAATCAATTCTTTTTTTCGATATAATGTCCAACATAAAATCGACAGTTAAGATTTAAATTACATTGTATTTTGTACCTGCCACATATTTTTCCATACAATCTTCGAAAACTTCTGGCTAGAACGTCTCCTGTTGTGGACAAATAAAGTAGCATCAATGGAATTCCTATCAAAGCATAAATTATGGTGACCAATTTACCCCATGGTGTTCTGGGAGCTACTGAACCATAACCTGGAACAACAACACTTATTTAGCTCATTCGTTAAAGGTGCACTAAAATCACGTAATTTAATCACCAAATTTATTAAAACACTGAAAAGAAAATATTTTGTTCTAAACGAGAGATTAGTTTAGCAGAAAAATCAAAACATTTATTGAACAAAATAGAGATGTTAAAACGTTACTACCAAAAACAGCGGTGGAGTTAGTTATTTGCGCCGTTAATTATCAAAAACCAAAAAAAAATATTCTGCGTTTTTTTTCGTTGTTAACTTTGATCTTTTAAGACTATTGAAGAAACTGCGAAATACACTTTAAACTTTTTATTTAACACTGTTTAATGAAGAAATGTGTGAAGTTTTATGTAACGTATAAAATGTAATGTAGCAACTTTTTAAAACGTATCTTCTGCTTCAATGTACAGTACACAACATATAAACTTGGAAGAGCAAATCCTCCCTCCCTCAACAACCCTTTGAACGACTGTCTACACTTTACGCTACCCTACTTAAACGACCTGATACACATATTTCTGACATACATACACCCACACTCCAACCTAGAACAAAACATACTGACTAAAGCGAGCATCTATAAATATGCAATAATTGTAGGCGACTTTAATATGAACAAAAGCAAAACGAAACAGCTTAAAAGATTTCTACAAAATTCCGACTTTATAAAACAGCACACCCCACCAACTTTTCTGATGCCCGCAAACCCAGACTCAACACCAGACGTTCTACTGCACACAAGAAACCTGACAAACACCTATCAACAACATAAACTTAACCAACGAGCTTGGATCCGACCACCTGGCTATTACGTTTAACATAGACTTACAACATACGCAACCTACCTCCAATACACCTATAGAGAAAAACTTAAACCTAACAAAGACTGACATAGACAAAGTGAAACAACATATACATGACTACATTCAATCACAAGCACAGCACATTTCAATAGAAATCATACAACAACAACTTTCACTAGCCATAGGAAAATTTAGCCCGGAAATAAAAAATGCTTTCTACCGAGATACACTACCCAAATACATACTGAGACTAATAAAACATAAGAGAGAACTGTACAGACTATATACAAACACTCAAAATAACGACCTAAAAAAGACAATGAACCAACTTAACAGAAACATTAAAACTCTGATTGGACAATACCGACAAGACAAATGGCTAGAAACATGTAAAGAAATACAGAAGGACAAAGGCAAAACATACTGGCGAAAAATTAAGAAACTGGCGCAATACAGGAAGACTGGCACCACTGACACAATTGACGAAAACGGAATAGAACGCTACACAGACAAAGAGAAAGCGGACGCATTCGCCAGACACTATCAAAGGACCTTCAGCATATCGACAAACCCTAACTTCGACAATGACAACTGGAACTTGATCAACGACTGGTACTTGAACTATTTTAACAACTCACCAAACTATGCCTGCACACTGATCACAGACATAGAGTACGATGAAGCCCTAGCGCACATCAAGAACACTGCACCGGGGAAGGATAAAATTAAGGCAAAAGTCCTGAAAAGCCTAACTCAAGAAACACACAAACTGATCCTAACTGAATTGAACAACTGCATCACAAATGGCAGAATCTCAGAAACATGGAAAAACGGCTTAATAATCCCTATACCCAAAAATGGACTGGACAATACACAACCGAGCAAGTACAGACCAATTACACTACTTCCAGTACTAGGCAAGATTTTTGAAGGCATAATGAAACAGCGGCTTGACAAAGTGATTGGAAAATATATACCTACCTACCAATTTGGTTTCAAACAGCATCACTCGACCGTTCATCCGCTCTTTATTTTGGCCAACAATATACAAACTACCCACCTAACTGACAGAAAGACATCTTGCCTGTTTATGGACATTAACAAGGCGTTTGACAGTGTCTGGCATAGAGGCTTACTATACAAACTATACAAACTACACACACCAACATATCTACTACACACCATAAAGAACTTACTAGAAAACAGACAACTACAAGTACGAATTGACAAAACACTGTCATTTTCTTTTTCCCCTGAACAAGGGCTCCCTCAAGGATCCCCGCTCTCACCGTTTCTCTACAATATATACTGCCATGACATATACAATTACAACTTACCAGACAAAAATCAAATCGACAGATCGGCATACATATTACAATACGCAGACGACACGGCACTTATTGTACATGACAAAACTACTGAGAGAGCAGCTCAAAGACTCCAAACACTAACAAACAACACAATGACATGGTTTTATAAATGGAGACTAACACCAAACGCGTCAAAAAACCAACTTCTGCTCACAAACCACAGACTCAACGCTGACTCCCCTACAATAACTGCAGACGGCCAAACGACACAACCAAAAAACGACGTAAAATACCTTGGAATTACAATTGACCACAAACTTAAATTCACTAAACACATACGAAACATCAGGGCAGAAACAATAAAGAGAACAAAACACTTCCGATCACTAACCTACAAAGACAGAGGAATTAGCACAAACACCGCCACCAAAATATATAAAGCTATTTGTAGACCCTTGCTAGACTATGGACATATACTCATGACCAACGGAACAGAAAAGACAAAACGTTATATACAAACAACAGAACAAATTGCACTAAGACTAATAACACGAATAAGACACCCCCAAAACCCACTACACAACCCCTCCACCCAACTACTATACGAACGCACAAACATGACAAAGATCTCGGAAAGACTCATACAGCTACAGACAAAATGGACAAACAACCCCTACAACTGGACCATACTGAATCCCCTTTATCTTACAAGACCAACCAGACAATCCCGCTTTCGTTTCCCTACATTAACGCTACTGGAACACTTACAAACGCTACGGAATAGTGGACAATAAAATAATTCCTTCTTGCCACTGAAATCTTATTTATTTAATAGTATTGTTAACCTAGAATAAGATAATTTTCATATTTGTTTTCATTTAGACTAAGACTGTATGTATTAAACAAGGGCAGAAAGACCGATAGGTCGATAGCCTTGTACGATAGACTGTACAGTACAACATAACATATTTAGGTGATTTTCGAATTTTCTAGTTTTCATCAATCTCCCTGATGGTGTCCTATCAGTTTAAGTATTTTGTATATGGTACCGGCAATGTACGAAATTCGGTCATGTGCAATATGCCCAGGCATTCTGCAAATTGAGCAACTCGCCAGGCACTTTTCAGAATCGCTACTACTGTGGGCAATCGGCAAATTGTATACGGTGTTTCAGGTAATCTGCAAAATGCCGTACGTGTTAGTCAATCTGAGTGTCACATATGTTTAATCTTCACATTGACTAGACAATGTGCATAACACCTGATGCTACAAAACTTCGCAGTTTAGTTTTGCTACGGAACTTTGCTGTTTAGTTTTACAAGGAAACTTTACTGTTTAGTGCTCTAAGTAGCAAACAACTTTGTAAAATTTACCGCGTTTTCAAAGTGTTGCCTATTGAGTAGTAGCAGTAAACATCTTTATTTCTAAAAAAGGCTATCGACCTATCGGTCTTTCTGCCCTTGCTTAATACATGTAGTCTTAATCTAAATAAAAAACAAATATGAAAATTCTCTTATTCTAGGTTAACAATATTATTAAATAAAATTCCAATGACAATAAAAAATTATTTTATTGTCCACTAGTCAGTTGCGTTTGTAAGTGTTCGAGTAGCGTTGATGTAGGGAAACGGAAGCGGGATTGTCTGGTTGGTCTTGTAAGGCAAAGGGGATTCAGTATGGTCCAGTTGTAGGGGTTGTTTGTCCATTTTGTCTGTAGATGTATGAGTCTTTCCGAGATCTTTGTCATGTTTGTGCGTTCGTATAGTAGTTGGGGGGGGGGGGGGGGTTGTGTAGTGGGTTTTGGGGGTGTCTTATTCGTGTTATTAGTCTTAGTCCAATGTATTCCTGGGTTTTCAGTCAATTTTATTGTCACTAATTATGGTGTTATGTGATGAGCCCTGCGTTTCGTCCCGGGTCTACCTATTGGACTCGTCAGTAAGGCTTAGGTAGACCCTGCCTTATACGCCGGACATCGGTTATACGCGTCAGCAACACGGGTTGCCAACATCTCACCGCACACGATCTACACCGGCTCGGTTCATTTACGTCCGAACGCGTATGACCGATGTCCGGCGTATAAGGCAGGGTCTACCTAAGCCTTACTGACGAGTCCAATAGGTAGACCCGGGACGAAACGCAGGGCTCATCACATAACACCATAATTAGTGACAATAAAATTGACTGAAAACCCAGGAATACATTGGAATGAATTAAAGTACAGTCAGGAAAAAGAATATACAAAACGAAATTAGTCATAGTGCAATTTGTTCTGTTGTTTGTGTATAACGTTTTGTCCTTTCTCTTCCGTTGGTCATGAGTATATGTCCAAAGTCTAGCAAGGGTCTACAAATAGCTTTATATATTTTGGTGGCGGTGTTTGTGCTAATTCCTCTGTCTTTGTAGGTTAGTGATCGGAAGTGTTTTGTTCTCTTTATTGTTTCTGCCCTGATGTTTCGTATGTGTTTAGTGAATTTAAGTTTGTGGTCAATTGTGATTCCAAGGTATTTTACGTCGTTTTTTGGTTGTGTCGTTTGGCCGTCTGCAGTT
The DNA here is from genome assembly GCA_024550625.1 of Dendroctonus valens. Lineage (NCBI taxonomy): Eukaryota > Metazoa > Arthropoda > Insecta > Coleoptera > Curculionidae > Dendroctonus > Dendroctonus valens. The sequence goes on along the minus strand of JAJTJO010000090.1, from coordinate 636,357 downwards.
ATTGTAGGGGAGTCAGCGTTGAGTCTGTGGTTTGTGAGCAGAAGTTGGTTTTTTGACGCGTTTGGTGTTAGTCTCCATTTATAAAACCATGTCATTGTGTTGTTTGTTAGTGTTTGGAGTCTTTGCGCTGCTCTCTCAGTAGTTTTGTCTTGCACAATAAGTGCCGTGTCGTCTGCGTATTGTAATATGTATGACGATCTGTCGATTTGATTTTTGTCTGGTAAGTTGTAATTGTATATGTCATGGCAGTATATATTGTATAGAAACGGTGAGAGCGGGGATCCTTGAGGGAGCCCTTGTTCAGGGGAAAAAGAAAATGACTGTGTTTTGTCAATTCGTACTTGTAGTTGTCTGTTTTCTAGTAAGTTCTTTATGGTGTGTAGTAGATATGTTGGTGTGTGTAGTTTGTTGCCTATTGATTATTAGTATGTTTATAGTTTTTCGTATTAGTAAAAAAATGTTACTATTTTCGTAGTTTGGTATTCGGGTTTATAATTTAGTTTAAGATCGAAACCAGTTTAATGAATAGGGTACCTCTTTTTGAATGAAAAATTAAAGAATAAATACGAAACATACAATATTTTCGAGAAACGATAGTCTGAAAAAAAAAATGTAAATAACTTGCGCGGTTATGGAGCTAATGATTTATGCTTTCATAATTTAATGCCGTTGATAAATTATAATATTGGTGTTAAATAATCTTATTATATTAAATATGTATTTGGTAAAAAAAGATAGTATTTTCTCATTACATAAATAATTAATTTAATTTCACCAAAAATAAGTCTTTCTTTCCGCTCGCCATTATAAATCACTGAATAATAAAGTTTGGCATGATCGCCGCTCGGCAGAATGTAAATAGCAATTTTGCAGCATCAGGTATTGCCAGATTTCCTGAAATACCGTAGTCAATTTGCAGACTGCCCAAAGTACTAGCGATTCTGCAAAAATTCTGGAGAGTTGGTCAGTTTGCAGAATGCCTAGGCATTTCTCACATTGCCGGATTTCGTACATTGCCGTCAACATATCAGTTTATCAGCCTCATCAACAAGGTGGGACTGTTTCTTGCTCTGGATATTATTCGTTTGCAGAATCTGATAATCAGGCCTGACTTTTCCAAGTGTTTGAGGAACATTTCGTCCGTGATTTCAAGGTCTATTCCAGTAGCAACCACTGAATATGTGGCTGTAATATGGTGGTTTGACCTTTGTTGTCGGATTAGTGGGAGGTTATCGTTTTTTTGTAGTTTGAATGTTGTTATCATGTTTTCTTGTGAAACCGTGTGAATCTACTGAAAACCAATCTTTTTATTGCCTGAACTAATTTTGCACCACGCATTAATACAAATTATCAGGTTTAAGTAAGCACTTTTCATCAAAATACTATAGAATGCAGATTTTAGTTTTAAATAATGTAACAGTAGACATATACAGGGTGGAATTTTGGAATAAAAAGATATATCTAAACAGATAATTACTACCGATCAATCATTTTTAAAGTTCTAGCGGCTGGCAAAGAAAAAGGTTCGAAAGAATTATTTACTATTATTTTTCGATCTTTTCTATCTTCTGTATGCATTTGTATAGTAGTGTTTGAAAGCTATAAGTGACGTGTTTTGAAAGAATATGTGTTCATAAGTGGACCTGTATCATACAATGTTCGATTGGCACGAATTAGAGAAGCTAGAAAAAAAATCCATATTTCTTTAATATACTTAGTATAAATTAAATACTATAATTATAAGTAAGTTTACAGTGAATTTTGTAAATTAACAACCAATTTTTCTCTTTACTTTTGAGAACTGCACTAAATTTGCATTCAATTGATTTTGAATTAATGGCAACCGTTTGTTGGTAGCGTTGACCTACACTTCTAACTTTTTCGAAAAGCATCCAATACAGTGCGTATTTCAAACTTAATTTCTCGGGCGGGAACAATAGAAGACAGCCGCCTTCGTCTTTCGGTGGAATGTTGAGCAGGAAATTTGCTCTCTGTGCTTTAGTTCAAAGTTGCATTATCTGCTGAGGTGCTTTTTCTGCAAATTATGAAAGTTCAAATGTTTGAACGTTGAAATTTGCTTGAAAATTAAAAAAAGTTGCATAAATCCTGGACTGGTTCCAAGAATTTACAAACAAAAGTATCCAACGAGAAAACATCCAAAACTGTGGATGTTGTCAAAGTATAGCAACGGTTTTAATCAACAGGCAATGTAAATTATTGCTAATGATAATTAAATTCTAATATTCCACGTCTTATAAACTCGAAAAACTTTTTAACTGATACCAGTACACCCTGTATTTACACATTCCTACGAATTATTTATAAGCTGCAAATTTTCTCATTTGCCAATATTTTTAGCAATATTATTTCAAAATATTAACAACCGATCAAGAGGATGAAACGACTTAAACTGCAGATCTTAGGCGTTAGTGAGATGAGATGGCCGGGTGCAGTAGCTAGTAACAACGAGGAGGACTATTCTGTATATTACTCTGGGACATTAAACAACACTTTCCAGCATAGTGTTGGCTTTATAATGCACAAACAAATTCTAACGTGCGTTTCAACTTTGTACCAATATGGGAAATTATAGCTCTTCTACAAATCAATGCAATGTCCGAAAATATCAATGTCATCCAAATTTACGCCCCTACTACAGACTACTGCAACGAGGACGTAGACCAGTTCTATAAGCAAATATCAGATATCATCAAAGCCTTGCCACAGCATGATATAAATATTATTATTGGTGATTTCAACGCCAAGCGTAGAAAAGGAAGAACTGGAGAACACATTGGATACTTTGGACTGGGCGAGAGAAATGAGCGTGGCGATACTCTGAGTACATTCGCAGCGGGACATGATCTGATTGTAACCAATACATTCTTTCAACACCATCCTAGAAGATTGTACACGTGGAAATCGAATGATGGAAAAACTCGGAATCAAATAGACTTCGTACTCATTAATAAGAGATTTAGAAACAGAATCAGAAACATAAAAACTTATCTAGGAGCAGATGTTCAATCGGATCATAACCCGTTAATAGGAAGAATGAGAACCAGGCTGAAGAGAGTAGATAAAAAACATCTTGGAAGATATTTCAGAAGACTAAAAGACACAGTCACAAACAATTTGGCAAGGAATGAACTTTTGACAGAGACTGAAGAGCAGGAAATCCATGGAGAGGTAGAAAAAGACCTTAAAATGCTTCAGAGATGTATACATAAAGTCAAAAAAAAAGTACTTAAAGTCTCTCAAACACAGAAAAATATCTTGGATAACAGGCAAGATTCTGGAACTGATGGAAAAAGGAGATTGTTTAAAAATAAAACGAGAGAATACATGAACGTACAGAGAGAAATAAAGGCAAAAATAAGAACAGCTAAGGAAAAAGAGAACCTGGGAAAGTAGAAATCGAAGAATGCTAAGACAAAGTTGATAGCTTTAATCTGCATAAGAAGTTAAGGGAAATGACGGGAACAGTTAAAAGAAGAACAGTTAATGTACTTAAGGATAACCAAGGCCGAGTTATAGTAAAGAAGTTGGAAATTAAGCAAACCTGGGAAGATTACATTAAACAACTGTTTGATGACGTGAGAACGGTGCCACCCAATATGGATGAAACAGATGGTCCCCCAATCTTAGAAGGAGAAGTACAGGCAGCTCTGAAAAATGCTAAAAATCAAAAGGATTTGGGTCCCGAAGGAGTTCCGGCTGAGATATTAAAATTGATAGAGGCGAAGAATCTAGGGTGGCTTACAAGAGTGTTCAATGTGATCTATGATACGGACGTCATACCCACGGAATGGCTGAAATCTGAATTTGTTTCCCTCCCCAAAAAGCCTAATGGTAGGAAAAGTAGCGAGTTTCGTACAATAAGCTTGATGAGCCATCTACTGAAGATATTCCTGAAGATAATTCACAGTAGAATATTTAAACTGTGCGAGGAACAGATGTCTGAGAACGAATTCGGGTTTAGAAGGGCTGTAGGGGCTAGAGAGGCTCTATTTTCGATCCAGGTGCCGTTTCAGCGATGTATACGCATGTTTCGTGGATTACAAGAAAGAAGGCGTTTGACTAAGTGCGACACACGGAAATGATGGAAGTTCTGCGAAAAGCTGGCCTGGATGGGAAGCACCTCAGACTCATCAGAAATCTCTACTGGAATCAGAGCGCTTGCGTCAGGGTAGACAGAGAGGCAACGGAGGAGATACAAATATTGCGTGGTGTGAGACAGGGATGCATACTGTCTCCTGTAATTTTCAATCTGTACTCGGAAGGCATGTTGAGAGAAGCCCTGCAGGATAATGAAGCCGGAATCCTGCTTAATTGGGAACGATTGAATAACATAAGGTATGAGGACGATACCGTTATTTTTGCGGACAACCTAGCTTCCTTGCCACTCCTAATGGACAGTGTTACATCATACAGTCGACAATATGGTTTGGAAATAAACACCAACAAAACAAAGTTCATGATAATCAGTAAAAACCAAAGCACCCGCGGCACTTTATGGTAGACGGAGCTCCTTTAGAGAAACCTTACGGCGGCCTCCTCCAATAAACTCCAGACATTTGAAATGTGGCTGTACCGAAGAATCCAGCGAATACCTTGGACAGAGAGATTGACCAATACGGAGGTGCTGAGAAGGATGGGAAAGGAAAAAGACGTCCTGAATACAGTTAAGACTCGAAAGTTACAATATCTATAGAGTATATGTCCTTTTGCAGAAAATCCTACAAGGCAAAGGATATGGATCTAGAAGAGTGGGCAGAAGGAGAATATCGTGGTTGAAAAATTAAATTTTTTCAACCAATCAACCACTCAGCTGTTCCGCGCCGCCGTTAACAAAGTTCGAATTGCCTACATGATAGCCAACATCCGGAACCGATAGGCATTCTAAGAAGAAGAAGATCAAGAGGACAGTTTAGAGAAAAGAAAATTTATTATTATTATTATTATTATAGGAAGGTACGAAAATTGTGGTATTATAAACGTGCATTGTAAAAATAGTGAATCTTTAACGTAAGGGTAGCTTTTTTATTATGACCGAGATCTATTTTAAAAATTCACGTTGATAAGCATGTTGTTTCTTAATAAAATCCTATCTTCAGTCAGAAATCTCTTAAGATTGTATCAGGAATGCCATTTTGAATATTCCAAAATTCGAATAAATTTTATCAATACCATTAGCATAGAAATAGGTGGGTTGCTAATAATACGTTTCTCCACGAACAAAATACTAATTTCATTGTTATCCCGACACTGTTACTAAGAAAAAACCTTCTGCTCGTGTTGTCTCATATTATATGGAAATAAGGTTATTACGGTTTAATTCCAGTCTGCTGATTTTTTTGTAGTCGACGCTGGAAATTCTGTATTTGCTTTATTGAATATTGTGCATTTTCTTATAAAAGATATTCCACACTATGTGAATACTAAGTACACTGATGATAACTAAATTTGCAAATTTAAACATTTTATTTCCAGTTTAGCCTAACTAGAGGCACTGAAATTTATTGTTTTGGTTCTATAAAAAAATTAAAATTTCGCTCAAAACTATTAGCACTGCCACCCAGGTGTAATGGCAAAAAAGAGCAGCATTAACAAGTAATAAATAGTTGACACTAAATGCTTCAATAAAGAATAGCCTTCCATATCTCTTCGCAATCGTTAGTCTACAGATTGATTTTTACAATTAGTTTTTAGTTTATTTTGGTAGATATTATTACTTCTTTAGTTATTTTACAATCCTTTTTCAATACCATCTATATGAGTTCCACTTAAAACAATTTTAACATTCAAATTCTATGTTGGAAACAAATTGTTCTTAAAAAATGAGGCAAATCGACGCATTTTTATTGCTTCAGTAAATATATTTAACTAGGAGTCATCAGTTGGCTCGATTTTCAAGGTTTTCATTTTCTCTTCACTGTATTCGTTATCTAACTTTCCAAATTGTAGTTTCAACAACAAACATTACACTTGAAAACATACTAAACTTATATTTAAAAAAAATCATTCACTGAAATTATATTCCAGTAAAATATAAAATTTAAAAATTGTACTTTCCATTTAAGGCTTGTAATTCTTTAATCCAGTTAAGACGCTAGATGTATTTCCTTAGCAAGAAAAAATTCGGTTCATAACTTCTTTGGAAGCGTAATCACGACTTTATATAAAAAAATCTCTGTTGAATATTGCAAAGTTTAATATAAGAATAACGCTATAAACCGTATTTTCACCGATACAGATCATGCATATCAAATATGTTAAACTGAGGAGAAAATCCACGCTGATTTTCCTTATGGAGTTCGTAAAACCATTTTCCTCATTGGCTGTTAGGGCTACGTGTCTAAAGGCAGAGAACGGAATTTTAATGCCATTGGTAACATCTCCTGTTCTTTTGTGCTAGAAAGGCAATCTAGTAACAAGTGAAACTTTTAAATAAGAAAGAACCGGATATCCATCAAATTATGAAGTAACAATAGCACTTGTGAAACGTGGCTTAGATCAGTTTCATATTTCTAGCTTTGTCACGTTTTCTTGCCACACGAGATTCTCTTATTAGAGGTAAAACTGCACTTGGGATTGGTTAACTAGTTTAATTCAAACAGCCCGTTTAAAGGCGTATCTGACTATGAAGGTGAAGTAAATGGTATATATTTAAAATTTGGGTCTTCCAGTGGTTTTCGTCTCGTTCTAAAATTATTCACTTTTATTGATAACTTATTTCTTATATACATGCTGTTTTTACTATTATAAGATTTATGTTTTTGTATTTCTTCACTTTTGATGTCATTCTAATAGCATAGCAAATTTTCTCGCAATAATAGTTGATGAGATTTAAAAATAATTTGAAATACTCAGAATTCCATAAGGTTTCCAAAGTGTTGAATGGCTGAACGAATAAATTGTTGTCAATTTCAAAATATAATGGAATCTACAAGAGTGTTTTATCAGTGTCCATTATCAAATTGGACATTGTAATATGAATGAGAAAAACAACTTGAGCACCATATTTAATCAATACTTACTTTTGATAGGTATTTTTTAGATGTTTTCGATTCCTTTATGTGATTTAGAAGTATACAATTTTTACTGAATTATCAGTAAGCATGCTTCAGAGTGGAAAACATCTGAAAAGTAAATCCTTTCGATAGATTAACGGTATGAGTATGATATAAACGCGATTGAACTCGCATGGAGTGTATATAAAGAAAAATGTTAGAACCACACGACGAAATTTGCCAGTAGATTGCAGATTTATTTTACGTTTTATTGGATTCAATATATCGAGTGTTAAGTAGAAAAATGTGAATAAATTAGAGATAAAATAATCTAAACTAAAATATCTAAACATAGAAATGTACATTAAAATGTACATTTCTATGTTTAGCGATGCACATACAGTGATTTAAGAGGAAATGCAAATATTTTCATGATACATCTAAATCATATTTCACTGATATTTTAGAGTTTTACTTCCTTCAAAGTTCACAGTATTTTTATGAAGACTTAATTTGGGGGATTTTTTGTCAGATTTTCATGCTTAGACGAACTGTATCGCATTTTCGGCGAAATAATGATTCTTTTATATACTTATTGCCATATACGGGGGTCAATGTGTAAACTTCCCACCCTTAATATCTCTCTTACAGTAAAAAATATGAAAAATCGGAAAGACACGTCAATTTTATTTGTACGAGGGACACTTTAAATTCATATTTTTAGCCTTCTTGTTTCAACCCCATAGGAGGCGTAGATGTCACTCTTAGAATTTTAAATAGGAATGGGGGTCAAGAAAATGGGTAAGGGGGATTTTCAGTGGCATGAACCTCCCCTGCCTATTCCTCGCTACGCCCATGGGTTGCCCCGTTATGGACCGGTTAGAAAGTGCGCACGAAAGACGGCATTGGATTTCAAAGAGAGAAATCAGAATCATGAAGTAAGTCACAGATATGTGCTGGATTTGGTAAAAAAGTTCTCCGAAACTGGTTCGGTGAGTTATAGAAAAAGAAACAACCTACGAGTGATGAATGAAGGACCTCAAAATGAGGGTTTTGGGATTATTTGCTGCAGAGCCCACCAAGTATCTTACCGACACTAGCAGAACAGATGGGAATACCATACGAGACTGTAAGAAAAGCACTGAAAATGCATAAACTCCATCCATACAAAATGCAGTTACTTCAAGAACTCTTTGACGATGATTTTGATAGAAGAATAGAGTTTTTATGAGTCGTCAAGTCAACGCCATCCCCAATATTCTGCCGAAATCTGTTTCAGCAATGAATGTTCATTTTTTCTAAATGGAAATGTTAAGAAACAAAATTGTCGATATTGGAGTTATGAAAACAGCAAATTTTTCGAGAAAGACATACACAATATCCTCAAAAAGTTTTAATGTTTGGGCTGCTATTCTTGGAAATTTAATCCAAAAAAAAATTCCTGGGTTCCAGTCAATTTTATTGTTTATTATTTAAAATGTCTCAAATGCGTTTCGGTGTCTTTCTCCACCATCATCAGTTTGTGTGTATGACTGTTTCTACCTTCACATTTGACTGGCTATCTTCATTGGATTAAATTGAAATACAGTCAGGAAAATATACACAGATTCTTGGAAATGCCATTATTGGTCCTTTATTTATTGAAGGAACCTTGACAGTTGATCTGTACGTTAAGATCCTTGAAGAGACTATTGAGCCTCTTATCACGCATGAGATATAAATTCTAATTGTTGCAGAAGGTAATACAGTTTTACAGGAGGATTAGTTAACATTCCAGCAGGACGGTGGGCCACCTCATTATTCTCTTCCTGTCCCACAGTGGTTTCGCTCTGTTATTTAACGATTTTATCGGTGTCACTTACTCTTCTAATCATTTGTACTGTAAAGAGAGCAAATTCAATAATTTTTGTGTAAACACTAACCTGGAAACCAACATCGCAATGCGGGAAAGTTAAATTGATTACGCAACTTTTAAACGCGATTAGTCGGAAACCTCTGGACCAAAAGCATCAAAGTAGGATCCCACTGAAAAGAGAATTGAAGGCCCTTTAAATGGGTGTGCCACTTGACCCCCATTCCCATTTAAGATTCTGAGGGTGACATCTACCACTCCTAGGGGGTTGAAATAAGAAGGCTCAAAATATTTATTTACAGTGCCCCCCTTACAAATAAAATTGCTGTGTCTTTCGGATTTTTCACATTTTTAACTGCAAGAACGAAATTAAGGGTGGGAAGTTTTCAAATTGACACCTCGTATAGCAGTTTAAGCAAATGTTCACATGCGCTCTTGAATTTATCAGGCAGTGTATCCAAAACCAGGAAAATAATTTCGAATAGAAACTCATAATATCAAAATCTGCGGTACATTGCACAAATTTTATTGAGTGAATTTCCGCAAGTAGAAATAAACTTTGTAGCTGAAGTTATCTGCTTCGATCACTTAAGGAGTTGCAAAATAAAATTAAAGCATTTTTGCTTACTTAAATTGACGGGAAATTGTGCCCTCGAGCAGCTTTGTACCAGTAATCAGTTCGCAATTTGCAATAGTTAGTTTTCCCATAAAATATTTCCAGTCAATTAATGTCTCTGAGATAAGTAACTTTAGCTGTTGCGAAAAGTTGGCAAAGCTATACGCGCTCTATTTACGAAGGAAAGTGTTCAGGTTGCTACAAATGAAATAGAGTAACGTTAATCACATTAATTTCACCATGCTGTTTTAGTTTAATTGTGAGCTTTTTGTAAATTCATATGTACAATTGCACCAATGTATACATTGAGCTTTTGGATGATCTTGGAAGATTATAAGTCCATAAGGATTATATAATCCTAATTAAGTACAAAGCCCCAACAGTAATTTTACAAATATTACTTTATTAACTAAAGCTGGTGATTCATGCAAATGTTCTGATCAATTTTGTTTATTTAAATGTAAAATGTGACTAAGAAAAACGGTAAATGAATATTCAGATACGTTGTTCCTTTAGTAGTCTCAAGTAATATATTTTCAACATCACTAAATACGATATTATGTATTTGCTCTTGGATTTGAAACAGAATAAATGAAATCTTGTACACATATATGTATACTATAAAATTGAGGCTATGGGATTCAAACTGGCCTAAGCCCAAAATTCAACAAACGAGTTTTGAGTGAAACGATATTTTGATCCTATAATAACATTCTTAACATAACAGGTATATTGGAATATTTTTGTAAAACAAGATACAATTTCTTATCAACAAGAATCTTATTTTTTTGCAAAAACGAGGGTTAGGCCACTTTGGTTTTTTCACATAAGAGGAAATATGTGGTTTAGGCAACTTTGATACACTGGTAATAGTAGTAGTAAACATCTTTATTTCTAAAAAGGCTATCGACCTATCGGTCTTTCTGCCCTTGTTTAATACATGCAGTCTTAATCTAAATAAAAAAACTAATATGAAAATTCTCTTATTCTAGGTTGACAATACTATTAAATAAATAAAATTTCAGTGGCAAGAAGAAATTATTTTATTGTCCACTAGTCCGTTGCGTTTGTAAGTGTTCGAGTAGCGTTAATGTAGGGAAACGGAAGCGGGATTGTCTGGTTGGTCTTGTAAGACAAAGGGGATTCAGTATGGTCCAGTTGTAGGGGTTGTTTGTCCATTTTGTCTGTAGCTGTATGAGTCTTTCCAAGATCTTTGTCATGTTTGTGCGTTCGTATAGTAGTTGGGTGGGGGGGTTGTGTAGTGGGTTTTGGGGGTGTCTTATTCGTGTTAATACACTGGTATTTAGTATAAAATTCTTGATTATAGGAACTTTAGGAAGGGATAACTGAAAAAATCAATAAACAAACGACCTTTATTATGAATTTAACCAAAATAAAATGTATAATTATGTTACGAGTAAATACTAAATTATATTTCATATTGAAAAAGTTTGATGGACTTTTTTTATTTGGGCATTTTGTCTGCTTCGCTAGAAAGGGCAATAAAAACTTCAGATACATCTTCGGTGGTCTTCAGGTCTGCATAAAAATTATGATGAATGAGGAGTATCATTTGGATTAATTCCATATGGTCATATTTTTTTCACATAAATTTTGCGACCTTAAGTACCTACCGATATTACAAATCTCTCAGGTTTGCAGGAAAAACAGAAGTTCTTTTCTTTACATTTACTTCACTGAATGGAACTAATTCGTTGTTTGATTATTTATAAGCAATTACAAAAGGCTTAGTATTTTCCAAACGAATCCATTGCATTTTCATCCATTCAACTTTATATTTCTAGGACGCAATTTTTCTATTACTAATTATAATTTCTAACTAAAAATTTGCTGATTTCATATGTACGAAATTGAATGTCTTTTTTTTTGCGGTCAAAACAACACGACACTTTTTCTCTTATTCGACGTTTCAAAAGTCTTGGTCACAAACCAGGTAAGAATGACCACTAACTAGAAATTTGTGGTTAATTTGTTCTACTACGAAAGAAGGGGACGAAACGATGCAAGAACATAAGAGAAAACTTTATATTTCGATTTTGCCCACCGCACTGATCGGAATTCATTATGACTCTTTTCGTTGTCACATAGTAGTAGTAGTAGTAAATATAAAAAAAGGCTATCGACCTATCGGTCTTTCTGCCCTTGTTTAATAGATGTAGTCTTAATCTAAATAAAAAACAAAGATGAAACTTCTCTTATTCTAGGTTAATAATCTTATTAAATAAACTTTCCAATTCTAATGACAAGAAAATATTATTTTATTGTCCAGTAGTCAGTTGCGTTTGTAAGTGTTCAAGTAGCGTTGATGTAGGGGAACGGAAGCGGGATTGTCTGGTTGGTCTTGTAAGACAAAGGGGATTCAGTATGGTCCAGTTGTAGCGGTTGTTTGTCCATTTTGTCTGTAGATGTATGAGTCTTTCCGAAATCTTTGTCATGTTTGTGCGTTCGTATAGTAGTTGGGTGGAGGGGTTGTGTAGTGGGTTTTGGGGGTGTCTTATTCGTGTTATTAGTCTTATTGCAATTTGTTCTGTTGTTTGTATATAACGTTTTGTCCTTTCTGTTCCGTTGGTCATGAGTATATGTCCATAGTCCAAGAGGGGTCTGCAGATCGCTTTGTATATTTTTGTCGCCGTATTTGTACTAATTCCTTTGTCTTTGTATGTTAGTGAGCGAAAGTGTTTTGTTCTTTTTATCGTTTCTGTTCTGATGTTTCGTATGTGTTGTTTGTGGTCAATTGTGATTCCAAGGTATTTTACGTCGTTTTTCGGTTGTGTCGTTTGGCAGTCTCCAGTTATTGTAGGGGAGTCAGTGTTGAGTTTGTGAGCAGAAGTTGGTTTTTTGACGCGTTTGGTGTTAGTCTCCATTTATAAAACCAAGTCATTGTGTTGTTTGTTAGTGTTTGGAGTCTTTGAGCTGCTCTCTCAGTAGTTTTGTCTTGTACAATAAGTGCCGTGTCGTCTGCGTATTGTAATTTCTATGCCGATCTGTCGATTTGATTTTTGTCTGGTAAATTGTAATTGTATATGTCATGGCAGTATATATTGTAGAGAAACGGTGAGAGCGGGGATTCTTGAGGGAGCCCTTGTTCAGGGGAAAAAGAAAATGACAGGGTTTTGTCAATTCGTACTTGTAGTTGTCTGTTTTCTAATAAGTTCTTTATGGTGTGTAGTAGATATGTTGGTGTGTGTAGTTTGTATAGCTTGTATAGTAAGCCTCCATGCCAGACACTATCAAAAGCTTTGTTAAAGTCCATAAACAGGCAAGCTGTCTTTCTGTCAGTTAGGTGGATTGTTTGTATATTGTTAGTCAGAGTGAAGAGTGGGTGAATAGTCGAGTGCTGATGTTTGAATCCGAACTGATACGATGGTATGTACTTTCCGACCAGTTTTCGCAGTCGCTGCTTTATTATGTACTCAAAAACTTTGCTAAGTACTGGTAGCAGTGTAATTGGTCGGTAATTGCTCGGTTGTGTATTGTCCAGTCCATTTTTGGGTATTGGGATTATTAAGCCGTTTTTCCGTGTTTTTGGAATTTTGTTATTTCTGATGCAGTTGTTCAATTCAGTTAGGACATATTAGCTGTCACATATTTTTTCATAAAGTACATTATACAAGATCCAATTTCTTCAGGACCACTTGAGGCTGTAGCCCTGTCCACGTATGCTTCGCGGGAACTCAAATTATGCAATCCTAAACAACATGTCCAGAGCTGACGTTTGTAGCAGCAGATACCTGTTGTTAAAACAGGTGTTGGGAGATTTTTCATTACATCGAATGCAATTACAGTGACATCATGCTGTGGCTGTTTACCCATCTCTGCGTCAAATTTCATGCCGTCCCTAGCACTCTCTGTCTTTCTCTGATGGAGTTCACAATTTAAATTAATTTGCTTCAATAATTCTGGATCAGTTGTTGACTTCAGCTACATTCCAAACACGTCACATCTTTTACAGGAATCAAACACGGGGACATGGAAGCGTAGATTAAACTCCCTATGAAAAATATTTCTAAAGATGAAATTGGAAAAGGGAGTTTCACTTTGTTCGATGTATAAATTATACATTTTTGATAAACACAAATCTGGTGCCAGGTATCTTCGTTCAGGATTTTTTGTCCGTGCATAATGTGATTGGTATGATGGAAAACGGTTAATAAATTGATTCACTTCATTAATTTTTTCCTTTTTTAATTTCATTTAAAGGAATATTTTGTCCTCTCCTATTCAACGGCGGAGTACCACCAATATCTTTATTCCTGAGCGCTCGAGTAATACGGCCGTCATAGATTTGAAAGGCATTGGAAAAACCTTTGCATACTTTACTAACTTTATCGGCATTTTTCAACCTTAGATAGTGTAAACGTGTTTTCTCCCTCATTGATACTCCTGTCGTGAATTATTCGAAATTTCTATAAGAGAACAAATATTTGCAGTTTGAAGATTAAATGACGCTAGGCTATAAAAAGCATCCAACAATGGGACACTTTAATGGGCCCCTGCATTCAAAGCTTCGAATGGCTTTGGCTCCAATTATTGCACCTCTAGAATCAATGTATTCTTCTCCTGCTCTTTTCTTTTTGCTACATTTCCATACAAGACCAAACCTGAATTTTTTTTAGTTTAAGTTAGGAATAAATCTTAATTTAATTATTTAATCTTTTCGATAAACTTAGAATTCAAAATCTTTTTATTGGTCAACTCTAGAGGAAATATTTCCTTTTTCACAACCACTCTCTGAACGACTGCATACATTTTACGATACCCTATCTAAATGACCTGATACGCATATATCTGACATACATACACCCACACTCCAACTTAGAACAAAACATATTGACCAAAGCAAGCATCGATAAATATCCAATAATTATAGGCGGCTTTAATTTGAACAAAAACAAAACGAAACAGCTTAAAAGATTTTTACAAAATTCGGAATTTATAAAACAGCACACCTCACCAACTTTTCTGATGCCCGCAAACCCAGATTCAACACCATACGTTCTGCTGCACACAAGAAACTTAAAAAACACCATCAACAACATAAACTTAACCAACGAACTTGGATCCGTTCACCTGCCTATTACGTTTAACATAGACCTACAACATACGCAACCTACCTCTAGTACACCTTCTATAGACAAAAAGTTAAACCTAACAAAGACTGACATAGGCAAAGTGAAACAATATATACATGACTACATTCAATCGCAAGCACAGCCCATTTCAATAGAACCATACAACAACAACTTTCACTAGCCATAGGAAAATTTAGCCCGAAAATAAAAAATGCTTTCTAGCGACATACACTACCCAAATTCATACTGAGACTCATAAATCAAAGGAGAGAACTGTACAGATAATATTCAAGCACTGAAAATAATGACCTAAAAAAGACACTGAACCAACTCAACAAAAACATTAAAACCTTGATTGGATAATACCGACAAGACAAATGGCTAGAAACATGTAAAGAAATACAGAAGGACAAAGGCAAAACATACTGGCGAAAAATTAAGAAACTGGCGCAATACAGGAAGACTGGCACTACTGACACAATTGACGAAAACGGAATAGAACGCTACACAGACAAAGAGAAAGCGGACGCATTCGCAAGACACTATCAAAGGGCCTTCAGCATATCGACAAACCTTAACTTCGACAATGACAACAGGAACTTGATCAACGACTGGGCCTAACTCAAGAAACACACAAACTGATCCTAACTGAATTGAACAACTGCATCACAAATAACAAAATTCCAAAAACATGGAAAAATGGCTTAATTATCCCTATATCCAAAAATGGACTGGACAATACACAACCGAGCAATTACACACCACTAACATTACTCCCATTACTTAGCAAAGTTTTTGAGTACATAATAAAGCAGCGACTAGGAAAACTTGTCGGAAAGTACATACCATCGTATCAGTTCGGATTCAAACATCAACACTTGACAATTCATCCACTCTTCACTATGACTAACAATATACAAACAATCCATCTAACTGACAGAAAGACAGCTTGCCTGTTCATGGACATTAACAAAGCTTTTGATAGTGTCTGGCATAGAGGCTTACTATACAAACTATACAAACTCCACACACACCAACATATCTACTTCACACAATAAAGAACTTACTAGAAAACAGACAACTACAAGTACGAATTGACATAACACTGTCATTTTTTTCCCCTGAACAAGGGCTCCCTCAAGGATCCCCGATTTCACCGTTTCTCTGCAATATATACTGCCATGACATATACAATTACAACTTAACAGACAAAAATCAAATCGACAGAACGGCAGACATATTACAATACGCAGACGACACGGCACTTATTGTACATGACACAACTACTGAGGGAGCAGCTCAAAGACTCCAAACACTAACAAACAACACAACGACATGGTTTTATAAATGGAGACTAACACCAAACGCTTTAAAAAACTAACTTCTGCTCACAAACCACAGAACGCTGACTCCCCTACAATAACTGCAGACGGCCAAACGACAAACCAAACCGAAAAACGACTCAAAATACCTTGGAGTCACAATTGACGAGAAACTTAAATTTACTAAACACATACGAAACATCAGAAGAGAAACGATAAAAAGAACAAAACACTTTCGCTCACTAACATACAAAGACAAAGGAATTAGTAAAAATACCGCGACAAAAATATACAAAGCGATCTGCAGACCCCTCTTGGACTATGGATATATACTCATGACCAACGGAACAGAAAGGACAAAACGTTATATACAAACAACAGAACAAATTGCACTAAGACTAATAACACGAATAAGACTCCCCAAAACCCACTGCATAACCCTTCCACCCAACTACTATACGAACGCACAAACATGACAAAGCTTTCGGAAAGACTCATGCACCTACAGACAAAATGGACAAACAACCACTACAACTGGACCACACTGAATCCCCTTTGTCTTACAAGACCAACCAGACAATCCCGCTTCCGTTTATCTACATCAACTCTACTCGAACGCTTACAATCGTAACTGACTACTGGACAATAAATCTAAGATCTCTGTTTGTCAGAATTAAAATTATAAAATTGTTAACCTAGAATAAGTCAATTTTTACCTTAAGACTGCATGTACTAAGCAAGGGCCGAAAGACCGATAGGTCGATAGCCTTTTCTTAGAAATAAAGATGTTTACTACTACTATTTCCTTTTTGCGTTCAGTTGAATTTATAAAAGATTTACTTACTGACTTAGTTACATCAGTTTAAAAAAATATATTTTATTATATTTTAATTTAGTGTTTTTTGCTTTAAATTTAATGTTTCATAAACCTCTTTTCTTTAAAGTCAATATTTCAAAACAATTATCTTTAACCTATAACCTCGATATAATCCAATACTTACATACACATACAGATAAATTTAAAATTTCCTTTTCATCCATCTATTGCAGAAAATAATTATTAAATATATGATACTAAGCTTTAAATTTTATTACTAAGTATGAAAAATAAATTAAGTAATTAATATAAAGGAGTAATTATACAATTTTTGGAGTCAACTGTCAAGTAATCTGAATTCTAGTAAGTATTCTGTAACTAATACTCAGTAGACACATTAAATTGAATATTTCAAACATTATTTCTTGTCCCACGTTTCGTCGGCTCTTCTGTATAATAGCAAGTCTAATTTCTGCTCCTCACGATGTCAAAACTTTTTTTAATATTAGAGAATTTAGTGCAAAATGGACCTTTCTACACCCTAAACGTTTTCAATGAGAATTACGACCTCAGCGAAACCTATCTGAGATGTGATCGGTAAAATATGTCTATATGGGGACAGGTTGCCTATAGAAATTGGCAAAAAGTCCCTGATTTATATCCCGTATCAGAATTTAGAATTGGATTTTTTATTGGACATACTTTTTAATGCATAATATAAATTTCTCTTAAATAAATTTATTGAGCTGGCTGGTAATAAAGAGAATTGAAATAGCCGATTTAAAATCTTTATGTGCGACAAGCAAATATTAACCGGAAGCAAAGTCAGTTAGAGTATTTTATTGGTATTACCTAACTACGGCTTTACACATTTCTGTAGGAAAACTCAAATTAGATTTATTTTATCTCTATTATTACTATCCTTTCCCACGGAGTTTTTTCTTTTTATGCGCGTCTTTCGCCCCTTTGCTGTAATGAAAATAATAACTCTCGGGTAATTACTTACCTCGCAACAGCGTATAAGACACTGATGGCTGTATTATCAAATAGGATCTATAGTCATTTGCTTAAGAATGGAATGATTCCAACTGAACAAAACGGATGCATAAAGGAACCTAAGCAGATAAAGATCGGGCGTTAGTGAGTAAAATTATTGGCTGAATAGCTAAGAGACACCAAAGGGATTTCAGCATTGCCTGGAAAGTCTACAAGAGAATATTGGATAGTTTTCCAACACCTATATTTTTCTGACCAGCTGAATTTCCATTGATCCATGTGTCTAATTTATTAGTACTTCCTTTTCTTAAGATTTCTAAATTATTTGTAATTGATGTACAGTTAAAATATGTGCCTTTCTGATAATGTTAACTAAATTTATTTGGACATTTATAGTGCTTCCACACAGTACTTTTTGTGATAATCCATGGAATGTTCATGTTAGAAATTCTGATTTATTCACAGTGTTGCAAATTTACAAAACACACATGCTAAAGAAACTATATATCAAAGTTGATTAAATGTGTCAGAAAGCAAGAATGATATCTACAAAAGTGACGTAAAGAATGACCAAGATAGAAGTACATTGTCCTAGAGCACGATTTATTTTTTGACATCATAAATAATAATCCGCCTGCTCGGCAAAATAAACATTTATTAAAAGGAGTTGTACGCCATGAAATAAAAAGATCCAGCTGATGATATATTGTTCACGCCTTTATGAAAAGGATAGAATTTATTAAGCTTCTCCTATTGGTCGTGCTGTTGTTTAATAGAGTCGAAGGAGAGAAGCAATAATACGCTACAGGTGGTGTCACATACAAGTGTGGAAAATGTAATCCGTGGCTGCAAATGAAAAAAATTGAATATGAAAGTGTGTGACAAACAATATAAATAGCGCAAAATACAAACCATGAATAGCTTGTTCCTTCGTTAAATGCAAATCACGACTATGGTAATATCACGTCGTCGTTGAAGTGATCTAAAATACAGGAAAGTCGTTTTGCGTACTGAGAAAGAGCCAGTAGAAAACTAAAGTCAATATTTGGGCAAATGAATCTAATGATTTTAAATATTAACTAGTCCTTAAAAAGAGGCTGTTTGTTATCTTTTCAAAGTGCGTAATATTTGTATGAAGACTTTTGGGTATAACGCTTTCCGACAATGTGAGCATTTTCATGGCTTCTCGAAAAAATAGGCAAACCAAACAGAAAAATGGCTTTTACGTTTTTGTGTAGAAGTGTAAAAAGCTGTTCTGAAGGAGCCCAGATTCTCATTTCGTTGAAATAAATCAGTTCTTTCAATATAAACTGGCTTCAATATGAGCTGATTCTAATGGAGAACTTGTTAAACATTTATTTATTTGAAAGATGATGATTAATTTTCAATTCAGATAGAAAAATGCATCCATATGAAATCCATGAGTGTCAGAGTAGAAAACTGTGAGTTGTTTAACTGAATTCCAGAAGACGAAACGGTAAATTTTGATTTGAAGTTATAATTGAAACTTGAACTACTATACGAACGCACAAACATGACAAAGATCTCGGAAAGACTCATACAGCTACAGACAAAATGGACAAACAACCCCTACAACTGGACCATACTGAATCCCCTTTGTCTTACAAGACCAACCAGACAATCCCGCTTCCGTTTCCCTACTCGAACACTTACAAACGCAACTGACTAGTGGACAATAAAATAATTTCTTCTTGCCACTGAAACCTTATTTATTTAATAGTATTGTTAACCTAGAATGGGAGAATTTTCATATTTGTTTTTTATTTAGATTGGGACTGCATGTATTAAACAAGGGCAGAAATACCGATAGGTCGATAGCCTTTTTTAGAAGTAAAGATGTTTACTACTACTATTGTTAACCTAGAATAGGAGAATTTTCATATTTGTTTTTTATTTAGATTAAGACTGCATGTATTAAACAAGGGCAGAAAGACCGATAGGTCGATAGCCATTTTTAGAAATAAAGATGTTTACTACTACTTGAAACTTGATCTTATAAAATCGGAATATTATATATTTATAAATATTATAAATATTGCGTTCCATATTCAAGAACTTTCCAGTTTTTTAGAGAGTAGTTTAATTATTTGTGTGCCAAATTTAATCTAAGTGTCAAACATTTGCTAATTGGTAATTTTGATTCCCTGATTTATATTATTTACTTTAAAGCTGAAAATAAAACAATGAACTGTAGGAGAAAAAGTGTCACTGCATAAAAATTTTCCAGAGGTCGTGCAAAACGTTTCTTATTGAATTGGAATCCTCTAGAGTTCTGTAAAGACCTGTATAAGACTGTTATAATTTGGATGAACAAATTAAAGAAAAATTTCCGAGCTTTTGAAATATTAATTTTCTTACTTCTTTAGGGCTTAACTGGTGTTTGTATCTGTTCTTTTGACTTTGCGGTAGTTGTTTGGTTTAATTAATAATCATTATTATAATTATCAAAGCTTGTTCTTCAGATGTAATAATGGTAATATAAACCAAGCGTCCACAGCAAAAAAGTAATCACGTTAATGAGATAATAGTATATGGATTGATGATGTTCAGATGTGACGCGTTTTGCTTCTGAGAAAGAAATACGAGTTAAGTCTTAAATAACAAACTTATTTCTTTTCTAGACTACATTAGACCGATCCCCAATAAATTCCCCTTTTCAAAGTGTGTCGTCATTCTACTGTTTTGTTTTTACTCTTTAAAAGTTTTGGTTTCTTTACATTAGTTTTGGATTCAGTGTATTTTCCAGAAAATATTTATTGATAACTCACACATTTTTTGATCAGCATCGATATATTTCGTTTTTTCAAAATACTATACATTGCCCGCCTTCTTCTACCAACATTCAAATAATAAGGAAAAACCTTTCTTTGCATAATTGCAAAAGGAAAATCGTTATTCCAACAGTTTCTTACAAGTGCCATTACCAGGCTTCAATATTTAATTTATTACTATTTTCTATTATTGTTTTCAGTTATCAAACCAAAAATATGGCGTTAGGTCTACTGCTTTGACCTCCTTTTAATAGCTACTTGACGAAGAGTTTAATTTTTAAATAATTTAGATTTTAATCACATTATATTATTTAAGATAGATAGATAGATAGATGAAATTTATTAAACATTCACATTACTAAATTCACAAACAAAGTTTAAAACAAAAAACATAAGTCAGTAAAATGTCCCATGTCTGGCCAGATGTTCGGCCGGTTGCTCTTTGCCCATGATCTAAATAGGCGCGCTAAGTCGTCCAGTACCTGGGCAGTGCCCTAACATGGACATTCCCGAGCTAGCCATACGCACGACAACGTCAGGAGATAGTCTTGAAGTGGCGGTTTTGGTTTTATTCGAGGGGCATTCATTAAGGAAAAAAGGTCTTCCTGAAGGGAAGCCAAAAACCCCTTTTGCTTCGACCTTTAAGTTTGATACTGTCAGCCGTGGCGTTAACCGCCGGCAGTTTCAACTAGATGACCAAATCCATCCGCCCCCGCCCCGACCGGTGCAAGGACCAGCCAACACCAGCCAGAACGAGGCAGGACGAACCCGTCAAGTCACGTTATGTTGGATTTGTGCGTTTCCAGCCTGCTAGAAACGACTGTCTGCAACTGGCAGGCAATGTTTGTTTGTCGTCACGTACTGTCAGGGACAAAATCCTCATAAAATATGGGAAGTCGCTTATACAGGGGACCATGGGTTGGGCGATCGTTTGCTCTTACATGGGTGATATTTCGCGTGAGGACTGAGCCTTGCACTCCGCTATGATAAAATTTTTCAGCGATGGTATCCATATAGTCGGCTATATAGGCCATCCCTGTAGCTTCGTGCATTTCGGTTATTCTGGTGTATCTGTCAGCCGATAGGACGCCTCTCAGGAACCTATTTTGGGTCCTTTGAACACGTCGTCTCGTGGAATCACAGACAGAGTGCCAGACAGGGGAGCCGTAGGTCAGTATGGGCCTTATAGTGGAGGTGTAGAGCAGAAGTTTATTTCGAGGTGATAGGAAAGAATTTGGCGCCAGAAGAGAGTACAACTTTCTTCGGGCCATGGCAGTCTTTTGTACAGCATAGTCAACATGCTTATTGAAATGGAGTCGGGCGTCTAGTTTGAATCCCAGGTATTTCACCTCTTTTGTTGGTTTGATAGGAGTATTTTGGACCACGAGTGGTGATAAGATTTTGTTGTTAGTGAATTTACGCGAAAAGATAATAAGTTCCGTCTTCCTGGGATTCACTTTAAGTTTCCATTTGTCAAAATACGGCGTCAATAAACTCAGGTGATGTGCAATGCGAGATTTCGCAGCCTGAGCATAAAAAGACGATGCGTAGATAGCCGTATCATCAGCGTATAGTGCTATTTTTGTAGTGGGAAGTTTTGGAATGTCTGCTGTGTACAATGTATACAGCAGCGGCGAAATCACTGTTCCTTATGGTACACCTGCCGCGATGCGTCTTTTGGCAGAAGTGGTATTCTCCACTTTCACCTGGATGGATCGGTTTTTTAGGTAGGACGCTATCAGGGAAACTAGGTAGAGTGGCAGTGAATGCACTGCAAACAACTTGTACAGCAGGCCTGTGTGCCAGACTGTGTCAAAGGCCCTTTGCATGTCGAGAAGCAGCATAACCGTACTTTGAAGCTTATTAAATGCTGCATAGGCATCCGTTGCGATCCTAGCAGTCTGCAGCGTTGTGTTGTGTCTTGGTCGAAAGCCAAACTGCTCATCCGGGATTAAACTTGGAAGCTCGGCTGCTGCCTGTAATCTCGAATGGATGACCTTCTCGGTTAATTTGCCGAGGGTGTTCAACAGGGAAATTGGTCTATAAGAGGCGGGTTCGGTCGGGTTTTTGCCCGGCTTTAAGATGGGGATTATTACAGCGTTTTTCCAGTCCTGTGGGAAGTGCTGCAATTTAAGGACTGCGTTGACTATTTGTACTATTAGCACAATAGTTTTCCGCGGTAAGTTTTTGAGGAGTAGATAAGGGATGCCGTCTGGCCCGGGGGTTTTTCGGCTAGGGAGGCGCCGAAGACACGATTGTATCTCCGACGGGGTTGTTATATAGGAATGCAAAATCGAGGGTGGTATAGGATACTTCCGTTCTACAAAAACAGCGGTCTGTCTTTCAATTTCGTTATCCTGAAGGGCTGGTTGGACCTTGTGTACTTCTGCCAAAAAGTCGGCGAGCAGCTCGCACTTGTCACTGGTGGTAATATAACTCCGCCCCTCTTTTTCAAGAGCGGAGACTTCTCGACAGTTTCCACAGGGAATTGTCACGGGGAGTCAGATTTCGCAGTTTCTCCGCCCAGGTATAATTCCTGTATGCGGAGATTTCGCGCTGTATGTCTCGTGCAAGCTCTGCTGCCATTATGCGATCGGCAGATTGCCTGAATCGCTGCCAACGCGAATTATTTAAGAAGTCTTTCGAGCTTTGTGACGAAGGTTTCCTCCGTGTTTGAGAAAAGTTTATTAGTTTTTTTGAAAACTTTGAAAAAAAAGTGTATACACACTCTTTTTTTCTCATTGATTAGTGTTTAGGCACAGTATTTGAAGGAGAAAGTTCTTCTCTTTCTTCAGTCCATAACCCTTCTGCAGGTTGTGGTGACATCAAATTTGTTACGCTCACAATGACTTCGCGCCAGCGCTTTCTATCTTGGGCAGATCTCGATGCTTCATGCATCCCTTGTCCCGTCAAGGTTTTTGTTCCGTCTATCCATCGTGTCGGCGATCTTCCTCTTGGGCGGCAGCCTTGGACTTTGCCTTCTACTATGAGTCGTTCGATATTGTCGTACCTCCTTGACATGACCTAGGTATCCCAGATCTGTAGATGCTGGTTTATCGTCTAGTACTGCCTGGTCTTTATACTGAGTTGTTGGATAATAGCGTCCAGAGTCGCTTGTGCGGTGGGCTGTCCATGGTATTTGCAGCATTTTTCTATAGCACCACATTTCGAACGCTTCTAATCTGCGTTGGCCTCAGGTCCGAATAGTCCACGTTTCGCAGGCGTAAGTTGCAGTGGAGAAAACCAGACTATGTATCAGCCGAAGTTTTGTGTTTTTGGTAATGGCTCGATCTTTCCAAGTCTTCACCAGTTTTGCCTTAGACATTCTGGTAATCGCTAGTTGTTTGCGGACTTCTTCATCCACCTTTGTTGGTAACTACTGATCCTAGATAATCAAATCTTTCCACCACTGCAAATCCAGCCACGGTGACGCCTTGTGACAGGTTTTCATTCTGTCTGTCTATTATCATGACCTTTGCTTTGACTCTATGAGTTTACAATCCATATGAGCTACCCTGTTCTGTGAGTCTGGCCATTATAAGTTCCATTTCGGCTTCCCTTGGAGTCAGAATCACAGTATCATCCGCATACCTCAAATTCGTTATCTGTTTGCCTCCAACAGGAATATATCCGTTAAAATTTTCCAGTACCTCTCGCATAATGTATTCGGTCTAAATGTCAGTATTGATATACAGTATTGATATACAGTATTGGCTACAGTATGCATCCTTGCAGCGCTCCTGCAAGTATTTTAATTGGTTCGGAGCATGTGTTTGCTGGAATAGTTTATGCCACTCCACTTTATCAAACGCTTTAGTACAATCCACGAAGCACAGGTATGATTTCACTTGGAATTCTCTGGTCTTTTCTATTATTTGCATTACGTTTAGGATCTGCTCCCGTGTACCTTTTGCCGGGACAATTCCTGATTGTTCATCTGCAATCTCTAGCAGCAGGATGTATTTTAGCCTGGCATTAAGTATATGTAGGATACCCTTGCTGGCATGTGATTCCAGCGCTATGGTTTTGTAGTTAGCAGTCTGCAGGGGAACCTTTTTTGTATATGGGTATTAGCAGATATTTTGCCCACTCTTCTGGCCATTTTCCGGATACCCATATACATTGGCAAATAGTATGCATGTTGTTTATTCCTGCTTCGCCCATTGATTTCATTGTTTCAGCATTTATTCTATCTCCAAGTTTTCTGATTGCTTTCTCTACCTCGGTCTTAAGGATACCCGGCTCCATTTCATACTGTCTGTTCGCTGATTCCACAGATGTTGTGGGGTTATCATGGTACAATTTGGTGCAGTCGTTTTTCCATACTTCCTCTATTCCCTTCAGGTCGCTTAAAATATTTTCCTGGTCATCTTGGAGTATTTGCCTTTTTGGCTTAAACTCACGAGATAGATATTTAACTCTACTGTATAGGGCATGTGTATATTTCTGGTTCGCATAGTTTTTTATTTCCATGCAGATATTGTGTATGTATTGGTTTTTCCCCCTGCGCGCCTCCGTTTTCATTTGTCTGTTGAGTTGTCGAGTTTCTATAGCTTTCTCTATTGGGTCTGTGTTAGAGAGCTTAAACATTTCTTAGTGTTCTACTAGTTCTAGTGTTTTGTCCGTCATCCAGTGTTTCCTTATTTGTTTGGCATCTTATTTCAGGCATTTCGCTGCTGCCAATTCAGTCCATCTTCTTGTTTCTTCCCATAGTTTGTTTGGGTCATTGTGATCGCCCGGATATGGTAGTTCAGATAGGGCTAGCTGGAAGGCCGTTAGTTGATGCGTATTCACTTTCCTCTTGTTATCCGATTTTATAAGATTTAGTGTCTGTAGTTTTATTCTAAAGTCTGCAATCATTAGTCCTGGGTCAGAGCCGCATTCGGCACTTGGCTTGGTTTTTACGTTTCGGAATGATGATCTCCACCTCTTATTGACTAGTAGGTAGTCAATCTGGTTTTTGGTGTTCTAATCAGGAGATGTCCAAGTAGATAGACGTCGGGCATGATGTGAAAATAAGGTGTTCAAAATTGTTAAGCTGTTGTCAGTTGCGAATTGTATGAGTGTTTCCCTTCTCTCGTTCCGCGTTCAAGTCCGTACTTGCCCACGATACTGCGATTGTGATCGTCTGTTTTTGTTGCCCCGACTTTGGCATTAAAGTCACCTAAGATAATCGTGATATCCCTGGGAGCTATTTTCTCCATCAGATCCTCGATGCATACCCTCAATATCCTGATCAGGTGCATCAGAGGTTGGGAAATATGGGTTGAATGAGGTGCGTCAGTTCTATCGTTCACTGCTCGGTAACTTTCCACCCATTTGGCCACCTGTTTTTCAATCATAAACCCAACCCCATTACGTCCGCTATTCTCCGCGCTCGACAAATACATGCAGTGGTCCGTCGCTTCGAGATGCCGGTTTCCCCTCCAAAAGGTCTCAGCTAAGCCACAAATCATTACATTCGCTCGCTTCATTTCGTTCTCCAAGATGTGCAGTTTACCAATCTGGCGTAGGCATCTGACATTCCATGTTCCAATGCGCAAATTTTTCCTAATTTGGAGATTTGTTCCAGTAGCTAATTTTCCGTGCAGGGCCTGGTGAGAAAGTTCTTACAAATTATTTAATTTATGTTTATAAAATACGCATCTAAAGTTATAACAATGTTTGCGGGTCTTCATTTGACACTTAGTTGCTTGACTATTTATTAATAAAGACTTTTTTATGGCGCAAAATATTGTGATTATTTTCTGCTTCGTTTTAAGAATTTCTAAAAAGGTAAAAAAAAGAAACGCCATAAAAATATACCCAACAAGGTTTGAACAGTGTCTAATCAATAGCCCCTTAAACGCTATGGATTAAAAGAAATTTTCATTTTCCAGGAAATTTTTTCTGGAAAAAAGTCCAGTTGAAAATTAGGCACTTAAAATATGACAAAAAGTGCTAGTAAAGTTAGTTGAGAAAATTTTGCCAATTCAGTTGAGAGATTAGTTTGAAGATAGTCAGCATCTCGTGTTGTCCTTTTTTTCTTGGTGGATATGTTTTACTCAGTTCCACTCGCTTATTTGTCTTCAGCCCCTAACTAATAGCAATTAATTATTTATGTAATGTTCAACCAATATCTTTGAGATTCGTATATCATGTAGGATGCAGTTTAAGCTATTACTACAAAAATAATGTCTTGTGTTATTTTGTTGTTAAAACCTCTACATTCTGCAGTTAAACTAAAACCTCTGGATGTTTATTACCAATCATCAAATACGAGCAGATACAAAGCAATCCCTATTTATTTGATTCGAGCAATGGAAAACAATAAACGCTGATGGAGCAGCATTTTCATTATCAAGCTTGGTCATAATTATCAATCAGCTGACTGATGGCGTGTAATTATTATTCCGTTGAAAGATATAAATAACTAGGTATAAATTAGGTGAACTGTTTTATTGCGATAAATCAAAACAATGAGTATAGAAATATGATATGAAAGAGCATAATTAATCAATTTAGGTACACATGATCTATTTGCTAGATGAATGTGATGAGTTTTTGTTGTCTAATATTGTAGAGTAATTCATTATGATGATGTACAAATGATAATGAACTAATTATTTTAACTGCAGCTATACAACAATCTGTTCATCAGTTGTATCTCTTAGAATATTTTATTTTCTCAAATTTCGGAAGAAGTTATTTCCGGGAAAGACGTTTGACATATTTTACTCTTTAGTCCAACTGTTCGGAAAATTCAGTAATGTACGTTTGAATATACTCAATGAATATTTTTCAATGCAAAACTGGGTTTGATATACTTATTCCCCATTTATGGTTCTTCTAACAACTATTATAAACCTGGCAGTATCAATTCTGCTTCAATTAAACATTCAAATTGGCCAGGTTCGTGCGTAGATGGATGGTATGAATTGCAGTCATTTTTCATAATTGCTTTTCGAAATTATCACATTTAAGTATTCGCTTTCAATGGCAGCTTTATATAAATCCTATAATATTTTATTTGGGTTCATACGTTACACAAGTAGGTAATAAATAGGTAATAACTTGCAAATTAGGAAAACTTTTTGTATTAAAATTTCGTTTTTGTGCATCTGCTCGCTTTTATTAATACTTTTTAAATATTTTTTATTTAGCTTTCCGACTTTGCAAAAATTATACTGAAAACGCATTTGATTCGGCATATTGCAGACACTAAATTTAATTTGTTAATGACAAAAATATTTGTAGATGAATGCAAAGTAGATTAATTTTAGATCATCTTAGGATTAAAAAAAAAACCATTTTAAAAAATTGAAAAATTTCTACAACTAAAGTAGCCCTTCAATTTATGAACAAAAATAACCCTGATTTAGAAAATAACTACAAGTTAAAAACCAGCAATTCGAACCAGAATGTTCCGCGTGAATCACGAATCAGAGTATCTGGACTTCAAAGATATTCGAGCTGGAGTACCTCAAGGAAGCGTACTAGGCCCAATCCTATATCTTCTGTTCACTAGTGACCTACGTTGGCAGATAACACGGCTAAGGCAGCGACGGCTAAAACTGATGAAGAATCTACGTTCCTTCTACAAAGATTCAATGACTTGGTCGAAAATTGGGCGAAGAGATGGCGGCTAAAACTCAACGATCAGAAGGCAGTACATGTGAACTCCACCAACAAAAGAATTTCGAATCCAAAGAGGTTAACAATAAATGGAAGTATAATCCCTTACGAAAATACAGCAAAATATCTTGGCATGAACCTTGACGCTAAAGGCAAATTGGTCGAGCACACCAAAATCAAACTTGCAGAACTGCAGATCCGCTTCAGACAGCTCTACTGGATACTTGGTCGAAAATCACGGACTTCCATCTACAACAAGCTATTAGTTTAAAACCAAACTCTTAAACCTATTTGAATGTATGGCATTCAACTGTGGGTTGCAATGTGCAAACGCTCCTTAGTACGTAGGCAACAGCTACCTTCATCGTGTCCTTGGTGTATCTTTGGTTGAAGAGGTCATAAACCAGATTGCAACAAAAATCGTCTCATACAGCACGAAAATCCAGAAACACTGAAATTACTTGACAACAACCAAATTTCAAGAGAGAGTTTTCATTTGTGTATTGACTTTTCGACTCGGTTGACTCATTAACACGACGACGAAGTGCAAAGTTAATCAATGGATTCTTTGCAAAATAATTATGTAAAAATTATCAGATGTAAATTAATGGTAGAACAAAAAAAAAGTTAAAGTCAGTTCCACAATAATAAACGGTTTGGTGTACTTACATTTCATTATAAATATTGGTTAGTTTGTCAATTTTCAATAATTTTTTATTGTTGTTAGTAATATATTTGCGTTTTATTCTAGTTTTCTTTTATATTTTAATTGATTTTATTTATACCACCGATTCCTTTGCTTGCTTTGCTCTTTTGCGAGCTTGCTTAAAATGGTGATTTGATTTTAGATAAGATTCTTGTCTAACGATTTTCTATGATTATTTGAAGGGATAGGCCTGGTATTTATTAATATAAAATAAATAAATTAAAAAACGATACTTCTCCAATTTTTAGTGGGATTAATTTGATCTGAACATTAGCTTATATTGCTCTTGTAATACATTTGTGTTTCATATTGAAAAATTAATTAAATTATACTTTCAGTGGAATTTTTTTGGGTCAAAATGTATAATATATATGTTGTGTATGTTGGTGCAAAATTTAAACGATTTTCACGCTACATCGTTTACTAGACTCTGAGAAAAATTGAGATGCAGAACAGTAACTTTTCTGTTTAAAATTAAATTTTCTATGCATGGTTTGCATATGGCGCTTTAACATTCTGCTCATTCCTTATATAGAAGGTAATGGTCGAAATGTAATTTCTGCTTTTATAAAGCTTGAAATGGATTATTCAGCCACTGTTTGCATATACATTGCTTTATTTTTTAAATTATGTAAACCTGGTTATTTGCTTATTTAAACTGCGGATTGTTTTACATTTTTTGTATTGTAAGTTTGTTATGAAGCACATTGTGTAGAAGACTATTACAAGACACTTTTTAGAAGGCAATTATTGAAATGTAATTTCTGCTTTTTCAAAGCCTCAAATAATTATTTAGCCACGGTTTGTATAATGAAAGTGTAACATTATTCGAAATTATACACGTAAAACGAAGGTTTACGCGTTGGAGCATTTCGACTAAACAATGTATTTGAATTTTAATGAATTATGTTCGACTTTTGGCTTATTTTTTACAAGGCAACCAATCGTTTACCCAGTACTTTACTGATAATATTGCTATACAAATTTCAAACTCCAATATAGTACGTGTAAGAAGTAGTAAAACTTTGCAAATCACATTTTTTGTCGATTAGAAAACGTACATTTTCCTCATAGTTGCGATTTGAACAAAGAAGTAGATTCGAATATAAGCCATTACAAATTTCTATTGAAAGTTTGCTGAAGTTAACTGTTAGAGTAGAAAATGCTTGCGAAATTGGTATTTGTGAGCTACGTACATGCGAGAGAATTTGAAAGTATCGGAAACAATTTGGCGAATAGAACTCGGCTTAAACTGATATTGAAACACGAAATGTAGGGCGATTTAAAACGTACGTAATTTTCCTAGAGGCATTATTTGTGCTTATTTGTCGAACAAAACAACGTATTTTCCAGTCATTTGCCCAAAATACTTTTTAACCTTCTTTACAAACAAGAATACTTAAAGTAACTGATTAGGTCCGTTCTAAATTTGCATTGTGCTGAAAGCGAACAAATGTTAAGAGCTACAAACAACATAAACTTAGTTAAACTTTAAGAGCCACAAACAACAAACATATTTAAGCCGGTCAGAACTAAGTCATTTTCAGTTCAGTCTAGAACGTGGGAAAGTTACTTCCATTTCTTTCTTTTACATCAAGTACATGCAGAAATGCGTTATGTTGTATGTATTTATAATGTTTAATATAATACTGAGACTCATAAAACAAAAGAGAGAATTGTACAGACTATATACAAACACTCAAAATAACGACCTAAAAAAGACACTGAACCAACTCAATAGAAACATTAAAACCTTGATTGGACAATACCGACAAGACAAATGGCTAGAAACATGTAAAGAAATACAAAAAGACAAAGGCAAAACATACTGGCGAAAAATTAAGAAACTAGCGCAATACAAAAAAACTAACACTACTGACACAATTGACGAAAACGGAATAGAACGCTACACAGACAAAGAGAAAGCGGACGCGTTCGCCAGACACTATCAAAAGGCCTTCAGCATATCGACAAACCCTAACTTCTACAATGACAACTGTAACTTGATCAACGACTGGTACTTGAACTATTTTAACAGCTCACCAAACTATACCTACAAACTGATCACAGACACAGAGTAGGATGAAGCCCTAGCGCATGCCAAAACACAGCACCGGGAAAAGATAAAATAAAGGCAAAACTCCTGAAAAGCTTAACTTAAGAAACACACAAACTGATCCTAACTGAATTGAACAACTGCATCAGAAATAACAAAATTCCAAAAACTTGGAAAAACGGCTTAATAATCCCTATACCCAAAAATGGACTGGACAATACCCAACCGAGCAATTACAGACCAATTACATTACTCCCAGTATTTAGCAAAGTTTTTGAGTACATAATAAAGCAGCGACTAGGAAAACTTGTCGGAAAGTACATACCATCGTATCAGTTCGTATTCAAACATCACCACTCGACTATTCGCCCACTCTTCACTCTGACTAACAACATACAAACAATCCACCTAACTGACAGAAAGACAGCTTGCCTGTTTATGGACATTAACAAAGCTTTTGATAGTGTCTGAGCTAGAGGCTTACTATACAAACTATACAAACTACACACACCAACAT
The DNA here is from genome assembly GCA_024550625.1 of Dendroctonus valens. Lineage (NCBI taxonomy): Eukaryota > Metazoa > Arthropoda > Insecta > Coleoptera > Curculionidae > Dendroctonus > Dendroctonus valens. The sequence goes on along the minus strand of JAJTJO010000090.1, from coordinate 604,963 downwards.
ATCTACTACATATTACACACCATAAAGAACTTACTAGAAAACAGTCAACTACAAGTCCGAATTGACAAAACACTGTCATTTACTATTTCCCCTGAACAAGGGCTCCTTCAAGGATCCCCGCTCTCACCGTTTCTCTAAAACATATAATGCCATGACATATACAATTACAACTTATTGTACATGACAAAACTACTGAGTTTCACAGGCGTCCTACGCACGTTTCTACGCGTCAAAAAACCAACTTCTGCTCACAAACTCAACGGTGACTCTCCTACAATAACTGCAGACTGCCAAACGACACAACCAAAAAACGACGTAAAATACCTTGGAATCACAATTGACCAGAAACTTAAATTTACTAAACACATACGGAACATCAGAACAGAAACGATAAAAAGACCAAAACACTTTCGCTCACTAACATACAAAGACAAAGGAATTAGTACAAATAACGCGACAAAAACATACAAATCGATCTGCAGACCCCTCTTGGACTATGGACATATACTCATCACCAACGGAACGGAAAGGAAACGTTATATACGAACAACAGAACAAATTGCACTAAGACTAATAACACGAAAAGACACCCCCAAAACCCACTACACAACCCCTCCAGCCAACTACTATACGAACGCACAAACATGACAAAGATTTCGTAAAGACTCATACATCTACAGACAAAATGGACAAACAATCCCTACAACTGGATCATACTGAATCCCCTTTGTCTTACAAGACCAACCAGACAATCCCGCTTCTGTTTCCCTACATCAACGCTACTCGAACGCTTACAATCGTAACTGACTAGTGGATAATACATCTAAGATCTCTGTTTGTCAGAATGAAAATCATAAAATTATTAACCTAGAATAAGATAATTTTTTCCTTTATTTGTTTGTTTAGATTAGGACTGCATGTACTAAACAAGGGCAGAAAGACCGATAGGTCGATATCCTTTTTTTAGGAATAAAGATGTTTACTACTACGACTGTTTAATATATACTCGTATATACTAAGTTAACATTGTAGTAATAAAATGCTCCAAAGCACGAATTTTTTTTAAACATAAAATTCTGCATCCATTTTGAATGGCAAATTAACTAAATTTATATATGATAAAAAGTGGTGGAAATTTTCTAAGAGCCATCTTCCTAGTATTCGAAATAAGCTTAGAAGTTTGAAATTTTTTTATAAGAAAACGGGTCGAACTGTCTTAGTTCACCTTGTAAACACCTCTTAGCATGCCGAAGCTGTACAGGCAAAAAGTAATACTTTATAACCTTTCGAAACGTTGTAAACGTAAACGTAGTTGTCAAATGTCCTCCAAAGTAGAAAATCTCTGTCAGTAAATTTCCGATTTATACTCTCATTTATTAAAGAATATACTAACCATAAATCGAGGACGATTCAGGTATCCGTTATACCTGAATCATTTCAAAATGCCTATGGATGAGCTCGATTTGTAAGTGGCAGTTTGTTCAAACAACATATCTTTTAAATATCTGAACCCCAATATAAATGTATGCCGTATTTAAATTTCCTAACATAATATTTTTATATATCCATCTTGGTTCTAGAATCAACTACTAAATATTTTGCAACACGGTGCATACTATACAATAGTTTCTCTTATAATAAAAGTCTTGTGGTGAAATGGAATTAAATAAGGCAAAAAATTATAACAAAACGTAACTAAATTGGTTTTCACGTTAAACGAAAATACACAACTGCTTTCTAGCATTCCTCTTTGTTAAATTTTAGTCTGGTACAGACTTTAGATTAATTAATGTGCTTTGGGCTTCGAAAGCTCTAACATAAGAATCATGATGGCGCCATGATGGAATATTCTATTATATTCTAGAAATTAGTAATGCTGCAGAAGACGAATATTAAATCAGTTCTCCCTTATTACTTCGTACATGAACGGTAATATGACAAGCTTAATTTATGGATCCGAGTTTGACGGTCGTCAAACGCACATTAATATCGCCATTACTATCTGCTATACCAATTTAGCTGCTAATAGATCAACTAATGTTCAACATGTTTTGCTTCGTTGCCATGTGCACAATAACGCATTAAACGGGATGAAAATGCAGTTGCAGGATTTCTCGATTTAATCGATTCCTAACAAAAAGAACCACTTCATACATGGTCACAACAACGGCACATACAATAGGAAGCAGATAATAATTACTCATCAATGCTGGCTTATGTTGGGAAACGATCGTGCCGTGCCAAATAACCGCCACCAAATATGGATTAGGTGAAATGAGATTCTAGATGGATTGGTCAACATGCAAATGTATCTTTAAAATCAGATGATGAAAGAAAAGTTATCTTCTGTAATTTGCTGGGTAGGCGATGTTTTGAAATCGCGCTTATTGCTTAATTTTTTTCAAAGTTCTTAAATGCGAACTACTATTTTGATAACTCAGATCGAAAAATTATATACTACTTATCAACATTTCGGAGGTTTAATCTAACAAAAAATTATCAGATTAAATATTATAATTCCATGAAGTATAATATCTCGACTTCAATGAATTAACTATGAATTTATGCCTCTTTAAAGATCCAATATTTTATAAAGGAAATTGTTTGTGCTCTTGCAATCATACAGTGGCATCATTTTAAAACAAGCCGCCCTAAATAATTATTATTTTCAGGAATCTAAGGGTTTGAAAAAAATTCAATTTAGATATCAGGAATGACATTCAAATCAATACTTTATAAATTTTTAAAACTCATAAGAATTTTACCTATAATTGTCACGCCTCATTAAATGGTATTAAATTCTCCAATCAGAGACACAAATCAATCTAAAATCAAACCAGTCGTATCGATAAAAAATAATAGACAAATTGTAAATTGAAATTTGAAAAACAAAAATCTAAAAAGAACAGTTTGTAATGTATTGGCGGGTAATAGGCAAGATGACAGATTTTGAAATAGCGTTGTAACATTATTTCCGCAATAAATTATATTTATATATAATGTATAAAATTATATGTTATTTGTATAATGTATAAAATTAAATTGCCATTTTGTATTAAGCTCGAAAACGCTCGTGGGTGTCATGTCGCCTGCTTGTGACGCCACGACCTCATTCAGTGTGCGCGCAACCTATGCTTAAAGAAGGAAGTTCACAAAATATTATACATTTCGAGTGTTAAAAATGACTTCCAAATTTTACAAGTGCTGTGCGGTTCCTCTGTGCAAAAACACATCAATAACAGCTCCTAAATAAATTGTTTGTTTACGTTCCAATCAATCAAATAGTGAGAGTTAAATGCTAAAGCTCGCAAGGCGAAAATCATCAGATATAAGCAGGAATACAAAACTTTATTTTTATGAAGACCACTTTGATGTAAGTATTTTCTTTAGATTGATAGGGAGTAATTCAGAATCTTTTTTTGAGATTAAATATGAATTATATAAACATTATATTAATAATCTAACAAGGCTATGATTGTTTCGGTTTTTGTTATAGTTATAGTTTATAGTGTGATATGTTTTCCCTATAGACTATTTATTCTCCTTTCAGCTGCCACATCATCATCATCGTCAGTCTCTATACGTACACTCCTGAATGTAGGCCTCTTCCATAAGCCTCCACGTTTGTCTTGGTCCTGGGCTCTTTGCATCCAGTTTTTCCCCGCTTGATTTCGCTTGGCGCTGGATTTCGTCTCGCCACCTTGCTTTGGGTCGACCTACGCTCCGTTTTGATTGTCGAGTTCTCCATTGCATGACCATTTTTGTCCACTTTATGTGATCCCTAAACCATCCAATTTGCTCCATTACATCAATGACCCCTGTTCTCCTTCTGACTTCCTCATTTCGGATCTTATCCCTAATGCTCACGCTCAGAATTCCTCTTTCCATTGCTCTCTAGCAAACCCAGAGGCGGCTAGCAATGCTGTTTGTTATTGTTGTAGTTTCGAGTCCGTACGTGGTAACTGGAAGTATATAAGCATTATAACCCTTTCGCTTAAGGTTTATGGGGATTTTTGGTTCTTTAAGAATATGCCCTAGTTTGCCAAATGCAGCCCAAGACAGCCCGATTCTTCGCGAAGTGTCAGCCGTTTGATTTCCTGCCCCGAGCGTACTCGAGTGTCCGATATATAGGTACTCTTCAACAACTTCTTGTGGGTGTCCGTTAATGGTCCCAGCGATATGACTTTAGCTCATGATTTTTGTTTTTCGCAGGTTCATCTCCAAATCCACAGCCATAGATGCCTGCTGCAATTCCTGGTTTATCTGTTCTAACTGATCCTCATCACTACTTGCCAGTACGATGTCATCTGCAAATCGAAGATGGCTTAGGTACTCCCCGTCTATGCTAATCCCTTTTCGTTCCCACGACTTTAACTTCTTAAAGACACTCTCCAACGCGAGAGTAAATAATTTTGGTGAAATTGTATCACCTCTTTTGACTGGGGTTTTTTCGGTAACTAGATCTTCTTGTATTTTAACGTGAATGGTTGTATGACTGTAAGTGATTCAATGATTTTTGCGTATCTGGAGTAAATTCTAGCTTCCTCCATGGCTTGCAACACCGCCAACGTTTCCACCGTGTCAAACGCTTTCCGATAGTCGAGAAATGCCAGATGGAGCGGAACGCTGTACTCATTACATCTTTCAATCAGCGGACGGACAGTTTGGACGTGATCGGCTTGTTCTGCCGGTTGATAGAAATCAAACTTTGCACTCAGGCGATTCGTTACAATTTTTGTAAAAAGTTTGTAAAATATGGAGAGCAGACTTATCGGCCTGTGGTTGTTGATGTCTATACAGTCGCCCTTTTTGTATAGTAGGATCACCTCTGCATTTCCCCAGTCATCAGGAATTTTCCCCTCTGCAAGGCACTTGTTTAAGAGAAGTATTGTTTTCTGAAGTGCTACACCTCCCGTCTTTATCATCTCGCACGTTATCCGGTCTTCTGCAGGGGCTTTTCGGTTTTTCATTTGGTGTAAAGCTGCTCTTAATTCTAATACATCTAGTAAAGGCATGTCTTCTGAACCTACATTTGTGAACTTTTTGTTTCTCGGATTTGGAGGATTTGGAACAGATTGGCTGTAAAGTTCTCGGTAGAAGTTATGAATGATGTTCTTAATGCCCTCTTTCTCTGTTCTACTGTGTCCTTGATTGTTTTTCATTTTGTGAATTAAAAGTTTTCCTTTTGATCTTTTGGATCGCAAGGTTTCTATGTCCATGCCGTCCTCTATTGTTTCTTAGATTTGCCTGGTGTTAAACTCTCTTAGATCTTTGCGTCTTGCGCTTTTCACTCTTTTACTTAGCGCTTCGTATAATGGTGAAAGTCTATCTATTTGACGCCATTCTTTGATAAGGTTGGCTGTGTCAATGCTGATTTTTCAAGTTCTTTCTTATATTCGTCCTCGTTTTTCTTCAATTCTTCCATCGTCGGTGGGAGCTTTTTTCCGATTATTTTCTTCCTTTCGATTTGGATGTTAATGCGAATCTTGTCTCTCACAGAACATTTTTTCGTTGTTCAGAAAGTCTATCATATCTTGTCCCCTTGCATTTCTTTTCCCCAGGCCGAGGTTTCCGATGTTTGGTGGATGTATGGTTGATTTTTGTCCAATCTTTGAGTTAAAATGACATATTACAATTGTAAACCTAGCATTTTCCGTGTTGTTTGCTGTGGTAAGGCCTTTGCAGAACTGTTCAATATCTTCATCTGGTGCTGAACCTGTGGGTGCATAAGCCTTTTCAGTCCAATCACAATGTATATAACTCTGTCTGATATAGCGAGTATCATTTGATGGGATCGGTATAACAAGTGCATACGAATCCACGGTGTATTCCCAGAAAAATTGCTTGCCAACCCGACAGAAAGATGAATATCTGATCCTAGTATTGAACGACTATATATGCGTAAGAAGCGAAAGATGTTGGTTCAGGAAGAATGTGAAAAGCAATTGAAAGAAACTATTATGGTTACAGAACCTTTTGATATTGAAGAAAATGTACCCGGGCCTTAACAAGGTTTAATACAACAAGAAAGTTGAAAATGTCATTTTGTTCTTAACAAACCGATGACCGAAGTTAGTAATGTATTTAAATGTTTGTTACTTTTCATAACACCTATTCAAGGTGTTATTTAAATATTTGGTTAAACTTTGCTCCCGGGTGAAAAAATGTGATTGGAAATAATTTTAATTATCTCTCTATCATTGCTCTGTCTATATCTATTCTATCATCATGCAAAGAAATATATGTAGTTTAATAAGACATTATTTTACAGTTCAGGAGAGTCGTGATGATGTTCCACAAATAACATAAATAATTAGTGATAAATCAGTCAGATTGGACGTTGCCTTTATATGGGTGTAGCGCTGTGGTGCAGCTGTATTTCGTCCGATAAATATTTCTTTAAAGTAGCCAAGATTAAGTAAATGTGTTTTTCTCACTGTGTAAAATTGAAAATCTAATCTAAAATCTTAAAAATTGTATAACTTTCTGTCTCAAAAATAATATGCTATAAATAAAAATAAGTGTTATAAAAGGCTTGTGCGGAATTAAATTATACTTAGCACTAAAGATGAATTCGATTGTACTTAACATTACGAAACTCAGATGAGGAAAAGGGTTTATTGGATGCAAAAAACTCCCCCAACATTAACATATCAACTCTGGGCAAGTTAGAGCTGTTGGCCTTCATAAATCCTTGTTCCATCGTTGGTTGATTCCTGAATTTTATTATTTAGCACAAAACCACGAATAAATAACAGATAAACTGATGCGACAGGGTTATTACCGCGTTATTACCACAGCTTATATATAAGCTGTGTTATTCCTTCAAAGGTCATGCGATCTGATTGGTGTTTCAATTAATATGGACGACTGCTGTATTTTATAGTTTTATTATATTAAAAATATTATTGATCCCAGTATTTATATTAGTAATGAGTCAATTTTTAGAATCCTTTCAACATATATTTTTCTCTAAAACCATTCGTTCTTTGATCCTTTTATGTTGTCGTCATGCCTATTGAAGGGCAGATACCAAAGCAGGTTCATACGTATTAAATTTACGCTAAATCAGCGAACATCAACCGGATTTATTTTTGGAGCTGAGGTCAGTCCTGAAAAACAACTTTGAGGGCAGTAACCATCAAGTCATAACGCCCGTAAAAAGGCATAACATTTTATATGCAGAGACATCAGAAAAACTCAGATCTATCGAGCCGTTTTCTATTATACCGACTGAGGTCAAAGTTTACCAGTTTCTATGAGTGAGCGAACTTTCTTTCACCAAAAAATTTCTGTTATATTTCGTTTTTATTTACCGGTGGTAATACTACATGTTTTGGAAATATCCAGTTTGTTGTTTAAAAATACCGACGAAATGTGAAGGCTAAACGACAACCTGAAGTTAATAATTTTTAATTCGAAGCAAAGTATTATCTGTGGAAAGTAGATATTAATCAAAAGTAATAGAAATTTTATTTCTACAATGAAGAACTGAATGGGAAGGTTTCTTAAATTTAGTGCTTGGTGTTATTTTTTATTTGAAATTATGCTTGAATTTATTTGAAACTTACATCTTTAGCACCATATTTACAATTCACATTATGAGATACATTCTCTAATCCCAATCTGATTAAATTTTGCACCGTATATTTTTGTTCTCCTAACAAAAGTATATAGGAAAGTTAAACAGATTGCAGGATCTCCCAGGAGACACATTTATTACAGGATGGTTACTTTATCCATCCATCTTTTATTAAGTGGAGTCTTCAGGGTTATGAATGCCAAAATCATTTTACATTTTTTTTGACGGTGGGATATTGCAGAAAATAATTATGTTCGTCTTGCAATTTTTAGGGTGTTTTAGTGAAGACAAAACATTAATTACGTTTATTGTCTATATTTTCCTGACTATATTTCAACTTAATTCAAAAGAAATTCCTGGGTTCCAGCCAATTTTATTGTTTATTATTTAAAATGTTACAAATACGTTTCGGTGTCTTTCTCCACCATCATCAGATTGTATGTATGGCTGTTTCTACCTTCACATTTGGCAAGCCATATGGCCTGGTGGAGAAAGGCACCGAAACGTATTTGTAACATTTTAAATGATAAGCAATTATTGTGTATACTTTCCTGACTGTATTTCAATTTAATTCAAAAGAAATTCCTGGGTTCCAGTCAATATTATTGTTTATTAGTCAAAACATTTTACAAATACGTTTCGGTGACTTTTTCCATCATCATCAGTTTGTCTGTATGAATTTTGGTATGATGACCAGATTCTTGCATCTGATTAGGAAGTTTTTGAAATACAGTCAGGAAAGTATACACAATAATTGAGATGCTTGGAAAAAAAGCGGGATAGATCTAATGGATGAGAACGAGTTAAAAAGGACATATAGGAAATTGAAACCAAGGTTAGCAAAAGAGAAGAACAGAAAAAACTTCCTAACCAGATGCAAGAATCTGGCCATCATACCAAAATTCATACAGACAAACTGATGATGGTGGAGAAAGACACCGAAACGTATTTGTGACATTTTGAATAATAAACAATAAAATTGACTGAAACCCAGAAATTTCTTTTGAATTAAATTAATTACGTTGACATGAAACTGGCTGTCTCAAGTAAGTAGTTTAATCAATTGCTAAAGCAAAATAAAGTAGCACAAGCATTCTAAATACTGAACATATAATTTAACATGGCAAAATGTTTCAAATTGCAAATTTGTAGCATAACTTTTTAATATTAAACGTCTCCTAGAAAGTGCCTTTTAAAGCCGACAAATTATAAAATAGAGCCAGAATAACAAATTGCGATATGACGAAACTCAGCAAAAGAATTATACATTTCCACAAAGCATCGAGAATGTAAAGCCAACATCAGAACAAGGCATGTCTTAGAGCGGGGGTTTGTGCAATACGTGCTAGGAGATTCGTAGATATGGAAACAATTTCCAGGATATATGCGGAACATCACGTCTTGGAAATTGAAATCCAAAACGGAGTTGAAATAAATAAATGGCTTAAATGGTATGTTGTAAGATGTAATGCCAGTTGATTCTTGCCATGGAGATGATTTTCTTACTAGGCGGAATGGCTAATTTTCGCAATAACTTGTAACATTAAGCAATATTTCTGTTTAAAATAACTATTTTTAAAAATTCAGAATTTGTAATAGATTACAAGATCAGATGCGTCAGCAAATCATAATTGCGAAAACAATCTACTTATTTAAGTACCATGCTATCAAGACGAAGCCGAAATTGGCGTTTTTGAAACAAGTGTTATCAAACGACAACTTTCTTCAGAAAATTCATGTGAATCACTAGACATTAATGGGCCAATAGAAGGTCCATAATCAACATCCTTAATTCTTTGTCGCGAATGTTTTTATGAAGAGAACTATGTGTTATGTTGATATTAACATCAAAACAATGCAGCTTTACTATTTCGATAATCCTGCTTGCTTCGCTCATAACTTTTCTCCAGATCGTGTTCAGCTACGATGTGCGTGCGAACTGAAAATGTGTTTCGTGTCGAAGAAAATCTATCCTCTGTTTTTTAATATTCTATATATGGCGTTGCTAATTATTTGAATCGTATTAGGAGGCTACAGAGTCATGCTACACTCATCCGAAAGTTACGTATTTGTAATACGTACTTTATCCAAACAAGCTTTGCAGGACTTCAAAATTTCAAACGTAAACCAATGAAAGGTCACTTTCATCTTTAGGCCTTTAGAGTACACAAAAACCCCATTAAATCCTGTCAGTCAAATACCAAATGTTACTGATAAAACGTTATCTGTATTTTCAGCTGAAGCTTTCCTAGGACTGTAACCAGCATTTGCAAACTTCAAGCGAAAAATGCCAGCTCGACTATAAACCGTACGGTGGTAATAATTGAAAAATTAAAACTAAAACTTGTTTGCTTATTGATGACTTTAGACGTACAATCTAACTCTAGTTTTGCTATGGAAGCTTATATATTTTCCATCTTAAGATTTGGACACGTAGGAAGCATAACATATTAGTCGTAAGTACATCCATTATGTCATTATTTAAAAAATTTAACAGTCGACTTGAGCGCAAGCATACAAACGACTTTCAAATACTGTCATTTACATATTTCATGTGCACTTATTCGGAAACGCATTTTCTCCATGCTTAAATAAGAAAGATGAACTCGTTCTATTCGAACGACTTATTCATAAGCGCCCTTCCATCATAAATCGAGAATTATTGGAGTTCTACTATTTCAAACTTTTCAAGCATTTTATTGGCGCGCTATTTTTGATAAATCCCATAATTCGACATTACGGAAAGATTTTCAAATCACATTTCAATGCAATTTGGATCCATATTTATTATTCAGTCTTTGGAACTCCAGTTGAATGATCTGGAAAAGGTAATTTATCGTATCGCGGAAATTGGCAGCTTTAGATGGATGTGTCTGCACATTCAAATTTTGCCATTGATATAATGAAGAATATCAAACAATCGATTGAAAATAAATATTAAATTCGTCATAAATCAACCAATACATCAATTTTCATGAGTCTAGAAATATGTGTTTTCAATGTACAAATAAGATTCCTGAAAATGTTTTAATCTTAACTGAACCAAAGTTTGAAACTTTCGGAGGTAATAACACAATTGCTTCAAGATAACTGGTCATTTGACGTAAAAGCTTGTTGTAGAAAACTGCAAGAGTTTACGTATAGATTGTAGCAAGGCGGCCCGATTTCGAAGGAATTTTTTTAAGACAGCATGCATGGATACTAAATGATTTGTTTGTTTTGATACACAATGGTAATTTAAACAAATATGTCCCGAGTTGACGAAGTACCAGGAACATAACATATTTTTGCTATTGCTGCCAAATATTAGCATTATGATATTAAAACGCATATTCTAAAAATTGCGGCAGGTACAAACTGCAGCAGGTACAAAAGAAGAACATGATCTAGATCATATGGCTGTTAAAGACTTCAGCACTATTATTGTCTGGCATTTTTCACTTTGTTGTAGGCGATGTTTTCCATCAATTTCAAAATATCGTAAAATTTTTTTGGTTTCAAATTTGTAGTCATTTTTGTTATTAGCTACTGTTGTTGGACACCTTCTCAGCAAATTCTGTTGCTCACAGATTTATTTCTTGAGACAGTAGGTCCAATTGATTTTTCTGCTTGTTTTGAAATCCACTGACTCGAAAGTGAGTAACATTCGAGATTGATATACTCCGACAAGGTATGATTTTGTTCCAATCACTAGATTTCTTAGTTAAAAACAACCGTTTAGTTATTATCAAATAAGGGAAATCTGATAATTTATTTAGTTTCGAATTAACCATTTTGATGCTGTTCTTTTTTTCACCTTCATTTGGTAATTCGTCGGATAGCACAAAGAAAAGCTTTCTCTGCAGATTTTTTGGAAGACGTTCATCATAGTTACCTAACATTTATCATATTTCGGCATTTGGAGAATAGGGCATTCTTTCGTGTCGGGGGTCCTGATGGAGCTTCTCTCATTCTACGATTTTAGTGGAGCCAATTTGAATTCGGTCTTGGAACATTGCAACATTCCAAATATTTTTTCAGTTTCTTCTTTTATCAATATTGAAAAACTCAAATGTCTCAAAATTTCCAAACTAATTTAATGAGGATAAATTACTTGAATTTAATAATAACATTCAAAATAAAATCCTGGGTTTCAGTCATTCAGCTTATTTATTTATTAAAAAATGTGAAAAAGGGAAAACTGAAAGTAGCAACAACTCTACATATGCAAACTGATGATGGTGGCGAAAGACACCGAAACGTCTTATTAATGAAATTAAATAATAAATAAATAATATGAATGACTGAAACCCAGTATTTTATTTTGAATTTAATTAAATTACAGCCCGGAAAATGTACACAATATTTAATAATAACACTAATTAAATAAATGAACTGACAATGCGAAATTCTACTTTAGTGCAATCAGGTTTGCATATATATATATATATATATATATATATATATATATATATATATATATATATATATATATATATATATATATATATATATATATATATATATATATCTATATATATATATATATATACAAAATGTTTATTTCCGTAATAGGCTATCAACCCACGGCCTTTCTGCCCTTGCATGTGTACATGTATTTGTATCAATTCTCTAACAGTTTTGCATGTTTATGAAATAATAATAAAAATATATTTTATAGATTAGACAAATGAAAATAATAATAACGCAACATATATAATTTCTTATAAAAGTAAACTTGTTACAAATTGACCAATTCAATATTTTGACGATAATATTGACGCTTTGAGAGTCTTAAACCGAGCTTCGTGGTGATAAGACGTGTCAGTGAGCATATTTAAAGCAAGGTCGTTTGCACATTGCGCAAAGAATTTTAAGAATCCAACCGCATTTATCGTTCAACGAGAATATACGAGTAGAATTCAAACGAAAGGATGAACCCTGGGAGTTCGCAAGAATCCGAATCGGATTATGCCTCCCAGGATGGTGGGTTCAAAAAGCCACAATCGAAAAAACGGGGCAGAAAACCGAAGACGACCCAGCCAACCCAGCCAACCCAGCCAACCCCCACAACGCCAACACCTGAGGCCAAACGAATAGCTTTGGACTATCAGGCTACAACCGATAAAACCAAACAACAAACAGCAAGACAACATCAACAAGATTTCCCACGTATTCGCACATATTCACAGCGAACGCATTGTCGACCATCACCAGAATCCAACTTGCAATCAGGTGGGAGGGACTCAACCCCAACAACAAGGATGTGATTATCAGACGAGATAATTACTTCCTAATCAAAACCAACCAGGAGGACAAAACATCAAAATTTTTACAACAACTAAAACAAGAAAACACTGTACCAAGTTACAAATTACAAAAAAACGATAACCTCCCACTAATCCGACAACAAAAGTCAGGTAACCACCATATTACACCATCATATTCAGTCGTCGCCACTGGGGTCGACCTGGACATTGAAGACAGCATGTTTCTGGAACGCCTGGAGCAGCAGGGCTTCAGAATAAGGTTCTGCAGGAGAATTATCTCGCGACAGCGCAACGCACCCACACTCATGATGAGATTAATAACCGGCGACATATCCACATACGAAAGGTTGATGAAAGACCGTGCGGTTCATTTTTTGGGCCGCATTTTTAAAATCACCGAAAGCAAACCACCAGCACCTGTGCCTGCGCCGTGTGGCAAATGCAACCTGTTCAGCCACAAAACTGAAGATTGCAAACAATCGCCAAGATGCAACAAGTGCCAGGGACCCCATCCAACTTCCAGGTGCGAGTCGCCACTGCCAACCAAGTGCGCAGCGTGCAACTCAGAGGACCACGCAGCATGGAGCATGAAGTGCCCAAAACGACCGACAGCCCCAATCGTCGGAATCCCAAACGTAAAAATAAAATGTGTAAACAAACGTACGTCCGGGATTGCGGAGACAACGACGGTGGCAAGTAGAATACACACACCCATTACAACACATGACCACATCATAAACAAATACAAACATCAACTTAACAAGACAAACAATACCAACAGAGACGAACTACTAAAAAAACTACGAAAACAATTTATAGAAGACTTCGACATTGACACCTCCGTTGTTTTCTTCGGGAACCATGTCTACATCCTAATGTTTGACATGCTCCTGCCCGAGGGACGCTCTCCAACTGAACCCTGCGAACAAGTGAGACAGACAGTAACAAACATACAAGATTCAATTTGAAAGTACTTTACGCGAACATCAACGGACTTAACAGCAAAAAACCACTTATTTACAATTACATAGAACAAAACGACACAGACTGCTGCATATTTGTAGAGACTAAAACCAAACTAGGACAAACACCAACGTACAGAAATTGGCAGTATATCTATAGGCATGGAAATACCATCAATCATGCCAGGGGCGGCGTCGCAGTTCTCCTAAAACCAACATTTAAACTTGGAAGAGCAATCCTCCTTCCCTCAAGAACCCTTTGAACGACTGTCTACATTTTACCATACCCTACTTAAACGACCTGATACACATATTTCTGACATACATACACCCACACTCCAACCTAGAACAAAACATACTGACTAAGGCGAGCATCTATAAATATGCAATAATTATAGGCGACTTTAACTTGAATACAAACAAAACGAAACAACTTAAAAGATTTTTGCAGAATTCCGATTTTATAAAACAGCACACCCCACCAACTTTTCTGATGCCCGCAAACGCAGACTCAACACCAGACGTTCTACTGCACACAAGAAACTTGACAAACACCATCAACAACATAAACTTAACCAACGAACTTGGATCCGACCACCTGGCTATTACGTTTAACATAGACTTACAACATACGCAACCTACCTCCAATACATCTCCTATAGGGAAAAACTTAAACCTAACAAAGACTGACATAGACAAAGTGAAACAACATATACATGACTACATTCAATCGCAAGCACAGCCCATTTCAATAGAAACCATACAACAACAACTTTCACTAGCCATAGGAAAATTTAGCCCGGAAATAAAAAATGTTTTCTACCGACATACACTACCCAAATACATACTGAGACTAATAAAACATAAGAGAGAACTGTACAGACTATATACAAACACTCAAAATAACGACCTAAAAAAGACACTGAACCAACTTAACAGAAACATTAAAACTTTGATTGGACAATACCGACAAGACAAATGGCTAGAAACATGTAAAGAAATACAGAAGGACAAAGGAAAAACATACTGGCGAAAAATTAAGAAACTGGCGCAATACAGGAAGACTGGCACTACTGACACAATTGACGAAAACGGAATAGAACGCTACACAGACAAAGAGAAAGCGGATGCATTCGCCAGACACCATCAAAGGGCCTTCAGCATATCGACAAACCTTAACTTCGACAATGACAACTGGAACTTGATCAACGACTGGTACTTGAACTATTTTAACAGCTCATCAAACTACACCTACAAACTGATCACAGACACAGAGTACGATGAAGCCCTAGCGCACATCAAAAACACTGCACCGGGGAAAGATAAAATTAAGGCAAAACTCTTGAAAAGCCTAACTCAAGAAACACACAAACTGATCCTAACTGAATTGAACAACTGCATCACAAATGGCAGAATCCCAGAAACATGGAAAAACGGCTTAATAATCCCTATACCCAAAAATGGACTGGAGAATACACAACCGAGCAACTACAGACCAATTACACTACTTCCAGTACTAGGCAAGATTTTTGAATGCATAATGAAGCAGCGGCTTGACAAAGTGATTGGAAAGTATATACCTACCTACCAATTTGGTTTCAAACAGCATCACTCGACCGTTCATCCGCTCTTTATTTTGGCCAACAATATACAAACTACCCACCAAACTGACAGAAAGACATCTTGCCTGTTTATGGACATTAACAAGGCTTTTGACAGTGTCTGGCATAGAGGCTTACTATACAAACTATACAAACTACACACACCAACATATCTACTACACACCATAAAGAACTTACTAGAAAACAGACAACTACAAGTACGAATTGACAAAACACTGTCATTTTCTTTTTCCCCTGAACAAGGGCTCCCTCAAGGATCCCCGCTCTCACCGTTTCTCTACAATATATACTGCCATGACATATACAATTACAACTTACCAGACAAAAATCAAATCGACAGATCGGCATACATATTACAATACGCAGACGACACGGCACTTATTGTACATGACAAAACTACTGAGAGAGCAGCTCAAAGACTCCAAACACTAACAAACAACACAATGACATGGTTTTATAAATGGAGACTAACACCAAACGCGTCAAAAAACCAACTTCTGCTCACAAACCACAGACTCAACGCTGACTCCCCTACAATAACTGCAGACGGCCAAACGACACAACCAAAAAACGACGTAAAATACCTTGAAATCACAATTGACCACAAACTTAAATTTACTAAACACATACGAAACATCAGGGCAGAAACAATAAAGAGAATAAGACACTTCCGATCACTAACCTACAAAGACAGAGGAATCAGCACAAACACCGCCACCAAAATATATAAAGCTATTTGTAGACCCTTGCTAGACTTTGGATATATACTCATGACCAACGGAACAGAAAGGACAAAACGTTATACACAAACAACAGAAAAATTGCACTAAGACTAATAACACGAATAAGACACCCCCAAAACCCACTACACAACCCCCCCACCCAACTACTATACGAACGCACAAACATGACAAAGATCTCGGAAAGACTCATACAGCTACAGACAAAATGGACAAACAACCCCTACAACTGGACCATACTGAATCCCCTTTGCTTTACAAGACCAACCAGACAATCCCGCTTCCGTTTCCCTATATTAACGCTACTCGAACACTTACAAACGCAACTGACTAGTGGACAATAAAATAATTTCTTCTTGCCACTGAAATTTTATTAATAATATTGTTAACCTAGAATAAGAGAATTTTCATATTTATTTTTTATTTAGATTAAGACTACATGTTTTAAACAAGGGCAGAAAGACCGATAGGTCGATAGCCTTTTTTAGAAATAAAGATGTTTACTACTACTACTACTATTGACGCTTTTGATATTTTTAAATAACATAAAAATATTAAAAGAATACGTATTTATAGTTTTCTGAAGCCCCTTACATAATTGTGCTGGCTTTAAACAGAAATAGTCATCAAGTTGATTGACTAGCGATTTTGAAATCAGTACACGTCTTGGAGCGAATAATTTTCAGTTGAATAGGAGTAGTACACTTTGTTAAAATAAATTGTTTTCAACTACATTCGTACTATAGGCACTCATTTATAATTTTTGCATATGCTTCTGGACATGGAAACTTGGAAAATAATACCATGTAGAAATTTGTTATTTTGAACTTTCTTATGCTAATAATAATGCTTGGGAACAAAAGCAGGATAGATCGGATGGATGGAGAAGAGTTGAAACGGGCATATGGGAGATTACAAGCAAAATTGGCAAGAGAGAGGAACAGAAAAAACTTCCTAACAAGATGCAAGAATTTGGCGATCATACCAAAGTTCATACAGACAAACTGATGATGGTGGAGAAAGACACCGAAACGTATTTGTAACATTTTAAATAGTAAACAATAAAATTGACTGAAACCCAGGAATTTTTGAAATAAAGCTAATAATAACATAGCAAATCACTGTAATCATCACTGTAATCACACTTCAAAACCCTGTATTAATCTGACTATATTTTACATTATTTTTTCATGTGTAATCAGAACTAAGTGAATCAGAACAGTGTGAAATTAAGGCTAACTTAAGTCATTTTTGCAATTTCAAAGTTTACACTTCTCTAAACGTCAATGAATACTGGTTAATGTATTTTTTTACTTCTAACCTGAGAAGTCACCATTATTTACTCCATTTCCTTAGTGAGAAGTCGTATTTCTCTCCCTAGGTCAATAATAATAACTAAAAAGCCTAGGTAAATAATGAAAGATGTTTAAGTTTTTCATAATGTTTAGTTTGCTCACCTCATCAATTTAAGCAATTATCCGCGTTAGTAGTAAAAAAAATGGTATTCTATGTATGCTTCTGTCGAGATGGCTATTATATACCTCGCAAATTATATCTTTCGGCGCTACGCGCCTCAGGATATAAACGTAATCAGTATACAATAGCTTACTTCTCAACCTAGGTATATAATGTACTATTTTTGCAATTAAACACATCAAACAATAATACTTATGCAACAATGTTTTACTTGTTTACTTTATTTCTTTGGATTTAAAGAATTGTGTTGTCCTATAAAACTGGACTTATTTAAATATTTTTCAGGCCAATTTGAGTTTACACGAATCTGATTAAATAACTTTATTACTGGGAAATGATGAGGGAGCCTTCAAAGCTTTTTATTATATTAATTATATGACCACAATCTACAATTCTAAAACCGTTGTTTAAAGATTGATGCAATTTGCAATTGTTTGGTTCCATTCGTAGATCAGCTTAAATAAAAAATATTCCTCTCCCGCAGTTTTAATCATAGCGGTCATTATCAAGTTAAGAGTATTTGCAAATCTTCTATTAAGGATTGGTTTTATTTTTTTGCTTCCTATTGCTTTCCACTAAACTCACTTTCTTCATATAATTCAATTACATTTTCAACTTATAACAATACAGGTTACAGATATAATTTTTCCAAAATCGATTTGAGTACATATATCATTTTAAGGTTCTTTTATGTTCCAGAAAAGTCGGTGATTCTGCATTTTCTTCTTCATAAAGTGTGATCATGGGCAGCCTAATAGCAAAGGGATTTAAATAGTTTCAGAATTTTAGACGTATGTTCACTTATTTAACTGAATAAACCGCAAGAATAAGTATTAAAACACAAGCACAGCCCTGTTAGTTTCAACGTTTGTCGGTATTTATTGACTCTTTGTCCGTAAGGCACAACTTATATAAAATTATAATAAATTAATTGAGTCGCACAGAGCACGTTTTTCTTAACTACAATTTAGATTAGACGTTAGAACACCAGAAGCTTGCGTCCTCAGAACTTATTTCGATTTCTTTTTATAGAGCTGTGGTTTAATTTTCAATAAAACTGATTCATTGTTTGAATGGTTTTAGTCCTATCTGTTACCTGGTTTTAACTATCTTTTTAGAAGCTATAGAATAACTCAAATAAAATTTTAAATCTGCTCAAAAAATAAGCTCTTAAATAACACTGGAATTTGTTGGTATAAAACTGCAATAATTGTAAATTCACGGTTTTCGCTTTAGTGTCGATCTATGAAAGCGCTGTATACTTCATTGCAGTTGAAAGCATGAAAATGGGAAACGACTTTTAGACATGCCATTATCATTTGCTTGTCATGAATTGTTTTTATTTGTAAAACACATTGGTGCTGACATATTTCGGTTTAACGTGTTTAAAATTTTTCGTTTGATCCGCGCTATTTTAATTGTAATTACACCGTATAATGAACGACGCCGTCTTATGAACTCTTAGTGAACATAGAAAGTGAAGAACTAATTAAAGTTTAAAGTAACTTAAACAAGAACTCTGTGAAAACAAGCAATCCATTTTTGTTGATATACTTTGTATTATCTCCAATTGTAGTGTCTTGGGGACGTTTATATAAATAGGCGAAACGTCTACAAGTCTTTGAACTTGAACGATTTCTACTGTAAACACTACAGTTATTTTGATGTAAGCAGGTACAGATTTCGAGATGTGCTCATTTTAAGCCCTCCAGTGTCCTTAGAGCCAGTTTTGAGCTCGTTGCTTTCATCAGCCGGGTTTAGCCTGAAAATAACACTGCACGAATTTATCTCGAACTCCATACTTACTTACATAAGAAAACTTATACGGCTCTGATGATTCCGAAAATGTCATTGTTCTTATGCCAATCTTGTGTTTATTGTTATTGTCTGATTTTAATGCGTTTTGGATTCGACGTTTTGAAGGCTATTGTTTAAATTATTAATTTAGTACACAGTAAACTGGAAAGTTTCGACAGCATTATAAAACATTTTCGAGAAATCGGAATATAAATGCATATTTCATGCACGATATACCCTTTACATACATGACAGCTTTACAACAATATAGTACCCCAATACGTTTTCAGTTCGCTTAACTTTCTAAACTATTTATCAATAGTTAGTGAGCGCTTTGATTCATTTTATTGTGTATTTCATTTCAGCTGCGGTTGGTTACCAGTTGGCTATATAGAGGTAAGTTTAGTCACTCTAATTTCCATATGCACTAATAATTCTGTGAAATTGTTTTCAGCAGATGGTCTCATTCAAGTGTATTAAAGTCTGGTATAACATTTTCGGCAAATATTGTGGCTAATAAACTAACATTGAAACTAAAATATATATTTACGTTTAACAAGTACTTAGGTACTCATGAGTACCTGCTGCAGCAATATCGCTGCAAAGCTGAGTAGGTGTAGATTTTGGTACCAATAACATTTGAATAGATATCTAACTCGCTCAAATTTAAGCCTTGACTAAGAATCTGTAGTATCGAGATTGTATTTTTAAATTTTATGTTGCCAATATGTAAGTGACTTTAATCAAAATATGATTTTGTAAATTTATATATTTTCATTTTATGTTATTCAAGTTATATATTTTATTAAGTACAAGTAAAGCGTGAGCTACATGCTGATTTATAGATAAACATTTGTGGTTTTCATTGCTGACATTTACTAACAATATTACTTGCTTTATCTTTGCAAAGCTTAAAATTTAGTAAGACCGGTAAGTATTTTCAACATTAAACATTAAAAAAATACTTCAAACAATTAATTAAAAAACTAGAAGGAATGGACAATTTACACTTGTTATTTCTCATTTTTTTGTGGTTTTTGTTTCTCATGGCCCATTTCTGCCTTTCGGCAAGCGTTTAGCGAAACTATGAGAGCATGTCATTGCCTAATTACACAGGGTGAGTCAGTTTATTGAAGCAGGACTTTAACGGTCGATAGAAAATATAATTTTAAGATGATATCATGCAAACACATATTGAAATCGACTTCGTTTTTGAGATACAGGGTGGTAAAGTTAACATTTTATTTTTATTTTATAAAATAATTCACGCAAATCATAAGATACTGTAATCAAATTTTATATTCTAGGACTTATCGCAATACCACATCCAATCCGATCAGAGTGGTAACATCGTAAATAAATAATAAGCTTTCAGCGTGCTTGCTCCAATTTAATGAATGATAAGTTCGAATATAAATTTCCGTGTGCATTTTGTTGATTAAGAAGCATATTCGTTGCAATTGCAATGCGAACTAACCTTGTTTGATTCGCAATGAATAACAAATTTAAATATAAATTTCCATGCGCCAAGAGGAAATGCGAAATTATCGCCTGTCTAATGAAAGTATATATTAGAATAATGTATTGCCTGTTGAAAATGGAGTAGAACAAAGAAAACATACAGTCAAAATACCGAAACCGAGTCTCAAATAAGTCACCATCAATAAATCTATTAAAGTAAAAAAGCGTTGTACGTGATTTTGCAATATTACCATGTAAAAATTGCTACTTGAGTTAGCAGTCAATTCACTTTGCTTGGTTGAAATCTATTTACTGGGATTTATTGCAGATCGGAGGGTATAGATTGTAAATTGTATACATATATTGGAATTCAATACCCTAGATTCACAGCGCTGATTTATTGTTGTTAGAACTGGGATGTAAACTTAATAGCTAGTTTTGGAAACTGAAACAAATCAATTATAAAGTGTGTGCCAATATTTACTTGCTCCCATTAGCAACTTTATTACTTTAAGTGCAAAATAATAATGAGGTAATTGAATATTAGTTTGATCAAGTAAAAGCCAGAAGTAATAATTAGAATGTCGAAGTAAACAAACAACATTCAAAATGATAAAATTTATTCCATTAAAATATAGTGTTTCGATCCCACTTGGTTTACTTTTCAAAATTTACTAAATACTAATATTGTCACAAAATAAAGAAATAAAGTGTCCTGACAAAAACATATTTTGCTCACATTTAAAACATGATATTAAATAGTAGTGTATGATTTTTCTAATGCTAGGGTTGGTTAACCGACACTACAATTTCGGCTAACTTCTTTTCGCCTTGCAGGTACTGACTCTTTTTGGGCTAAATGGACTACTTTAAAATGGATTTACTCGTCTTTCCTCAAATTGGCGTCTTTTCGGCGTCATTTCGTCTTTACGTCTTTTTCATTCATTTTCATTTCATCTTAAATCCCTACACTCGGCCATCCGACATAGAATCCGACTCGGATTCACTGTCGTATCCAATCCAGGGTTTTAGATACTCGGTGATGTTTTTTTTCGAATCAAATATATGGCCCTTATTCTCTCGTATATCATCCATGTTATCTTCGACGGTCTTCGTGAGTTCCAGCTGCTCTTCTGCCAGCTTGTCGCCCTCACTTTACAGCTGATGAATCTGCTTCTTCTGCTTGCCGCTTTCAATGAAAAAGGAGTCCAGCTCAACTCCCAATTTCTTCTTGCTTTGGTCTTGACCTTCTTGAGACTTTGGATCTTCATGAAATGGAAGCTTCAGCCGATCGCCAGACATTACTTGCTGTCTCTGAATTGTTTTGTTGAGGACATCTTTTTCCTTATTGACTGTTTCAATTGCACGTTTGTCTTCATCCGAGAATGGTTTATGGTTGTCGATTTCCCGTTCGAGAAGAGAGATTCTTTGAGCCATGTTGGCTTTGTCCACTTGCAGGTCGTCTCGTTCTGCATTTAACATTAGAATGCGGTTTTCGGAGGTTTCTTTGCCTTTGAGAGTTTTGCGATGTCGTTCTTCAAGCGGGTGTTTTCGTCTTCGTGTATCTTGATGTCCCCCAGTTTTCCTGGTACATTTTCTTCGATCGGTCCAGCTCATAAAGAGTGGTATTGTAATCCTCTTGAATTTTGCCGAATTTGCTTGCAATTTTAGTCACATTTTGCTCGTTTTCCTTCAACGTCAGTTTTTCATTGTCACGTCAGTTTTTCATTGTTTGCCTTGTGGTCCTTCAGCTCATTTTCCAGCCTGGCGGTTTTCTTCACATGCTCAGCTATTACGCCTGTTAGATTATGAATGCTGATCTCTTTGTCCTCTAGGCTGATTCGCAGCTCCATCAGATCGGACTCGAGCTTGCCTTTGGCTCGCTTCGCTCGCAGAATTTCCGATGCTTGATCCTCCAATTGCCCAGCGATTTTGTTGATTCTCAATTCTGCCTAAGAGGTTTTCCTTCTCCAACTCCTCGTAGCTGACAGAGTTGTTTAATTTGGTCGTGAGCTGAGTGACTTCGTTCATTAGTTTATCCGCTCTCTTTCCAGTCCATACGTATGCTTGCTCAATTCTCCCACATCATCAGCGTCTTGGTTCATTTTATTTTATTAATTCGATCTCGGCATTGACATTTTCAACTTGCGCCACAAGTTGTCGATAGTGTCTTGCGCAAGTTGCTCTCGGGCATGAGCCGCTTCTTTTAATTTCCACGCCTTATCGATTTTGGTCTTCAGAGTGTCGATGGTTATTTTATCTTCATCAGCAAAATACCGCTGGGATTGCTTCATGTCCAGACTTTTCTCGTACTCGGCGTTGACCTGTTCAGCTTCCCTCTGCTTGTTGTAGGTGTTGAAGTAGGCTTCGAACAGTCTGTTGAAGTCATCAGCAGACTGAGCTGTTTCAGGGTTTTGCTCTATTTCCGCTTCAATCTTGTTATATTCTCTTTCAATAATAGCAGTGGTCAGGATTGGTCGGGTCCAGCTCGTCCTCTTGTCCCGATTCGCCCTAGGCCTGATTTTCGCTAAAATTGGTGCCCTCCATTTCAGTTCTTGTTAAATTACTAATAAAATCGAGGTTTGTGTGGCGTATTTCCACATAAGTCAAAAACGCTTTTGGAGGCTTGTAGTTTTGTCAGTCATCAGTTCTTGAGCAGCTTTGCAAATTTAGGTGTTTTGGATATGTTCATTGTTATCTTCTAATTTAATTTGCATTAAAAACGATTTGTTTTCTCTTTTGTAAATTACAATTTATTCATTGATAATGTTAGCATTAACTTGTGACAACACATCTCTTCAGATAATAGCTTTGAAACTAGATGCACTAGTTGGAATCACATGGAATCTTGAACTAACCTCTTCACCATTGATTTTAACCTTTTCACAAAACGCTCCTATAGTTTATTCGATTTTGTCCATTGCATTACGGTGAAATGTTCGTATTCGTCGTCTTCGTCAAAATCTTCTTAGCTTCTGTCTTCCTCTTTTACGACTTCTACGTCGTTTTCGACTATATTACTGCTTTTGGTCAAGCTGAAGTCATTCTTGAAGGAACAAATACTATACGTTTCCTTATTTATTTCGCATTAAAAATAAAGTACTAGGTCACAACGCGATATGGCTGACACAACTCGATGAGCGCCTCCTCTATTAACTGAGCGCCTCCACCATTAACTCCTCCACAGCTACAGAAACACGTGTAGTCCACTATCCACCAACCAGCTCTAACTCCCGCCAACTAAAAATATAATTCAACACCCAAGCTGTTCGTCGTTTTGTCCACCCTCTAGTTGATAAATGCATTTCTCGTCGCTTTATCTATCCCTTCGTCTACCTTTCTTCTATCTCTTCGCCTTCCCTTCGTTTATCCTTTCGTCCACCGATTCGTCTATACCGGTTGAGCCCCCAAAATCTAGGATTCTTCTAATGCTAGGCTTGATTAACCGACACTACAATTTCGGCTAACGTCTTTTCGCCTTGCAGGCAAGTATACCTACTCTTTGTGGATTAAATGGACTACTGTAAAACGGATTTACACGTTTTGCCTCAATTTAGCGTCTTTTCGGTGTCGTTTCGTCTTTTTATGTTATTTTCCCGTTCCTACAGTTACATGCTTGGTGAATTATGACGGATAGTCGAGACATATTAAATTCCTACAGTAGTAATAAATTAAAACAAATTTTCCTGGGTTTCAGTCAATTTTATTGTTTATTATTTAAAATGTTTCGGTGTCTTTCTCCACCATCATCAGTTTGTCTAAAATATATATTTTTACATTCACAATTATCCTCAATTTCATTGGAAAACAACTATAATAAGAGAAGAATCCATGAAATGATACAGATTAAAAAACACCAGAATGCAATGAATTTTATATCAGACACAGACAATCTTAGCTCTGTGTATCATACACTAATTAGATGATCGCATGCATGAACTGATTGGACCAGGTAAATGAAATGTAAACATCTGATATTGAGGAATTGCCAAGCAATTCCTAGAATGCAAAGAAAAGGCGAAAGATAAACAGTTTTTTTTGGTTTCGCTCGCTTGATATCGAGTAAAATATGGAAAATTCTAAATGTTAAGGTAGAAACAACTATACGCGTAAGTTGAATTTAAATTTAAATCTCTAAACAATAGATTCTAGTCTTTTCCCAGATATGTTTGTCCTGACTCATCACTTGAAAACCAATGTGCTTGATGTACTTTTAATATGTGTGTGATTTGTATTTTGAAATATGTATTTTGTGAAAATTTTCTATTTAAATTGAGGATAATTGTGAATGTAAAAATATATATTTTAGACAAACTGATGATGGTGGAGAAAGACACCGAAACGTATTTGTAACATTTTAAATAATAAACAATAAAATTGACTGAAACCCAGGAAAATTTGTTGAAATAAATTGAAGTACAGTCATGAAAATATACACAACAGTAGTAATAAAAGAAACAAGAACAAGCTAAACTATAAATTGTAAAACTCTCTAACTCGGAATTGAGTTGAAACTGATACTAGTTATATATACTATAAACGTCAATAAGCCAAAGTCTCTAACCATGTTTGCCGTTCTTTATTAAAGTGATATTATTGCCACATACCTCTTCCAGTTGCGATTTACGCAAAAGAACACACTTCTTTTCTTGTTTAACACCATAATTGAAGTATTAAAACGACACATGTACTCCAAAATGTATTTTATTGGCTAATTTACTATGAAAATCTGGAATAAGAAACTTTGCGAGTTTGTTGGCTTTTTAAATAAGCCTCGCTTGTTAGTTTCCAGTTTATAGTTAGACGCTCTTGAATTACCTTATATTAAAATTACATTTTACCTATTAGTTCACTGGCATTAAGCAGGAAGTAATTGATTGCGAGTGAGTGGTTTTTTTAAGTTAATGATTTGATGCAGTTATTTTCGTAAATGTGTCAGACTGCTTTGCATATGTTATTCTAAATCATTTTCTAGTTTTATGGATATTGGTATTTGACACATTTATGAGGATGACTATACCTTTAAAACTGATTCTTTGCTGACAATTTACAAAACATTTATAATGTGTTAAACTTTTAAGTCATTGAGAAAAATTCTAGCCAATGAGAATTATTAAAGCATACTAATATGTTCCAAAAGGACGAAGGTAATAATATTATGAGACTATAGACATTTCATTTTAAATAGTTTATACGCTTTTAAGATAATAATTAAAGTATAATATAGTAAGCTCTTTCGACTGAGAAAACTTTAAATACATGGAAACGTCGCAATAAACAGTAGAGAGCATATCAGAAAAAAAATACTAATGGTCTACTTTAAAACGTTGCACCACAACGAAAGAATAAATGGATGACATGTAAAATACTGAAGTTAATGGACGAAGGAGAATGCGATAATAAGGACAAAAATTGAGGACAGATACGGAAAGACTAATAGATTATCAAAATAGAAAACTGAGAACTAAAAACATGTTGCGGGTGCAAAAGTGTTCGGATATAGATGATACCGAGTCGAAACATGTCACATTGAATCTGCATAACATAATTAAGTACTTTAATATGAAGAATATTCAAATTTCTGCATCTATAAAGACATCACAGAGGGATTTTAGGAAAGTGGAGAATAGTAGTAGTAGTAAACATCTTTATTTCTATAAAGGGCTATCGACCTATCGGTCTTTCTGCCCTTGTTTAATACATGCAGTCTTAATCTAAATGAAAAACAAATATGAAAATTCTCTTATTCTAGGTTAACCATACTATTAAATAAATAAGATTTCATTGGCAAGAAGAAATTATTTTATTGTCCACTAGTCCGTTGCGTTTGTAAGTGTTCGAGTAGCGTTAATGTAGGGAAACGGAAGCGGGATTGTCTGGTTGGTCTTGTAAGACAAAGGGGATTCGGTATGGTCCAGTTGTAGGGGTTGTTTGTCCATTTTGTCTGTAGCTGTATGAGTCTTTCCGAGATCTTTGTCATGTTTGTGCGTTCGTATAGTAGTTGGGTGGGGGGGTTGTGTAGTGGGTTTTGGGGGTGTCTTATTCGTGTTATTAGTCTTAGTGCAATTTGTTCTGTTGTTTGTGTATAACGTTTTGTCCTTTCTGTTCCGTTGGTCATGAGTATATGTCCAAAGTCTAGCAAGGGTCTACAAATAGCTTTATATATTTTGGTGGCGGTGTTTGTGCTAATTCCTCTGTCTTTGTAGGTTAGTGATCGGAAGTGTTTTGTTCTCTTTATTGTTTCTGCCCTGATGTTTCGTATGTGTTTAGTGAATTTAAGTTTGTGGTCAATTGTGATTCCAAGGTATTTTACGTCGTTTTTTGGTTGTGTCCTTTGGCCGTCTGCAGTTATTGTAGGGGAGTCAGCGTTGAGTCTGTGGTTTGTGAGCAGAAGTTGGTTTTTTGACGCGTTTGGTGTTAGTGTCCATTTATAAAACCATGTCATTGTGTTGTTTGTTAGTGTTTGGAGTCTTTGCGCTGCTCTCTCGATAGTTTTGTCATGTACAATAAGTGCCGTGTCGTCTGCGTATTGTAATATGTATGCCGATCTGTCGATTTTATTTTTGTTTGGTAAGTTGTAATTGTATATGTCATGGCAGTATATATTGTAGAGAAACGGTGAGAGCGGGGATCCTTGAGGGAGCCCTTGTTCAGGGGAAAAAGAAAATGACAGTGTTTTGTCAATTCGTACTTGTAGTTGTCTGTTTTCTAGTAAGTTCTTTATGGTGTGTAGTAGATATGTTGGTGTGTGTGAGTGGAGAATATTATTAAAGAATCTTCTTCTTTAGGTGCCTTATCTTCATTTGACCTTGGCGATTATCAAGGCTCATCTAACTCTTCAGAGCTGATCGGAATAATTCTGTTGATTGTAACCCTGTATATCGTCTAAGATACTTCAGCCAGGATATCCGTCTCCGGCCTGGTCCTCTTTTCCCTTCTATTTTTCCCTGCAATATGACTTTCAGCAGACTGTATTTTCCCTTCTGATAACATCTCGGCAGTATGAGATTCTTCTTCTTTGAACTGTTAGCATTATCTCTTTTTCTTTACTTAGGCCTTCCAGCACCCTTCCATTTGTTACACGGTGAGTCCAGGATATTCTGAGCATTCGTTTGTAACATCAGAATGTAAATGCATCAACTCTTTTGCGGTATTTTCTGTCAGTGTCCATCCTTCTCGCATTCTGGTTTGTAGATCCAACGTTAAATTACATAAGATGTCATTCATGCGGTTGAATGTATTTATTGCCTTCTCTATCCTGATCTTCAACTCGTAGGAGTGATTCTAGTTTTCGTTCAAGTGACATCGTTTTCGTTCAATAGTGTCATCAGAGTATCGGATAATATTGATATTTACAGCGTTTATTAAAGAATAGAAAACATCTATCAATCATAATTCATAGATGAAAAATTAAGCAAAGAATTATTTAATTATTTACAGTGAGTAACTATTGGTAAAAATGAAATTAAATTAAAAAAATCCAGTGTCTTATAAATGATAAATCGAATGGAATGAATGTTCCTCTTGGAGAAATTTTGACCCGGATAGAAGATGAGTATGTGGGTCCATTTTTTCAAAACCGTTTCCTTGAGTATTTCGCCTCAACATTGTTGTCTTTTAAAAAGACAGAATTTCCGCACGTGTTATATTACATATTGATAAAGATTGTTTTTATTTCACAATGAAAACCCTTATTTAATGAGAATATTATGTAATGATCCGATCATATACTTTGAATGTGCTTAAAAAACAAACAATTGCGACTCTTTAAACTCATATAAATGTTAATTTTGGCAAAGCTTAGCATGGATTGCCCTTATTTGACTATACATTTTCGAATTAATTATTATAAATTTTCGCATTTAAGCTCTATGCTAAAACTAATATAATAATGTGTCTTTCCATGAATTTTATTATATTTCTGCGCAAAATGCCTAGCGAATTTAATACTCTGTCCAAAGCTGCTTTGTCATCTACAGTTCACAGATAATTCATTCAGCTTTCAGAGCTTATATCCGTTTGCTATTTTATGACACTCCACACGCAGCGCTTAAATCTTTAAATTAAATCCTGAATGTTCCCAAATAAAATTAACTCGGTTAATCTGCAGCTAAGATCTGCAGACTTGTACGCATTTTGACAAACTCGGCTGTCTACCATTTAGTTCATAGCAGAGATAAGGAAATATATTTATGTTATCGTTTGTAGCTCATATGTAGTTAGAGAGCTTTGTTGCTGACGATTTACTATAGTATAAATAACAAATGGAACTAGTAAATACATTTTTTGAGCACTTCTTTACAGGGGTCGCATCCTCAGATGTGTTTGAGCTGAAAGCTTACCCTGAAGTGACAACTTATTGTCCAAGCCTGCTTGATACTCCGAAAAACTAACCAGTTTCAAACAATGGTCACGAAAGACCAACTCTTCAGATGAAACAGAATACTATTAATAAGTTATGAGAAAAGTAATTTTTGTGCTATTCAAGCAATTATGTAAAATTTCTCATGTTACAGTCATGTTCACTTTTGAAATTTGCTTTATTGCTCGAAACTAAAGATTCATTATTTGTTATTCTTTGGAACTGTAGGACTGTATATTAGGGATAGAACGGATCTAGGCTCAATATGATGCATGCAAAAAGAAATGAAATTAAAAATAATAAAGTAGAGACTGCAACACAACTATGATGTTGATTTATTGTATACTTTACAGGTGTA
Source organism: Dendroctonus valens (assembly GCA_024550625.1). NCBI lineage: Eukaryota > Metazoa > Arthropoda > Insecta > Coleoptera > Curculionidae > Dendroctonus > Dendroctonus valens. The sequence continues at coordinate 575,354 of JAJTJO010000090.1, read as the reverse complement.
TGACCTGGCAAAATATCACACAATTAAATGAAAGCCCAATTTCCGTTTTTATCATGTTGCAAGTAATTTTTTGTACGTTTTCACAGTATAAAAACCTATTAAATATTCTAAACTACAGCTTAGATAAATACCAATAGGCGATGTAGTAAATTAACATAGCTTCAGCGTTATTAACATTTGAAAAACGAATTGACGTTTTTCTAGAAATAAAAGCTGTACAGTTCTGCACTGCTTGCAGCTTTCAAAAGTCGGCTCTCGTCGCCTGAAAGAAGTTATTGACAAGTTCTCAACGCAAGATTAAAATCTAGGCATGAACGGCGTATCAATTTCTAGTACGCCGCTATTTCGAAACTGTGAAAACCAATAACCGGGAAATGATCGACGCCGCATCGTGTCAAAAATTGGATTGCCTTTGTTTCTTCCCAGTTTTATAGACTTTGGCACAGGAAAGACGGATCTTGTATCAGTGACTTGACTATCAAGTGAAATGATATTTTCAACAGTCTATAATCTGAATTTATCGACACTCAAGAGGATACCATTTGGCGCAAAGCTTATATATAATTTATTTCCATTTTTTCACCATACTATATTATTGAGAATAGAGCCCTTCTAATTAAAACTTTAAACACTACTTGAATGGAACAGCGCTTCCACTAGAAGATCTAAATTAAATACGTCAGTTATATTGCTTTAATGTACCGAGTTGAGCTATTCTCTAAAGAAGAACGCCCAAATTACAAAGGTATAAAATAAATTGTTTTCTATTAAAGTGTGAGCGTATTTAATTACCCTCTGCGCTTGATTGTACCCTGAAACTGGGTTTAGTTAAAATCGTATCACGTAAATGCAAGTTTCTTTGAGCTGACAGTGAATTTCGTTTCTGAAGTTTATGAAGACTATAAGTACCTTTGAGTTCTGTTAAAAAAATAATGGAAATTCTTGAAAAGTAAAACCGAGGATTAGGTTCCGCTAAACTTAATTACATTCAATAGTATTACTAGGCAAAGGAAAGCGACGAGTTTGTAGTTGGTGTTTTGCTTATGAGTATTCCTTTAATGAATGTAAAGTTAAAGTCATTACCAAAAATATATTTATTATTGTTGCACTTGAAACTTACTTTGAAAAAAGCAGCAAAAAGCATTTGAGGCAAGGTTGCCCAATGTTTGAAGTGATCGTTAGTGAAGTATAGATACGCAAAATATTACATTTTTAAAATTAGTGCCGAAAAACTATGAACTACACATAATTATAGGAAAATCAGTAAATGGAGTTTTTTTTATTAAAATTGTAGTAGTAGTACAAAAATCTTTTCTGAAAATGCTATCAACCTATCGGTCTTTCTAGTAAATAGTTGTAGTCTTTCTAGTAAAATAATTATTAACTGTATTATGCTTCGTAGATAATGTTAGGGAACCGTAGCATATGACACAAATATGATCATTTTTGTTTCTGATACCATTTTTTTATACTGTTTTGACTCTGATTTTTTCGCCATAACCACCTATTAGGACTCTGCCATCGCTGGTCGTCTACTAGTAGGCGCCTGCTTGGGGCCTCCACACTCTGCCACATCGAATTGTCTTCCTTGTAGTGGAGACAGATCCTGCGTGGCGAAGATCAGGAGTTTTAAGGTGATAATGTGAGACAGGTGGTAATGTGATGAAATAATAATAAAATCAAATAGATAATGTAGAATGCATAAATGCAGATTAAGCTTTCATTCAGCTTGAATAGCTGTTTATTTCTGCATTTTTATTCCTCCTGATATGTTAACAGCATATAGTAATGTAGGTTTTTGTTTTTGACGCAAAAATATAATTTTAAGTTTTTTGAGGGTTACGACCTATCATCATTTTCATCATTTCATCAAAGTCTCACTGTTTATGTTACTGAGACTACTTACGGGGAGAAAGTCACTTGAGATTTGAACAGAAAAATATAATTTCGTGTGCATCATACACTCATGAATTGTGAATACTTTTAAGAAATATGTTGATTCTGGGCTTTGCCATCAGATAAGGATTGTAAAAAGCAGAATATGTCTGTATTCGCTTTGTATTATGAGACGTTCTGCAAACATTATAAATTAAAAACGTAGTAAAACAAGTAAAATTGCCCCTTAAATTTTATATCAGCAATTTCGACTCTTAATAATTTTGCAAATTATATACGGAGAGTTAATCGATTTGCAAGTCAAAAAGTAATAGTTTAATTGAATATAGAAATTCACTTGAGAGTAGCAGTAAACATCTTTATTTCTAAAAAAGGCTATCGACCTATCGGTTTTTCTGCCCTTGTCTAGTACATATAGTCATAATCTAAATGAAAAGACAAAGATAAAAATTCTCTTATTCTGGGTTAACAATTTAATTCAATAAACTTTCTAATCCTAATGGTAAGAAAAAAATATTTTATTGTCCAATAGTCAGTTGCGTTTGTAAGTGTTCGAGTAGCGTTGATGTAGGGAAACGGAAGCGGGATTGTCTGGTTGCTCTTGTAAGACAAAGGGTATTCAGTATGGTCCAGTTGTAGGGGTTGTTTGTCCATTTTGTCTGTAGTTTTATGAGTCTTTCCGAAATCTTTGTCATGTTTGTGCGTTCGTATAGTAGTTGGGTGGAGGGGTTGTGTAGTGAGTTTTGGTTGTGTCTTATTCGTGTTATTAGTCTTAGGGCAAATCGTTATAGAACGACATAAAATTCGGTGTAATTATTATCAAGTGAATATTGCTGAAATTGCGTACACATTCAAAGAAGTTTAAATTTTAATTTTCAGTTCTGATATTAATTTAACTTCAAATTTTCTAAAGATTATCGTTTGCACTGTGTACTACTTTTCAGTCATTATTATTAGCATTACTCATAAAGCTCCTGATTAGTGTTGACTTGGTACTCATACAATGTGGGAAAAAGATATGAGATAACCCGGGGCTAACGAGAACTTACGGCCACCACGCTCGGATCGGTCATCTTCGGTAGACGTCCTAACTTGACTCAGCGTACTGTATGATGTATGATGGGTACAAATGAGCTTTGGATATTTGTATTTTAGAACAACCATATAATTATAACTAAGCATATCTAAAAGCGTTTTTAATAAACAATCATTAAAACAATTTTTTCATAATTTTGATGATATCGTATAAGAGATATATCAACGGAGAAAATAAAGTGTCTAAAGAAAATAAACTAAAAAAACTAGGCAAATAGAGCACATTAACATGGACATTAACAAGGCCTTTGACAGTGTCTGGCATATGGGCTTACTCTACAAACTTCACAAACTCCACACACCAACATATCTACTCCACATCATAAAAAACTTACTCGAAAGCAGACTACTACAAGTACAAATTCACAACACATTCTCTTTTTCTTTTTCCCTGAACAAGGACTCCCGCAAGGTTCCCCGCTCTCACCGTTTCTCTACAATATATACTGCCATGACATATACAAGATTTTTTTTCTCAAGAACAAGATTATTAACTTAGAATAAGAGAATTTTCATCTTTGTTTTTTGTTTAGATTAAGACTACATGTATTAAACAAGGGCAGAAAGACCGATAGGTCGATAGCCTTTTTTAGAAATAAAGATGTTTACTACTACTACTCTTTTTATCAATTCGTAACGAGGCGATTACGTTATATTTATAATTATTTGATTTTTGAAAATGTTTATTGGTTTTTCTGAAATAGGTAGTCCTGCAGATATATTTTCTTCTTGAGAATGGTGTTAGAAGTTGAATGTTGTGGTGGCTTAAATGTTAGGAATTTATTTAAAATTTGCTCTGAGTCACAGGAAGAACTTTCTGCTTCTTGCTGTGATTCATTGTTGATTTCATTGTTATCTCTTTAATCAGTCAACCAGTTAAATCATTCAACCATGGGGATCATAGAACTTGTGTCATCATCACTATTATCATCCTTTTCTTCGTGTACATTTAATTCTATGCGTGATAATGCGTCAGCAACATAATTGCTTGATCTTTTTAAATGTTTAATATCGAACTGATATTCATCTAATTTAATTTTCCAGCGTAGTAGTAGGAAAACAACTTTATGTCTAAAAAAGGCTATCGACCTATCGGTCTTTCTAACCTTGTTTAATACATGTAGTCTTAATCTAAATAAAAAGAAAGATGAAAATTCTCTTGTTCTAGGTTAATAATCTTATTAAATAAACTTTCCAATTCTAATGACCAGAAAAAACTATTTTATTGTCCAGTAGTCAGTTGCATTTGTAAATGTTCGAGTAGCGTTGATGTAGGGAAACGGAAGCGGGATTGTCTGGTTGGTGTTGTAAGACATAGGGGATTCAGTATGGTCCAGTTGTAGGGGTTGTTTGTCCATTTTGTCTGTAGATGTATGAGTCTTTGCGAAATCTTTGTCATGTTTGTGCGTTTGTATAGTAGTTGGGTGGAGGGGTTGTGTAGTGGGTTTTGGGTTAGTATGGGTTAGTCTTATTCGTGTTATTAGCCTTAGTGCAATTTTTTCTGTTGTTTGCATATAACGTTTTGTACTTTCTGTTCCGTTGGTCATGAGTATATGTCCATAGTCCAAGAGGGGTCTGCAGATCGCTTTGTATATTTTTGTCGCTGGTATTTGTACTAATTCCTTTGTCTTTGTATGTTAATGAGCGAAAGTGTTTTGTTCGTTTTATCGTTTCTGTTCTGATGTTTCGTATGTGTTTAGTAAATTTAAGTTTCTGGTTAATTGTGATTCCAAAGTATTTTACGTCGTTTTTTTGGTTGTGTCGTTTGGCCTTCTGCAGTTATTGTAGGGGAGTCAGCTTTGAGTCTGTGGTTTGTGAGCAGAAGTTGTTTTTTTGACGCGTTTGGTGTTAGTCTCCATATATAAAACCTTGTCATTGTGTTGTTTGTTAGTGTTTGGAGTTTTTGAGCTGCTCTCTCAGTAGATTTGTTATCTACAGTACGTGTCGTGTCGTCTGCGTATTTTAATATGTATGCCGATCTGTCGATTTGATTTTGTCTGGTAAGTTGTCATTGTATATGTCATGGCAGTATATATTGTAGAAAAACGGCGAGAGCCGGGATCCTTGAGGGAGCCCTTGTTCAGGGGAAAAAGAAAATGACAGTGTTTTGTCAATTCGTACTTGTATTTGTCTGTTTTCTAGTAAGTTCTTATGGTGTGTAGGAGATATGTTGGTGTGTAGTTTGTATAGTTTGTATAGTAAGCCTCTATGCCAGACACTATCACAAGCTTTGTTAATGTCCATAAACAGGCAATCTGTCTTTCTGTCAGTTAGTTCACTCCGTCACTTGAGATTTTAAAGGAAAAATATAATTGCGTGTGCATCATACACGCATGAATTGTGAATACTTTTAAGAAATATGTTAATTCGGTGCTTTGCCAACAGATAAGGATTGTAAAAAGCAGAATATATCTGTATTCGCTTTGTATTATGAGACGTTCTGTTAACATTATAAATTTTAAAACGTAAAAAAATAAGTCAAATTGCCCCTCAAATTTTATTTGAGCACTTTTGTCTCTTAATAATTTTGCAAATTATACACGGAGAGTTAATTGATTTGGTAGTCAAAAAGTAATAGTTTAATTGAATATACGCATTATTAAATATTTTAAAATAGAAAAAACAAATTTTGTGTTGGCGAATTCTGGTTTTTTCCTCATCTGTATGTATAACGTTTCATAGTAGTAGTAGTAAACATCTTTATTTCAAAAAAAGGCTATCGACCTATCGGTCTTTCTGCCCTTGTTTAATACATGCAGTCTTAATCTAGATAAAAAACCAATATGAAAATTCTCCTATTCTAGGTTAACAATAGTAGTAGTAAACATCTTTATTCCTAAAAAGGCCATCGACCTATCGGTATTTCTGCCCTTGTTTAATACATGCAGTCCCAATCCCGATAAAAACAAATATGAAAATTCTCCCATTCTAGGTTAACAATATTATTGAATAAATAAGATTTCAGTGGCAAGAAGAAATTATTTTATTGTCCACTAGTCCGTTGCGTTTGTAAGTGTTCGAGTAGCGTTAATGTAGGGAAACGGAAGCGGGATTGCTGGTTGGTCTTGTAAGACAAAGGGGATTCAGTATGGTCCAGTTGTAGGGGTTGTTTGTCCATTTTGTCTGTAGCTGTATGAGTCTTTCCGAGATCTTTGTCATGTTTGTGCGTTCGTATAGTAGTTGGGTGGGGGGGTTGTGTAGTGGGTTTTGGGGGTGTCTTATTCGTGTTATTAGTCTTAGTGCAATTTGCTCTGTTGTTTGTGTATAACGTTTTGTCCTTTCTGTTCCGTTGGTCATGAGTACATGTCCAAAGTCTAGCAAGGGTCTACAAATAGCTGTATATATTTTGGTGGCGGTGTTTGTGCTAATTCCTCTGTCTTTGTAGGTTAGTGATCGGAAGTGTTTCGCTCTCTTCATTGTTTCTGCCCTGATGTTTCGCATGTGTTTAGTGAATCTAAGTTTGTGGTCGATTGTGATTCCAAGGTATTTTACGTCGTTTTTTGGTTGTGTCGTTTGGCCGTCTGCTGTTATTGTAGGGGAATCAGCGTTGAGTCTGTGGTTTGTGAGCAGAAGTTGGTTTTTTGACGCGTTTGGTGTTAGTCTCCATTTATAAAACCATGTCATTGTGTTGTTTGTTAGTGTTTGGAGTCTTTGCGCTGCTCTCTCAGTAGTTTTGTCATGTACAATAAGTGCCGTGTCGTCTGCGAATAGTAATATGTATGCCGATCTGTCGATTTGATTTTTGTCTGGTAAGTTGTAATTGTATATGTCATGGCAGTATATATTGTAGAGAAACGGTGAGAGCGGGGATCCTTGAGGGAGCCCTTGTTCAGGGGAAAAAGAAAATGACAATGTTTTGTCAATTCGTACTTGTAGTTGTCTGTTTTCCAGTAAGTTCTTTATGGTGTGTAGTAGATATGTTGGTGTGTGTAGTTTGTATAGTTTGTATAGTAAGCCTCTATGCCAGACACTGTCAAAAGCCTTGTTAATGTCCATAAACAGGCAAGCTGTCTTTCTGTCAGTTAGGTGGGTAGTTTGTATATTGTTGGCCAAAATAAAGAGCGGATGAACAGTCGAGTGATGCTGTTTGAAACCAAATTGGTAGGTAGGTATATATTTTCCAATCACTTTTTCAAGCCGCTGCTTTATTATGTATTCAAAAATTTTGCTTAGTACTGGAAGTAGTGTAATTGGTCTGTAGTTGCTCGGTTGTGTATTGTCCAGTCCATTTTTGGGTATAGGGATTATTAAGCCGTTTTTCCATGTTTCTGGGATTCTGCCATTTGTGATGCAGTTGTTCAATTCAGTTAGGATCAGTTTGTGTGTTTCTTGAGTTAGGCTTTTCAAGACTTTTGCCTTAATTTTATCTTTCCCCGGTGCAGTGTTCTTGATGTGCACTAGGGCTTCATCGTACTCTGTGTCTGTGATCAGTGTGCAGGCATAGTTTGGTGAGTTTGTTAAAATAGTTCAAGTACCAGTCCTTGATCAAGTTCCAGTTGTCATTGTCGAAGTTAGGGTTTGTCGATGTGCTGAAGGCCCTTTGATAGTGTCTGGCGAATGCGTCCGCTTTCTCTTTGTCTGTGTAGCGTTCTATTCCGTTTTCGTCAATTGTGTCAGTAGTGCCAGTCTTCCTGTATTGCACCAGTTTCTTAATTTTTCGCCAGTATGTTTTGCCTTTGTCCTTCTGTATTTCTTTACATGCTTCTAGCCATTTGTCTTGTCGGTATTGTCCAATCATAGTTTTAATGTTTCTGGTAAGTTGGTTCATTGTCTTTCTTAGGTCGTTATTTTGAGTGTTTGTATATAGTCTATACAGTTCTCTCTTATGTTTTATTAGTCTCAGTATGTATTTGGGTAGTGTATGTCGGTAGAAAGCATTTTTTATTTCCGGGCTAAATTTTCCTATGGCTAGTGAAAGTTGTTGTTGTATGGTTTCTATTGAAATGTGCTGTGCTTGTGATTGAATGTAGTCATGTATATGTTGTTTCACTTTGTCTATGTCAGTCTTTGTTAGGTTTAAGTTTTTCTCTATAGGAGGTGTATTGGAGGTAGGTTGCGTATGTTGTAAGTCTATGTTAAACGTAATAGCCAGGTGGTCGGATCCCAGCTCGTTGGTACGTTTTATAATAATAGTGTTTACATCAATTAATGGATGTCTATGATGTTTTAGGTTTTTTTCCGCACAGTCTTCCTTTTTAATACAGTGAAGATTGCTCTACATTTTTTAAAATTTTGTTTCCTACTTGCTACAAATTTCCTTACATTATATATATTTTTTATTGTAGTTATATTTGATTTGTGTGTTATAATGATGTTTGGAACCTATCTAACATACAACGAAGCTTTATTTTTTCATTTTTTGATTATTTTGGGCCAATCATATGGCGAAAAAACATTTTGAAGTATTTTTGCTTGCGACTTAGTTATGGAAACTTTTGAATTATTAGGCAAATACGGAAACAGCATATTAGCAAAAAATGCATGTCAATTGCTATGACTCGGTTATTGTTTTCTTATTATAAACAAATTTAAATAAATTCAACAAATTTAAGACCGTTTTTGGTTTTATTTTATATTATTTTAATACCTTTTTTCTCTTCAATTTTTCTATTCGCGATTACGCTCTCGAAATATAGGGTGTCAAAATGTTATTTTTTTATATTTTGTTTGTCAATATATTAGAAACCGTTTGAACTACAGGATTAAAATTGGCATTGAATGTGTTAATAGGAGAGAGTTTAAAATATTGAACCGGTTTTACCCGCAATCTTTTACGCCACTCGAAAACTTAAAAAATTTCCTTTTGCAATACAGGGTTCCTCTCTTCTGTTTCACTAATTTAAAAACACTCTGCATACTGTGCTGAACCCAAATATAAATATGTCATTATTTTTTACATCAAGTATTTTGCGGGAGTTTTATTTGTAAATTCGTATATACACTATTTATATAATTCTATCTGTAACTAATACCTTACAACTATGTACAATAGTAAAATACTTTTCTATAGATATTCAAGACAAAACTGATAATTAATTATTATCGATCAACCTGTTCAAGGCACCCAAAGCATTTAAGAAAATCTAATTCACATGGAAAAACAAAAATAAAACATAAGAAAAGGAAAAGTTTGGAGGAATTTTGAAGTTATAGCGTTTGCGATTGACATTGGAAATAATTTAAGCAAATCATTTCAATGTACGGTGCCTTCAGCTCGTCATTAAATATGCTGTTAGCGTTATTTGTTCCTTTGCCTCTCTACAAACTCTTATTTGTGAATTTTTCATCTGTGACTTCCATTGGGCCCAATAATATGACTCCGAGGAACATTTGTACAATGTTTTCATTCTATCAACACTTTCAACGGCTTGAGAAAGATATGTTTCACCAAATTGTAAAAATAAGACGATTTCGAAGGATTCTCAGACTTTTCATAAGAAACAGTTAGCAGTAAGTACCCTGTACATTTCAGACATTGTAGATTGATTTTTCGTAATGACTCTGCCAGCCTTGAAGAAGGCGGAAAAATAAATCGCCGAAAGCTTGGTAGCTGAAAAAGTATTGTTTTCTTTTCACTCTGGACCCAGACCAAATCCTCAAGAAGGAAACTCATATTTGATTTATTTATTTGTTTTGCTAAGCACGATCATTTTCTTGAGTTTTTGTTGGTGATTTTCAATTACTTGTTACTAGGTTTTTAAGTCTCAAAAACGGCCCAAATATTTTTGAAAGCTCTGGGGTCGGAAATACGATTGTTAATTATCAACTGAGTATAACTACCAAAACCCTTTTTAATATTTGCGAAAGACTATTGAATCTTGGCCACTCCGTATATCTTTGCCTACTGTATTAAAATTTGTATATTCTTTAGATAAACCGTTTTTGAGGCCAGCTAAATATTGCAGATGCGTAGGGAAGTCGTTCGGGTGCAGAATATTAAAACTTTAAATGCCTTTTTGCATTACGAAAACTTCTCTTGGATGCATGTTACAGCTAGGTCAATAAGAGGGCGTATTTAATGTCCTGGTTCAGCACAGAGCTGAATATCAAGCGAGCACAGCCCCGACTTAAAGTAATGACTAAGTTGAAATTAAAAAAGTGAAATATGGAATAAGTTAGCGTGTAGCAAAGTAACCTTACAATTGATAACTAAGTATGATAAACCAAACTATTGGTCAATGCCTCACAACATTTAAAATTGAAAAATAAACGGTGTATTTTAAGTTCGCTGACATTAAGAAACTAACAAGTTAATCTATTGAAGCACAGAACTATAAAAATTTGCTGTCAAACCACACATGATATGAAGCGTAAATCATCATTTGAAATTTACAAAACTCCCATAGTACATAAAATGGTTAGTTTATGTAATGGATGCATCTTTAAAATTATATCAACACATCTAGAGAAAAGGTCGGTAATATCGCAGGTTCGCACAGTGAACATTTTTTTTTAACTCAAGGTACTGCTCTTTCCATAACGGAACTTTCGTCTCAAGATAGGACAAAAATTATAATTTTGAAAAAAAAGTACCGCTAAGGCTACTGCCATCATATTTATACATCCAATTTCCAATCCAAATATAATTACTAACAGTTGTGTATACAAGGTTAATAAGAACATTATATATTATTAATGAGTGATATTCTCCATGATCCCGTCAATCTAAAAATTCGCCCGATGAGAAACCATATCATAGAAAAAGTGATTTGGGAACGTGCAGTACTCGATAGTATGCACCTATACTATGGTTAATAGCCATTGTATACGTGCATGAGGGCATGGGACCAACTATTCGGATTCAGAAACTCTTTCGGAACTCGTAAAGCACTTTTCGGAATGAACCTTTTCATCCAGAAATGCCGTGATCAGCGAAAGCATGTTTTGACATGCTTTGTCGATTACGAAAAAGCCTTTGACCGCAGACAGCACGATAACCTTATTGTTATAGATGATAGATTTGAATAGATGATAGAGATGTCCGCATAATTAAAAATCTGTACTGGAATCAGACGGCACAGGTAAAAATAGGCAATATTAAAACAGATCATATTCAAATACAACGTGGAGTAAGACAGGGTTGCATATTGTCGCTCTTAGTCTTCAGCCTTTGCTCTGATCAAATATTTAAGGAAGCATTGGAAGGAATATCACACCCCGGCATCAAAAAAATAAATGGAGAGCCAATAACATCAATCAGATATGCTGATGATACAGTGATTTTAGCAAACACAATCGAGGACTACAGTTGCTTATAAACAACATCGGTGACGTGCGAGAGACAGAAGAGATCAATATAGGAAATACCAAATTTATGAAATTCAGCGGGCAACATCACAATGGTACTACCCTGGAACTTAATGGAAGCCAAATTGAACGTGTTTCCAGGTTCAAATACCTTGGTAGTATTATTACAGAGGATCTAAACGCGGACTGCGAGGTAAAGTGCCTCATAAAGATTGCTCGGGCAACTTTTAATATGAGATCCCTTCTTTGCAACGACAACCTGAATCTGAAGTTGAGACAACGCATGGTTGAATGGTATGGTCGGTACTGCTGTCAGGACGATGAACCAACTGCAGGCATTCGAAATGTGGCTTCACAGAAGAATGCTTCGTTATCGGTAGACACAACATGTTACAAACGAAAATATACTACGAAGAGCAAACATCGAAAGGCAACTCTTGGCTCTCAAAGGCGACATATCTTGGACATATTTTGAGACGTGATAAATATCGTCTATTACAGCTCATACTAAACGGAAATATTGAAGGGCGCCGTGGAATTGGAAGCAACAGCAGCAATAAAGCAACAGTCGTGGCTCAGAAATATTCCGGATTAGACCGGCATAAGAAGGGCTGGTGAACTTTTTCGCTTGGCGGAGGACCGTACAGCTTTTCTATGGTGATCGCCAACTTCGCGGAGACCGGACAAGGCACATGAAAGAAGAATAAGAAATATCGCAGTAGTGGGAAACTAGTATATCTATAATGAAAACACTTTCCACCTTAGGAAAATGGATCCCATTGTATAACTTCTAGAGCACATTTTAAACAATAAATTTCCTAGTTAGCGGTTTGGGAGATGAAAATAAGTTAATGTCTCACCCACTTTGAGGAAGTTATTCTTTGGATATTGCTTATGCGTGCATTTGAAATGCATATATTGTCTCGAAAGCAGAGTTACTGAAAACACTAGATTACACATAAAGATGGAAGAAAAACGTAGTACACACGAAAATGTCTGCAAAATATTCTAGCAGAAACTGTATAGAAAAATACCAACTTTGGTTGAATTATTACTACCTTAGGATCCATTTCCTTGTAAGAAACAGATAATAAAGCCATATGTATGCTACATGAATTATTAAAGTTTGAAAAAGTCAATATTCGAATTAAATTTTTATGAAACCTTCTTTGCAATGAGAGAAATTGATTGAGAATATTACAGCAAACAGTTCCCAGTTTCAAACGATCATCAGAAATAGTGTACGACTTATCATTCGCAGACTTATCATTTATTCCACCAACATTCCGTATATTGGCAAAGTCTGAATATAGTATAAGTAAGTTTATATTGAAGACCTGCCGGATAGTCCATAAAGCGCAACGTTTTAGAAAATTCAAGTTTTAACAGTTCCGACTACGAGCTGTTGTGTATAACTTTGCCTAAATATTTCAAAATGTGATTCCTCGCAGCAAAACTGGTAATACTTTATAAGGCGAGTGTGCATAAGGCGCTGAATTTTTCATAAAGTTGCATTTGACGCTACTCCTATATATCTAACTATTTGCATCTCTGAGGCAAGTCCGAGAAGATAGCGTGTTATTCGGATAGCCGTTCGAATGTATAATTTAGTGACAAAGGGTTAAGGCAACACGAAAATGGGACTCCTATACGGACACGACTTGCAATACACTTTGAACTTGGAACCACCATTTATCATTCTCAGCAGTAATATTCGGTTGGTTCGAATTGTTGAATTCCAATATGCATTCATTAAATAATGTAAAGTACTGAAACTGGAAGCCTATATATCAAATTTATTACTCGATTTACATCTGCAAAATATGTTCTAAAATCTAGTGAAAACAAACATTACGTTTGGCAATGGCTTTGTGGAAATTTCAAAAATAAATTGCAAAACCTTGCGTTCAGAGAACTTTTCGAGAAGTATGCGCAACATAGCACATATGCTTCTATAATTTCGCAATAACATTGAAACATATATAACTAATGAGAAAACGTTAATGAGAAAATTGTCAAAATGCAGAACTTAAGTTATCTCAACGCCAGTAATAAAACTACATATATTTCCCAAACACATAAATCGGAATTTTGCAATGTCGTCTATTCAGTAGATTATTTAATATAATCAACTTTAATTATCGGATCAAAACAGATCAAAGTCAATCACATACAATGAATACAAAATTGTTAGAAATAGTACCAATAACCACATCCAAATAATAAAACAAGCTTACTGGGAAAAATTCTCCAAAGATATGGAGTACGACCTGTATGGAGGGCAAAAAAAGTGTGGAACATCCTTCGAAACAGGAAAAAAACAATAAACGACTACATACAAACTACCAGGATCTCTACTAAAGACTGGTAGAAACACTTTTGTGAGCTATATAAGAAAACTAACGTCAACGCTAAAACCATCAAATCACAACTAAACGATAGTGGCATACACCAACAGTGGAACATATCGAGGGGAACAGATAAAACAACTCGTTGGGAAACTGAAAAATCGAAAGTCGCCGGGAATGGACGAGATAAGCAATGAAATGAGCAAATACGGAGGTGATATGCTACTAGACCACATACATGCCTTCTTTAACAAAGTTCTGCACAAAAAAGAAATACCAGCAGAGTGGAAATATAGTATTACCATACCAATTTTCAAAAAGGGATCAAAAACTGACTTAACTAACTACAGAGGAATTGGCCTCCTAAGTGCAATCTCAAAACTCCTTACGAAGATCTTTGAAGAAGAAGTAGCAGCTTCTGGAATATGCGAAGAACAACAGGGATTCAGAAAGAACAGATCCACTATTGATGCAATATTCACCATCCGGCAAATAACCGAAAAATCTATAGAATTTAATAAACCAGCTTTCATGTGCTTTGTTGACCTGACTCAGGCTTTCGATAGAGTAAGACTATCCGACGTCGTGCCGCTTTTGCAGAAGAGAAATATTAACCGCAACATAATAACAATTATTGCGGAACTCATCACAGACAACCACACTTACATAAAAGTTGCAGGCAAACTATCTGAGAAAGTACCCATATCAACTGGAATAAGGCAGGCAGACAGCTTAAGTCCTGCATTTTTTAACATCATAATGGACGAAATTATTACAGAAGTCAAGAAGGTTGGCAGAGGGTATCGAATGGGTGATGAGGAAGTAAAGGTGATCTGCTATGCGGACGACGCCGTGCTAATCGCCGAAGATGAGGCCAACTCGCAAAAGCTTCTTTATAAGTTTGAACGGATAGCGTCCAGGTTTAGCATGCAAATATCCACAACCAAGACACAGTCTCTCACGGTATCAAGGGAACCGCGCAGATGCAAGCTTGCCATCTACAACAAGAGCGTCGAACAGGTTATGCAGTTCAAATACCTTGGGGTCAACATAACAAGTAGTAGAGTCCTAAAATAAGAAGTGAGAGCGTAGACAACAAAAGCAGCCTTGATATCGGGATATTTGAGAGACATAATATGGCGAAATAAATATATGTCTGTGGAGAGCAAAGCCAGAATATACAAAACCTGCGTTAAACCTGTGATCACGTATGCAGTCGAAACCAGACCGGAAAATGCCCTAACTAAACGGCTTATAAGAACAACTGAAATGAGAACTCTAAGATCTATGGTGGGATGTAGCCTACTGGACCATGTAAGAAGAGACGACATAGGAACTAAGTGCGATATCCAAGACGTCGTGAGATGGTCTCGCAACAGGAGACGAGAGTGGAGAGACCACGTTGACAGGATGGGCAACACCAGACTGCCAAAAATTGCCAGAGAGGGAGTACGACGTTCAAAAATACCCCCGGGACGACCACCAACCCGCTGGTATGAAACCTGGAGTTCAGCGTCACAACTGAAGCTATGATGTTGATGAAAAACAGGATATAATCCTAATATAAGAGGAAGAAGAAGAAGAAGAACTTTAATTATATTTAAAACCTGACTGTTATTTAATAAAAAATAAAAATAAAAAATAAAAAAATAAAAAATGTGGTTTAAATTAGGCAAACAACACAAGAACATCTGCTAAACAAACTTATAGCGGCTCTGCTTTTACACATAAATAAAACTTTCGATAGCATTGGAGTACTATAGAAGTTTTTTTATTTAAACTATATTTAATTAAAAAAAAATTATTTAAAAAAATTAATTCTCTAAAAAACTTTTCAAGCTAATTGTTGTTGAAGAATAATTATTATATCTGACCTTTAACAATTTTTTGCAGTTATAAACAGTTTGCAACAACAGTTTAAGACATTTAAACAAAGAGGTTGAAGCGTCGTTTTTAGTTGAACATTGATAATTTTTTCAAAATATTGTTCAACAGCAAATGTTTTTAGAAATACGAAATTGTCAAATTGAAAATATGGTCAATTAATTTGAAAGTGGCATATATAAATTATCTTTTCTTTTCGAAGCAACTTGCTAGTAATATATTTAAATTTACAATATACACTATACGAACAATACTAGAGAATAAACTTTTATAAGATCAAATTTCGTTTTAATTTTCAAAGTAGCAGTCGAATAATAAATTTTTGTTGAATTTGCTAATAACAGTTTGAATTCAATCTACTTTTCAACAGCTTACCGGTTAATGCAGGTTCCAGGAAATGCCATTGAGTTCTTTTGTAATTTCTCTGTAAGATTCTACAGAAAAGAATAATTTATTGATGAAGGTGTAAGAACATTAAATATATGAATTTATTCCAAGAGAAAACCAATTAATTAAGCACATATTCCGACGTATAAATGTATAAATGTATAAATGTGAAAACATTCAAACAATGAGTGTTGAAACAGTGACAAAACTGTATTAAAAATATTATTTTTGTTTCTTGACTGCTATGGAAAGTGGCTTAAATTATGCTAAGTGTAATATGTTAGGAACTGTGTTATCACTGCTACTAACTACTATGTCATTTGTTGTAATTTTTTTATTGTAACATAAATTATAATTGTAATTAGTCTAACGTAAACCCTTTAATGTCTCGATTCAGTTAGTCAACTTTCGCTAAGTCTATTTAGAAATTAACGATGAAAATATAAGTTAGATTTATTCAACTCCCACATAGTCTCTAATGGTTGTACGCAATTGAGATTATAAATGTTTTTGTCCGAACGTTTATTAATAAAATTCCTCAAGAACTGTTGATTCTTCTTATGTCTATTGTTAGATCCTTGCTATATTCAAATGGCTCCGATCTTCTGTATAATTCTTATCTACTATTTTCCGACATGGCCATTAAACCAGTGAAATAGTTATTTTATTCCAGCCGCATTTACAAGAACATTGCATTAATAGAACAGTGTCCGCAAATTTTATACGCTAAAGCATTAAACCGTATCAGTGAAATGGGTTGGAATAATTTTTTTTCACTGAATAACATTTTTATTTGATTTCTAAGAGTTTCAATGACTTTGACCATCTTTTTATAACTTACTTTCTTTGCACACAACTTTGTACGAGTATTTACAAACAGAATCGACAAAGTAATGTAAAAAACAAGCTGTTGTTGTTTTCCATAACCTTAAGTACAAAACCAAAACTAAGATTAGTGGTAATTGTAATTTTGGAAGCCTCAGTTAAATGAAGTGATTTGAAACAACCTACGAGTATATAAAACTCCAGCGGCTGTTGAGATAAATTGAAACAACTTAATTCAAATCAAAAAAATGATCAAGAAAGTTATTAATGACAAATAAGCAAGGCTCACTACTAATGACAACCATACTAAGTAGATTAGTTGACTAATGAAAAACACACTGACCGTAATTAAATGACACAACTTGGAGCACCAAAAATTAATTATATTTACTTTCCTGATTAAACTTTGCAATATGGCGACAATATAATTTATCATAAAGTTCCTTAATTTTGCGAGCCGTTTTAGCATCGTCGGGCTTCTCCAGAGATCGCCTTCGAAAATTAAATTATACCGTCGAGAATTCACTTTCAATACCCGCTCCATTTATGCACGGATTTCGGTTTTGTGGTCCCTGTGTGAAGCTGTTTTTTTGCTTTTCAATTAAGCTGAATAGAGGACTAAATAAATAGCGACATTGTATTAAAATTTAGCTCATATAATAAAACAGGGCTGTTTGTTGGCTGTGAAAATATGATGCGTTTCAGTTTCAAAGCCCACGGTTGATTAAAGTTTGAGCTGCATCCTAATAGCATCTACAATTCGAGACAACACGTAATTTCAACAGCAAAGTTACCTCCCACAACTTCTGATGATTAGAGCTTGGCAAGTGGCGTTTGGTTTAACAGGTTACGTGCCTTGACAAGAATTTCCTCTCGGATATTAAAGAGTGGAACGTGTGCTAATTTGAAACTGCTCAAGTTGTTTGGAAAAATAATGTTATGTTCACAAAGTTATGGTTTGTCCTGTATATAATGCATTTAAATGTAGGCTGACTGTTTATATAGTTTTTTTTGTTGGAGCTTGATGTACTTAAATTTTTCTACTGTATGTGAAAGTCGCAAATTTGCCTAAATGTTTAATTATTTTGCTAGGAAGAAGTGATGAAAAATGGAGAAAAAACACATTTAGTGCTTAATTATATTGAATATTTCATTTAAAAACACCTTTCAAAGATAATTTATTATTTAAAAACAAATTCAATACAATGAATTTCAAAAATTGTTTAAAATGAATGAAAAACAAACCATCTATGGAGAAAACATTGAACAATTTATCTAATAAACCATCAGTTGATGCTGAAAAACTGGTTCGAAACGAACAAAGGTTTAAGTTTTTCAATTACACTAGCAAACATTGAAAAGTTTTATCTCACTTCTAGAATAGAAGAAACAACTCAAAAGTTACCAGAAGAACAACAGGGCGAATTCCGTATCAATGCGTTTAGAAACACCTTTTAAAATTCAGCATTAAACTTTTTGCAAAAATGTGAATCGATTAAATTGTTTTTTCCTTATGATAAAGGGAACTGCAAACGTTATAATAGATTATAATATCTATGATCATTAAATTGATGATTTTTTAAATGAAGGAAGATATTCAAAATTAAACAAAAGTTCAACAGAACGTTTTGAAACGCAGATTGATAACAATCTCAAGGTATTTGAACACGAATTTACAGATTACGATAGATCGAGACGAAAACCACACAATAGTAAAACACTCCACTTTTACGTGGTCCCAACATCTTATAAAGTAAATATTCGTTTGCGACCCATGGCTAGTAGTACAAATTCACCTACATATCTTTAAGTCAAATATATTTTAAATATTTTAAATCCCCTAACCGGAAACACAACTTCCTATATTAAAAATCAGAAAATTTTTAGTAAAGTTTTGAGGCACAGATATAACTGTACGCCATATTCTCCTAGGTTTTAATTTTTTTAGTCTATTCACTAATCTGCTGAGAAAACTGTAAAAATAATAAAAAAATTAGAGAATGACGTCAGTCTTAAAAGGCGCACAGAATTAAGTGATAACAGTATTATTGAACTTATTTTGAAATTTATCACGTCTTTCCAGAAACAAATTTAAGGACAAATTTCATAAATAATTAAAAAAAATTCATTCGTTTTCAAATCATGTGGAACAAAAACTTGTGAAAATATAATTTTGTGAAACAAAAATTCTAATTAAGAGAAATTTACACGCTTTTGAAATTTTGGGTAAATAGAAAACCTACTTATATACATAGACATTTTATATTTAACTCATATTACCCGATGGTGCTGAAATAAGGCATTGCAAAAAGTTTATATGATATAATTTAGCCTAAGGAAAACAATTCAGAAACGATGTAAAACATTTGAATAATTATCCAAATTCGTTTAGTGACAAATTCTTTGATGCAACTGAAAATCAGCAATTAAAACAAGTTCAAAAGCTTCGTCATACCGGAATACCTATTGGACGGAGTAATGGACTTTGTACCCATTAATGTAAGAATATGTCACATTAGTCCAAGAGGTCCATGGTACAACTACACACTAACAGCGGTACACGCACCAACGCAAGATAAGGACGATGATGCGAAGGACACTTTCTATGACCAACCCACCAGAATTCTCGACTCGATCCCCAAGCAGGATATGTTATTGGCACTGGGCATCTTCAACGCAAATCTGGGTAGAGAAGACTGGTTAAGACCACATGTTGTGCCTACACGATATAAGCAACAACAACGGACTACGGGTAGCAAATCTAGTGTGAATTAGGTATAATAATAATATATATTTTTAATCTGGTTTCTTTAATTATTTAATTAAAATTAAAAAGAGAAACTTAAAAAAACCAATAAGTAAATAAATAATATAAAATAATAAATAAATAAAGAAATTATATAAATTATAATAATAAATTACTCAATAATCTCATGGTCAAATCTACTATGTTTGAACACAGAGATATACATAACCAGACGTGGGTATCCAATGATGGTATCACAAGAAAAAAAAAAGACCAAATAAATCACTTCCTAATAGATTCCAGTCACTCAAATAACATCATAGACGTTAGAAGTAAAAGAGGGGCTGATGGGGACTCGGATCATTTTCTAGTTTGCGCCAATACAAGAATAAGGATCAAGAAACAGCGACAGGTCCACAACAAGCAAATAAGACAGCTAAATGGGACACGGAGAAACTTAAGGAAGAGGAAGCCCTCGCTAACCACAAATCTAAAATTGCAACTGAAATTCGGAATATACCAGAGACGTGTAAGAATAACGCCAACACCATGTGGAATGTTATAAAGAAGATTATTCTGGAAACAACCATCGGAAAGCGCGAAAGAACAAAGAAAATTAACTGATACGATACGGACTGTGAGAACGTACAGAACCAAAGACACCGCCCTAGGGCTCGAGTGTTACAGGACCCTTCACAGGACAACATTGATAACAATGCAAGACTTGCAGAAAAAAAGGAAGAACATCACCTAAAAAACCGTTCCATCCAGGTGAAAGTGGAGAATACCACTTCTGCCAAAAGACGCATCGCGGCAGGTGTACCACAAGGAACAGTGATTTCGCCGCTGCTGTATACATTTTACCCAGCAGACATTCCAAAACTTCCCACTACAAAAATAGCACTATACGCTGATGATACGGCTATCTACGCATCGTCTTTTTACGCTCAGGCTGCGAAATCTCGCATTGCACATCACCTGAGTTTATTGACGCCGTATTTTGACAAATGGAAACTTAAAGTGAATCCCAGGAAGACGGAACTTATTATCTTTTCGCGCAAATTCACTAACAACAAAATCTTATCACCACTCGTGGTCCAAAATACTCCTATCAAACCAACAAAAGAGGTGAAATACCTGGGATTCAAACTAGACGCCCGACTCCATTTCAATAAGCATGTTGACTATGCTGAACAAAAGACTGCCATGGCCCGAAGAAAGTTGTACTCTCTTCTGGCGCCAAATTCTTTCCTATCACCTCGAAATAAACTTCTGCTCTACACCTCCACTATAATCCCATACTGACCTACGGCTCCCTTGTCTGGCACTCTGTCTGTGATTCCACGGGACGACGTGTTCAGAGGACCCAAAATAGGTTCTTAAGATGCGTCCTATCGGCTGACAGATACACCAGAATAACCGAAATGCACGAAGCTACAGGGATGGCCTATATAGCCGACTATATGGATACCATCGCTGAAAAATTTTATCATAGCGGAGTTCAAGGCTCAGTCCTCACGCGAAATATCACCCAAGTAAGAGCAAACGATCGCCCAACCCATGGTCCCCTGTATAAGCGACTTCCCATATTTTATCAGGATTTTGTCCCTGACAGTACGTGACGACAAACAAACATTGCCTGCCAGTTGCAGACAGTCGTTTCTAGCAGGCTGGAAACGCACAAATCCAACATAACGTGACTTGACGGGTTCGTCCTGCCTCGTTCTGGCTGGTGTTGGCTGGTCCTTGCACCGGTCGGGGCGGGGGCGGATGGATTTGGTCATCTAGTTGAAACTGTCGGCGGTTAACGCCACGGCTGACAGTATCAAACTTAAAGGTCGAAGCAAAAGGGGTTTTTGGCTTCCCTTCAGGAAGACCTTTTTTCCATAATGAATGCCCCTCGAGTAAAACCAAAACCGCCACTTCAAGACTATCTCCTGACGTTGTCGTGCGTATGGCTAGCTCGGGAATGTCCATGTTAGGGCACTGCCCAGGTAATGGACGACTTAGCGCGCCTATTTAGATCATGGGCAAAGAGCAACCGGCCGAACATCTGGCCAGACATGGGACATTTTACTGACTTATGTTTTTTTGGTTTTAAACTTTGTTTGTGAATTTAGTAATGTGAATGTTTAATAAATTTTATCTATCTATCTATCATCGAAGATAGTGAAAGACATAACAACATAAGGGCATTCTTTAAAGAAACATCTCGAATGAAAATGGGTTTTAAACCGCAAACAAGTAATATGATACGGAAAGATAATGGTGAACTCATCACCGGCATTACAGAGGTAATATAAACATGTAAAGAACATTTTCTGAAACTCCTCAATTCAACAAAGGACGACACAACAAATATGCCGGTCTAATTAACCGCCGAAATAGAAACCGAGAAACCAACACTAGAAGAAGTGACGAAGGCCATACAGCGCCTAAAAACAACAAAGCTCCAGCAAATGATGCTATCCCTGCAGAATGCCTGAAAATGGGAGGTCCAGTACCCTATCAAAAGATGCATGAGTTAATCGTGATACTGACATTTGCAGATGATATAGATCTTGTCAGCTAAACAACCATTGAAATGAAAGAGTTGTTTGGAAAAATAGAAAATGATGCAGACACAGTAGGATTACGTAATAATGAAGATAAAACAAAATATATGTTTATTTCCCGGAGACAAGGAAGAGATCGACTAGGGCAAAAGTTTGGAGAATTCAAATGCCTCGGCGTAGTCATCACAGCGGACAACAACATGAATAAAGAAATGAAGGCCCGCATACAGAGCGATAATAGATGCTATTATGCACTAAAAGAACTGTTCCAATCGAGAAAAATATCGCGATCCTCAACATCCTGCAAAGATTTGACCGAAAAATACTTAGAAAAATAAATGGACCAACCCAGAATCCTAGTTCAGGGCAATATCGAATAAGAACAAACGCGGAGCTAGAACAATTCTACCAGGGAGATATTGTGAGAGAAGCAAAGCCACAAAGACTGAGATGGGCAGGGCACATATACAGAGCACCAGATGACAGAATGACAGCACCGGATGACAGAATGCTGAAAATTGCATGGCATGAGGCACTGACGAGCAGAAGACCATGGGGAAGACCTAAAATGAGATGGAGGGACAATGTTCTTTCGGATATGCGGAAAATGGGCATTGAAAATGAACAGGAAACAATGCTAGAGAGAAGTCGATGTAGGCAAATAGTGCTTGCGGCCAAGATATACATAGGGTTGTAGTGCTACTTGAAGAAGAAAACGACGAAGAAAATAAACCTATTACAAAATCTTTTATTCTATATATTCCGGGCATTTCAGATAGAATTAACTGAGTATGTAATAAATTCATTTTCAGAACTCATACCCATCTTCAAAACTGGAAAACCAGTTAGAAGGAAAATTTCAAAAACGAAACCTTATATCGAAATCGAAAATACAAAAAATTTAATTTTAAAAGTTTCTTGTAAAAGAGACATATTTCATATAGGGGAAACATCAAAGCCATTAAATAATATAATTAAAGAACACCATTAATATATAAAAAAGCCAGGCATTTTAATGCTCACATATTTGGCAAAATTCATCTAATTATTGCCACCAAATTCAAAGGAGATGCTTCAATTATTTCAGTAAAGGAACCTTTATCTACCTTTCCATATAACACGAGATTTAAGTCAATTTTAATTACAATTTTCCAAGCAACAAAAACGGTTTAGTTATAATAAATAACATCCCTTTTTCCATGGTGTCCATGTTGCAATGCTTTGTTCAAAAAATTTGTAAATTTTTCTGTGGAAATAAAACATATTTTGATTTGATTTATCAATCTGTAACACAAGACGTGCGGAAATAAGTACAACAATTGTGAGCCCAAATATCCAACAAAAAGGTTTTGAAAGCATTGCTTTTACTAATAGTAAAAACTTAAATTATCTGTTGAAGTTGGAAAGTGTAAAAAATAATTTTCAATATAAGTTACAATAATGATAAATCGTCTGCATTGCATTAGGTGATTAATATAGTGTGAAATTATAGTATGTAACATATTCAGCAAAGTCTATATGTTGAGAAGCAAATTGTAGACACACGTAATGTGGACCTTTCTCAATCAGTGCTATCTTTTTTTTTAAGTAAAATTCCTACCGAGTGGTCTTATACGGTAATCATGTGCGAGAACATGCTGTGTTAATAAAAAAGGATACGGGACACACTTATACATCCGCCGCCCTCAGAATTTCTCTATCATAAGCACATCGGCAACTTTCTCTGAAATTTAAATTCTTTATGACACTGATACTGTGACTACCTTCTGAACCCCAAAAGCACTTTGAGCTGCGCAACCTTTGCCCCACAGAATGATTCCGTACGGCGTACTTCAAGAATGAAAGAAATTTCATGCCACTCATGTGTTCGCCATAATAACCGCCTTCAAAATCATGCTACATATTCAGGATTTTATTAAATTTCTTCTTACTTGTCATTAAAACTGATGTGAACATAAATTCTGCAAGAGAATAATCACACTTACTTCAACTTTATACTGCATGGCAGTGTTCCGCTGAAGACTTTCTACGTCCCACGTTCTCCATGTTCGTGTCATATTCCGTTTTACAGCTGCGAAAGTTCAGCTTCTGATATGATTTAAATATATCACAGGTTCGAAATGATTTTGACATAGCGCTTCAAAGTTGCTTGATATCATTATCATAATAATTTAATCCTATTAAAACTTCTGCTAGTTTGTTATTCGATAATACTAACAAGTCTATGGGGGGTTTTCGAGCAAAGTTTCAAATTAAACGGAAAATAGGTCATGGCAAAACCGAACTGGCAATAAAATATTATGTTGGCTAATCGATCTACTTTATAATCTTCAGTTAATTTTTGCATGCAGGGTGTGACGAGTAGATTTTCAGCTAAAGGTGACATGCAGAAACATATTTCAAGATTCAATTAACACTCGTTTTGCAAAGAAATATCCAAAATTACTATACAAGAGGAAATATTGTAAATAGTGAGTTGGTCTAGATATTTAACTAATTAAGATGTAGCAATTAGAACAGAATATTTCACAAAAAAAAATATTTAGACGCATTCCAATCAAGCATCAACAACTTAAGGAATTTCTATTGATAAATATAAATGGCATCTCAGCCACCATATAATTTCCTGTTTTCTTTAAGTCATCCCAGTTACGTTAGCAATTCGCACATCTTTTGATTCGCAAACTATTGCACTTATCAGTTTGTCAGTTTAAGTGCTTACTCAATCACGTGAGTAATGAGGTGCTTCCCGTACGAGTGGAACGAAATTAATTGAGTGTGTTCTTTCACTAGAGTTTCATTCTTTTAAGATCGTAAGTATTTTCGTTCTTCGAGGTCAAGTGTTTTGCCTTAGCCTAGATACTAACGATTTTTTCATAAGCATTTCGGTAAAGTTGAATTAAATGTCTATGTTCTCGCAGCCGATTTAATAAATTGGAGTTTGCAGTTCAGCAAAGAACATACAAAAGCAATTTAGCATAAAGTGGTCAAACATCCAACGTGTTTAGATTATACAGGGTGATTCAAAATATGCATCATTCCTTTTAAGGGATTATAAGGGCTCACTAGGGGAGTACGGGAAAAATATTGAAACATTTTTCCAAAATTTCTAGAATATAGTAGTAGTAAACATCTTTATTTCTAAAAAAGGCTATCGACCTATCAGTCTTTCTGCCCTTGTTTAATACATGTAGTCTTAATCTAAATAAAGAACAAATATGAAAATTCTCTTATTCTAGGTAAACAATATTATTAAATAAACTTTCCAATTCTAGTGACAAGAAAAATTATTTCATTGTCCAGTAGTCTGTTGCGTTTGTAAGTGTTCGAGTAGCGTTGATGTAGGGAAACGGAAGCGGGATTGTCTGGTTGGTCTTGTGAGATAAAGGGGATTCAGTATGGTCCAGTTGTAGGGGTTGTTTGTCCATTTTGTCTGTAGGTGTATGAGTCTTTCCGAAATCTTTGTCATGTTTGTGCGTTCGAATAGTAGTTGGGTGGGGGGGTTGTGTAGTGGGTTTTGGGGGTGTCTTATTCGTGTTATTAGTCTTAGTGTAATTTGTTCTGTTGTTTGTATATAACGTTTTGTCCTTTCTGTTCCGTTGGTCATGAGTATATGTCCAAAGTCTTGCAAGGGTCTACAAATAGCTTTATATATTTTGGTGGCGGTGTTTGTGCTAATTCCTCTGTCTTTGTAGGTTAGTGATCGGTAGTGTTTTTATTGTTTCTGCCCTGATGCTTCGTATGTGTTTAGTGAATTTAAGTTTGTCGTCAATTGTGATTCCAAGGTATTTTACGTCGTTTTTTGGTTGTGTCGTTTGGCCGTCTGCAGTTATTGTAGGGGAGTCAGCGTTGAGTCTGTGGTTTGTGAGCAAAAGTTGGTTTTTGACGCGTTTGATGTTAGTCTCCATTTATAAAACCATGTTATTGTGTTGTTTGTTATTGTTTGGAGTCTTTGAGCTGCTCTCTCAGTAGCTTTTGTCATGTACAATAAGTGCCGTGTCGTCTGCGTATTGTAATATGTATGCCGATCTGTCGATTTGTTTTTTGTCCGGAAAGTTGTAATTGTATATGTCATGGCAGTATATATTGTAGAGAAACGGTGAGAGCGGGGATCCTTGAGGGAGCCCTTGTTCAGGGGAAAAAGAAAATGACAGTGTTTTGTCAATTCGTACTTGTAGTTGTCTGTTTTCTAGTAAGTTCTTTATGGTGTGTAGTAGATATGTTGGTGTGTGTAGTTTGTATAGTTTGTATACTACGCCTCTATGCCAGACACTATCAAAAGCTTTGTTAATGTCCATAAACAGGCAAGCTGTCTTTCTGTCAGTTAGGTGGGTAGTTTGTATATTGTTGGCCAAAATAAAGAGCGGATGAACAGTCGAGTGATGCTGTTTGAAACCAAATTGGTAGGTAGGTATATATTTTCCAATCACTTTTTCAAGCCGCTGCTTTATTATGTATTCAAAAATTTTGCTTAGTACTGGAAGTAGTGTCATTGGTCTGTAGTTGCTTGGTTTCTAGAATATATTAACAGTGGAAAATTGAATCTCAATTTTGTTAATAAGTTGTGTATACTTCCCTGACTGTATTTTAATTCAAATTAAAATAAAATTCCTGGCTTCCAGTCAACTATAATATTTATTATTTTATTTCAAAAACAGTTCAGTGTCTTTCTCCACCATCATCAGTTTGTAGGCATGGCTGTTCCTAGCTTCAATTTTGGTACTAAATTCGTGCCAAAATTGAATGCCGAAATATAATATTCTATATATTTTATTTGCCTGTTACACACCATAAAGAACTTACTAGAAAACAGACAACTACAAGTACGAATTGACAAAACACTGTCATTTTCTTGTTCCCCTGAACAAGGGCTCCCTCAAGGATCAGGGTGGAGATATACTGCCTCAAGGTGGAGATATACTACCTCAAGGTGGAGATATACTGCCATGACGTATATAATTACAACTTACCAGACAAAAATCAAATCGACAGATCGGCATACATATTACAATACGCAGACGACACGGCACTTAATGTACATGACAAAACTACTGAGAGAGCAGCTCAAAGACTCCAAACACTAACAAACAACACAATGACATGGTTTTATAAATGGAGACTAACACCAAACGCGTCAAAAAACCAACTTCTGCTCACAAACCACAGACTCAACGCTGACTCCCCTACAATAACTGCAGACGGCCAAACGACACAACCAAAAAACGACGTAAAATACCTTGGAATCACAATTGACCACAAACTTAAATTCACTAAACACACGAAACATCAGGGCAGAAACAATAAAGAGAACAAAACACTTCCGATTACTAACCTACAAAGACAGAGGGATTAGCACAAACACCGCCACCAAAATATATAAAGCTATTTGTAGACCCTTACCCAACTACTATACGAACGCACAAACATGACAAAGATCTCGGAAATACTCATACAGCTACAGACAAAATGGACAAACAACCCCTACAACTGGACCATACTGAATCCCCTTTGTCTTACAAGACCAACCAGACAATCCCGCTTCCGTTTCCCTACATTAACGCTACTCGAACACTTACAAACGCAACTGACTAGTGGACAATAAAATAATTTCTTCTTGCCACTGAAATTTTATTTAATAATATTGTTAACCTAGAATAAGAGAGTTTTCATATTTGTTTTTTATTTAGATTAAGACTACATGTATTAAACAAGGGCAGAAAGACCGATAGGTCGATAGCCTTTTTTAGAAATAAAGATGTTTACTACTACTACTACTATTTCCCTGTTTATACGTAAATTAAACGTAAGATACTGTAGGTATATATGAACTAACTCACACTGCCATCAATGGTGGTGGAAATTTATGTTACAATAGTAATTGAAGGTAATTAAGTACACTTATTTCACGGGGCGTTAATAAATCGGTTAATTTGCAAATTTATTGGATTATAAAGTCACGTTGTTGTCGCAATTAAATTTGAACAATTTCTTATCAGTGGCAATAAACTTTGCATGTCGCTTCATTTCATTAGATTTACTTTCCTCGAAACAATTTATGCAGTGCAATATCCGGAAAAGACTGGATCTTTAGCGCACAGGAGGACTTGAATAACCTGCCGCATTTTTATTCCATTTCATACATTTTTATATCTCCACTTTTGCATTTTAGATTTCAGTTCGGGCATTTGAACACGGCACGGCTACTCGGCAATTTAATACAGGGTTTTAGTCTAAGTGGCTTTTTGCCGTTCAAGTGTTTCGCTTCTAATTTAGTGAAAGCTATAGGGGAATGGGGAAATTAACTGGTTAACCTGAACACGGCAGGGAAATTCTGTGAAGTTAATTGGATCTTCTCTAGGACGCTTTCAAATAAATCAGTTTAAACTATCATCATCAACCAAGGTTATAACGAATTCAGGTGGACATCTTTCATTATACGGCCATAAGTGAAAAGAAAATTAATCATAATCGTTAAACAAATAGATCAATAGACAACCCCGTTCTGTAAATAAGCGACTACATGCAGAATGTATTAAAAAGCTTTTATATGGAACAGGAGCGTCAGAAACTTATTTTAACAATGGCCAAATTTAATATCAACCCAAAATGCAAATATGGTTAAAAACCGATTGGTTTCTTTATGACAACATTAATTAATTTAAAACTTCCCATAATTGTTTTTATTATTTAGGTTGAAACTATTAGACATGTCAGCAGCAAGCTCACTGATAATCACAGTGATCTGCTTAAAGCTTTTGGGTACTGGTTAATTAATTCGAATAAATTATATTTTAAAAATCCATCAGAAAATGTAATAATATTCACGGCGAGTAATGGAGTAGTCATTAAAATCGCAATTTTAACCGAAAACCATTAGTAATTTTTGCAAATTCATTAAAAAGTTAGTACCCGTTTTCATTTCATTCGTTCTTGCATAATAAATTAAGTAATCAGAGTTTCAATTAATCGTCTAGCCCTTGAATTTCGTTTAGAGAGGGTCCGATGTTTCTACACTTTTGGAGCATTTTTGGGGATAGCAATGCTCGTATCTAAAAATTTTGTTCACCAAAACAAGCTTAAATAGAGTGCACATTAAGATGTTGATGGTAGTCGTCGCTCGGTGTTTCCAGATATCAATAACGTGAACTCTAGGGTTCCTCCGAAAAGGCGAGGCATAGATAGCACTTTTAGTTTACCAGAATAAATTTTTTGTAAGGCTTTATGAAAACGGACGTTACAACTTGTCTAGTAGTGTCAATTGTGGAACGAAATATTAACATATTTATTTTTCTCAGCTTTTAGACTGTAAATCAGTGTTCATGAAAAGTTTTACAAGAAAAACATGTTGCTGTTAAGCAAACGTCGTGTCTTGCTCTTTTGCTATTCATTCTTCATCCACTCCTAAACACGATCCCCAAGATTGTATAATCGTATACTGTTTTCTTCCTTTTCATAATATTCTTCTCGGGCTTCTGTTTTTGCTCTTACTAATTTCTTGTTATTCATGTTGTGATCAGTTCGAAAAGCTACGTCTACACTGACCATTTCCATACCATCCTTTATAATTTGAAAAATTACATTTAAACGACTAGCAAGACAAACAAAAACATGCTGCTTTTAAGCGACGTCATTTTCCTGCACTCGTGCTATTCTTGTCTTATCTATTTTCTAATCATCTCCAACTACCTCCTTGATATAAGTGTTTCATCCTTTCTGCAATCTTCTTCTGCTTATCGGGCTTTTATTTTTATTTCTTCTTAATTTGTTCGCATGGTTTGGTAAGACCTCAAATGCCTTGTCTGTATTGCCTCCATCTACCTCTGGTTTGAACCACTTCAAACAATGCAGTAGTTTTCGTTTAGTGTAGCTTTACACCTTGGCTACTTCATTTGGCTGTTGGTTTATTTATATTCCTCAAAATAATTTCCAGAGCAAATTGAAGCTGAGGTTCGAATTTTCTTACTTTAAGGTCAAATTCATTGATTCAGTTGATCTTTAAATTCTTCATTTTTTAATCATCTGCAACTAGCTCCTCGATACAATTTTTTCGTCTTGTCCGCTATATTCTTCTGCTTCTCCGGCTTCTATTTTTATTCCTTCTTCCTTTGTTCGCATAGTTTGCTAATATTTCAAATTCTTTTAAATAATCTCATATCGAAATTGTGCTCGGGGATTGTAAGGTATTTTGAACTGTTTACCCGACATTTGAAGTATTTTAATCTTGTGCGATCCCGTAGGAGGCGAAGTACTGCCCGCGTCACTACCTGAGTACCTCTTTATCACAAGCGAGCTCGTAAAACTTTCAATCTTTTGGCATCAGAATTTGAGATATTCGTTAGACAAACTTTTCAGGGCACATTCAAACGTGGGAAACTAACTTCATTTTTATATATTTATTATTGTTTTGACGGTTATGATTTTCATCGAGTTAAATTTTCCGAACTGTTACTTTTTTGCTATTGTCACAGGCTTGGGTGTGTGCCTGGATTGTTGATTGGGATTTTGAGGGAAATGTCGGATAAAAAAAAAGTGATCGGTGAACGAATTGAATCGAAGCTTGGGAATAAAACACATTCTCTTGATCCCCTGGTGGAAAGTACGTACTTTCGCCACTGTTTTCGATTGCGAAAGCATCACTTTTACCCGTTAGAATAGCTTTCGCCACGCACCTTTCTCAATTGGTAACTAGCAACTGCGGGCATCGAAATCAACGCGCCGAACCAAATTTTCTTCATCCCTTGTTGAAAGTATTAACTTTCGCCACGCACGCTGACATCTTGACTGTCTGTCACTCAAGAGGGGAATAAGTCAGTCCACCTCCACGTGGTATTCCCTGGGAGACCGTGCATAAGACTTATGAGCAGCATGGTCGGCTAAGCGGCTGACCAGTCCGACGGGATTGCGGTAGTGGAATGAGCCAGGAAGGCTGTCGGCCACATCCGCAGAAACGGTTGGGAGAGAGAGTTGGAGTTGTTGGGATAGAGGGGATGAGTAAGGTACCGCTCATCTCCGACGGACATTAAGGGATTTGCATGTCGGGTCAGTGAATTAAGGGAACGATTGGAAATGGTATAGAGGGACAAGATGGAAAGGTGTAGCATTAAGGGGAGTAAAGTAAATGGACCGCTTTTTGGGTCAAGAGTTTTGTATTTCGGGAAGTAGTGAGAGCAAGGACTTGTCTGACCTCGAGCACGCCTGCCGCCGCCCCCCTATAGATACAGGAATTGTCGGAGATGTAAAAGCCAGAAGGTAGAAAGATCGTGGATGGGAAAACTCAGGGCTGACTGGTGCTCCCCATTCTCCCCGCTAATTGGTTGGGTGGATGGTTCAAGGAACGGAAATGGGCTTCCGTGATAGTGGTTTTTTGAGACAGTAGTGTCCTAACGGGTGGAGATCAATGGACCTAAAGGAGAAAGCTAGGAAGGTCGCCGCAAGGCCAAACATTCATGTCTGTCACTGAATGAGAACAAGTCAGTCTACTTCCTCGTGGTACTCCTGGAAAGGATCGTGCGTAAGGCTTGCGAGCAGCACGGTCGGCTAAATGGTTGACAAGCCCGTCGGGGTTGCAGTGGTGGAATGAGCCAAGGGGGCTGTCGCCCACATTAGCAAAAACGGAAAGGAGAGGTGTTAGGCGCGATACTAGCGGAGAGTAGCGACGAAGTCAGGGGTGTTATTTGGGATTATAAACGCAGTCAGGGAAAGTTGTTGGGTATTGAGGTTGAATGGAAGGCGAGCTTTAAGGGGATTTTAGAGGACTAAGAGGACTGTAGAGGACTTTTGAGTTTTTTTGGTTTGATGTGTGAACAATGTAAAGACTGATATCGGGCACGCCCGCAGCTGCCCCGCCCCATGTTTTAAGGAATTGTCGGAGATGTAAAAGCCAGAAGGTAGAAAAGTCAAGGAAGGGAAAACTCAAGGCTTACTGGTGCTCCCCATCTCCCCGCTACATCGTTGGAAGGATGGTCCAAGGAACGGAGTTTGGGTTCCGTGATAGTGGTTTTTCGAGGTAGTGGTGTCCCTACTGGATTGGAGTTGATTGAACCTAAAGCCGAAAGCTAGGTTGGTAGCCGAAAAGCAGCACATTCATGTCTGTCACTGACTGTCAGCTGACAATTTTCAAAGCAGTTTTTTTCAAAACCTTATTCTTGTCCCTGCCAGTTTCGACCCAGCATCAAGAAAAATAGTATACGGTGTGCAACTTCAAGCAGTGGCGGAACTTCGACTTTCGTTTCTTGTACCGTAATATACTATTTTTCACTCAATTTTGGGAAGGTCCTCTCATTCTATTAGGGCTCTGATGAATTGGTGAAGTGAAGGATTTCTATACTGTTGGATGCGGATGGTTTCGGACTTTGCTGTTGAATTTGTAATGTATTTAGTCTCAATAGATTCTGCCGGTCCGTACATACCAGGTAGCTTGAGATATTCGACCGAGCAGTTTGCTTAGATGGTTTGAATTTTGGAGTTTGAAGTTGTGCATGTTTAGGTGAATACTGGGGCACCATATAAAATGTCTGAGAATTTATTTGTAGGGAAGGAGTGTGTTGTGGTTAGAGAATTTGCTGTTATTATTTAATAGTGCATCCAGTGCTGGTGTTCCTCCATTGTTCTTGGCATATTTATCTCGGATATGTTTTGTGAATGTACATTTTCAGTCTATTGTAATACGAAGGAAATATATGCTTTCCGGAATTAACGAACACATTATTTAAACCAATGAATTGGTTTAGTGAGACATTTTTGGTCTTAGTGGTTATCAGATCAGCTTTTGTCGACATGATTTCTTATTACTTTCCAGATATTTGTGTAGTCGTTTAGTTTGTCCAGGTGTCTTTTCCATGAGATCAGCCAATAAGGCGATTTTGATGTGGATTTCTTTTCGAATATCTGTTGAGTAGATGTTGTTTAGAACTGCGCAACTCACATATTATGATGAATTCTATTTCATTTAGCTGGACGACAAATGATCTGTTTTCTAGAAAACCTGCTATTTAGTTTTTAGATTAGCTCCTCGTGCCGGATTCTGTCAATGGTTTTACTCTGTTCAAAAAATATCCCTTAACTGTGTTCTAGAAGATAACTCTTTGTACTTGTTGTCCCAAGATGTTTTGAGAGAAGCCACTGCTTTCTGACTTGCTTAAGAGGCGAAGATCTCGAAGTTATTTACAGCAAACATGTATTCTTTGTTTCACCCAATTGAACTAGTCTGCATCGTTAGTCAGTTTAAACAGCTTCAGATAAATATATAACGTTTCTGCCCAAGTGCAAAGCCTTGAGTATTTGTTAGCTTTTATATCTATAATTCTAAATAAACCCTACATTTTACAAATTATTGCTTGACACCGGTCCGATAATGGCTATGATTTGTTGAACAGAACTTTTCGAAGAAGGTCTCAACTGTTTCTGTGCCTAGAATTGAACTAAAATTTATTGAAATAATTAGTTAATAATAACGTATTAACTCATTTTAATTTCAAAGACTCAATATAAAATTATTTAAATATTCATTAAAGAAATACCCATCATTGTCGATGTTAATATCAAAAATCTTTATTCATATTTTGTTACTTGCACCAGAGAGGTGCTTGCCCTTGATGAAGCAACCATATTTAATTGAAGTAATAATTAGATAGAATTAATTCACGGAAATCACCCTGTAAATTAAAGTTTAATGTATAACAATTCCAAGTTTGCAGATGAAAAATAGTCTAAAGCAATTGCCTAGCAAGCTCTGCATTAAACATATTCATACTTTTCCTGGTGCGCGTTGGAACTTAATGAAATGGATTCAGCATTCCAGGTATGTGCTGAAAATATGAAAGCTTGTAGTTATTCATTCGACTTTTTATGACGACTATATTAAGTTAAGACGCACCTTGCTTTAAAAATAACATAGAACGAAACTAGTAAAAGTGCAGATTTCGAGTAGTCCAACCAAAGTGCTTCATATTTCAAGCAAATAAAGTTATTTCATTCCGGCCTTATTTTCATACTTGCACTCAAGTGTTATTTTAGCAGGAATAAACGCAATTTCTTTGCAAAACGCCTCCTGGCAATTTTATCGCAGCTATTTTAGAGCACAGTTTTACAATGTACTCTTTAAAAGTGCTTAAGTTCAGGGTACTTAATAGCAACTTGTTTATTTTAACCACAAGTTCTAGCGGTGGTGGAGTTAATAGACCATTGTATTTTTTCATACAGAAGTGATTTCGATGGCATGTGGACGCTTATATTGCCTTGAAATAACTAACCTTTTGCAAGACTAACGTGCACGTCCATTAAGAAATTACCAATTTTTTCATAACTACCATTGACTTCCATAGCTATTTCGTTGTGGTGGGCATGGATTGAGCTTTTGATATGGACTTCGATTTAATAATCCGAAGGGAAACAGCCAATCTCGCGAATTCTGCCATCTATTGAAGTCAATGCTTTGACTACAACGTTAATCTAGAGCTAACCAACCTAGTGACTTGAGTTGATGAGTTCAATGTATCAAAGTTTTGACAAAGTGAAAATAATTTCGCTGACGCTCAGCATCGGTTTTTACATCGGTCCAGCCAACACGTACGTAGGAAAGTTGTTAACCATTTCAAAATTGAAACAAACAGCTAACAACTTGCAAACACATTATTCCAAACGATGTAATATACAAGAAAGGATTTTCGCCAGCTACAAATTGCACAATATACTCGGTCATGTCGACAAATTTCACACCACGTTCATACGAAACACGCCAACTTTATGACGCTGGATTACTTCGGAAAATTATTCTTCCTGTTATTGCGTCTTTTTTTTTCTCTCTTGCAACTTTTCATTCATTATGTCTTAATCAAAACTAAGTTCTTCTTGAATGATTATCCAGCATATACAGGTTGTTGCGTAAACCTTCGACAAGACTTCGCATGATGAAAGGTCAATCCCCGACGCCGTCGCGATTCCGATTCGTGATTTCGAAGTCAGAAAATTACAAAATACCATTAACTGAAATATCCTGGTTTTCGACATATTTACACTGTTTTGAAAATCGACGAAAACTACTATTACTCTTATGTAACATTAGGCAGAAAATATTTCTTTCGTACTTAAGTTTCGGGAATGCTCGTTGGTCAAAAGCTTATCAAAAGATTTTGATGGTGTGCTTTTTATAAAATCAAACTTCATTTCATAATGCACATTCCTTATAACTCCATGTCTATAATCAATCTTTTACTTCCTACTATAGCAAAGGATGACTAGCCATCTTGATGCCCATAAGCACAGAAAGTAGCACCATTCTTTTGGAATCTCAAAAGGAATCTCAAGTGATTTTCCCAAATATTGTTTAAATGGGAAACTAATGACAATTAACACCAAATATTATTTCAAATAACGCAGAAAACTTACTTAAAGTACCTAATGTTCAAAATGAACTCCATTGGCTCTTAAGGAGGATTAGCATCTTTTTATAAAAGATCTTGCAATGAGCGACATTGAGCTAGGCTAATTTATTGGGCGGCTCTAAAAACTCATTGTCGTGGCTCTTCTCGAGTGTCGACTGGGTGGAAGAAAACTTTTTTCAGACATCCCAATAAAAAAATTTAGAGGATTTAAATCGGGCGGGCGTGGTGGTCAAAAATGGTCTACACATCTACGTGAAAAATATTGTACAATCTTCTCGGTAGAACAGTATCAGAAACAGAACAGAGCACAAATG
This sequence comes from Dendroctonus valens, assembly GCA_024550625.1. Classification (NCBI taxonomy): domain Eukaryota; kingdom Metazoa; phylum Arthropoda; class Insecta; order Coleoptera; family Curculionidae; genus Dendroctonus; species Dendroctonus valens. Next base: position 539,675 of record JAJTJO010000090.1, on the reverse strand, counting down.
GCATAATAATTATAACTAATCTATAAGATATCATGGAAAAAGGAAGGATGAATTGATGAAGAGATTTGTAGATATCAATATTTATAGTTATAGTAAATAAGGCAATGAAAACCATGCGATTCGTTGCAATGTGTTATTTCAAGTCAATAAATTGTTGCGAAACAGTATTATAATACGATGGAAATATTGTACTTGTTTTAGTTAATTGGCAAAAAAAATATTTACTATTTAAGGAATATATTCCATTTCTGATGCCAGAAGAATGGTTCTAATTTTTTGCTTTTGGACATCAAGATACCTATTCATCCTTTGTTACAGTGGGAAGCAAAACATAGATAATAAAAATGAAGTTATTAGGAATTGAAATGGAGTTTTTTATATCCAAACCAGATATTCAAAATATTTTGATGAGGTTCTGAATTGCGACTAATGCCGAAACTAAAATACAAAAGAAATATTTTCTGTGTAATGTTTAATAAAATAAATAGCACGTGTTGTCAGTGTTCTTTAATTAATTTTTTTTCATTTTCTGACTTCTTATTGTTGATGATTCACTATTAAATTATTATTATTGACCATATATTATAGTAGTAGTAGTAAACATCTATATTTCTAAAAAAGGCTATCCACCTATCGGTCTTTCTGCCCTTGTTTAATACATGTAGTCTTAATCTAAATAAAAAAACAAAGATGAAAATTCTCTTATTCTGAGTTAACAATTTGATTAAAGAAACTTTCTAATTCTAATGACAAGAAAAACATATTTTATTGTCCAGTAGTCAGTTGCGTTTGTAAGTGTTCGAGTAGCGTTGATGTAGGGAAATGGAAGCGAGATTGTCTGGTTGGTTTTGTAAGACAAAGGGGATTCAGTATGGTCCAGTTGTAGGGGTTGTTTGCCCATTTTGTCTGTAGATGTATGAGTCTTTCCGAAATCTTTGTCATGTTTGTGCGTTCGTATAGTAGTTGGGTGGAGAGGTTGTGTAGTGGGTATTGGGGGTGTCTTATTCGTGTTATTAGTCTTAGTGCAATTTGTTCTGTTGTTTGTATATAACGTTTTGTCCTTTCTGTTCCGTTGGTCATGAGTATATGTCCATATTCTAGCAAGGGTCTACAAATAGCTTTATATATTTTGGTGGCGGTATTTGTGCTGATTTCTCTGTCTTTGTAGGTTAGTGATCGGAGTGTTTTGTTCTCTTTATTGTTTTTGCCCTGATGTTTCGTATGTGTTTGGTGAATTTAAGTTTGTGGTCAAGTGTGATTCCAAGGTATTTTACGTCGTTTTTTGGTTGTGTCGTTTGGCCGTCTGCAGTTATTGTAGGGGAGTCAGCGTTGAGTCTGTGGTTTGTGAGCCGAAGTTGGTTTTTTGATGGGTTTGGTGTTAATCTCCATTTATAAAACCATGTCATTGTGTTGTTTGTTAGTGTTTGGAGTCTTTGAGCTGCTCTCAGTAGTTTTGTCATGTACAATAAGTGCCGTGTCGTCTGCGTATTGTAATATGTATGCCGATCTGTCGATTTGATTTTTGTCTGGTAAGTTGTAATTGTATATGTCATGGCAGTATATATTGTAGAGAAACGGTGAGAGCGGGGATCCTTGAGGGAGCCCTTGTTCAGGGGAAAAAGATAATGACAGTGTTTTGTCAATTCGTACTTGTAGTAGTCTGTTTTCGAGTAAGTTTTTTATGATGTGGAGTAGATATGTTGGTGTGTGGAGTTTGTGAAGTTTGTAGAGTAAGCCCATATGCCAGACACTGTCAAAGGCCTTGTTAATGTCCATGAATAGACATTCCTACTTTCTGTCAGTTAGGTGAGTTGTTTGTATATTGTTGGCCAAAATAAAGAGCGGATGAATAGTCGAGTGATGTTGTTTGAAACCAAATTGGTAGGTAGGTATATATTTTCGTAATGCCTTTACTTTAGTTGTTCTTAGAATTTTCGATGTTACTCAGGTTATAGTATTGCTGTTCTCTTGAAGCGAAATCATCTTTTAAAAGAGAAACTGCTCAATAAATATGTACAAATGGATAATTATAGTCTATAAAATTAAATGAAAATAAACATGAAAAACGCTTTTTTAAAATTTAGTTCAGCACAACAAAACGTTTATTTCAATGCTATCTTTTATAGCATTAGAAAGTGGTTCTTAACTAAGCCTTTGTGGAATCAATTATTTTGAATGTGGGTGTAGATAATTAATCTAATTTAAATTTTTATGCATATAAACTATATTTACGTTGTCTGCCCCTCACTGAGGATGGTGATGGCACGTTAATGGTTTTCAATATTAGTAATTGAATCTACTAACGTAAATATTTTGGATATCAAACAAATCAGCTTTTTTTTTCAGTAAAAATCCTACGTTTTGATCCATATCTGTTTCAAATAATATAGTGAGCTTTTTCTTGATTTAAGTTTATAGTAGTAGTAAACATCTTTATTTCTAAAAAAGGCCATCGACCTATCGGTATTTCTGCCCTTGCTTAATACATGCAGTCCCAATCCAGATAAAAAACAAATATGAAAATTCTCCCATTCTAGGAGTTGACAAGACTAGGAATGACAAAACCATGTCATTGTGTTGTTTGTTAGTGTTTGGAGTCTTTGCGTTGCTCTCTCAGTAGTTTTGTCATGTACAATAAGTGCCGTGTCGTCTGCGTATTGTAATATGTATGCCGATCTGTCGATTTGATTTTTGTCTGGTAAGTTGTAATTGTATATGTCATGGCAGTATATATTGTAGAGAAACGGTGAGAGCGGGGATCCTTGAGGGAGCCCTTGTTCAGGGGAAAAAGAAAATGACAGTGTTTTGTCAATTCGTACTTGTAGTTGTCTGTTTTCTAGTAAGTTCTTTATGGTGTGTAGTAGATATGTTGGTGTGTGTAGTTTGTATAGTTTGTATAGTAAGCCTCTATGCCAGACACTGTCAAAAGCCTTGTTAATGTCCATAAACAGGCAAGCTGTCTTTCTGTCAGTTAGGTGGGTAGTTTGTATATTGTTGGCCAAAATAAAGAGCGGATGAACAGTCGAGTGATGCTGTTTGAAACCAAATTGTTAGGTAGATATATATTTTCCAATCACTTTTTCAAGCCGCTGCTTTATTATGTATTCAAAAACTTTGCTTAGTACTGGCAGTAGTGTAATTGGTCTGTAGTTGCTCGGTTGTGTATTGTCCAGTCCATTTTTGGGTATAGGGATTATCAAGCCGTTTTTCCATGTTTCTGGGATTCTGCCATTTGTGATGCAGTTGTTCAATTCAGTTAGGATCAGTTTGTGTGTTTCTTCAGTTAGGCCTTTAAGTTTATATTTGTCCTCCATCTAATAATGTCAAAACCCGGTTCAAGTAGATGTTTTAGAGGGCGAATAAATGTGTTTTAATTTTTTTGTGTAACGTTATTATTATTATTCTTTGTTAGATTTGCGTGTGGAATTAATTTTCTTTCCGGTATTGATTTTTAATTGTTAAAAGCTCAAAAAATTCCCCCAGTCTATACGAAATTAATTCTTAATTTTAAAGCTGAAGCTTTTTGTTTCGTACGTACTTAGAAACATCCTGCATCCCAACAATTTAAACACATTCTTCCTATAGCATCTTCTGTAATTGCAAACTTCCAAATGACCTCCCTGGTGTGCAAGAAAGTAATTATTTTTTGATGGCAAATATTTCTATTCAAAAAAGCTGAATTAAAAATAGTTTTCCTTAAAATATATACGCTCCGTGCACAAAAATGTCTTGAACGCTTGAAGCTTCAAGGAAGGGGCTCTATAATTACGGCAAGAGTTTTGTATTTCGTACATTTTTCTTTGCCCTTTCCTCATTTTAGAAATAATTTGCACTGGCTTGATATGCGGAAATAAAATAGCTTTTATGCGAAAATTGTGGAAATTAGATTATTTTCGCTTGAAATTAAAAAAGCGCTATTTGGTAGGTTGTGGAATACACATTTTACATGCCTTCACAGAAATGTTTAGTTGGTTTAATAAGGCTTCATTAGTTTTCTGTGTATTTAAATTTCTTCGAAGTTCTGCAAGCAAAATTTTCTTGAAATTTTCACCCCCAATTATAAGAAATGTGTACTCAGATAAAAACTGCATCGGCTGCATAAGTATAGTATTCACTCTTATTACTTTGCTGTTTATTTCCTTTATTGAAAAAGTTGCGATACTTTACAAAACTGCGATTTCTCAAGCGAACTATTTCCAAATTTTCCATATGAAATTAGCAGTAATTGTCTAGTGAGTAATAAACTAGAAAACAGAACACTTAATATAATTTGGAAATGTGCTTTTACAAAAAGTAAAACTTTTCAGTTACTTAAAATAATTTAATAAGCAATATATTTTCCAACTTATCTGCGATGTCTCTAAGACATACAAAACAAAGCCAGACACAAATTCTCCCCGTCGGAAGAAAACTGCGCTCCATGTCTGCTGTCAGATGGTGTAGAAAGGATTAGGGAGAAGCTCAAACCTAAGCCTATTATTCTAGATGTCAGATTATATTATTACGCTCAAGTAATGGATGGTTCCGAGGAAGGGTCAAGATTGAATGATGTTTTATGATAATGAAGACATATATTTCGGTATTTAATAGTCATGGAACTATTTAGTTGGATGTATGCAGTTTCAGTTCATTTGGGGGGAAAATTTGACTACATAGTAATAAATTATTCAATCATAATAAATTATTGTGTGTGAATGTCTATGCGACGTAGTCTAGAGTAATCAAGTGCTAAAATACCGTTTCGACAAATTAAAAAATCTGGTTTACCTGTATTGTAAATTGGAGAAGCCGGTGTTAACAAAAGACAATAAAATTTTCTAGTTATTCGTAAAAGGGTTGAAAAATAATAGAACGAGTAGTATTGAGCAAATTGTGCAAGTATAGATTTTTAGTAAACAGCAACAGGTAACCATTTAAAATACCATTAATTCATGTTCTGTTTGGTAGAATATTGCATTGCAAACTACAATTTTCACATTGCCACAAAACATTTACTGTTGAACTCAATTAATCATTGATAATATTATTTAAATTAAATAAATGTCAACAAGTTGGTGTAAAAGGTATTATTATTCCTTATGAAATAGCCACAAAATAAATAAAACAGCCATTTTGTTTTTCATATTCTGCTATTCTAAGCTAAATATATACATGCTGCGTCTAAAAACTGTAGCTTTTAAGTATAAAGCGATAAGTAAATAAACAGGAATAAAAATAAAACACATAACTACTTGTTATAAATGTACACAGGGTGAGAATTTGAAAAGTTTCCACGACCAGATCGAAGGAACATAGAGAATAGAAAAAAATGTAAATGAGAATTTTTCAAATTGTAATTCCTTTGCTTCATAACTGAAAAGCGCCATAATGTGATGGCAAGTATGCCTCACTTGCAGAAAAAAGTTAAATTTAAAAAAAATTTCCAAATAACTGAAGTTATTTAGAAATTCGACATATAATGTTTTAAACTTAAAATTGAAATTCTTTCAAAGAGAACAAACACAAAAAGCATCAGCAGCCAGCAACTTCTTGACATTTTAGAAACCTACTATAGAATACTAAAACTATCCTGGAAAAAATTGAAATAGTAACAGAAACTATTATTTTACATGGAACTAATAGCGTATACTGCAATTTTTTTTCAATGTTTCACACCTATTGTAACAACTGATTTTTATATTTAATCCCAAAACCAAACACACAATGGGTGAAAATGGGAACAAATGTATAATTTTCTTATAATGATTATTTTAATAGCTTATATTCTACTTCTAGTATTTATAAAAATGAGCTAGATTCACATTCATGAATAGTAGCATTTTGGTTTTGGTGCTGCATCTATTCGTACGCATTTTTTCGGTTTTGAAAAAAATCCGCTCACAAGGTACAGATGTTGATAATTCCACTTAGGCGTTCTTGTGCTACTAATGATAAACGCGGAGACAAAATGTATTTTCGCTCCACGATTTTAGTGGATGTTCCTTTAGAGGGAGCAAGTCCCAATCAATAAACCTTTGTACTTCTATAATTGCTTTTCTGGTCGCTGACCCCATAAGTAAATATTTGGATTTATATGGCCTTTAGAAGTTAGTCCATATATTCGTTTCTGAATTATTTTTGAATAGTAATTTTTCTTTGCATGTCATTTTACCGATATTTTAACTAACCGACTTGTCTGAAAATACCTTTTGGTTTTTTTAGCAACTTAAGAAATTACGCTCTTTCTTCTAATTTCAAGTTCGTATTCGTTTTTCTTGTCTTTAAAAGCCACTTGCTTTAGTCTCGGATCCACAAACGTCGCTATCATAAAATGATCTAAGCTATCATAAGTATCATAAAATGACTAAATTTAAAAATTACAATCGGATTCCGGCAAAATTATTTAGAAATTCGCAAGCAGGCAAGCAAAACACAATCAGAAAATGACCAATGAAGAATGCATTTTCGCTTCGACGTTACAAATACCAAGCCAGTATCATTCAAATGCATGCGAATATGTGAGTTTGAGAATGTGTTTCGTTCCCATCCTTTCCTTCGTCGGGCCCCAAAACCGATATAAATCACGAAACACAATATAAATGAGTTTTTAAAATCACGTTTTGATGAATCACATTATTCAAATTATTATTTATTAATACTACCATTTAAGGAAAAAAGTCTCAGATCCTGGCGTATTTTCTTCCTGGTAGCGTCGGTAAAATTTTCTAGAAATTTATCAACTTGCTCTCAATGTTGTCATCGCTGTGTTAAATTCTGCAGCAGTTTTAAAAAACAGGAATTCTCAAAGTCGTAAATCATTATCATTTCTGCATGAGCTTTAGCCATGCTGTACGTCTTAGACAACATAATAGCATTAAGAACTTAATGAGGCTAATGCGCAAAGTTCTAAATGTTATTAGGAATATTAAGGTATAATTGATTTATCTTAGTACAAAAATGAACTAGAACAAAAAGACCTGAAATTATGACACAGCTAAATTTTAATTTAGTGAAAATCGTAAAATATTTAGTACCTTCACAAAATGACGATGAAAATTTTGAGACAAATAATACCGGTTAAGAGTAAAGTTACTTTAATCTACTAAGAATCTACTACTCACTAAGAATCTTTTTTCACTGACTAGCAAAATTAATGATTTTGTTTAGTTTGATTCAAATTACTGAGGTTTTTATTTTATTCTTACCCGTTAAAACTGCTTTTTTTAGAGAGTAACTTAGAAGACCGCCGATAAATGAAAACTAAACTTACCCATAACAAAATAATGCCCAATATTTTATTGTAGCTTCCTATTATCTATTAACCTTTTACTACCAATGCAGTTACAATATGTTATGCGGTCGTAATTGTGCACCATTTGCGGCTTTTAAAATAGAAACGTTTTTTTTAGAAACTCACTTTCTATTAGGTTTCAAGCTTAAATATAGTTCTGTTAGTGAAAGAAACTTTCATTGATTGGTACTGACAAACTTTCATCGCCTCTATATTCCCACCACATCCACGTATTAAGTGCAATAATTTCTGAACCTGAATTGAATAGCTATCGGCATATTAAATTTTTTCGTGTTCTCATATTTTGAGTTATTGTTCACTTTCAATGCATCGCGAAATTGTTTTCAAACTCTAATTCCCACTTTATTTTGCTAACCGGCAAAGTTCTAAATCTTATATTCTTCATGTCAATACGGATTTCTTATCGCAGGTGCGTTTGAGCAGGGTCCTTAATTCATCTTGAAAACTTTTCAAATTTAGTTATCAGATAAGCACTTAACCAAACTGAGAGTTGTTATCACGGGATTATGTTTTAAATTAATGTATTGTTGTATGAAAACTTTGAAAAGTGAAAAAAATCTACCGACGCATGGCAAAACCCTTGAAGATATAATAATGTTACTCGGTAAAATTTTTTGTGCTTAATGTACCGGACGTCCCAAAAATAATGAAGTAAAATTGTTGAAAATAATGCTCTATTTAGTCTTTAATATTATATTTTAGGTCTAATGATTTCACTTGACATGATTTAACGAATGGATTGATGGAATTTGTAATTTAAAAAAAGAACAAAAAATAATACAAATATTTTCTGAAACAAACACAACACTAAAAAATTACAATTTGTTCCTAAATATAGTGTGGTTTGAAAATGGACAATTGGAATAAATTCAAAATATCGTTCTTGTGCTCCTGACTGTTAGAAGAGTTAGTTAAATAGAAGAGCATGATCCTCACTTTCACAGTTCCAAATTAACTTTTACAGAATAATCCTACAAACACACAACCCCCCCCACCCAACTACTATACGAACGCACAAACATGACAAAGATTTCGGAAAGACTCATACACCTACAGACAAAATGGACAAACAACCCCTACAACTGGACCATACTGAATCCCCTTTGTCTCCGAAGACCTACCAGACAATCCCGCTTCCGTTTCCCTACATCAACGCTACTCGAACACTTACAAACGCAACTGACTACTGGACAATAAAATTATTTTTTCTTGTCATTAGGATTGGAACGTTTATTTAATAATATTTTTTTCGTATATTTCTTTTTCCTGACTGTACTTTTAATTAATTCCAATATATTCCTGGGTTTTTCAGTCAATTTTATTGTCACTAATTATGGTGTTATGTGATGAGCCCTGCGTTTCGTCCCGGGTCTACCTATTGGACTCGTCAGTAAGGCTTTAGGTAGACCCTGCCTTATACGCCAGACATCGGTTCTACGTGTTCGGACGTAAATGAACCGAGCCGGTATAGATCTTCTGCGGTGAGATATTGGCAACCCGTGTTGCCGATTAGCATTAGATTGAAAACCACTCGTTCCATTCTGCTTTTTTTCTCCCAAGCATCTATATCTTTTTCGTATATTTCTTTTTCCTGACTGTACTTTTAATTCATTCCAATATATTCCTAATGCTAATCGGCAACACGGGTTGCCAATATCTCACCGCAGAAGATCTATACCGGCTCGGTTCATTTACGTCCGAACACGTAGAACCGATGTCTGGCGTATAAGGCAGGGTCTACCTAAGCCTTACTGACGAGTCCAATAGGTAGACCCGGGACGAAACGCAGGGCTCATCACATAACACCATAATTAGTGACAATAAAATTGACTGAAAAACCCAGGAATATATTGGAATGAATTAAAAGTACAGTCAGGAAAAAGAAATATACGAAAAAGATATAGATGCTTGGGAGAAAAAAAGCAGAATGGAACGAGTGGTTTTCAATCTAATGCTAATCGGCAACACGGGTTGCCAATATCTCACCGCAGAAGATCTATACCGGCTCGGTTCATTTACGTCCGAACACGTAGAACCGATGTCTGGCGTATAAGGCAGGGTCTACCTAAGCCTTACTGACGAGTCCAATAGGTAGACCCGGGACGAAACGCAGGGCTCATCACATAACACCATAATTAGTGACAATAAAATTGACTGAAAAACCAAGGAATATATTGGAATGATTTAATAATATTGTTAACCTAGAATAAGAGAATTTTCGTAATTGTTTTTTATTTAGATTAAGTCTACATGTATTAAACAAGGGCAGAAAGACCGATAGGTCGATAGCCTTTTTTAGAAATAAAGATGTTTACTACTACTACTCCTACAAACTTCCTAAGTTTTAGAAAAATTAAAGCTTTTGGCATCATCACAGCCGTCGTGGGATTATGATTTAAGCAGTGCAGATTTCGAGGCTCGCTAACCTCAGGCAATTCCAGGACCGATTTCGAGCCTATTAGCTCTCGTCAGCTGCTTACTTTACTACTAAGTTTTAGTTTTACATTGGGTTCTATAATATAAACGTCAGAAAATTCCAAGTTTTTCTTTAAATTAATTGGCTCTTCTGAAATCTTTAAATATAACTTTGCAAAATTATTTAATTTCATAAACTCCTATTAGGTACACATATCATACAAATTAGGCGAAACCAACAAATAATTTCATTGAAATTATGGAAGATTATAATATAAAATCAAACTGGCATTATGGAACGAATCAAAGCTCACCAAACCAAAATTCAAATTCAATTTAAGGCCTGGCTGGTTTTATTTCAATCAGAGTTTATCCGTACGTTACATTTATTTTATTGTAGCGATCGCAGTGGCAGTAATGCATTTCCAATAGCTATTTATCTCTGAAAATATAACATCTACTCATGTGGAAATGTTTGAAACAAAACACGTTTTATTCTGTTATTTCAAATTTGAGCTTTCCATCAATTATGAATTTGAAACATTGCCGACATCCTTAAATTCGAAAATAACTGTTATTCAAATATGAAACTAAAAACGTTTCTAAACCTTTGTAGTACAAAAAATATGCGTATGAATCAGTAAATTGTTTTGATTGAAGTTGTGCTTTCTGGTTACCTTTAGCCGAAACTATTTTTGATTATAACCCGGCGTTTATATGCCTATGTTAGTATTTATTGAAAATTTAATTAAGGGCAGTTTCATAGTTTCATACGGAGACCCGGTCAAATTGCTACTCCAAAATGTCTGTCACCTCAGCTTAAACACGTCTTTCTACATATTTTTGTTGGAGCAACAATAGTTCACTTTCTACAAGAGTTTCGCTCTGCGTTGTCGGTTCTGAATATTAGCATCTACAAAATTGACAGGAAGCAGTTGCAAAACGCATGTCTTGAGCAAAATGCCTGTTCGGCTGATATTTAAGGAACTGAAAATATATACAGTTATGTTTAAATGTATAACTCGAGAGTCTCGTAGCAACCTTGGTAGCGATAAGACGTGTCGAGTACGAAAGTATCTGCAGAATTTCGCGCCTGAGCGAAGCCATAAAAACTAACCAGTTTTACATTCAGTGTCGTGTTTCTGTGAATCGAACTGTGTGTGTGAATCGAATTGTGTACACAACCAGAGCAATCACGAGAATGCAACTAGCCCTAAAATGGGTAGAAAATGACGTACACAACAAAGACATTGTCATAAAACAAGAAAACAACTTCCTTATCAAAACCAACAGCCCAGAAAATGCTACAAAAACTCTGCAAACTCTTATAGAGAGAAATATAATAAAATCTTTCAAGCAAGCAAGTAGCACCTACAACACACAAATCCGACAGCTTGTTAGCAAACCCCAAATTAAATCATCATATTAAGTCGTCGCCACTGGGGTCGACCTAGATATTGAAGACAACATGTTCCTCAAACACCTGGAGCAGCAAACCTTCAGAATAAGATTCTGCAAGAGAATAATCTCACGAGAACGCAACGCACCCACACTCATGATAAGGCTAATAACTGGCGATATATCCACCTACGAAAGGCTAATAAACGACCGTGCGGTTAATTTTTTGGGCCGCAGTTTCAAAATCACCGAAAGCAAACCACCAGCACCCGTGCCTGCGCCGTGTGGCACATGCAACCCATTCAACCACAAAACTGAAGACTGCAAGCAATCACCAAAATGCAACAAGTGCCAGGGACCCCATCCAACTTCCAAATGCGAGTCACCACTCTCAACCAAATGCGCAGCATGCAACTCCGAAGACCACGCAGCATGGAGCATGAAGTGCCCAAAACGACCGACAGCCGCAATCGACGGAATACCAAACGTCAAGATAAAATGTCTAAACAAACGGACGATCGAGATTGCGGAGACGACGACAGTGGCAAGTAGAATACATACACACCCATTACACATGATCACATCATAAACAAATACAAACATCAACTTAACAAGACAAACAATACCAACAGAGACGAATTACTAAAAAAACTACGAAAACAATTTATAGAAGACTTCGACATTGACACCTCCGTTGTTTTCTTCGGAAACCATATTTACATCTTAATGTCTGACATGCTCCTGCCCGAGGGACGCTCTTCAACTGAATCCTACGAACAATTGAGACAGACAGTAACAAACATACAAGGTTCAATTTGAAAGTACTTTACGCGAACATTAACGGACTAAACCATAAAAAGCCACTAATTTACAATTACATTGAACAAAACGACATGGACTGCTGCATGTTCGTAGAGACTAAAACTAAAATAGGACAGACTTCAACATACAGGGCCTGGCAATGCATCTGTAGACATGGCAATCCCACCAACCACGGGGTGGAGCCTGAGTTCTTCTCAATCCTGTAACAAAACTATGCAAAGCAAACCCTCCCCACCTCAACAATCCTTTGAACGACTGTCTACATTTTACCATACCCTACTTAAACGACCTGATACACATATTTCTGACATACATACACCCACACTCCAACCTAGAACAAAATATATTGACCAAGGCAAGCAACTAGAAATGTGCAATAATTATAGGCGACTTTAATTTGAACAGAAACAAAACGAAACAGCTTAAATTTTTTTTACAAAATTTATTACAAAAACAACATAAACTTAACCAACGAACTTGGATCCGACCACCTGGCTATTACGTTTAACATAGACTTAAAACATACGCAACCTACCTCCACTACACCTCCTATAGAGAAAAAGTTAAACCTAACAAAGACTGACATAGACAAAGTGAAGCAACATATACATGACTACATTCACACAATAGAAACCATACAACAACAACTTTCACTAGCCATAGGAAAATTTAGCCCGGAAATAAAAAATGCTTTCTACCGACATACACCGCCCAAATTCATACTGAGACTTATAAAACATAAGCGAGAACTGTACAGACTATATACATACACTCAAAATAACGACCTAAAAAATACACTGAACCAACTTAACAGAAACATTGAAACTTTGATTGGACAATACCGACAAGACAAATGGCTAGAAACATGTAAAGAAATACAAAAAGACAAAGGCAAAACATACTGGCGAAAAATTATGAAACTAGCGCATTACAAAAAACTAGCACTACTGATACAATTGACGAAAACGGAATAGAACGTTACACAGACAAAGAAAGAAAGAAAAGAAACTTGATCAACGACTGGTACTTGAACTATTTTAACAGCTCACCAAACTATACCTACAAACTGATCACAGACACAGAGTACGATGAGGCCCTAGCGCATATCAAAAACACAGCACCGGGAAAATATAAAATAAAGGCAAAACTCTTGAGAAGCCTAACTCAAGAAACACACAAACTGATCCTAACTGAATTGAACAACTACATCACAAATAACAAAATCCCAAAAACATGGAAAAACGGCTTAATAATCCCTATACCCAAAAATGGACTGGACAATACACAACCGAGCAACTACAGACCAATTACACAACTTCCAGTACTAAGCAAAGTTTTTGAATAGATAATAAAGCAGCGGCTTGAAAAAGTGATTGGAAAATATATACCTACCAATTTGGTTTCAAACAACATCACTCGACTATTCATCCGCTCATTATTTTGGCCAACAATATACAAACGACTCACCTAACTGACAGAAAGTCGGCGTGTCTATTCATGGACATTAACAAGTCCTTAGACAGTGTCTGGCATATGGGCTTACTCTATAAACTTCACAAACTCCACACACCAACATATCTACTTCACATCATAAAAAACTTACTTGAAAACAGACTACTACAAGTACGAATTGACAACACATTTTTTTTTCTTTTTCGCCTGAACAAGGACTCCCGCTAGGATCCCCGCTCTCACCATTCCTATATAATTTATACTGCCATGATATCTATAATTACCACTTACCAGACAAAAACCAAATAGACAAATCAGCGTACATATTACTATACGCCGACGATACTGCACTAATAGTACACGACAAACCCACTGAAAAAGCGAAAAGACTCTAAACACTAACGAACAATACAATGTCATGGTTCTATAAATGGAGACTAACACCAAACGCGTCAAAAAATCAACTTCTACTCACAAACCACCGACTCAACGCTGACTCCCCTACAATAACTGCAGACGGCCAAACGACACAACCAAAAAACGACGTAAAATACCTTGGAATCACAATCGACCACAAACTTAAATTCACTAAACACATACGAAACATCAGGGCAGAAACAATAAAGAGAACAAAACACTTCCGATCATTAACCTACAAAGACAGAGGAATTAGCATAAACACCGCCACCAAAATATATAAAGCTATTTGTAGACCCTTGCTAGACTATGGACATATACTCATGACCAACGGAACAGAAAGAACAAAACGTTATATATAAACAACAGAACAAATTGCACTAAGACTAATAACACGAATAAGACACCCCCAAAACCCACTACACAACCCCTCCACCCAACTTCTATACGAACGCACAAACATGACAAAGATTTCGGAAAGACTCATACATCTGCAGACAAAATGGACAAACAACCCCTACAATTGGACCATACTGAATCCCCTTTGTCTTACAAGACCAACCAGACAATCCCGCTTCCGTTCCCCTACATTAACGCTACTCGAACACTTACAAACGCAACTGACTAGTGGACAATAAAATAATTTTTTCTTGTCATTCGAATTTTATTTAATAATATTGTTAACCTAGAATAAGAGAATTTTCATATTTGTTTTTTATTTAGATTAAGACTACATGTATTAAACAAGGGCAGAAAGACCGATAGGTCGATAGCCTTTTTTAGAAATAAAGATGTTTACTACTACTATTGTATAACTCGATAGTTTCATTTGTTTTCGTATTTTGGTTAGTATACTTTTCTTCAAACACGAAAAATGGTTCCAAATTTTATAATTTGTTTAAAGGGTAAGTGCGCAAGCATTTCTGATCTCGGTATTATAAAGCAACAGATCATGATTTCATATAGATTTCTTCTCCACCACCAAAAATTCAATTAATTCGGTTTTTTATTTACAAACTATGTTTCTGTAACTCACTTCTGGAAAATGGAGCTTTTTTAAGGTTGCTTGAGTTTGACTCTGAATATGTTCAGGATTATTAATTATTTTCATTGGTATCTATTTCATACGTAAGTCATTACGGTTTTATACGTCTTAATACGTTAATAAGTCTTTACTATGTGTTACTTTGTTGCGTTAATGTGGATTCAAGCAGTCAAGTTTCTAATAAACGCTTTAGAATAATTGCAAGTATTGTCTTAAATAATAATTAATATAAAAAATATAGATACTCTACATTTTGGTTAGTACGTTACAAAAAAACAGTAATGTACTATCAACTACGGAGAAAATACTCGACATTGCAATGTTTGGTTAAATAATAAACATGTTTCATCTTTTTGTTTGCTTGCTATTCGATTTCTACATATCTGTATATTTTGTCGATTGTATATGGTTTTGGATTGCCTTTTTTAATTTACAAGGCGTTTTTGATTGTAAGGTTTAGCGGCTATAAATTGATAATAAGCAGACATTTGCTCAACTTTTCCTTTTTTGTAAAAGCTGCTCTTGTGGCACTTTGCACATATGTCCGAAAGGAAAAAATGTCCAAGTTTGACTGAATGAATCCATAAATATTGAATTCCAATATTTAAATAGAAATTTGATCTGATTTACTTTCTCAATTTTCAGAAGTACTCCGAATTGAGAACTTGGATATACGTAAAATCGGTTAAAGAAATACAACGCTTTGAATGCATCGGGACCACAACAATCGCACGTTTATAAATCCATGCAAAAGCATGCCAATCCACGAGAAAACTTACGCAAAGTCTGCCCTTTGTTCACGTTCTTTCCCGAAGTATTTCTCTTAAATCTTGTCGCTGCGGAAATTGCTCTTGAGACTTGGCTTTTGCAAATAATTCAGGACAATATTCTAAGGGTCCAACGCCTTTTAGTTAAGGAACGACGCGCATTATAAATAAGAAGTTAAATTTTGCTGAAACTTATGTTGATAACACCAACCAGAAGATGTAATATAATTTCTCACGTTCTATCAACTTTTATTAGTCTCACGACGGTTGCGGCAAAGTGCCCATGAAAAGAGAAACTGGGAAATGATAAACAGAAAGTAGAAATGAGACATCACAATAAGTGCCTTGTTAAGAATTGGTCGAGATTTGTATCGTACTGATGATTTTGTTTCACAAAAGTTCAACAAAATAATTTAATGTTGATAAAATGGCCATATTTGAAACTCTTGTTTGACACATGTAGAAGAGATTTGGCTAAATATATGAAACCCTGTTAAAAGTTGGTAGTTTGTGGTTTCTTGCCCTGAAATTTCAGGCAGGCATCTGATTAGTCAAAGCCCTAATAACCACTTAAAAATGTACTTCAGGACTTGTATAAAACAGTTGGACTTACTGTTAAGCCTGTACGTCAAGAATATACAGTGTGTCTATTATGTTATGTACTATGTACTATTTAAGTTCGCAATTTTTTATCATTAATTTTACGAAAAAAGGTTTTTCTTCATGAAAACTTCGGCTTGAATTTCAATTTAGCTCAAATCATATAGAGGGATATTCTAAAGTCAGTCCATTGTAGTAACCTTTATTTACAAATAAAATTGATATACAACTATTAAAAAATATACATTTTGAATAGTTATATTCATAGTTTCCTCGTAATCCTTCATACAAATTATATTTTTTTATTTTCATTTGGCAAAACAGTCTTACGTTTAAATTATTTTATACGTTGAGGATTTCTTTTTATTGTGCATCGAATCTTGTTTGGTAGTTTTGTATTCAGTTGCAATAAAAAAAAATTAATTCTTAAATTCAAACTGTTTTTTCTGGAAGATCTTCTGATGATAGTCTATTGAGAATAACGATATTTTCAATCAGCCAAATAGCTTAGGATAAGCCAAAAACTATGCTAACTAAAGTATTTTGTTAATATCGCAAGCAAATGTCTACAAATTTCGCAGCTTTGCTTGGAAAACAAGATAGTAACAACAATAAAACCGTGAAACCGACTGATCATATTTCCTCCCTTGTATTTCAAGAACGGTAGGCTTCTCAAAATAAATTAATAAAACATTCTCCAGAAGGCAGAATTAAATTCTTTCGGGTTCAGATTTTATCATCAATTGCTGTAAAAAAGACTCTTCTACAGGAGCAAGGGCAATCTTTACAATGAACTTTTTGTGGGCCCACAAGACGCTTATTATCGCGTTAGATTCTATTTGGTAAATTTTTGTCAATTTGTTGGTAACTTTTCGAAGTCACTATTTGCAGTAACTTTAGAGTGTAGCGTTTATGTCCAAATGCTGAAACCTTAGCATGAAAATAGAAAAGCATTCTCTAATGTAAATATTAATGAAAAGGGCAGAAAGACCGATAGGTCGATAGCCTTTTATTAGTAATAAAGATGTTTACTACTACTACTATTAATGGAAAATTGTAAGAAAGTAGTAAAAAAATATAGCAACGAAGCGTGCATCCATAAAATGTCGAGTTTTTTCGAATATTTGAACATGAAAGTGCAGTAAGATTTATCTTATGAACCGTATGAAGACCAAAAGAGGCAAATCGAAGCGACTCGCTGTCGCATCAGGTTATTGCAAGAATATATTTTACAATGCTACTAAAGGAGCTGCGCTTAGTTGAGAACATTTTGCTGTACTTCTTCGTTTCATTTCGATCTAGATTGACTTGAGTTTTGGTGCATTTCGGTCACATATCACTTCCAAACTGTTTAAGTTACTTGCCAACTGTCGAGAAAAATTGACATAGATGAGAAATATGAATTACAACTACAATTAATCTATAAAGATTCTGAGTCGAGCCACCGTAGCGAGCGGTTGGGTGTTTACGAGCGCGCCAATCCATGGTGTAAGAGTGCGAAAGTGCCAAAAGTGGGACCAGCAAAGCGAAGTAAACCGCCCGGTTTAGCTACCTGAAAAGGCATCAGGCCCGTTTAAACTTTGGACTGTGCAACGTTGCCACTGTGAACTTTTCACAGTATATATATATATATATATATATATATATATATATATATATATATATATATATATATATATACATATATATATATATATATATATATATATATATATATATATATATATATATATATATACATATATATACATACGAGTGGAATTCAAACGAAAGGATGGACCCTGGGAGTTCGCAAGAATCCGAATCGGATTATGCCTCCCAGGATGGTGGGTTCAAAAAGCCACGAACGAAAAAACGGGGCAGAAAACCGAAGACGACCCAGCCAACCCAGCCAACCCAGCCAAAAACGACAACACCTGAGGCCAAACGAATAGCTTTGGACTATCAGTCTACAAACAACAAAAACCAAACAACAAAGAGCAAGACAACATCAACAAGATTTCCCACGTATTCGCACACATTCACAGCGAACGCATTGTCGACCATCACCAGAGTCCAATTTGCAATCAGGTGGGAGGAACTCAACCCCAACAACAAGGATGTGATTATCAGGCAAGATAATTACTTCCTAATCAAAACCAACCAGGAGGACAAAACATCAACAATTTTACAACAGCTAAAACAAGAAAACACTGTAACAAGTTATAAATTACAAAAAAACGATAACCTCCCACTAATCCGACAACAAAAGTCAGGTCACCACCATATTACACCATCATATTCTGTCGTCGCCACTGGGGTCGACCTGGACATTGAAGACAGCATGTTTCTGGAACGCCTGGAGCAGCAGGGCTTCAGAATAAGGTTCTGCAGGAGAATTATCTCGCGAGAGCGCAACGCACCCACACTCATGATGAGGTTAATAACCGGCGACATATCCACATACGAAAGGTTGATGAGCGACCGTGCGGTTCATTTTTTGGGCCGCATTTTCAAAATCACCGAAAGTAAACCACCAGCACCCGTGCCTGCGCCGTGTGGCAAATGCAACCTGTTCAGCCACAAAACTGAAGACTGCAAACAAGCACCAAGATGCAACAAGTGCCAGGGACCCCATCCAACATCCAAATGCGAGTCACCACTGCCAACCAAGTGCGCAGCATGCAAATCAGAGGACCACGCAGCATGGAGCATGAAATGCCCCAAACGACCGACAGGCCCAATCGTCGGCATCCCAAACGTAAAAATAAAATGTGTAAACAAACGTACGTCCGGGATTGCGGAGACAACGACAGTGTCAAGTAGAATACACACACCCATTACAACACATGACCACATCATAAACAAATACAAACATCAACTTAACAAGACAAACAATACCAACAGAGACGAACTACTAAAAAAACTACGAAAACAATTTATAGAAGACTTCGAGATTGACACCTCCGTTTTTTTCTTCGGGAACCATGTCTACATCCTAATGTTTGACATGCTCCTGCCCGAGGGGCGCTCTCCAACTGAACCCTGCGAACAAATGAGACAGACGGTGACGAGCATACAAGATTCAATATGAAAGTACTTTACGCGAACATCAACGGACTTAACAGCAAAAAAACACTTATTTACAATTACATAGAAAAAAACGACACAGATTGCTGCATATTTGTAGAGACTAAAACCAAACTAGGACAAACACCAACGTACAGAAATTGGCAGTATATCTATAGGCATGGAAATACCATCAATCATGCCAGGGGCGGGGTCGCAGCTCTCCTAAAACCAACATATAAACTTGGAAGAGCAAATCCTCCCTTCCTCAACAACCCTTTGAACGACTGTCTACACTTTACGCTACCCTACTTAAACGACCTGATACACATATTTCTGACATACATACACCCACACTCCAACCTAGAACAAAACATACTGACTAAAGCGAGCATCTATAAATATGCAATAATTGTAGGCGACTTTAATATGAACAAAAGCAAAACGAAACAGCTTAAAAGATTTCTACAAAATTCCGACTTTATAAAACAGCACACCCCACCAACTTTTCTGATGCCCGCAAACCCAGACTCAACACCAGACGTTCTACTGCACACAAGAAACCTGACAAACACCATCAACAACATAAACTTAACCAACGAGCTTGGATCCGACCACCTGGCTATTACGTTTAACATAGACTTACAACATACGCAACCTACCTCCAATACACCTATAGAGAAAAACTTAAACCTAACAAAGACTGACATAGACAAAGTGAAACAACATATACATGACTACATTCAATCACAAGCACACCCCATTTCAATAGAAACCATACAACAACAACTTTCACTAGCCATAGGAAAATTTAGCCCGGAAATAAAAAATGCTTTCTACCGACATACACTACCCAAATACATACTGAGACTAATAAAACATAAGAGAGAACTGTACAGACTATATACAAACACTCAAAATAACGACCTAAAAAAGACAATGAACCAACTTAACAGAAACATTAAAACTCTGATTGGACAATACCGACAAGACAAATGGCTAGAAACATGTAAAGAAATACAGAAGGACAAAGGCAAAACATACTGGCGAAAAATTAAGAAACTGGCGCAATACAGGAAGACTGGCACTACTGACACAATTGACGAAAACGGAATAGAACGCTACACAGACAAAGAGAAAGCGGACGCATTCGCCAGACACTATCAAAGGACCTTCAGCATATCGACAAACCCTAACTTCGACAATGACAACTGGAACTTGATCAACGACTGGTACTTGAACTATTTTAACAACTCACCAAACTATGCCTGCACACTGATCACAGACATAGAGTACGATGAAGCCCTGGCGCACATCAAGAACACTGTACCGGGGAAGGATAAAATTAAGGCAAAAGTCCTGAAAAGCCTAACTCAAGAAACACACAAACTGATCCTAACTGAATTGAACAACTGCATCACAAATGGCAGAATCCCAGAAACATGGAAAAACGGCTTAATAATCCCTATACCCAAAAATGGACTGGACAATACACAACCGAGCAACTACAGACCAATTACATTACTTCCAGTACTAGGCAAGATTTTTGAATGCATAATGAAGCAGCGGCTTGACAAAGTGATTGGAAAGTATATACCTACCTACCAATTTGGTTTCAAACAGCATCACTCGACCGTTCATCCGCTCTTTATTTTGGCCAACAATATACAAACTACCCACCTAACTGACAGAAAGACATCTTGCCTGTTTATGGACATTAACAAGGCTTTTGACAGTGTCTGGCATAGAGGCTTACTATACAAACTATACAAACTACACACACCAACATATCTACTACACACCATAAAGAACTTACTAGAAAACAGACAACTAAAAGTACGAATTGACAAAACACTGTCATTTTCTTTTTCCCCTGAACAAGGGCTCCCTCAAGGATCCCCGCTCTCACCGTTTCTCTACAATATATACTGCCATGACATATACAATTACAACTTACCAGACAAAAATCAAATCGACAGATCGGCATACATATTACAATACACATACGACACGGCACTTATTGTACATGACAAAACTACTGAGAGAGCAGCTCAAAGACTCCAAACACTAACAAACAACACAATGACATGGTTTTATAAATGGAGACTAACACCAAACGCGTCAAAAAACCAACTTCTGCTCACAAACCACAGACTCAACGCTGACTCCCCTACAATAACTGCAGACGGCCAAACGACACAACCAAAAAACGACGTAAAATACCTTGGAATTACAATTGACCACAAACTTAAATTCACTAAACACATACGAAACATCAGGGCAGAAACAATAAAGAGAGCAAAACACTTCCGATCACTAACCTACAAAGACAGAGGAATTAGCACAAACACCGCCACCAAAATATATAAAGCTATTTGTAGACCCTTGCTAGACTATGGACATATACTCATGACCAACGGAACAGAAAGGACAAAACGTTATATACAAACAACAGAACAAATTGCACTAAGACTAATAACACGAATAAGACACCCCCAAAACCCACTACACAACCCCCCCACCCAACTACTATACGAACGCACAAACATGACAAAGATCTCGGAAAGACTCATACAGCTACAGACAAAATGGACAAACAACCCCTACAACTGGACCATACTGAATCCCCTTTGTCTCACAAGACCAACCAGACAATCCCGCTTTCGTTTCCCTACATTAACGCTACTCGAACACTTACAAACGCTACGGACTAGTGGACAATAAAATAATTCCTTCTTGCCACTGAAATCTTATTTATTTAATAGTATTGTTAACCTAGAATAAGAGAATTTTCATATTTGCTTTCATCTAGATCAAGACTGTATGTATTAAACAAGGGCAGAAAGACCGATAGGTCGATAGCCTTTTTTAGAAATAAAGATATTTACTACTACTTAATCTATAAAATAAAGCTGAAGAAAACTTAAAAAAATAATTATATCGTCTATTTACTAAGTTATTTCGAAAAGGGAACCGCTCGGGGAATTTATGCTTTACAGTTTAACTGAGTGTCAGTTTTGTCATGACTTACTAATAAAGTATATCAGATTCTTCTGGAACTTTTAGAAATACTGAGGGCGTAAACAGGTAACCACATACAACAACGTTCGTCAAGTTTTAGTAGTGTGCATTGTTTTTCTCTACTTTCTCAAAAGCAGTTGCAAGTTACGCTGCACTAGGCAAGATCGTGACGCAACATAAAATATTCTTGGCGATAAAATTCAAGCTGGGTGCTTCGTTTTAGCTTCCCCAAGTCGCTTAGAATTAATGCAAGAGACGGATCTACTAGTGGCATCATTCCCCAACTACGTTGGGCTTCAGTTCGGTCTGGTCCGCCTTATATTTTATAGGTTTCAATAAAATATTTTTCAATGAGAGCCAGCTTCAGAGTGGTGTGACATTTTGATGTGAGGGTATCTTGATTAAATGTTAACTCTATTAAGACTAAAATTAAAATTATCTAAAAAAGGTGGCAGAGTAATGAAAAATTTCCATCACCGAAATTGTCAACCAGTCTGCGAGCGTTAAGAGGTATCATAATCATAATAATAACTACAGGACTATATTCCACTTCAAACTGAATTTAATTCAACTTATATGCACGAAAGCCTCACATGTTTCGTACGTCGATACTAGCTATAATCTTACCAATTAGGGAACAATTTCAAATGCATTATTGTTGCAGTGATCGTTTGAATATGGTGGACGAACCGTATGAATATGCACGGTCTCCACTGAAGCAACTTACAGGCTTCAATTCGAATGGTTACGAGGCTTTGTACTAATTGAATTAATATTGAGCATAATACATTTTCAATCAATTTGAGACCTTCACTATTTGCATAACTCATCAGGTAGTCTCAGCTATATTAATAGTACTTCCTAATAACCAAAGTCAAGACTTTTAGGAAAATATGGCTACTGAAACTGTACGGACAATATCTTTTAGTGACGCCCAAACTAACGTACATTCTTTGGTCATTTATCATAATGATAATACATTTGATCATATAGGAGATATTAAACAGCGATTGGACGATCAAATGTTACAGCGTACGGCTCCTAGCGAGCCGTCGGTTGCTGCTTAAGTTTAAAAGTAGGGTAGTATCAAATGGCACGCTTGAATGTTGCACCAGTGTGGTTTGTAGCGAAAATCGGTCACATGTGTGAATGCGGCTTCAGTTGTGGCACTTGACGTACAAACAACAATTTTAAAAGTTGTATTCATATCTTACCTTTATTAAAAATTATTTTACTTAAAGCTTAAAGCTTAAAGCTAAATTGGAAAGATATATTTCTCCACAAATGCTTTTTCGCCACTTTTAAGTGATTATTTTAACGATTACTAAAATATAGACGCAATTGTGGTTAACATTGGGTTTCAAATTTCATTGAAAAATCAGGGTTGACTTCAGGGTATTCGTACCATCAGAGGAATTTCTTCCCATTAAGATTGTATTTAACACGCAGACATTATAAGATACTACTTTACGTATGCAATGTTGAATGTGGAAATATTTTTTAATCAACATCAGTTATTATTTTCCATTAAGAAACTTATATTTATTTAACTTTAAATACCATTTCTAACGTGTATTCAAATAATTATGATATGCTATAGTCAAACAATAAGCGTATTAAGTAAATAACAATATTACTTACCAATTGTTGTTATCAATGTGAGCGAATATAAAAAACTGGAGCTGAAGCTCCACTTGTGTACGTTCTGTTGATAGTACGACATAGTTCCCACTTGTGCATTATAGCTGCTGTCACTAGTGCGCAGTGCTTTAACTAGGGCATCCTGAAAAAGCATCACTTCTTCAGCGGCAAGTTTCGTCCAGTTTTCCTTATACAAAATATTCAAGTCTTCTGTTATGCTCCATAGTCTGTTAACAGTATCTGCACGAAGAATATCTATTTCGCTATTGTCAGTCTGAGGATTAGTTTTTGAGGCAGCTACTGCCGTGTCCTGGTACAAATCGCCTGTAAAATGAGAACTTTAATCAGTTTTCTTACTTAATGTTTATATCGTAATTAAAGCAATTAGTTTTACGGCAAAAAATTGTTCATTTGTAGAAATAAATTTACATATTTTCTTATAGCAATACTGCAAATAACTCAGAATTGTAAGAAGCAAACAACTGCAACCAAATTTCCAAGTGCCGAGTTCTTTCTGCTGGTATAGACTACCATCTTACAAATACTGATTGCCCATGTGGAAATAGACAAATAGTCAATTGAATTCCACATTTCGTAGCGTCCTGCATTTTTCCTATGAATTTATTCTGTTTTGTATTCTGACTATTCAAAGGGGTTTTATGTTGAATTATTAGTATAATTTATATAATCTATATCTATTTGAATTTATTAACTATTAATTGGAGCGAAGTTGATATTTAGAATATATAGAAATAATATGATATATTTCATTGTAAAGTGGCCTTTGTCTATATCTAATACGTAGTTAATCTGCCTAGTACATTGTGATGTGTTGCCATTATACTAAACCGCTAAAATATTATTAATGAGCTAAATCCTTGAAACAGTTGATGGGGAAAACCCAATATTAATCGAAGCCATCGAGAGAAAATAAGTTAAGCAAGCACATGAATACATTATAACGAAACCACTTTGCCATTGGCTTCAAATTTCACCCTCGTATGAATAAAATAAAGAATAACGCCATTTTTCTGTAAAGTGCACATGAACAGTTTGACTGTTGAAGCATATTATGCGCTGTTAAAATAATTACATATTTTTTTAATAAATAAGAAACCTTGAAAAACGTTCAAGTAAAACATACAAGAAGCGGAACATGTATATTAACACGAAACTGGACCAGCCGTCATTAACCCTTATAAGATTTATTACAATCAGATTTTAGTAATTGCATCCATGAAAATTCAAGAAAACCACTCAGTGTTGAGTGTTAAACTTGTTCAAGAGCGTACATCCAACAAAATATTGAAAAGGCAATTTATGTATCAATTATTTTAAATCCCTTACATGCGTAAGGTTTTTGGTAAAAATGAATTGTTGTTATGTGACTTTATAACCGATCGACCGCCAAGTAACATTGAAACCAAAGATCAAAATTCGATTTAAACTTTTGACCAACTAATAAGGAATAAACGCGTGCGTACTTTATATGGTAAAAATCAAGAGGATATTAAATACTAGATGCTTTGAGGAAATTTGTCTTAAAATAATACAATAAGTAACAAGATTCTAAAAAGTGGTAACTTACACTTTTAAAAATATTGAAATAAAACATTTATTTTCACAGAATGTGTGATAATGTTTAAAATGGAGAAAACAATACAAAGAATTGGTTAAAATATTGAAAATTCTAAACGAGTTTAAAATAAAATTCCCAATCAGTAGTAAAATTTAAAAAGATACACATAGATTCCAATATTAAACATCAAAACGTTCGTACTGAGTGTGGCGTTGCCAGTAATTTATTTTAGTTTAATACCAACATGGTAGGATTTTATAAAGCGTTCATAAATTATGCCGAATTGCTTTTGCCATGTAACATGGTGTACTGGAGAATGAATGTTACTGTTTCGATGCCCAATAGCAATAAACTAAATGTTATCGGACAGTACTTTTAATTTAAATTTTATCCACGGGCTGACTAAAGTGAATTTAGTCCGAATGGTGCCGTCATTCATCTAACTAATAGTTTTTGATGGCAAATCTATCAGATTTTTCAAATAAGAATTGAACATTTTTATTGCTCACCTTCTAAAGCCATAAATATGAAAGCTCCAATTATGGTGTATCCCAAGACGAGGAAACATACACCAAGTGTTGCTAGAATTGACGTCGATCTTGGACCTGGACATGAGTAGCAACAGCAGAATAATGATGGCTCTTCAGAATGGAAATCCTTGTGATCATAGCAACACTTTTTTGATAAAGGACTACCTGAAAATAATAATTTTGTCCAGGTTTAGCTAAAAAACTACTAGTATACAAACAAACCGAAATATTATTACATAAGTACAAGAGCCGTTACCTGGAGGAGATAGTCTTCTCAGATATGTACTTTGATAATCTGAAAATGACGAAGACGGGTCCTGATCCCTTATCATCTTGAGCAAATGTTGTACGCTTTCGGGCTTCTTGGTCGGGACATTTAGATAATATAGCTCTCAGGCTCTCATTGAAGTAATTCCTGTCGGTTACCTGCAACAAGCAAATTATTTCTTTAAAACTGACTATAAAACACCGGGAATTATAAAAGCAATCACAGTACATCAAATACTATAAATCTTAAAGTTTACTTGCATAATTTATTTAAAGTATCTGAAAAGACCTTAGCAAATACAATAGATAATTTAATTCGATAGCAATTCCATTCGAAGGTCCTTCTTATGATCAATAACATAAATAGAGACACAATCAACAGCCAGTAAACATTTAGAATATACATGAGACAGAAAATATTTGAGTTACCCTAATAATGGAAATGAAGTTGAAACCACACAAAAAGAATAACAAAGCATAGCTCATTATATGAAATGAAGAAAATATGTCGCAATAATTTCGTTGCTAGAAAGTTTAGAAAAGACCACAAACTTAAATTCACTAAACACATACGAAAGATCAGGACAGAAACAATAAAGAGAACAAAACACTTCCGATCACTAACCTACAAAGACAGAGGAATCAGCACAAATACCGCCACCAAAATATATAAACCTATTTGTAGACCCTTGATAGACTATGGACATATACTCATGACCAACGGAACAGAAAGAACAAAACGTTATATACAAACAACAGAACAAATTGCACTAAGACTAATAAAACGAATAAGACACCCCCAAAACCCACTACACAACTCTTCCACCCAACTACTATACGAACGCACAAACATGACAAAGATTTCGGAAAGACTCATACATCTACAGACAAAATGAACAAACAACCCCTACAACTGGACCATACTGAATCCCCTTTGTCTTACAAGACCAACCAGACAATCCCGCTTCCGTTCCCCTACATCAACGCTACTCGAATACTTACAAACGCAACTGACTACTGGACAATAAAATATTTTTTTCTTGTCATTAGAGTTGGAAAGTTTATTTAATAAGATTATTAACCTAGAATAAGATAATTTTCATCTTTGTTTTTTAGATTAAGCCTACATGTATTATACAAGGGCAGAAAGACCGATAGGTCGTTAGCCTTTCTTAGAAATAAAAATGTTTACTACTATTACTGTCGCAATAATTTACTTTTTTTAAATCTGGCAATTCTGACGCAGTAGTGTAGGAATAACAAGTAAGAATGGCTTAATACAGCAAATTATAGAGCAATAATTCTGGATCTTAGCAGAATAGAAGACTCAAATTGTAATTTTTACCTTCTCCTGAAATGTGTAAAATTTACGGTAAAGCAACTATTTCAGATATTATTATATATTACTAAGAGTTGAGATTATGTGAAGGAGAGTGTCTTATTTCATGCCTGTAACTCAGAACGGGGCCCCCGCGAGATTGTCGCATCAAGTTAGACTGATGTAAATTTTCTTTTCTGTGGATTGGTGAAGTTTTATAAAAGAAAACATTTTCCAAGTGAACCGTCCGGATTGCCATACATTTTAGACGGCAGATGTTAGAAGGAAGGAAAACATGTATAAAAATAATAACGAGCAAACCTAAGGAGTTGAATAATAATAGAGAACGGAAAATCGAAGGGCTACTGAAAAAAAACTAATGATTTGTTTCTTAGTCAAGGTGATTAAGAATATGTGAGTAAACGTTTTGAAAATGAACCATAAACGAGACTTTGCCATCGGTACTATACTCTTAGTAACGTATGTGCTTCTGTAACAGCAATTGGAAAAAAATTATGAAAAATAATTACATTTGGCATCCTGTTTTTGTTCTTGGGATGTTAATGGAGTAAATATTAATTTTGGGTAATTTCAGTCAATCATTCGTACTGCACTAAATGTCCGCAAAACACATACCAGCTGGTTTGTTATGTTCGAAGTTCCTTATTTGTCTCAGCATGCGAAGTTAGTTATACTGTATTAAGTTGCTAAACCTGTTGATCTGTTATGCTTACCAATACCAACCTTCTGCAACCTACCATGGAGTCAAAAATTTTTGCTGTCTTAGAAACTTTGCCTATCAAAGATTTTATATTAAATTGGAGAATAGCTCTAGTAGCGTGATACTACGGTAGAATATCGGACTTGTGCTGCCTTGTACAGGTAGCTGGTATTTTCCCCGGTTAGCAATTTTCTTGAAAATTTTAGCTTTTTTTTTTGTTCAAATATCGATGGTAAAGTAGTCACCAAATGAGCCACCCCCGATCGTTAATCAATTCTGGATACGATCTGATAAATGACCTTTTGTCAAAAAGTTTTCCTGCTTCTGAAGACTCTCCATAATTCCTTTTGGCCACCGTGTAGGTTTTGTCCTATATCTGAGAATAGTAGTAGTAGTAAACATCTTTATTTCTAAAAAAGGCTATCGACCTATCGGTCTTTCTGCCCTTGTTTAATACATGCAGTCTTAATCTAGATAAAAAACCAATATGAAAATTCTCCTATTCTAGGTTAACAATAGTAGTAGTAAACATCTTTATTTCTAAAAAAGGCCATCGACCCATCGGTATTTCTGCTCTTGTTTAATACATGCAGTCCCAATCCAGATAAAAAACAAATATGAAAATTCTCCCATTCTAGGTTAACAATGTTATTAAATAAATAAGATTTCAGTGGCAAGAAGAAATTATTTCATTGTCCACTAGTCCGTTGCGTTTGTAAGTGTTCGAGTAGCGTTAATGTAGGGAAACGGAAGCGGGATTGTCTGGTTGGTCTTGTAAGACAAAGGGGATTCAGTATGGTCCAGTTGTAGGGGTTGTTTGTCCATTTTGTCTGTAGCTGTATGAGTCTTTCCGAGATCTTTGTCATGTTTGTGCGTTCGTATAGTAGTTGGGTGGGGGGGTTGTGTAGTGGGTTTTGGGGGTGTCTTATTCGTGTTATTAGTCTTAGTGCAATTTGCTCTGTTGTTTGTGTATAACGTTTTGTCCTTTCTGTTCCGTTGGTCATGAGTACATGTCCAAAGTCTAGCAAGGGTCTACAAATAGCTTTATATATTTTGGTGGCGGTGTTTGTGCTAATTCCTCTGTCTTTGTAGGTTAGTGATCGGAAGTGTTTCGCTCTCTTCATTGTTTCTGCCCTGATGTTTCGCATGTGTTAAGTGAATCTAAGTTTGTGGTCGATTGTGATTCCAAGGTATTTTACGTCGTTTTTTGGTTGTGTCGTTTGGCCGTCTGCTGTTATTGTAGGGGAATCAGCGTTGAGTCTGTGGTTTGTGAGCAGAAGTTGGTTTTTTGACGCGTTTGGTGTTAGTCTCCATTTATAAAACCATGTCATTGTGTTGTTTGTTAGTGTTTGGAGTCTTTGCGTTGCTCTCTCAGTAGTTTTGTCATGTACAATAAGTGCCGTGTCGTCTGCGTATTGTAATATGTATGCCGATCTGTCGATTTGATTTTTGTCTGGTAAGTTGTAATTGTATATGTCATGGCAGTATATATTGTAGAGAAACGGTGAGAGCGGGGATCCTTGAGGGAGCCCTTGTTCAGGGGAAAAAGAAAATGACAGTGTTTTGTCAATTCGTACCTGTAGGTGTCTGTTCTCTAGTAAGTTCTTTATGGTGTGTAGTAGATATGTTGGTGTGTGTAGTTTGTATAGTTTGTATAGTAAGCCTCTATGCCAGACACTGTCAAAAGCCTTGTTAATGTCCATAAACAGGCAAGCTGTCTTTCTGTCAGTTAGGTGGGTAGTTTGTATATTGTTGGCCAAAATAAAGAGCGGATGAACAGTCGAGTGATGCTGTTTGAAACCAAATTGGTAGGTAGGTATATATTTTCCAATCACTTTTTCAAGCCACTGCTTTATTATGTATTCAAAAATTTTGCTTAGTACTGGAAGTAGTGTAATTGGTCTGTAGTTGCTCGGTTGTGTATTGTCCAGTCCATTTTTGGGTATAGGGATTATTAAGCCGTTTTTCCATGTTTCTGGGATTCTGCCATTTGTGATGCAGTTGTTCAATTCAGTTAGGATCAGTTTGTGTGTTTCTTGAGTTAGGCTTTTCAAGACTTTTGCCTTAATTTTATCTTTCCCCGGTGCAGTGTTCTTGATGTGCGCTAGGGCTTCATCGTACTCTGTGTCTGTGATCAGTGTGCATGCATAGTTTTGTGAGTTGTTAAAATAGTTCAAGTACCAGTCGTTGATCAAGTTCCAGTTGTCATTGTCGAAGTTAGGGTTTGTCGATGTGCTGAAGGCCCTTTGATAGTGTCTGGCGAATGCGTCCGCTTTCTCTTTGTCTGTGTAGCGTTCTATTCCGTTTTCGTCAATTGTGTCAGTAGTGCCAGTCTTCCTGTATTGCGCCAGTTTCTTAATTTTTCGCCAGTATGTTTTGCCTTTGTCCTTCTGTATTTCTTTACATGTTTCTAGCCATTTGTCTTGTCGGTATTGTCCAATCATAGTTTTAATGTTTCTGTTAAGTTGGTTCATTGTCTTTTTTAGGTCGTTATTTTGAGTGTTTGTATATAGTCTATACAGTTCTCTCTTATGTTTTATTAGTCTCAGTATGTATTTGAGTAGTGTATGTCGGTAGAAAGCATTTTTTATTTCCGGGCTAAATTTTCCTATGGCTAGTGAAAGTTGTTGTTGTATGGTTTCTATTGAAATGTGCTGTGCTTGTGATTGAATGTAGTCATGTATATGTTGTTTCACTTTGTCTATGTCAGTCTTTGTTAGGTTTAAGTTTTTCTCTATAGGAGGTGTATTGTAGGTTGCGTATGTTGTTAGTCTATGTTAAACGTAATAGCCAGGTGGTCGGTTCCCAGCTCGTTGGTTAAGTTTATGTTGTTGATGGTGTTTGTCAAGTTTTTTGTGTGCAGTAGAACGTCTGGTGTTGAGTCTGGGTTTGCGGGCATCAGAAAAGTTGGTGGGGTGTGCTGTTTTATAAAGTCGGAGTTTTGCAAAAATCTTTTAAGTTGTTTCGTTTTGTTCGTGTTCAAGTTAAAGTCGCCTATAATTATTGCATATTTGTAGATGTTCGCCTTAGTCAGTATGTTTTGTTCTAGGTTGGAGTGTGGGTGTATGTATGTCAGAAATATATGTATCAGGTCGTTTAAGTATGGTATGGTAAAATGTAGACAGTCGTTCAAAGGGTTGTTGAGGAAAGGAGGATTTGCTCTTCCAAGTTTAGCTGTTGGTTTTAGGAGAACTGCGACCCCGCCCCTGGCATGATTGATGGTATTTCCATGCCTATAGATATACTGCCAATTTCTGTACGTTGGTGTTTGTCCTAGTTTGGTTTTAGTCTCTACAAATATGCAGCAGTCTGTGTCGTTTTGTTCTATGAAGTTGTAAATAAGTGGTTTTTTACTGTTAAGTCCGTTGATGTTCGCGTAAAGTACTTTCATATTGAATCTTGTATTTTTGTTACTGTCTGTCTCACTTGTTCGCAGGGTTCCGTTGGAGAGCGTCCCTCGGGCAGGAGCATGTCAAACATTAATATGTAGACATGGTTCCCGAAGAAAACCACTGAGGTGTCGATGTCGAAGTCTTCTATAAATTGTTTTCGTAGTTTTTTTAGTAGTTCGTCTCTGTTGGTATTGTTTGTCTTGTTAAGTTGATGTTTGTATTTGTTTATGATGTGGTCATGTGTTGTAATGGGTGTGTGTATTCTACTTGCCACTGTCGTTGTCTCCGCAATCTCGGACGTACGTTTGTTAACACATTTTATTTTAACGTTTGGGATTCCGACGATTGGGGCTGTCGGTCGTTTTGGGCACTTCATGCTCCATGCTGCGTGGTCCTCTGAGTTGCATGCTGCGCCCTTGGTTGGCAGTGGCGACTCGCACCTGGAAGTTGGATGGGGTCCCTGGCACTTGTTGCATCTTGGCGATTGTTTGCAATCTTCAGTTTTGTGGCTGAATAGGTTGCATTTGCCACACGGCGCAGGCACGGGTGCTGGTGGTTTACTTTCGGTGATTTTGAAAATGCGGCCCAAAAAATGAACCGCACGGTCGCTCATCAACCTTTCGTAGGTGGATATGTCGCCGGTTATTAACCTCATCATGAGTGTTGGTGCGTTGCGCTCTCGCGAGATAATTCTCCTGCAGAACCTTATTTTGAAGCCCTGCTGCTCCAGGCGTTCCAGAAACATGCTGTCTTCAATGTCCAGGTCGACCCCAGTGGCGACGACTGAATATGATGGTGTAATATGGTGGTGACCTGACTTTTGTTGTCGGATTAGTGGGAGGTTATCGTTTTTTTGTAATTTGTAACTTGTTACAGTGTTTTCTTGTTTTAGTTGTTGTAAAATTTTTGATGTTTTGTCATCCTGGTTGGTTTTAATTAGGAAGTAATTATCTTGTCTGATAATCACATCCTTGTTGTTGGGGTTGAGTTCCTCCCACCTGATTGCAAGTTGGACTCTGGTGATGGTCGATAATGCGTTCGCTGTGAATGTGTGCGAATACGTGGGAAATCTTGTTGATGTTGTCTTGCTGTTTGTTGTTTGGTTTTTATTGGTTGTAGACTGATAGTCCAAAGCTATTCGTTTGGCCTCAGGTGTTGGCGTTGTGGGGGTTGTGGGGGTTGGCTGGGTTGGCTGGGTTGGCTGGGTTGGCTGGGTCGTCTTCGGTTTTCTGCCCCGTTTTTTCGATTGTGGCTTTTTGAACCCACCATCCTGGGAGGCATAATCCGATTCGGATTCTTGCGAACTCCCAGGTTTCATCCTTTCGTTTGAATTCCACTCGTATATTCTCGTTGAACGATAAATGCGGTTGTTTATAATTGAAGAATTATTCAAATTCTTTGCGCGTAAACAACTTTGCTTTAAATATGCACACACGTCCTATCACCACGAAGCTCGGTTTAAGACTCACTATCTGAGAATAATTTCAGCAAATATTTATGATTTGCTCTCTTATCTGATCTTTTGTTTCTGACACTATTTAATAATATCAAAAATTCCTGGGTTTCAGTCAATTTTATTGTTTACTATTTAAAATGTTACAAATACGTTTCGGTATCTTTCTCCACCATCATCAGTTTGTATGTCTAGATGTTTCTGCCTTCACATTTGACTGAACATTCTAATTGACTAGACTATTTAATAATATACGTATCAGATGCCTTTTTTTGATATTGAATGGATGGATTTTTTCTTTCCTTCTGTCAGCTATTTTACTGTTCTGCAAAATTTCTGTTAGAGCTTTTACCTAAAGCTCCTTCGGCAGTCGTTCCAATATTTATTACGACCCTCTTCTAGGCTAACCCAACATCAACATTTACGCTAGCTTAGTTAACAAATTATTCCTTGCTGAGATTCAAGGTTTTTTTTGCATTCATTTTTTGTTAATTATTAATATGGTTATTGTGGTTATTGTCCAATTTTTACTTCATTTTTGTTATCAGGGTTTTTAATGTATGACTATCATTGTTTGTTTAAGGGGTATATGTGATTCTCAAAGGCAGGAATTGGAGCTTAATTTATATTGACATAAATTTTACAAAAAATGAAAACAAAATCAAATTCACAGTTGGCATCTAATTAAATATTATATCGATCTACTTTTTAATGATACTTGTACCTTAAAAACTAACCAGTTAAGTCCATTTTCTGAAAAATGTTGAGTGAAGAAAAAATGGATTCGAGTGGAAATTGCATTTTTCAATTTTCAGATTAGCTACGAATATTTGATAGCGACATCATTTAGAAATGTAAAAAAATTCAAAATCTGAAAAGTAACCAAATGCGATGTTGTCATTTTAACAATTTTTAAAAGAATATTCGCTGTTAAAATTGCTGAAAAGGCCAGTTACAGAAGGAAAGGTTGATTTTCAGAAATTTATAATGTTACCTTATATTCTGGATTATCAAAAAAATCTGTGAGCAGGTCTGTCTTCTTGGTTTAAAAATTTATATATTCTATTTAATTTTATATTTCTGTAAAAAGTGTCACCAGTAACAAAGTCGAAGCAAATGTTAAGATAAACCCTAAAAAGATAAAATTCTCGAAAAAAATAATTTAATTTTCAATTTGTGCTATAAAGGATAATTGTGTATATTTTCCTGACTGTATTTCAACATAATTCAAAAGAAATTCCTGGGTTCCAGTCAATTTTATTGATTATTATTTAAAATGTTGCAAATACGTTTCGGTGTCTTTCTCCACCATCATCAGTTTGTATGTATGGCTGTTTCTACCTTCACGTTTGGTAAGCCATGAATGGCTTGCTGATAATGATGGTGGAGAAAGACTCCGAAACGTATTTGTAACATTTTAAATAATAAACAATAAAATTGACTTGAACCCAGGAATTTCTTTTGAATAAAGGATAATAAGTGTGCAGAATGAATTTTGTTTTTTTAGAACATGTAATAAGTTGAACGTAAAAATCGAATTTTGTATAAAACATTTCTCATTTTCTAAACGACATTTTTAGCAGCAACAAATTACTCAATCAATACTTAAGGCTTTAGCCACACAATTTAGTCTTACACGTTTTCCGGAAGTTGAACTCTTTAAAGTTCCCGTTATATCCGAACACCCGAGGTATGAGTTTAAAAGTAGTTGATATATGAATTTTGTTTTCTTAATTCACCATTGGTGAAGTGGATCATTTTGCAAACTTTGCAACACTAACAAATTAATACAAAAAAATAGTTTTGACATCGCCTCAGGATCTCACACAGGATTGTTGACTCACACTTTCAATAAATGTAGCTGTGAAAATCAGGTTGAAATCGACGTAGAAATTTCAATTTCACTAGGGCCTACTCAGGAATTTAGGCAACTAATTTTGTGCGGATGAAACCGCGGTTTGCACGGCTTTTACCTGATTAGATTTCGTCTGCCAACGCTCCCCGATGGATCTCCGTTTATTCTCTGAATAAATTGAGAGTGGGATGCGATTTTGGCCCAAGGAATTGCCATTGAAAGCTAATTGTTCACAGCCATCTTTCGAGACAGAGATTGCCAATATTTCAGAATGGTACCTGCATATCTATGTAAAATAACTGCAATTGGATGCATTTCTAATACGTTTCACATAAACTGTTCTGGTAATATAGATAATTTCTCACCAAATAATGTTAACGTTATTGACAAAAAGCGAAACAAAATCCAATGTGAAAGTCGGATATTGCCAGACAATAATCAAGGAGGCAATCAAAATCCATTGGATAGAAGAGCATATCGTATGCGTTTTAATACATACAATCGAATAAAGAACAACATACGCAACCTACCTCCAATACACCTCCTATAGAGAAAAACTTATACCTAACAAAGACTGACATAGACAAAGTGAAACAACATATACATGACTACATTCAATCACAAGCACAGCACATTTTATAGAAACCATACAACAACTTACACTAGCCATACGAAAATTTAGCCAGGAAATAAAAAATGCTTTCTACCGACATACACTGCCCAAATACATACTGAGACTAATAAAACATAAGAGAGAACTGTACAGACTATATACAAACACTCAAAATAACGACCTAAAAAAGACACTGAACCTACTTAACAGAAACATTAAAACTCTGATTGGACAATACCGACAAGACAAATGGCTAGAAACATGTAAAGAAATACAGAATGTCAAAGGCAAAACATACTGGCGAAAAATTAAGAAACTGGCGCAATACAGGAAAACTGGCACTACTGACACAATTGACGAAAACGGAATAGAACGCTACACAGACAAAGAGAAAGCGGACGCATTCGCCAGACACTATCAAAGGGCCTTTAGCATATCGACAAACCTTAACTTCGACAATGACAACTGGAACTTGATCAACGACTGGTACTTGAACTATTTTAACAGCTCACCAAACTACACCTACAAATTGATCACAGACACAGAGTACGATGAAGCCCTAGCGCACATCAAAAACACTGCACCGAGGAAAGATAAAATTAAGGCAAAACTCTTGAAAAGCCTAACTCAAGAAACACACAAACTGATCCTAACTGAATTGGACAACTGCATCACAAATGGCAGAATCCCAGAAACATGAAAAAACGGCTTAATAATCCCTATACCCAAAAATGGGCTGGACAATACACAACCGAGCAACTACAGACCAATTACACTACTTCCAATACTAAGCAAAATTTTTGAATACATAATGAAGCAGCGGCTTGAAAAAGTGATTGGAAAATATATACCTACCTACCAATTTGGTTTCAAACAGCATCACTCGACTGTTCATCCGCTCTTTATTTTGGCCAACAATATACAAACTACCCACCTAACTGACAAAAAGACAGCTTGCCTGTTTATGGACATTAACAAGGCTTTTGATAGTGTCTGGCATAGAGGCTTACGATACAACCTATACAAACTACACACACCAACATATCTACTATACACCATAAAGAACTTACTAGAAAACAGACAACTACAAGTACGAATTGACAAAACACTGTCATTTTCTTTTTCCCCTGAACAAGGGCTCCCTCAAGGATCCCCGCTCTCACCGTTTCTCTTCAATATATACTGCCATGACATATACAATTACAACTTACCAGACAAAAATCAAATCGACCGATCGGAATACATATTACAATACGCAGACGACACGGCACTTATTGTACATGACAAAACTACTGAGAGAGCAGCTCAAAGACCAAACACTAACAAACAACACAATGACATGGTTTTATAAATGGAGACTAACACCAAACGCGTCAAAAAACCAACTTCTGCTCACAAACTACAGATTCAACGCTGACTCTCCTACAATAACTGCAGACGGACAAACGACACAACCAAAAAACGACGTAAAATACCTTGGAATCACAATTGACCACAAACTTAAATTAACTAAACACATACGAAACATCAGGGCAGAAACAATAAAGAGAGCAAAACACTTCCGATCACTAACCTACAAAGACAGAGGAATTAGCACAAACACCGCCACCAAAATATATAAAGCTATTTGTAGACCCTTGCTAGACTTTGGATATATACTCATGACCAACGGAACAGAAAGGACAAAACG
Source organism: Dendroctonus valens (assembly GCA_024550625.1). NCBI lineage: Eukaryota > Metazoa > Arthropoda > Insecta > Coleoptera > Curculionidae > Dendroctonus > Dendroctonus valens. The sequence continues at coordinate 502,340 of JAJTJO010000090.1, read as the reverse complement.
TTATACACAAACAACAGAACAAATTGCACTAAGACTAATACCACACATACCAGAAATCAACACAAAAATAAAAAATGTTTTAAAACCGCATAATATTACTATAGCGGAAAAAACTAAAAACAACTTGGCAAAAGTATGTTTTACAAAATTTAACCCTAGAAGCGATAAGTTGGACACACCTAACGTAATATACAAGATTGACTGTTTGAACTTTGACAACACATACATAGGACAAACAGGGCAATATTTAAAGAAAAGAATATACGAACATAAGTATAGCTTAAAAAAGGTTAACGAAAATGCAACAGCATTAGCACAACATGCACAACAAAAGTTGCATGATTTTGATTTCGATAACACACAAATATTGATCAATGAGGACAACTATAATAAGAGAAGAATCCATGAAATGATACAAATTAAGAACCATCAGAATGCAATAATTTTCAGATCAGATACAGACAATCTTAGCTCTGTGTATCACACATTAATTAGATGATCGCATGCATGAACTGAATGGACCTGGTAAATAAAAATTAAACAGCAGATATTGAAGAATTACAGAGCAATTCCAAGAATGCAAAGAAAAGGCGAAATATAAACAGGTTTTTCGGGCCCTCGCTCGATATCGAATAAAATAGGTAATTCAATGTCCAACCAAATGTAAAGGTAGACACATCTAGACATGTAAGTCAAATTTAGATCTCTAAACAATAGATTCTAGTCTTTTCCCGAACATGTTTATCCCGACTCATCACCTGAGAACCAAGGTCCCAAATTGTACTTTTTAATATGTGTGTGATTTGAATTTTAATATGTTAATTTTGTGAAAGTTTTTTTTTAAATTAAATTGATAATAAATGTAAAATGTATATTTTAGACAAACTGATGATGGTAGATAAAGACACCGAAACGTATTTGTAACATTTTAAATAATAAACAATAAAATTGACTGAAACTCAGGAATACATTGGAATGAACTAAGAATAATAACACGAATAAGACACCCCCAAAACCCACTACACAACTCCCCCACCCAACTACTATACGAACGCACAAACATGACAAAGATCTCGGAAAGACTCATACATCTACAGACAAAATGGACAAACAACCCCTACAACTGGACCATACTGAATCCCCTTTGTCTTACAAGATCAACCAGGCAATCCCGCTTTCGTTTCCCTACATCAACGCTACTCGAACACTTACAAACGCAACTGACTAGTGGACAATAAAATAATTTTTTCTTGTCATTGGAATTTCATTTAATAATATTGTTAACCTAGAATAAGAGAATTTTCATATTTGTTTTTTATTTAGATTAAGACTACATGTATTAAACAAGGGCAGAAAGACCGATAGGTCGATAGCCTTTTTTAGAAATAAAGATGTTTACTACTACTCGAACAAAGAAGAAATATATATCCAGTTTTTTCTGCCAGCAATCAACTGAAATTTTTTAAAGCAGAAGTCCGTCGCAAAATAGAATTTCTTCCTGACGTTTCGCACTCACACTGTACTGATGACTGATGTACGCTCTCAAGAAAACCACCTCTGAAGATGCAAGCCACTCGTGCTAGCGAAACGTCAGAAAGAAATTCCATTTTACGACGGCCTAAAAACCCGAAAAACTCACCAGTTTGAACAAAATAGCTTCTTAGAAGCCTTAATTGAATTTTTATTTATAGATAATAAACGTATAAAGACACTTTAAATTTGACTAGAATCTTCTAAGGAACTGTGGTGGTTAATTAGATTCGAGTCGAAAATTCAGTTTGTACGGCATCTACCTGATTAGATTCCATTTTGGTCTGCTCCCTAAAAGACCCTTCCTCTTATTTCAACATTATATGCCGGTTCTGACGTAATTAATCCGAAATAATTGGCTTTGGAAAGCGATTGTTGGAAGAATGTTTCGAAAATGTCTGTTTGGAAGGCTGTTAAGACGCCACTAAGGTATATTCGAGAGTGAAAAGTATAGCTTTTGCTTTTGGAAATAAATAACAAACATGTTAGGAAAGTGCGTAGTTGGGTACATCAATTAAGTCTGTAAATCAGATTAAAAATTTGAAAAAAATTGCGCCTTGATTTAGTAGGATTTTAACTATGTCATTGAATCCTATTATCAACGAAAATTTACTGTAGATGAGTATGGCAAAGCGTAACCGGGAAGCACATAGATATATATTAAATGTTCAATTGTTATTATCAGAGTATCAAAACACTATTTTAAAACATAGAGCAGATTAAAACATTATATTATATAAAGTTAAATATAGAAATAAAACAGTTGAAAGGGAAGACTGACTGAATATTATCCAAAACACATGTTCAAGAGAATACATTGTAGATCATACTTAGTTAAATTATGAATAATCGTAGACCTTCCAGATAATTTGGCATTGGATATTTGTTACTTTCTGTGAACATCTTTTATTACATTTCATTTAAAGCCTGTGAGATAACTCTAATTCGATATCGTTTTGCAAAATCAACAAAAGAATAAAGTCAATACAAACATAATCATTTTGGCTTTCTGTAGATTATTAGTTCTTTGAATTTATGGATCCACTGAAGATAATAAATGTATTATTTTTCTGTAATAACCTTTCGATCTATACATAGGTTATACCTAATAAACAAGTAGTAGTAGTAAACATCTTTATTTCTAAAAAAGGCTATGGACCTATCGGTCTTTCTGCCCTTGTTTAATATGTATTCCTTGTATATGTAGTCCTAGTCTAAATAAAAAACAAAGATGAAAATTCTCTTGTTCTAGGTTAATAATCTTATTAAATAAACTTTCCAATTCTAAAGACAAGAAAAAATTATTTTATTGTCCTGTAGCCAGTTGCGTTTGTAAATGTTCGAGTAGCGTTGATGTAGGGAAACGGAAGCGGGATTGTCTGGTTGGTCTTGTAAGACAAAGGGGATTCAGTATGGTCCAGTTGTAGGGGTTGTTTGTCCATTTTGTCTGTAGATGTATGAGTCTTTCCGAAATCTTTGTCATGTTTGAGCGTTCGTATAGTAGTTGGGTGGAGGGGTTGTGTAGTCCTAATAAACAATTTAAAGCAATTTCCATTTTTTTATTTTAGTTTAGAGTTTATTGTTCCAAACGAGCGAAAAACGGTTTATATTTGTTTGAGAGATTTAGCATTATTTTATTAAACTGTTCTTTTGAAACGCTACAATTAGAAAGGCTGACTTCCGAGTTAAAGCTTCTATGCAGGGATTTTTGTGGTAAAGGTCGCACAAAAGTAAGAAAAATACGCTTTGTCTGGATGAATGACGACCGCTCACGGACGAAAAGCTGCCATCAAACCTAATGAGCTTTGCCACCCCTCATTAGGTGTTACATTGTATTGTACTATAAAGCTTCTACAACAATTTTTCACCGAAGTTAAATTTTTAACCTGCAGGTCTTACACTTAAAAATTGCCCCACCTAAGATGATTGTCAGATTGCATTAATTGCAGTCAGTTATTATTTAACCGATTTTGGTTATATAAATATAAATTAACAGTTATATTACAAATGTAAAGTGCGCTGCTGAATTCGTTGAAAAGCTATTCCTATTTTATTCATTATTTGTACAAAAAGTAAACGTTATGTTTTAAGCGCAAATTTTATTTACCTGTTGCCTTTGCTCAATATAATTTATGCATGAACTTCAACTATAACATAATAAAACTGTGTGTTGTTCACAGTGCATATGTCGCGAAACAAAAGTACGTACTAGAACTAATTTATACAATGAAATATAGGCTGCTACTCACATAATGTGGTGTATAAACGAGCAACAATTAATGGCGTAAATTTTCAAAAATTGTAAATGGACAGTAAAGTTCCAGTTTTAAGAAAATTCATAGTTTTCAATAACGAATTTTTCATTGTTATTTCCCTAATGGTTAACATGCTGCAGAGTTTTCAACTCAACTCATTATGGGAATGGTTAGCATCAATTGTTATATTCGTTTAGTTATCTAAAAATGAATGCAAATTCATTTACAATTTTTGTCTTTTTTATGCAGGGTGGCCTAGTTTCGAAACTCTAAGGTACGATAGAAAAATTAAAAACGATATAAGTTTGCCTTATAAACTATATTCGAAAAACGCTTTGTTAAGGGATTACACGGTGTTACTTGTACAAGTTTTGCTTAAAAAGCCATTAAACAAATTTTGCAGACGATAACTGCTAAGAAGGGAGCACATTTTGCAATAAAACATTTTTTTGTCTGTTCAGAGGCGTTCGTACAAACACTTTAATGGGTGTTTTAAGAGCAAAAATGATAAGCAAATGCTTTTTCATAGAGTAAACATCACTTTTAGATTCTTCGTTCTGTTTGAAAGGAAAGTTCCGTTTCAGTTTCGTTGTACAACTCAGCGTTTTTAAGTAAAAACTAAAAAATAGCTGATAGTAATTTAATGAAAATGTAACAGAATAAAATCATAAAGTCTATCGGTGGTGTATGACATAACAAAAAATCATGTTCGTCAAATATCAAAAGATTTTCAATATACTCCAAATATTGAATTTATTGTAACTGGTACTTAATTGGGATTTTGATATCATTGCAGGTTTGCTGAAAAACTAGAAACTTTGAGAACTGCGCCACTCTGTATATGAACAATTAGTAAAAATATTAGTTATAATAGAATTCTAATCACAATTGTTTTATTATTTTATATTCGATAGCTCGATTTACAAGGTGGCCCAAGTCAGTTTCTAGTAACCTACCTTGAGCAGATATTTTATTACAAAAATTCGTAATGTTAAATATTCGACAACGTTAACTTAAAATGTTAAAAATGAAAACAAAAGAAGTCAGTTAAATTACATAGCACAGAAATGTAATCATCATTTGTAAGCAATTAACCCTTCGTTAGTGTTGTGGAGTAAAGTTACGTATTGAGGGTTGTGAGTATCCCAGACCCCAAATCAGAAACTATCCAAAAAATATTAAAACTTTGAAGTTTTTTTATCAAAATATGATTGTTCTTCATTTGTTATCTCGGAAAAACTCAAACATATTTCTGTAATGAAATTTTATTAACAATTAATTGTAATTTTGTATACCATCAACGTTTTCGCTTAAAATAATCTTTGGTCCATATTGGCTGTTAGCATTTTGAAACCAATGTTTACCAACCAACCAAATGTAAATTTTCTAACTGCTAATGAACCTATAAAAAGTAGTATGGAAAACAAACTAAAAAATTAATGAAATCCTTTTAGCAATAGGCAAAAAAATTACTGTCTCTCAAAATCTGTTCCATTTAAGCATGTAAAAATTGTATGGTTCAGGCAAAGCAACACGCTACATTGCATGCAACCATAAAGTGTTGTTCTGTCTTTTTGGGTTTCTTGGGCAAACACAAGATCTTCTTCTAATTTCTAATTTTACGTTGTTTGGATGTAGGTGCTTGAGATTCTACTTGTTCTTTTTTATGTAGCTCCCTCCGTAATTGGGGTTCTGTCTTCTTTCGTTTCCAAACTAAGGATTTGCTGCATACTAGGCTCTTTAAAAAATAAACCTCTTTTAAAGGCTAGCTGTTTTGTTTTAATATTATACTCAACTTGAGCGTTTATTCCTGCTGTTTTTAGAGCCGAAAAGAAGAGCTATTCTTTGCCACACTAACATTAGAAGATAATTTATCTAACGTATTAACACATCGTTAAATTCTAATAATCTATTATTTCCGGCAGTCTCTTTTCGTTGGTGAGTATACTATCATCGTGATGTTATATGTAAGATTAAAAGATAAGATTAAAAGATTCTGTATCCGAATGTGAACCGAACTCATCCCACAGTTTCCTTAACGGTTGCTGTTTTTCCTCATCCGACATTGTGTAAAATATTTCTAAAATTATAAGAATAAATAATACTTTTTTTTTTCAAAAATATTCGGTCAAATTCTGTAACTTCCAGGAAATAATCAATTACACAAAAATTTACGCCACAAGTGTTCTGGGATATGGCATACGAGTAACCAGACGACAATGTGAGGTATCTCCGCTCACATGTATCAACTTCAGCTATTGAGAGCTACATGTGAAGAGGATTTAAAATTATTTAATGTTTTTCTATTTTATTTATTTTAATTAATTTAATGTTGCGTTTAATGGTGCTACTGCGTCATACCCCACAACACCAACGAAGGGTTACCTGAAGTTTATTTGCAAACAAATTTAAAAAATTGTTTTTTCAAAACAGGCGAGCTCAATATATTGGCCGTAATAGAAAACGAAAATTTCCCTGTACAATTAATCAGAAAATTTTGAAAATAGATGTTTAAAGTTAGGCCACGAAAAAATACTCAAAACATTTAATTTGAAGGAATTAACAGTTGTTAATTCTTTCAGTTGAAAACGATAATTAACATTGCATGTAGAAGATTTATTTAATGAATTAATACATGGACAAATTCTAAAGTATTATGTCAAATGTATTTAAAATAAAAATTATAAATCGTAAAAGCTAGGTATGCACATTTGTGGACATATATTTTTAAACAGCTTTACTTTAAAGACGGGATGTATCCACACTAGGTGAAAATCGAAATGAAATACAATTTTCGATAACAGTGTGTTCAATCATAATTTAAAAATTATAACTTGGACTGGTCTAGAAACATGAATTTACTTCATATTTGATGTTCAAATCTCAGTCTTTTTGTAGAAAAGATGGAATCATAAATTAGGGTTCGAAACTAATACTACATCCACATACTGATCCCCCCATCTTGAAACTGGTCACGCATGCAAGCTACTTGGTCAATAAAATTGCCACTGTTTTGTTGACTAATGGTGTCAATTCTTCCTTCATTGCTACACGCAGGTCAATGATAATTTCTGCCAGTTTTGAAAGACGATGGTTTTTTTCCTTCGTCGTCCTAAAGTCAAGCGATTCTCAAAGATGCCGAAAAGCACTGAGACCAGGAATACACGTGTGCCAATGTGAATTAATTCCAGTTTCTGCTAGCTTTCTCCGTATAGCTACTTCGCTCTCTCGAATTCGTCGTTTTTTACTACTGCCAGAAATCCTCATTGACCTATGTTTAGCGTGGTGGGCAGAATATGTCGCCATTCTTCAAGAAAACATTGAAATTTTTGTTGATTTTGTCTAGTTGTCGATGTCTAGTTGTCAATACATACACGTACACACACGCTATTAATTTCTAAGTTTCTTATTTGTTTACAAGTATTGTTTCCTCCTCATCAAATTCCCTAATATTTTTTAAGCGGTTTATTTCTCACAAACATAAGACAGCGACTTGCTGAACAACTGATTTGCTTTTGTATAACCAGGACTTAAATTGCAGAATAACCGTAAGCAATTTTTCTACCCACTTCAGAGGAAGTTGCAACCTTAGTGCAGCAAAACGTCACTTTAAAAAACCTGGTAGAACAACCGAAAATTTTGTTGCGCTTTAAGGAAACATACTCCAAACTAGATATAAATAGTTGTAATTAGCAGACGTACTCATTAATATCGGGCAACACAAATAAAGTTTGTCGAACTTTGAAATTTAACAAATTTCGATTTCCGGTTTTCAATGTCCGTGATTTTGTGTCCACTAAACCACCCATTTATTAATTTAACCAATTTTCTGTTTATGTGACCGATGTTACGTACTGGAACTTGCTTGCAAGCCACTTCATGACCCTGAGAATTTTCGCAAATCTTTCACTAATATTCTCCGGGTAAAGTGGACGCAAACTTTAACGTCCAACTTGAAATTAGTCCATTAGTTCTGCATCGCTATGATTTCCGGGGTTTTGATTTACTCAAAGTTTTAATGGATTAGAGGGACCGAGAATTTTGTCCGTAGCCAACCTAAAACTACTTTGCTTTAATAGCGGTGGATATTTCCTATTTAAATCTGTTTTAACGTAGACCCTTCGGACAAAACAAACAGGAAGTATTGGGTGACGTTTCGAATTGTGCAAGTTTTCCCTCATTAAAAGCAAGCCTGGCTTTTGGCAATAATGAACACTGTGCCATAGATTGGTGGTTACATTCCATTTATGTATAGAAGCAAAGCTTCAATTTAGTTAATTTAAAATTTCAACACACTGAGACATCTTGACCCAAAAATGGAAGCAATGCTTCATTGAAAAATTAAAAATGTTCTTGAAAAAAATTTATCTAGAAGTGTAAGTACTAACTTTTGCCACGAAACTTTGTACCTAATGATGAAAAAGCAGGTAACAAAGGAAGAAAATGGAAAAATCCATTTTCCTAATTTGTTTTTATTTTAAAATACTTTCTTCTTCTTAGATAGCTAAAGTGTTACCAGCCTTTAGGAAACAAAAGTCCTGTTCATAAAGTTTTCCAATTTTCCAGCAAAGCGCAGAATTAGTTCCAGCTAACGATCCTAATTTTATTCTTTGCTTTGCAGACAATGAGAAGGAAATAATGTTGGATTCAATGAAGCGTTTATTACAGCTAAAGAGTACAATGGGCATGGATTTAGAGACAGTGCTTTTGGGATAGCCAAACTTCGGAAATAGTTGCGTTTTTTCCTGTAATTCACTCTAAAAAAACATTTATAGATCTGCGATTTTCATTTTAATTTTTCAATAATTATTACCAGTGTAATTTCGAGCATGCACTAAATGAGAATATTTTTATTAAAATATTTTTGAGATTTTATGGATAGGATTAAAATTTTTTAAACAATAGCTTAAACAAATAACTTTAATAGACGGTCACAATCCTGCCATATGAAATGAGATTTCTCCATATTATGGAAACTTATAAATAACTAAAAAATATTTAAAAATACTTGTGAAATATACGAATTTTTGACAATATATTTTTTTCATTACACTCTTTGTATGAGGCGAATATATATGCAAAACTATGAATAATCCATCTGTGTGTTATCAATTAATCTGCGGTTGAATGTTCCACATATGCCTCTAAGCGTCTTTAAGATTAATGCTCACGCTTGGCGACGGATCCCTAAAATTTTGGCATTTGGATTAATGGAATATTTTAAGGGATATTCGCGCGCTAGCTCTATACTGACTAGTGCCACAGGTATAAGAGATGAGAAGGAACATTGATTTAACTAATTTAATTTACCATGAAATTCTAACGTGTTAACTTAAAGTGATCCATATCTGGAAATGCTCAAGTTGACAACTTTCAAAATTTACTAAACTTTCTCTCTCTCACATTTAATTTTAATTCTTCCTTGCCTTGCCTTTTTTCTTAGACTCTTCAAAATTGGCCAAATTAATTCACCTACCCAAATACTCGCTGTAGTCAATCAAAAAAGCGTAACAAAATATTGAAAGTAATAGCAAACTTTGAAATATCGAGCATCATTAAAAACAATTGGTGTAAATTTTTTACGAACATATTTGGAAAATAGATTGAATTAACCACAACTTAACAAATAAATTATAAATATCCAACAAATACATCTGCTTGGTGGCAAATTGCGGACTCATTATCAGCCAAAAGCGTATTTACAAAGCCGTGGAACTGATCAATACTAAATTTAAATCACCAGCGAATTTCAGCAATATTTTATTTTCATTTTACACGTTACCGTGAAATCGTTCCAATTTGAACATCCCAAATTCATTTTTAATGCGCCGCTTATGCATATTTTAGCTTCTATTAGTGAACAGCACTAGCAGCACCAGAAAAAAGGTAGAATTGATGTGAATCGAATTAGCGATTGAATAATAAATTATTTTCCACGCCCATAGCAACGTTAAGATCAGTAGAAAGTTTTTAAATATAACAAATGTGAGCTTCACTCTAGCAAATAGTATAAGTAAGTGTTAGGTATTTTTTTCATTTTTTAAATTATCATTTTAAAAACTCATTAAAGTCTTTCAGTCAGTTTAAATAAAAAAGTCTTTATAGAGGCTCTTTCGCATACTAAAAAATGACGATATGAGTGATTGTAAGATTTTATTGAGTGTTATTAAAAGAAACATCGTATGCAAGCGTAAATTTAGCCCAATTAAACACAACTTTAATAGTTTGTCTAGCAGTATAAACATTACTCGTCTTTGTCATTTATTTTATTATTTACATGTGTATTTACAATTGTTTATATTATAAGGAGGCATTATAAGGAGCATTATGTGTGCGGGTAGGACATTCAAACTCTTTTAAAAAGGTATTTAGTGTGGATTATGTGCCCATTTTGTTTGCTTTAAAAGCCAGATGTCGGATATTAGTTATTTGTTTAAAGCTCAGTGCATTTCATCCTAATATATTTGTATTATTTATAAATGAAATACAGGTGTTTGATAACGAACAGCAAACGCAAATAGTAATAGTTCATGAGGTAGGAATGGGAATCTCCAAAACCATTTTAAAGAAACTTTTATGTTGTGAATATTTTTATAATTTTTAAACTAGCATATTGTCTGGATAAATGCCACATTTATACCTTACTTACGGGCCTTTTACAGTTTTTTAAAAATTAATAATAATGTCTAGTTCACAAATTGAGTAACATATTTGATTTTAAGCATAAATGCACCCGGAAAAATCCCTCATATCGCCATGATGTGTAATATAAAGAATTAATTAACTAATTGAATTAACCATTGCGTTACAAAATGCACCCCTGCAGTGGTAAACACAGTTACTTAAAGTTAGACGCTAAAAACTTAACTAACTAACTTAACGCTTTGTTCCTATTTAATTTTTGGTTCAAATTTATTATTTTCTGATTGTTACTACGTTGGTTAAAAATATGAATAAGTATTTTCATTATTAACAGTTTTAGATGCTTTCTAAAGTGGACTACCCCTATTTCTAGTTTTGCTTATTGATTGTGCATATAAACGTGTGAGACTGCCATAATGATAGATGAGACATTCATAAGAAAATATTTGGTTCAAGAACAAAACATACTGACTAAGGCGAGCATCTATAAATATGCAATAATTATAGGCGACTTTAACTTGAACACGAACAAAACGCAACAACTTAAAAGATTTTTGCAAAACTCCGACTTTATAAAACAGCACACCCCACCAACTTTTCTGATGCCCGCAAACCCAGACTCAACACCAGACGTTCTACTGCACACAAGAAACTTGACAAACACCATCAACAACATAAACTTAACCAACGAACTTGGATCCGACCACCTGGCTATTACGTTTAACATAGGCGTACAACATACGCAACCTACCTCCAATACACCTCCTATAGAGAAAAACTTAAACCTAACGAAGACTGACATAGACAAAGTGAAACAACATATACATGACTACATTCAATCACAAGCACAGCACATTTCAATAGAAACCATACAACAACACCTTTCACTAGCCATAGGAAAATTTAGCCCGGAAATAAAAAATGATTTCTACCGACATACACTACCCAAATACATACTAAGACTAATAAAACATAAGAGAGAACTGTACAGACTATATGCAAACACTCAAAATAACGACCTAAAAAAGACAATGAACCAACTTAACAGAAACATTAAAACTCTGATTGGACAATACCGACAAGACAAATGGCTAGAAACATGTAAAGAAATACAGAAGGACAAAGGCAAAACATACTGGCGAAAAATTAAGAAACTGGCGCAATACAGGAAGACTGGCACTACTGACACAATTGACGAAAACGGAATAGAACGCTACACAGACAAAGAGAAAGCGGACGCATTCGCCAGACACTATCAAAGGACCTTCAGCATATCGACAAACCCTAACTTCGACAATGACAACTGGAACTTGATCAACGACTGGTACTTGAACTATTTTAACAACTCGCCAAACTATACCTGCACACTGATCACAGACACAGAGTACGATGAAGCCCTAGCGCACATCAAGAACACTGCACCGGGGAAAGATAAAATTAAGGCAAAACTCTTGAAAAGCCTAACTCAAGAAACACACAAACTGATCCTAACTGAATTGAACAACTGCATCACAAATGGCAGAATCCCAGAAACATGGAAAAACGGCTTAATAATCCCTATACCCAAAAATGGACTGGACAATACACAACCGAGCAACTACAGACCAATTACACTGCTTCCAGTACTGGGCAAGATTTTTGAATGCATAATGAAGCAGCGGCTTGAAAAAGTGATTGGAAAGTATATACCTACCTACCAATTTGGTTTCAAACAGCATCACTCGACTGTTCATCCGCTCTTTATTTTGGCCAACAATGTACAAACTACCCACCTAACTGACAGAAAGACAGCTTGCCTGTTTATGGACATTAACAAGGCTTTTGACAGTGTCTGGCATAGAGGCTTACTATACAAACTATACAAACTACACACACCAACATATCTACTACACACCATAAAGAACTTACTAGAAAACAGACAACTACAAGTACGAATTGACAAAACACTGTCATTTTCTTTTTCGCCTGAACAAGGGCTCCCTCAAGGATCCCCGCTCTCACCGTTTCTCTACAATATATACTGCCATGACATATACAATTACAACTTACCAGACAAAAATCAAATCGACAGATCGGCATACATATTACAATACGCAGACGACACGGCACTTATTGTACATGACAAAACTACTGAGAGAGCAGCGCAAAGACTCCAAACACTAACAAACAACACAATGACATGGTTTTATAAATGGAGACTAACACCAAACGCGTCAAAAAAACAACTTCTGCTCACAAACCACAGACTCAACGCTGACTCCCCTACAATAACTGCAGACGGCCAAACGACACAACCAAAAAACGACTTAAAATACCTTGGAATCACAATCGACCACAAACTTAAATTCACTAAACACATACGAAACATCAGGGCAGAAACAATAAAGAGAACAAAACACTTCCGATCACTAACCTACAAAGACAGAGGAATTAGCACAAACACCGCCACCAAAATATATAAAGCTATTTGTAGACCCTTGCTAGACTTTGGACATACACTCATGACCAACGGAACAGAAAGGACAAAACGTTATACACAAACAACAGAACAAATTGCACTAAGACTAATAACACGAATAAGACACCCCCAAAATCCACTACACAACCCCCCCCCCCCCCAACTACTATACGAACGCACAAACATGACAAAGATCTCGGAAAGACTCATACAGCTACAGACAAAATGGACAAACAACCCCTACAACTGGACCATACTGAATCCCCTTTGTCTTACAAGACCAACCAGACAATCCCGCTTCCGTTTCCCTACATTAACGCTACTCGAACACTTACAAACGCAACGGACTAGTGGACAATAAAATAATTTCTTCTTGCCACTGAAATATTATTTATTTAATAGTATTGTTAACCTAGAATAAGAGAATTTTCATACTTGTTTTTTATTTAGATTAAGACTGCATGTATTAAACAAGGGCAGAAAGACCAATAGGTCGATAGCCTTTTTTAGAAATAAAGATGTTTACTACTACTATTTGGTTCAAAGACAGTGGCTTATTTGTTGTATTGGAATTGTGTTTATTAATTTTATTCTGTATATTTTATAAAGGGTCAGCAATGTTTCATAGACGTCTCCATCTGAAATATTGCCGTAGGCAAAAATGCTATGAAAGAAGGCTTATTAATCGTATCAAGGGTGTCCGACTCCGTAACCTTTAATATTTTATGCAGTACATACCTACATGAAATATACGTTTTCCTTTTATACTATGTTTAAATTACTTGCTCCGCTTAAGGTTATAATAAAAAAGTACTCAAATAAATATTTTGGTACTTTTTTATTATCCGCTTGATCTATAATTCCGCTACTTCTATCATTTAAATTTTTGTCACAAAAACCTTAAATTAAAAAATCATTTAAATCGTTCGTTAAATGTAATTTTTTCAAGAATTTCTGGGCACGTCGGAATTACCGAAAGTCATATATGAGCTTTTGCCGAAATTTAGAGAATTTGCTTAATGCCAACTAAAATTTGGGGAAATTATATAAAGTTGTACCTTCATTAAAATTCCAAAAACGTTTGTGTTTGTAACTAGCATACAGGCACAATTATGAGAATTTATGAAAATTGTATATTTAATTTATTGTTGAACCTTCTAAATTTTTCTCGTCACAACCCATCTACTATTCCATAATAATGGAATAATGAATATTTAATAATAATAAATCAATAATGCATAATTATATTTCCTTCAAATGAATAAGGCTCCGAGGGAAAATGCTTGTTTGTGTGTATCAGTTTCACGTTGAGCTGGTATATTAGATGTGATGCTAAAGTGCTTTACTAGTTAGTCCATGATTGCAAGTTCCTGAAGTAGTGAAATTGGTTAAGCTAACGGAGCGGATACGATGACAAAATCCATTATTACTTTCGTAACAAAAATTAAATTTGCCGAAAGAATGGCAATAATTCCCAAAGAAAAAGTACATAAGTATCTTTCGCAAACTAGCACAGTGTAGGCAATCTTGAGATTCCGCTGAATCTTCGAGCTCAGAGTTGTAATAATTTTCATAATGTTACTAAAAAACGAAACGAAGGTTTACTATCATTTGCATGAAGTAAATATATACTCATTCCAATGTATTCCTGGGTTTTCAGTCAATTTTATTGTCACAATTATGGTGTTATGTGATGAGCCCTGCGTTTCGTCCCGGGTCTACCTATTGGACTCGTCATAAAATTGACTGAAAACCCAGGAATACATTGGAATGAATTAAAGAACAGTCAGGAAAAAGAATATACAAAGATAGATGCTTGGGAACAAAAGAAGAATGGAACGAGTGGCAGCATGAGCAACACGGGTTGCCAACATCTCACCGCACAAGATCTACGTCGACTCGGTTCATTTACGTCCGAACGCGTATAACCGGTGTCCGGCGTATAAGGCAGTATACCTAAGCCTTACTGACGAGTCCAATAGGTAGACCCGGGACGAAACGCAGGGCTCATCACATAACACCGTAATTGTGACAATAAAATTGACTGAAAACCCAGGAATACATTGGAATGAATTAAAGTACAGTCAGGAAAAAGAATATACAAAGTAAATATATATATATATATATATATATATATATATATATATATATATATATATATATATATATATATATATATATACAGGGGAGTCAGCGAAGCGTGACCCCCCCCCCCTTAGATCGAACAAACATAGTGAGTGAAAAAAAAACTTCATATAAAAGTGTTGTGGTTGTCGCCAAAGTACTTGTTTCTGCTACTTTGAAGTATACAGGGTAGCTCACAATAAAGTTATAACAGTCAAGTTTATTTTGTTAAATGGAATAGCCTACGATATGGATTACCCTACAATAAACGATATAGTTTTAAAGGAATAGTAAGACAAATGTTCTGTTTTCTTGTTTATATTTTGTACTGTTCTCAAATTATATCGTTTGTTTTAATAAAAAAATAATAATAAAGTTTAATTTTCTTGCGTTCCCATATTCAAATGTCGTTATGTCCAAAACTATTGAATTGAATGAAAACTAGTCACACAGTGTGTCATGCAAAAAATACAAAAGTAACAGAAACAAATTCTTTGGCGACAACCACAACACTTTTATTTGAACGTTTTTTCTCAGTCGCTCACCCTGTATATTGAATATAAATTCAGTTGAAATTCTGTCATATTAACACTCAGATAAGCATTTATAAACTAAAAACCTTCAAGAATAGTAAACTTTTCAAAATAAAATAATAACAGTTCTTTAGGTTTGATATCCTGTGTCACCCTTGGAAGTTAGTCACTATGTATCTCTCCATACAATTTGTCAGTTTACCGGATTTCTAAAGTTAAATTATATAAAAGCTGTAATTTTCTTAAGGAACACAAATGGAAGTCCGGCGTTCCACTTTAGTTTTGTTAGCATCATCAATCTTAAATATCCTTATCTATCATGTTCCCAGTGGGCCTGTATGACATTGTCTAGGCTGGAAAATGCACTTTCAGTGGTACTTTAGGAGCCTGCTGAGTTATTTTCAGAATGCCGAGAAGAATAATCCGTCAGGCTGAAAATAAGCTGTCAAGTATTAGATTTCATGAACAGGAAAAATTGGTGTGCACACACTTGAAGCTAGAGGGATGTAATAACTTTCAGAAATCTGAGTTTGTATTTCCATTCTAGTCTAGATTGTTCTAATCAAGCCTTTTGGTAATTAACAGAAAATTAATTAACTATTACTTTAGCAATAAAATTATTCTAATTTTTACATTACACTATACATAATCCCACATTTTTCATAGCGCCATGTCAAGTCTTCATATAACAGGTTTTTAAGTAAGAAGATTCGTTAGCCATACTCTTATAAATCTTATAATTAGAAAGCACAATGTCGAGGAAAAGCTTGGAACTGAAAATTAGTCAGAATACTTTGCTGGAATCTGTTTTCCAACTTCAAGATATTTCTATCATGATTCTCTGGTTTGGCATCTTTGTATTTTCTAGTTGAGTTAAGTGAAGTTGGTATATTAATTATTTCAAACAAAAATCTTAAAAGTGCCGATTTTGCTTAACCCAATCAATAGAGCTTCTTTTAGCCTTTATCTTTAATCCTTAATCTTTATTTTATCAATAGTTTTTACTTCAATTCGAGTTGAATTGAGTAACTTTATTAAACCGAGCACACTCAGTAGGTTTGCACAGCAAGTTTACGTAAAATGATTCATTTTCAGTTCTGCCCATTAAAAGGTGAGAAAGTGTAATATTTTGTTTATACAGGGTGTGCGAAAAATGCGTTAGAAAATTTTTAAAGGTTGGATATTTACCAGATTATTTACCGAGTGAGTTACAGATGATCAAACATAATTTTTTTTCTTTTAATTTTTGAGGTATTCTGAATATTTCTTCGCGGATCAAATCCGCACAGAGATTAAGCTTAATGCTCTCTAACGTTCTGATCAAAAAATGTTTCTCGACTTTGCTACCACATGATGGCACTTTACCTGTAATTTAAGTTTAATTTTCCGCATATCTTTTTTGATACGACAAATATCGCAAAAAGTAATATGCGGTGGACTGGCTCCTGTTGTCTCTTCAGGGGAGGGGTTTCTATGCGCTGAGATATGCGGACGATATCTCCATTGTTGTGCAGGGAAAGTTTGGAGACACTGTGTCATCACTGATGCAGCAGGCGCTAAACATCACCGAACAATGGTGTAACTCGTACGGGCTGAAAATCAACCCATCCAAATCATCTATTATCGCTTTCACAAAGAAAAGAGATCTTAGAGCTCTTAAACTAATATCTATATATGGGAACACAATACATACGTCCGACAATGTTAAATATCTTGGGTTAACCCTGAATAAGAAATTGCTGTTTAAAGAACATGTGGAACAGAAAAGTAACAGGCGATCAGGTTTTTATGGACCTGCAAACGCACTTTTGGAAAAACGTGGGGAATGTCACCGAAGATGGCGTACTGGACGTACGTCACCTTTGTGAAACCTATAATCACATATGCCGCCGTAATATCGTGGCATAGAACTAGAATCAGTACATATCGACAGTCTCTGAACAAAGTTCAGATGCTGGCGTGTCTGGGAATAACTGGAGCAATATTAACAACGCCGACGGCCGCTACGGAGACACTCCTGGGGCTGAAGCCTTTGCATTTATCCATCGAAGCTGAGGCCCTAAGAAGCGCTGAACAGTCAACTGGTACAAACAGGAGCAAAGGAAACGAGATTGCTGCGAAACTTGCAAAGGCAGGGGCGAGCAACCACTGACCAGCCAAGAACCTGCTTGTGGTATATCTCATACCCAAGTTAGGGCGGAAGTTGGGCAATGGATCTTAGAAGAACATAAAAAGTACTGGGAGGAGACACCGCTACTCCGTACCGCAAGGTAGTTGGTTAGGCCTCCACAACCAGTGCGTAAAAACGAACTTCTAGATCTCAGCAGATAAAAATAAGGAGGATAGTGGCCTTTTTAACAACACACAACCCCCGTAAAACACCTCTTCAGGAAGGGACTGAGCTACCAACCGACCTGCAGCGGGTGCGAATTAAAGGACGAAACTACTCTACATATTATGTGTCACTGCACCTCATATGCAACAGGTAGACGAATGCTCCTGGGATGCGATGAAGTTCTACCAGACCAGGTCATGCGTACCCCCTCAAGATTCTTCCGGAATTCATTGAATACACAGGGATAATGAGGGAATAAAATACGAAGGCACAATAGGACAGAAGTGAGCGCGGTGCTAGGCCAAACACCACTTCGGAGGTGAGGAAGGGCTTTAGTAGGTAAACATCTAAGCTGTAGTTCCACACTGCCCAGAGGGCCAGAAGATCAGCTCTGGGTGTGCGTAAGGGAGCATTTCCCAAACCTCACCGGAAAAAAAATATATGCGATTTTAAATATTCGAAAATACTAGAGAAAAAATGTGCTCTTCACACGCCTCGAAAAACCTCTTCTTTCAGGCGCAAATCGACATCATAATTTTTATCACTCTCAACCCAGCGGCCTTGTTTTTAATTGGAATCGCAGCAAATCCAGTCGTCTGGTTTTAAAATATGGCAAATTTGAGAATTTATAGTAATTATTGTATTACTGTTAAATTTAAACTTTTTTTTGCCCTAAAACCACTAAATTCAAATGAAACGAGAATGTTCAAATGTTAAGTCTCGTGATATGCATTTTTGTTTTGGGAAAGCAATTGGAAATGCGGAAGAGGCTAGACGTCTTTACTTCGCTGCGTATCCTGAGAGGTTGAAAAAAATTATCCTGACTACGAAACATCCGACAGTGGACAGGCAAACATAACTTCCAAGAACTACAAGGAGCTGCAATAAATAGAAACATCTAAGGGACGGTCGCCAACGCAGGAATCCTGTAAGGCATCATAAGAAGAAGAAGTATCCTGAGAGAAATGTTCCATGTGGGCAAACCGTTAACCATAGCCGTCTGTGAAGCAACGTTCACCGGCGGCTTGTCGAGGTCGGTTCCTTTAAAAATAATTACGGTGACAGAGGAAGAGCAAGGCAAGTTAAGACTGTTGAAAGTGAAGAAAGGATTCTTGAAAGAGTATTAGATAATTCAGACTCGAGAATAAGAAAAGAAGCGTTTCAAGAAGGCGTTGCTTCTTCTACAATTTGGAAACATTCTTCACGAACAGCAACTGTATTGCTTTATGCACAAAAAGTTCACGCGCTTTATGAGGGTGATGCTCAATTACGAGCAGATATGTGCATTTCTATTTTAGAAAAATATGAAGAAAATAATGAGTTCATCGAAACCATACTATTTACGGATGAAGCAAGGTTCACTCGGGACGGGATTACACATTTTTGCAATGCTCATCAATGGACTTATGATAATCCACAAGCCGTCACAGAAAGACCGTCTCAGCTCCTGTTTTCTTTAAACGTATAGGCCGGAATCATAGGACCTTATAACACCTCATTTATCTGATGGACCGTTAAACCGGAACAGTTTATTTGAACTTCCATCAAAATGTACTTCCAGATTTCCAGAACCAGGTTGAACATGTGATGTGGCTTCTTCAGGATGGCGTTCCGCCCCGTTATAATTTAGCAGAACGAGGATACCTGAATAATGCATTTCCGACCACAAACTTAAATTCACTAAACACATACGAAACATCAGGGCAGAAACAATAAAAAGAACAAAACACTTCCGATCACTAACCTACAAAGACAGAGGAATTAGCACAAACACCGCCACCAAAATATATAGAGCTATTTGTAGACCCTTGCTAGACTTTGGACATATACTCATGACCAACGGAACAGAAAGGACAAAACGTTATACACAAACAACAGAACAAATTGCACTAAGACTAATAACACGAATAAGACACCCCCAAAACCCACTACACAACCCCCCCACCCAACTACTATACGAACGCACAAACATGACAAAGATCTCGGAAAGACTCATACATCTACAGACAAAATGGACAAACAACCCCTACAATTGGACCATCCTGAATCCCATTTGTCTTACAAGACCAACCAGACAATCCCGCTTCCGTTTCCCTACATCAACGCTACTCGAACACTTACAAACGCAACTGACTACTGGACAATAAAATAATTTTTTCTTGTCATTAGAATTGGAAAGTTTATTTAATAATATTGTTAACCTAAAATAAGAGAATTTTCATATTTGTTTTTTATTTAGATTAAGACTACATGTATTAAACAAGGGCAGAAAGACCGATAGGTCGATAGCCTTTTTTAGAAATAAAGATGTTTACTACTACTACTGCATTTCCGAAAAGGTGGATTGGACGAAACGGACCTTTACCTTGGGCGTCTATTCGCCAGATATTAATCCCATGGATTTCTTTTTTTGGGTTAGATAAAGGGTTTGGTCTATTCTACGCCAGTAAATAATATAAATGAATTGCTACAAATAATAATAAATTACTGCTTCTTCTTCTTCTTCTTCCTCGTACGGTAGGACTCAGAGTCCTGTGTTTTTCTTCAACTTCCTAGTCCTGGGATGCTGATGTCCAGCTTTCGTACCATCGCTTCGGTGGTCTTCCTGGGAGTCTTGAGCTGCTAGCTTTTTGGTCTTTGGCGATTTTTGCCATTCGGTCGTCGGCCGTTCTCTCTACATGGCCTCTCCACGCTCTTCTCCTTGCTCTGGTCCATCTTACAACATCCGAAACTTTACGGGATCTCTAATTTCCTCACTCCTTTTCATATCGTATAGTGTGTGTCCTGTTATGGATCTTAGGACTCGCATTTCTATTGTTCTTAGGAAGCGTTTGGTTGTTGTGTTTTCCGCTCTTGTTTCTGCGGCGTATGTCATCACTGGTCTCACGCACGTTTTGTAGATTCTGACTTTACTCCCTATACTCATGTGCTTGTTTCTCCAGATGATGTCTCGTAAGTACCCCGATATTAGAGCGGCTTTTGATGTTTGATTCCTTACTTCCTCCTTTAGATTCCAGTTACTCGTGATGTTTCATCACCTGTTCTACACTTTGATTGTAAACGGCGAGTTTGCATCTTCGGGGCTCTTTGGATATAGTGAGTGATTGTGTTTTCCGGGTAGATATTTCCATATTTATCTGTAGTTTGTTCGAACTTATATAAGAGTCTTTATAGGTTGTCTTCATCCTCGGAGACTATCACTGCATCATCAGCGTAGCACATTATTTTTATTTCTGCATTTCCCATTCGATATCCCCTTCCAATCTGTTTTGTTTTTGTAATGATTTCATCCATGATGATGTTAAACAATATAGGGCTTAGGCTGTCTCCTTGTCTAATTCCTGTGTTGACGGGTATTCTCCTTGTTGTTCTATTTTCTGCTTTTACGAGTCTGTGATTGCCGGTGTCTAGCTCTCGGATGATGGACACAATATTCTGATGAATTTTTCTTTCTTCTAGGAGTTTTATGACGTCTGTCAGTTTTACTTTATCAAATGCTTGGGTAAGATCTATGAAACACATGAACGCCGGTTTGTTGAATTCAATAGCTTAATTAATAAATTACTGCGAATTTATTGAAAATAAATCGGGAATCCTTCTCGCGTCAGAAAATTTTTAAAGAGTATTCTAAAATGTATTGAAATGAAAAGAGAACATTTTGAGAATAAGTTGTACTGTTTTATTTTTCTTTCCTAGTGTTTGATTAATTTTTTAATTGTTTTACACAATTTTAGATTATAGAGAAAGTTTTGCTTGTTGGCATAAATGCGTTAAAACTGAAAAATAAAATAAGGTATGATTTGATTTGCTGCGATTCCAATTAAATACAAGGCCACTGGGTTGAAAGTGGTCAAAACTTTTATGTCGATTTGCTCCTAATCGAAGAGATAATTTTTGTCTAGTATTTTCTAATATTTAAAATGGTACATTCCTTTTTGCGATATTTGGCGTGTTGAAAAAGGTATGCGAAAAATTAAATTTAGATAACAGGTAAAGTGCAATCTAGCAGCAAATTCGAGAAACAATTTTTGATCAGAAAGTCAGAGATCACCAAGTTAAAACTCTGTACCGATTTTCAATTTGATCCGCGAAAAAATGTTCAGAATCACTCAAAAATAAAAAAAAACAAAAATTAAGTTTGATGAGCTGTAACTCGGTAAATATCCAGATTTAGAATTTTTGTTACATGGCATACTACCATTATTTTAGCATGTAGAATCACCCTTAAAAATGTTCTAACGCATTTTCCGAAAACCCTATATATACAAACCCTGGTTAAAATTTTACCACCTTAGCAAAATATTCATTTTGTGATTACTTTCAATAATTCTTTTTACATTAATTAGATATTCGAAATGCTCATTTGACCAGTGGTAGAATGCTTTTAAAATTAACTACTATTACTACTACCAACATTTTAAAGACAAAAATGCGGAAACATTTTCATTTAAAATGGCCACATATCGATTATTACCAATTTTAATGGTATTGCGATACCGGGAGTGCAGACAAATCTTTATAAAAATCATAAAAAATACACAGGGAATATTTTTAATTAATTGATAAATTGAAAATAGTAAAATGTATTTTTAGAATTCTGTTTTGTTGCAGATCAAATTGTATTTATCCATTTAATAAGCGCTAGTAATTAGTAGAGTTTTGTCCAAATACTAATTCGTATTTTTAGAAATGACCCTCGGCAGGTACAGATTCGTTTTTCTTTGAGCGATGGTTAATAAAGCAATTTAGTCAGCCTTTTTATGAGAAAATTCCACACTTTAATTTTGTAAAATATAAACTTGTTTTATTGATTTTTATGCGCACCCGGTCTCGCAGAATAACGAAACTCAGAAGAGATACATTTTAGGGCATTTTAATCGAGAATTGGTGGCAATTTTTTTACTTTTTACTTATTGCCCCAATGGTTCATTTACAGTCATGACTGCAGGTGTTGAAAGAAATGTTAAGATACATGCTGATGATTTTCACCTGTATTTAATAAAATATTCTCATCATTACACTTATACTACCGCACAAAAGATTTTACCTCTAACATTTAGACATTCTTTGTGCAATTATTTAATGGGTCTGATTTTAATCTTGAATCACGTTGTAGTATGCCATCTAGTTATGTAAATTTAAATAAAAATACTGAAAATGATTGAACCGTCAACATATGTGGCAACTCGAACAAGAGCAAATGCAAGCGTATGAAGAATTTAAGACTAATTCAGAACGTCCGTAGGGCAAGACCAGAGGAGTGCTAAAGTTGTAAACATGAACTTTTTCAATTAAAATAATCGACAGAATCTTACGTCATTTCTCATATTTTTATTGAATCATACTTTCTCTACCATTATACACGTTACCTTTAAGAACTTTGTCGACGTTCTTACGAGTTAATATATTTTATGGTGCCCTTCCTGGCCATAAACCCATTCTCACCCTCTATTTCACGTTTCCGCTAATTCTTATTGGCAATTATTTGAATTTATGCTCCGTTTTACAGTTATTTACGCTTACCTTGGCGAATAAAAAAACCGAATCAAATCAAATACCATCGCTCTGATTGAATCTCGACTCTAAACAGGGTTTAAATTTTTTTTCGGACACCTTGAGGATTAATAACGGAATATTTGGGCTCTTTGTTGAAAGCACGCTTGTAATTAACGTTTATGTGGGCATTCTAAGCTGAGGAAACTGAAGCTCTTAATACCTACTCTGCGGAAAAAACTCAAAGAAATTTAAAAGTTAATTAGCGTAAATTTTTCCTTTCACTTTCCATAATTATGAACATAATTATTATAAAATTTTCACTTTGTTGAAATTGGGAATTAAATAATTTATTGAAACTGATCAAAGAATTTTACTGGTTGTTTATTAGGAGATTAAACTTTTTCAATAGTCTTAAAATATAAATTTCATCTTGTCACGGTGTTCTACTTAAAGATTTAGGTCACACATTGAGTAATTGTGAGCTTACTGTAATAAATATTCGAACATCATTGAATCCCAATGGAGTTGTCGGGTTGCTTAATTGGAAGAGCATCACTACAGTATGAAAGACCGGGAATAACCACCGGGATATCAGCATTTGTCTCCACATTGTTTCGAAAAAATATTCGTTTGTTAGTATTTGGTTTACGAGCATAATTTTTGCAGTGTTCATTTAAATCCGTTTTGAAATTTATGGGTTTTTCTGTACATGTAATTACTAGGATAGATTTATCATGTGTCGTATGTAATCAACGATTTTTTTCATGAATTACTGAAACGAGCGTTTGCTGGTTCCTGGTTTATTCCATTTTTCTATTTGATTTTGCAAGAAACATGTTCCAAATTCATGTGAAAGGATTTAAGGACATTTATAGAGTGCACATTTTCTTTTTTTTTGAAATAGCAACATTTTGGACAACATTTTTAGTTTCTTTTACTCTGGATTAATTCAGTTCAATCCAATTTACTGAAAAACGTTTGCTCAAAAGAAAAGACAGCCATTCTTCAGTACTGTTGGTTGCTGTTTTCAAACGAAGAAAAAGTAGTAGATCAAGTGCCATTTCTATGGCTTCTCTGCGCATCGCGATAGCAGCTATAATCATAATTACAATGCTTTTAGGAATTACTGTTTCTTCATAATGGTGGGGGTATGCGGGAAATGGACCCAACTAATTTTTGTGAGTATTTTTGGGTTGAACCGAACAGCGAGTTTAAAGTATTAATAATATCCAATTGCTCATTAGAAATAAAGTTTAATTTTTCTACAAGCGATGGCTTGGTGGACCACTTGCTCTAAGACAAACATTAAAAAATTAACGGGGGAAGGACTAGAATATGAATTTGAGATCACATTGATTTAACAGGTTCCAAGGCTCAAATATTCCATACCTCGATTGCGTTCATCTGGCTCCGATCTCCCAATAATAATAGTAATAAGCAAAAACTTCTGTGCAATACAAGATGGACCTCTGAGTTTTTATCTCAAGACGTCCGATTAGAATGTGTGCTCTCAAAAATTGTTGTTTTGAAAGTATTGAATTCAAAAACGTTCAAATTAGTAGAAAGAGAACTGCGAGGTGCGTTTTCGAATAGAGACATTTTGTGGAAGATGAAATGCTTTCCCATAAGACGGACGTCTTTTTATATCAGTTATGTTGGGTTGAACGTGAACTGTTTGGTCAACGAAAATTGGTTTCCACGAGTTTTTCTTTTGCCCGAAAAGTTTAGAAAATAGTTGGATCTGCAAAGTTTCTTTAAATCCTTTCGACATTTTCCATTTCATCCACAATTCAAAAAGCTTTTAATAAATATTTAACTTTTTTCTGTACATATCGGCGTTAAGTGTAAAATGGTACTGATGTATAAATGTTTTGTTCCATCAAACAGATGGTAACATTCGATATTTCATGTTTCAGTAATAGTGATTCCCCGCATCACTTTCATGTGCCAATTACGAATCCTAAACAACAAAATTCTTTTTTGTAGCGAGTTTGAGATGAGATAACGCTAGAATACATTTTCAGGCGTCTTAATGACCGATAGAGGATAGAGTAAGTGCGAAGACAAATCAATTCGTTAAAATTAGTAACAAATTTCTTTAATTAGATGATGTTGTACTATCGGATATAATAAGGCTATTGAATTGAGCATCAGCGTGCCACTGGATATTTTTTGGTATCTCCTAAAGATCTCTTTTGAGAGCGAAGGAAACCGAAGAATCAGTAATTTTTCGTAGCACTGTATTTTTCATACGTTCTATCAAATTATGGCCATTTGATACTTGTCTGAAAGGGAATTCCATAGTCGTCAAAAAAACTGAGTTTGGTGGTGAGTGATAAATTCACACAATGTGTTATTTAATGCTCCTTTTGGTAAGGTTCCATATTTTTAAAATTTTCCAAGAAGTTAAATGGTGCTCTATAGGTTCTTTGAATTTGTTTCCAGGGGCAATAATTTGCTAAATTCTGATGAATAGTTCGATTTGATTTATTTATTTGTTCTGGAGCTATATGGAAGTAACGGAAGAATTTGAGAAACATATTTCTCAAAAATATTATTCAACTACTAATTGTGCTTGTTTAAGCAGCATTATTGTCGTCCTAATGAATGGTAACAATTTGCACAATATCCTAAATCGAATTTTATCTCTAATTTATAACCATAAATCGTACAAAAACCATGAAATGGATGAATAAATGATGAAATCATGAAACTAATTAATACAAAATTACGTTTTTGTTCTTTAAAAATTCAGTGATTCTGCGGTTTCTTCCGCTCTTATTTCAAAAGATACGAAAATATATCTAGTAACAGCCTGACGGCAAATTAAATTATCTTATTACATCTGATATCAAAATAATTTAAATTCATTGATTTGTCCTTCTTTGTGCGAGCAGAACGCGTACGTCGTAGAGCAGTGAATACAATTTCCAGCGGGTTCTTTCGACCGATTTACCAAGAAAAACTGTTCCTAATACTCTTGGACAAGTAATTTTTGACACTTGGCCCAAAGCCATCCGGAGCTGAACACGCTGTATAAATAACTGCTTAAGCAAGAATGCTAATTGCGTCGAACTTCGATTAATTTTTCGTTTTTTGAGAAAACTAATACTTTTTTCAGAGAATTAAGAATGTTAATAATTGTCTTCAAACATTTAAAATCCGCAGTGCATAATTAAATGTTTCTGATTCATTTAATGCTTGTTGCCTTTCAGTTAATGTATTGCAATAAAACCGCACGTGCAATAAACTATAACCACAAATGACAACACGTATAAAATTTAATTTCATCCGATCCAATCAAGTGTATCGCTTTTAGCATTTCAAGTTAAATTGTCGAACAAAAATAAATAGAATGTTGCGGAAATGCTGCAATTGAAATTTATTATTCATCAATTACATTGCTTTGTATACATACGGTTTTTTGCTGCCAATGGCTCCTATTTTGTGTTCTCGCTCATCTGGTTATTTAATACTTTAATTATTAAACAGATACTGAATATTCCATTGAAACTGAAATATGTTTGTTTATTAGCTAATGTAGATGAAATAGAAAATATAAAGTGTATTAAATAATATGGAAATCTGAAAATTTTGTTAATCAACTATTTATTGATTAGAAAATTTAATATTCCTGTAGATGAAAATTGGCTGTTCCGTAAATAATTTTCTTTACTTATTTTCATAGTTTGGTAAAGAGCAACTCAAGCTAACCTTCTTCTCATGAAGTACATTTTAATAGAAATGGAGAAAATAGACCCATCAAACGATAAATGACAATGGAACTGTAATGAATGCAGAAAATAAATAATATCAGACAGTAAAAAACGTGGCCGGACATTAAACAAATTTAATCCAAAAGAAATTCCTGGGTTCCAGTCAATTTTATTGTTTATTATTTAAAATGTCACAAATACGTTTCGGTGTCTTTCTCCACCATCATCAGTTTGTCTGTATGAACTTTGGTATGATAGCCAGATTCTTGCATCTGGTTAGGAAGTTTTTTCTGTTCCTCTCTTGCCAATTTTGCCTGCAATCTCCTATACGTCCCCTTCAACTTGTCTTCATCCATCAGATCTATCTCGCTTTTGTTCCCAAGCATGTCAATTATGAGAAAAAAATTTTGGATTAAATTGAAGTACAGTCAGGAAAATATACACAGTAATTAAACAAATTAAAACATTTATCAATTTCTTGGACATACGCTTAGCATTCTTAACACCATACATTGTCTGAGTTATACATAAATTGCAAGAATATTTTGTATCTGCCCACGACCTCAAGTTTACCTATGACCATGCAGAAGATATCAGCAGGTAACCAGCTTATCCATCAAGAAAGATGTATAATGATCAAATATACAGATATGGTGGCTCTGAGATTAATATAAAAATGTATTACAAAAAATGCCACAATCTTCTTCGTAATAAAAAAAAGTGTGCATTTGGAGTGCAATGCTATCAGAGATTTGAAGAACCGTTTTGGGTTTTAACATATTGCTGTTTCAAAGGCCTGTCTCTAATTTGTTAATCTCTCGAAATCTATTCTGCAACCCACAAGCACAGATTATTGAAAAAAATTATGTTCTTTTTTTTTATGTTAGCCAGAAAAATATGTGGACCACAACATCTAACAACGGAACTACAGCACTTGGAAAAAGCTTTTCTTCAGAACGGATATTCCCAATTGGACATCAAAAAAGCTGTAGGAGTGGGACGTGCTGAAAAAAGTGAGTCTACTCTGAAAGCTTTCCTGCCCTATGTTCCCAGGGTTACGGACAGAATTGGGAGGCTCTTGAGGAAACACAACATAAGAACGGTCTACAAGCCCACAATAAAGATCCGAGAATGTCTAGGGTCAGTTAAAGACAAAAGATCTCACCTAGCAACTGCGGGAATCTACCGGATTCCATGCTCCTGTGGAAGCGTCTACATAGGAACTACTAAGAGATCGGTTGCGACAAGATTAGAAGAACATCGACGGAATTGCAAACTTGGACATGTGGAGAAGTCGGCAGTGGCGGAACATGCCCTCAGCGATGGAACACACAACATATATTTCGGAGAGGCACAGGTCCTGGCCACGACAACAGGGTATCGCCCCCGACTAATACGAGAAGCCATTGAAATCTACAAACACGACGACAATTTCAACAGAAAAGAAGAGACAATGGCGCTGAACAGGATATGGTTTCCAGCACTCACCAACGCAAAAACAGCAAGAAAAAACAACAGCTCAGGACAGGAGAGAGAAGCCTGTACACCGGAGGATAGCAACAGCCAACAGAATGCGCAAGCTCCGATGACACAGGCCACGTCATCACAAACCACGTCATCGCGACCGGTGCATAAATACGGACTGCGCCCGAGGAATCGCATCAGAACAGTGTAAGCGTTCAAGCAAACCACTTCTGAAGATGCAAGCCACACGTGCTTGCGAAACGTCAAGAAGAAATTCTACCGAACGACGGCCTAAAAACCCGAAAAACCCACTTGTTTTATATGATGTTCATTTTTAATACTGAACTTAAAGACATCTAAAAATTGCTCGCAATATGAATACATTCTTTGTACAGAGCAAGAAAATAGTTTCGAAAATGAAACAGGTCCAGTGTTGAGGTAGCTTTGATAAATCACGTATTACCAAGGTTTTATGCAAAAGGCAAACTTTATCCAATTTTTCTTCACAAAATTAAAGCAGACCTTAGTATAACAAAAAGCATGCTCGACTCTATTCCTCTGCAGGTGTTTTTTATGCAGGGGTTTAATTGACACTGAAATTTGCAACAGACGGAAAATTTGAAAGTAAATGACAAAGCCAAAACTATGTTTTGCGCTGAGTTTAGATTTGGGGGTCACTTAAAACAAGCAAATGCGAACTGTTCAATGAAAGACAATATTTTTTTATCCCGCGCATGTAAAGGAATTTGTTTCAGCTGATTTGATTGCTGGAAAAGAGTTATTGCAACAATAAAGTTAATTATTTCAAAGCCAGATTGTTTATAGAAAGGAAAATTTCTAATTTCAAGCTGAAACTAGACTTTTCCAGTTCACACTTGCATTCGATCTTTAGTCGCAGAAAATGTTTTTTCGGTTCAGTGACGAATTTTTTTTTCGTTTTAGTTAATATGTTATATTTTTTAGATCTAAAATGTTATTTTTTTAGATATGCTCTGATACTAAAGAACTTTGAATTCAAATTCAAGATGAATATTTTATCAGACTGGTTTTAACAGATCTGGCATCTCTTTTAGAACATGCCTGAAATAATGGTGGATCTAGAACAAGAGCAGAATATTAGCAATTTACATCGACACATAAAAAAAAATCTGTAAAGTTCCCCTTGAAAAACTAAAAAAGTATCTTAAATTTAAATTCAAACATTATTTAGTAACAGAAGACGATCCGACAAACCAATTTTGGATTTATGTCAAGATGAATCGTTTAAAACAATTTAGTTTTCAGCTAACAATTTCATATTCTATGTAAACTGCAAATGAATAAATCCTCCTTTAAAGTTGTGGACTTTCGGTTAGATCTCTTTTCCCAAGTATGATCTTAAAGGGAATTCGATTTCTTCAAGATACCTCCAACGTATCAGTCCTACTTGCAAAAATTTGGGCGTATCGTTGACATTGTAACTTACAAGCGGTGCCTATGGAATAATGTTGAGCGCAAACAAGTTTTGAGCTTGAATTTTCATCTAAACTGCTCACGAAAAGAACCCTCTTACCTTATTTTGAAGCTGGATAAATTCTGATTGCTGCTGGCGATTTTATTTCTGTTGGTTTCCGGGATGGCAAACATTTTGTCCTTCAGATAAAGTGTCTATAGGATGTGAATTGCAACAATGCTACATTCTTTAACGCGAAAAGCTTCATTATAGACCTCATATATTAAAACGGGTTTTGAATTTTCACCCATATTTTTATTTACAGGGTGCTCGCAAAAAAAACTCAACTTTTTGATCTTGCTGTAATAACATTTTGCCTCTTGGACCGTTTTTCAAAATCTGGGGCTAATGTTAAAGCTGAGACTTCATAGTCGACTTATGATGGAAATTTAATATACAGGGTGACATTAAAAGTGATTCAAAAGAGAACTGCCCTCGAAATCTGGCAGACATTCAATTAAAGTGAAGTTTACTTTCTAATAATCCGTTCATTGATGCAACCCCGTATATAGAATATTTGTCCTAAGTTGATTCTTACGTTTTAGCTTCAACATGGGCTCTGGATTTCCGAAATCGGTTCAATAGAAAAAATGTTATCACTGCAACATCAAAACGTTGATTTTTGGTGATCACCCTGCAAATAAAAAACAATCGAAAAAAAATATATAAAAACCGTTTTGAGATATGAGGACCGTCTTTATGCATTTGCTGTTGAAGTAAAAAGAATTGTTTTCTGTTCAACTGGGGGCATGCCAAACTTTCAAAAATTTGCGATGTTTTGCTATCCATCCTGTAGGAAATTTATAGTAAAGTTATTTATACAAAAGTACCTAACTTTTGCAAAACCAGATACAGACAGAAAATTATTTGGACTAATTAACGCTTCAAACAGAAATCAAATCGCTAGAAGCAATAAAGTGTTATACAGTTTGAAAATTTGGACAAACTTGGCAGTGTAACCTTTAATTTTTTGAGCAGTTTATTTGAAATGTTTGAAATGAATAGTATAAGACTGCAAACAAGGAAATTAATTAGAGGGTCAAAAACTGTAGGGATAATAGAAACCGGAAAGATTTTAAAATGGCAATACACGATACAGATTTTCAGTCATAATTTAAGTCCGCATCAATTCTTGCTTTATTGGCCTTCTTGTTGATATCAATATTAACTCGTTTCCGCTTTTATGAGGTGCATTTTTACGGAGGACCGTAATCTTAATTGCTCAACTTCTGCCTTGTACTGCTGTTGCTAGCTGCTTAAAGAGCATATTTACAATTTTTTATTGCCGACATTAATTTACGGGATTCCATCTTTACGGTCTGATGCAATATATGTCTACATACAGAGACAAAAACTATCCGAAAATGTTCCTAATTATATAGAGTATAGGCCACGCTTGACCGACACGATGAATTTAATCTCCTTTAAAGTACCTTTCTGAGTTTCGGAGCTGCTCATTTTTTAATTTATAACTGCTGTCCAATAAATTTTAAGAATAACCACTATTTATTTTTTTGGGATTGAAGCGATTCCATTTATACATGAAGGAGATATACTCTTAATTCTACATAAAACTGATACCCTCTCAAATGCCGATCTTGCCGAACACAACATTATTTAAAATGAAACAGTGTGTTTTAGATTGGCGCAAAGTTTATTTAATTATGATTATAAACATATATACATATATTGTTTCCGATAAACTAGTACATTGTTCATTAACAGTGTATAGTTTGCAAACCAATATTTGCTATTGGTTTCAAGGGGAATTGACTGAATACGTTTCCGGTTTCAAGTCAAACGGCGAGATAAAATAAATTGGCCAAAATATTAGTATTCCATGTCTCGGCGTATTTTACCATGTATATTTATATAACCGACTTTATACTCCATAACTACCTAAATAAACGATAACGATCGGAAAAAAACCTTTCCTGTTCCACCAAAGAAACGTGCGGAAACAAGGGCCGAGAAACGATCCCGGCATCAATTTTTCGGATCACAAAGCACGAAAATGTTAATACAGACAAATGCTGTTCTCATGTCTCGCAATTTACTCTAACCAAGCATGCACGTAAATAATCAATTCTTAATGGACCCACTAGCGTGATTTTGCGTAGGTTTAATCGGTCGTAATAGCAATTAATCTGTTTGGATTTTCAGAAGTTCTCCAGTCCAGCATTTACCCTAACTTGGGGTTCCAAAGAACGTAAACCGCGACTTTAATATTTATCACTCTATTTACCCTACCTTTTTAATATTGCAGATCCGTTCCTAATGAAATGAATTGGGGAATAGAGGCTGACCATTAGATGGCGGACTGTGGAACAAAATGACGGATTTAACTAATACACAGGGTTTATTTCTAAACTAGTTCAAGTTCCACAGAATCTGAAGCATATTTTGTAAGCTTATATGACTAGCGGACATGTATGAAAACGGTTTACCTAATGCAAGTTAATTAAACAACTAGATAATTTTGGACAATGTAACTCTAATTATTCTAACTGCACGTGGCGATAAAAATTATGAAGAACTTAATAAAATCTGTACAAAAAAGTAAAGGTTTCCGCTAGATGGAGAATTTTTTATAATTCATTTAGAAACGTTTTTTATAATTCAATTTAATGTCTGTGAGGGTATTTTAGCAGTGATGTGTAAAAGAGTCTTAGCTGAATAGCACCGAAGTTTAGTATAACCATAATAAATACATAAATTTATCAAATGATCTCATTGCATATAAGATTGTTTTTACAGTTTCTGGTCAAACATTAAATAGCTAAACACTTTACCGAGTTAACTTTAAGTTGCAAGGTAAATAATACACCGCTATATATTAAATAAATGTAGCACAATATTTAGAAACCTCTAAACGTATGTAGAAAGTCTATCAGACTCTTGGTCCGGAAGCTTGATCAGGTTACTCATACCATTTATGGCAATTTGAAAAGTATTGAAAATCTTTTTAGAACGTGCGATTTTTAATGGTATGGATCAAATCGACCTGGAAATTCTTAATGGGTACTTATATCATAGCAAGAATAGGATCATCCTACAAATTGAAAGTATCCCAGGTATCGACATACTAATTAACATGGAGATCATTTAAAAGAAAAAAGAACAGCATAAACTATACAAAATTTTACTTAAGAAAGCAACATTTTTTAAATTTTAACTGTGGCTTCATTTGTCATGCAAAAAGTTTTCGGAACATCTTGCGAACCCAGTATAATGCTGGCTTTAGTATAAAGTAGGCAGTGTATAATTTTGCGATATGAGAAAGTAAGTCACATAATAGCTTTCGCCCTCTGTGGGGTGAAAAGATGGCAAAGGGTGCAAATGAGATGAGAACTAATTTATCGTCCCATATTAATAAAGTGGATCTGCAAAGAGATAGAAGTTTCGAGTTCTTGACAATTAATCATTTATTCATATAATGTCCACAAATTGCAGTGCTTGCATATCATTGTATTCGTCACTTCCACACTCACAAGTCTAAATTAAACAGGACGTTAAGGTAGATATGAACTATTGATTCATGTCTATACCGCCCATAAGCATACGAACAAATAAGTAAGTTGAAAACTCTTCAAAGGATAGTGGAAGGTTTCTTTCTTCTCATCTTTGCAATTTCGCCTTAAAACGGAAACGCTCGCGCGTTCAATTTCTAAATTGAACCACTGCAAGAATCTTATAAGTTTCTTAATCAGCACAATCCGTTAATGTAAAAAAGACAATCGTTTTAGTGCGATTTGGAAAACATTACGAGTAATAAGTATTCCGCAGTAAAATGAGATAGTAAT
Source organism: Dendroctonus valens (assembly GCA_024550625.1). NCBI lineage: Eukaryota > Metazoa > Arthropoda > Insecta > Coleoptera > Curculionidae > Dendroctonus > Dendroctonus valens. The sequence goes on along the minus strand of JAJTJO010000090.1, from coordinate 468,492 downwards.
AATAATAATAATAATAATAAGAGCAAACAATGACGGGTGTGACTGGAGCGTGCTAAAAGATGAACTAGAAACTAGACAGAACAAAAGTCTGGTACAATTTAGATGTAAATTTTATTTTTGCACTTTACGGTAACTTTTAGTTAAAAGTCATACGTGGATTAGTGGAATGGCCAATAAATCAATCTATTTGTGTGACTATGTGAGAAATTCTGGGCCAGTATACAAAAAATTAAATAAATTTTAATAAGATAAAATATGTCATGAAATATTGTCCAGTAGATTCTGGGGAGAATATATCTGATAAATTTTTCGGTTTGGAAATAAAGACTTGCCACTATTTTTTCACAATTAGTTCAACTTCTCTTCAGGTGACACCCGTTGCAAATTAAGTTTGAAACTTCTAGAAATTGTTCAGTGCACCGATAGAGGACATTCGAACATATATTTAAATATCGTTTCGTATATTTTCCTGACTGTACTTCAATTCACTCCAATACATTCCTGGGTTTCAGTCAATTAGTCAATTTCAGTCAATAGAGTGACCAGTTGAATGTTAAGGTAGAAACAACTATACGCACAAACTGATGATGGTGGAGAAAGACACCGAAACGTATTTGTAACATTTTAAATAATAAACAGTAAAATTCACTGAAACCCAGGAATGTATTGGAGCATATATTTAAACCCAGAAATGTCTCCTTAAGACGCTACATAGCCTTCTGACGGTTGCAATCAATCAAAATTTTATACATGCCAATCAATGCACAGAAGTGCTCACATGTTAAGTGGAAATCGACTTACTACTATTCTTCTTAAGAACCACACTAGTCTAAACAATAAACACTGGTCTAAATCTAATAGGACACATAGCACTAAAATTTTAGATTAGTGCACATAGACAAAACTTCTTTACAGTTGAACACAGGTATAATTGGTTAAAATGAATATAGCTGAAATATTCCGTAATTAGGTAAACATTATTCTGAAGTAACAGGTGTTTCATTTTGTCTTCAGGCTTGTTATATTGTAGGGTTCTAATTGGAAACATTTCCACCACGTTTGACCAAAACGCTGTGCCATCCTGACGAATCCCCAACCGTCTTCACAAATCATTCCTGGATCGGCTATCATAGCCATGAAGATACCGTTGCGTTCTAAATGCTGCCTGGTTGCGTTTTGCATATAGAAAATCCTTCAAAAGATACCGACAATGCAAGGTTTTGCCTCTGATCTTCAGCTCTCCAAATTACCCTCGATAATCCTCTCGATACGCAAGGCTATTTATCACTTTTAAATCTTTTCGCTGGAGGCCAAACAGCCTCTGGGATCCAGAAGAGCAACCCCAAACCAGAATCGCATACGAAAAAGCAAAATGAAGCAGAGCATAATAAGCTGCTCTTAAAACCTCATTTTTATATCACAGGCTTTCAAGCTGCCAAGGAGGAATGAGTTCTCACTTAGCTTGCTAGCCACTGGCTATTGAGCCAGTGGCTGGCAAGCCAGTGGGATTCAGGCATAAACTCATGAACGCCACTAATTTCTCGCACAGAAAAAACAACTCGTTTTGATTTAGCCTTACTTAGCAGCAATTTGTGTGAGCAGAATCACCTTTCTGTTTCCTCCTCATTATCCAATCATTCATTTGATTGCTGTCGCGCGTTTAAGGGCACGTTTTCAGGAAGTTCTGATAGGACGTCTTGTAGAAAACGCTCATAGATAAGGCCTGTTAATCAATTTTTAAGTAGTTCCTTATAGAACATTTTATATCAACATACGTAATCAATAAATTTTATTTTGGCACCACATCAAACGTGAAAAAAAGGTAATGCGAATGTAAAAAGTAAAAACGTGGATGTAAGATGTAGAAGTTAAATCTAACTCTTGAGGACACAGCCAAAAACCTGTGTAAAGTCGGTTGGAATTGATTTTTTGACTTAAATATTGGAAATTACTAAAAGGAGGAATTTTTGAAAACAGCGAGAAACAATCCGGAAACATAATGCTGCATAAATATAAAAAATACCTTTCACCAGATAGTATTATTTCAATTTTCAGTACACTTTTATAAAATGTATTGGCCATTATTTAATTAATCGCAGCATTAGCCTCTAGTCTGCTACTAGGTAATCAAACAAAGTAAAATTAGAAACGTTTAAGCGTGTTGGATAATCAATAATTTCTTCCAAATGTTGCATTGTAATAAGCGGAAGAGATCAATTGGAAAACCAGAAACAAACCTTCTTTAGGCCCGAGGGTCTAATCAATTACATATATGGGCTCTAATGGATGGAAGAACGGGTCGGAAGCTTTGAAAGATTAGTCAGCAGCAGTGTATCATTTGATATTCCTTTTGCTGTATTCCTTTTTCATTCAATTTACTTGTAGTAGTAGTAGTAAACATCTTTATTTCTAAAAAAGGCTATCGACCTATCGGTCTTTCTGCCCTTGTTTAATACATGCAGTCTTAATCTAAATAAAAAACAAATATGAAAATTCTCTTATTCTAGGTTAACAATACTATTAAAGAAATAAGATTTCAGTGGCAAGAAGAAATTGTTCTATTGTCCACTAGTCCGTTGCGTTTGTAAGTGTTCGAGTAGCGTTAATGTAGGGAAACGGAAGCGGGATTGTCTGGTTGGTCTTGTAAGACAAAGGGGATTCAGTATGGTCCAGTTGTAGGGGTTGTTTATCCATTTTGTCTGTAGCTGTATGAGTCTTTCCGAGATCTTTGTCATGTTTGTGCGTTCGTATAGTAGTTGGGTGGGGGGGTTGTGTAGTGGGTTTTGGGGGTGTCTTATTCGTGTTATTAGTCTTAGTGCAATTTGTTCTGTTGTTTGTGTATAACGTTTTGTCCTTTCTGTTCCGTTGGTCATGAGTATATGTCCAAAGTCTAGCAAGGGTCTACAAATAGCTTTATATGTTTTGGTGGCGGTGTTTGTGCTAATTCCTCTGTCTTTGTAGGTTAGTGATCGGAAGTGTTTTGTTCTCTTTATTGTTTCTGCCCTGATGTTTCGTATGTGTTTAGTGAATTTAAGTTTGTGGTCAATTGTGATTCCAAGGTATTTTACGTCGTTTTTTGGTTGTGTCGTTTGGCCGTCTGCAGTTATTGTAGGGGAGTCAGCGTTGAGCCTGTGGTTTGTGAGCAGAAGTTGGTTTTTGGACGCGTTTGGTGTTAGTCTCCATTTATAAAACCATGTCATTGTGTTGTTTGTTAGTGTTTGGAGTCTTTGCGCTGCGCTCTTAGTAGTTTTGTCATGTACAATAAGTGCCTTGTCGTCTGCGTATTGTAACATGTATGCCGATCTGTCGATTTGATTATTGTCTGGTAAGTTGTAATTGTATATGTCATGGCAGTATATATTGTAGAGAAACGGTGAGAGCGGGGATCCTTGAGGGAGCCATTGTTCAGGGGAAAAAGAAAATGACAGTGTTTTGTCAATTCGTACTTGTAGTTGTCTGTTTTCTAGTAAGTTCTTTATGGTGTGTAGTAGATATGTTGGTGTGTGTAGTTTGTATAGTTTGTATAGTAAGCCTCTATGCCAAACAATGTCAAAAGCCTTGTTAATGTCGATAAACAGGCAAGTTGTCTTTCTGTCAGTTAGGTGGGTAGTTTATATATATACATTGTTGGTCAAAAAAAAGAGCGGATGAACAGTCGAGTGATGCTGTTTGAAACCAAATTGGTAGGTAGGTATATACTTTCCAATCACTTTTTCAAGCCGCTGCTTCATTATGCCTTCAAAAATCTTGCCCAGTACTGGAAGCAGTGTAATTGGTCTGTATTTACTTGTAATTTTCATACAAGAGCTTTTCATTTGTTTAATGAGTCCAATCTAACACTTAATTAGAACCTTAACAGAATTGGCAACACTTTTTAAAGCTATCAACTGCTTAAATATACTTGGCAATCTAGGATTGTAGCATGCAATAAAAATGAATAGACCATGAAGTTTAACTAATGAATACATTTTTGATTAGCGCTTACAGTAACACCGGGTTTTCAACCAGTTGCATAATATTATACGTACATTGGCCAGATCATTAAATATCTGTTAAAAATGATACCCGGATCTCGTGACTATCCACTTGGTATTAAAGCGGAGAAAATTGTATTTTTTTGTATAATTCTGTGACTACATTTAATTTGCTCCTAGATTTTCTATGTGCTTGCATGCTCTCATTTAACATTTCAAAAGAGTCTTGTATAGTTTTCCTAAAAGTGCAGGAAATTGTATTGTTATAGTCGAAGCACTCTGTGCTCGTCGTTGGATTTCTTTAAAGCACGCCAAGTAAAACAACTATTTGCCCCGCTATACGATTGTTTCCGGCAATACTCCCCAGTTTTCATTGCACTTTAAAATTTCTGTTCCTCAAAAGTATGCTCATATAAAATAGTCATTACTAGCATCTGGTGGGAAAACGAAGCTTGCAGAGAAGTTTTTCAATTTCCTTCATATATCCTCGGGCATTATGCAGTTTCTAGAAACTTGTGCCGGTAGCTGCAAGAGGAGAACCTCTAAAAGTTTTGTTCCATATAAAAAAAGCCGCCGTTTTCGAATTCTGGCAATTTTATCTGTTCAGTATATTTGGAAAATGCCCTGCTTCTGGAGCATCGGCTTCGCTTATGGGAAAATACCTAAGACTATTTGAATTAATATAGGCAGTGGAATTTAGAGAAATATGTTCTTCTTTGGGAACATTTTAGTAATTTTTGCAAAAATATGACCTATTTATAAGCATTATTTGCTGGAAATATATTAAAACTTCATTCAACATTCGACACTATGCAATCATATTCTTGCCTGATATTTATCAGTTTAAGGGCTGTGTTAAACTAGTTTTCTTCCGAACGTTTCTACTACATCCATGGCAAACAATTGCAAATGCTAAGTGGAACCAAAAAAGAGCACAAACTGTGTTCCTTATTAAAAAACCGCAACAAGTTGTGGTAGTGGAAAAACTAATAATGATTTTAAACTAAAACAATTAAACTCCGCTGAAAACCCGGAGATATTGACAATAGAAATCGATCTACTTTTTGTAAATACAATTGGATTTGCTATCGGACTGATTTCATCAGCAATCAGTTTTTTTCGTCAATGTAACAGACAGAATTGTTGACATAAAGAGTGGGTTAAAATTGGCCTCATTACTCTAAACGAGTTCTTTGGGGGACTTTAAGGAGTAGAGTAGAACTAAATATAAAATTAATCCTAACGGAGAAAGAATGTTATCCTCATTAGCAGTACGTAAATACACGTTGCTCAATAGTCAGCAAAATTAATAAGTGAAATTAAAAGTTTAATAAAGGGAAATTTTACTCAGTTTTACTCGTTTTACTCAGAAATCAGTTGGCACAAATTCTGAGCATCAAATGAATTTTTTCTATTCAGCTTCTAAAGCAATGATATAAATACCTTAATTCATTCCAATGTACTCCTGGGTTTCAGTCAATTTTACTGTTTATTATTTAAAATGTTACAAATACGTTTCGGTGTCTTTATCCACCATCATCAGTTTGTCTAAAATATCCATTTTACATTCATTACCAATTCAATTAAAAAAACTTTCACAAAATTAACATATTAAAATTCAAATCACACACATATTAAAAAGTACAATTTGGGACCTTGGTTCTCAGGTGATGAGTCGGGATAAATATGTTCGGGAAAAGACTAGAATCTATTGTTTAGAGATCTAATAATAGATCTAATAATAATCTAATCACCTTATAACATGATTTTAACCGTAATTTAGTTCCAAACTTCATTTCACAACATAAGTTTTCTTTGCTTTGAAAAATGGTACGATCTCAGATCGCGTCAGATCAAATGATGATGTTAATGTTATCAAGTTTTACGGTTAATCGAGTTGCTATATAACAGAAGAAAAAACAGAGTTATTTTCTAAATTTTGAGAGATGTCGTTGCCTTATTGGCAAATCAGCTAAGGTAACGGGTGAACTTTAAAATGCAAATAGAGAAAAGTGACCATCATACTATTGGAATTATAAGTTAGTCGATCTAGGAACTTGAGAAGAATTAAGAGCTTTAAAAATTTCTTTTTCCAGTAATTTCCCAACACAATAATATAAATGCATCCAGATCAATGCGTAGTCTCGTTGCATTAATACGCGCAATTAATAACAGAATTGTTCAGCTTCACTTCATAACCTTATATCACATCGTTAATTTTTATTGTTTATAAAAATGTCTAGATATTAATATTCACACTCATTTCAGACCTTGACAACAAAAGAAGGTTGATTTAATGATGACTTTTAGTGCTTCTTGAATATTTTACTTGATATGAGGACAGTGGTAAAAAACCTTTGATAGCGATTAAGCTGAAACATATTGTTCAACATTTTTAAGAGTATTTTTCCGCACTCTCAAAGTAAGCCCCAGTGACCCTTAACAGTAAAAAACATTCAGACTTCTTGTCCACACATTTCTGCTGTTTCTTCTGAACTAGTTTTATTGATCGAACCGATTACAGATAAAATAAATGGACCCAAATCAAATTTTTGATGATTTCTGACCGCTCTTTAACTAAACCATTTACGACACAATAGATCCAGAATAAATCATGTAAAGCAATTTAAAATTAAAGTGAAAGTATTTAGATTTAACAAAGATCTCTGAGAGACTCATACAGCTACAGACAAAATGGACAAACAACCCCTACAACTGGACCATACTGAACCCCCTTTGTCTTACAAGACCAACCAGACAATCCCGCTTCCGTTTCCCTACACTAACGCTACTCGAACACTTACAAACGCAACGGACTAGTGGACAATAAAATAATTTCTTCTTGCCACTGAGATCTTGTTTGTTCGGTGACATTGTTAACCTAGAATGGGAGAATTTTCATATTTGTTTTTTGTCTGGATTGGGACTGCATGTATTGAACAAGGGCAGAAATACCGATAGGTCGTTGGCCTTTTTTAGAAATAAGGATGTTTACTACTACTATTGTTAACCTAGAATAGGAGAATTTTCATATTGGTTTTTTATCTAGATTAAGACTGCATGTATTAAACAAGGGCAGAAAGACCGATAGGTCGATAGCCTTTTTTTAGAAATAAAGATGTTTACTACTACTACTAGATTTAATTTCCATTTTGCATTTGGGATTATTAATATGAACCACATTCCAAATAATATGCAATTTTTAAATATGTTTTTCGATTGGAACTTCTATTGTTATTATTATTATTATTATTAATTACACGAACACCCACAAAATAAAACTAATTAAACATATGTTACCCGAAAACTAATGTAGCTTTCTAAACTCCCTATTTCGCTCACATTTTAAGGGACAAGAGCCATGTAAAGACTTCTAATTGGACCCACTAAATACTAATTAGGCCCGGCTCCGAAACTCTCTGGGTCTAACTAGAGAAGATTATGTCAGCAATAGCTTTGGGAAAACATCAAATTCTTACCACAAAGTTTCGATTTATATTGATATAACGCTGTACAAACAGTTAATAATCAAAGATGTTCCTCATTTAACGTAATGAATGATTCTGATCTTAGACCTCATAATCCCAGTAGATAGGAATTTGGAAATAATTCCTTTCTTGATATTAACAATTTAAGAACTTGACAGAAAATGTTGCATGCTCTTGCATTGACAGTAATTTAAATGAGAAAGATCCATTTTGAATACTAAAGGGAACTACTTGAAACTATGAGGGTTTTAGAAACGTTTATTTATTTAGAATAAGATGAAGATATACTGTTGAATTTCCAAAAGCATTTGTGCCTTTTTGGCAAAAAAAACATTCTGTTATTGCCACAAGTTTTTACACAAATTTAAATAAAAACTAATGTAATCATTTCCAGCAAATGTTTGTTGCTATTAAACATTATTTTTTAACTTTCCTTCATTAATTAATTCAGTTGTTTCTCCATATTTTGCGATGTACATTTTTTATCTCCTGTACTACATTAAGATCACATCACCAGGTTGGCATTTGCATATTTCAAGACGTAAATGTAAATTTAAAAGGGGATCTCAATGTCATACATGTCGGGGTACATTTCCTATAACAAGCTTTACGTCTTTTCCGCTACCATTCACCTGATAGACGTATCAGCTTCACCTAATACTTCTCGTTTTATCAGATTTTCCTTTCAGTTAAAAGTCATTTTCCGATAATAGATCGAATGTATTCCGTTGGCGTCTCTTCTACATATGTGTAAAATTGTGCTTCGTGATTACAATAGTTTGCTGGGTATTACAGCAATCAACAATCATGTTTTGTTTATAATTAAACAACATTCTCGTCTTTTTTGCAAATAATATTTAAAATCCACTTTGCAAATTTAAAGGGCAATTATTTAAAAGGTGTGTGACACTTTTCTTTGTGCTTACGAATTACAGAAACTTTTTCGGATATTTTTGGTTTATTTATTTTTATTTTTAAAACATTAGAAACTTTGATAGAAGGAATGCTGCGTAGGAATGCAAGTCTGCTGGCGTGCAACCTCAATCCAATTAAAGAGTAAGTCCAATCGCCAATAAGCGCCACAAATTACATTCCTACAGTTTTCTGTGATTTCGGGTTGAAAGAGTGTTTAGCCATAGGGCTTACGGTTATGTTAAAACTGTTACTTAATATTGAAATAAACTTGTTTTAATAGAAACAGTTTTATTAGAAGGTGTAAACGCTAAAAAAATCAGAGCCGAGACAGTAAACTACGAAATAACAAAACTTGTTCATACAAATTTTAAAGTTTTCGCCAAAGTGTTTCGGATTGTGGCTAGTTCCAAGCCCTTAAGCTACTACTAATTCCATGTTTTATTTTATGAAATATTACTATTTATTCAATTTATTTATTTTACTTGTTACATAGATTATAACAACTCCGCCTGGGGGGTTCTTTGGATGAACTGAGTAGTCTAAAGGTCATTCTGGCCGCTCCCAAGCCCGGATAAAGGAGGAGAGTTAAGTACAGGGCTAACAACCCTATCTTGTAAAAGAAAGTACTGTTATGAAAACCAACGCCTTTGCCCTGGAATAGGACTGACGTAAGACGACGACCAGGGCTATATAGAAAGGACATGAGTATTGGAACCCTGAATGTACTAGTCTGGTACATGCCAGGATCAGCGTAATAAACAACAGAACAGCTAGGGGAAATCGGTTTGGATATCACGGCAATACAGGATATCCGATGGACGGACTCAGGGCATCAGAAGATCGGAAAATCTGTTGTATTTGACAGCTGGAGTCGGAACCAACAACACGAATTTGGAACTGGTTCTGACGCACGAGAGGAGCTGGTAGGATCTGTTATCGAGTTTAAACCTGTTAATGAGCGGATTTGTCACCCTAGATTTGCCGGCAAGTGGTATAACTATTCGATGTTATCTATACAAGCCCCAACTGATGAAATGGTTAGGATAGCAGCCAGGAGACAAGATGGGAGACTGCACAACTCAAAATGACTAAATTGTTTGAGTTTGTGAACACTAATGTGAAATGAACCGTGAAAAAGCAGAGTACAGTGCGGGTAAAGCACAACAGTTTAGTGCGCGAAAACCTGTAATGGACCGCTAGTAATATCACAATTAACTAACTGTAGTAATTTAGCTTGTATTTAGAGAATGCTTGTTAATTTAAGATTAGGTGCACCAACAAAAAAAATAAGGAAGCCTTCTTTGATGAATTGGCAAGAACTTTTCACAGAATACCCAAGCAAGACATGCTGATAAAACTGGGAGACTTCAACGCTAAAGTAGGAAAAAAGGAGACCTTTAGGCCAGTAATTGGCAAACATAGCCCACATGAGGACTGCAATAATAACGGAATCCGGCTAATAGACATGACAGCAGCCAACAACCCATTGATAAAATCAATAATGTTCCAACACAAGAACATTCGTAAAAAATCTTGGATATCTAACGATGAAGAGACAAAGAACCAAACTGACCATGTCTTAATTAATGCAAGATACGGCAGTAATCTAATCGACGTAAGAAGCATCAGAGGTGTGGATGCAGATAGTGACCATTTTCTGGTTAGAGCTAAAGTACGAGCAAGAATATCTAGCCAAAAGTGAATGATTCGCACTGACAATGTTGGCACTTATCAGTGGAATAATCTAGGGACTCACAATTTATCCTTGTGACGTAACAAACACGATAAAGAGACTATTTTTCCAGGGTGGTTTCTATTTTTCTCCGTTCTGAGCTTTAATAAGACTGCAACGACAAAAACACAATGATTGCCTATGAAATTATATATTAATAAACAATTAATGTTGGAACAACTTTCACAGTTTTTCTAAATATAATAAATCAAGAAAATTTACCTTATAATTAAATTTGTGAAAAATGATGACAGATTAATACCAAACTAACTAATAGCGCAAAAATGTTCAAAAAAACACAGTGTCCGAATGTCTCAAATGCAATGGTGATATCACATAACACTATCGCCAGCCCTTGACGGGAAAAAGTTGGCTTCCAAAGGGGGAATTAAGTTTAAAAACTTACAATTTTGGCGTCAAGCAATCTTCTGTCCGTCAGCCCCCAGAGAATTTTATTTTGTACGACTTGCCTTAAGTCGGTCCTGACGAACTAAACCTGTTGAGCCTCGAGAGTTGTCTGGTACTACACCAATTTCCAGGAAAATATATAAAATATCTTCAGGAGTTCAGAGTTGTGGGTTCTGTACGGGGTTGTGGTTCCAATAACTAAAGGTACTACGCCCTTTATTGCACAATGAAGTCACTATCGACTACAGGGGCCCGTGTCAAATTAGACGCCGGGTAAACCGAAAACCTAAGGGGTTGAGAGGGTACACACAAGTGCCGGTGGGGTCGAAGTTTCGGGCTCGATTTTCGAATGCGAACTACCTCAAGTGTTTCTTCCCTGTCCGCCTGCAAAGGCACACACACATTCTTCAGGTAAATCTTTATAACATCGGGTGGGAGAGGCGAGGAAAGAGGAAGGACCCAGACAATTTTTATGGGGCGCCTATTCGAAGGGAATTTAGGGTGTTGAAGCTTCGTTTGTTGCAAGAAAGTCTGCAACAAAAAGTATAAGAACACAGTCGAGCCGCCTACATGGAATACTGAAACATTCAGAGACGACAGCAAGAGGCGAGAATACCAGAGGAGTTAAACAGCGCAACTTGCGTCAACATCCATAGAGGAGGATGTAGAGAAAACATGAGGAACATTAAGAGGTCAATAATGGTAAGTATACAAAGGATAGTGAGAAAGAAATAGACTAGAAGGAGGAACTCTTGGTTCTACAAGGAGTGCGACGAGAAGATAAGGGCAAGAAACAAGGCCCGACTGGAGATGTTGCCAAACCTAAACGGACATAATAGGGAGAAATACAGACAAAGAAGAGTAACAGCACGGACAACATGCAGAGTAAAGAAAAGAGCGCACGAACAAATGTTAGAGGCGCTGGAAGCAAGTCGATCAACTAACCAAATTAGGAAATGTTTTTAAGAAATGAGATGTATTAAAGGAGGCTTCAGACCGAGAACTGACATGTTTCTTGAAACAGATAACGGAAGATTAGTGACAAATAGTAGCGAGGGTGATGGAGGTGTGGAGTTACTTCGACCAATTGCTAAACGCACAGCAGGACAAAGAGAGAGATCCGGTCACCTACTGTACCGCAGATCCACTGGCCGAAGATCCAACTCTTGAGCAGGAAACAAACACGATCAGTAGGTTGAAAAATAACAAAGCTTCGGGTAATGACTCAATATCAGCAGAGTGTTTCAAATATGGGGGAGAAACGTTTCTCAAACACTTCCACATCCTCATACTCCAAATGTGGAAAGAAGAAAATATATGAAGTAGTTGGAACGAGAGTGTCATCGTGCTCCCACACAAAAAGGGTGGAAAACTACAATGCTCTAACTATCGGGGAATATGTTTGATAAATACTGGATATAAGGCCTGGTCCCTAGTACTACTCGAAATATTAACTCCCTACGTAGAGCATCAGCTAGGTGCCTACCAATGTGGGTTAAGACAAAACCGATGAACCGTAGATCAGATCTTCACAATCCGTTGGTTAATGGAGAAGTGCTGGGAATACGACAAAGGCATACATCAACTCTTTGCGGACTTGAGAATGGATATGTGGTTTTCCATGATTGAACTAGGAATCCCGAATAAACTTGTCAATTTAGCATAGATCAGCATGTAAGGATCCGCAAGTGAAGTACGGATCGGAGGAAAGCTTTCAACCTTTTTTACAATAAATAATGGTATTAAACAACGAGACATCATCTCCCCACTCCTTTTTATTATAGCCTTAGAGAAGGTCATGAGGGAGGCAAAAACACAGATAATTCTTTTCAGAAATCGGGGTCCCCGTCTCATGTTGGCCTTTGCGGATGTCATAGACATCATTGGAAACACAATTGTGAACGTCAAACAAGATTTTCTAAAAACAGAATCTGCAGCGGAAAATGTAGGCCTAAAAATAAATGAGAGTACCACCAAGTACATGACCACATGAGGAAGGGAGCGTGGGAATCGAATAGGACAAAATGTGTCGATGGATCAAAACAACTTCGAAAAAGTCCATGAATTTATATATCTGGGTGCCACTATCACGTCAGGCAATAACATGACCAAATAAATTAACATCAGAATACAATGCAAATCGCTGCTGTTTTGCATTACAGAAAATAATAAACCTGGATCTGGAACATGACGAAACAGAACGCGAACAGACTGAGGATTGCAGAGGGGAAAATCCTACGGAGTATATACGGACCTACAAGGGATGAAACTACACAACAGTATCGTAGAAAAAGAAACGGAATTAAAGGAACTGTATGATCAACCGGACATTGTAAAAATTATTAAAGCGGAGAGACTGAGATGGGCCGGCCATGTCAAACGACAAGAAGATAGAAGAGTTCTCAAATTAGTATGGAAGGCCCCAGGCCCCAACCGGTAGAAGACCATTAGGAAGACCACGACTACGGTGGAGAGACAGCATAGCATCAGATCTTAGAACTCTGAATATCATTGGGTATATGGCTCCAGACTGACTAGCACCTTTCTAATTTCTATTTTAAAAGCAGCCAGACCATTTGTCTGATGAGTGTGGGTAATTTATTGAATAGTTTACTATTCGTTTGCATAAACACTAGCAGCTCTAAAAACAATTCTGCCGAAAAATAAATTGTGTCGCTTTTCTTAACGGCGTTTTTGTGTTCATGCAAAACACATTTTTTGTTCGCGTCCCGGAAAACTGATTTTCCTCTTGGGATTGTTCGAGTCGCACATATGAATCAAGCAACCTGTTATAACTCTCATACATAAAATTATTCACGTTTCAAATCCCTAAACTCCAGCTTATCCCTGTAGCCAACAAAAAAGAAAACCTAACTGGGTTGTTTAAATATGGATTATAAATTGAAGGCAGGCAAAAATTTGACCCGGCTGAAAGTGAAAGAAATTTATGCGCATACATTTTACATAAATTTTATGGAATTTAACACATTTGTCGGTCGTCATGAGGTGTTACAAGAAACCCTTTTCGGTTAATTGAAAAAAAATTATTTCAAAGAGATGCGTTAATTTGTAAAAACTTTGGAGATTCTGGGCCAGCATTTCTCTGCTGCTTTTGCTGTATTTGAAATATGAGTCTCTTTATTATACTTTTTGTAGAATGAGCATTAAAAAATACTAACAAATAGACTATTTTTTACACTCGGTTTGGCATAAATAATCCGTTCCTAAAAATGAATTTTGTAAGGTCCATATTCAATTAACCACTGGATGGTAGCAGAAAAATTGCGCATTTAAAACTCTGTTATCCATTAATATAAATTTTGGCATTCCCATTACCTTTTTGCGTTATGCACGCCAGAATTTTATGCAAAAACGACTATCGAACATTGACTGATTTAAAAGTGCCGTAAGTTTCGGAATTATTCTACTAATTTATAATTCCACGTTTCTAATTGATTGGCTATGTTTTGCGTTCCCGTTTGCACTCAAAATAATTGATAATACTTTTTAATGTTTCATGTTTTGTGAACTGAATTTAGATTTTTGCGACCTGATGCATGGAAGAAATTTTAATCTGATTGCGCATACATTGACTAAACCGCAATTAATTATTGATCATATAGGATCAAATTAGGTGGAAAATAAAATTGTTCATTTTGACTTTGTTTTACAAAATAATGCTTCATTATAGTTAACAATTTTAACTTATATTTATTGATACGCTTAAACTGTACCAACTGTCAAGACGTTGTTAAAGCCTGTGATCACTCTCACCAATTCGGAAATTCAGATAAAAATCTCCAAATTTCTATTGGTACTTTCTAGAACCTAATATTATTTAATACCATGTAAGTAACCTATGCGCGGAATATTTTAAGTAATGAAAGAAAATATAACACCGAGCTTTTGAATATTTGAAAGCAAAATGTAGCACACGCAACCTCATACAATAAAAAAGCCAGAATGATGAATAATATATCACTTAAGAACTCCGCTGCTTGTCACATATATATAAAACATCAAGTTATCCATATACACATGTTTCAGAAAAAATAAGATGGCAGCAGTGTAAACTCCATTACTGGTACATATGTTTCGCGTGTTCTTTGTCCTCTAAAAGCAAAACGTAATAACATTTTCTACAGCGCAATGTCACCCTAATAGCGATCTTTTGTACACCATACTGAAGCACTTTAAGGATAGAGAACATATACCGAAATTCTTTTTGAGAAGTCCCACAGAAATATTATTTAAGTTTTTATGGGCAGCCACAGACTGGTTGTCAGTTTTATTTATTAGAGCTACACGTAAAATTCTGCCAAAAGAGCGTGCGGCATTTATCGTGAAATTCCGTTGAGATCCTTTAGCATTGAAAACGATTTAAGCTTGTTTTATAAGAGTACTTTAATATATTTTAATGAAATATCGGAAGGAGCTTAACATCATGAAATAGTCGTAAGTCCACTACTAGAAAGAAAATTTTCCTATATAAAAGCATCTGTTTGGTGTACTAAGTCTCCATGCCAATATCATAATAAAGATATTAACAGTTTACTTTTTCCACCTCTCTGCGTAATGGGCTTTTCCACCTCTCTGTGAATTTTCAGGGGTTGGCGCAGTTCTGCGCAAAAGGCTTGGTGCGCCAACCCAACTCACCTGCGCAGCTCCGTTGCCGGTAACCTACTTAGTAAAAAAAACGTTACTAATAAAAAATGAGGTGGCTCTTTTTTATGTGGTTTAGGTTCAATTATTCCAGTCATTATCAGATACTTACAGGTAGAAAGCCTTCGCAAAATAATGACAAGCATTTGCCAAACTGTGACTTTCATTAAGGCTCCTTTCACAACATGTACACCTCCAGAGGAATGACGCCAATTTTGAATCACTCTATATGTATATGTATAAACACAGTTGTAGTAAATCTCTTAGGTTGCCGTAAATGTCTTTATACATTTTACGACACTGGCATGTGAAAAAATTATGCAGTTATTAATAAATTATTATGTATACTTTCCTGAATGTATTTCAATTTAATTCAAAAGAAATTCCTGGGTTCCAGTCAATATTATTGTATATTAGTTGTGTATATTTTCCTGACTGTACTTCAATTTATTTCAAAATTTTCTGGGTTTCAGTCAATTTCATTGTTTATTATTTAAAATGTTACAAATACGTTTCGGTGTCTTTCTCCACCATCATCAGTTTGTCTAAAATATACATTTTTACATTCATTATCAATTTAAATTAAAAAATTTTCACAAAATTCACATATTAAAATACAAATCACACACATATTAAAAAGTACAATTAGGGACATTGGTTTTCAGGTGATGAGTCGGGATAAACATGTTCGGGAAAAGACTAGAATCTATTGTTTAGAGATCTAAATTTAACTTACATGTCTAGATGTTTCGAACGTATTTGTAATGTATATGTCCGAAACGTATTTGTAACATTTTAAATAATAAACAATGAAATTGACTGAAACCCAGGATGTAATCCCTAATTAAAATTACTTGTTATGAATATTCAGGTTGTTAATGTCGGGTAGAGAGATAAAATACATTAATTTGATGGATTGAATCTTGATAAAATTAAAGTGAAATCTTGTAGGCGTTAACGTCATAGCAGGACTATATATTATAGGCAATCAATTACCGACATTTTAGTTCTGTCTGTGGCGTCCGTACCAACCCAAAAAATCTGTAGCTTTTAATGTTTTAGTCAAAATATAAATTATATTTGACTTTTCTTTCAATTTGGCAAAGTTTTACGATGGGAAAATTAAAACATCGGTCCATAATAAACATTTGAACTAAAACGACAATTATGTTTCTCTTTAAAAATGATAGTGCGAGACTAAGACTAATGTCAAGTGTAGTTAGGTCTCTAGACATTTACTATGTGAAAAATAATATAAGTAATATGAAATGTGCTAAACACTGATTCTCAGTTTCTTGCTGTTGCGATGAATTCTGTCGTTACAAAGTGTCGAATATGGATTGAGATGGTTGGGGTATATTTTGCAAAAACTTTCAATTTTAAAATTAATTTTTTTCATTTCTTGTTGTTTTAATTCATTTATGAGTTAATTTCAGTTTTCAGTTTTTGCGCATAAATCTACTTGTTAACCAATTTATTGAAGTGTGCGTCATACATGTACAAATTATGAAAATTAATTTTGTTGGTAAATGTAAACGTTAAACCTGCATAAATTATAATAATTTGAACAAGCGTTCAATTTCATATTTACTTTTTAAAATAGTTATTCACAATAAAGAGGTTATTTTTTTGATGGGTTGTATGTAACTTAACTTTTTGGTGTATTTGGAGAACGACATTTGTGTGTTTTACTTACATAATCAGGTAATTATGAAGGTTATAAGTTAATCCTTAATATCGGCTTAAAATTTTTAATGAATAGTATCTTGTATTTTATTAACATGTAGGTATGTAAGTTTGAATTTAAATTTACTGAAGGTCAATTAATTACAATTTAAATTGTGATTTTATAATTAAGAAAAAAAAGGGAAAATTAAGTGGCAAAAAGGTACAGTCAAATAAATTGTTTACATTTTCTTACCAGTAGTTTTCTTATTCTTATACTATCATATTTCTATTCTTAAAAACGCATCAATAGGTGAACGTTTATATACATATTTTACTACAATCGTTTAAACACAGGGTGTCTCACCATTACATAAACAAACTTTTGCAGTAGATCTTACGATCAAACATAGTGTGGGTATGGTAAATGAACCAAAGTCCGAAATTGTGTTGCTTACAAAATACTAGGTGTTAGAGATTTTTTGAAGACGTTGGCTTTTATTGATATATCATAAACCAGTGGATATTTGGCAATTAAACTTTGTAGATATTGACACAAAAGTCCGGCACATTTTAGTAGTAGTAGTAGTAAACATCTTTATTTCTAAAAAAGGCTATCGACCTATCGGTCTTTCTGCCCTTGTTTAATACATGCAGTCTTAATCTAGATAAAAAACAAATATGAAAATTCTCCTATTCTAGGTTAACAATAGTAGTAGTAAACATCTTTATTTCTAAAAAAGGCTATCGACCTATCGGTATTTCTGCCCTTGTTTAATACATGCAGTCCCAATCTAAATAAAAAACAAATATGAAAATTCTCCCATTCTAGGTTAACAATACTATTAAATAAATAAGATTTCAGTGGCAAGAAGAAATTATTTTATTGTCCACTAGTCCGTTGCGTTTGTAAGTGTTCGAGAAGCGTTAATGTAGGGAAACGGAAGCGGGATTGTCTGGTTGGTCTTGTAAGACAAAGGGGATTCAGTATGGTCCAGTTGTAGGGGTTGTTTGTCCATTTTGTCTGTAGCTGTATGAGTCTTTCCGAGATCTTTGTCATGTTTGTGCGTTGGCACATTTGTTATGTGTAAACAACAACTTTTTTGCCAGTGGCTTTCATAGAGGCACATGTCCAAATAATTGAACAAAAATAGTAGCCCACAGTTTTTCTGAACAAAAAAATTATGTGTTATTTTCTTTATTTAGAATAAACATGATCTCTTGCCATATCTCTGTTCCATGCCATAAACTAAGTCACAAGTGATATTCTCTCCTGGCAGACTAATTTTGGAAAAAATAATATTTGTCATACATCTGTTGATTTGCTATGTTTGAACCAAAATAAAGTAAATTTTATTGGAAATTAAGTTTCCAAAATTTACTGAAAATGATAAATATATTTTGAACAGACTTGCATTTTGTTGCATATTCAATATTTTAGAAGAATTATGATCTTGGTCAATACAATGTCATGGTTTTATAAATAGAGACTAACACCAAACGCGTCAAAAAATCAACTTCTCCTCACAAACCACAGACTCAACGCTGACTCCCCTACAATAATTGCAGACGTCCAAACAATAGAACCAAAGAATGTCATAAAATACCTAGGAACCACAATTGACCACAAACTTAAATTCGCTAAACACATACGAAACATCACGGCAGAAACAATAAAGAGAACAAAACACTTCCGATCACTAACCTATAAAGACAGCGGAATTAGCACAAATACCGCCACCAAAATAAATAAAGCTATTGGTAGACCCTTGGTAGACTATGGACATATACTCATGACCAACGGAACAGAAAGGACAAAACGTTATATACTAACAACAGAACAAATTGCACTAAGACTAATAACACGAATAAGACACCCCCAAATCCCACTACACAACCCCTCCCCCAACTACTATACGAACGCACAAACATGACAAAGATTTCGGAAAGACTCATACATCTACAGACAAAATGGACAAACAACCCCTACAACTGGACCAAACTGAATCCCCTTTGTATATATAGATGCTATAGTTTTGTATATAGAGATGTTATAATTTTTTACATTTTGTCAAATTCATAAAAATTTACTACCTTAGAACAAATTTAAAAACACTATTAAATAACCCGGTAGGAAATTCAAACGTGAATTCAAATAATACATCCTTTCCATTCACAGCTAACAAGTCAAATATATTTTGTAGCTTAGTAATTGCCACCCAACAAGCTACATAGTCTAAAGGGAAGCTTGGGTAAAATTTTTATTTTCTAGATCAAAATTCTGTTTTCAGTGTTTATTCACTTTAACTACACAAGCTTTAGTTTTCAGGAATTAAAATTACATATGTGTACATGTCAACAAAAAACACTAATATTAAATTTACTAAGCATGTGTTTCCAAAGTTCCCATTTCGACGTATAACGATTTATTATACATGTATTTATTTATTTGTCACGATTTGAATTTGATGAGTAGGATGGACGCAAATACCACTAAATAATTTTATTTAATTATTAAAATAAATTGTTGGAATTAAATTATAAATATGCTTTTGATCATTTTTGTGGATTATGTAACGAAAACATTATGTTTAATTTGTTATGTATGTCGTTCGTACTAATATTATCGTTCTTAGAAGGCTTGCCATCGGCACGCATATTTCAGATCGAATTTATTTCTAAAAATATTCAACTGAATTCACTTGTTAATTTGTAATTCAGTTTTCGATTCGAAGAAGAACTCGGTTCAATATTACATATACATCTACACTCCGCTCACTCAACAGGTGCAGTAACGAACAGAATTTGAAAAGATTAAACTAAATTCATACTCGGTTTTCGATATGTTTTCACCAATTAAACTCAATACTCTCGGCAGCAGCATATATCTCAAAGTAAAACGCACTGATTAAAACATCCAGCTGTTGAACTAACACATTAAATCTCCAATCCAGTAAAAGGCAAATGTACGTCAGAATTAATCCATTAGAAAATATGAATGCTTTCTCCTGAAATTTACGTAGAGTATTATTGCATTCAGAGTTCGCTCGATTTCCTGACGACAGATGCATTATGCACTCTGCCAATTTATCCATATGCTGTCAATATGTACTTGAACCTTCAATGTGAATCTCCAGGAAGGACAGAAAGCTTATACCACTTTCAATGAGTAGGGAAATTGACTCTGGCTCTCAAGGGATCGGACGAGATGAAAAATACGCCTGGAAGTAGAAAATCGAGAAAAATGAAGTCTTGAAAGATAATAGCTAAGGTTAGAGTTTGGCAATCTGTTTAAAAAGGTACGAAGAGCAGTGATTTAACCGAGAGGAATTTATTTTTATGATACCGGCAACGTGGATTATATTTACGGACACTAGAAAAGTTGTATGGTGGTTTAAGAAATATTCTTCCCAACTGGAAACGTGACAATAAGAAAATTGAACAAAAATAAAATGGTATATTGTTAATTTTGTTCTTTGATTTATTTCATATTTCTGTTTGACTAAACTAAATTTCATATAATGCATGTGAAATTAATTCATTAAATCACTTTTATGCGGCACTTTTGTATTCGATCATATTAAATATGATTGCTGAATGCTATGATTGCTATGCTATGAATATGATTGCTATGACAGCTGAAATTTTCAGCTGCCTCAATTTTATGCAGAAATGCACATGTTTTAATACATTTAAATTGGAAAGTACAGATGTGACACGCATTAGAATTGGTCAGCGTTTACCCCTTACCCTTCAACTTTGCTTTGCCCAAATTACTCATTTCATCTTTTCAGGCTCGAAAAGTTGTGAAATCCAATTTCAACTTTTGCGTTTATTAATACAGGAGAAAATACATTAAAACTTTGATATTTGAGTCGTAGTGACTGTCCTTTAATGGTATTTTTGGCATATATTTACTGTATTATATCAAGAAAATCTTTATTTCTTGCATTTCCCAGCGGACCCTTAAAATTGACCATCCAGTTGGCTTTTTCCATATTTGCTTGCTTCGCCAGTAGTAGTAAACATCTTTATTTCTAATCTATCTTCACGAAATTAGATTTTTATCTCCAAATAATATTTTAAATATTATTCTGGTGATTTGAAGATTCTGAAACAATTTACTAGGAAATTCCAAACATTGCTAATTCAACTTTGCTAATTAAACATATTTTTTCGAAATTTAATATATATTGTGCAAATTTGAAGCCAGAACCTTTGTAACTTTTCTCAAATTCAACAAAAACTCAGCTACTGAATTTCAAAAGATAATTTAATTAAAAACTCTTTAGCATCTTAAATATTTATCAAGCGGATAAAATCCCTTATAAATATGTAGGCCCTACTCACTTTACAAATTGGAGTTTACGGTTACCACTTAAATCCTAAATGCAAAATGTTCAGCACTTTAATTTTAGAGTTTTACTAAGTAAGTTCTTATTTGTAGTTAATCAATATCCCCTACCGATTGTAAATTGATCATTATCTTTCATGTCCCAATTTTGTACACACTTTGGTTACAATAGTAAACTAATTTGTGGTCACGTCACGCCTTTATACGTTAATTGTCGATAATAAGTATACTATTTCAATTTTATGTTGATTTTAAATGATTTTTGTCGGTTCTTCCACATTTTCTCTTACTCTTAACATTTCTTGCCTGATCAAATAATTTCGTTAATTGCTGCTAAATATCAGTCTATCTAAAGCATGCATACCTTTGGGTTATTTTCCTCCTAGACGTGACGAGAAAACGGCATCATGAGTCCAAGTTAAAACTTTTCGTTATGTCGAATTATGTGAGTAAATAAATGGCAAAATGTAACATTATTCCGAGTAAAATATACGTACTTAATCTTTCCATAACAATTTTTTACCAATAAGCGGCAGAAATGAAAGTACTCTTATGTTTGATTAACAAAATGCAATAGTTTGAAAATTTTTCGTTGACCAACGTTTTGAAGTTATCTCTTCAGTAGTTCAACCGTCGCTTGAACTCACTTCCTGCAATAAGATATCGTTTACAAAAAAACCGCATTGTGAGCCGGCAGTTTGGGCGTTTTTCGATTTCCCTCGGCATTGGCAGATTGTGCGATAAATTGTTTTCTGTTAGGGAAGTGAGTCAAGAGGTTGATTTAAACTTGAGTGAAAGTAGGATAGTTTTATCAGTTGTTTGTTGTATTAGGAGGATTCGGAATTCAGCTAAAGCTTCTTATTTCTGTATGTACAGAAAACTTTACGAATTTCACTCTTTGTGAAGTACTTTTGTGCTTTTGCCAACTGAAATAGAATCCTGCTAATACTACTTCTTATTTTATTATAGTTTTATTGTTTAGCAATTTCGCAGCTGATTTTAATATTCTTAATTAGATCTAAATCGTAATTCTTAGATATAATTTATTAAAGTTAAAAATATATGTAATAAAACTAGCGTAATTCATAATCTCAAATTGTGTATCTTCAAATTTTCGGTCCAACTCTTAGCATTTGTATGTCAACCTCAGATTTTCTTAAAGAAAGATGCAACTCCTAAATAAGCCAAAGTGAACATAATCCAGCGTAAGGGGGACACGGAAGGAGTCTCCACGTAGATTGCGAATGGAGAGTGTTAACTACAGCAATCGGGCGTCCCCTGGAAACGGCACGAGCCGGCTAATCCTTCTTACCGAAACACAAAGCAATCATGCCAAGCGACCGATGATGGATCGGCTTTTATCAAAGCCAACATTTAGACGATCTCAATTAACATTGAGGGACTTTCTAAGGATAAGGAAACTATTTTATCTGACCTGACAAAAACCACCAAGTGCGACATTTTGGTAATCCAAGAAACCCACAGAGGCCCCACTGCACGAAGACCCCATGACCAGAACGGAAATGTCGTATTTGCAAGGCCTGATCTTGATATCCGATCTGCAGAATTCACGTCACATAACAACATCGAGCTTCGTACAGTGGAAGTAAGGTCCCTTACAATCACGTCAATATACAAACCGCCCAATGCAGCCTTCGAATTTCAAGAGGCTTCTAACATCCCATCGCAAGACGGGAGGATTGTGCTGGGCGATTTTTACTACCACAGCACAACTTGGGGATATAGCCAGACCAACGAAAATGGTGCTGAGCTGGAAAGCTGGATAGAACACACAAACATGCATCTCGTACACGACCCCAAGCTACCTCCGTCTTTCAACAGCGGCCGCTGAAAAATAGGCTATAATCCGGCTAACATCTTTGTTTCTGACAGACTTATTTCCCTACCAACAAAACATGTGGAACGTCCACTCCCAAAAACACAACATCGCCCAATTACGTGTGTAATCTCCGCAGCAGTGAGACCTGAGAGTGTTCCCTTTCCTCCCTCCCAAAAGGCGATTCAATTTCAAAAAGGCAAGGTGGAATGAACTTGCGGCTGATCTGGACGATGAGATCGCCTCCCTGGTAGCAAGGCATGAAAACTATGATGCTTTCATCGACATCGTCAAGAGGCTATCAAGAAAACACGTCTCAAGGGGGTGTAGAACCGAATACATACCAGGCCTTACTTCAGATTCCGTAAGCCTGATGACAAGGTACCGAAATCTATACGACGACTACCCCCTTCTCTGAGGATACCATAAATACGGGCGACGAGCTGATGCAGGCAATCTCTAGAGCAAACTCCGATAAGTGGCGGAGGCTAATGGAAGACATGTAAATGACGCAGAGCAGCCGACGTGCCTGGAAACTTATCAAAAATCTTTGCAACAACCCCACAAGCGCTAACCCAAAACCTGACATTAGTCACCCCAGACCAGATTGCTCACCAACTGCTACTGAACGGAAAGACCCAAATAAGGGCCCCCAAAACTCAAATACAAAGGGGTCCAGACAACGAAAACGACTGTCAGCTGGCTGAGTCATTAACAAACAGTGAATTAAAAAACGCAATTAACAGCTTAAAAAACAACAAGGCTGGAGGGCTGGATGATCTGAGAACAGAACTAATAAATCATTTTGGAACTGCACTTATCATGGACCAACTTAATGAACTGCTGTGTGAGGAAGTTGCAAATCCCAAAAATATGGAGGAAAGTTCGAGTGGTCGCGCTGTTGAAACCGGGAATGGACCCTGCAGAACCTAAAAGCTTTCGACCTGTATCACTTCTGTGCCATCTCTTCAAGGTTTTCGAAAGATTGATATTAAATCGCATATCAAGTAAGGTAGACGGAAGCATAATACCAGAACAAGCAGGGTTTAGACCGGGAAGGTCTTGCTGCGCCCAAGTCCTAAACCTAACACAACATATAGAAGATAGCTTCGAGCGCAAGCAAATCACCGGTATAGGCTTTATAGACCTGACAGCGGCATTTGACACCGTAGACCACCAAGAAGTAGGGGAAAAATTGTTTATGTCACCAAAGACTTTCGCCTGGCTAGTCTGGTGAAAACTCTATTGCATAGGCGTTTCTATGTTACGCTGCAGGGAAGGAAGAGTCCATGGAGAGACCAGAGGAACGGTCTACCACAGAGTGTACTGGCTCTTATGCTCTTCAAGGTATACACGAATGACCAACCAAAAGACCCGTCGCTTCATCTATGCAGATGACACAGCTTTCACCACACAAGGGAAAAGTTACGAAGAGGTCGAGAATAAACTAACTACAACCTTGGAAATCATGTCACAGTATTACGACATAAATCAGCTGAAGCCAGACGCCAGCAAAACCCAGGTATGTGCATTTCACATGAGAAATAAACATGCTCGCAGGAAACTACAAATCATATGGAGGGAGCAATAACTTGAAGCATGCGACACTCCAAAGTACCTAGGCGTGACACTGGATAGCACACTATCTTTCCAAAGGCACCGCCAAAATACAAAAGACAAAATCCAAGGTCTGTGCTAGGAACAATATCATCCGGAAGCTCACTGGCACAGCACGGGGAGCACATCCTGGCATGCCACGAACATCAGCCCTTGCTCCCTGTTTCTCCCTTGCCGAGTACGCGGCGCCAGTGTGACTCCTATCATACGAGTGACGCGCTGCAGATCAAATAGGATAAGATGGGGAATACCTGTGGACGACGAGCTGTGCGACTGCGGGTAGTTTCAGAGCGACAGTCACCTTCTCAGATGTCCGTGTATGGGAGAGGCATGTACGATGGAAGACCTGATCGTGTGAAATGGTAGAGCGATAAACGCTGCCAACTATTGTAACGGAAGGGTGTGAACGTTGGTGTCTCGGACTCGGAAAGTAAGTAAAGGAAGTAAGTATCCAGCGTAACATATTCATCAATTACTGCACATACGACACATATGAAACCCCCAAGATCATAATTTATAATCATGATTCAACTAGTATGAAAGAGTAAATAATGTAGTCAGAATCCAGATCTAGATTTAACGTTTTCTATAATTATTTACAATATTTTAGGAAAGTATAAGGTAGCTGTACTTGAATTTCATTACCAATTAGACTTTTAAATTTAAATTAATAACTTTCTTTCAAGATGGTTTTAATTTTTCATATTTTGTACTCTTTAGGTCTGTCTACGAAAGGGTTTGGTTGAATATAAAAGTTTTAAACATTTTGATTATTTTCCATCACAGTGAAATTTTATTGAAAGTTTAGGCTTTTTTTTAGGACCAAGGTTGGACTATTGCATTTTCCATTTTGGCTATGTTTTTAGTTTGTTGTATGGCACGAGTTACCAGCAAGTACTATTTTTATGCGTAAATGAAGAAATTTTCAGAATATTTCATTCGACGGCAGGTTGAGTTATTGAAATGTTCTCAATTGGGTTCCCAAGAGAGAAGTAACGTGGAAAACGTAATTGAACATGTAATTGAAATTACTGAGTTGTCAAGTCGAGAGTATTGGGAATGAAAGATAAAGCAAGTATTTTAAAAATCAATAGATAATAATCGAAATTCGCCAACATGGGATGGAAAGCCTGTCGTGTAAAGCACGGTCCTTAACCAGTAGAGAATAAAAACGCCGTTCTTTAGGTTAAACGTTAAAAAAGCTTTTAAATATTTGAAAATCAAATTGATTATGTTTGAAGAGTGCTTTTACTATACGACAGCGATTTTGTGATAGAAACAGTTTATCTGTTGCGTTTCTTTCACTCTAGAGTTAGAAATCGGGAATAAAGAGAAATTTTGAGTGATACTTCCAATTTATTTTAGTTGTTTTGATGATTTATTATGTTCACACTGAAGTTAAGTATATTCTTCCTCATGCATCGTTTAACGGATGTTTCTTAAACCAAAATATCTCGCGTTTCTTAAACCAGGTTAATAAAAAATATGCTTTTTATTCATAGTTAGCCCTGTGACCGGTTTATTATATGGCTTTCCGCAAGAGACCATTCGACATTCCACCAGTTTCCAAATGTAGTCCCAGTTTAACTGCAAGTTTACTATCTGAAATAAAAGCTGGATATTTTAAATTTGCCAGGCAAAATGAGGCCGAGGCATATGTTTAGTACAAAATGTCAGTCAATCGGTGTGCCCCATTTCTAATAAGCTTTTAAACGAAATTTTGATTCGAAAGAATTGTAGCCAAAATTTCGGTAAATGTCTGCTATTATAAATTTTGATCCCAGAAAAAATCTCTTACGTGGATTATAGAGCTTCTTAGAAGACCTTTAGTCATGGTTTCTGACCAAACTGGTAATTAAATGAACAAGACGATAGTTCTTTTTGATGATTAATGATGGGAAAAAATTCATTGTGATATTATTTGATTACATTCGAACTCAGGTGTTGTTTATTCGGAGTTTTACGCTATCTTACGGCGACGGAAAAACCACGATGCGAGGGAATCTTTTGTGAAATCGGTGAATTGATTTTATCGATTCTCGAAAGCGATACTCAACACAAACCCTTAAAATTCATGATACTTCACCATATACTAATACATTCTTATCAACTTATTTCAAAAAATTTTTCCTGGGTTTCAGTCAATTTTATTGTTTATTATTTAAAATGTCACAATTACGTTTCGGTGTCTTTCTCCACCATCATCAGTGTGTCTGAAATATATATTTACAGTTATCATCAATTTAAATAGAAAACTTTCACCAAAATTCACCACCTGAATTCACCACCAACATGACTCATCACCTGAAAACCAATGTTCTTGATGTGCTTTTTAATATGTGTGATTTGTATTTTAATATGTGAATTTTGGTGAAAGTTTTTTATTTAAATTGATGATAACTGTAAATATATATTTTAGACAAACTGATGATGGTGGAGAAAGACACCGAAACGTATTTGTGACATTTTAAATAATAAACAATAAAATTGACTGAAACCCAGAAAAAATTTTTCGAATTAAATTGAAGTACAGTCAGGAAAATATACACAACAATGATTCTTATCAACATTATTTAGAATTACTGTGTATATTTTCCTGACTGTATTTAAATTTAATCCAAAAGAAATTCCTGGGTTCCAGTCAATTCTATTGTTTATTATTTAAAATGTCACAAATAAGTTTCGGTGTCTTTCTCCACCCTCATCAATTTGTGTGTATGGCTGTTTCCACCTTCACAAATAGCCAGTCAAATGTGAAGGTGGAAACAGCCATACACACAAACTGAGGATGGTGGAGAAAGAAACCGAAACGTATTTGTGACATTTTAAATAATAAACAATGAAATTGACTGGAACCCAGGAATTTCTTTTGGATTATTTAGATCGCCATTATTAAAACCGGTGCACAAAAGAAGAGGCCAGGACATATATCTGGAAGGCATGTCTTAATTAAGCAGATGAAACTGTTTGATGAATGTCTAAAACGATGATGATAGAACAAGAATAATTGTTCCATACAATCTATCAGAACCTAGCAGAACCTAGATATTAGGCTATGTTAGCAGATGCCAAATCTATTGTATAATGGCAGTTGCAAATTGCATTTGGAAAATAGCAATAAAAATTCTGATGAAAAAAGTTTGCAATAAAACTTCGCAAACTCGATTCCCTCTATAATCTGCAGCAAAACATTATCCTTTTGATAGATTCGTTTTTTTCCTTTATCCCGCCTTATTTTTTCAAAGGAATTAAATGACTATCGCCGCTTAAGGGATTTGAGTTTTTGAATTAATCCCGCAAAGCACCAGGCCTTTAAAAGTGCCTGCTGTGCAAAAAATGCGTTTAATTTGAGAAATGGCAAGCATTTGGCTTGTTTGCTTTTGAAACATCGGAAAATACTTCTCATTTCCGCTAAAGATGGTATCCAAACTGTTAATTGTAAATACTGTGCGCTTGATGTTTTAATTCTATAAAAAACAGGATTAAAAGATTGCGCTTGTTAGCACGAAATTGGAGTTTCCAAAATATGTTATATTTTTTCCAATCTTTATTTGGAAAACAAATGGCAGACTCAGATATGATTCAATGTATATTAAAAGTCGACAAATTTAAAATGAAAATATCTAAAAGTGATGGACATTTTACCTAATCTAAGATCAACAAACGTATTTGACGGTTTTTTTTTCTGCTTTTAGTTCTGAAGTTGATTTCAATAAAAGTTAATCGATTTTTCTAATGCTCTGTTCTCGAAAAGAGATACTGTAAATTTCCTAACACTAAGAATTTTTCAAATTATTATTCACTTTTTTCTGGTTCCAAGGGCTGCAAGCATTGTTAGCTGAATTAGGAGTTATTTTTTTCAACAAAATTGTTTCCATTACTTCATTGTTAAATCTTTTGACTTTTCTGTAGAGGAGTAAAATTCACAAGTTTTATTTGAATTTGGAGATGTTTCAAACGGACAGATCTAAAAAGACATCCATTAAGGAACGAGCAAGGCATTTGCTGTCTTGACTTTTCTATTTTGATCGTGTGTACGGCTCTCTTCAACTTTCCTAGAAGCTTTTGTTATTTTCCACCACACTACAAAACCGTAAAATCTAACATTTCTTGTTTATGCCAAAAATATTCTATGTTTTATGCTACCATTCTAAGAATAAATACATCGCTTGACATCCTTTAAAATCCATGAAATATGAGTCAGAAATTTTAGAAAACACATTTTTACAAACCTTTAGAAAATGGTAAATATCTCTAGTCAAATAGGTAACAAGTCGTTTCGCATAATAAGCAGCATGTGTTGACAAAAGTTGAACTTTAAACTTTTTTAATTATGTATGCCCGGTTCCACCAGCTATCATTAAATCCGAAATAAACATTTCACAAAAATTATTTAATCAGCCGTTTAAGTAGTGATTTAATCGCTGTGCGCTCCACTACAAAAAATGTATTGCTTGTTTGCTTTATTGCACAAAAACTAATCGTTAATAACTTCGGGGTATCATATATATATATACAGTGTGTCCAGTATAAAATGATGTACATGGGGATATTGGAAACCGTTAGAGTTACAGGGTGGACCAAATGGGGAAAAAGTTGCGCAATCAAGTGCCCATAAATAATCTGTCATCAACTTCTTTGAACTCGGAATACCAACGGATATACAGGGAAAAAAAGAAAAAAGTCCGTTTTATAAAATCCTTTATATCGTGTTTATTATAAAAGATACAATAACGAAATTTCCAGGGTGGGGGTAAGAAATGAGCGTAAATTTGAAAATAAAGTAAAAAATAATCTAGGCCCACTATGTTCAATGAGGCCGAAGTCAACGTTTGTTTTTCTTATGGGCGCCATATTGAATTTCTGCATTTTTAAATTCCCCTTTAAATATGCTCTTCAACCATGTATAACATGTTAATGTTCGGTCAAGATAAATAATTAAAATTAACAAAATTAAGATTTTATTGTAGTAGGCATTGATATTTCTCTTCAATTTCCCCATACTGACGTTCGTTATCTGTTTTAATTACCTAGGTAACTGTCAAAGTAGAATTTATTGTCAGTGTCAAGTTTGTAATTAATTGTGTGTTTCAAAATGAATCACTTTTCAAATTATGAAAATACGATATGTTGGAGTGTTTTATTCTCTGTCGTCGAAATGAAGCGAAAGCTGAAGAAATGTATTTAAATAAATATCCAGAAAGGCGAGAACTGGGTAGAACTATGTTTAGGCGTCTGAAAGACAACCTTGTAGCTTACGGGAGTTTTGCTAAGGTAAAGAAAAACAAACTTCCAGACGAAAATAAAGAAAATTTGGTAATGGAAAGCGTGGTTGAGACACCTCGTACGTCTTTGCGTCAAATTGAAGCCACAACAGGTGTTGCGCTGTCAATGGCGAATAGTATTTTAAAACGTCATAAATATCACCCCTATCGTAAGCGGCCCTGCCAGGGACTCCAGAATGGCGATGCGATTAGAAGAATGGCATTTTGTCAGTGGTTTATTCAAAGAAATAACGAGATACCAAACTTTTCCTTAAAAGTTCTTTGGTCAGATGAGAGCCAATTTACTAAATGTGGACTATTTGATCGTAAAAATACCGTTTTTTGGTCAGATGAAAATCCACGACTAGTTCGTCAAGTTAGGCACCAAGTTAGGTTTGGATTTAACGCCTAGTTAGGTATTGTGGGTACCCACGTGATTGGACTGTTTTTTTAAATGAGAACTTAAATTCCGAGAGATATTTGAACCTCTTACAAACTAACGTTGCGGAAGCACTTATGGATGTTCCAGTAGCTACCCTGCAACTTGTATTTCCAACAAGACGGCGCGCCGCCACATAATGGACGTATTATCACAGAATTTTTAAATCACGAATTTCCTAACAAGTCGATAGGCAACCTGGGACCAGTAAGATGGCCTGCGAGATCCCGTGACATAACACCGCTTGATTTTTTTGCATGGGGTTTCCTCAAAAATGTGGTATACTGTAGGTCATACGAAACCGAAGAGGAGCTGAGACACGCTGTTATAGAAGCTGTTAACAGAATTACCCCAGAAATGATCAGAAAATCCTGTGAAGCAGTAATGAGACGATGTATGTTGTGCGTGCGAGAAAACGGTGGCTTTTTTGAACACCTACTTTAATCCTAAAATGTTACTTGTTCTTTTGCAGTGTTCGATGTATGATCAATAATAAATTAAAGTAATAATTAATAGAAATATCAATGCCTACTACCATTAAATCTTAATTTTGTTAATTTTAATTATTTATCTTGACCGAACATAAACATGTTATACATGGTTGAAGAGCATATTTAAAGGGGAATTTAAAAATGCAGAAATTCAATATGGCGCCCATAAGAAAAACAAAAGTTGACTTCGGCCTCATTGAACATAGTGGGCCCAGATTATTTTTTACTTTATTTTCAAATTCACGCTCATTTCTTACCCCCACCCTGGAAATTTTGTTATTGTATCTTTTATAGTAAACACGATATAAAGGATTTTATAAAACGCACGTTTTTCTTTTTTTCCCTGTATATCCGTTGCTATTCCGAGTTCAAAGAAGTTGATGACAGATTATTTATAGGCACTTGATTGCGCAATTTTTTCCCCACTTGGTCCACCCTGTAACTCTAACGGTTTCCAATATCCCCATGTACATCATTTTATACTGGACACACTGTATATATATATATATATATATATATATATATATATATATATATATATATATATATATATATATATATATATATATATATATAGTGTCATTCCTAGATATTTTGCCTCTTGTTTTGGTCTAATTCTGTTTCCGTCTGTTGTTATTGATGGAGAGTCGTCTTTAATTTGGTCGTTTGGTAAAAGTAGTTGGTTTTTCGTGGCGTTTGGTGTAAGTCTCCATTTGTAGAACCAAGCAATTGTATTGTGTGATTTTACTGTAGTTTTGTCTAATAGTGTTTGTGTATTGTCTAGTCTGGTTTTAGGAATTGGTATTATTATTCCTGTTTTCCAGGTATCTGGTATCGTGTTAGTATCAATACAGTTGTTGAATAGGTTCAGTATGTGTGTGTGTGTTTGTGGAGTAAGATTTTTCAGTAGTTTGCCTTTTATATTGTCTTTTCCCGGCGCCGTGTTTTTAATGTGTGCGAGTGCTTCGTCGTATTCTTCTGCAGTAATTAGTTGATGTGCGTTGTTTGTTTCGTTTGTGAAGTAGGTCTCGTACCAATCATTTATTGCGTTAAAGTTTTGGTCGCCAAAGTTAGGATTAGTGGAGGTTGTGAAGGCATGTTGAAAAGTCTGGCAAATGCGTCCGCTTTAGCCTTGTCTGTATACAGTTCTGTACTGTTTTCATTTATTATACCAGTAATAATGTTTTTTTTTGTATCGTGACAGTTTTTTGATTTTTTGCCAGTACGATTTACCTTCGTCTTTTTCTATTTCTTTGCATGCCTCTAGCCATTTGTCCTGTTTGTATTGGCCTATTAGTGTTTTGACGTTCCTGTTGAGTAAGTTTGGTATTTGTGTATAGTCTATACAGTTCCCTTTTGCGTTTGATTTGTCTTGGTATGAATTTCGGTAAACTGTGTTGATAGTATGTGTTTTTGGTGTATGGAGAAAATTTTTCTATGGCGGTCGTTAATTGTTGTTGTATGTTTTCCATTGAACATGTGCCTGTCCCTGATTGGATGTAATCATGTATGTGTTGTTTTACTTTGTCTATGTCTGTTCTGTCCAGGTTGAGTTTCTGAGTGTATTTTGTCGAATCCATAGGTTGTGTCTGTCGGAGGTCTATGTCAAATTTTATAGCGAAATGATCTGATCCGAGTTCGTTAGTCAGACTTATATCGTTTATGATATTTGTAAGGTTTGCTGTGTAAAGTAGTAAATCCGGTGTTGAGTCTTGATTTCCTGGCATGAGAAACATTGGCAGTGTTTGTTTTTTTTTTATAAAATCTGTGTTGGAGAAAATTTGCTCAGTTGGGTTGTCTTGCTTCGGTTAATGTTAAAGTCTCCAATGATGATGGAATATCTGTAGACATGCTTTGGTCAGGATGTTTTGTTCTATTTTGGAGTGGGGATGTATGTAAATTAGGAATATATGGATGAAGTCATGTAAGTATGGAATTGTAAAGTGGAGGCATTCGTTAAAAGGATTGTTTAGGGAAGGGGGATTGCTTTTGCCGAGTTTGATCCCAGGTCTAAACAGTACACTAGCTCCTCCCCGGGCGATCTGAGTTTTATTGCCATGTTTGCAGATATACTGCCAGCCTCTGTACTTCGGTATCTGTCCGGATTTGGTTTTCGTCTCCACAAACATACAGCAGTCGATGTCATTTCGTTCAATGTAATTGTAAATTAGATGTTTTTTGTGATTAAATCCGTTGATGTTGGCATATATCAGCTTGAAGTTGAAAGTCAAGTGTTAGTAACTGTCTGTCTCAGTTGGTCGAATGGTTCTGTCGGGGAGCTTCTGTCGGGTGAGAGCATATCTATCATTAATATGCACATGTGGTTTCCGAAGAAAACCACCGAGGTGTCAACATCAAAGTCGTCGATGAATCGTTTGCTCAGTTTTTTAATTAGTTCTTCTCCGTTGGTGTTGCTTGCGTTATTCATTTGGTGTTTGTACTTGTTTATAATGTAATCGTGTGTAGTGATTGGCGCATGTATCCTACTTTCCGCCGCTACCGAACTTGACAGCTCGGCGGTTCTTTTGTTCAAACATCTTACTCTTACATTAGGAATCCCTTGTATGGGTGCCTTGGGACGTTTGAGGCATTTCATGCTCCAGGCGGCATGATCGTCCGAGTTGCACGACACGCACCTGGCTGGAAGGGGTGACGTACAGGCAGTGGTTGGGTGATTTCCCTGGCTGGGGTATCATATTCCTTTCGAATTCATGCCTTTCGATGGGGTCAAAAATTGTCAAATCCGCTGTATTTGTTTTTGAATGCATTCGCTATATGAATGTAGATATACTAAAGAAATAATAGAAGAACAAAATGGCAGATGAATCACCAGTCACATTATTCACATTTTTTAATCTAAAATGATTATACGCTATCTAATTTTGTGAGAGAAAAACTGTATCAACACCTAAAAATTACTAAAATACGTCTTCAATTATTCCGTCTGCTCGCTAATTATAACAGGATTTCAAAGCAGGCATTAATACTTCTGCGTACAAAACCAGCATTTATATGCAAGTTATTACAGTTAAAACATGCCCTTTTAAAATAGCACTCTCAGAAACATTTAGAACAGGATCATCAGGAGGCATATCTTCCACAGATAACCGTACTTTGGTGTGTAGAACTGCATTTTCTACTATCACATAAACGAAAAGCATATGTTAAAGCGCATTCCTGTAGCCAAACAAGAAAACCTACCAAATACTAACTGTGCATTAAATTTCCGTCTCAGTTACTTGTTTATTCAAGGGGGATATTAAGTAGCTTTGCAATCGACAGCCTCCATCTCCTAAAATTAAGGCATTTAAAAATTTGTCTTCTCTAAAAGCTTTGAATCCCCTGCGGTTCCTGAGAAATATCACATATAGCTTGAATGTAGAGGACATAGATGGAAAAATATAATTTTCCAGTCCAGAACATATCCGAATTATCTTAAAGAAATGATTGCACTTCCAATATATAGGTACTATAATATTAGTACAAGAATGCAATCCAACTTATATTACAACATTACTTTTGAAATCTTGATTTAAGAAAAACAATTTTTGTGTTCCATTCATTTCGCATTCGAACGCGTGTTAAGGCTCGATTTCAAGCAAGTGCTCGATAAGGCAATCGAGCTCACCTAGTCATGTGAGCAGTTACGACAAGTAGCCTAGTTTGCCTAAGTGTAGCCGACGTGTAGCGTATTGCTCGCTTCCACTTCTGGTTGAGCGCACTTACTTCCTCCTTCCTATTAAAGTTGTCGGGGTGTTTGAATATTTCAATGGCTTCCCTCGTGATTCGTGGAAAGAAGTGTTGGGTTTGGTCGAAAACGTCTGCTTCATGGAAAAGGATTTGGTGTTCATTTGCCAGAGCGTGCTCAGCTACAGCCGATTTCTCTGTCTGTCCCAACCTGCAGCTTCTCTGACGCTTTGTTTAGTTG
Organism: Dendroctonus valens; assembly: GCA_024550625.1. Lineage (NCBI taxonomy): Eukaryota > Metazoa > Arthropoda > Insecta > Coleoptera > Curculionidae > Dendroctonus > Dendroctonus valens. The sequence goes on along the minus strand of JAJTJO010000090.1, from coordinate 433,718 downwards.
TGCCTATGAAGACTGCGCCACAGCTGCATGGAATCCTGTAGACTCCAGATGTTGATAGAGGATTCCTTTCGTCCTTGCCCGATCTTAGACTCTCCTTGTTTTTGTTGGCTCGAAGACCGTTTTAAAGTTAGGTTTCTGTATCGTCCTGTCAATTCTGTCAGTGACTCTATGTATGTAGGGCAGGCACGCGAATCCCTCTTTTTCCACGGTTTCTTTCACTTTGGTGTCATTTTGACAGGAAGTTATTGGCCTGAGTATTCTCTTTATCCCCTGATTATTGTACCCATTTATCCTAAACGCCCTCTCCAAGTGTCTCAGTTCCTTCTCAAGTTCAATTGGATCGCAAATACTCTCAGCTCTTTTGGCCAAGGTTTGTCTGGGGTGGTGATTTGATTCCTTTTTGAGATACCGGTCGGTGTGCGTGGGTTGTCTGTAGACCGAATGACTCAGCTTTCCATTAGGTAGTCTCGAAACCAAAACATCTAAGAAAGGTAGACTTCCATTATTTTCAATTTCCATGGTGAATTGGATTATCACATTCAATGATTTAAGGTGGTGAAGAAACCTACGAAGGTTCGTTCTCCCCGTGCCTCCAAATCAAAAAGGTATCATCTACGTATCCAAACCAGCACTTCCGTTTTTTGTCTCCCAGCGCCAGCCCTTTTTGTTCAAAGATCTCCATGAAGTAATTGGCTACCACCGGACTGAGTCCTCCCCATGCCTACACCATCAGTTTGTTCGTAGAAATCACCCTTCCAATGTAAATATGTCGTCGAAAGGCAATGTCCAAACAGCTTGGTTATATCGCTAGAAATAGTTGTTCCATGTACCCCATGGATTCTTCTATCGGTACCATCGTAAAAAGCGAAACCACATAGAAGCTCACGAGCATGTTCGTGTTGGTGACATTGAGCGATCTTAGTTTCTCAACGAAGTGTCCTGAATCCTTGATATAAATCTCCGTGTGGCCACTTTTGGGTTGTAGAAGCAGACGATGACAAAACATCGAACCTGTGTTCCGATTAACTGATACAGTTTGATGATCAGTGTGATTCTGCTTTGAATAATGTTTCTATTGGTGATGTACTGTTCCTTGATAAAAAAATACATTATTTTATATTATATACAACTCATTTTTGTTGCAACAAAAATTTTGCACACCTGATCGTGATGATCGTATGTGTGTTGATATAATTTTGCAACACAAATTTTTAAACATTTTACGGTCCACACAATTTCATTCTCTACTCTAGAATATGTTTTTCGAAATATTATTTTTGAGGCCTATTTTCTATTTTTTGTTCGGAAGGCATTAAGTTGTGGACCAATGTAAGTTATGCCTAAGATTTTGTATATTTTCGGAGACTCAGATCGAAGTTGCTTAAGCTTCTACTTGAATGATGGGTCAGATATAGAATGTCATTTAAGTCATATTATGTAGTCATGCTTGTCGATTCCTCATATAGAGAGAACTTATGTCAAATACGTAGATGGTGATTAAAATAAAACTGAAGCACAGATCCTACATTTCTGTTTCTTTTTCTTTCGCGATTATTTTTTCAGTAAAAAAATGTTTTTTTTTGATAAACCACAAAACTTATTTAGCTGTTGTAATGTTATGAATTTTACTTCCAACGATATTTATTTTATCTCGGGCGTGAGTTAGAGCAAGAGCTAGTACTTTGCGGCTAGTGAACAATTTTTGGAACGCTCAATGGACAATACAAAATTCCGCACACTCAAATTCAACTGCACAACAAATGTATTTAAACAAGTTAACAATTTGACTGAGAGTAATAAAAGGAAGAAAAATATATAAATTTACTTAGAGTGTATCACTCGGATATTTTTGGTAGCACCCTTAATCTATGGATACCTTAACTTCAATCAAGCCTGGATGGTGAAGGGGAAGGACCCTGAGGGGGACCTGCTGGAGTGATCACTTCAGTCAGTGGCCTCGCAGGTCTTCCAATGGGTATCGGTCGTGATCATAAATAAAAATAAAAAAATCCACAGTAAAGGGGTACCAAAATAAATAAGGAAATCACTCAGGTCCGACTGTGAATCGCAATTAAAGTAAAAAAAAAACAAAATGAACTGAATGCAGTCGAACTTGAATGTTTCAGCGCAAGCAGCTAACTATAAAACGTTAAGTTAGTTAAACTATAAAACGTTATTAATTCCAATTATAAAAAAAATACTGTCATAAAAAAACTGATAAAAAACAAAAGTCTTCACCAAAAGTTGGGCGCCAGCATGCTTCCAAGTAGCATACAACTTCTACCCAAAATAGAAAACACCAGAGCCAGCCTCCACGTCAAAAATCCAACAGTCCCGCTGAGGTTCCCCAAAAGAGCTGGTTTTGAATTGCTCCACGGATCTCGGATCAATTCCACGTGGTCATAGCGGCCATCATGGATTCGTCTATCTGGTTCTTGGGTCTCAAAATTTCAACTCGCCGATTAGATGATTACTTTTCCCAGTGGAAAGAAAGGCCTCTTGCAATCCATCAATGCCACCATCAATGAATTTCTTGATTCTAAAATTTTTTAAAAACCGACCATGCGGTTGCGCTGAACACAATGAAAATCTCAAAGCCCGACCGTGCGGAACAAACTCAAAAATCGACCTGCCGATCTGATCGTCACGGCCTAATTAAATCTTCAACCACCAAAAATCTACCGTTACACCAGTAAAAGTTTTTCCTCCCCCCAACCTTCCGTTGGCGCAGGAATCAAAAATCACCAAATTCATTGGCCCTAACGGACACGTGATCCGGCAATCTACCAAACATTTCTTTCACCTGCGATAAGAATCGAAACTGCGATAAGAATCGCCAAATTTGCTAGATTCGGATTTTACAGCCAAAATTTAACTCTATGATGAAAAAACCAAAACAGATATGCTTGGCAAATAACTTGCACACGCATACCGAGGTCGAAAACAAATTAACAGGTTTACGGCAAAATATTTGCACGTAACAGTAATCAGTAAGCCAAATGACATGTTTTTGTTCAAGTCGATGTACGATCTAGGCAGAGAATCAGTACCTAACTGCCAACTTTTAATTTACTATTCGCAATTATATCACATTTATAAAAATGCCCACTTCTATGCCATTTTTGAATTGGTTTTTCATAAATTTAATATAAATTGATCGAGTAGATAGAAGAAAAAGCCACCTTGAATCTACGAAAAAAACCTTATCATTATAAAACCTAAGTGGGATTGGCAATATTTAAAAAAAGTACTAGACTGTTTTTACAGATTATAGACTTATTAGTATAAAATTGAAATACGTTTCATCCTTGGCCGTTAATGAGACTGAGCTAATGCTTTCATTAAAATTTGCTGCTGGGATGACCGCATGATAAAATATTACTCTTCAAAGAAACTTTAAATTAAATACTGGGGGCATCAAAGTGAAAAACTTTTGCAAAAGGAAAGTTTAATAATAAAAGTTGAAAGTTCGGATGCTGCAAGTATTACAATTCCCATTAAAGACACATTGCAAAAAATATTAGAAGTTTGCTTGAAAAATTGCTGAATACTGGAGAGAGATCAAATACTGTTCTCAAATTAATACACGTTTAGCCAGATATCTTTACTTTATCTTGTAAACGAATTGATCGTCTGTCTAGGTTTTTGAACGTGTCCAATTTTCAAGCACTTATGTTCCTAAAGCGAAATAGTGGCTTAGTGTCACATTTCAATCGGACATTTGCAAGTTTCTGCTGCTACTTGACGAAGAATTATTATTTATAGAAATGTTTCTTATAAGTTGAGAGCTTTGCAAACATTTTAAAAATTCATATCTCGCACGGCAGTCAAATTGGCTAAAAAATTAAAAGGCCATTTCCATAAATCCTCTAAAAGGTAGTACTTGGAGTGCCAGTATCGCAGTACTTCGTCTCATGAAGGAACCGCAACATTTAAAATAATAAGTTTTACGTATGCGACCGCGGTTAATGAGTTGAATTATCTATTGTTTCTCTCAAAGAACCTCTCAAGAACAACTTGATGGCTACATAACATTAAATGGATCAATCACCGTATAATAATGCGTACGAAATCTTGGTATTTTCTAAACTCCTATTTTCGGATTTATAAAAGACGCATTAACTTAACAAATAAACTTAGTAGGTAATTGTATTTGTTAGAGCCAAATCATCTCTTGAAACTCTACAAACAGCTCTACCGAATTCTTTTTTAAGAACCGTAATTTAAAAGTTAAAAGTAGTGTACGCGTTATGGCTAAGGATCGATACATTTCCGGTTTATAGTTCTTTTTTAATAAAATGACCTCAAAAATAAACCCTTTATTCTTAAAGGGAATTTGTGATGTCAGGATAGTAAGGATATTGTTAATATTTGCTTATGTTTCTTTATATCTTTGACTTATTTTATATTTGAGGCATCAAATAATTGACTAGGAGTGCAAAAAAATATACATTGCGCACAAAACTCTTAATTGATATCATAAAATTGGACAAACAAAATTATTTTGATGGTTTTTGGCCAAACAAATTTTTATAAATACGATAGGCTCGGATAAAATAATAAAATTTAATTAAACAGTTTCGGGTTCGATAAGGTTATTCATAAATAATCATCAACAATTTGCATAGAACCATGGGAACATTTGTAAAAGTTTGCACTTTTTTACAGATTGCCCGTAAATTTTGTCTACAATTACTGAGACGGATTTAAAATCTGTTTTTTATTAGTGTTTTATGGGTTTTGTTTTTTTGTGTTTTAACTGTATGTTATTTTACATATTCTCTAAAGGAACACTCTGTGTGAGGCATATATATTTTTTTCAGCATTTAATTTTCCTTAAAAATTTTGAGTTATTTGCGATAGCTGTCCAGTTGATAATAATATTCCTCTCCTATCTCCTTGAACATTTTGCTCTCCTGATATAAACCGGGTTTTAGTAGAGTCACACACACTTGGTTTGAGGTTTGGTTAATAAGTTTTTCCTCACTTCTTTCTTGAAAGTGTCGTTTGTCATCAAGATTTCGAGTACAGGGGGGCACTAATCGACAAAGGAAATAACGGAACAAAAAAAATATATTAATTGTATTTATAATTTTTATTTTCAACTATTGAATTTACATTCTTATTGCTCTTTTCTCTATTTTCTCACGTAACGTTAACCTATCCTCAGCACATTCGTCTTCAGGTGGGACTTGAGAAGCATCATTTTGATTCCATCCATGTTTGCGATCATCCACTGGTCGTTGTCAACTAAATAGGCTAGTGAATTAAATTTAGAATAAAAAAAGCCATTCAGTCTAATCCCCATGGAACTGATGAAGGTAATCGTTCAATAGGGAAGTGTGGATAACTCACCCAAACCATCGCAACCCGAAATTATTTAATCCTCTAATGGGGGCTCAGTCGTGGGCTCAAGGAGGAAAACTGTTATATAAATATAAATATAAATTCTGAGGCTGTTCATAAAAAACTGTATAGTAAAAATCTCTAAAACCATGCACCAGATGTTTTGTGTGAAACCTCACAAATTCCTTGGGACAGTTTTTCAATAGGATAATTTCATATTATTTCATGATTGTGGATGCTACCATCTTCAATATCTCTACTTATCCCCACTTATAAAGCTGGCAATAATGTTTTAACCTATGGGATATTTCTACATAAACCCTAAAAATTGTGGAAATTTAAACTCAATTACATTTAGTTCCAAACGAAAAACCTTTATAAATATTTCTCTTTCCATTAACTAGAAACCTGCATCTTTTCATTCGTGTAATGGATGTGATTAATTACGCTCTTGTCAAGAAAACTATCCGAGAGCTAAACTCTGCGCTAAACCTGACTTCCCTGCCGAATAGTTTCTGAAAAAGTTAAATTAATATCAATTTACTTTCAAAGCTGATAAACGATCGGCTATATTAATCAGCATCGAGTAACAGGATAAATTTCAAAAGGTTGCATTTACGTGGAATAAACTAACTTGAAACAACCGGGAATGCTGCAGTTATGCGAGCTAATAAGAAAAAAAGAAGAAACCACATAGGAAAAGTATCAATTCAAATGAAAATTTTTTGCGCGAAGAATAATGATTGAGGTGAGAACGATTCCCAAGTCATTTTTATTCAAATAAATTTTGATGTCAAGTCGGTTATCACATGCCTGAGTATTATGCTGCTCTGTGATGATGTCTAATGTTCCCCCTTTAAATCATTTTGCCTTTTGTAAACTAATTTCCAAATTGCCATTTGTTTAGATTCACACTTCGTTTTCAGATAATTACCTTGAAAATTACACTGCGGGAAACATTTACACAAAACTTATTTTTTCCCAAAGTTGTCATTGCAAGCATTAAAAGAGTGGACACTCTGCATTCATTAAGGGAACTTACGAATGATCTTATCTCTTTAATTGCTTCCCCACTGTGTTTTGTGCAAATGAGTTTCGTTACTACAGCTTTGTCTTGACGTGAAACATCTCAACGCCATATCATTCAATTTGCCATTAGGCCGCCCATGCTCGGAAATTATTTACAAAGGAAATATCGACTTCCGGTTTATTGTGCTCTTTCAACTAAAATCGTGAGAACTTTATTAAATTTGCACCGCGCTTTAAACCACTCCTGGGGCTGAACTTCGAACACCTCATGTGATTTAACAACTTAATTGTATTTTATTTGTTGTTGTTGTTATTATTTGTGGTGTGGTTCTGTTCCAATTGACAGTTTTGCTGACATGTGTGGCGGATTCAGGTATATCACTCTTGTATACCAAAAAGGTTGGCAGCACTGACAGCAAAGTGACAAAATTATCGTAACCTCGAAATATTTAATTCCCATTTTCACTTTCTCAGTGTTGTGTTTACCCATGGTTACTACAGTTATTAATCATTAAGAAGCAACAGGAATTTACGTAATGTTAATGAGGCAGACCTTGAAAAACATTGTTGCCGTCCATCTGATATAGTTATTTGCAAATATCTCAGTTTTTAATAGGAATTATTATTTTTTATTATTTTTCCTGTACTCCCAAAACACGCCCAGACAACACCCCCGGAGGAATCGCCAATTTTGAATCACTCTGTATACTGCCACGACATATACAACCACAGTCTCCACGGCAAAAACCACATTGACAAATCTGCCAACATATTACAATACGCTGACGACACTGCACTGATTGTACACGACAAAACTACAGCGAAAGACTTGAAAGGCAGTAGAAAAACTTCAAACACTAACAAACAATACAATTGCATGGTTCTACAAATGGATACTAACACCAAACGCTACCAAAAAACCAACTACTTATACCAAACCAGCAAATTAAAGGCGACTCTCTACAGAACTAGATCAAAATAAGAGCCAAAATACCTAGGAATGTCACTGGACTAGAAACTAAAATTTACAAAACCCGCACAGAGCGTAAGAATAAAAACGAACAAAAAACAAATCAATATGTAGGCCTGTGCGTGACTGCGGACATATGCTGAGAGCAAATGCATCCAAAAACACTAAACAACACATACAAACAACAGTTCAGATGGCACCATTTCAATTATCCCATTTCGCGTTTCGTGCTGCTATAGAAAACATTTTTTATATTTTTTTAACTGCTATTTCTAGAATTCCAATTTTTCTTATGTCCAAATGTAACATATACAATGTATATGCTAAATAAAAGATTGAAAAATTTTAAAAAAGATTGAAAAAATATACACAACGCTAAATAAAAGTACATTTTGGAGACGGAAACAGTTCCATTAAAAAATTAAAAAGCATGCCAAAAAGGCATCAGAAGCTATCATTCTTTAGCAGTTGATAAAATATTGGGTATAAAACTTAAATTCACTAAACACATACGAAACATCAGGGCAGAAACAATAAAGAGAACAAAACACTTCCGATCACTAACCTACAAAGACAGAGGAATCAGCACAAACACCGCCACCAAAATATATAAAGCTATTTGTAGACCCTTGCTAGACTTTGGACATATACTCATGACCAACGGAACAGAAAGGACAAAACGTTATACACAAACAACAGAACAAATAGCACTAAGACTAATAACACGAATAAGATACCCCCAAAACCCACTACACAACCCCCCCACCCAACTACTATACGAACGGACAAACATGACAAAGATCTCGGAAAGACTCATACAGCTACAGACAAAATGGACAAACAACCCCTACAACTGGACCATACTGAATCCCCTTTGCCTTACAAGACCAACCAGACAATCCCGCTTCCGTTTCCCTACATTAACGCTACTCGAACACTTACAAACGCAACTGACTAGTGGACAATAAAATAATTTCTTCTTGCCACTGAAATTTTATTTAATAATATCGTTAACCTAGAATAAGAGAATTTTCATATTTGTTTTTTATTTAGATTAAGACTACATGTATTAAACAAGGGCAGAAAGACCGATAGATCGATAGCCTTTTTTAGAAATAAAGTTGTTTACTACTACTATTGGGTATAGTCCAGAATTTTCCTGCAAATTTCCTTCAATTCTTTGTCAACTAATAAAAAATTCTACTGAATTAAAATACAATATTATGCAACTATTTAGTGAAAAACCCGGAGCAAGTCACATGTCTCAAGGCTGCATTTTTTTTTGGTCACGTGACATTAGAACCCGAAAAAAACTTATTTCTGCATCGGATTTTGACACACAAATAAAGGCACGTCCTCGGCGTGTGTGGCATGCATTTTTGTTAGTTTGCGCAAATCAAGATGATGAAATTTGTCATTCGGCATATTAATTATTGACTTAATTTAATTTTCAAATCTTCTGATCCTGCTAAATCGACATATTGCATAATTTTAATAAATTAAGGAACTAGCATCCATGTTAATTAGTTTCTTTCTCAAATAGTGCTTTTATTAAAATTAATGACAAAAACACGTGACCACCAAAAAACAATTTTAAAGATTTGCTGTAAAAGAATGAGTAATCGCGATAAAAAGTCCTCATTTTTCGCCTCATTTCAAACCCACTTAATTAGCCACTATCTTGTACAAAATGCGACAAATTAGGGAAACCTCGTCGTCACTTCGACGACAAATTAATTTCAGGAACAGAGGGAAAGTTTCGAAAAATTCTCGAATCATTAGCGACTTTGCAAAAACGGCTTCCTCCAGGGACCTTTTTTAATGCTCTATGTGTTCCCGTTTTAATGACGGTGATTAAAAATATATATGTCTTTGGACATATTTTTGGTTCAAAAATATATTTGCAGCACAGAAAGTACATTTGAATTGAATAATGTAGTCAAAATTGCCCAATGTGTCGCATGCTTAATAAATATATCGGGGCTATGTGAAATTGACGGTTTCCAAATAAATCGATTGGTGGAAAACATCCTTCCAGCATGCAATTTCATTAAAAATCAATTGGGGTTATTTAACTGGCAGGAACTATTTACTAATTAAATTTAAAGTCGATGTTACATTTAATCCTGCCTTTGGCGAATTCTCTAAACAAATATTTGGAACATTTGCCCAAAATTCCGCATATTTTGACCTGCCTCTAAAGGGGTCGTTGTTTTTCCAACCGCATCAGGATTAACATTAATGGCGCTAGTGCTCCGTCGTTATATAAAATTGAATGCAAACATTCAATGAATTTAGAATGAATCACAATTATTTAGTTAATTCGTGATATGGCATGAAACAGGTTTGGTTCACAAATATATGGCAGCATCAAGATGAAATGAAAGTCCAAAAGTGCTGTAATAATATGCTAAAAGTATTTATTTAATAAAACCGATTAAAATCAAAATTTAAATAATTATTTTGATTGAAATTTACGCTTTCAGAAATGTGTATTGATGTCGTAATTATGCAATTAAATACTAAAAGCGTCAATAAACTAGAGCACCACTGTTCTTTTTAAACAAACTGGTCTCTAGATATAATAATTTAATTCCAAATTCAAAGTAGCTGTGCAAACGTTACGTACTATTCGTTTTGATGGGAGGTAAATTATTTTAAATTATCCGCTAATTGGAATTAATTTTTAATAAGTACTAAAATTTTACTAAATTACATCAAAAATAAATTTGATCAAACATTGCTAAAATCTTGGCATTTAACTAGATTTGATGTCGGCGAAGACAAAGCGTTACTTCCAGAAGGAGTTAAATTTCAAACTTGTAGTCTAGTGTGCTAGTCCAGCCAACTACATCATAGCATCTTCAACCCCTAAGTAATTCAGGCTGGAAAAATTACAACAAATTTTCAAATACCTTAGTGATATTTGTTGATCCTCGCGAACGATTTAAATTAATAACTTTTAAATTTACATCTTGTATAAACTCTGCTTCTCAAAAATGTATTTTCAAAGATGTTGCGTTTGCGTTCCAAACCTCAATAAAGGCATAGTAGTAGTAAACATCTTTATTTCTAAAAAAGGCTATCGACCTATCGGTCTTTCTGCCCTTGTTTGATACATGCAGTCTTAATCTAGATAAAAAACCAATATGAAAATTCTCCTATTCTAGGTTAACAATAGTAGTAGTAAACATCTTTACTTCTAAAAAAGGCTATCGACCTATCGGTATTTCTGCCCTTGTTTAATACATGCAGTCCCAATCTAAATAAAAAAAAATAAAAAACAAATATGAAAATTCTCCCATTCTAGGTTAACAATGTTATTAAATAAATAAGATTTCAGTGGCAAGAAGAAATTATTTTATTGTCCACTAGTCCGTTGCGTTTGTAAGTGTTCGAGTAGCGTTAATGTAGGGAAACGGAAGCGGGATTGTCTGGTTGGTCTTGTAAGACAAAGGGGATTCAGTATGGTCCAGTTGTAGGGGTTGTTTGTTCCTTTTTGTCTGTAGCTGTATGAGTCTTTCCGAGATCTTTGTCATGTTTGTGCGTTCGTATAGTAGTTGGGTGGGGGGGTTGTGTAGTGGGTTTTGGGGGTGTCTTATTCGTGTTATTAGTCTTAGTGCAATTTGCTCTGTTGTTTGTGTATAACGTTTTGTCCTTTCTGTTCCGTTGGTCATGAGTACATGTCCAAAGTCTAGCAAGGGTCTACAAATAGCTTTATATATTTTGGTGGCGGTGTTTGTGCTAATTCCTCGGTCTTTGTAGGTTAGTGATCGGAAGTGTTTTGTTCTCTTTATTGTTTCTGCCCTGATGTTGCGTATGTGTTTAGTGAATTTAAGTTTGTGGTCGATTGTGATTCCAAGGTATTTTACGGTCGTTTTTTGGTTGTGTCGTTTGGCCGTCTGCTGTTATTGTAGGGGAATCAGCGTTGAGTCTGTGGTTTGTGAGCAGAAGTTGGTTTTTTAACGCGTTTGGTGTTAGTCTCCATTTATAAAACCATGTCATTGTGTTGTTTGTTAGTGTTTGGAGTCTTTGCGCTGCTCTCTCAGTAGTTTTGTCATGTACAATAAGTGCCGTGTCGTCTGCGTATTGTAATATGTATGCCGATCTGTCGATTTGATTTTTGTCTGGTAAGTTGTAATTGTATATGTCATGGCAGTATATATTGTAGAGAAACGGTGAGAGCGGGGATCCTTGAGGGAGCCCTTGTTCAGGGGAAAAAGAAAATGACAGTGTTTTGTCAATTCGTACTTGTAGTTGTCTGTTTTCTAGTAAGTTCTTTATGGTGTGTAGTAGATATGTTGGTGTGTGTAGTTTGTATAGTAAGCCTCTATGCCAGACACTGTCAAAAGCCTTGTTAATGTCCATAAACAGGCAAGATGTCTTTCTGTCAGTTAGGTGGGTAGTTTGTATATTGTTGGCCAAAATAAAGAGCGGATGAACAGTCGAGTGATGCTGTTTGAAACCAAATTGGTAGGTAGGTATATATTTTCCAATCACTTTGTCAAGCCGCTGCTTCATTATGCATTCAAAAATCTTGCCTAGTACTGGAAGCAGTGTAATTGGTCTGTAGTTGCTCGGTTGTGTATTGTCCAGTCCATTTTTGGGTATAGGGATTATTAAGCCGTTTTTCCATGTTTCTGGGATTCTGCCATTTGTGATGCAGTTGTTCAATTCAGTTAGGATCAGTTTGTGTGTTTCTTGAGTTAGGCTTTTCAAGACTTTTGCCTTAATTTTATCTTTCCCCGGTGCAGTGTTCTTGATGTGCGCTAGGGCTTCATCGTACTCTGTGTCTGTGATCAGTGTGTAGGCATAGTTTGGTGAGTTGTTAAAATAGTTCAAGTACCAGTCGTTGATCAAGTTCCAGTTGTCATTGTCGAAGTTAGGGTTTGTCGATGTGCTGAAGGCCCTTTGATAGTGTCTGGCGAATGCGTCCGCTTTCTCTTTGTCTGTGTAGCGTTCTATTCCGTTTTCGTCAATTGTCTCAGTAGTGCCAGTCTTCCTGTATTGCGCCAGTTTCTTAATTTTTCGCCAGTATGTTTTGCCTTTGTCCTTCTGTATTTCTTTACATGTTTCTAGCCATTTGTCTTGTCGGTATTGTCCAATCATAGTTTTAATGTTTCTGTTAAGTTGGTTCATTGTCTTTTTTAGGTCGTTATTTTGAGTGTTTGTATATAGTCTATACAGTTCTCTCTTATGTTTTATTAGTCTCAGTATGTATTTGGGTAGTGTATGTCGGTAGAAAAGCATTTTTTATTTCCGGGCTAAATTTTCCTATGGCTATTGAAAGTTGTTGTTGTATGGTTTCTATTGAAATGTGCTGTGCTTGTGATTGAATGTAGTCATGTATATGTTGTTTCACTTTGTCTATGTCAGTCTTTGTTAGGTTTAAGTTTTTCTCTATAGGAGGTGTATTGGAGGTAGGGTTGCGTATGTTGTAAGTCTATGTTAAACGTAATAGCCAGGTGGTCGGATCCCAGCTCGTTGGTTAAGTTTATGTTGTTGATGGTGTTTGTCAAGTTTTTTGTGTGCAGTAGAACGTCTGGTGTTGAGTCTGGGTTTGCGGGCATCAGAAAAGTTGGTGGGGTGTGCTGTTTTATAAAGTCGGAGTTTTGCAAGAATCTTTTAAGTTGTTTCGTTTTGTTCGTGTTCAAGTTAAAGTCGCCTATAATTATTGCATATTTATAGATGCTCGCCTTAGTCAGTATGTTTTGTTCTAGGTTGGAGTGTGGGGGTATGTATGTCAGAAATATATGTATCAGGTCGTTTAAGTATGGTATGGTAAAATGTAGACAGTCGTTCAAAGGGTTGATGAGGAAAGGAGGATTTGCTCTTCCAAGTTTAGCTGTTGGTTTTAGGAGAGCTGCGACCCCGCCCCTGGCATGATTGATGGTATTTCCATGCCTATAGATATACTGCCAATTTCTGTACGTTGGTGTTTGTCCTAGTTTGGTTTTAGTCTCTACAAATATGCAGCAGTCTGTGTCGTTTTGTTCTATGTAGTTGTAAATAAGTGGTTTTTTACTGTTAAGTCCGTTGATGTTCGCGTAAAGTACTTTCATATTGAATCTTGTATGCTCGTTACTGTCTGTCTCACTTGTTCGCAGGGTTCAGTTGGAGAGCGTCCCTCGGGCAGGAGCATGTCAAACATTAGTATATAAACATGGTTCCCGAAGAAAACCACTGAGGTGTCGATGTCGAAGTCTTCTATAAATTGTTTTCGTAGTTTTTTTAGTAGTTCGTCTCTGTTGGTATTGTTTGTCTTGTTAAGTTGATGTTTGTATTTGGTTATGATGTGGTCATGTGTTGTAATGGGTGTGTGTATTCTACTTGCCACTGTCGTTGTCTCCGCAATCCCGGACGTACGTTTGTTAACACATTTTATTTTCACGTTTGAGATTCCGACGATTGGGGCTGTCGGTCGTTTTGGGCACTTCATGCTCCATGCTGCGTGGTCCTCTGAGTTGCATGCTGCGCACTTGGTTGGCAGTGGCGACTCGCACCTGGAAGTTGGATGGGGTCCCTGGCACTTGTTGCATCTTGGCGATTGTTTGCAATCTTCAGTTTTGTGGATGAATAGGTTGCATTTGCCACACGGCGCAGGCACGGGTGCTGGTGGTTTACTTTCGGTGATTTTGAAAATGCGGCCCAAAAAATGAACCGCACGGTCGCTCATCAACCTTTCGTATGTGGATATGTCGCCGGTTATTAACCTCATCATGAGTGTTGGTGCGTTGCGCTCTCGCGAGATAATTCTCCTGCAGAACCTTATTTTGAAGCTCTGCTGCTCCAGGCGTTCCAGAAACATGCTGTCTTCAATGTCCAGGTCGACCCCAGTGGCGACGACTGAATATGATGGTGTAATATGGTGGTGACCTGACTTTTGTTGTCGGATTAGTGGGAGGTTATCGTTTTTTTGTAATTTGTACTTGTTACAGTGTTTTCTTGTTTTAGTTGTTGTAAAATTTTTGATGTTTTGTCCTCCTGGTTGGTTTTGATTAGGAAGTAATTATCTTGTCTGATAATCACATCCTTGTTGTTGGGGTTGAGTTCCTCCCACCTGATTGCAAGTTGGACTCTGGTGAAGGTCGACAATGCGTTCGCTGTGAATGTGTGCGAATACGTGGGAAATCTTGTTGATGTTGTCTTGCTGTTTGTTGTATTGGTTGTAGACTGATAGTCCAAAGCTATTCGTTTGGCCTCAGGTGTTGGCGTTGTGGGGGTTGTGGGGGTTGGCTGGGTTGGCTGGGTTGGCTGGGTTGGCTGGGTCGTCTTCGGTTTTCTGCCCCGTTTTTTTCGATTGTGGCTTTTTGAACCCACCATCCTGGGAGGCATAATCCGATTCGGATTCTTGCGAACTCCCAGGGTTCATCCTTTCGTTTGAATTCCACTCGTATATTCTCGTTGAACGATAAATGCGGTTGTTTATATTTGAAGAATTGTTCAAATTCTTTGCGCGTAAACAACTTTGCTTTAAATATACAAACACGTCTTATCACCACGAAGCTCGGTTTAAGACCTTCAATAAAGGCATAATATTGCCCATATACCGTTTTCTTATTTGTGCTTATTAGAAATTGATGGCGCTTCCTGCATCCTAGTTAGTATTTAAATGACCGATTTTGCTTGACTAACATGAACACCTATAAAAAATACAGTAGTAGTAGTAAACATCTTTATTTCTAAAAAAGGCTATCGACCTATCGGTCTTTCTGCCCTTGTTTAATACATGTAGTCTTAATCTAAATAAAAAAAACAGATATGAAAATTCTCTTATTCTAGGTTAACGATATTACTAAATAAAATTTCAGTGGCAAGAAGAGATTATTTATTGTCCACTAGTCAGTTGCGTTTGTAAGTGTTCGAGTAGCGTTAATGTAGGGAAACGGAAGCGGGATTGTCTGGTTGGTCTTGTAAGACAAAGGGGATTCAGTATGGTCCAGTTGTAGGGGTTGTTTGTCCATTTGGTCTGTAGCTGTATGAGTCTTTCCGAGATCTTTGTCATGTTTGTGCGTTCGTATAGTAGTTGGGTGGGGGGGTTGTGTAGTGGGTTTTGGGGGTGTCTTATTCGTGTTATTAGTCTTAGTGCAATTTGTTCTGTTGTTTGTGTATAACGTTTTGTCCTTTCTGTTCCGTTGGTCATGAGTATATGTCCAAAGTCTAGCAAGGGTCTACAAATAGCTTTGTATATTTTGGTGGCGGTGTTTGTGCTGATTCCTCTGTCTTTGTAGGTTAGTGATCGGAAGTGTTTTGTTCTCTTTATTGTTTCTGCCCTGATGTTTCGTATGTGTTTAGGGAATTTAAGTTTGTGGTCAATTGTGATTCCAAGGTATTTTATGTCGTTTTTTGGTTGTGTCGTTTGGCCGTCTGCAGTTATTGTAGGGGAGTCAGCGTTGAGTCTGTGGTTTGTGAGCAGAACTTGGTTTTTTGACGCGTTTGGTGTTAGTCTCCATTTATAAAACCATGTCATTGTGTTGTTTGTTAGTGTTTGGAGTCTTTGAGCTGCTCTCTCAGTAGTTTTGTCATGTACAATAAGTGCCGTGTCGACTGCGTATTGTAATATGTATGCCGATCTGTCGATTTGATTTTTGTCTGGTAAGTTGTAATTGTATATGTCATGGCAGTATATATTGTAGAGAAACGGTGAGAGCGGGGATCCTTGAGGGAGCCCTTGTTCAGGGGAAAAAGAAAATGACAGTGTTTTGTCAATTCGTACTTGTAGTTGTCTGTTTTCTAGTAAGTTCTTTATGGTGTGTAGTAGATATGTTGGTGTGTGTAGTTTGTATAGTTTGTATAGTAAGCCTCTATGCCAAACACTATCAAAAGCTTTGTTAATGTCCATAAACAGGCAAGCTGTCTTTCTGTCAGTTAGGTGGGTTCTTTGTATATTGTTAGTCAGAGTGAAGAGTGGGTGAATAGTCGAGTGCTGATGTTTGAATCCGAACTGATACGATGGTATGTACTTTCCGACCAGATTTCCCAGTCGCTGTAAAAAAAATACATTTTGACAAAGTTTCTATTTTGTTCTAATTTTTATACTTATTGTATATTGACTGAGTAGGAATCTTTCTTATAAATGTCCATTTTTTGCCTACCTAATTTTGAAAGTACAACTGACTGGAAAACTTTAAAGATGTCTTCTCGGCATTGAATCATCCGCAATTTATTTAATTATTCCGTTTTCAAAAATTGAAGGTGATTGATATTTAACGGACATTTCGATAGCATTTGCAAAATAAATTTTCACCAGCCACTTATTACTCCATGTGGTACCATGTGTGCTTCCTGACCTGCTTCTGCAGCAGCAGGTACCTGACCTGCTTCTGCGTAATTAAGATGGCATTTTTATATTAAGATCAATGAGAGATGGACAGCCGGAAGACGGAATAGTCACAACCCTGCATCGTTTATACCAACTCGGGATCCACAGCATCGAATTTTAGACAGCTTTTTGCTCGATGCATGCGAAGTAGGAGATGGAAAGTCCGTAGCCCGGAACTATTGAAATTAGAACCGAGCGATCGGAAAAGCTTGCATTTCGTGACAAGAGTTCCGCTTCCTGACTGATGCCTTATGAAGGTTTTTATGGAGAAGTAGATTTGCAGATTTTAGTGTATGAAAATATTTTATGTCATTTTCAGTTGCAAATGTAAAATTTGTTAACCAGGATTAAATAAAATTCTGCTGCAGATTCTTCTTCAGTATCTTCTCGTAGAATACATTAAACTGAACTACAGCTTTTTAACCAGTCCTGTTGTTTTAATCATAACTTTCTTGAAAGGTTACACTGTCTTAGTATAATTTATTACTTTTAAGACCACCAATACGAAAAGACATCCATCGTAATACGTGGTAGAAATTGTAATCGACGAAATGCAATAAACATCCTTACAATAAACCTAAATAAGCCTTTTGAAGATTAATGTTACACTGGACGAATAGATTATGCAGGTTTACGACTTAGTAAATCCGAATGCGTAAATTAGCTGCTGTTTTGTGTTCTCTTGTCGTAGTAATAAACGAGCTACCAAGCATGAAAAGGTTTAGCTCGACTGACCATGCATGTACACACATGAGCCAACCTTACGGCACATCCATTTTAGGGACACGCGCTAATTGCTTGTTATCTACTTAATCCTATTAGCACAGGGTGGCCTTTGGCTTACTCAGTCTTAATGAAAGCCGTCTCCAAATCTGTGTCGAACCCTTGTTTTCAAGATGACTGCTTTGAGAAAGCATAAAAATTAAATCCACATAAAGTCATGGAGCTAAAATGATTTCCAGATGTTTTTTCCTAAGTTGCCAGCTCTATATGAATGCTTCCAGTGAATGGATATTTATAGTTATTCAATTGATAAACGTTCTGGATCTCGAGTAAGCAATATTTTAACATGAGCACTACGATATACAAATTTTGCAGGACACGCAATTTACTAGTTCGCGATAATTCTTGCAAGAGAATTTGATTAATAAAGAATTACTTCCTTATTTCACCAAGGAAAGCCCAAAGCTGTACGAACCTTTCATTTACGGTAAATGTTACAATTATGAGAAAATGGCAAACACGACCTTTCTTCTGACTATGAAGGCTTTCACTGGAGGTCAAAGTATCGCTTGAAAAGTCTTCTGGGCTTATGAGCGGTGGACCATTGGAATTGGAAATTTTATCGTACAAAATAGTCGATAAAAATCGATAGTGGGGGTATAGTGGGGCAAGAGAAGCTCATCTGTGTTTGAAAATCTCAATAGATTTCCAGGTAACTCTTGAATAGAAGTGGTGTGTTTGTTCCAAAAGATTTGATACTTTGAAGAAAATTTAGTGGTCTTCTTAAGGGTGCTTTCAACCATAATGCACGAGTTAATTCTGAGGCACACCTTAACGTCAAGGTTTTTGCCCAACTTAATTTGACATTTCTTTGTTTCAGTGTTTGACAAAGTCAATCATGGAGAGGTACACAATTGAGCAGCGCGTTAAGATTGTTGAAGCCTTTTTCGAAATGGGC
The DNA here is from genome assembly GCA_024550625.1 of Dendroctonus valens. Taxonomy (NCBI): domain Eukaryota; kingdom Metazoa; phylum Arthropoda; class Insecta; order Coleoptera; family Curculionidae; genus Dendroctonus; species Dendroctonus valens. The sequence goes on along the minus strand of JAJTJO010000090.1, from coordinate 415,370 downwards.
GTTCAAAACAAATGCATTTCATGCACTACGTGATTTTTTTGGTCAGCATAATCGACCAAATGTGTTCACAATTAGCAGATAGATAGATAGATAAAAATTTATTGAACATTCCCATTAATAAAATTCACAAACAAAGTTAAAAAAACATAACTCCCATGTCTAGCCAGATGTTCGGCCGGTTGCTCTTTGTCCATGATCTAAATAGGCGCGCTAAGTCGTCCATTACCTGGGCAGTGCCCTAACATGGACATTCCCGAGCTAGCCATACGCACGACAACGCCAGGAGATAGTCTTGAAGTGGCGGTTTTGGTTTTATTCGAGGGGCATTCATTAAGGAAAAAAGGTCTTCCTGAAGGGAAGCCAAACCCCTTTTGCTACGACCTTTAAGTTTGATACTGTCAGCTGTGGCGTTAACCGCCGGCAGTTTCAACTAGATGACCAAATCCATCCGCCCCCGCCCCGATCGGTGCAAGGACCAGCCAACACCAACCAGAACGAGGCAGGACGAACCCGTCAAGTCACGTTATGTTGGATTTGTGCGTTTCCAGCCTGCTAGAAACGACTGTCTGCAACTGGCAGGCAATGTTTGTTTGTCGTCACGTACTGTCAGGGACAAAATCCTCATAAAATATGGGAAGTCGCTTATACAGGGGACCATGGGTTGGGTGATCGTTTGCTCTTACTTGGGTGATATTTCGCGTAAGGACTGAGCCTTGCACTCCGCTATGATAAAATTTTTCAGCGATGGTATCTATATAGTCGGCTATATAGGCCATCCCTGTAGCTTCGTGCATTTCGGTTTTTCTGGTGTATCTGTCAGCCGATAGGACGCCTCTTAGGAACCTATTTTGGGTCCTTTGAACACGTCGTCTCGTGTTCTTGCAGAATTCAGCAGAATTGAGCGCAAATTTCAGCAAACCGGGTCTGTAGGAAATGTGAAAACACCTGTGCATGCTCACCCAGTTCGTTCTGCGGAAAACATTGCTGTTGTTCGCGATATTGTGGCAGAAGAGCCGTCAACCCTCGACTCGTCGTCGTGTCCAACAAGTGAACATCTCACGAACATCACTGCTGCTAATTTGGAACAAAGATTGAATTTACAAGCTTACAAGGTTCAATTGACTCAAGAGCTGAAGCCTACTGACCATTTCAAGCGTGGTCAATACGCCGAATGATTGATTGAACAGACAGAAGTTAATGGTGACTTCACAAAGAAAATTATCTTCAGCGACAAGGCACACTTTTGCCTCAGTGGATTCGTTAACAAGCAGAATTGCCGCATTTGGGCAAATGAGAATCCACGAGTGATTGTTGAAAATCCGATGTGTCCAGAAAGAGTGACTGTTTGGTGCGGCTTATGGGCTGGTGGCGTCATCGGGGCCGTACTTCTTTGAAAATGAGATCGGACAAGCAGTTACCGTGAATGGCGATCGCTATCGCGAGATGATAACGGACTTTTTGTGGCCAGAAATTGAGGATATGGACCTAGACGATATATTGTTCCAACAGGACATGTCACTTGCCACACCGCCAAGGAAGCAATGGCTCTTTTGCGCGAGAAATTCAATGGCCGTGTTCTGTTACCGTCGTGGCGATGTTAATTGGCCACCTCGATCATGTGATTTGACACCGTTGGATTTCTCTCTTTGGGGATATTTAAAAGAAAAAGTGTACGTCAATAAGCCAAGAACAATTCAAGAGCTAAAGGATGAGATAATTCGGCACATTAACGACATTGAACCTCAATTATTCCTCGGTGTCATTGAACATATGGACCACCGGATGGAGGTATGCCACCGAAACCGTGGCGAACATTTGGCCGATATTTTATTTCACATAGACACTAGACATAATTGTCATAGATCATTCAATCATAATAAAAATATTGAGATAAATCTCTGAAAACTTTTTGTTTTATTTACAATTAACATCGTGCGTTTAGGTTGAACCACCCTTTATAAGTGCGTGCTTTACCACAGCAGATTTATTCGTCTTCCTCAACTGCAGCTTCTTTTGAGTTTCCTTATCGTGGTTTTGACGCTTCGTTCGGTTGTACCAATGTAGCCTGAACTGCAGATACTTGGAATCCTGTACACCGCAGATTCTGCTAGACTCTATTTGGTTCTTCTTGTGCATAATATCGACTTTTTTTTTTGAACCAATCATAATTAAAAGCGTCAATTTTGTAGAAATTTTTCTAGCCCTGAAAATGACCGACTTATTTCAAGAAACAGAACAACAATCAAATTAATTGTTCAAAATGCGTGCTAGTTACGGCTTGACGAAATTCAAGGCGATCAATAATCTTGTTATTTTGGTAAATACGTTTTTTACCTCGTAAACTCCTCGTTCTTTTGAGGTTTATGACATGGTACTTAAATCATACTTAGAATTCAATGAAGAATGCAAAACTGAAATAAAAAATGAGTTCTTCAATTTGAAGAAATGAAGTTGGAAGGAAGAAATGAAGTCAAAGTATTTTTCGACCACCCTGTGAAAAGATATTTGCTATGAAAAATATCGTATTTACAAATAAAAATTGACGGGTCCGACCTTGTTCCAAAAAAAACCGTCCGTTGAATTTTGAATAAATTTGGATATTACTTCTGGAACACTGTATGTTATGTGTACACTGGTTCACTGTATGTTTTCCTAGTATTCCGGTCTTCATTAAATTCTTCAATTATTTTTACATTTTCGTCACCGATGTCTTTTTTAATTTAAAATATTTATAAGAACACCTTCAATTACATGACCAAGTTTTTAGAACAATTAGTTCAGAATTGAAATAAAGCTCGGATTATGAAATGTTACATATTCTTCATTCTTCTCTATTACATATAGTTTAACAGCAGTTTACGGCTCAAAGCGGCCAAAAATATGAGTAACTGGTGGTGCGGCACGACCAGAAAATCACAGACCAAAGCGTGTAACGAAGAAGAAATTTCAAATAAAAAATCCATGAAAATAATGAACACCATACGGGCCGCAAGCTGATTGGTTTAACAAGCGTAATGTAAGATAAATCAAATACTCCCTTCTGCAGCTTATCATCATCAAAAAGATCTGCACATATTTTTCGTAAGCTCTCAACAAGATCAAACTGCCGTGCGGACTATTAGCATCTTGCGCAATTTGAAACCTTCCGCATGAAAAAATGTCTTTTGGTTAGGTGTATCATAAAAAGAAAGACTTGTCCGCTCTGCATTTAGAGCATCAATTAAATTCGTTTTGATACGTTTTTCAAAGCATATAATTCATCGATTGGTCAGTTTTACTGCCTCACTTGAGCCTTATTGGAAAATACCTAAGTAGGAATGAAATCGCTCAAATCGATGAGGGATAAATGGGGCAAGCATTAATCACGGCCCACAGAGCAAGCATTTTAATGAGTTCCGAACTTAATACTTCTGACGAGCTGCGTTTGTTTGTTTTGCCTCGAAGCCTTTCCAAACAAAATGTCGGTTTGAGCATACAAAAGAACAATTGACGGAACTATTTTGGGGTGTGTATAAGTCCCCAGAGGCGCCCAATTCGGTAACAAAAAACGGCTTAGTAACAATTTGCCAAAGTGATGTCTCCGGGCTAAAACTCAAAATACATAGAGCCCGACGGCCTCTCCGACGGAAATGACTGGCCAGTTCTAAACTAACTTTTGCGCCATTCCATTCCGGATAAAATTGCTAAGTGACTTGCAAAAAGCATTCCTAATGGTTAAATGAAATTGAACGCAACACTAAGCAAGTATTATTGTGGATGTAAATTGATGTTGTAAATTATACTTTAAAAAGTTTTTTCCTATGCAAGTTAGATTTACACATGAGTATGTATTTTAGTATAAAATTTCTAAGTTTTCTAAAGAACTTCTAGTTTTTTGAAAAAACGAAAGTTTTAGTTTAATTCATAGCTCGTAAGTTAGCATTCTAGCTCGTAATTATTTAGAGTCGGTATTAGTTAAATAAGGATGTTTTGATACATAATCATAATAATTAATAATACAGTAAAACAAGTGTCCTTTCGGTAGTAGAAAAGTTACAAATTAAAATTGATATAAATATTATGCTGCATGTCTTCATACAAAATTTCCCATATACTATATCCGGAAAGGATATAAAATATAAAATACATAAAAGCAATTTTATGGATTGATATAAAAGCCAGTTACTCGCATCTTTAGGGCGGACAAACGTATGGACTCATGACTCAATTTTTCCGCTTTGTATGATAAGAACTTTATGCGTTATTTGCATTCTTTAACTATTGACTAAACTTTATTTCTTCACTTTTGTACTCATCGTACAGTAGGAACGTCTCTTTATGTACACTGTGAGTGTAATTCCTCTTTTCCAAATCCATACCTTAAATGATTATATATTAAATTATTATATAATATATAAAATTAAAAACTGAGCTAACCAGAAATTGAAGAATCATGACGATTGGGATCCAAAAATTTTTCGGGTGCAAGTACAGCAGATGAAACTTTGACAGTTAGATATATCTAGTGCTTGAAAAAATGCCTTTGAAATTCCATGAAAAGCTAAAACTTTCTTTTATGCGTATTTGCCTTTTACAGTAAATTAAGTAGCTAAATGAATTTCGAATTTCGAGAGTACGGTTTTAATTTCAGGTACTTTGTATAAAATTGAATTAACTTGAAATCTGCTTGAAGCTACAATTAGATTTGTGATAAATAATCATAGCTAACTGATAACATTGATAAAATAGTCATTTGGTGCTCATATTGCCATAAATATGTATAGCATCATTATAAGTAATTAAAACTTGAAAATAATATATGCAAATAAATTGATTGGTGATTTGAAATTAATTTATATGCAGTGAGCAATTTTATAGTGTAATTATTACTGCAAAATGAATATCGCTCTGTTGTATAATTTAAATACGAATTACAGTTATTGGTGGTGCAAATAATAACTTATATCTGTGTTACACTATTTGCTTTTTTGGAAGCTTTAATCATTTCCATTTTGGGATAAACGGAACAACAGAATAAATCATTTTCAATGGCCAATATCAAACCTTCAACGTATAAATAATATTTAATAAATAACCACGAGCATTCATTATATTATTACTTCGGAGAAGGACGATTTTCCAAATTATGAATTATCCTGATTAATTTATGGATGTGCAAATAAATCTGGTTGAGACATAAAACTTGTATATCGTGCATTTTCAACGCAATCGGATATGTTTGTTTGGAAATTCGAATTAGACCTTTCACTACCATATGCACATACAAAACAAGGTGTCATTTCCGAGTTTAGATAAAATAGTTCTCCCATTCATTGTACGTGGTTCCAGAGTCCTTGTTTGCAAATATTCAAAGAGGGCCTTTCATAAAAAAAATTAATTCTACGAGAATAACTATTTCACTTTGGAAATACAATTTTCAGTTCCCTTAAAAATATTTGCCTAAATATATAAAGTTTTGTTTCTTTTTCACCTGCTTGCTAACAGTACTTAAACCCAAGTGATGAGTTGACTTTGAAATCCAGTTAGGATTATTTCATTCCGTTTCTTAAACTGAAAAATACTTTTCTTAGTGTTGTGTTGTACTGCTTTTAAAATTTTCAGCAGGTTTTGAATTCAATATTTAATTTAATATAGTAATAATTTCAACTCCTACGTTTTATAAAGATTTTTGTTTTAGATTTTCCTTAAAATAAACGATTATTTTTGTATAAGTTTGGTTAAAGCAAACGTTTAGTGAAATTTTGAATAGATACTTAGTGCGGCAATAATACCTATGTATTTTTTTTATTTGCTTTTAAACCAATTGCCTTAAAATCACATTCATAATTACAAATCATCCTTGATGGATGTCTTGTGATAGGCGACATGGTCAGGCAGGGCACAAGAGCTTTATTTTGGGGGAATTATAGAAATAAAAGAAAATGATAGAAATTCAGAAGTGTAACAGTAATTTTTTATAGATAATTTGCGAATTCAGAAATGTACTAAAGTTTGTGTTATTTCGGACATTTCGTTTGTAGTAGCAACCCAGCAAGTATTTTACCCTACTGTTAAATGTTTTAGAATGAAGTAAATATTTGCTTTGATGGTAGAAATTTGTGTTTTGAAAATGAAGGCTAAGGCATTGAATATACCAAAATCTTTTTCAAAATATAAACTGATAATTCTGAGCTTTAAAAGCTTTTGATCATATACATGTTTTTTCTATGTGTTGGCAGAGTGAATGCTTTATCTACTCTGTAATTTCTCGTTATTTAACACAAAGTTACTGATTACAACGATTACTGTTATTAATCAATGTTTTGTAACACACATATTTAAAAATATAAAAATAAATATGTATCAAGCAAAAATTCGCAATGGCTCAGTTCAATAAGCAAAAAAGAATTGAAAGTTTACAATTTACCCTATATACCTACATGGGGTAAACACACCCCAAAAAACGTTCTTGAACAAAACGCACTAAATGTTCTTAGTTCTGGCGAGTGTAGAAAGCAAAAAATGTAAATGAATGCAATAATTTATACATGAGAAAAGTAAAAAAACAAACACACAACTATAAATATTGAACAAATGTCCGGTTTAAAAACAATTATTGTTTAGTTTTTAAAACTTTTTGGGAATGATGAAGGCTTAACAGAAGATATTGAGAATACATAAAATACTGTATCAGAATAAATGCAGTTAAGGTCTAAATTTAAATATTTTCAATTCACCGCAAACCTAAATAAATCTAAATACAGCACATAGCACAAGGCATGTGGAAAAGGCTCGAAAATAGGGTGCATATGGCATGCATACGCATAGTGAGTGCCGATGCAATTGAGGTAGAAACAACGTTGCCAGACGTTCCGAAATGAATGTAAAACATTTCAACAAAATGAGCACACGTGGCCCAATTATCTCCATGTTTTTTTAAAGAAATATTAATGGACAACTATTCTAACTATGCCCTGTATAACTATAGCCATTCTAACTATACAGTTATGCAATTTTCTTCCAATTTGACTATTTGTTGATGTTTAACTACTATCTACTTATTCATATCGTATCTTTTTCAAATATCAGTATAGTAAATAATTTTTACAGGCCGTTCCCATATAAACATTTTTTAATTTGTAATTAATTGCGTTTTTCAGCTTGAAACAAGTAACTAACATTTAGGTCGGAACTAGGACCTAGAATCACGTCTCGGTGACGAACCAAAATGTAGCATGTCGAATCTCAGAACATATTCACCTGATAATCATGTGATCTGACGTGAGTGGACTTGCTTCATTTGACATCCAGCGTGTATGGAGGCTAAAAAGCCGTAGTTAAAAGTTAAAAGCCTTAGTTTAGTTAAAAAGCCTTAGTAAAGTCAAGTTAACTTTGACTGATTTTTGTAATAACTCTTCCAGCCCTGAAGAAGGCAGAAAAATAAATCGCCGAAATCCTGGCAGTTAAAAAAGTTTAACTTTTTCTCACCACTGCCTACACCGAATCCCCAAGAAAAAAAACTGGTCAAGAAACTGTCACTTAACATAACTTCTTAATGCATTTTATGAAACTGGATTTATTTTTATTATATGAAATTGAAAATGTTTTTTTTTGATAACATAATTAGTACACTGCTGCTGGGGCTAAGACTAACAATTTTTGCAACCGTTTGTAATTTTTGATGTGATTTAGATACTGACGCACATATTTCAGGATTTGGATCGTAAATTTCTACAAATCAGTTTCCTGAATGTTTAGTTGAACTTTCTTTATAATCAAGGCGAAATATATAAGTCATACCTGCATAGCAGTTAATGTTTGAATTTAGTATAGTTTTTATTAAACGCTGGGTTAGTCGTGGAAGCCAATTGGATGAGCCAAGTGGACACATTGGCCGGCTTGAAGTACGGACTTTAATCTACTTGATTTTTTCATGTGGGTTTGGTTCGATTCAAGAAAAAAATGAATATGTTTTAAATTATTAAGGCATTTGATAACAATATTTTAAGGCAAGAAATTTGCTACTGGATACTCAGTATTTCTTCCTTTGACTCTAGCAATAATCTGTGTTTTGTCTATGCATGCTCCTCAGAAGATCTTGGATGGTTTCTTGTGGAATTCGATTACATTCTTCTCCGTAGCAATTCTTAATTTTGTAATTAAGTTAAGAAGTTAATAGCTGGATTACTTGCTCGTATATGTCGTTCTAGGCTGCCCTATAGACATTCTATGGGGTCATCATCTGGACTAGTTCTTTTTGTGCTGCATGAGTGCGGGCCTTATCATGAATTACCACAAAATTCATGTGCTTGGAGAATGCTGCGTATGTACTGGTTAGGAATGTACCAGTTTTGTTCGTAAATTTACTTCATGTAAATTTGATGAAACGGCTCCCAAAGCTTGCAGCCTTACAAATCTTTATCCAGTCCATTCATGGGAAATCGATCATTGAAATATTCTTGTTTCAACTGCAAGCTTTTTATCTGCCTTCCAATAAATATTCGAATATAAGAGTTCAAACCATTGTTTACTTAATATTGAAAAACATTAATTAATCATTAAAGCAACCCTTTGTTCTGTCTGTTAGCAACTTTTGAATTTGGTAGGTTTGATTAAATGTTTACGTTTTTACATCAAAAAGTCCTATTAATGTTTATTATTAGTTTGCGATCTTTTGTATTGTATAGGGGGATTCTAAGATGGCGTACTTCGTCAATTTTTACGTTCTCAAAATAATTATTTGTCTGTAAGACACAACACTCTGGTCTATTATGTAGCAAATTTGACTAATTTGGAGTCTCGCCAACTAAGATAAACTTGATGAATTTTTGACATTGTTATACATTTTAAGCTCTGAAGAGTTCAATTTAAACCCTAACCACAAATGTAACGATGTCACCAAAGATATGTTTGGACGTGCAGCAGAAGGAGAGGACCACAGATGGTCCCGACTTTTAAAACACGGGATCATTTCTAAATTGTCGTGTAGAGAGAGTTTGAAATCTGCAACACTCCGAAACAGTTTTAACTGTAATTGAACAAAGTCCATCTAGAAGGATTCGCTGAATTTCGCAAGCAACTGGGATTAATAAAACCGTCGTGTGGAGTACTCTACACAGTAATGGATTTTACCCTTATCATCTAAAAAAAGGTCTAGAATTTAATTCCTATTCGCTTAGAAGCAGGATGTTACTTTGGAAATGCTGAGAAACATATGGTTTTAGCGACAGTGTGACAGACATTTTTAAATGCAAGATTTCCGGATTAGCGGATACGACGAGGTGGGCCTATAGATTGGCCAGCTAGGTCGCCAGACTTGTCACCTTTAGACTTTTTTGTAGGGTTGCCTAAAACTCGCGTGTATAGAGAAATGGAAAGCTAGATACGCGGAATGAGTTAAAGAATCGTATAATTGACGCAGCAAATTGTTTGAGCCTCAAGCTGAATGAAATTCAGTGACAACATTCCAAGGCGCATGGATTGCCTTTATATAAGAATACGACGGTTCTCACAGTTTTTGTAGTTTTCCATTATCTTTTTGTTTGCTTTTAATTAATTAACTTTGATGATTCTTGATTATTACGTTTTTCGTTTTATTTAATTTCTTTGAAACAAAAGCGATTCAACTTACAGTTGACATAAACTTTTTTCATCAGAACGACACCTGTTATTTAACTCACTCACCCATTCAGAATTTAATTCTGGTTTATCTTGGAACTTTGAGCCCTCACTAAATCTTTTCTGAGTGTGAAAATTTAATTAAGATCATCTCATATATAGGTTTTTTTGAAACCCAACAGAAATAATATTTATACACTTGCGTGCATAGAAATCGGCCCACAGTAAACTTTTGACTTTAACTATATATTTTTTTAAAGACTATTCATCCGATCAAAAAAAGAAATATGCTGTTTGGAAGACAATTTAATATGCTTTAATGTGAGTATAAATTATTGTAAGTATTAATGCATTAAGCAAATTAAGCGTTTTTATTATTAACATAAATAGGGTTATTGACAATTTAAAACTTAACACTTAATTTTTTAAAAATGGGTGTGACCTCCTCTTTCCCTAATAAGTTCTCTCATACGATTAGGCATAGATCTACTCAGTTTGCTATTGTTTCTTGAGGGATATTAAACCACTCTTTTTCAACTGCAACAATAAGCTCTGGGATCGAGTTTGGGTATGAAGTCTAGTTCGAATTCTTCGTTTTAGCTCATCCCATAAGTGTTCGATCAGATTTATGTCAGGACTGTATGCTGGCCACTCCATAACCCGAAAACCGACTTCTGCAATGTAATCTTGCACGATTCTTGCGGTGTGCGGCGTGGCGTTATCATGCATAAAGGTAAATTCGTCTCCATTGTAGTCGACGTAAGGTACCACATGAATTGCTAAAATCTCCTCGGTATATCTAACAGCCGTCAAACCTCTTCTTCCGTGAACATGGTCGCCCCTACGAATGAACTGAGAGTCGGTTCGTGCTCCTATAGAAATTGCACCCCAGATCATACAAGAACCACTTCCATAAGCACTCCGCTCTTGAAAGCAGCAATCTGCAAATCGCTCTCTTGGTCTTCGGTACACTTTCCCTCGTCGGTCGGTACCATGGAGGCATATTCTGGGCTCATCTGAGAACAGAACAGATCGCCATTGTCCCAACGTCCAATTCAGATGATCCCGTGCAAAACGCAGGCGTGCTTGCCGATGAGCTGGAGTAAGTCTTGGACCAATCGCAGGTGTTTTAGGGGTCAGGTTATTTTCCTGCAGTTTTCGTCTTAATATCCACTGACTAATAGCCACTCCTCGCACCTCACGGAGCTGTCGTTGCACTTGAACGGCATTAAGGTGACGATTTCTTAATGTTGTTGACACAATAAAGCGGTCATCACGAGCGGTTGTTCCAGGTCGCCTATGAAAAGATCCAGTCTCCTCATAACGTTTGCACACTCTTCGAACCGCTGCGCGTGTCGTATCCAATTGTCTAGCAACAGCTCGCTGACTAAGTCCACTTTCGATTAAAGCAATAACTTGGGCGGATTTTTGTGGTGTAGTATGCATTAAACTCACACACTTAAACACTATTGAGATTATGAAAAACGAATTAATATGCAAATTTCAGTTGCAAACGCAATAATTTTAATATTTGACAATTTTTTTATTTTCGTTACAATCACCACATAAACACGTTTCATTGGTTTACCGGTTGCTACGCATATAAACGACAAGCCTTCTTGATAAATTAATACTCACATTAAAGAATATTAAATTGTCTTTCAAACAGCATATTTCTTTTTTTCATCTGATGAATAGTTTTAAAAAAAATATAGTTAAAGTCAAAAGTTTACAGTGTGCCGATTTCTATGCACGCAAGTTTAGTTTCTAAACGAATGTGGTTCATCGGTTATCACTTTTTTTTCTGTTCCTACATAAGATTGGATTTTAATTAATCACAAATCTATGTGAGATAGAATGAAAGTCGAAAAAAACATCAAAAGAGTTGTAGTTATCAGTTGCACATTATCAAAAATGTAACAATTTTCTAAGAATTGAGAGAAAGTCTACAAGAAGATGAAAAGTGGTCGAACAAAAACATGTTTTAAAGGTTTGTTCTGTTGTACTTCCGGTTTATGTTGTAACTCGAAACATTTCCTCTCATTGAAATGTTCTGAGTTTCAGTGTCAAAATTTTATTAAGGTCAACTCATTTATCAGTTTTTTTAAAAGCCATCAACAGAAAGAATATTTATAGGTTCGAAACGAAAGTGGTTCATCGGCTACCAATTTTTTTCTGTTCTTACGTAAGATTGGATTTTAAATAAACACACATCTACGTGTGTATAAGATCTGAAGAGTTGTAATGATCAAAAATGTTGCATTTTTAATAATTTTTTGTGTATCAAGAATTGAGAGAAAGTCTACTTGAAGAAGATGGAAAGTTGTCGAACAAAGACATTTTTTAAACATTATATTTACTCTCCATCACTAGAACTTGATATTTTTTGCAATATTATACGCTCCGTGTTAGTAATGACTTAATTATCTAGCAAATGAATAATCTTTGTTTTAGCATAACATAAATATGTTATGTTTTAACGTTTGTGTTGACTATTTAAAATATCCATAATAATGCGAGAGCACGCATGCCATTATTTACACAAAACTCATTTTCCTGCGTAAATCCATTTAGAGACGTATAAAATATGCTGATAAATTCAATACAAGAACAAAGCACTGGAATAAATTCAATACAAGAACAAAACACTAGAAGTGATGCTGTTTTGAATTTGTTGCTTTTTCACAGATGGTTTTATTAATTCATCCTTGAGTATTAGAACTTTGTTAAATAATGTTTTCTTAGACAAGAACAAACTTTTTAAATCCGCGCACATACTTTTAAATATCAAATCGAAGACTAAGTTTATACAACATTTATCGCTTTGCTAGATAAAACTTCGGTCGCTACCTACGCCTTTGAATTTCCTACCAAACAAATTTGGGGCTGAGGACAACATCGAACGTTAAAAAGAAAAGGGCACGTTTCGATGGAGGGAACGACCCACCGGCAGTCGGAAATTTGGGAGACGAATTGCATCGAAATGACTCTTTTTAGTGTCAATTCCGATATTAAAATACAGGCAGTAGATTAATTTGTGGAGTTTCCGTATGGACAAGATGTAGGCAACATTAGTTTATTTTTATTGTTTACGATCACTTTTATGGCGAAACGTAGCTGAATAAATAAGCTTTTTATTAGGCTAATTACATTTATATCAACTAAATTTAAATAAATTCAAAATATTGATTCTAGTAGTCAATATTAATGCTTTGCTGTTATGGATCTATATATCATTATGTAGATTTTTGCCATAATATTTGCTTTAATCATTCATTAGAGTGTTAATCAATATATGCAGACATCTTTTTAATTTTACAAGCAAATATCAACTTATTTTAACGAACAAACTACAACTACCCTATGCTTTTCCTTTTACAATCTCATTCTTTATCTTTCTTCATATATACATTTCTATATCTATCCAACACCGCAAAGTCGAGGTGTTTGATAATACTACAAAGTCGGTTGGGTGTTGCTTACTTTTGCAATCATAATTTATTTTTCGAACAGTTTTATTACCTGATCTATATTTGCGCTCTTTTATATTTTATGTTTAAACATCTTTAATTCACTTGGCAGGTTCAATAAAAAAATTAATGTGGAACCGGATCAGCCAGCTATCATAAAACACTATCTAATAATGAAATTAGCCATTGGCGGTTCTCAAGTTTGATAACAAATGATTTTGACTTGCTTGAGTTTTTTATATAATACATGCTATTTATTTTTATTCATGCCCGCACTTGGTAAATTTTTGCAGTGATGTCTTGATGCTAAGAGAATTGATGTTTTCTCTAAACAACTCGTGTCATTACAAAGAAAAATTTGGACATTTTGGAAAATATAAAGGGCCGAAAAAAAATGTTAACAAAACACTTAAAATAGTAGTAGTAGTAAACATCTTTATTTCTAAAAAAGGCTATCGACCTATCGGTCTTTCTGCCCTTGTTTAATACATGCAGTCTTAATCTAAATGAAAAACAAATATGAAAATTCTCTTATTCTAGGTTAACAATACTATTAAATAAATAAAATTTCAGTGGCAAGAAGAAATTATTTTATTGTCCACTAGTCCGTTGCGTTTGTAAGTGTTCGAGTAGCGTTAATGTAGGGAAACGGAAGCGGGATTGTCTGGTTGGTCTTGTAAGACAAAGGGGATTCAGTATGGTCCAGTTGTAGGGGTTGTTTGTCCATTTTGTCTGTAGCTGTATGAGTCTTTCCGAGATCTTTGTCATGTTTGTGCGTTCGTATAGTAGTTGGGTGGGGGGGTTGTGTCGTGGGTTTTGGGGGTGTCTTATTATTTAGCATATTAATGATATTTATTCCAATGTATTCCTGGGTTTTCAGTCAATTTTTTTCACAATTATGGTGTTATGTGATGGAGTCCTGCGTTTTCATCCCGGGTCTATCTATTGGACTCGTCAGTAGGGCTTAGATAGACCCTGCCCTATAACGCTTCTTACGTTCTTGACGTCTGTTAGCCTTCTAGTAGGCCTCTGGTTTCGACATTTGGTTTTATGTGTGTACTTATATATATATTAATTCGGCTTAGGTGTGTTGGGTGAGATGTTATCAGCCGTATTGTCAATGCTGCTACTCGTTTCATTTTGCTTCCTTCTCCAACGCCACCTATGTCATGCCATCTGGTGCCTGTATTTAATCCAGTAGCAGTCGTATATGAAATGGCTTTATTGACTCATTTGATAATATAAAACATTCGTTCAATAAAGCCCTTCTTTATACACTTGTAAATATATATGTAATATAAATATTTTCACACATTTTCGTCACTTTTTATTTATCGTATGACATCACAACAGGATCAATAATGTATATCATAATAATATGAGTAAATATCATATTGTCGGTTGGGTTCAGAGCATTTTCCGGTTAGAGATCAAAATCTAGGTGTTGTATCCATCTCAATCATTCTTGTATTATGTGGCAATCGTTTGCTCAGGCGCGCCACAGTCGCAATTGGGATTCAACCAGCCCCCATTTGTGGAGCGTGTATCTAGTTTTGGCATGGCCAGTCCGGATGCGGTTATGTTTAGACCATTCCTTCCGTGGCAGATCAAAATCTGGTAGGCGTCTTGAGGGATCTGGGACTACATGGTGGTCCGTAGTTGAGAGTTTCCAAATATTTTTCATCCTTCTGAGATGTTGAAATTGGGCTGTCTTTTCACGAATTCGTTATTCCATATCAGATTAAGGGATTTTAAACGTGTATTTGGGGCGTTGTTAATTATATCGTCGATGGGCAGATTTGGTGAATTTTTCTCCAATCCTTAGCAACAGTTGCTTCTTGGCGTCTTAGTTCTGGGGGGGGGGGGGGGGGGGGGGAGGGGCAATGTTACTGGAGACTGAAGCCATGGTAGTGGGGTGGATTTTGATGTTCCACTTATTACTCTCATGATCTCGTTGAGGTGTTTGTCCACTTTGTTGACATGTCGGCTTCCCTGCCAGAATGATGCACAGTACTCGCCTGTTGAGTGTTGAGTACACCAAAGTTATAGCGGATGTAAGCAGGGTCGTTGCCGGAGCTCCCCAAGTTGAGCCACCCAATTTGCTGATCATGTTAGTTCTTGCTTTTAGCTTTTGTCCAGTGACTTTCAGGTGTTTTTCGACAAAGTGTCACTTTTATATATAATTTTTAAAAATATTCAGAAATTTGAGGTTTAACTTTTTACTTGCCCTGCTTCAGTAGCTCTCTTGAGCAACATCGAGCTCTCTTGCGTAACTCGAAGTTGGACAAAAATAACTCGAGCAAACGAAATCTGCCAAAATTGCTATCTGAAATGCATCCTAACCTGCTGTTATAAATTTGGTGAACTTATATTTTATGCAAAATTTTGCGACGCCTTAAACCTGATGAACTAAGCAAAATTAAGGTCACTGCAAATTAAGCGATATCAACACAATCTAATAAAGATCAACGCAAGCCGCCTTAACCCAAAACTAACTCCAAACTTAATCAAGGCATTCAAAAAACACAGCTTACTACAAAATGATCTGAGTCTCAATAAATGTGGTAACCTCGAACTTATGTCAACCAATCTGAAAACTTTTGGCACTTGGCCTATAAAAGTGCTTTAAACCAAATTGCGTTTACAGTGTGCTCTTTAATGTAGACTTGATTTTATATAGCATTTGTTTCCTTGAAAACGATTTCTAATAATACATTTATAGTTTATAGTATTTTATGCAAACGGACTTTCCTTATCCAAACCATAGTTTGAAATTCATTTTCAGTATTTATTTATTCATTTTTAATTAAGTTACTACAAACACTAAACGTATACTTTGTAATTCTAAGGACTTTTAAATAATTTAAAAATCACAAGAACGAAAAGGATAAAATAAGCTAACTAAAAACAAAAATACGACCAAAACTCAAATTTAAAAAGCTCTTAAAACTACGAATAGAAAGTATAAACAAAAAACGTAGTACAAACGAATTCCAACTTGAAAGCATATTAATTAGAGTAAACTGACTTCTTCACACATTTACTTGTCTACATTACACATACCATTTGTAAATTGCCAAGTTACAACCTTTAAATCTGAAGGTTTTTAAAAATTTATTTTAATGCCTCAAGACCCAAGGTTATTGTCATTTAATAGAACCTACAATATACATACATTATAATAAGTGGGAAATGTTATCAATAACGATTATTATAGTTGATTATACAACTCGATTATGTTTTAAAACTGTAGCACTTAAACTGTGTTTAAATTTAAACACTGTATTTAAACTTTTCAACATGTTAACATACTCTTCTTGTATAAAATCTTTTTTCCGTTTTTGTCAGATTTCCTGAGGTGTAAAAACCACAGCAACCTGAATGGATTGGTTGGTTAAACAATATAAAAGTTTAAACTAATAAAAATATGTTGCTTTATGCGGTTTAAATGGCGAGTAGTTAAGCTACAAACTTTGACCATCTTTCAATGAACTAGAGGCAAAACTGTTCTGGCAAACCGACGTGTGCAACTTAATAGAAGAGAACTTTATTTAAGGCAAGAAATTCGTTGAAGCTCATAAAAATCTGAAAGTTAAATGGAATTTACATGGAAAGTTGAGTCATATTTAAAAACTTCAACGTTACCCTAAAACACTGATTGAACAAATCTATGAATCGAGGAAAAAACCACGAGAAACTATTAATTGCTTACGCAATGTCATCAGTTTATAGCTAAAAATTAATGACGTAAAGTTGCCACAAGCAATTATTTGTTTAAAGGTCTAAAATCTAGACAGATAAAAAGTTCTGAATTGTTATGTTAATTGGTTTTTTCTTTCTGTTATTGATAATTTACTTGTCTGAATCAGCCGGATATCGGTTTACTTTTAAACTGGTGATGTTCACGTGTTTACTGTATGTGTTGGGCGCGCCCTGCATATAATAAGTATTGAGAAACTGTTTAAGCAACTTTTCCAAAGCCAGCGACTTACCTCCGCCACTGTTTTAGATCACATTCACAATCCATACAAATATAATTTATTAGGTAGTTAAATTCAGTAAGTAAAGGGGTAATTTAGATTAGATAAAAGGCGTTATTTTTCCTGAAACGGGATCTGCTTTATCGGATTAGAAAAACGCTACCCAGCTTTATGATTACCTACTTAATTGCTTCGGCTTTGGGAATGAAACCATTTCCTATATATACATACAAGATGGGAGAGTTTGTGTATATTTCGATTTTTTAAATTTTTAGGGTGCAATAAAAGTAGCTGAACTGTCTTGTATTCTTCTTGATGCGAAAACCTTTAGATTGACCCATCAGAAAACTTAATCAACGTAGATAATTGCGTTACACAAGGTATATAAGATCCTCCCTTTTATATACAGCGTGGATCGTGACATGATTGTGCTGCAATAGGGATATGTTGCTAATATTAAAATCGATAACGACTAAACGTATTTGAAAATTTAGCGGGCATAACGTTTCCATTTTAAAAAGGGCTTGGAAATGTTTAGCTTTGGATCTCGACATACATATGAACATATAGAGGGTCTTCTGCGGCGCGACACCCTCATATTATCCCTTAAATAAGATGGAAAATTTAAAGATGTTCCAATTAAAAATTAGAGGTATGCATATATATCACATCATATAGCGTATCAAGGTCAATGGAAGACCCATCAATAATATCAGATACGCCGACGATACCGTGCTGTTGGTCTCCACCTTGGAGGATCTTCAGCATCTATTAAATAAGATAAATAGCATTGGTCGACGGTACGGCCTGCATATTAACATCTCCAAAACGAAATCCATGGTGATCAGTAGACAAATCAGAGAGGGTACTCTTGAGGTAGGGGGCGAAAACGTCGATCAAGTGACGAGGTTTAGGTACCTCGGATCTGTTGTTAACAGCGCGTGGGACTGTGATGAGGAAATTAAGACTCGAATCGGCATGGCCAAAACGGCATATCGATGACTTCAGGCTTCAGGGTGTCCTCCTACAGTAATGCTTACCCCTGGACCTCCGACTATGAGCGATAAAATGCTATGTGTCGCCTATCCTGTTGTACGGGGTTGAAACATGGTTAATCAAAGTAAGATCACTCAATCGCATTGAAACGTTCGAGATGTGAACTCTCCGCAGACTATTTAAAATCTCATACACCGAACACATTACAAACAAGGAAGTACTGCGGTGAGCAGGTATAGAGAGGTGTCATACCTGGGACACATCCTGAGAGGGCCCCGCTACGCCATCCCAAAGCTGATCCTGCAGGGCCAGATGGAGGGCCGAAGGGGACCCGGACGAACACAGCACTCGTGGCTCCAAAACATCAGGAATTGGAGCGGGGTGCCAGATGTGGCAACCACATTTCGTCGGGCAGAAGATCACGCCCTTACTATCATTTAAGGAATGTGCGGAAGATCCCCAACGTGCAGGATGCATATGGGACCGGAGGAAGTGCATATATACTATATTTTGCAACTATTATACAGAGTGACTAATTAACTGCAGTACAAGGTCCAACAATGAAAAAAATGTAGATTATATGATTTCAAATTGAAAAAGTACATTAAATTAAAGTTAAATTACTGGCAATTTTGAGGAAGTAATTTTTTTATTCATAATTGTTTTATAGTATTCAGTAGCAGTTTTAAAACTTGTAGTAATTGATGTGAAATTTTCCATTCCAAAAAATCTTCAAAATGTAAACATTTTGATTCTTAACACCATATTTTATTTTGATCTATCTAAATAATAGAAAAGCTGAAATTAGGTATGTTGCTTTAGTGATAAAAATGCATATTGTTTTATAGTATATGAAAGAGCTTTTGCTCATTAGTGCGTCTTTTAAACATTTTTTGGATTTGTCTTCCATCATCAGATATTTTTTCACTTCAATGTAAAGACACCAATTAAGAAACTCAATTAAAGAAACACCCAAATGGAACACAGCAACATAAAGTGAAATTTAAACAAGCTATAAACAGGATCAGAAGGATTTCTAAAGAAAACATTCAATAATTTTTCAAATATGTTTTTGTGAAACTAACGATGTTCTGGATCTACAAAAGGGAGGAAACACCGAATATCTTCAATTTTTCCTTTAGAATTCCTTCCGATGTTGTTTATAGCTTGTTTAAATTTCACATTATGTGGCTGTTTTCCATTTCGATCTTTCTTTTTTCTCTGTGTATCCTTGTGAAGCATCTCCTGATGATTACGTCCATCACTCTTTCCATCTCTTCGACGGTCTTGATCTTCCAATTGGTATATTGTTCGTCGCCATTTTTGGCAACCTGTCGTCGCTCATTCTATTTACGTGTTTATTCCAGTGTTTTCTCCTTGCTCTAATCCATTTTGCCACGTCCATCCAGGACGTTGTTTCCTAAGGTCCTCGTTTCTGACCTCTCTATCGTGTAATTTTCTTAATATGGATCTTACTCTTTTCATTTCCACTGTGCGCATCAGTTTCGTGGTCTTTCTGGTATCTGATCTTGTCTCTGCTGCTTAGGTTAATAGAGGTCTAACTGTGTATATATAAAAGATTTTATATATATTTAACTGTATATATAAAAGATATATCCTTGCTTTGCTTTCAATGTGATATTTGTTCCTTCATAAAACATCTTGAGGCATTCAGAAATACGAGAGGCTTTCATAATTTGTGCTGCCCTGTTCAAATTTCCATCTCTGCATCCAGATACGTAAACTGATTGACCCGCTCAAGGAATTAATTATCGATTTCAAATGATGTTCATTATTAGTAACGGCGTCTATCCTCAAATTTGTCTAATGTGTCTAAGGCGGATCCGCTTAATTCTAGTGATTTTTTCTATTACTTATTTTCTTTAAAATGAAGATTGCATCTACAGTTGGCCGGTTTTTCCTAAAACCTTGTTGTACCTCGCTAAGTTAAATATTTTTGTCTACTTCTTCCAGTAATAGTGTTGTAAATATCTTAAGTATCCTATTTAGCAGTGTGATGCCACGGTAGTTTTCTGGTGAGGTTTCTTGGCCTCTTTTAAATATGGGGATTGTTGTGCTGTTTTTTCAATAACTGGGAATTTTTGGTTGGTTAATTTTACTATTGAAGAGTGATGCTATTGTTTTTGTAGTTTCTTTAATTGACTTTCTTAAATGCTGTTTCTAAACGATATTTTTCTTCATATCTCTAAATCAATTTGAAGCTTCAAATTCGTTCAAAATCTATTTTATGCCTTCACGAAAAGGTACTATTTCAGGTAAGACTATTCTATTAAGGAAAGACATTCAATATTCATAAGGTAATGTGCCATATCAGTTACTGTTGATGTTTTAGTTACCGATTCTTTTATTATATTGCGGTACTGCTCAGGAGTTCACCTTTTCATTTTTCTTAAGCAACTTCCAACAAAGTCCCTATCAGATTCAAAGTATGTGTCGACTTCATGAAATTTATGGTCTATTCATTTAAAAGAGCATTTATGTATTAAAAACTGGGAGAATCAAATCATTCTAAAGTTTATGAACTAACCTTCATATGAGTCGGTCAAAACAAGAAGATATTCTATTCTTTTTACTTCTTCTGACCAAGCGGACGAGGGTGGTATGTGCCCTTAACACTTATAGTCATAATTTTTTGTATCAAACAAGTTCATCATTCATCCATCTGATATATCCTGCTCTGAAGAAATATCAGTTTCGTCTTCTTCCACTCGCCTTTTGAATTGTAATCGTGTTTTGCGTGTTTGTGTTCTGTTTGGAAATTTCATTAAATGCATCCATAATTCTTTGCTAGATATCAGTTCGGTCGTTGGGTTGGATAGCATAAACCTTCACGTAACTGCATAAATAGAAATCTCATGGCGTCAAATCTGGCGATCGGGAAGGCCAAGAAATTGTTCCATTTTTTCCAATCCACCGATTAGGGTAGGTGTTGTTGAAAAACTCCTTCACTTTATGAGCATAATATGCGGAGCTCCTTCGTGTTTTGTCTCCGAGTTAGCAGTATGTTTTACAAAAATTCTTGGATACCATTTGGAGGAATTGAATGCGCCACACTCCCGTCAAAGTGCCTTAAAAATCCTCCTCATGCAAAATCATTGACATGGAGCTGAGATGGAGATCTCTCATAAGGAGAGATGGTCTGGGTGATACTTATATGTATTTCCTCAGTATCTAGATATTCAACTTTCGCTGTGCTCTAATATACTCCTTATCACCCGAGTGCTCTTGGTAGAATCCTCCATTACATTTAATGGAATGGTTGTTAAAACTTCTTCTCTTAAGACGAATTCTTGTTTCTTCCTATTTACATCTAATCCGTCATTAGTTGCACCCTCACTTTGGGTAAGTTTTAGTGTAAAGTACAAAACTTGACGGACATTGGAGTCAAATCTTTTAAACTTAATCACTGGAGAATCTTCCAAGTTTTTAATTACTGTACGGAAAGAAGACATAATTGTGATTTCTTACCTAGTGTACAGAGTATCTCATTTGAAAATACATTTCTAAGAACTTGTCTATTGTATTTCTTCTCTTACGATTTTGGTCAGTCCAGAAATATAATTGTTACCTATTTCAGCATAAAGTCAATCTTCATTAATAAGAGTTTGATCAAATAGTGTCGTGTTTATTTGAGTCATTCTGTATATGGTTTTGCATACATTAGATGTTGACCATGGCATTCGTACAATAAAACCTTTTGCACATATAGTAAATTGTGTCATATGTTGAATTGGCATTCAGGTAGAAAAACCATCCAGTTCCCATTACTCACCCATGCTTTAAACCTGTTAAAACTGTCACTGATCGTTTAAAATGTTTAATGGATGCACTTTTTGTGTATTTAATCCGGTGCAAAGCAGCATGGAAATAACAACCAGCTAAAGAAAGTAGACTTCCAAATGAATTAAATTAAAAGCACTCCGCATCATTTTAGATAACAACGGCTCCTCTGAACTCTTCATAAACCCTTCAAAAAAGCGAAACGAGAAATAAAAAGGACGTCCTTACTAGACGTCTTACAAGTTGAAAAAGGACGAGTGGAGGGTGATTACGGCCAAGTGTCACCCCGGGAGAGATTCCGGAGTGCAATAATTGCGAGCTCCTCTTCGCCCCACTTCTTTGGCGCGGATGAATTAAACATGCCGGAGTGCAGAGAAGCAGAGGCGGAGAAATATTATTTTATCGCATGGTTTAATGGTACAGATTTTATCATCTGCGCGATAATAGGAAATTGTTTCGAATTTATCAAGCACGCTTCTGTGTGATAATAGAGAATGATCCCATAATGATAGCGAATATAAAGATGCAGACTTAGAAGACTCTTTAAAAATGACATTTGATTTTGCAAGAAAGGATGCAATGCACCGAATAGCTCTGAGGGCAGTTTTCATAGTATTAGTCTTTAAGTGAAAACATCGTGAATATCAATGGGCTGATCAAAGAAACAGCAAAGTCAAGACAACATAAATCTATATTAGTGATGAGCAAAGCAAGACCAAGACGAATACTTGCATGGTCTTGGTGTTGATCTTGTTCTTGCATACATACACAGTTTTGTTCTTGCTCCTGGTCTTGCAGCAAGAGTCTTGCAAGTCTTGCTTTTAAATGAGGCGCAATATTATGTAAAATGTATTTAATAATAATCCAAAAAAAATTCCTGGGTTCCAGTCAATTTTATTGTTTATTATTTAAAATGTCACAAATACGTTTCGGTGTCTAAAAAAAACACCGAAACGTATTTGTGACATTTTAAATAATTCATTCCAATGTATTCCTGGGTTTCAGTCAATTTTATTGTATATTATTTAAAATGTTACAAATTCAATGTTACAAATGTTTTGTAACATTTTAAATAATAAACAATAAAATTGACTGAAACCCAGGAATACATTGGAATGAATTAAAGTACAGTCAGGAAAATATACGAAACGATTTTAAATAATAAACAATAAAATTGACTGGAACCCAGGAATTTTTTTTGGATTAATTTGAAGTACAGTCAGGAAAATATACACAGTAATTTAATAATAATAATTAAATTAAATGATAATAACAACCGATACGAAACAATAAAATAATATCAGATTGTTTACTATATGGTTCCTGTATGATCTTATTATAATCAATGGTTAGAAGAAGAAGAAGAAAGAAAGGGGGGGGGGGGTCCCACCTCCCTCGTACCACTCCCAGACCCTGAAGGGATCTGGAAGTGCCCCCGAAAGGATTTGATAGGTATGTTATTGGGACTTGTCGGCAAGAATTGAGGGAGTTATGTGTATATTGAATTGGGTATCTTTATTTAATTATTTTCTAAATTACATCTTATTTGCCGACTTGCTTCCAGCAACTGTGCAATTAATGTTAGAGATGAGGTCCACCTAATTGTGGGTTTCCCCAGGAGGTTCCAAATACCCTCCTTTATATGCTACTATGACTTGTGCCTTTTTCAATATGCACTTTTAGATTGATTATGTTTGAGAGCTTTGCGCATTTATTGCAAGCAAGTTGGTTTACATATAGGGTCTTGGACTTTTTGCGCTTTACCTTACGGTTACTGTTCTGCTCCGATAATTGGCGTCTGACGATCTCGGCGAAGTCCGAGTTTCTTGGTGTCCGTTGGAACTCTGAAGACCTTAGTTGATTAGAGCTACTAGTCATGGATTTCGTAGTCTATGTTGGAGACGTAATTTTCCATCCTACGCTTATATGCAGTGCACTTTGCGTCCCTGGGACGGTGTTTATTGTCCTCGATTTTTGCTTTAACGCAAAGGATACATTTATGCTTTTCTGTTGTTTCTTTCTTTGGGCAAGTCCTCGAATCATGTTCTTCCGAGCAGTACCCACAGGCTACCTTATTCCTGCATTTGGGAGCGGTGTGTCCGTACCCCTGACAATTGTAGCATTGGGAGATATATACTTTATCTTCAATTTTGCACGAGTGCCAATCTAAAAATATTGTCTTCATGTGCATCAGGATTAGTCTGGTTTTAGCGTTAACCTCTATTGTCCAGTGAACAAAATGTTTATTTCTGGGTCCAAATTTATAGACCGGTTTGATTTGAATTTCCTCCACTCCTTCTAGGCTATTTTGGGAGATGATTTCTTGCACCAATGTATCTTGGCTTATGTCTGATGGTACATTGTATATTACCAATCGTGGGAGAAATTTGTCTAAGCTCTTTACTTGAACCTTCATGTTCTTGAGGGCCGCACAACTCTTGACTTTGTCAATGCAGTCATCCGTTGTCTCTATGATGACTTTGTTGTCCTTGGTGGCATAGATTCTGTTGGGTTTGAACCCAATTTCTTTTGGTTTTATTGTTTGCATGGTTGCCCTATTTAGCTCTTCTCCGGTGACGTTTCCGCCATCCGAGGAGATTTGGATTTTATATGTCTTGCCAGTTTCTAGTGGTTTCTTAATTCCCGTTACTTTCACCAGGCTACTTGTGCCAGAAGCCGCTCCAGCATAAGTGGTTGGCATAGATATTGGAGCCCTATTTGCTCTCTGCTCTTTCTGGATTTCATTAATTTTTGCATCTTGAGCTTTTAACATGCTCTTAATTTCTGCCACTTTTTCATTGTTTTCTTTAAATATTTGTGTTATTGAATCCTTAATGTCTGTGGTCAGTTCCTTCAGCTTGTGGACTTGCTTTGAGAAGGTTTTCCTAACTTCTTTGTTGACCTTAGGTATCTGTTCATAGATTGAATCAACTGCACTCTCGAATGCTTCCAGCTGTTCCTGCAAGGATTCAGCAATCGCCCTATCTTTTGCAGATTCTTGCCTTGTCCGTTTCGATCCTCTCTCTCCAGGTTCCATGCTGGAGTCCGAGTCCGTCCTCGCAGATGTGCGCGGAGCAGAACAGGAGCTTTGGCCGAAATTCCTCCGACCACCAGAGGGGTACCCAGTCCCTCTTTTACACCTCTTAGCCGTAGACAGGAGCTTATTGCGTAGTAAGACCCAAAAAAGAACTCCGACTTATAGCCTGTCAGTCGTTGTCCGCCAGAAGCCCACGAGGAGGGGGGTGTCGACTTTAACCAATGATATAGTATATCTTTATTCACTTTGTGAATTTTATTTATGTCGCCTTCCAACAATAATCGCACCTCGGATAGACCTCATTGGTTACGATAATGCCACTGCGCAAAGCTTAATCAATGGTTAGTAAAACATCTGAACATTTCAAAAACACAGAAAGTTGTAAGCAAAATACAACAGATAAGTGTGTATGCTCCCGATATCAGTAAAAGCAAGGAAGGGAGAGAGAACTTTAACGAAGAATTTCAAGCGGTAGTAGATCAGATCAAAATCAAAGATGCCATTATAATTATGGGAGATGTAAATATGCTAGAGTAGGGAATGAAACTCTCAACGGTATAATACAAATATTTAACGAAGATATAGAAAATGCAAATGGAGAAATGAACGAAAAAAAAAAACGCAAAATACTAAGAGTATTTTACCTAACGAATAATATGGGAATAAATAATACATTTTCTAACCATGCCATGAAATACAAATACTGGGAGACAAATACAGATATTGGGACGAATTCACGAAAGGCATGGAAAGAGACATGTACGGAAAATATGGGGAATGCTAAGAAGAAATAAGCTAGAAATAAAAGATAATACATAAACGGGAAGGATATTTTGAAAACCTATATAGTACAGAAGAGGAAGAGCAGGAACAAACACTTTGGAACGAGGAACAACACAACTTCGACATAAATGAGGAAACTGTAGGAAACATTTTAACATTCATCAAAACTCTCAAATGCCCAGG
This sequence comes from Dendroctonus valens, assembly GCA_024550625.1. Lineage (NCBI taxonomy): Eukaryota > Metazoa > Arthropoda > Insecta > Coleoptera > Curculionidae > Dendroctonus > Dendroctonus valens. The sequence goes on along the minus strand of JAJTJO010000090.1, from coordinate 389,523 downwards.
ACCCGATGAAATAGCAACTGAAATGCCAAAGTATGACGGAAAAGACTACAAAAGAAATAGCACCACTCTTCAAGACTATAATTAACTAACGAAAAAGTCCCAATAATTGGAAAACCAGCACAACAATCCCCATATTTAAAAGAGGCCAAGAAACCGCACGAGAAAACTACCGAGGCATCACACTGCTAAATAGTATACTTAAGATATTCACAAAACTATTACTGGAAGAAATAGACAAAAAGATTCAACTAAGAGAGGAACAACAAGGTTTTAGGAAAAATCCGGTCAACTGTAGATGCAATCTTCATTTTAAAGAAAATAAGTATTAGAAAAATCACTAGAATTTAATCGGACCCGCCTTAGACAAATTAGACAAATTTGAGGACAGACTCAGTTACTAATAATGAACATGATTTTTCACAAGAATTGATCAGCTTACTGTTTTCACATCAACTTATTTCGGGACTCTCGCAAGGAATAACTCCTCCGAGGCTCCGAGGACATATTTAAAACGGTTTAATATCAGATTACCGTGTTGTGTGTTACTGTTCCCGACTTAGTTCCCAAATAATTCATCTCGGCATTCATGCTTTAAAACTAAATATAAATAAATAAAATAAAAATAGGAGTACAGGATGTGATAACTTTGTTTTGGTTGGGACCGCCGTCGTTACTTGCAGAGCAAAACGATGAATGTGCGACTTTTTCCCAATTTGAAAGACAAGAAAAGAAAGCTTGCCTGTTTATGGACATTAACAAAGCTTTTGATAGTGTCTGGCATAGAGGCTTACTATACAAACTATACAAACTCCAGACACCAACATATCTACTACACACCATAAAGAACTTACTAGAAAACAGACTACTACTACAAACTACAAGTACGAATTGACAAAACACTGTCATTTTCTTTTTCCCCTGAACAACGGCTCCCTCAAGAACCCCCGCTCTCACCGTTTCTCTACAATATATACTGCCATGATATATACAATTACAACTTACCAGACAAAAATCAAATCGACAGATCCTCATACATATTACAATACGCAGACGACACTGCACTTATTGTACATGACAAAACTACTGAGAGAGCAGCTCAAAGACTCCAAACACTAACAAACAACACAGTGACATGGTTTTATAAATGAATTTATAAATTATTATTAAATATATTATTATTAAATATATTAAATTTGGAGACTAACTCCAAACGCGTCAAAAAACCAACTTCTGCTCACAAACCACAGACTCAACGCTGACTCCCCTACAATAACTGCAGAGGGCCAAACGACACAACCAAAAAACGACGTAAAATACCTTGGAATCACAATTGACCAGAAACTTACATTTACTAAACACATGTGAAACATCAGAACAGAAACGATAAAAAGAACAAAACACTTTCGCTCACTAACATACAAAGACAAACGAATTAGTACAAATACCGCGACAAAATATACAAAGCGATCTGCAGACCCCTCTTGGACTATGGACATATACTCATGACCAACGAAACAGAAAGGACAAAACGTTATATACAAACAGAACAACTTGCACTAAGACTAATAACACGAATAAGACACCCCCAAAACCCACTACACAACCCCTCCATCCAACTACTATACGAACGCACAAACATGACAAACATTTCGGAAAGACTCATACATCTACAGACAAAATGGACAAACAACCCCTACAACTGGACCATACTGAATCCCCTTTGTGTTACAAGACCAACCAGACAATCCCGCTTCCGTTTCCCGACATCAACGCTACTCGAACACTTACAAACGCAACTGACTACTAGACAATAATTTTTTTTTGTCATTAGAATTAGAAAGTTTATTGAATTAAATTGTTAACCCAGAATAAGAGAATTTTTATCTTATTCTGGGACAAATATTAAGAAGCACCATTGAAACCACTGTGCACTTATTTTTGGACAACTTTTAGAAAATTCAAATAATTATACTTCAAATATGGGCAGAAAGACCGATAGGTCTATAGTCTTTTTTAGAAATAAAGATGTTTACTACTACTACTCCCAATTTGATGGTTATTGACGAAACACCAAGCTAATTTACTGCTGTCTATTAAATCTAATGTGATATACCGATAATTTAAAACAAAAAGTATTGGTCTTGTTTTTGCATACTACATATTGGTCTTCCTAACCAAAAGACTTCCTTCGTCTTGGTCTTAGTTTTTTTGGAACACCTCGGTCGATATATAAAAGTGTTATATAAAGTAATATAAATTCGTGTAAATTTCAACGGATTATGTGGAAATGACAAAATAAACCTTTTTACAAGATGCCAAACCTTTAATTACGAATACAGACACCAATGAACAGCGGTAAAAAAATAATTGAAGATCTGTTTTCCAAAAACATTAACTTTTGAAAAAGTAGGTTTGAAGAAATCAGCCGTTTTCTTTGAAAATATATTTTCTTTTGAATTGAGATATTATGCAAGGTTTTGCATTTGAATAATTAGAAAAATATGGCGCTAGTATCACACTAGTTTTTTATTTTTTAAATATAAAATTGATTTAAATTTATAATGCAATCTTCCAATAAATTGTCATTAACAAAAATGTATATCTACTTTTAATGGCTTCAAAGGGACTTACACCACTTTCACAGTCTTCAAAAGCAAAAATCTTCCCCTTTTACATAAATTAACAGCTGGATATCAATTTAAAAAAAAAACGTATTTATTTTTATAAAATTTTTATTAAGTTCTTCAACAATAAAAAATATTACAAAATAAAAACGCTTTTAATTTGTGCACCAGCTAAACTACCCGCATTTCTAGCCCTCGGCCACTCGAACTTTTTAAAATGGGAATGATTGTTTACGATGCTTTACCATTGCATTACATAACTTTACATTTCAAGAAGTAGTTACCAGTAAGCAAAATGAATATGCAACATATATAAATTTTCATATGTAATTGGCAGTTCAAATAACTATTTTAAGCAGCTGAAGTAAATAATAAAAAATGAATAAAAAAACGTCAGTTCAAACTGACCTTCTAGCTGCTAGAGAAAACTAACCCAAGCACCTTCTAGCTGCGAAAAACATTCTCATTCTGATCTGCCAGGGTTTAGAATATTTTTATTCTGTTTCATTTATGTACTGAAGTAAATCATGTAGAGATTATTATTTATAATACCCTTAATAAAAAAACCTGTAGAAATTATACTTATTTATGTATCTGAGAATAGCTGTTTTTTGAGAGCAGCTGGAGCTTTTAATGAAGGATAAGGGGGCAAAAATTGAAGCCGTTAGTACATCCCACAATACCTCGCTGAATTTTAAATTGCCAGTAGTCGAAGAAATGCGCCAATACTGCTTGAAGAAGCAGCAAATGTTGGTGCGTTTGGGCTTGTGATAAACATTTGCTTTATGTGATGAGACAGATTTCTTTTTATTTAAATGGTAATGCCAATAAACAAAACCGCCGTTATTGGAGTGACGAGATCTTTCACTTATTTAGAGAAGTTCATACCCAGTACCCTCAATGCGTTAATATGGGTGATGCTATTATTGGGCAATTATTTATAGCGGGAAACTCGAATGGTGGAGTTTATGCCGATATCCTTTGGATTAGAGCCATTAATTATTCGCGAAGCAGAAATCCAGACAGTCCGTTAAGGAAACCTGTTTTTAACCGAGGATTTACTATAGTTTCAATAAGAGAGCCTGATTATTTACTTCCAGTGAGACAATGACTGGATGATATTATCCATGGAGGGAGAGGCTATTGAGTGGCCACCAAGATCTCCAGATCTAAAAGTACTTTGTTTTTTCCTGTGGGGGCATACAATGTCTATTCTTTGGGTTAGTTTGGGTTAGTAAAGTAAGACAATGAGGCTTGATTATATTATCCGTGGGGGAGAGGCTATTGAGTGGCCACCAGGATCTCCAGATCTAAAAGTACTGATTTTTTCCTGTGGGGACAAACAATGTCCTGCTGTTTTTATAACGCAGCCTGGCTGAATTGAGCAATTAGGGAATGTTCGTTAGAAATTTGAAGTGAGGCACTATTATTGTCTGGTAAGCAATGGAAACTATTTTGTACAATTTGCTAATTATAACGAATAACGTCATGGAATTTAACGTTATGTAACGCGTATTGTTTAGCAAATAGTTTAGCTGATGCATAAATTTAATTCCCCTACTTATTATAGAAACGATTCCCATGAATTTTTTCTATCTTCTGTTCTTCAGATATAACCTTTACAAGTTTTGAAATTATCATCCGGTATGTAATCTGATTCCGTCGATTTACCAACTGTTTCTTCCTGCACTCATTTATATCGCAATTAGTCGGCTAAAAAAATATTCACTTAAAAAGTTTACTATTTTTATACAGAGTTCTTCTTTCTTCTATCTTTAGTTTGGTTTCGCATGATATTTTGTTTGTTTTTCATGTCTTTCTTTCCGCTACTTCATTTGCCCCCTTCCTCATTGCCTTTGTTATGTCGGAGGCTACTTGGTTGATGTCGCCTGTTGTCATTATGTTGTTTATGTGGTTCTGTAGTTTTCCCTTGTGTGTTTCCCTGCTTTGATGGAGCATTTCCGTGTCTACTATTTTTTGGTTGTTTCTTCCGTATTTCCTGAAGCTTGTTTTTTCCAGGATCATTTTCATGTGTAATTATGATATAAAATATAAATTATAAATGGAGAGAAAAAGATATCATTGAGCGGTTCGGTTTCTTTAAGTACCTACATGATCATCTAAAAATGTTCTCTTTAAACAGTTAAAATGCTCATTTTAATATGTAATGTGACAACTCACGGTTTCTTCTACGATACTCTTGTAAGATTATTAGGAGTTCCCGATTTGAGAGTTCAGCATTTTTGAATTCCGTTATAAGAACAGATACATAAAAACCAGCTTGAAATTTGGCTTGAATTATGGAATTCATAATCTTGTTAATTGATAAAACAAAAAATATTTTTAATTAAAGATTTATTAATGCCATCACAATTTTCTACTGTAATTAAAACAAGTTCTACAGTAATTACTTCCTTCAATGCTTCATAATTTTTCTCAACACCCTCATTGGAGAATGCGATTTCACACCTGATGTAATAGATGCCAACGCCTTTTACAATTTTTTTCACTCATCATTATCATTCCACAATTCCAGTCGACATATTTTCAAGTTTAATACCATCTAGCTTCTAGAATTTGCAGGATTTGATGTACAGGGTGATCCATTGAAAAAAAGACACACAAGTTTAAGGAAAAAGTATTTTGAGCAGCAAAATATGGTACAAATTGTAAATGGATATTATATGTTTTCAATCAGGGAAATATATACCTACCTACCAATTTGGTTTCAAACAGCATCACTCGACTGTTCATCCGCTCTTTATTTTGGCCAACAATATACAAACTACCCACCTAACGGACAGAAAGACAGCTTGCCTGTTTATGGACATTAACAAGGCTTTTGACAGTGTCTGGCATAGAGGCTTACTATACAAACTGTACAAACTACACACACCAACATATCTACTACACACCATAAAGAACTTACTAGAAAACAGACAACTACAAGTACGAATTGACAAAACACTGTCATTTTCTTTTTCCCCTGAACAAGGGCTCCCTCAAGGATCCCCGCTCTCACCGTTTCTCTACAATATATACTGCCATGACATATACAATTACAACTTACCAGACAAAAATCAAATCGACAGATCGGCATACATATTACAATACGCAGACGACACGGCACTTATTGTACATGACAAAACTACTGAGAGAGCAACGCAAAGACTCCAAACACTAACAAACAACACAATGACATGGTTTTATAAATGGAGACTAACACCAAACGCGTCAAAAAACCAACTTCTGCTCACAAACCACAGACTCAACGCTGATTCCCCTACAATAACAGCAGACGGCCAAACGACACAACCAAAAAAACGACGTAAAATACCTTGGAATCACAATCGACCACAATCTTAGATTCACTAAACACATGCGAAACATCAGGGCAGAAACAATGAAGAGAGCGAAACACTTCCGATCACTAACCTACAAAGGCAAAGGAATTAGCACAAACACCGCCACCAAAATATATAAAGCTATTTGTAGACCCTTGCTAGACTTTGGACATATACTCATAACCAACGGAACAGAAAGGACAAAACGTTATACACAAACAACAGAGCAAATTGCACTAAGACTAATAACACGAATAAGACACCCCCAAAACCCACTACACAACCCCCCCACCCAACTACTATACGAACGCACAAACATGACAAAGATCTCTGAGAGACTCATACAACTACAGACAAAATGGACAAACAACCCCTACAACTGGACCATACTGAATCCCCTTTGTCTTACAAGACCAACCAGACAATCCCGCTTCCGTTTCCCTACATTAACGCTACTCGAACACTTACAAACGCAACGGACTAGTGGACAATAAAATAATTTCTTCTTGCCACTGAAATCTTATCTATTCAATAACATTGTTAACCTAGAATGGGAGAATTTTCATATTTGCTTTTTATCTGGATTGGGACTGCATGTATTAAACAAGGGCAGAAATACCGATAGGTCGATGGCCTTTTTTAGAAATAAAGATGTTTACTACTACTATTGTTAACGTAGAATAGGAGAATTTTCATATTGGTTTTTTATCTAGATTAAGACTGCATGTATTAAACAAGGGCAGAAAGACCGATAGGTCGATAGCCTTTTTTTAGAAATAAAGATGTTTACTACTACTACTACTGTTTTCAATCAAATTGTGGAAAACTGCCACATATATCACGTACCTAAGCGTCCGAAATAACGATAAAGAAAATAAATATTTAGATACAGAAAAAAGGGGAATTACTAACTGGGAACAGCAACTGGCTGTTGCTGAAAGCTTGATCTGCAGGTACACGGAAACATTGACTCAGCTTGAGTGCCCTGTGAACATTATCATTTTTATAGCTCTTTTGATAAATTATCAAGCTATAAACGAGACGCAAAATTGACCAGATTGTTAAGCACCATGCCGGTCAACCTTGTAGAATGCCTTCTCACAATCAGTGTAAATGACATCCACCTGTTTGCAATCCGCATTCCCCAAACATACCGGTTAATGCACTTACAAATGCATATGTGCTGATCTCATTGCCTTAGTGAATATAGTTCAGTGGCATTATAATTTTGTATTTTCATTAACAAGTATTTTTTTTGCTACCGTTAAATATCAAAAGTCTTAAGATTGTTCTATACAGTTATTAGTTACTGCAGTTCTTCAGATACAAGTGGAATCCTAACGTCAGCAGAACATTTGCAATAGTCTTAATTTTAACACCATTTTTTAATCCCAACTTTGTTTAACGCCAACTTTTAAGGAAACTGAATTGAGGACTAGTTATTTCCAAATGTTGGCGTGTTCAACTTATTAAAGGGAGTGTCTACAATCTACTTATTAAGAGCAGCAGGTTTTTTTCTGTATGTTTTACTGTGTAGCAGTACTACGAAAGTTATAAACAAAATATGAATAAAAGTATCAAACATTAACCACTGTGCTGTATCTTGAAGTATATTATCATTTGCTAATAAAATAAAGAAATAATAAACAAAACTAAAGCAGATTAATCCGGTTGTCTAATGGTAATCTAATGTATGGGTTATGAAATGTTCCACGAAGATATTTCTTATTCTTGGTTCCTTATAAGTTTTGATCAAATCCGTTTATAACGTGTTTAGTTAGAAATCTGGAGCAAATATCAACTAATCAATCTTTGTTTGGCGATTTCTTGTTTCAAAGCTGATCGTTATGGCTAATCTGATGAGGCATACACTTTACCATTAATTATTCTTATAAATTAGTTTATTTACTTCTTTCCGCCTAATAGATGAATTAAGATGTTACGTGGAAAACTTAATTTAGTTGCAAAAAGGGCCTGAAATTGTTAGTTTCGGGTGCCAATTTGTTTTAGTTTAACTAACGTCTGCATTTAAATAATGTTATAAATAAATAAATATTTTAATATGATTCGTAAACCAACAATACTTATTCTTTCGCAATGTGATTTTGTAAGTGAATCTTCACTTTTTTCTTTCACACATTACTTATATTAGATTAAATTCATAGGCCTAAACATCGATCTGGGAGAAATCGGCACTTCAGCAAACAATGGAAATTATTTTTAACATGCATGATAAGATATGTGAGGATTTATTAAGATTAATATGTAAATCATGTGTAAATCATAAACAGTTTCAACTTATTACCTGCTGATAGGATGCAAGAATGCTATTTTCTCCTTGTTTATTTCAGTCAAAACTATGGAAAATTTGAGAATCCGGAAAATGCTATTTGTAACTGCACAGCAAATCAACTGTTGTTGTAGATTAAGGAGCTTTACAAATAATTTTTGCAAATATAATGTTGTTTTTGCAAGCCTTTATATCTTCGAAACAAGGCTGTTTGCAAAAATCACTTCAGAAAAAATAATTGCCAACTAATACAAGAAATAAAACAATTAAACACATAATTTGCGTTAGATGCTAAGATTTTAAATTTGAGCTGAATAGGTCAGAAACTTTTTCCGGATATTTGCTTATCTTAATTGTTAGTCATAAAATAAGCCAAGCATATATCCTTTTCATTTCTGCATTTTTTCATTTTCAAGCATTTCTGATAAAAATGTTTTCAAACTTTAATTGGTGAAATTTAAGAGTTAACAAGTGAAATTAAAGAAGAAAACTTCTGAAGAACAACTAAAGAACGAATGAACTCAAACAAGATGGAAAACATATGGGGAAAGAACAAAAACGTATTTTACGAAGCAAATGTACTTTTGTTACTAAACTGTATTATTAATTTTTGAAATGCACTAGCGCTTCGGGTTTGTCTCTAGAAAATAGTGATCATATAAGTTGTGCAAAGGCAGCAAAATCTTAAATAACTTGGCTATTCACGAAGATAAAAAACACTCGGTCCGACAATATTTGGTTAAAATTAATAAAAGAACAGGCATGGGAGAATGGAAAGAACAGGAACGGTGCAACCCGATGCTGGATGCTCTCAATGGACTGAATGATGGAAACCAGCGGCGTTTCGTTTATGTGTTATTCATGAAAACTTGTGGACAAATCGGATAATTTTCTTTAATGTTTTTCATGCATTTGTTATTTATTATCGTTCGTCCTATATGCCCATCGTTTACACGATGTGAATATAAACATTTGCCACTTTATTTATTATTATTTTGAAATATAATTGTTTTGATCAGGGAATTTAAAGTTTGTGGCTGGGAAAACGAACAAGAAAGGTATTCTTGCTTGACATTCAATAAAAAAGGCGCAACAGAAAAATCAACGAGGCAGAGTAAAGACGGACAATTTAGCCATTTGAAGACGGTTAAAAAATAGCTCCAATATCCGCGAGTTCTGGGCGAACTGTGACTCGAATAAAAAAAGGTCACAGCTCAAAAACGCAAAATTTTTCAAGAGAAAAAAAAACTCAAAAACCTAAAAATTATGTTAAATTATTTGTGTGAGACATTAAGAGCATGAGATTGAAAAGAAATGAATTTAAGCTATCAAAATTGGTATTAATTTGGGTTGTTTCACAACTTGGTTTTCATGTTAATTATTTACACTCTATAAAAACTCCCCCAATTTTAACTTGTGTGGATTTTCCTATATTAAATTATCTAACTTTTCGAACTACTACTCCGTAGCGCTACAGCCCCTGATGGGCCTTGGCTGAAACAACAATTTGCCTCCATCTGTCTCGGTCTTCCATAACTTCTAGACCATTCCCGATTCCCATTCTCCGGAGGTCCGATGCTAGATTATCACGCCACCTTAATCTCGTTCTTCCAAGTGGTCGTCTTCCGTCTGGTGCTCTGTCCCATATTAAGCGGACCATTCTATCCTCTGGCTGTCTTCGTGCGTGCCCTGCCCATCTCAACCTTTATGCCTTTATGAGGCTAATCAGTTTTGGCTGATTGTATATTTGTTTTAGTTCTGCATTTGTTTTCATTCGGTAGCTTTTCGTATCAGTACTTTTCTCTCGAATCTTGGAATGAGTTCCTCACTTCGCACCGTAAGAGTCCAGGTTTCGCAGCCGTACATTACCACGGGTCTTATCATGGTCTGGTACGTTTTGATTTTCGTTCTCCTAGTCACGTATTTGGACTCTAGTATATCCTTTAGGGCGTATAAGCACCTTTTGGCTGACTTTAGGCGTTCTCTGATTTCTTCACTCATGTCGTTGTCGGATGTTATTGTTGACCCTAAGTATTTCAATTGTTTTACGTTTTCAAAGTTATATGTGTCCATGGTCACATTTTGTCCTACCCTAACTCTGCCTGGTCTTCAGACATGCATGTATTTTGTTTTGGCATCGTTGACTTTAAGCCCCATATATGCCGCTTATTCTTCGATTTTGTAAAGCAGTTCTTTGGCTTTTATGACGCTTATGCTCACCGCGTCTATGTCGTCGGCATATTCTAGCAGCAAGTTTGTTCTACTGGCCCCGAATAGCTGGGTTTCGATTTTGGTTTCTCTTACTACTTTCTCCAATGCGATATTAAAAAGCGTGGGTGATAGTACGTCTCCCTGTTTAAGACCTGTGTTCACCTGAAACACATCTGAGAGGTCTTCACCAATCTTTACTCTGGACCTAGAACCCTCAGCACAAGCTCTGGTTACTCTGATCAGGGTATGCCAAACTCAGCCATTGCATGCCATAGTTTGACTCTTTTCACGCTGTCGTATGCCTGCTGGAGAACTGGTGGAGGTCTTCTTGATTGAATTCCCAACTCTTTTCTAGCAATTGCCTAATGCTAAACAGCTGGTCCGTTGTTGACCTATTTGCTCTGAAATAGCACTGGTAGTCTCCCAATATTTTTTCGGTGAAGGAGGTTAGTCTTACGTTCGATAGGACTGTATAGGCTAAATTGATTAGTGCTATCACTCTGTAATTTTTGGTAGACCGTCCTATCACCTTTTTTGTGGATCGGTATCATAATACTCTTCTTCCAGTCATCAGGAATGGCTTCTTTTTCTCATATGGTTTTCGTGAGATTTTGCAGCTGTGTTATGATAGTATCGCCACCGAATTTAAGAAGTTCTGCTGTGATTAGGTCTCCGCCAGGGGCTTTATTGTTTTTTATCTCTTTATTGCTTTTTTAATTTCCTCTTTCGAAGGGATATCATTGGGTTGTTCCGCAACCAGCAGATCCAGTACTTCCTTCTCTTCACGAGTTCCTCTATTAAGCAGAGGATAGAAGTAGTCTTTCACATTCTTTAAGATATTGTCGGTCTTGGGTCTGAATCCTGCTTTTGTGGAGCGTAGTTTTTGGTAGAATGTTCTTGTGTTATTTGTTCCTTCTTCTTCTAGTGCAATTAATTCTCTGTCTTGCCATTCTCTCTTTTTTCATTTCAACAGTTTCTTTCCTAGGGTTCTTAGTCGCCTGCATCTTTCCATGTTCTCGTCTGTGGGACTTTTAAGCATTTTGAGTCTAGCAGTATTTCTCTTCTCCATAGCATCTTCACAATCTTCATCATACCAGTGGTTTTTGTGTTGTCTCCTGGGTTTCTCCCCTACCACCTTTCTAGCTGCTTCAGTAATTGTTCCAGATATAAACTTCCAATGCGTATCCATAACAGTATTGTATGTGGTGTTAGTATTTTCTCTGATACGTCGCTCTAGTTCTTCCTGATACTGTGCTCTTGTCTCTGTCTGCTGAAGCTTTTCTGTATCCCACTGAGGAGCGAGACGATTGGTTCGCTTGTTCTTTGCTGTAGATATTTTGACTTTGATCTTGACTTTGACCAGAAAATGATCTGAATCGGCATCTGTCCCCCCGCAGCTTCTCACGTCTAGAACATTACGTCCGTGTCTTGCATCAATTATAACGTGATCTATTTGGTTCCTGGTTACACCATCATTAGATACCCATGTCATTTTGTGTATATCTTTGTGTTCAAACATAGTGGACTTGATTAACATATTACTTGATGCTGCAAGATCTGCCACTCTTAGACCGTTGTCGTTGGAAGCATTGTGCAGGCTGTGCATGCCCACATGAGACCACAGCGTTTCTTCTTGAAATCTCCCAGGATGAGTGTCATGTCTTGTTTGGGAAGTTGGGCTAGTTTCCTCTCCAAAGCGTCGTAAAACAGATCTTTTATACCCTCATCTTTGTCTTCCGTTGGTGCATGCACCGATATAAGCGAGTAGTTGTAAAAGTGCCTTTTATCCTAATATAGCACATCCTGTCGCCAAGAGGCTCGAACCTTAAAACTGAGTTCAGCAGAGATTTCTTGAGTGCAAAACCTCTTCCGAAAGCGTGGGCGTTTTGTTCATTGCCACTGTAGAAAAGTACTGAATTCCCAACGTCAGTATGACCCACTCCAGGCCACCGTATTTCTTGCAGAGCGGTGATGTCCATATTCATTCTTTCCATTTCTTTGATTGCTTTTATTGCTGCACCCGGTCGATATAAACTGATCACGTTCCATGTTCTGATATTCATTTGTTCTTTCCTTGTTCCTTGCGTTATTCGTCGTCGTGTATCCGTCCTGATCCGAGGCTTCTGTTGCTTCTTCATAACCAATACTTTTTTTTCGAGGTGGGGTGGTTAGCCCCAGGCTCAACCCTCCTCTTTTCTCAAATGGGCTTGGTACCGTCTACGGCAGAGTTCAGTTGCAGATAGAGGCAGCTTAATTTGTCAAAAATGTGTCCCCTTCAAAAATAAAGTTTGCGTGTCCGAGGGTTTTTTCATAAATTTTCTTAGGTGGTCAAAAGTGGGCCTGTGTCGTTTTCAAACGGACACCCTGTAATTTTTTCAGCAAATAAAGCGTGTGAAAGTTCTGCACATTTTCTTATCAATTGGAATATTTTACGTTATTTAATCAAACCAATTCCCTACGTGTGGTAATAACAATGCGAAGATATATGAATGGCTTCGTATGGGAATAATCGATAGGTTGACTGAATATCTGTTACAACGCATGATTTGTTATTAATTTATATTCAACTGGTGCCACCATAGAGAACATGAATGTGATTTAAAGCTAATATATTTGCAGCCGTGGTCCAGATGATCAATCAAAATGCTACGTTTTCCATTCACCAAACTTCCTCTATTATCGATTCCGCTTCATCGAATACAATTAAAAATCTACACAGCATTTTAATTAATTTCTATTTTGGTGAATAAACTATTTTTCGTTTAAGATCTACAAGATTAAAAAGAGTTCATCAAAAGCAAGTTACTTCTTCTTCTTTGTTGTGCAGATATTTTTATTTACAAACACTTTCGGTATTTGTGAGCAAGAACCCCGAACAAATGCCTGCGATATATTTAACAGGAACAGCAATTCGGTAACGTTTCTTTCATGTTACCCAAGATCCATTCGAACACAAAGTTGGCAATCATAATACCATTAGGGAGGAAATCCACCGGCCAAATTAGTTAAATTTAATTTAAAGAAGCGCCTCTTAATGGGTCCCTCCGCCTTAAATTAGTTGCCTCAGCCGGTCTTACGCTAACTAGTAGTGTTTCTAATTGCTTTTTCATCGTTTCTTTAAATCCCCTTCAGTATAAATTGGATTTTCTTTTCGACCTGTGTCTTTTTGCTAGTGTTGGCTTTTGGATACTATACCTAATTTTATCAATAGTGGCATACATCATTTTAAATAAACATTAAAAATTAATAATCTTTTTCAAACGCACAGTGTTTTGCTTTAAAGCTCATGCTTTCAGTGCATTAGCTAAATTGCGGATTGTGAACAAAAGCACAGCAACTAAAATCGATTTGTATATAAATTAATTTAGTTGCAAATTAGTAGGTAGTTAAAAAGTTTACGGATTTTACAAAATGTTTTTTTAACACTTTGAGGAATAATTCTCTCAATTCTCAACTGGGAGAAGACATTTTTTTAGTCTTCATATTTCACTTTATTTTACTAAGAAACATTTCAAGGAAGTATTTGATGAAATAACTCAAAACTTGATTTTTTTTATACAAACCTATTGAAGACCGTAATTGTAATAAGCAAAGGGTGTACATATGCAAAGTTTTACACAACACCGGGTGCACAACACCTGGAAACAATTTTTGACCCAAAAGCGAGCCTTTAGAATAAATTATAAACTGCGTTTTATCGAAACCTGTAGATCCAAGTTTAAGTGAGTCCCAGAGTCTAAATTCATTTAAAATTGGGCAGAATATTTTTTGGTAACAAACTTGAACATGTCAATTATTATTTGTAAATGCGATTTTTTTATACCAATGTAATAACTTTTTACATTGTAAATTTCTTGAGTCCTAGTGAGTTTAGGTATAGGAGATGGTACCTGAATCATACTTGGAATTCAATGCAGAATTAGAAATTGAAATAAAAATTACAATTACAAATCAAATTTATTACATTACAAATGGACATTATCAAATTGCTGTCTGGTCTGCTTCGGTCTGAATTTTTTAATGAATTTAGACATTTAATTTGGGACTCACTGTATATACAGACTTGAATGCCCTATACAAAATGACAAAAATTCAGGAACTGCTAATTTTTTTTTTGGTCCCCTGGTAGAAAGTACGTACTTTCACCACTGTTTTCGATGGCGAAAGCATCACTTTTATCCATTACAATAGCTTTCGCCACGCACCTTTCTGACTCTGAAACTAACAACGGCGAATTTCGTTGATAAAACGTTTCGGACGTTTTGTCAACATTTTCAAAGTCGTTTTTTTCAAAACCTTATACTTTTCCAGGCTAGTTTCCAGCGAGGATCAAGAAAAGTAGTAAACGGTACGCGAGACGAAAGTCGAAGGCCCGCCACTGGGTGCATGACGCATGCATCAACTTCAAGCAGTGGCGGAACTTTCGTCTCGCGTACGGTAATATACTATTATCTGCTCATAGACAGTCAATTACAGAAAAGTCTGCCGCTGCATATGTATAAAACTATTCAACAAATTACTATATAATGTAAAATGTATATCGAATTTTAGAAATTTCGAAATAAAGATCTTCATGAAACTAGAGCCATATACTTTAACTAAATTTTTTATGCTAATTTATAAGTCTTTTGATAGTCTTAATTCATATATGCATTATATTTTGACTTTTTTCATTTAGTTATGTGTAATGTATGTTTACATACTTGCACCCTTTGAAATATATTTAAAAGTAAAAGAACTACGTACCAAATTTTTGACTTTATTAGTGAGTGTTTTTTTAGAAATTATATACAGATTCTTTTTTTTTCTTGGTTTAATCATTTTATACCATGCCCCGAATTTATAAGTACACGATTCTGAAATGTGTAGTTGCTGAAACGATGATTATGATGATATGATGAAGAAAAATTAATTATTGGAAATAAAAGAATGCATTAAAACAAAATGTTTCTGGAAAGTTTTCAAAAAGAATATTAATTTTTTCTTATGCATCCACTTGCTTTTCATATACATAGTTATTTCACGAAAATGGGCTGTTATATATTTTCTGTAAAATACGTTTATTGCAAGTTATACTAAAGCAGCTATTACAACTCACTAATAATGGTCGATATTAATACTTTATAAAACTTCCTGGGTTTCAGTCATTTTTATTAAAATATTTACAAAACAGCTTTTCAATCAATACGTTTCGGAAGGAAGTTTTATAAATTAACTTTGCAGTCATGATAATTTTCATAATAGACGGAAATGCTTGGGAATTACATCGTTATGGATAGAGTGGATGAGAGTACCTTAAAGAAAACATACAAGAAACGTAAGGCAAAGCTAGCAAGGGAAAAAACCGAAAAACTTTCCTAACTAGATGCAACAACCTTGCCCTTATTGATGATGGCAGAAAATACCGAAACGTATTAATTGAAAGCCTGTTTTGTAAATATTTTAATAAAAATGACTGAAACCCAGGAAGTTTTATTAATTACTTTTGGAGATGCAGTCAGAATAATTTCATGATATTAATACTTAAGTACTTAAATTATACGATCAGCTGCATCGCATCAACTGTGTACAGGGTGAGTCATAAAGTTAGTATGGCGAATGCAGCAAAATACAGGGGATAAATAATCATTTAAAAAATTGAAATTTGTTTATGTATGAATGTATTGACATATAACTGTGGCACGTGTTCTTATGCGAAAACAATAATGTTAGTTTTACCAGTAACGTTCATACGGACTGGTGCCGAGATATTTGTGCAGAAAAAAATGAAAAATTAGTTTTTTAATCCACAGTTTTTCTGAACATAGAAAAAATGCGTGTTATTTACCAATTTACTTAGAGAATAGATCTCTTGAGAATTGTTTGTTCGAGGCACCACATTTGAAAAAAAATCCTTAATCCGTGTGTTTTATCGATTGATTTAAATAAGTTATTATTTAACACTGTCGGAAAAATTATGGATTCACTAATTGAATATTATAGGTGACAGAAATGTGATTTGCTGATGCATTTTTTTTGCATCAGTTCTTTTTTAGTATTGAACAGCTTCACGATAGACGAAATTTTTCATCTAATCAAAGTGTCCACCAGAAAAATCAGGACTTCTTGACGGCCACCTCACAGGACCAAAACGACCAATTCCTCTATTATTAAAGTGATTATTTAACCACTGAATAATAAACTGACGTTGTGTGTAGGTGCCACTTTATGCTGAAAAAACACGCGTCTTTCGATATTTAGTGGGATTTTGTAAAATAAATATTGTAATCAATTTTCTATAAAATTTCGATTAGGGCCCACATTAACTTTTTTCAGATTCTTGTAACTGAAGTAGCTCTCGAATTGTTGAAAATACGCCCCCAAATGTTGAAAAATAATCCCTGCTGGCACTTTCTACACCTTGTTACATTGGGAATGTTTACACTGTAAAAGTGGATGTTTCTAAAATTTGTTATACCATCTGTAGGGAAAATGGATTCGTCGGAACATAAAACAAAGTTGGCATCATTATCTATCTATTCAATAATCCAGTGACAAAAAGTCAACTGTTGTTCGTTATCTCCAGGATGAAGTGCTTGCGCATAAGGATATAAATGCTGCGCAGAGTCCGTGGAACAAAAAGTGGGGAAATCATCAGCTGCGCAGCAATTCGACGAGTACTTAGCGTAGGAATTTCTAAAACCCTTCTAAATTTCTAAAGTTCTGAATTGTATTTCTCTGTGCTATCCAATCTGGAAAAATTTCGTTTTTTGCAGAAAAAAAATCCGAAAGTCTTCGAGATGCCGTATTTGACGTATTTTTTCAGGAAATTTGCGCTGGTTTTCCGTCACGTTAGTTGCACGAGTCATACCTACACAAATAATATGGCACCTGTTTCTCTTATATTTCACGAAAAACCACACATAAAATTGTTCAGGATTACTAATAATTACTTAATGAATAATATCATCACTCACATCACACACCCAAGTGTACTTTAATATGACACCTACTGACATTGATATTTTTAAATATAAATATAAAACGAGCGCCTAAGGTATTAATTTTTTAAATAAAAAACGGGGCGTCGATTTAACAATTGGCAAGAGATCAATTTATCTCCAAAATAAATTGGAAAATAACCCAAATATATGTCCAAAAAAAACTGTGGGGTATCAATTTTTTCTATGTAAATATCTGGACACGTCCCTCCTGAACGCCACTGGTAAAACTAAAATTATTGTTTACATATAAGAAAACGTGCCACAGTTATCTGTCAATACATACAAAATTTTATTTCAATGTCTTCACTCGTTTCGGATATACATATTAATAAATCTCAATTTTTTCAAAAATTAATTCCCTATATTTTTGTAACAAAGCATTTTCGGACTTTGGTTTATTTACCATACTTTACAATAAAATAATAAAAATATTAAAATTATAAATAAAGTAAAGTAAAATATTAAAATTCATGTAAACATTCTGAACAATTTTTATATGTTGATATTTTCGATTGTTTTGGAAAGACATCAAACTAGCAACGAATTATCTACATCTACGTCTTTTGTAGATAAAGTACGCAAAAGGTACGAATTTTGTCATCAAAAACTTGAAAAAATTGAGAATTTTAAAATAACTTTAAAATTCTCTTATGACTAATGTTAAATTTAAAGATCCATTTTATAGTAAAATCAAACTTGCATCTCTAAAGGCCGATTTATTCACTTTCTGATAAACTTTCGGGTAACTGAAATTTTGTCAGGTAATAATCATCAGGTAAAATAACTGTATCACCTAATTTATCTGTGAGATAACTGGCTAAGGGAATGTTTGTATAAAGTTAGCGATAATTTAAAATAGTGCATGTTGAAAAAATGGCAAATTAAAAAAGAAAACGGTTCATAAATTTCACAAAGAATGAAGTTGAACGATTAGTTGATTTATTAGTCAATAAATACTCTAAAACTGACGCGATAACGTAGCAACAAAAAACGGAAGCCTGAAAACGTTTATATTTAAATTTAAATGCTCAATCTACGAGGGCGGTCCGATAAGTACTTAGCCTATAGAAAAATAACCAACATTTTGGAAAAGTGGCTATTTATTTCTCAACATAGTCCCCTTTTAATTCTATGCACTTGCTTCAACTTCTTTAACCCGTCTGAAAAATACATTTTCTCGAGGTCTGCAAAGTAGGCCTGCGTGGTGGCGATGACTCCCTCATTCGACTGAAATTTCTGCCCGGCGAGTGGCTTTGTCAAGTTTGGAAACAAAAAGAAGTCGCACGGGGCCAAATCTGGAGAATACGGTGGATGGGGCAGCAGTTCGTAGCCCAAATCGACCAATTTGGCCCTTGCAACCTCGGAGGTGTGAGCCGGTGCGATGTCATGGTGGAAGAGCACTTTTTCCTTTCCTTTGCTAAATGGGGCCGTTTTTTCTGCCATTCGACCTCGAAGCCCTGTGATCGTTTAGCCCTTCTCCAGGTAGTCGATGTAGATCACACCTTGTGAATCCCAGAAAACGGTGGCCATCACCTTTCCGGCCGATAGAACAGTCTTCGCCTTCTTGGGAGCTCTATGGGTTGTCAATTCTTGTTCAGAGGTGTTCTGTGTTGGGAGGACGTTCGCCTGGTAAAGTCCACTGTTTCGACTGTTCATTGGTCTCTGGGTGTGTACCAGTGGATCCATGTTTCGTCGACGGTCACGAAACGACGCAGAAACTCCTTCGGACTACGCTTAAACAGCGTCAAACGATGCTCTGAAGTGGTCTCACGGTTTCGCTTGTTGTCCGGAGTGAACAAACGCGGCACACATCGCGCAGACAGCTTTTTTATGCCCAAAATTTCATGCAGGATATGACCCACGCGGTCTTTTGAGATGCCTACTGTCTCAGCTATCTCGCTCACCTTCAATCGGCGGTCTGCCAACAAGAGATCGTGGATTTTTAAAATGTTATCCTCCGTGGTAGCCCTTTTCGAGGCACCTGGGCGTGGCTCATCAAAAACCGACGTGCGACCACGTTGGATCTCGTTAAACCTATTTTTGACAGTCGCCATCGAAGGAGAAGAGTCACCGTGCACCGCATCCAAGAGCTCTTAGATTTCGCATCGTGATTTTCCTTCCAGAAACAAGAATCGAATCACCGACCGATATTGCTCTTTTTTCATTTTTCTGAAATCCGCAGACACGTCCGCTTCCAGACGTCGTCAAAACAAAACTACGATTCCTATTGGGCTGAAATTTTGACAGTAGCCCTCTACGAGAATGTACTACACAATAATAATTTTCTCTGGCGATAGTGGCGCCATCGGGCGGTGAGGCCAATTACTTATCGGACGGCCCTCGTAGAACAAATAGGAACGAGAAGACTTTACTTATGATGTATGAAGGACTGAAGAAGACCTGTAACTCTCCTTACTTAAACGAAACATTCTCTTAAATTCTGTATCATCCAGACTGTTAAAATGGCCCACGTCGCTTACTTTTTGTTGTTCTATTTCTTGTTCTATATGGTTTTAGATAAACTATAAGTTAAATATGTGAACTTTATTTGCGAAAAAAATATCCTCAAAATCTGCAATAAACCAGATATCAGGCATATACATAATACAACTACTATACTACTAGATACTAATAGTGTGCAGTAGCAGATAAATCTATCTATAAGATAGCAGTATATCAGCAGCCTTTTATTTGTCAGATGGCGAATATTCGCTCTGTCCTTTGATTGTCTTGTTAACCGTCAGATTTCAATACTATCTAGTTTATTAGAGAGTGAATAAACCGGCCCTAAAATATGTGAATATTAGAAGAAGCAGCCTATATTCTTCTAATTAGTTCGTCGTTCTAGGTTTAGACAGGAAAAATAGTTCCAGTTTCCTACTGATTTCGAAAAAACTAATTTGTTAAATAATAACAAAGTTTATTAACTGAAAGGGGAAAACGTTTTTTAGAGGCTAAGCGGACTGATAGTATTTGGAATCATGAAAAACTCACTGCTTTCAGCGGAAACCCTTTCATTTGGACACTAACATCGTCATTAAAGTTAGTTTAACTGCAAAGCATTTTGTGTGCTAGATGGATCCAATTGCATTTAAAAATTGGAACATTCAACTATTAGAATTGAACTTTTGAATATTTGAAAATTGTCTAAATTGAGATTAGTTGGATTTTCTATAAATGGTTACATATTGAGGTGATGAACAACCAACGGTCAATGAACTCGTGATGAAAAACCAGAAAATAAATTCGATTACCCAATTTTAATAAAAAGCAAACAGAGCCAAGATTATTCTCAGAATCAGATTCTTAATTAAAATTCAGGTTTTTCGGTTGAATCGATAGGAACAAAACGGAATTGCCTTTGAAAGGTTTTCGTATCTCCTTTAATAACGGTGTTGTTGTCGTCAAGGAATTACATCCGTTTCCTTGTTTCATATTTTTAATAGATTTAATCAATTTAGGAATAAGACTTGCATTAAAACGTGGTTACTGGCCTTTAAATTTTAATTTAGCTAATTTGAACCTGAAGAGTGTTTCCTAACGACCATATGATTGTTTGATGGACGTGCTGCTGTGCTACCCCTGTTTTTCCCTTATAAATCGATCTAGAAACATTTTAATCAGATACTTGACTGGGGTGAAAGATCACTGAAACCAAACTGCTTAGAAAAATTTGAATTTAATAAAGTCCTAGATTTTTTTTACATTTAACCACTAGACCTGAATTAAGAATTCTTAAAAGTGTTGAAATCTTTCTTGAAAAATATTCGTCGTGAAATCCCGATGCAAGGAGCACTTTCAATAACTTGTGAAAACAGATTTTAGAAACCGATCACGGGGAAAAACGATTTCTATTTCAAGTCAATAGACTTGAAATAGAAATTGTTTTTCCCTTCATCGTGGGTGATGATTGATCAACATTTCAGACCGAAATTAATAATGCCGTTTAAGAAAATTCGGTAAATCTATATTTTTCAATTGTTTCATTAAACATTATATTTATCGTTATTATTTAACATTTATCATTATAAAGTTATTAAAGAAGTAACACACCACTTCATAACAACGTTTAACAAACCGTTAGTGATTGTTATGGATATTCAAACGGATTTCAAAAAACTTCAAATCTGTAGAATCTGTATCATGTATACAGGCTGGTACAAATTTATTCTACGTGACTTTAAGGGAATGTTCTACACTCAAAAACATTACGGAAATCTTATGAGTATATACACTAGTCCAAAAGTGCCTAGGGGAGATAGCGGCTCTTAAAAGTGTACTCGTTCAGTGATTTTTCAAATTTGTCAACCACAAAAGGTAAGAGGTTGAAACTCGGTATGCATGTTAAGTATCAGAAGCTTATTAGTCCTCGGCGCAACCCCTTTAGAAAAACTTGCTACGAGAGATACGGGGCACATTAAAAAACGTCGAATCTTTTTAGAAGGTAACTTTGAGCCATTCTCGGAAACTTTTCCTGAAAATACATAATTTTTAAGTAAAAAACTTACTTAATTGTGCATGATCAAATCAACCGACTTTTTCAATGAGCTTAACTACTTTACTCATCTTTATTACTTGGACCTAGGCATGGGTATCACTGTGTTGAGTTGCGCTTTTGAATTCTTGCCGCTCTGTGCGCTATTGAGTTATAACTCATCGCGTCTCACTGCGCCGCTCTTTACATTACGCTTACCATTTAACCTAGAGGCGGATTAAAGCTTTACGAAATCTGGTACTGGAATTTTAACACCTAAAAAAAAGGTCACCAACATTTTTTATGAGTAACGTTTTACACTTTGTCGGAACTTGATTTTACGAAACACGATATTTTTCTCAAAATCTCGCAGATGAAAATAATAAAGCTCATTCAAACAGCCGGTCGATTCGGTCATGCATGTGTATTGGAAATTTGAATTCACTCGATAATTATTGACTTTTTAAAGTCAGTAAAAATCAGTTTAAACTAAAGTTTTTGCCTAAAAACCATGCAGTTTAAGAAAAAGTTGCCTCAAAGTTACTTTGTAAAACGGTTCGACCTGACAAATTTTTGAACGTCCCCGTTGCCTCTTTGGAAAGTTTTTCTAAATGAAAATTAAACTGTTCAAAAAAGAAATTACACACTCTAAAACACAAATTATTAATTTTTATCTAAATGGGTTGTCCCTAGGTTTAATAAGCTCGTGAGACTTAACAAACATACCGAGTTTCATCCTTTCTCCGTTGCAAGAAATCAAAAAATGTATGTTTGTTAAGGCTTAGAGTTTTATGAACCACTTCCTCCGTTGGTTGACACTTTGTGTAGAATTTGCCTTTTCGAGTCTCGCAAATTAGATTTGGACCAACCTGTACTAGTTTTCCTACTTCATATATTTACCACTCACTTACTTGAAAACGAAAATGCATTTTTGATTTTAAGTAAAAAAAAAAACGTTACGAGATCTAGAGGAGTGTAGTTGTTTGAATCCGTTTGTACATTCGCCTTCATTTGGTTTCCAGTTTAGTCAATTTTCTAACTTGCAAAATAAGCCGTGGTAAATTCGACTGTTTTAGCACATTGCAATTTTCACCAAATTTAAAATACTTTTTTATATTGTGTTTCTATTATAACTAAATACTGGAAATAATATTGATTTCATGGAACCTATGGGAAATTATTAGTCACGGTGTTTGCCCATATCTTTCACATACATGACTTTCGATAGTTGTTGATTGAAAGGAAAAGTTTTTGATGACTTTTGAATTTTTTCAGGTAATTTCTACGTTCTGTGGCGTTCAGCGAGTAGCGCCGGAACGATGCTTAGCGTACCGGCGCCCTCAGCCCCTATTCCACCATTGGCTGATCCAGTGCTTCCTCAGCCTGCTGCACAGGCTGCTTTTGCCCCACCGGATACTGATCAAGCACAGTTTGAGGCGGATAAAAGATCTGTTTATAAGTAAGTATTTGAAGTTACTGAACTTCCTTATCATTGACATAATGGCTCTGATTTCCAGGCACCCGCTGTTTCCTCTCTTAGCGCTTCTTTTTGAGCGGTGCGAGCTAGCAACACAATCTTCTGAACCTCAATCTAGCGACGCTTTCAATTTAGATATACAGGCCTTTGTTCAGCACCAGGAACGGGATAGAAAGCCTTTTTTAGCCAACGAACCTGAAATAGATGGACTGGTACGTATCGACACTGCTGTAATATCTACTAGATAAGAACACTAAGAAAATATTCTATTGGATGAAATTTGTATATGGTGTCTGTTTTTTTTTGTGGTGCAAACAAAAGTTTTTGGCTATGTCACAAGCAAGCGCTCCTGGGCCCGGTTTCAGACTTATTAATCCTCATCAGCTGTGCTTAGTTCAAACAGCATGTACTTTAATTTAAAATTTTTGCAAATGTTGAAACTAGAAGCATTCCTAAATTGGTTTTTTGTATATAAAAGTGCATTTCAACTTTCCATGCCTCAATGGCACTTAAAGTTTTGCAGATCAACTGTTTCTCTACAGGGTGATTCAAAAGTGGCGTCATTCCTTTTAAGGGGTTATAGGGGCTCACTTGGAGAGAACAAGAAAAATATTGAAACATTTTTTTCGAAAATTTATGGAAGATATTAACAGTTGAAAATCGAATTTCAACTTTGTTATTAAGTATTATTTTAAAATAGTCCCATGTTTGATTGGTAACTTTTTGGAATACTTAACCATTCGAAAAGAAAAATTACGATCTTGGCTACAAGTTACGAAAATTTTTGATATTAAAAAGACCTCTACTACAATTTTTTGATGAAAAGTCAAAGCGGCAATGATGTTTTTTGTCATTAACAGATGGTTACAGGTAGATAGCCTTTGTCAATAATAACCAGCATTTGTCAATCTGTGATTTACTTTGAAGCTCCTTTCACAAAATGTACACCAACATCGAATTTGCGGATATGTGATTAGTTATGGGAAAATGCCACACTAACATAGCAGAAGATGTAAGACCTTACACCAGCAAAGGGCTAGAGACACTGGCTGATTGGCTCCAGGAATTGACGCGGATTGTGGACGATCTAGAAATGCTCGGGTTCCAGACACAGAGACACAGGTATTGGAGATAATTGTATCAGAGCCTTCCAGGAGTGCTCGGAGCATTGCACAACCACTGACACTTTCGCAGGCACCGGATAATTGTCCCTATAACTCCCCAGAGGAAGGGCCACATTCCTACCATGTATGTAAGATACACAAGACACAAGGACACATTAAATCTCTGATCTTCTGAACACCGGTACAAATTGAGCAGGAGTCAATTAACCGAATACGAGAAGCTGATCAAAAAATGACTGCGGCGAAGAGTGCACAATAAAGTGATTGGGGAACAAACATGTCTGGAGTTAAACGGGTAGAACTTCGTCAACCTCTTGTGATTTAATCACTTAATTGTGTTTTATTTATTTGATTAGGTATATCACTCATCTGCCCCAAAAAGGATGGCAGCACTGACGGAAAATTGACAGGACTATCCTAACCTCAAAATATTTCTATTGCTTTCTCTTTTTTTGTTTTGTGTTTTTCCATGGTTACTACAATTTGCAATAATTAAGAAGTAACAGGTATTTACGTAATGTTAATTAGGCAGATTACCTTGAAAAGAATCGTTGCCGTAATTCTGATCTAGTTTTTGGCAAATATCTCAGTTTTTGATAAGAATTATTATTTTTTACTATTTTTTTCTGTACTCCCAAAACACCCCCAGCCAACACCCCCAGAGGAATGACGCCACTTTTGAATCACCTTGTGTATATGAGTCACAAACTAACAGCGGTTCGCTAGATCCGCTTTAATTTGAAACTCACGCATTTTGCAAGAAAACTAGACACATTCTGAAAATAATGTTTGGGATAAAAAAGTACGCATTTCAAGGCTCTTTTTCGAAATTTCAACTTGAGTTTTGCAGCTCAATGGGTTCTCTAAATATGAGCCAAAGGCTAAGAGCGGTTTTTAAGACCCGTTTTAACTATGAATTTTTGCATTTTGCGTAAATACTAGAAACATTCCTAAAATGATGTTTGGTATAAAAATTGTGTATTTCACGGCTCTATTCCGCAATGACAACTAGAGCTTTGCAGCTCATCCGGATGTCTAAATTAGAGCCAAAAGTTAACAGCGTTTCTTATACCTGTTTTAATTTGAAATTTTCGCATTTTGCAAAAAACCTAGAAACATTCTGAAAATAATGTTTGAGATAAACAAGTACGCATTTCAAGGATTTATTCCAATATTTCAACTAGAGCTTTGCAGCTCAAACCGTTCTCTAAATTTGAGCCAAAGGCTGTGAACGGTTTTCAACACCCGTTTTAATTATGAATTTTTGCATTTTGCGTAACTACTCTAAACATTCGTAAAATGGTGTTTGGCATAACAAAGTGTGTATTTGAAGACTCTATCCGGCAATGACAACTAGAGCTTTGCAGCTCATCCGGAAGTCTAAATTTGAGACAAAAACTAACAGCGGTTCTCCAAACCCGCTTAAATTTGAAACTTTCGCATTTTGCAAGAAAACTGGAAACTCTGAAAATAATGTTCGGGATAAAAAAGTACGCATTTCAAGGATTTATACCGATATTTCAACTAGATCATTGCAGCTCCACTAGTTCTCTACATACGAGTCAAATACTAACAGCGGTTCTCTAGACCCGATTTAATTTGAAACTTCCGTATTTTGCAAGAAAACTGGAAACACTTTGAAAATAATGTTTGGGATGAAAAAGTACGCATTTTAAGGATTTATTCCGATATTTCAACTAGAGCTTTGTAGCTCAACTGGTTCTCTACATATGAGCCAAAAATAAATAGCGGTTTTCTATACCCGCTTTGATTTGAAACTTACGCATTTTGCAAAAAAACTAGAAACATTCAGAAAAATAGTGCTTGGGATAAAAAGGTTACGCATTTCAAAGATCTAATCCTACATTTCAACCAGAGCTTTGCAGCTCAACTGTTTCTGTAAATTTGAACCAAAAGGCTAAGACCTGCTTTGATTCTAAATTTCCGCATTTTAGGCAAATACTCCATTGCTAAAATTAGGTTTGATATAAAAAAAAGTGCGAATTTTAAAGCTCTCTGGAATGAAAACTAGAGGTTTGCAGCTCATCCGCATGTCTAAATTTGAACCAAAAACTAACAGTGGTTCTCTAGACCGTCTTTAATTTGAAATTTTCGCATTTTGCAAAAAAACTAGAAATATTCCAAAAATAATGTTTGTAATAAAAAAAGTACGCTTTTCAAAGCTCTAGTTCCGAAATTTCAACTGGTTCTCAATATTGAGTCAAAGGCTAAGAGAGGTTTACAAAACCCGCTTTAATTATGAATTTTTGCATTATGCGAAAATACTATAAACATTTCTAAAATTATCTTTGGTATGAGAAAGTGCGTATTCCAAGGCTCTATCCCGCAATGATAACTAGAGCTCATCCGAATGTTTAAAGTTTAGCCAAAAACTAACAGGGGTTCTCAATACCCGCTGTAATTTGAAAATTTTGCATTTTTCCGGAAAACTAGAAACATTCTGATAATTATGTTTGGGATAAGAAAGTTCGCTAAAAATTCGTCCTTAGCGTGGACACTTTATTACATCTAGGATATAATAATGCTACACCTGATTATTATTGTTTCAATTCCAGGATAGAATTGATACTGAGTGGATACTGAGAAACTATGTAAACACCCACGATACGCAAAAGTTTAGTCAGAATACAGTTAAAAGTAGTTTACATATCGAATTTATTAACCGCAGGAAACAATCAAAGTTTGCAAACTATATAAGATAATAATGGTATCATATCAATAGTTCTGTGTACAAGCAAGTATTGGATTTCAAAACTGTTGTGTAAACTTGAAGCAAGTGTCACATATCAAATGAAAACCGCGTAACAAACAATATCTTAAACTCTATTCCAATCGCACATTATATTATTATTGCGACAAGCTTTTAATAGCTTTCCCACAGAACTTTGCCAAGAACATTTTATTGCTGCGTAGCGATTGTCAAGTGTTCAAAGCCCCAAAGAAATTGTTTCGTAAACTTGATGTAAAAACTGATAAAAGAGAATAATTATATTTTTCTTACATATCTAACAATTAGTCAAAGTAATATGAAAGCAAGGTAAGCCTATAGCGATACACCAAATATGAGTTATATTAATTTATTATCAATAATATACAATTTTCTTTGAGAAAGCGCTGGAATATATCAATTTTCTATTTAGAAACGTGTTTCCTATTTTAACAATAAACTTCATTTTAAAATTTACTATTAGAATCAACATCAAGTTTTTATTGTATTTCGCGTAGGTAGTTTACTTTATCTTTTTCCAGTACTCGCCTCAATTTAACTCGAAAATGAAACAAATCTTGAAATTATTTTACTTCTATATTAAAGTACTTTCTTTATTAAAACTACTACTACTACTAAAAGCTACCACCTAACAATATTGTTATAAGAAAAATAACAGTTACGCAAAATGTAATATTTTGGAAAACAAATCGTTTGCTTTTTCGCTACTTTATCGCTTTCTTTGAGCTGCTTCACAAGCAGAACAGCTAAAATATTTTGCAATTTAACTTTTAAACAGGGAATATCATTTTGAGTTTATTCTTTTGATAAATGCTAGTAAAGTTACACATTTGAAATTTCATATGCTTAGAGGACTCGAGATACTCGAATCAAAGAACATATTTTGAACGGAACACCCTGTATACTTCTTTATTTTTGCACGCTTGATCGAATTGTAGTGCTTTATAATACAACTGAGGTGTTGAGGTGTGCGATTTTTCCACAATATTTGTCGTTTTTATTCTTCAGCTTCTTCAACTCAGAGCCCCTGTTAAGTTATAAGAATGAAGTTAGACAAAGTATCCACAGACCTATCCAGCTAACTGAAGCAATGTTCGATACTCAAAAATCATTTTATCTGTTTCCAAAAATTAAGCTTAAACTTTGACTTGATTTCTACGCCGTAACTAAGTCTTTCAAGTAGAAACCAACATTTTTATTGTTATCATATTCCATCCATCACCCAATCAAAAAGTGCGTGAAAAATATTAAATAATGCAGGTAGTTTTAAAGGTATAAAACATTTATCATAAATTACAATGCATTCTGTAATTTTGCATGAAATTTTTATTGAAGATTATATTGGCCGTTACTTTGCTAAGGACGAAAGTTTTTCCAAATAAGTCTTACAAAAAAGATGTTTAATTTTAGAAATGTTTTCATAAAACGTGCTCAAAATGTCATCCACTAACAAATAAACACTTTTCCATTCTACGTTTTAGGGCCTGATAAGAAGCCATAATCTTTGAGGTTTTTTATGATTCGTACATTATTCTATTTCCCATTGGCTTCGTACCTTTATTGGGATTCGGTCTGTTCGGATGACAGTCTTGGATAGTACAATACAGCCCCATTGAATTCACTATAAATTACTATTGAAGTTGAAGCAGTCTTCTTTAGTAAATTTAGTCTAAAAATATTGAAGAATGAATGAATCTAAACTAATTGATTTCAATTGAATAAAAAAATTAAAGAACACCAATCATACAAAAAAACAAAGAATTTCATAGATCACATTCAATAATTTTAGCAAAAGAATCATCAGCAAAAAAAAGTAAAATTAAAGAATGATGAGAACATCATAAAATGTATAATTTGAAAAAACTAAGTTAAAATGTTTAAATCGCATCAAGGCATAAGCTTCAATTTTTATCACGCCTAACTTTATTTTTGAAAATGGAAAATTGCTTTAGCTAACTGGTAATTTCAGATGACAATGTGCGCAATTTCCCTCCTCGAACTTAATTATTTTTTATAAACGGATGAAAACGTAATTTTTTGTAATACAAATTGAATATCTGAAAAAATGCTTAGAATTACAACATAGGTATATTATAAAGTTTACTTTGAAATTTAATCAAGAGTGCAAAGTTACAGCACATAGTTTCGTTCTTCAGGTAACACCAATCTTCAAACGTATGTAAATTTGAATCAAGTGTTTCAGTCAAGTCAAAATTTAGGAATTCTTTTAAATTGAAAAATCTTTTCTTTTATCCTGACTTATAAAAATGAGATACAAAATATTCATTAAACAACTTGTATAAAAATTATTATATTTTCTGTAAGTATATTATGTAAGATTAGCGAATGCCAAAAATATGTGGTACACTCTGTACATGTTTCAGTGACTTAAAGAAAACAAAGAAAGGAAAGATTAGTTTCCCAATAAATTATAGGAGAGGCACACTTGTACAATTCTGTATAGACAAACGAATTTTTAATGGCCAACAGCAGAAATTAATTTGATTTCTATGTCTGTTATGCCTGATAAATTCGGGAAACATTTTGAAATTTGCAAAAATTTAGCCTGTAGTAGACATATTTAGTGGCCACAATTCAGTTGTAATAGACTATAGGCTCAATAAACTTTTGAAAATAAAAAACGAAGTAGTTACAAAGAGAAAAAATAAAGTCGCACAATTTAAGACATCAAAAAAAGAAGTCTTAAGATCGAGTAAGGAATCGATATTTCACAAAGCGCTGAATATTTGTACTTGGAAATCACCGAAGCGAAATTGATTTATGTCTATTAGACCTGATTTATTCAGGAAATATTTCAAATTAACGAAAATTAAACCAGCACGGAGTAGACTTTAGTGACGCAAGTCTAATTGTAATTGACTTTAAGCTCAATAGATTGGAAGGCGCGTGTTTGAAGACATCAAAGAAAGTAAATATAAAAAGAATCAAAAGCGAGAAAGGAATAGATGCGACATCAAAATCAGTACACGGAGGGAACGCAGAACGAATGTGGAATGATTTAAAAACTAAAATCAGAAAGATTGAGAAACAACAAAACATGGGATTAACAGGAACCAACAAGAAGCAAGGATATATGACACATGAAATTATAAATAAACGATGAAAATACAAAACAATCCTATCATGATCATTAGAAGGAGGTGTAGAGAAGCTGAAGAAAACGGATGTTTGAGCTTGAGAGGTGAAAGTCCAGTCCAGTGTAAGCTTTTAAGAGCAAACACTTCAACTCACCAGTTTTTAGGTCACCTTTAATCTTCACAATAAAGGCTTATAGCAGAAGGCAATCTTCAGGGATGAGACTAGGAAAAAATGATTTGGCGGACAGAAGGCAAACTTGCGAGACGGGAGGAATACATTCAAACAATTCGTCGAAGATGGACCTGTTCCGCCACCCAAAAATAGTCGAACGAAATCAAAAAAGGTGGAAAACCTGCCCGTCCTGGTAATATTTTATAGCACAGAACTTCAGGCTCAGAACTAAGAACATAAGAATCTACAAAATTATATTTAGAGAAGCGTTAGGAAGGGAAGGAAGCTAGATAGAGCATTCGATAAGCTGACGACACCGTTCTAATATAAAATAACGTATAAAAATTACCAACTGCGAAGAACTGCAACACATGAATAAGCAAAACAAACGACTAAATAAACATAAACATCAAAAAGAGAAAAGAACATTTCTGGATCACGTAATGATAAAATGAAGATACGAACTACTTTCCAATGTATTCCTGAGTTTTTCAGTCAATTTTATTGTCACAATTATGGTGTTATGTGATGAGCCCTGCGTTTCGTCCCGGGTCTACCTATTGGACTCGTCAGTAAGGCTTAGGTAGACCCTGCCTTATACGCCAGACATCGGTTATACGTGTTTTGGACGTAAATGAACCGAGCCGGTGTAGATCTTCTGCGGTGAGATGTTGGCAACCCGTGTTGCCGATGCTGCCACTCGTTCCATTCTGCTTTTTTATATAACACCATAATTGTGACAATAAAATTGACTGAAAACCCAGGAATACATTGGAATGAATTAAAGTACAGTCAGGAAAAAGAATATACAAAAAGATACGAACTACCTCATAATGGAGAGCGTAAGGTACTAGAGAAAAATCAGTGGGATGAAGCCAGAAGGTAAGGAAACTTGGAACTTGGTGTGTGCTCTGCAGAGATACCTAGTATTGCAGTTTCCAAACCAAAATTTGCAAATTAGATCGCTAACCTTTGGAAAAGAAGGCGCATTAAAAAAAACATAAGGGTTTAGCATGGATAGACCACTTTGGTAAAACAGAGGAGACTCTTAGGACTCCTAACCATTTAAAAACAGTCGGCAGATTATCTCCCTATAGTGATATCCCAAAAAGGAATAGAAACTTTCGGATAATACAAGACTTAGACCTAATGTATGACGAAGTGCAAAAGGAAAATTTACAATATGTGATTGATTAGAATTTTTTTCAGTACCAAATTTAAACACGATGTGTCTTGGATTGCTTCGTTTGCCATCAATAATCACTTTAATCTGTCGCTGTTCTTCAATTTTAGTTTGTTTTATTATATACTTTTGAATAATTTTGTACTTCATAAAATTGTATGTATTTTGTAGTCACTTTCTCCCAGTGCTGTTACCTAAATTATTTTGTTCATATTTGAATTGTGCACCGTTAACGTGAAAACAGGAGTTGTCTGTAGGCCTGACTAATTTTTAACAGCCAAGTGTAAAATTGTCGCGGAAGTTTCCATCCAAGAATATCAATTAATTCCAGAGCAACCGTTTCTTTTTACAAAATAGAAGTAAATTTTATAGTTAATGACTGATAATGTAGCAAAACTTTGATTCACTTATTATTGTAAGTAACAAATATGATAATTTATTAATATAAACTTTTGTTTTCAGATGATAAAAGCCATACAAGTTTTAAGGATACACTTATTAGAATTAGAAAAAGTGCAGGAATTGTGCAAGGATTTCTGCAATAGATATATATCGTGCTTGAAGGGCAAAATGCAATCTGAAAATTTACTTAGATCTGATTATCCACAAGGTATAGTAGGGTTTTTGACTTGTACCTATATAGAACTCATCATTTTCTGTTTTCAGATATGTTGGGAAATAGTATAATAAATAATATTGAATCAAATAATAATAGCATGATGTCGCACGGTAATTCGGAAAGCGGATCTGCCTCAAATAGTCCTCCTCAGTATCCGATTAGTCCGCATCCAGTAAGTATAACATCCACACATATACACTCTACGCCACTGTTTATATTTCGTGGCATCACCCAAAGTGAAACCTTATACATATTTAAAAGAAAAAAGCAGACGGAATTTTAATCTCGATCTTAAAATGTTTCGTTCTTTACAAATCTAACTTGCAACTCAATATTTTGTGATGATTAACTGTTTGATCCCGCTTTTGGTCATGTTTTGTTTGGTGCTTTTGGGACAGGTTCTTGTGTTGATTTGTTGACGACGGCCCTGATGATTATGCAAATGTTGAAATCGCTTGGGTATATTTGCAGTTTCTAGGAATTATATACACACTAGATAGTTTCATTGAATTAATTCTATATTTGCATCAAATCATTTTATTAATTTCGACTCATTATTTATTCGTTGTATTTTCCTATATTGTGTTCAACATATAAATCACTTTTAACGTGCCACTACAAGGTAAGAAAACTGCACACTTGATAACTTTCAAGAGCTTTTGCCCTAAAAGAAAAAGGTAAGGGTGTCTGTAAACATGCTGAAAATGAACCAACTTCGGTCTGTTTATTTATTGCTATGAAGTGAAATAGCAATTTTGTACAGATTTTTTAGCTGTATTTCCAGCTAACTCTCTGAGCAAAAGCTAGTAAAATTTTGAGGTTTTAATATATTATTCGTAATCCCAGGCAAAACGTTCTTTTTTGTTGTTTTTGACATAACTTCTGTATAAAACCAATTCCTGCAGTTGCTTTTGGCAAACAATTTATCTATGAGAGCAGGTTTTATGACTCCTCAACTGTTATAAAATATGCTTTTCGTTTTTTAATATAAACACATTTGCAGATATTGATATTGTTAAAAAGTGGAGATAATTGAGGTCCCTCCTAGTACCTATATATTTGCCTCTTCTCATTACTCTTATAGCCTTTCATTTTATTTTTTTTGAAATCCTCTATAATTTACAATCTATCTAAACGATTTTAAGTAAATATTATGGTAAGTAATATAATATAACACTAAATGACATGTAAAAGATGTTGCCCATCAGCAACACTTTCTAATCTTTTGGTATGTATCCCTACATTGTCCTGGGTCATGGAGGATTACATTCTATTGGAATCTAACCGGTAATTCGAGCGGATCGTATCGCTTCAAATCAAATCAAAATATGCTTTATTGCCACAGGAAAATTTACAAAATTTATGGACAAAGCGTGTAAAACAATATACTACAAAATATAGCACATCTAAGGACAATCAACAATGGTAAATAAAAAATAAAAAACAACATAACACAAAAAAGTCATCAAATCAAACAGACAAATTAAAATTAAGAAAAACAGGGGTGAGTGAAGTCAAGTTCCACCCCAAACCATAACAAGGAACTAGTCTGTTGACCCTGTTTATGTTATTGCAAGCGGATCGTGATGATACCCATTTGGTAGATATATACCAAGTGGTCAAAGTGGTTATTGTCGGCGAAGGTAGCTTTCCAATTAGTAAATAAATTAATTTAGCAAAGTTTTGAAAGTTTTTTAGGTAACCTTGTATGGCTTAAATTAAAAGAACATGGGGCTACAGAATTATATGAAATTAATTTCATATAATTTCCAAATGGAAGTTATTTTCAGTTTAGATTCCAGTCAAACAATAATCTAATAATTGGACATAGATTTTGTAAATTTAAAATATTTTTAAAAACCACTTACTACCTTAAAACACTTGGTTGATGCCCTCTGAATCATGAGCTATTTATTTACAATGAATTAATAAATAGATCAATAGAGATAATTGGTGTTTGATGTGGTAACATTTGACAATGTAGGTAATGCTGCCCCAACAACCCACCCCATTAGATAGGCCATCGGCAGCACCCATAGAAACGCCCCCTTACTCGTTGCCGCATTATGGGGGGCCCACGCCACCGTTGCAACAGACTGGACTGCCCGCTCAACCTTCACCAGTGCCACTAGTTGCTGAAAGCCTAGTTGTACATGGATCAACGCCTTTATCGCAAATAGGTTTGATCACATTTTCATAGGTATCTAATTCACGTTCTAATTTGCGCTGTTTGAAGGAGCTCATCTTTGCCAGCCGGTCAATGCCCCTCCTTCGGATAGTTCGGGTCCTTTGTCTCCAGCTCCAACTACCCCGGGAGGCAGTAATGATGACTGCGATAGCGATTTCTCGCGAGGAGGAAAAAAGCAGAAACGAGGTGTCCTACCAAAACATGCGACTAGCGTAATGCGCTCGTGGCTGTTTCAGCACTTAGTGGCAAGTATAATTCACCGTTTCACGGTTTCCGGAATTTTTTCAAGATTAAGTTAGTAATATTTATGGAAAACTCTGTATTCTGTTCACCAATTGTATATTTGCGCAATATTTGAAAGGAGTCACGCTATGTAGGTATAGGAACCTCCAGATAAATGGTAGTAGAGGACAGGTTCGATTTTTCAATTTTTTTTACAAAATTGGTACAGCGTTGTTCCAAATGTGACCCCGTTGTTTTCAACTGTGTAACACAAACTGTCTGTATCTGTAAAATATTAAACGCAGAGCCAATAAATCGGATATCGAAGTTATCCTTATTTGTAAGAGAACCAATTGCAATGTATTGATACAGGGTAGGCATGGGTAACACAGTGGATATTCAGGTGTTGGCGCAATGATACCGATGTGTGTCAGTGCATCTTATGATACAGTAAACTCATAATCCGTTCTAACCTTAAGAGAAAATAAAATTTAAACACGAAAACACTGGAAATGATAAAATGAGCTGCAGTTTAGGGGTTCAAAACGGTTTTTGTGATTTACGGCCAAACGTGACCTCCTAACGGAAAACATTCAATACAAACTTTGTAGATAATAAAAGAAATCTAAAACTTTTCTATGTAACACTTTTTGACATAACCTCAAAGTAACCGTCAAAATGGCGAAAACCGAATTTTTCAGTATTTAATTTTTTCATAAATGATTTAATTTGCATGAAAATCTGTAAAAGTATATCTTTTTTGGTGTTGAAAAAGCATGATTTTTTGCAGTCAGAAGCCGACCAGTTTTCCAGTTATGTTCAATTTTTTAAAAAAACTACCCTAATCTTCCACGAACAATTGTCTTGATCATTTTTGTATTTCTACATTGTATAAGAGGTCGTTTTAATCGTTGAAATGTCTACTTTAAAATGGTCTATGTGACTTGGTGGATTCATCAATCAGCCCCCCTGCGTGCACTGCTGGACATAGGCCTCCCGTAGTCTAATCCATCGCTCGCAATTCTGTGCTGCGCTCATCCAATTCGATTCTATTCTTCTGATGTCATCCTGCCATCTCGTCGGTAGGCGTCCCCTACTTCGGAATGCGTCATGCCGTGGTCTCCACTCCAAAATCTTTCTAGTCCATCTTCCGTCAGTAGTTCTTGCCACATGTCCCGCCCAGTTCCATTTAAGCGTTGTTATGCGTTCGACAGCATCCGTCGCTGCAGACATTTATCGCAGCCTGGTATTTGGAACTCTGTCCCTAAGTGACAAACCTAGCATTGATCTTTCCATAGCTCTCTGTGCAACGCGTATCCTTTTGACGATTTTCCTAGCAAGCATAAGGGTTTCAGCTCCATAGGTAAGTACAGGAAGTATGCACTGATTGAAGACCTTTTTCTTCAAACACATTGGAATATCGGATTTTAGTGTTTTACTGAGCTTGCCGAACGCTGCCCATGTCAGACCTATTCTGCGAGCCATTTCACTTGTTTGGTTGTCTCTCCCTATGCGAATCTCATGACCCAAATATTTATACGAGACTACCTGTTCTATGGTGTTTTCTGCCACGGCTATATCCTCGCTGACAACCAAATTCGTCATATATTGGGTTTTGTTGGTATTGATCTTTAGTATATTCTTTTTCCTGACTGTACTTTAATTCATTCCAATGTATTCCTGGGTTTTCAGTCAATTTTATTGTCACTAATTATGGTGTTATGTGATGAGCCCTGCGTTTCGTCCCGGGTCTACCTATTGGACTCGTCAGTAAGGCTTAGGTAGACCCTGCCTTATACGCCAGACATCGGTTATACGTGTTCGGACGTAAATGAACCGAGCCGGTGTAGATATTCTGCGGTGAGATGTATATGATGTGTGATGATAATATGAGATGTGTGATGATAATTAGTGACAATAAAATTGACTGAAAACCCAGGAATACATTGGAATTGATCTTTAGTCCAACTGATCTTGAAGCATTGTCCAGTTTTTCCAATAAATCCTTAGCTTCATCGATACGGTCAGTTATCAAGAGAAGGTCATCAGCGAATCGTAGATGGTTCACTTTTTCTCCGTTGATATTTATGCCCGTGTCTCCAAACTCAATTTTCTTAAACGTATGTTCCAGCAGCGTAGTAAAAAGTTTAGGGGATATGACGTCTCCCTGTCTTACACCTCTTTCGATATTAAAATCGTCCGTATGTTCGTGGAGTTTAACACATGCTTTGGCTTTCCTATATACGATTTTAATTTTGTTATCTGATTAAGTTAATTTTGTTATTGATTTAAGTTTGTGTATCTGTAGTCGACACGACAATGCGTCAGGGCATGAAGCATTTTTTGCTGATTTATCATATCGAATGCCTTTTCGTATTCAACGAAGACCGGAATCAGTCGCTTGTTGTACTCGATGCACTTTTCAATAGAAGTTTCTACAACCTGGAGGTGATCATTTGTACCGTATTTGGCTCGGAAGCCTGCCTGTTCACATGGCTGGTATAAATCCAGTTTGTTGGTAATCCGTTTTGTGATAATTCGCATGAACCGTTTGTATATATGTGACAGCAGGCTGATTGGGCGATAGTTCTTTAGATTTGTTAAATCTCCCTTTTTGTGGCGAATTATTATTACAGCTAGATTCCACTGAGAGGGGGTAGTCTCGTTTTTTAAGCATGTGTTGAAAAGCTGGTAGATCGCCTGTTGTAGGGAAGTCCCTCCTTGTTTTAGCGCTTCTATCTCGACCTCATCGTCACCTGCGGCTTTGTTGTTTTTCATTTTTCGCAGGGCTGCTAAAAATTCATGTAGTGTTATGTCTGGTATATCCTCCGAGCCTTGGTTTTCAATTTTTGGAACAGTGAATTCTTTTCCGCGTGTTGTTGGATCGCTGTAAAGCGTCTGATAGAAGTATCTAACAATGCCCAGTATTTCAGCCTTGTTTGATGACACTTGACCCTTTTGGTTCCTTAACTTGGTTATGTTCTTCCGTCCTTCCGAACATATCCTTTTTAGTGCCTTTGTGCCTCCATTTTCCTCTATAAATTGTCTCTCCTTTCTTTCCTCTATAAATTGTCCTCTTGTCACTTCTCTCGTGTTAAATGCTGTTACATCCCTTCTTCCCGATTTGGATATTTCTCTGCTTAATTCCCTCAGTGGGCCCGCATTTACATAGTGTTTATCTGGTAGTTCTCTCCTTTCTCTCATAAGTCTCTTTGTATGTTCGCATTTACATAGTGTTTATCTGGTAGTTCTCTCATGAGTCTCTTTGTAAGTTTGTCCTTCTTTGTTGAGTCCCTTTTCTGATGTTTATCTTTCAGGATCTTTACAATATCTGTAATTTGAGTGCTAAATAATTCCACACTCTGTTCTTCTATATTTTACACTTCATTAATTTTTGTCTCTATTTCTTGCTGGTAATGATCTAGGTTTTTTAAGGGTTTCCGCCTATTTCCTTCCATTTTTATCATTTTGGGCCTCTCTCCTCTCACGTTTATTTCTACTCGTGCTCGCACCATTCTATGGTTACTACCCGTTGTGAATCTGTTCAGGACTGTTACATCGTGGACAATATTTCTTTTGTTCGTTATTAGGAAATCGATCTCATTTTTTGTATAACCATTAGGGCTAACCCAGGTCCATTTTCGTTGGGGGCGTTTAGCGAAAAACGTGTTCATAGCGAACGTATTATGTTGCATTAGAAATTCCAGAAGCATTTGACCCCTTTCATTTCTATCTCCCTAGCCGTAATTTCCCAGCGCCGATTCTGCATTGTCCTGTTTGTGTCCTATCTTGGCATTTAAATCTCCAATCAGCATTACGTATTGGGTAGGCATTTGTTGACATGCGATCTTTATGTCGTCGTAGAGGCTCTCAATTTCTTCCTCGGAATGTGAAGTTGTCGGTGCGTAGACTTGAATAATCTTTAAATCATATCTCCTGTTAAGTCTCTATATGAGGTACATAACTCTTGTGCTGATACAATTGATCTCTGTAACATTCTGGACCTGTTTTTTGTTTATTAGAAAAGCCACTCCTTCTTAGTTTGCATTTTCTATTCCTGTGTAGTGGAATACATGTCCTAAGGGCAGAGTGAGTTGTTCGCTATCCTTTCTTTTATGTTCACTTATTCCCAGTATGTCCCACTTTACGTGGATCAATTATTCTTCAAGTTGGTTGAGTTTCTCGGGTGTTGAGAGTGTTCTAGTGTTCAGAGTGCCTATCATAAGTCGTTTTCGGTGGTAGCCTAGTAGAGCCCGGTGATTCTTGGCACCCTCTGCTTGCTGTCTTTTCTGTCCGCTACCTTGGTCAGGGATCAGCAAGCCGCCGGGGACTGAGGGCCGCGCGTTTCTTTGACTCATCATACGGGGGTATTAGCCTAATACTCCTATCATGCTGGCCTGTGCGGTTGATAGGGGAGACTTTTGGAGTAATATCAGTTGTCTAGCAGGGTGTAGCACGTGCAGGTGAGGTAGGTATTTGGGCTGGGTTATTTTTGGAATGATAAATAATGAGGAAAACACCGAGATATGTTTTTACATACGTGTGCATTACGATTTAACTTGAAATTAAAATGTAGCCAATCAGTTGAAACTCCGTCTTTTTGTAAAAAAAATATTTTTAAAATTTTGGTTTTATATTAAGAAATAACAAAATTATTATTATCTAAATTGCTATATCCAGATAATATATTGCTGGTTAATTTTATTATTATTGATGATACCTCGAAAAAAAAATTAAAACTTCTTAAATTTATTGTTAAAATGAGCCATTTAACTAATAGAAATTTATTTTCCTTAGCATCCGTATCCGACTGAGGATGAGAAGCGTCATATCGCGGCCCAAACGAACCTAACACTATTACAAGTGAATAATTGGTTCATCAATGCCAGAAGACGAATTTTACAGCCAATGTTGGACGCCAGTACTCCTGCAGGACAAGAGGGAAGTCAAACAAACCCTTCTGGTAATAGTGGGAAAAAGAAAAAGAGTCAAAATAACAATCGGAGATTCTGGCCACAGGAGTTCGGGAGTATGCAACCTAATCTTGAAAGTGGTAAGTTAAAATATTTATCGTTTATTATTGTGTGACTACCGCAGGATAATATTATAATATTTATATTTCTAGAGATAGAAGTATTCTGATTTTAAAATATTTATATTTTTGCCTTTGCTCTCATATACTTTTCGGTGTTGCCTACATCAGAATATCTAAAAATGTAGCAAACCATACTCACATTTTTTAATATACATTCATGGCATAGTCCCCGTATATTTCGAAGAGGTTATACACAATATTTGAAAATTTATTACCAAATTTACTGCAAAAGAGGCGTAGTTAAGTATGCATTTTCATAGTTAAGTTAAGTTAGTTACTTTTAAACCGAACATTCTATATTTCATATCGTCAGACAGGCGAATGCCGGTTACCTAAGCTAACTTCAGATTGCTTCAGATTACCAAACTGCTTCAGATTACCAAAATAAATTCACTTTTTTGCAGTTACAGTTATATATGAAAATGTGTCTTAAATTTAATTTAATTTATACAGAATGTTGCACAATGACGGTACAAAAGAAAATGAGATATATAATATATATATATATATATAGAGATATAGATATATAGATATATATATAGTAGATAGATATATATATAGATATATATAGATATATATATATATATAGATATATATATATATATATATATATATATATATATATATATATACAGTGTGACCAGTATAAAATGATGTACATGGGGATATTGGAAACCGTTAGAGTTACAGGGTGGACCAAATGGGGAAAAAGTTGTGCAATCAAGTGCATATAAATAATCTGTCATCAACTTCTTTGAACTCGGAATAGCAACGGATATACAGGGAAAAAAAGAAAAAAGTGCGTTTTATAAAATCCTTTATGTCGTGTTTATTATAAAAGATACAATAACGAAATTTTCAGAGCGGGGGTAAGAAATGAGCGTCAATTTGAAAATAAAGTATAAAATAATCTAGGCCCACTATGTTCAATGAGGCCGAAGTCAACTTTTGTTTTTCTTATGGGCGCCATATTGAATTTCTGCATTTTTAAATTCCCCTTTAAATATGCTCTTCAACCATGTATAACATGTTTATGTTCGGTCAAGATAAATAATTAAAATTAACAAAATTAAGATTTTATGGTAG
Organism: Dendroctonus valens; assembly: GCA_024550625.1. Classification (NCBI taxonomy): domain Eukaryota; kingdom Metazoa; phylum Arthropoda; class Insecta; order Coleoptera; family Curculionidae; genus Dendroctonus; species Dendroctonus valens. Next base: position 348,584 of record JAJTJO010000090.1, on the reverse strand, counting down.
TAGGCATTGATATTTCTCTTCAATTTCCCCATAGTGACGTTCGTTGTCTGTTTTAATTACCTAGGTAACTGTCAAAGTAGAATTTATTGTCAGTGTCAAGTGTTAGTAATTAATTGTGTGTTTCAAAATGAATAACTTTTCAAATTATGAAAAATACGATATGTTGGAGTGTTTTATTCTCTGTCGTCGAAATGAAGCGAAAGCTGAAGAAATGTATATTTAAATAAATATCCAGAAAGGCGACAACCTGGTAGAACTATGTTTAGGCGTCTGAAAGACAACCTTGTATCTTAAGAAAGACCAGTAAGATGGCCTGCGAGATCCCCTGACATAACACCGCTTGATTTTTTTGCATGGGGTTTCCTCACAAATGTGGTACACTGTAGATCATACGAAACCGAAGAGGAGCTGAGACACGCTGTTAACAGAATTACCTCAGAAATGATCAGAAAATCATGTGAAGCAGTAATGAAACGATGTATGTTGTGCGTGCGAGAAAACGGTGGCTTATTTGAACACCTACTTTAATCCTAAAATGTTACTTGTTCTTTTGCAGTGTTCGATGTATGATCAATAATAATTTAAAGTAATAATTAATAGAAATATCAATGCCTACTACCATTAAATCTTAATTTTGTTAATTGTAATTATTTATCTTGACCGAACATAAACATGTTATACATGGTTGAAGAGCATATTTAAAAGGGAATTTAAAAATGCAGAAATTCAATATGGCGCCCATAAGAAAAACAAAATTTGACTTCGGCCTCATTGAACATAGTGGGCCTAGATTATTTTTTACTTTATTTTCAAATTTACGCTCATTTCTTACCCCCACCCTGAAAATTTCGTTATTGTATCTTTTATAATAAACACGATATAAAGGATTTTATAAAACACATTTTTTTCTTTTTTTCCCTGTATATCCGTTGCTATTCCGAGTTCAAAGAAGTTGATGACAGATTATTTATAGGCACTTGATTGCGCAACTTTTTCCCCATTTGGTTCACCCTGTAACTCTAACGGTTTCCAATATCCCCATGTACATCATTTTATACTGGACACACTGTATATATATATTATAATAATTGGAATATGTACAAAATGGATATTCGAAATTGGTGTCATTGGTCTGGAGGAGTTGTCTAGGTGACACATAGAGTGCAGACATAACAGTTAAAAAAATAATCCTCACAAAAATCAAGGTATTCGCAAATATTAAATAACAAAAAATGTAACATTGTGTTGGGTCCCTACGGCAAATGGCGTTTTCTCCATTAATATTACATTCCAATACATACTGAGACTAATAAAGCATAAGAGAGAACTGTACATACTATATACAAACACTCAAAATAACGACCTAAAAAAGACAATGAACCAACTTAACAGAAACATTAAAACTCTGATTGGACAATACCGACAAGACAAATGGCTAGAAACATGTAAAGAAATACAGAAGGACAAAGGCAAAACATACTGGCGAAAAATTAAGAAACTGGCGCAATTCAGGAAGACTGGCACTACTGACACAATTGACGAAAACGGAATAGAACGCTACACAGACAAAGAGAAGGCGGACGCATTCGCCAGACACTATCAAAGGGCCTTCAGCATATCGACAAACCCTAACTTCGACAATGACAACTGGAACTTGATCAACGACTGGTACTTGAACTATTTTAACAACTCACCAAACTATACCTGCACACTGATCACAGACACAGAGTACGATGAAGCCCTAGCGCACATCAAGAACACTGCACCGGGGAAAGATAAAATTAAGGCAAAACTCTTGAAAAGCCTAACTCAAGAAACACACAAACTGATCCTAACTGAATTGAACAACTGCATCACAAATGGCAGAATCCCAGAAACATGGAAAAACGGCTTAATAATCCCTATACCCAAAAATGGACTGGACAATACACAACCGAGCAACTACAGACCAATTACACTGCTTCCAGTACTGGGCAAGATTTTTGGGTGCATAATGAAGCAGCGGCTTGAAAAAGTGATTGGAAAGTATATACCTACCTACCAATTTGGTTTCAAACAGCACCACTCGACTGTTCATCCGCTCTTTATTTTGGCCAACAATGTACAAACTACCCACCAAACTGACAGAAAGACAGCTTGCCTGTTTATGGACATTAACAGGGCTTTTGACAGTGTCTGGCATAGAGGCTTACTATACAAACTATACAAACTACACACACCAACATATCTACTACACACCATAAAGAACTTACTAGAAAACAGACAACTACAAGTACGAATTGACAAAACACTGTCATTTTCTTTTTCCCCTGAACAAGGGCTCCCTCAAGGATCCCCGCTCTCACCGTTTCTCTACAATATATACTGCCATGACATATACAATTACAACTTACCAGACAAAAATCAAATCGACAGATCGGCATACATATTACAATACGCAGACGACACGACACTTATTGTACATGACAAAACTACTGAGAGAGCAGCGCAAAGACTCCAAACACTAACAAACAACACAATGACATGGTTTTATAAATGGAGACTAACACCAAACGCGTCAAAAAACCAACTTCTGCTCACAAACCACAGACTCAACGCTGACTCCCCTACAATAACTGCAGACGGCCAAACGACACAACCAAAAAACGACGTAAAATACCTTGGAATCACAATTGACCACAAACTTAAATTCACTAAACACATACGAAACATCAGGGCAGAAACAATAAAGAGAACAAAACACTTCCGATCACTAACCTACAAAGACAGAGGAATTAGCACAAACACCGCCACCAAAATATATAAAGCTATTTGTAGACCCTTGCTAGACTTTGGACATATACTCATGACCAACGGAACAGAAAGGACAAAACGTTATACACAAACAACAGAACAAATTGCACTAAGACTAATAACACGAATAAGACACCCCCAAAACCCACTACACAACCCCCCCCACCCAACTACTATACGAACGCACAAACATGACAAAGATCTCGGAAAGAATCATACAGCTACAGACAAAATGGACAAACAACCCCTACAACTGGACCATACTGAATCCCCTTTGTCTTACAAGACCAACCAGACAATACCGCTTCCGTTTCCCTACATTAACGCTACTCGAACACTTACAAACGCAACGGACTAGTGGACAATAAAATAATTTCTTCTTGCCACTGAAATCTTATTTATTTAATAGTATTCTTAACCTAGAATAAGAGAATTTTCATATTTGTTTTTTATTTAGATTAAGACTGCATGTATTAAACAAGGGCAGAAAGACCGATAGGTCGATAGCCTTTTTTAGAAATAAAGATGTTTACTACTACTATTACATTCCAATGTATTCCTGAGTTTCAGTCAATTTTATTGTTTATTATTTAAAATGTTACAAATACGTTTCGGTGTCTTTCTCCACCATCATTAGTTTGTGTATATAGTTGCTACCCACTTCACATTTGACTGGTCACTCTGAGTGACCAGTCATACCATGACCATATATACACAAACTGATGATGGTGGAGAAAGACACCGAAACGTATTTGTAACATTTTAAATAATAAACAATAAAATTGACTGAAACCTAGAAATACATTGGAATGAATTAAAGTACAGTCAGGAAAATATATGAAACATTAATATTACAAAAATATATGTTTCTTTATTCGCAAATCAACAATTCATCAAAGGTGAAGTTAAAAGAAAAATTGACGAAAGGGTATGATTTTAATGATGGAACTATAAAATCGTCACAGTTGACAAGAATTCCAAGTTTCCAAATTTAAATTTTAAATCGAGATTCCAAAGCAATGATATAAATTTCCGCTTATTGATAAGCGTACATTCATTACATGCGTTTTAATGCAAAACAGGAGATTTTGCCGAATGTGACGGCGAAATCTTCAAGCGGATCTCGTAACTATGTGTCATACCAAAGAAAAATTAAAAATAAAATAAAATGCAAATAAACCAAGCGATAATGAACAGGTAAAAGCGTTCGATCAGAAAACACCTAATTTGGTTTTTAAACCACAAAATTCAACTACCAGTCCGCCTCCAAAAATGCAGACATAAATAGGTTACAGATAATGGTATCGTTTTCAGTGATGGGTTGCTACAAACAGGGAAGAAGGATTCTGACGAACAAATCGAAAGTGATACAGATACAACAGATGTTCTTACTGTTCTTACTTTAATCGATAATATAGATAATTTGACTTATTTACCGTTCAAATACAGATTACGATTTGAAAGTGGTAAATCAAAAATGAAAAACATGATTTAATATGTTAACATGTGCACTTTCAAGTTAAGGAATCTTACTCAGCAACAATATCGAGGAAAACATTTTAGGACGTAGTTATAGAAGTGCGAGACAATGACATTTTCGCCATACATATTTCGTAAATACATACCCTACATCCGACAGAACAACTGAAATCGTATATTTTCCCAATTTTTTTGAGTACTTTTATGGTTCTGAAGAAAATCATCAGATTCATAAGAAATACACATTTCAAGAAAGTTGTCGATGCGTTTTTACGATACAAAAGATGCGAAGGAAAAGGTCTCATGACGTGTTTGGTACCGATTGTGTTCTGTTTGAAGAACACAAACTTATAATATATTATAACTTAGCGTGAAATAAAGCGAGTTATTCTTATTTTTATGGATAGTTCCTTTTTTAGCTTATGATTATAACGATAAAAATTTGCAATTTTTCAGATTAATCTAGGAGATTGGGTATTTGAAATGTTGAAGAAAAATTAAATAAGAGTCGCTAACAGTTAGGAAAGTACCATTCTGAAATTTTAAACAAATAATGCAACTCTCAGTTTTAAAACACACTGCCCTTTAAGACCGGCGAGTTTCGAGCTAAACACGAATGTATTGCAACCTAAGAGGTGTTTCGCTCGAAAGGAGGTGAATCAGTCCAGTGTAAGTTTTCAAACAAAACGCCTCTGAGGATGCAAATTAGTCGTGTTTGGGAAACCTCAAGAAGGTATTCTATTTCACGACGACTTAAAGCCCGAAAATCTCACCATTTTCAAGAGGTGCCCGCGAAAGCCTAACTCTTTCTTACCTTATACTTTCTTATATATACTGATTTATTGTGGTACATATGGTCACAATTTTCAAATACAGTTTAACCTATTCACAAAAGAATAACTTAAATCTTGATACTTTTAAGAAGGAAAAACTTCCCCATTCCCTTTAAGCTGTAGTAATTTTATTTCTACTTCCAACATAGTGAACAATATAACGAAAAGAGCCAAAAGTGCTTTTAAAATCTGCTAGTAACATGAAAGAATCAACAAGTATAATAAGAAGCGATTGACACTTCATAATGTAAAAAGCTTTTTAATATTTTTACCACTTTCAAAAATACAGTGGAAAGAAACCATGTCTTTTAATTATGAATTTTAATGCTACAAACTTCTGTTTTATTTCTGTGAGTACTATATGTATAGTACTAAATATCTACAAGGTGTTTGCTTTCTACGGCAAAAATTGCTTCAACATATACAAAATTCTAAATAGGATGTCGCTATGTTTGATAACAAAAATATTTTTTATCCCCATACATTTCTGAAATACATTTTTTTTTTAATCGAGCCAAACTTGTCTTGTCGCTTTGGGCACATTGTATTTCTGTCGTTTTTATTTTATTTAAGTTAAACATTATATTATTTTGTATTTAATTTTACAGGGATGCTCTCAAGTTCAGATGATGAAGGTGATTCGTATAGTAGTGACGAAGAAGGCGGCGGCCTTATAATAGATGCTCCTCAGCCTGCAGAGATAAATCAAAACGGCCACCAAGCAGATACCAATTTGGCGGTGTTCGGTAATGGAGAAGCCGAAGTCACCAGGCAATAAAACTCCATTCCGTAGGGAAACAATATGCGAAAGCCAAAAAATATAATGTTCCTTAGTGGTAAGTAGTGCACTCATTTTATTAGATTATTTATTTCAGTTGAAATACTACCAAAGTTTTACATAAGTTTTTGTTATTTTTCCAGGTAAGAAGAAGCTTTCTAGTGAAATATAAACGCGTTTGAATGTATTTGGGCTTCAAATATGTTACTGGCAATAATAACGTTTGTTTTATTCAACTCACCATCAAGTAAACAAACCCAAAACAATTTTTAGCTCATTTTATATTCACATGAATAAGCACTATGGATTCGTTCTTTTCATCGCCACTATATTAATTGATATTAACCATTTGATATGCACATATGTTTTTTCTGCAGTCTACAATTTTAAACGTGTTTGAAATATTAATTTCAATAATCTTTCTCGGTGCCGTGCCTGTTTTCAGGCGTGAGCTATCCCCATGACAATCTGACGGAACCTTCCTCTATCCTCTGCTGCTCGGAGCAGCTGCTCCACTCCCAGTCCAGTACAAGTTCTTATGTTTCGCAGCCATGATAGGGTTTTGCGACCTATCCATTTTCTGCCCTCGATCTTTCCCTGGATTATACCTCGCATTATATGTCCAAAGTCGCTGATCTTTCTTGTTTCAATAGAATTTAGGAGTTCCCAATCTTTGTCTAGCTGTCCGAGAACTTCCTCATTGCTGGTGTGTTTAGTCCAAGAGACTCTTCGTCACATGTTATTTCATTGTTCAGCCAGCTGCCCAAATATCTGAAGTGTCTTACTTGCTCGATATTGTGTCCATTGATTGTGACCGGAATTGGTTCTATGTTTATTTTACCCAGTGCAATCCACTTCGTTTTCTTCATGTTTATGTTAATACCCCATCTTCGTCCAGCCTCGTACACTCTATTCAGCAGCATCTGCAAGTCATCCATAGATTCTGCAATGCCGGCGGTGTCATCTGCGTACCTTATGTTGTTTATAATTTCGCCTCCTACATTTGCTCCCTCCGTCCTACCATATAAGGCCTCGTAAAATATGTTTTCGGAGTAGAGGTTGCATAACATGGGCGACAAAACACACCCCTGTCTTACACCGCGTCTTATTGCTATATCATCAGTAACGCTGTCCTCCAACCTGAGTGCAGGCGTCTGGTTGTAATACAGGTTTATCAAAATACGCATATCACAATAGTCTACATTGCATGCCTTTAGACATTGGAATCGTTTTGTGTGTTCAACTCGATCAAACGCTTTTTCGAAGTCAATAAAGCACACATAAATGTTTTTTTCGAAATTCACTACCTCTTCTCAACTCTTCTGCAATCATGTCCTCATGCAGAAAAGGGCTTCGGGTGTCCCCAGTCCGCTACGAAATCCAAATTGTTCCCGGCCAATGCCCCTATCACACACTGAATACACTCTACTGAGTATTATCTTTAAGAGTATCTTCAAAGTGTGGCTCATTAGGCTAATCATTCGGAATTCATTGCACCTGCTTGCCTTGTTGTTATTGGGCAAGGCAATGAAAATCGATTTCTGCCAGTCGTTAGGCAGTTTTCCGGTCTGGTAGATTTGGTTGAAGAATGCCGTTAGAACAGTTAGACTGTCATTATCAAGAAGTTTTATCAACTCAGTAGGAATTCCATCGGGGCCGGGGGCTTTTCTTGTTTTTGATTGTTTTATAGCTTTCTGGAATTTCTCGACAGAACTGTCCGAGTCGCTTTCCTCTGTCGTTGCATACGCCTAGGCCATACCCTTTGGTGACATCTGCTGTAATTTCTTCGCCCTCTTCCGCATTCCAGTGTCCCATAATTATAGTAATTTCGTGTTTTTTTGTCGCCTCCATTATGTCTTTTTTGATTTGTTGGTAAAATTCTTCAACCTCGTCATTGTCATGGTCAGCAATGGGGCGTAAACCTGAATGATGTTCACGTTTACAGGTTTTGTCGCCAGCTGAATTAGCATTACTCTGTCTGACAGGGGAACAAAATTGCGTACTGATCTGCTCAGAGTAAATTGTGTGGTTGCCCGAGTCAAAACGGGTTGCCTCTGGTCGTCTTGTTTCACATACTCCCAGTATTTGTATGTGTGTGTTCGGACATTCCATGTTCCTATTCTTAATCTTCCGTGCTTGTCATGATGATTGTTCTTGGAAAGAGAAATTGTTGTGTGGTGGTTTCCTGTTGCCATCTACACCGCTGTACATCCACCGTTTCTGTGATTATCACCGCGCCGTATGCTTTCCGAATACAACCATTCCAATCATTGCGATTTTTGCTTGTATTTAGTTCTGGGCAACCAGTGTCAGTTTTGGTCCGCCCCGGGTCATTTCCCCGGTACCTCCCATATCTGGGAGGCATTCCCCTATCCGCCATCTGGGGAGGCGCCCGATGGGGAACTGGCATCCCCACACAGACGAATTTCAATACGAAATGGCTAATTTGCGCCATTGCTACGTATTTGACTAAATGTTAAATCGCACAATTTAAACAGATGTATGCCTCTTCTCTAAAGGGTAAAATAAACATACTCTGTTCATTATATATTAATTACCATTAAGAAAATGGTAATTAATAATTTTTCAATTTCTTAAAGCCTTTACATGAATTATTTGAAGCCAATACGATTTTTGTCGCCACTAAGCATAGTTGAGTGCTTTCCAAATATATTCAAACATGATACGAGATGTAATGCTAATATTAACATTCATAAGGCTGATTCTAGGTCATACATAATTCCAATCATTTTTTCTGTGTTATTTAATACGTGATATCATTTATAAAATTCAAATTTGGTCTTTTAAATAGCAATTTAACCGTAAATAGTAGCGGGACCGGAGGGATTAATGCTATTTTATCAGACACATTTAAAAGTCTCTTTCGGCCCCGATGCAGACTGTAAAGTTGCCATTTGAAGTAACCAGTAAAAGCTTTCCCTTGAAACCTGTATACGTAATATATACCTCAATATTTCATGCGGGTGCCGATTTGGACAAAACTAATGCCAGTATAACCAAGAACAATAATTTATAAGGTATTGCTATGAAATACTACCCACAAAAACCATATAAAGCTTGCCTAGTGAAAATAAACTTTAATACTTTTTAATTTAATACTGAAACTAGTTTTTAAATACTGAAAGTCAACTGGAGATTTCAAAATGTAGAACAATGACAGTCCTTAGTGCTTGTATTGCAGATATTTTTTGTGAAAACATGAGTCCCAACTTTTATTCGTTATAACATAGTTATGGTTGGTATTGGAAATTTTAATTGAATGGTTTCTGGTCGAATCTTCATATCATATAATCAGACATTTTTCTTCATAAAATGCAATTATTTCCTGAATTAACTCACCCAACGCCAAAATCGACGCCACTAACAAATGAAAAACGGCTAGTATTTCAATAGCCAGGCGTTTGAGGCTCCATGTTGTCATAAAGATTTTATGTTTTACTTCACCGTACAAATATGCTGGTGTAGTAATGCCAAATAAGTTTGGGACACTCTGGATAGTAGTATATAATACAGGGTTATCCATTTTATGCTTGGGAAAGTAAAGTAAAAAACAACACACAAAATATTCAGATGGAGACGAAAATTTTAATTCAATATAAAGATTAAACCTTGCCATTATACGTGAAAAACAAAATAATTTAATTGTCCTCCACGGGACCTCCTACAGGCCTCAATCCTTTTGAGGTAATTTTGAATGACTTTTCGGCACATTACCGGTAATATCTCGGTCATAACTTCACGGATATTGGCTTTCAGTTGCTCAAGAGTTTGAGTATTATTGGCGTAAAAACGATATTTCGCATAGCCCCACAAAAAGAAATCTAATGGTGTTAAGTTGCAGGATCTTACGGGCCAATTGACATCACTCAATCTCGAAATTACGCGTCCAGGAAATTTCTCTTGCAATAGGGCTCTAACTGCCAGTGTTCTGTGACTCGACAAAAATATTCGGTTAACATGCGTCCATCGCGCTCAGAATTGACTGTTATGGCTCTTCCTTGATCGTTGTCAAAAAAATACGGACCAATAACACCACCGGACCATAATGCACAATATGCGGTCACTTTTTCAGGATGCAAAGGCCTTTCTGCGATCACCTCACGTAACCACCGAGCGAAAAATGAGCCTCATCGCTGAAGAAAATTCGGTTCGAAAAATCATCATCAACGGCTTGTTGTTTAATCACGCAATTTGCGTATGTTCCGCGTTGCCCATGGTCTTGAGGCTTAAGTTCTTGAGTCAGTTGGACTTTGTACGGATGGAGCTTCAAATCCAATTGCAAAACTCGCCACAATGAGCCGTAAGGCAAGCCCAAATGTTGAGCACGTCGGGGAATCGACGAATTCGGGTCTTCCTCCACACTTTGAGCAGCAACAGCGATATTTTCAGCTGAATGAATGTTGCGATGATGCACAGGCCTTACGATATCAGTAACCGATCCAGTCTCTTGAACATTTTCCACTGTGTTCGAAATTGTTTGCTCTGTGGGTCGATTATGTCGACCGTAATCTGCTCGTAAAGCCCTAAACGTTGATACAGCAGAATCACTATTTTTATAGAAACATTTGATAATTTTTGCGCGTTCTTCGACAGTTGAACGATCCATATTCCCAAATGGCAAACAACCAACCTCGAATTGGATAACCCGTTACTAATAATTAAATAAATTACTGATTGAATATCGGATTTTAATATTTCTTGAGTTTTTATCGACAAAATAAAATTTCAATAACAAAATTTCCATTCATTTTTAAAGGCTCCGGTAACGTTTTTCGAATATTTATACTTATTCATCTTCTTCTTCCTCTTATATTAGGATTATATCCTGTTTTTCATCAACATCATAGCTTCAGTTGTGACGCTGAACTCCAGCTTTCATACCAGCGGGTTGGTGGTCATCCCGGGGGTCTTTTTGAACATGGTACTCCCTCTCTGACAATTTTTGGCAGTCTGGTGTTGCCCATCCTGTCAACGTGATCTCCACTCTCGTCTCCTGTTGCGAGACCATCTCATGACGTCTTGGATATCTCACTTCGTTCTTATGTCGTCGCTTCTTACATGGTCCAGTAGGCTACATCCCACCATAGATCTTAGTGCTCCGTGCTAATCGCCGAAGATGAGGAGGACTTATTCATAAGATCTACATTTCTGAGGTCATTTTTCTCACCAATACAGCATGATATTTATATTTTTTGAAAAAAGTTTACTGTTTTGGAACAAATTGTTGAACTGAAATTAACACTTCAGCATTCAAAGATACACCACTCCAAATATACCAACGGAAATGCTTTAATTTTTGTATTTCAATACACAGATGAGATGTAGAAATTACGAGCCTGAATCAGGATCCAGTTCTTCATCGTGCACCACAAATCGAAGCACTTTATTTGTATATCTAGTTAGGTCGTATATTTTCTTTTAGATATTTCCTCATTATGATGATTTTCTGCATCAGAGCGCATTTGCTGAGAATATAACCCCACCACCACGCAAGATGAAATACTTTTTTACAAATGGATATGAAAATTCATGGTATTCTTTGCCTAATCTTTGAAGTGTTTTTTTTGTTGAATGTTTACGGCATTTTCATCTACTTTAATTTCAGTCTGTGTTTTAATCACTTTCAATTCTGTGGCCCAAGTTGGTTGTACTACAGAAGTGAAGTTATACACATAATTTTATCAAGTATCTGGGTAAGCTTTATGTACTCTTTATACCTCTCTAGTATACGTACTTACCAAAACAGTAGTGAATTGACGGAAATGTGCCGTTAATCACTTGCCATATACCGTACCAAACGATTTTGTCCAAACTTACCACTCCGTAAGATAAGTTAACGTTGATTGTATACGCAAAAAAAAACAAAGCTAAATGTGTTTACAATAAAGATGCTCATTCAGTATTATACGTGTATAGAATCTTAATATGTGTAGTTGTTAAGTTAAATTTAAGTTGAGTATTGGAGGTATGTTACTTTACTTGCTCTCAAAAGTCAGCCATTAATTACTTACAATCTTTTAGCTGTACATTTTTGCAAGCGTTCTCCATCTTACTCATTTTCTTCTAATGCTCAGATATTTTTAAATTCGAGTTCGTTGTCTAGGGTGGCTTTAACACAACATTCATTATTTCAATCTCCCTTTATATTTCGATCATGTTACCAATCATTCATACGTAATGCGTTTAGGTGATAGTCGTATCATTGTCACATCAACACACTGTTAAATATGACAAACTACTAATTCTAGATGTAAAAAACGTACATTATTTACTCTTGCGCGATGCAACACAAAATTGATTTTCGAATACATTAAGTTTATCTAGGTGTAATAATGTTTAACTAAAATACATACCTGTCAAATTATAATTGGACTATTTAGGATTAGGATATCTGAAACAAATTAATTAGTGTACTCAAAAATCCAACGTTTAATCATCTCTTTCGAAGATTCATAGGATTAGGTATCTAGTTCTCATAACTATATTTAATGCTTAGTCCAACTTTATTTTACTACTAATAGAATCTTTCTAATGGAACAGATACTTTCACATTTTTAGTTTAAGTTTTAATGGAAAGTTTAGTCCATAAATACATTTTGCTTGTATACAGGGAGTCTGGAAATGGCGAACTAAAAATTTAAGGCACTATTTTACGTAACAGGTATTGATTCAAGTTGGTAATTTTTCCAGAATCTGAAACAACGAAGCTGGAAAGAATTGAAGTTAGATTTTTAAAATCGTTTTTTTGCTCGTTCACCGATTCATTGTCCTCTATGTTTTGTATTTGACCCCCATGTACTCCATGGTTTTTCCTGTATTGCTGTTGACTGGCTACATTATGGCCAGCTATTATGCTTTTAACACAGGTCTGATATATTCTTTTCTTGTTGCCTGCGTTTAGGCTTTTGTCCCATTGTCCCATAATAATTTTATTATTAATTTTCTTTCTTTTCCAAGCTTTTTTCCTTTCCTGCTCCAAGAACTTGTATGTCTTGTAAAACAGCATTGGTGTGAAGTCAAAAGTTTTTTATTTTTTTGTTTCTTTCTAATGAATGCACAAAACGAAAGAACCCATAAACACACACAAAAAGGTGTACTTGTTCCTCCTCTGAGAACTAAGCCATTTTCCAGTAAGATGTTTTTTGAACAATGTCTTATTAATAACAATTCATATCCACGAAATTGAAACATTTTCACAGTGAGTGCCTTGAAAGTAAATGCTGTAATAATTTTTTTTCCATTTATTCATTGCAATCTATCCACAGACATTCAGCAAACTTGATGTATCACTTTCACATGTACAAAAGTGTTTACATTAAAGCACAAATGGAGTTGTTAGTTTGGTGGTTAGTTAGATGGTAATAAACTTGTTTGGGCGCGTACATCACGGGAATCGTTCATGCAGAGTCTCCAGTGGGCCAGCTCGTTTAAGCCGCACAGGGATGTCGTCGTTCAGTACGGGTGCCAGCTCAGACGATCTTGATATCTACGCGAGAGTCTTTTTATTTCTGTCTGGATAGTTGGAATTTTCAGGTCGGAGTGTAGGACATCATTTCTACCATACCACGGTGCTTGGGCAATTCCTCGGAGGGTTTTCGATTGGAACCGCTGGAGAATTTCCAAGTTTGAGTGGCAGGCAGAACCCCAAAGTTGTAGGCCGTATGTCTATATTGGTTTCAATATTGTTTTGTAGGTCAGTATTTTATTTTCGAGCGATAACGGTGAGCGATGGCCGATTAGCCAATACATTTTGTTGAGCCGAAGTTTGAGCTCGGTTCTCTTGGTTTTAATATGCTTGTTCCAGGTAAGTCGACGATCGAGGTGCAGTCGATCGATCGAAGAGAGTTCTGTTGGCAATAAATGTATTCATATTTTTGAGCAATAGTTTTTCAATCAGCTTTGAGAGAATTGGGAGCAGGCTGATAGGTCTGTAGGAGGATGCTAGATCTGTTGGTTTCCCAGGTTTATGAATCATGATAATTTCAGCAAACTTCCGTTGATTGGGGCAAAAGCCCGTTCTCAGAATGCAGTTGAACAAAGTCGTCGTAAAGGTTAGTGCTTTCTTTCCAAAGTGTTTTAGGATTTCGGCTGTGAGTAGGTCGTATCCTGGAGCTTTGCCGTTTCGGAGATTGTTTACTCCTTCCTGTAGTTCTGCTGGCGAAAATTGTTTGATCGGTTTGGACATTAGCAAGGGGACGGTTAAAAAGGGGCTTATTTCTTTGTGCAATATTTTATTGTCTGCATCTGGGTATGGTTGAAATATTCTTGCTAGGTGGTCGCAAAATGAGTTAGCTTTTGCCTGTTCACTCCTGGCCCAGCCAAGGTTGGATCTAACGGGGGCATTGTGAGTCTGTGGTCTTTTGAAGGTTTTTGTAGCTCTCCACAGATAGTAGTAATAAAATTTGAAGTTTTATTACATTCGATAATAGTTTCATAACAGATTTTCAAAGTGGTGTTCTTCAATGCACATATTAATTCTTCGTTGCGACGCAGACGAGATAATATTTCGACCTTTTCTTCTAATTTGCTCACAACTTTTCATAATTCTTTCGGTTAATTGCTCAACATTATTCATGGTGGTTCGGTGAGGAAGTTCATCAGGTTTAAATCGGGTGATCTAGGAGCCCACTCTACAAACCAAGCATAATGTGGTGTTGCTTTTAAATCTAAATATCACATATTTAAGTGCAAGAAAAGTCCAAAATTTCATACATTACGTCATTATTTTGTTCATATATTTTCATATATATATTTCATACATTACGTCCAGATCGTTTATCGTACAGAACCCGTTTTTCTACCAGTCGATAGCAGAATTAGAGACACGATTTACCAGGTAGAATCGGAATAGGAATGTGTGAATAAGAGTGTGTAAACTGAGAATAGTGACAGTTTTCCCACAAAACGCGTAGTTTGAATATCACATATTTAGGCACACAAAAAAGCCAAAATTTCATACATTACGCAACCTTTCCTTATAAATATCTAGGGAAAAATTCCATCTTGAAGGAGCCGCATGCAATTCCTAGTAAGGTATACATTTGCTAAGAGAAATGGCAACTCATTTGTTAAAAAAAATATTTATAAGAGAGCGATATGTTAAAATTTGTAAATTTTCCTGTGGCAATAAAGCATATTTTGAGTGTTGGTGGTAAGAACTATGTCCAGTTCAAAGATATTTTTTGGTTCATTTTTGAAACGTGAAACTACACGATTTTTGTGTGTTTTTAAAGGTTCTTTCGTGTTGTGCATTGCTAGTTAGTAAAAACATAAAAATAAAAAAGCTACAGCTTTTTACCTCACACCAATGGTGATTTCTGCTTCGGGATTAAGGCGTGATGTCAAATTTAGATTATTCATACGGCAGATCTGCATAAGACCAGGAAATATTTAATAGAAATATAATTTCAAGAATTTACAGCTCGGTTATTTTTGAGATTCTGGAAATCCGCTATTTGCAAGAATATATTACATTAACTTGTCATACAGAAACACTTCCCGATTTTTTTGCGCATCATTTCTGGACCCCCTTGTATAGTACACACGTAAAATGCAGTTTACTTCTTTTTGGGGCAGCACACCAACTTTTGCTCAGACTTGCACTTGTGCAACAGAGTTTATGCTTTTATCTATTTTAAAGCCAATTAATTTGGTCTGATTGGTCTACCGAAAAAAAAAACATATACAAAATAAACATTCCTGTATTTCTTCGCGATTTTCATTCCATGTTACTCTTATGGTATTAGTCTGTTGATTTTCACCTTTACTTAGCTTCATTTAACATTATTTTGTGAATTATTAGGAAGTTCATATTTTAACTGTATGCAATTAATTTAATATTTAAGTATACGCAACACAATTGTGATGATTAAAATTCCTTTTATGTAAAACGAGTATACGATTTTTAAAGTACAAAGGTTTGTGACATATTGATTTACATATTACATACATTCCACGTACATGTTGATTAGATTATTTAACTTGTTATTAGCGTAGTGTATATCAACGATTTTTGAGTACACTAATGCTTTAACGAAAGTATACTAATTGCAACCTATATACGTAAAACCCGCATTACAATAAATAGATTAAGGACTTTAAAAATTATGAATATGTGAAATTTCCATCCATAATGTTACTAAATTTAAGGAATTCTTCGATGTAGTAGTTGTATATTTTAATGGTTTTAGGTTTATGTATTTAGAAGAACACAGATTATGGCCTTTGATAATAACAGTAAAATCACAATTTCCATTATTAATTAGAGACGTGGTGGAAGTGAAGCTTTACATGAAATTTTACACACACACCTGACTAATTGAACCAATCTGTTCTTAAGTAATATCTTAGAAGTCAAAATCCGAAAATCTGTGTTTTTCCTAAAAAAAAATCTTCCAGTATACGTAAACTAGTTTTTAACTCTGTATATACAAATCTAATAATGCAAATTATACGGTATCGCATAGTTTTATTTTTGTGGTAACACAGCTTCAGGAATTAAACAGTGACAATTCGTTAGCGTCTCATATCCGACATTCCGGATCAAAGATGCATTGTTACTGTTGATATAGAGCTACATTGTCATATATTATGTAATATTTTAAATGTTTATTTGCTATGTCAGTCTGTGATATAATAAAAAAATGGCTCGTTTCAGTCACCAATGAGCATTTTCCGTCATACTTACCTTTACAAATTAAGAGATTTTTTGTGAATTTGTATTTAATATCTGGAAAACTTGACTTATTTTCGCAGCTATTATAGATTTTTGTCAGTCACTATTGCAGTATTTAAATGATTCACAAAAATATCACTTTACGGCTTGTAAAATCATATTTACAAATGTAGACATATGGCTTCTTGTAACTATATTGTATACGCTAAAGAATACTCATTTCTACTAGTACATTACAGTAATATAGTTCATATTAAAGGGTGAACGGCATTACGATAAAATACAACTTTTAAAGATTTACGAAATAATGTAATACGATCTTAAACGACGAAAAATCTCGTTTAATGCGACACTTAACGGAGAAAGCAAAATAACTATTTTTCCTTATGGCAATATTGGTTAGTAGGCTATGTGTATCTTTGATTATTGTATCATAATAAAAAATGAACTGATATGTATAATTTTACTACCTACTAACTTCGGAGCGCAATTACGGCGCATTTCTACGGTTCGAAAATGTTACACTTGAACTTCTCTGGACTCTGAGATCCCATAATAATGATTTCACTAACCAACACTTACTGCAGTATCACCACACTTTAAACCATACTCAATATATTTCCGTTCTGCTAATACTCGAGATGCACTTTATAATGGACTTGGGGAAAAAACCCGAAAGTTCTATGCAATTAGGACGTTTTGCTTTATTAATCGCATTCTTCCGGATAATTATTGTTGGGGCATAATGGCATTAAGCGCGTTATTTTCATCTCGGAAAAAGGATCATAATAATCTACCTTTAGATTTAATCACACTGTACACATCTACTTACGACTCTAAAAGCCCCTGTATTGTTTTTACTTATTGCGAAAATAACATTTTAGGTATTTGATAGACGACCTAAACACAAAAACAGATTTTAGAAGTGTTTATTTTAGACGTAAAGATTCCATGTGTAAAAATAAACTATAACTCGATACAAAAAAAAAGTTAGGGCATTGAATAGAAAAACAACTTGTAAATTAAAAGCCTACACCCATGACACCTTAAAGTTGTAAATCCTTGCTTACTTGAACCTAATATTTACAGCACACTTTTAAAGTAGATGCCTAACATAATGTTTCCATGTGTATTTTTAAGTTTTTATTCCAACTAGATTAGTGTGACCCAAATTGAACGCATTAAATTAAGGTCGCTTAAATGTACAAGACCTTTATAAATATATCAAATAACAATAAACTGCATATAGTGACACATACATTATCGTTTAGCCATATAATTGCAATATACATGACTAATTTAGTTTTACATTTTATGTACAATCAGTTCTTAACGAATAAACACAATAATATAAAGGAATTAACAACGAATAAATTATGTATGTGTTTTAAATAAAACACCTCTTTCCTGGATTTTGTAAAAAAAGTGATAAACAAAAGTATTAACAGAACAGCTTTCAATTTTCTTGGTTTTAATAAATACATTTAAATGTATAAACAGTTAACGCTTCATCGAATTATCTCATTATTCTACTCTAATTCCTGCTTTTGCTCAATAAATAAAACGGAATTACTGGTTGTTACAGAGAAATGCAGAGTCAAAAAAACTATTAGCAAACTTCGTCACATTTTTAGACTGTTTAGTCATTTTATTCAACAACTTTCAGATAAGAATCATTAAAATACCTTTGTATGATAAACAGATGGTTCAATGAATGTATGATTTTGATGATTTATTTGTATATAAAGTATATCTAAATAAGCAACCGTATATGAAGCCATGTATGCAAAAGTCCCGTATATAAAGTTTGCTAATAAAAGCCAAATAACTAAGATAACATTCTTTTTTTCATTTTATTCGACAGGTTGTTCCAAATGGGCAAATATTTTACATTCGCCATAAAGTGTTCATGCATTCAAACAATCTACATGAATTTCAAATCTGGTGGAAAAAAACTTAACACATTGTACATACAGAGGTTGTAGTATAAGTACTTTTGAATATATTTTTTTATTATTATACTATAAAAATATATTAATGCGAAAGCAACTTTAGAGACATCGTTTCTTTACCTTTAATTATATAATAAAATGGTCTCAGTATGTGCTGCAATGGTGAAACTGAAAAGAAACTTTGAAATTTTGTTATAATTAGATGAAATAAAATTATCTGAATAAAAAATAACATGTGGGTTCATTTCAATCAATACGTAGTCTTTGGTTTTTACTTGTTAGTTATGTATAATACATTTAACATTTTTTTTATGTCTTCAGCATTTGAGATGACCGATTCCCAATTTCACACCACCATATTTAAATAAAATTTATCCTGAAAAATGTGCAGTATTTGTTCAAATTAAACATATTATGTTATCGCATGTAAATAAAGGCCCAGCAAATCTAAATAAAGTCCGAAGAAAAAATGATAAAAAATGTTTTCTTAACCTGCCCCACCCCTTATCCCAACCGATATCAAAACCAAGTTAAATTCTGAAGAGACTCTTGCCTTGCGTTAATTTACATTACTCAGTACTGTTACCGTGTTGGTATATCGTTTACAGATGTCCTGATATGGAATACTTAGAAACGCTCTCTATGGAAGTTACCGTTCATCTATATCAATTTCCATTTTAATATGCGAAGTTATCGTACTCAAGGGGGCATCTTCCAAAGGGTCTTCCTCGTCCGTATTTTCAGCACTACCTTGATTGTGATCGATTGGACTTATCGAAGCTATTTCGATCGGGTTTTGAATTATTATATTTTTGACATCGAGTACGTCTTCGTCGCCGTCTTTGTCTGACATTGCTGTAAAGTATTTGAAATGTTATTGTTTGCTACAGTTTGTTGTTCGCGTGTAAATAATTGCCTTGATTATCATCTTCAAATGAGTTGTCTTCAGAATGAAGCCCATGCATTTCGAAACTCATCTTGGAATTGGTATGATGCAAATTTTGTAGCAATTGCGACGCGACAACAGTTTCTTCGTGCTCTCCGTCTTCAAATAATGCATCATTGTCATCGTCAAACAATTCTTCTTCTAGTGTCGCTAAATCAACAATAGTTTATGGATGGCAAAGTGAATTCCATATCACCCCAACCAGTTTTTAGTAGGTATATTGAATTAAATCAGAAAGTCGTTTATGTAATAAACCCAGTTTTTTTTAAATATTTATTCTGTTTTGAATTGTTTTTTTAGATTCATGAAAGTACTTCTAATTAATTTTATTGATGCTCACCGCAATTCGCTTTTACTTCTCTATTTAAATCTTTCCGATGATCCCGACCTTAAAAAACACTCTTAAACAAGAGTATAACTTTTGCGATTAAGATTCAAGCATTGTTTTATGGTGTCTTTATCATACAGGGTGTTGAAAATATCTATATGAACTCAGAAAGTAAAATGAAGTTTTAAGGCCCTATTTTAAGGGGCTTTAACTAGTGTCTATCATATTAAACAATTATCAAATTATACCACGTACTGTAAAGGTTTTTTAATGAAAACCGTGTAGTCGGGCCTAAGCGATAAGAAATATAATTACTGTATTTTCGCTAAGCAAAGAACGCATCTTAATTTTCAAATTAATTTTAAATGTTTTGACTGGTTTATTCGCAAAACGTTAAAGGAAAATTGAATGTTTTGTTTCGATAAAGTTTCAATTCCGTAATTATGCATGTTTCTGATGTTTTTCTTGCTTCGTTTTTAGAATATTTGTTTTCATTTAACAAGACTTCACTTCTCTGGCAAAATTTAATTCATATATTTTCGGGTGTTTCATTTTCTCATCTAAAATTTGATGTTGATATAAGCACTAAATACAGTTCAGATTGGAGCATAATTAATTGCTTATAAAAAATGATGCATTGTGTTGCAATTTATAATAGAAAAAATATAAAGAAAAAAGCGAAAAAAAGGCAATCTTTACCACAAATCAACCGAAAAGTAACAGAAAATAAAGGAGAAAAGAATTAAAAGATAGAATTAGAAAACTAAATATGGCAAAATAAGGAGGAAAACGTATTGAAGCACAGTACTATATTTTTTTCAAACAACGTAGCATAAAATTAAACATATTTTTTCAATTATTTTTTACTTGCATGACACGCGGAATTTACAGTTTCGCCACGGAACGCAAACAGAACCACGGCCCGTAATTTTTGAAGATTCAGGCCCGTTTTATCTTTGAAAAATCCAGAAAGGGTCAGTTTCGATCAGCCAATCACTTCTGGTTTATGAAAATGCATAAAGTGCTCGCATTGAACGGTCATTCAAAGAATATCGCATTCAATAAAACGTAGGTTTTAGAATAAATGTACATTATCTGTCTCTCAATGATATGATATGTTTGAGAGTTAATAAATAAGTGGTTTGAAAACCGCACTCATTTTTTTCGTTTTTTCTTTCCTGTATTGGATTTCGTTTACTCTGTCAATGTATTTTATTAAATTAATTTCCTATTGGCAAGAACTCTAAATTAATTTGATTCCTTGCTTTAACTTAATCCGATAATTTATCAGAAATTATATTATAGAGATATATCGAAAAATGCTCATATTCTTTAAGAAATACACATTTCGCATAAACTGAGCGATAGCACGTTCATTGATTCTGAAGTTTTTTAGTGTCTAAAGTGAACCATGTCAAATCATCTACCAAGAAATGCTTTTATGTTTCAGATAAAAGTTCCGACACATTATATTTCGATTTTTTTATTACTTCTGCAAGTTTGCATTTACGTTGTTTAAACCTTTTAACATTCATACCATAAACGACACTATTAACTAGAAATTGAATCCCGGATTTCGAATATAATTGTTTTATAAAATTACTTTGTTATTCAGTTATAATGACTTACCAACGACGACTCGCCCACGACCCCGACTTCTTCCAAGTCGCCTGCCGCGGAAAAACCCGCCTCTCATATTTTTAAGCCTTGTTAAATCGGCCAAAATTCGTCTTCTAGCGTTAATAAACCAATTTTCGACTTGTAATAGGGACAAATTCGTTTCTTTCATCAATTGTTGCTTTTCAATATCTGTTGGATAAGGGTGCTAAAAGTTCAATAATAGTCAAGGTATGTGTGCCTTTGTTCGCTAGACCGTGTTGAAACGGAATAAATTGCTCAAAGAATCACTATCCGTTAGTCTAATATACAATACTAAGTACAATGATCAATATTATTTGAACAGTTATGGCGCTTTGTACGTAGAGCTTCACCATCATCTATCACCAGACAGGATCATATTTATTTCATTTTAACGAACTCAATATACTCACGTCAGTGTGATTAAATAACCATCGTTTAAGATGATTTTTCGCTTTCGTTGGTAGATGTGGACGTTTTGCTAAAACTGAATGCGAGGGTGTCGCTGACCCAAACTTTGCTGCAAATTTATTTATATTAGTTCACTATCATTTTGTCATCTGCAATCGAAATAAATCAATATTTTTATTTAAATTGCCTTCTCGGTGTATTTTCTGATACAGTAGGCATTTACTCACTTAGTTTTACTAAAAAAATATATTAATTACTGTATTTTTCGATTGATCTTGACGATTTCATGTTTTAGAACATACACAACACATAAGTGTATCACTTTACTTTTCTTTGTCTATGGATATTGTCAAGAACAGGGTACTTTCGAGTACCCTCGTTACGGGATATTACGTCTGTATAAGCTGCAGAACGCCGTTTTCTAGGGATTGCAAATTGTCAGCCTTTAAAAATGAGTCCTTCTATTTCTCCTTTTCTTTACTTGTGCCGCACTCAAAATGCATTCAAATAGCTAATAAATATTTAAAAACAACTAACTCCATTTTAGTATAGAGTACATGTAGACAAACAATTTACTAGGTAAACAGAAATTCCATCCGAACAAATACCTACCTTTTTGACACATCTGATTATGTTTTCTCAAATTCTGCAATGTTTTAAAAGGAACATTGCAAAAGTTGCACAAATAATCCTCTTCGTGAACTCTGGTTTTATGAGTGTGAAGCGCAGGTACATTAGGGAATTTTTTATCACAGTGATTACATGTAAAACGGCCATGCTCATCCTTCTCTATTGGCGTGTAAGTGACCTGTTTTCCTGAACCGGATGCTTTTGATCTACTCGACGACTCTGATATATTTCAATCAAGTGCTATTATTTGATTCAAAGCGATAATGTAATTAACTTACCTTTTTCTGGTGTTGCTTCAAATTTTATATTTGTAATCTCGATTTCCGACAGATTCGGCAATATAACTTCCTCTCTAACAGTTAGAAGATTAGATAGAATAGACTGGTTTGAAGATGTGGTATTCCCTTCTCCCTTTGGTAATATTGGTAAAAGCTTTGGACATTCTCTAAAGCAAAACCATCATATATTATATGGACGGTAACTTATCCTTTGGTTCGAAGAGTGGAAAAGTGTACTGTTTGAG
Source organism: Dendroctonus valens (assembly GCA_024550625.1). Taxonomy (NCBI): domain Eukaryota; kingdom Metazoa; phylum Arthropoda; class Insecta; order Coleoptera; family Curculionidae; genus Dendroctonus; species Dendroctonus valens. The sequence continues at coordinate 325,577 of JAJTJO010000090.1, read as the reverse complement.
GAGTTTGTAAAAAAACGATTGCAGTCAAATAGTTCAAAATAAAAACGACATTGTTAAAATAAACATCACCTAACAACATATTAGTCCTAATTAGTATGGTCATGGATAGATCATCGCTTAGGGTGACTTAATGACGGGGGCCGGATTAAAAAAAACTGTTTACGCCAACGAAGCAAAGCTTTAGAAGTAATTAAAAATACACTCAGTTTCAAAAAAGTGTGGCGCACCAAAATATTTCGGTAAATTTCAAAGCACACTAACTTTTATACCAATTAACGGATTTTATTATTATTTACATTATTATTATTATACAAACCACACGCCTGACTGGAGGAAAAACTGCCAGCCTGTTTTTCGACATAAATAAGGCCTTTGACAGTGTTTGGATCGAGGGCTTACTGTACAAACTTGGCACTCCAAACTACTTAATACATATTATTAAACAACCACTCGAAAACAGACAACTGGAGGTACGAACCAACGACGACTACTCTATCCCCTTTTCACCTGAGCAAAGCTTACCTCAGGGTTCACCACTCTCACCCCTGCTTTACAACATATATTGCCATGACATATACAACCACAGCAGACAAGACAAAGAAGGTATAGACCAAAACGCTTACTTGCTGCAATACGCTGACGACACTGCCTTTATCGCGCATGACAGAACGGCCGCCAGAGCAGTGGACAAACTCCAGACACTAACAGACACAATAACAGCATGGTTCTACAAATGGAGACTCACACCAAATGAATCAAAAAACCTCCTCTCAAACCACCGAAATAAACCTAACTCCTCAAACATCACCACGGACGGTCAAACAACCAAACCCACCGACAAAGTGAAATACCTAGGAATAACAATGGACAATAAACTGAAATTCACAAAACACGTACGAAACATCAGAACAGATTTAACCAAGAGAGCAAAACACTTCCGCACACTTACTTACAAAAACAAGGGTATCAGCACCAAGACAGCAACTATCATATATAAAGCGATCTGCAGACCTCTAATAGACTACGCTCATATTTTATTCGCCAACGCTACTGACAAAACTAAACGGCATTTACAGACAACAGAACAGATATCACTGAGACTGATAACGAAGATCCGACACCCAGCAAACCCATTACACAATCCACCAAACCGACTACTCTACGAACGCACAAACTTGACAAGGATCGCGGAAAGACTACTCGTCTTGCAACCAAGATGGAAACACAACCCTCACAATCTCACCTTCCTGGACTCCCCTCTGTTTAACGAGACCGACCAAACAAACGCGTTTCCTCTTCCCAACATCAACCCTATTGGAGCATCTCCAGACATAAATTATGTACATGTTTGTTAATTATATTAGTAATTAAGTTTCCATACAAAACGTTGGAATCAACCCAGGGCAGAAAGACCGATAGGTCGATAGCCTTTTCTTAGTAATAATTTATAGAAGAAATCAGACATTTTGATTCGCGATTTTTCATGACAAATATATGAAGAAAAAACCTTGTTTTTATCAGTTTGTTGAAACATTCTGTGCGTTGGGGTTTAATAGTATGTTAAACAGACAGACAATTAGTAAATATATTGTAATGTTGTTAATTTTTAAGATAAAACAATGATTAAGAAATCGAATATTCATACAAAAGCGCAGTTTCAAAAACATTGACTACATTTCTGTTTCAAATAAATAAAAAAACGTGGCTTGATAAGTTCTCCATTATTTGTCATGGAAAGTGAAGAATCAATATTTCTTAACCTTGCGATAAAAGCCGAAAAAGCAAGCCAGGAATTACAAAAAAATATATTGAAATCGAGTAATAGTATAAAATTTTCAAAACATTGAAATTTCCAAAAAAAATTAGATACCTACACCTTTTTTTTTTAACCGAGGATTATACACACTTAACTTCTAACTGTTCATTATTGAGATTAAGGAAAAAAGGCATTTGATTTCATTTTAAAAATATGTAAAAGAATAACCAACCACTCAATTAAATTATTGGTCTTCCTGTATTAATATCTGCTTGAATACATATTGGGATAAGATAAGCAAACGATCAAATAATTTGTGGACGATTGCAAACTTAAAACTCGATATAAAGAATGATCAGTTGGTTTCCTACTTCACTTCCTATGTAATACTATACAGGTGCGTATTTAAAAACATAAATAGACGATGGTGCCTCGATAACAAAACAATGAATTTCAAATCTCATAGGAAAATCTTGAGCAGCGTAAAAAATGATTGTAGCGTTTCACATCTGGTAATATGAAAATAATTTTAATATACAGGGTGAGTTTTTTTCGATGACCAGTACAGGGATCTTCGGAACTAGAGCAGTTACGAAGAAGGTCAAATGCACAAAGAATTGTAGTTTCGATTGCTCTACTCGAAACCAAATTTATTTTTCTAAAATTTGACAGCTGTCAAGAGATATTTAGGAAAAACTTATTTATGGTACATTTTTAAATTACTCCTAGTTCCGTTGTATTAATTTGACAGGAAAACATTAAATAGAAAACTTGTAGGAAATTGAATTCCAAACAAAATGGCATAAGACATTTGTCCAAAATAACTGTCATTTTTGACATGTGACACAAATTTGAGTTTTTTTAAATGACAACCATACTTGATTATTACTTTACCAAATAGAGCATTGTATTACGATTGCTATGATATATCATATCGTTAGGTTTTTTTCGAAAATAAAGTGTCTGCGAACAATTTATACTTTTTCAATTCAGTTGATCGAAGTTAGCCATGGAAAATAGTATAAGACATAGCATTTTTTCCATAGCAACAGATAATAACATCACCTTTCAATTTTTGACATCCAAGTTTAAATTCAACTTAGAAATCTAAGTTAGTTTTATTGTAAAAATGAATTATTCCAATCAAGAAAAGCGCGACATGATTCAAACCTACATTAGATGTGATAATAATGCTGAACGAGCCTCTGATTACTATTTTGAGAGGTATTTTGACCGTCGTCAACTGTCCTTAAAAACATTCAAACGAATCCAGCATTTTTGCCGGTTAATCGTATCTCGGATATACAAGGCAATGAGATTGATTGTACAAAAATAATATTCTTCATTAAAATGTAAAAATGATTTTAAAAGTTTAATAAAAATTCAGCAACTCTGCTATTGAGCTATAAAGTGGCTACTTAGACAAATTTTGGATTTGGAAATTTAACGTTTCTATATCCGTAATTTTTTGACAAAAATTATTTCTTTCACATTTCCTGAAATCTCAACGGTTCATGAAATGTATGAGGGTATGAGTAGTTGTTAAAAAGTGAATAATATTTTTGCAATCAGAGCAAAGCAGAATTTGTTGGAATTCTTTGCTAATTCCTGCACAGATTGAATTTGAATTTGTAACAACATTTTTTTTGTTTGTTGTTGTAGACCACAATTAGTTTTACTAAAATATAAGAATTGAATTACCAAAGCGGTTTTGATAAAATAGATTATTTCTAAAATTAACCGCAAACCTTTTGCACAATGAAGGTATTAAATACCTTCTTGTCTATACGTTCATGCAATTTGTACATATCTTTAAGCGAGACAAAGGTCTAAAAATTAATCTAATTATACCATGTTTATTGAAAAAGATTATTAAGTATCAATTAATATTAATTTATTATTAAATTATAATAATTATAATTAATATTATTAAGTATCAATCAGTATTAAACTGAAACTATCAGAAACTGGTACTACTTAGATCCAAAAGTTTCAACCTATTAAGAAAAATTCGTATATTAAATGTTTGGCTATAGATATTGAAATTTACATTCCTCAATGGAATAAAACTTGAGCACTAAATATTGCAGGCACATTATTTTGCCAAAATAAATTACCTTTCGTCTAAAAACGTTTTAAATCCGATTAAAAAGAGAATATCAGTGTTATGCAATTAAGGTTCAATTCATTAAACGATGCTTCTACACTCTCGTTTCGAAACTACATTTTAAAGAAGGCATTATTAATCCACATTTTGAATCAGCTAAGTATCGTAAACGTAATTTCCTGAATAGTAACCTTCCTTATGAAATTGTTATTTTTATTTCATTTAAAATTTCTTTTTTCTGATTTCAGCCTACACTTGTAAACAATAAATTGCCGAAAAATCTGATAATAAAAAAAATAATTAATAGAAATCAGGGGTTAACTGAAGACAGGGAGATTAATAATTAAAATGATTTATAATTGGAAAGAGTAATTGAATGGATTGGCATTCCATCAATCATGGAAAAACATTTCAAACCAGCGGAATGGCACCGCACGTGGCATAAAATTCTCGCCGTATTTTATCTGCACCTATCATTCTTACCTTAAATATTATTGAAAACATCAAAGTTACACACAATGTTGTTACTAATTTTGGCCATTCACAGTGATTCTAAACACTAATTCTTCACTGTAAATTCTAATCACTATCGAATTGATTTAACGAACAGAGAATATATTTAAAACAATAATGTGTTTATATGTACAATAGTTTTAGTGCACAATTTAGTGCGGAGGTACTTACAACTGGAATTCAAATTGTTGCATCCCTACGATGCAAGGAAATCAATCTTTGATTTGAGTGGGTCAATAATTATTATAGCTACTTATGTACCAAAGGTGTTACGGATTGTATGATGCCCTGAAGGTCGAACTAGCCCGAGGGCCTCTGGCCCTAGAATAGGTTTAGGCCTGATGGGCATTATCTCCGTAGCGCCTGTGGTGCATACAATGCTTTATGTTTCAAGTAATGGTTTTTCATCAATTTTATTTATCGTTATCAGCATTAAAAAAAGGTATAGCTGTACCTGTATGAAATAATTTAATGATTTGTGATTTTTATCTAAGAGACTTTGATGTTCCTGTCAATTAAGAGAAGAAATTTCGCAAAATTTAAGAGAAAATGCAGCAAAAGCTACAGAAAATTTGCTGCCCTTAAAGTCGAGAACATGCTATGATAGGGAGTATGAGTTCAGCATTTTTCTCAAGAATTCAGTTCAATCAGAATATGAGGGGGCGTTATTATAATGCCCTGCGGTTGTTGTGGATATTATTATATGTTTCATGTCTAAGGAATAATGGATCAATAATATGTAGGTGAAACAAAAAAATATTTAAGTAATTTTGAAGCAAAAGCATCTTAAATGCAATATTAACTGTTCTGTTTCATTCCCAAGCATTTTTCCGCATTGGACAATAAACCAAACCCACTTTATGGTGGTAATAGACTTACTTTGAACCGTCAGCTTCAAATTGTGCAGGTTTTGGTAAATTTGAAGAGTCAATTTCCAATAGATTGTAGGTAGTAGTTTCTGGAGGTTGGCCCTCCACATACTGTCTAATTTTTTTCTCAACTAAAAGGCATCGTGATTTGAACTCATACGATAATTTTAAAGCATTGCGGCAATTATTGCAAATCACAGGATTCGGAATCAGATCCAGAGCCTAAAAAGATTTGTCATCAATGCTAGATTGAATGGAGGCTACACCCTAACTATCTGGATACTGAGAATGGGGAAACCTGTCATAATATGTCATGTAATTTACCATTTCAGGAATACATGTTGTTAATTGATCTCTATAGGGCATGAATCCAGTAAAACTTTCGACTGCATTGATATTGAAGTACTTGGATCCCCTTTGAAGCTTGACCAGGCATAGACGACACACTTTTGTCATTTTGTAGTTATACCCTTCAAAAATGTGTAGGAAAGGTTTTACACTATCACTATTTTAAGCGGAAAATCGCTTCAATGTTATATAATCAATATAAACAACGCATAGCATTTCACTGCAAAAATTTGACATTTTGATTAAATGCCAAAGTGATATATCGACATAAATGTCAAATGGCAGGACACCATGAATTTCTCTCATGTTTGTGTCAATTTTTTAAAGGTCAACGAAGGATAGCTTTAGTCAGTTTCGATGTGTACGACAAGAATGGACAAAAACGACGTAAAAAGTTTCAATTATTCCTTCTAATATACGGAAATAAGGTTTGAATCATTTTCATAACTTGTTCAGTGTGAAGGTAGAGTCGTGTATGCGTTGGCATTATTTCAAATGGTGGATAGCAATTTCTCTCTTAATGCTTGTTATAAAATTCTAGCAGTTTTATAGCTTATGCAGGTAGTAAGCATCTAAATAACTTTAAAAATATTCTAAATTAAATCGGAACTAATAATATTAAATATACAAATTAAACTATTTTTGAAAATATTTATAAATTAATATTCTCTTAATAGTTTTCATTACGGAATTTTCTGTTAGGTGGTTTGAGGCGATTTCACTCAATATTTTCAAATATTGGTTTTTCCATTAAGGAACGTAAAGCAAAAGCATTTTTTAAAATCTCAGACTAAATGAAATCCTTCCAATCTGCAGCCTTTTTCGGCGTTGTCACTTCTACAACGTCTCATACTTGTACGGTTACAAAATAACTAAAAACCCTTTTATTAATAGCTTAAAATTTAGATTAAGCACATTTCTAGTGCATTTTAACAAAAACCCATTTGCCCGTTTTCGTTTAATGCAATAACTGTTAAATTCAAATTTACTCAGAACTATTTTCTATTAAACTACGTCTAGCTTCAAGTGAGTGCTGTTGTGTAAAGTTTATCGGAAAGTGTCACTTTTAACTGTTTTTTGTTTAAAATTCCCAACTAGGGCCAGTTTAAACTTTTTTGGATCGTATTTATTCTAATTGCAAATGTTAGTTGTGAAGTGCACATCGAGATTAATTGTTTAAAGTTTCAGTTTACGTAGTAAAAGCTAGTTTGTTCGTGTTCCATCCAGTCAACCGAAGAACGCATTTGGACTAATCCAGGTAACTATTGAATGTTGCATTTTTAGTTTATCTATTGTAGAAAAAAAAAAGAATATTTTCTAATTCATCGTTTACTTCAATCAATTGCTTGAGGCAAATTAACCCCACAAACATCTATTGCATCAACAAGTGGTTAGATATGTTTACACTGACGTTTTAGGGGTTACCTTTTCTATCTATTGTAGTATTAAATTAAAAACATCTATTACTGCAGTATAAAAGTGGCGTATAATGAATGTTTCGGTAATTTGGACGGAGTTCGGACGTTTTATTGATTAGCAAAATGTTTACCCATGAAGAAATATTACCAATCAAACCTGGAAACATTACACAATACGGTCAATACGTTATTGCTACTTGCATTAAGTAGAGTAATGGGGCCATTTTACAGGAAATTAGATATGTTTATTTACAAGTAGTTTTGCATAATTATTCAGCAATATTTAATTGCTCATACACTTTAATACATTCAAATTAACAAATGTCTTATTTAATAATTTCTTGCGCGAATACGTTGTCTTTCCTCCTACTAAGCTGATCATTTAGTTAAAAGTGAATTAGAATCATCTGCTTTATACAGGATAGGGTTACTCATTAGTGCGTCAAAGTGCGATATCTAAGTAAATATGAACTTTAACTGGCGAAAAATTAAGAAACTAGCGCAATACAAAAAAACTAACACTAGACACAGACAAAGAGAAAGCTGACGCGTTCGCCAGACACTATCAAAAGGCCTTCAGCATATCGACAAACCCTAACTTCGACAATGACAACTGGAACTTGATCAACGACTGGTACTTGAAGCATTTTAACAGCTCACTAAACTATACATACAAACTGATCACAGACACAGAGTACGATGAAGCCCTAGCGCATATCAAACACACAGCACCGGGAAAAGATAAAATAAAGGCAAAACTCCTGAAAAGCCTAACTCAAGAAACACACAAACTGATCCTAATTGAATTGAACAACTGCATCACAAATAACAAAATTCCAAAAACATGGAAAGACGGCTTAATAATCCCTATACCGAAAAATGGACTGGACAATACACAACCGAGCAATTACAGCGTCGGCGTCTATTCATAGACATTAACAAGGCCTTTGACAATGTCTGGCATAAAGGCTTACTATACAAACTATACAAACTCCACACACCAACATATCTACTACACACCATAAAGAACTTACTAGAAAACAGACAACTACAAGTACGAATTGACAAAACACTGTCATTTTCTTTTTCCCCTGAACAAGGGCTCCCTCAAGGATCCCCGCTCTCACCGTTTCTCTACAATATATACTGCCATGACATATACAATTACAACTTACCAGACTAAAATCAAATCGACAGATCGGCTTACATATTACAATACGCAGACGACACGGCACTTATTGTACATGACAAAACTACTAAGAGAGCAGCTCAAAGACTCCAAACACTAACAAACAACACAATGTCGTGGTTTTATAAATGGAGACTAACACCAAACGCGTCAAAAAACCAACTTCTGCTCACAAACCACAGACTCAACGCTGACTCCCCTACAATAACTGCAGACGGCCAAACGACACAACAAAAAAACGACGTAAAATCCCTTGGAATCACAATTGGCCAGAAACTTAAATTTACTAAACACATACGAAACATCAGAACGATAAAAACAGAAACGATAAAAAGAACAAAACACTTTCGCTCACAAACATACAAAGACAAAGGTATTAGTACAAATACCGCGACAAAAATATACAAAGCGATCTGCAGACCCCTCTTGGACTATGGACATATACTCATGACCAACGGAACAGAAAGGACGAAAACGTTATATACAAACCCTTCCTACGAAAGTTTTTGATGTTTGATGAAAACCATTGTTGGTTACTACCACATGTTTCTAACATACACCGTAAATTGAAAAATAATTTTAAAATCCGCATCTCATAAAAACGAAAAACTTTCGCGGAGACGTTTCCCTCTAAAATTAAAATTTACTGAAATATCGCACTTTGACGCTCTAGTGAGCATCCCTCTATAATTAAGTTTCATTTGCGTAAGTTAAATTACACAGCACTTGACATATTAAAGTATATTTTTTAATTGGAAATGCTGGATCTATAGATATGGTTTTATTTTATAAAAACACTCTCAGACTCTACAAACTCTCCCTACCAATGTATACGCACCTATGTGACGTCGCTAATGATAAGTTTTTATTAAATAAGTTTTAAAGTACATACGTGGTATAATTTGATACATTTTTAATATGATTGATACTAATTAAGGCTCCATGAAATAGTGTCGTTCAAACGCCTTTTGTTGTTTATGTTGGCCAGGAATCGACCAGCTTGTATTCATGAGTGCTCATATATTCTTTATCTGTATGATAAAGATAATACAGGAAAACTATTTTTAGATAGCTTGATGCATAAGCTAAAAGGAGGTGCTGTTATTTCACATTGATAAAATGAACCGTTTTCTAAAAAAGTATGATTTCAATCATGAAAGTTTATTTTTGCAAAAGACAATAATTTTTGAAGCTGACAAGATACTCCAGTTACTAACTCGATATCCTCATCTCACTTAATTACTTCAAATTGCAATTCAATGCAATTCTTGCAAATGCAAATTCATCTCTCTAATTACTTCAAATTGCAATATGGAATACACGTTTACTGAAATATGAATATGCGTATAAGTATGTATTCTATGTACGTTCCTCTTCTAAAGCTCTGGAAGCCAGATTATATCAGAAGAGATTTGTAACCGCATAATTCCAAATCAGGAGACATTTCATCGTGTTGACCAACTTTGAAGGAACATGAGCGAGAAAGTCGAACTGATGGAGTAAAATGAAAGAATCGATTTTAATATTTAAGGAACCTTTGCAAAAAGAAGCCACCATGGTAGTTTGAACGGGACGGCCATACGGAACGCCGCATAGGAGGCGAATGTCTTAAACGCTATAGAAGACAATCGTGCAACAAGTCTTAGAAAACTTATTGCACATTTTCCTATATCCAGAACAATAATATTCCAAGTACCTGCACAACAGTTATTGCACATATATCACTTGCAGAAAGTTAAAAATATGTTAAACCTTAATTTGCATGTTTGGTCCACGGAAAAATCATTATAAAATTCTTTCGCGGGATCAACACCAATTTTGCTGGATGCAACACAGCTGAATGAACAACTTTATTTGCAGTTCGTTCTTTGAAAATTTATTAGGGGATGTAGCAGTATAGACAAGAAGAAACATGTGGTACTTCTACGCGGGGGCACCACGTCATTTTACTGTTGCTGTACGAGCTAGCGAGCAACAAAAAACAATCTAAACGATGTTTTTTCAAATCACTGGATCGGAGGAGAAGGACTTGTGGCTTGGCCTCCCCGTTCTCCTGATTTATATCCATTGGATTTTTATGGACGGGGATACCTGAAAAACGTGGTTTATTCACTTTTGTTGAAAGTAGAAATAAAATATTGCAAAGATTATGTTTTATTTTGATCAAATAAGATAGAAACAATGCAGGGATTTTGTGGCAAGTGCAACAATCCTCAATTCAGCTTGGGCTAGAATATGAAGGGTGTTCCAATAAGAACGACGGATTTAAATTTTAAATAAAACATATATATTTGTGGCTTAAGTTTGAGACATTTATTGAAAAATGAAATAAAAAAAATGTACACATGAGGTTATGAATGGAATAAGACATCGGACTAATGACCGCCTCGGTTTTGCTGGCACAGACGTGCTCTTTTTATGACATTTTCAAGGACTGTTGCGCATACATTTTGCGGTATTTCAGAGATCCAGCGTTGAATTTCATCTTTTAAGGCTTCAATCGTTGATGGTTTGTTCACATAAACTTGTGACTTTAAAAAACTCTAAAGAAAAAAGTTCAAAGGCGTTAAATCGCATGATCTGGGCGGCCAATGCCGATCTCCAAAACGAGAAATAACACGAATAGAAAATGACTCGTGCAGTAATTCAACAGTTTCTCTGGCTGTATGGCATGTTGCACCGTCCTGTTGAAACCACATGCTGTTGAGATCCATATTTTGCAATTTTGGCGCAAAAAAGTTAGTTACCATTTCACGTTAGCGAACACCACTCACGGTTAATGCTTGACTAACTGCATTTTTGCAGAAAAATGATCCGATGATGCCTCCAGCCCACAATTCGCACCAAACAGTGACTCTTTTTGGATGCATCTGTTTCTGAACGATCACTCGTGGATTTTCGGAACCCCAAATGCGACAATTTTGTCGATTAATGAAGCCATCAAGATGAAAATGGGCCTCGTCACTAAAGATGATTTTCGATGAAAAATCACTGTCCAATTGACGTTGTTTCAAAATCCAATCAACAAAGGCTCTTCGTTGCCCATGGTCTTCCGGCTTTCGCTCTAGAGCCAATTCAACTTTGTAAGCATGAAGCTTCAAATCTTTTGAATTCGATACATAGTGGTTGTGGAAGCACCAATTTCCTGAGCTCTATACCGAATTGATGTGGTTGGGCTTTCCTCAACATTTGGCCGTAATGCTGCGATATTTTCAGTCGAGCGACTAGGACGAACGGGTGTTTCTGCTTTCACTTCATTAACAGACCCAGTTTGCTGAAATTTCTTCATTAATTATCTTACAGTGGCTTCAGTTGGAGCATTCTGATGGCCCATAAATGAACGCATTTTGCGAACTGTGGCTGCAAAACTTCCAGCATTTTGATAATAATTTTTCACAATGAGAATTAGTTGTTGAACCCTCGTTCTTATTGGAACACCTTTTACAAGCAGTCTATGTTGCATCCACTTATGAAGTATTAAATTATCAAGTCTTTATTTCAATTTACAAAATGCTTATTTCAATAAAAATTGAATTAAATAAATGAAGAGCATTTTGGAAAACGCTTCATTTTATCGACGTCAAATAGTATCTCATTTTCTTCTTAAACGCAAGAAAACTATCTGAAAATAGTTTTCTTGCGTCTTTATCATACTTACTGGGTGTTAAAAATATGAGGAATGATGTCTACAAGCTGCTTGGTTCCTGGCTAACTCAAACAGCAAAAAGAGTTTTAAATTTTAAGGAAACTTCTGGAAACTAGTATTTATAATATTAAAAAATTGTCAAAATTTGTGAAGAGCTTTAAAAGTTATTAGTAAAACTCTATATTCAATGAAGACTTTTAGAGACCCATACCTTCGTAGGGAGGGACTGAACAATTTTTTTATAGGAACTTATGTCACTATGTCATCCTCTGTCTGTACCAAAACTATTCCAACATTTTTCGGAACACGCTGTATAATATTACGGGTTTACTATTAAGCAAGAATTTAAAGTAATTCAAGCTAAAAGTTGCAAATAAATGATTGCGATATTAGTTTAAACTTGTCAGCGTTACAGCGGATTTAAGGTTAATTTTGAAATTGTGCTCTTCAAAACTTACAATGGATAGTAATGTAATTCAACGGTCATTTGGCAAATTATTAGTAGTTATAGCTAAAAGTTACAAGTAAAATATTGCGATATTAGTTTAAACTTGTCGGCGTTACAGCGGATTTATGGTTTGTTTTGAAATTGTGCTCTTCAAAACTTAAAATGGATATTGTAATACACATACAAAATCTGAAATTCTTCTAAGAAAGTAAAATTGACTGGAAAGTGAATCACCCTGTAGTACTTGTAATGATACTGAAATGTATGTCAGCCCTACAGCGCTTTAAAAACGGTAAAATGGTTCCTCTAAAGAAGTTAATAAATATAAAGTTGAGCAAAAAGTAGTCGAAATACGTTAATAAATATAAAAATACGTTTTTTAATCAGCTCACGTTGTCCCAATTTACGAATAGCGAGATCTGATCAAGCTGGAAAGAGGCTGGTAGTTCGATTGTTCCAGTCACAAAACTAGACAAACCAGTATAAGTGAACACTCGTTTTAAAATTTTAATGAATTAATCTATGAGTGACTTCTTGAAATTTAGATATTCTTAAATTTTTTTCTCACTGGAATTTGTAGGATGTAGATAAACAAATACGCAATGCTGCACGTGCGTGATTGAGAATAACAGTAAACTGTTCAAAAGTACAATTAAATTTTATTTCATTTAGTTCATAGTGGAAAATAATCTTACCGTATTAATGATTACATTTGTTATTTACAGGTCGACATCTATTTCGCTGTACTTTTAAATGATGCAAAAAGATGTCTTCTCGACAGGAAAAAGCCAAGTCAGGGAGCTTTGTAAGTACCTTTATTATTTTTTGCTACGGAACTATTAGTGACAAAAGTTTGGGATTTCGAAAAATAAGTTTTGGTTTCTTCATTATTTAATTGTTTCGAATGTTAAAGTTAACATGAAAAGGTTTTCAATTTCACTGTCTTTACTTAGATACTAAATGTTTGGTTTTGTTCTATTTGTATTTTATATGATAATATTGATATGAAAAAAAGTAATCGAATTTTTACATTTAACTACTTTCCAAAGTTTACAAAATCACACAAAATATCTACAATAGCACTCATATAAGCCCATCGACGTCTATGTGCAGCAAAAAAATTAATATTTTCTTTGCTTGTTGATTTGAAAAAAAGTCTAAATGAATGGTGGATTGCAAAAAATATGTTGTTGATCATTTTGAGATTCGATTCCCCCAATTGAAAGTACCTTCAAAATATTTTCTTCAGATATTTACGCGCTTAATATTCTGTATATTGACAATGAAAAAACAGTCGAGCTTCCGAATAAAATGTTAAAATATTGGATCTTCAGTTAAAATAGCACTTTACGTTAATAGTGTTTGTTGCCTCCAATAATTATAGATTGAATTTTAAATAATTAATGAAATCAGTTGGTATCAAAACCGTAGTGCTTTTAAGAGTCTTTGTTTTTGTCAAAACTTGATGTTTTCGATTGTTTGGAATAAATAACGAAAATGTGTTGCGACCATTTCCATTTCAATTTCAAATTTTGAGGTAAAATATATTAAAAGACTAAAAACTATCACTTTTATTAAGCGTGTGTTGTAGTGTGTATACAAGTGGGAATATTCAGAAAAATCACTAAACAATAGTGCTATATAATAATACATAGGAAAGTTCATATATTTAATCTGGTTACTCTCTGTCAATAGTGATTAGCGCTTCATAAGTTCTAAGGAATTTATATCGCTAATTTTGGGCAACGATGTTCTTATCATCTATACCTCGCTTTATCAACCTTATCTGAAAAATTATCACATATACACAGTTAAACCAAATAAACAATTCTGTTAAATTTGCTTGTGACATCTTGGGCGAGTAATAACCATCGCGTAATATCCTTCCGTACCTAGTGCTAGTTAAAGTGAAATCAGTTACATGTTATGTATAATTCATTAAATATTAATAACGCCATCGAATTGATAGTGATATTGCGTATGTAAGGTAGTGAAAAGGTGTTTTTGGTGCAAACATGGAGCCAGACGGCTTAGGGGGAAATAAAAAAAAGTCAAAACTATCTGGAATATCATTCCGAAAGAAGCGATTTAAAACTCAGACTGGAGTAAGTTTGATTTCAAGCATTACATTAATGGTGATTAATTCACTCGTCCAAAAATCAGTAATAGGTACCTAGGCGTGACTAACACATTATCAATCACATTTAGTTGCTCCACACAAAGTAAATATGCCTACAATCTGAAAGGATATTCAAACATACAATTCGAATAAAATAGTTTCCAAAAGGCCATATTTATCTCTAATGTTAGTCACAGCCTTGTGTTATTGTCTCAGGTGGTGCAGATTTTCACTAAATTAAGAGCATTTGCATTCATTGATATTTATTTGTTGTTGTGTCTATATAAGGAACCTATTCAGTTGAACCATGAACACATTTTTCAGTTTAAAAATAAGCCAGAGCTGTACCTATACATACTGAAAACGCGTTGAATTGCAGAAAATTATCTCAATTATTCGTTCAGAAACAAAGAAACTTTCAAAGATTTGTGTAAACTGACTGTGCAAAATAAGTTTTATTGATTACAAATGTTTGCGTTTGGAATTTCATCTCGATCGGACGAGTTCAAGTTCTTTCGGTTCAAAATTTATGAGAAAAAAGTGAGAGTTTAAAAAAATTCCAACTCCTACCCCAGAAACGGTGCGATTTAGCGAAAAATGTTTATATCATGTACGGACGTTATTCTTTGCTGTTCTTTCGATTCCTGAAGTAATCAACATTCAACCTGAATTAAAGCTGCCTTCGGCAGATCAAAAACTACTAATGTTTTTTTCCTTGAATTTTTTAAATGTGTTTTAAAGTATTTTTAGAAAAAAAAACTGTAAACCAAATTTTAGAGTTACATCAAGTAACCTAGTAACGTCTCAAAATGTGATTTAATTTCACTCTCTAGTTTAAGAGAAATAGGTATATTAAACACGAAAAACACATTTGTGTTTGCCATTAAACAAAATTGATGGTTTCTGTAAGGAATAGTTCGTAGCCAAGACGTAATACAGGATTAATTGTCAAATGTATTCAGATTTATTTATAAGCAGGTTATTAAGAAAATATTATTTTATACGGTGAGATTCAAAATTAGGGTCTTTCCTCTGGACGTGTTATCTGAGGATAATTAGGTAGTACAGAAACATTTATACTTTATAAGTATATAATTATTTAATTTATACGTATATAAGTATAACACAAATAAATGTTACTACAAACTGAGAAATTTGCAAAAAACAATGTATTTGATTTGCAGTTGTAAATTGCAGTTTTGCCATATGCATAATTGCCTGCTGCTTTATGCGTAAATTAACAAGGTTAACAGGCGAAATAAAATAAAACTCCTTTCTTATTTAAAATGTATAAAAAAGTGAAGTATTTTTCTGATGGTGCTCACCCCGACGTTTTTGTAGATCTGAGAATTATAGAGATACCAGGGAGCTTTGTTGGAGTATGTTAGTTTTAGATGTTTGGCAGAAAGCTCACGGGCAGTTCATTATTTGAGGTTTAACTACCTGTTTGTAGAATAAGAATTTCGAATTATGACTGAATCTTTACACACACAGAAAATATTGGTTGTAAACGTTTATTTTTTGCCTATAGTCAAGCGAAGATATGGTATATTGTACCTTCAAAGATAGATACATAAAATATATTAAACATTCTCATTGTATAAGCCGAAACCGAAGTGCCTTCATAGCTGTTCTGCAAATTCTACGTCAAATTCTGAGCGGACTCCATATGATAAACCCTATACCTACGTTCAACTGCTTCCAAGATTAAAACATTTAAAACCCGATTTTCTACTGAAACTCAGTAGTTATAGTAGTACTAAACATCTTTATTTCTAAAAAAGGCTATCGACCTATCGGTCTTTCTGCCCTTGTTTAATACATGTAGTCTTAATCTAAATAAAAAACAAAGATGAAAATTCTTTTATTCTAGGTTAATAATCTTATTAAATAAACTATCCAATTCTAATGACAAGAAAAAATTATTTTATTGTCCAGTAGTCAGTTGCGTTTGTAAATGTTCGAGTGGCGTTGATGTAGGGAAACGGAAGCGGGATTGTCTGGTTGTTCTTGTAAGACAAAGGGGATTCAGTATGGTCCAGTTGTAGGGGTTGTTTGTCCATTTTGTCTGTAGATGTATGAGTCTTTCCGAAATCTTTGTCATGTTTGTGCGTTCGTATAGTAGTTGGGTGGAGGGGTTGTGTAGTCGGTTTTGGGGATGTCTTATTCGTGTTATTAGTCTTAGTGCAATTTGTTCTGTTGTTTGTATATAACGTTTTGTCCTTTCTGTTCCGTTGGTCATGAGTTTATGTCCATAGTCTAGCAAGGGTCTACAAATAGCTTTATATATTTTGGTAGCGGTGTTTGTGCTAATTCCTCTGTCTTTGTAGGTTAGTGATCGGAAGTGTTTTGTTCTCTTTATTGTTTCTGCCCTGATGTTTCGTATGTGTTTAGTGAATTTAAGTTTGTGGTCAATTGTGATTCCAAGGTATTCTAAGTCGTTTTTTGGTTGTGTCGTTTGGCCGTCTGCAGTTATTGTAGGGGAGTCAGCGTTGAGTCTGTGGTTTGTGAGCAGAAGTTGGTTTTTTGTCGCTTTTGGTGTTAGTCTCCATTTATAAAACCATGTCATTGTGTTGTTTGTTAGTGTTTGGAGTCTTTGAGCTGCTCTCTCGGTAGTTTTGTCATGTACAATAAGTGCCTTGTCGTCTGCGTCAGTAGTTATATTAGTCTCAAAAGTAATGAAAGAAAATTAATTAAACACTAAACTAACATTTACTGGAATTTAACATAAGTGGAATTCATTTTTAAAATCTAAATAAAAACTAATTTCATTTCAAAAAATTGTTGAAGTTGGTGTTCAACATGTTCCCAATTTTCTTGAATACGTATCCTATAGATTGGTGCATGTTCCTCTACTTACTATTTCCATTTCTGTCTTTAATAATTCCTTCTTCATATTCAGCGTCGGTTGCTTTTCCTGGTCTAATTTATCGATTGAAACCAAATAAAAAAAAAATATCGAATTTAGTCAACTCAACTGTTCGCTGGCATCTGCAGGGCCCCAAAATGGCTGAAGAAAAACACACGGAAATAGATGTTTTAAAAGGACAAATCAGAGAATCAATATAGCTGTAATAGAGGAACAAAAACGAATCCATAGACTACGTATTCAAAAAAAATAGAGGGCATGTTGAACGACTACATCAATAATTTTTAGAAACATTTTTTTTATATTAACTATTAAGTTTCAGTAGAAAGTCGATTTTCAATTGTTGCTATCGGAAACATTTGAACTTAGGTATACGATAGATTATAAGAAATCTATTGAGAATTTGTCGTAGAATTTGAACTTATATACAGGGTGTCACACAGTCAGCGTCCATTAGAATATTTCGGGAAGTAATGCGATTTGAATCCTGCAAATTTGGATAATGGGATTTTCGGAGGCGTTCTTTTCAGATGAAATAACAGCGACATTATGCGACTTCTGGTTATACCGGAAGCTGTCCCAAACTTACTTATTTTAAATGGAACACCGTGTATAATATATTTTTTGTGTTCGTTTCTTCATTTCCAATAACTTTTAATATGTTTTTCTACCCTTCTATATCCGTTTCTGAGCAAAAAATAGTTTTTTTCAAAAGTTTACCATTAACAGGGTGTCGCCTAAAATTGAATTTCTTTTCAGAGATGAAAAATCTCAAAATCTCAATTGCAAAAATAAATCTAGATACAGCAAAGTGGAAAAATAACTATTTTAAATACGATGATACGTTGCTGATTCATTCAATAGATAGGCTAGAACATTTCCTATATGTCTACATATGGTGTCCCTACTAAGTCTACCGTTTCATGAACTCTTTTTAGTAGCAAACTTTCCTTTAATATCAATCTGCGTTATGAAACTCAAGAATTCTTGTAAACAATGAAAATTATTGTGTTAAAGACGTTAAAGTTGAATAGTTGTGTGACGCGTTGTACATTTTTGTAATAAAATTTAGGCATTGTCGGTATTTAGATCATTGCTTTGCAAACTAAATGTTTTAATTCTCCTCAACTGAAAAGTTCAGAAATTATAGTTCCATCCGAAAACGATCCATTTATTTTTATTTGTTTTTAGTTTCAACTGTCACCTTCGTTTCACGAATAAATCGACAGGTTTTTACCTAATATTAATGAAAATAAAAACGCTGTTATAAATTATTTTCTGCCAATATTTTAGTTTTTCTGTGACAATTATTTTATTTTCATTTTAAACAATTTTTTCTGTACTTTCTAGACAAAAAATTCAGAGAAATAATGCCAATGTTGAACCACCCTGTATACTATACTAATAAACGCTCCAAGCGCTATATCGTTTTCAAAACCTTAAATACCACATTATGTCTTTGAAAAATATTTCTTTAAAATTCATACTCATAAAGTCAACGATGATTCACGAGACACGACATGCTGTTTTTAAATAAGAGATATATTTACTGTCTGAGCAAATTATAACAGAGGAAAGGAAAGGAAAGGACACAGTTCAATGGAAATCTTTGCGAATTTGCATATGATGATCTCAGTTCGCGGAGACATCGTTTGAAGGATTCATTTGACTTAAAAAACATCGTAAACTTTATTTATAAACAAGATTTATACGTATCTACCTGCGCCAAAGATGTTGTCCTTGGTGGAATGAGGCTGGTGCAACTAAATAGTTGATTAGGAGTGTCGAATGCGAATGAAAGAATACACGCAATATTTTATATAAATGGGTCAGTTTCTGTATAAATGAATTCGCCAGCAAATGAACAAATTTAAATAATAAAAAACTATATAAAATACATTAACATCCAGGGGATAAACATGAGCGGAGTAAAATTAGATACTACTAAAAACCAATGTAAATTAATATACAGTTTTGAAATATCAGGTCGGTTTAAGAGAACTCATTCGGGAAGTACGGAACTACCTTATCAATAGTATTAATTTCATTATACCCCAACACTTGTAATTCTAACTTCATGAAAACATGGTTTACACAAAAGTTGTAAACACTTACATCCAGTGTTATTAAAAATATATTTTTTGAATACAGAGTGTCCCAAATTGGCAGTTTTAACATATCTCTTGTAGTGTTTAATTGATATGGATTTATAAATCACATTTTTAAAAATTGGTTATGATTTATATCGGAAAAAGTTTTTCAGAAATAAATTGAAACTATATTTTCTTGTTACTTCGTACTTTTTTTCATAATGTGGCGCCAGGAATTTCATGAATAATTTCTCAATAACTAATGAGCCCAGATTAGAAATATTCGGATCTGGTCGCCCTACAGTTTAACTTAGAATCAACCCATGCAATAAGAACTGAATCATTCCTTTTAAAAAGTGCAATTTTGGTATGCCAATGCGTGAATTTGCGTCATCCTGTATCAATAATGAATTATCTAGAAGGGAAGTAGACGAACCAACAGCTTTTGTATGATACAATTTTTTATAAAATGATTAACACAATTAATAAAGCGATGACTAAAATTTAACCAATATTATTTTTATTGCGATGATTCTTTATATCGTGACGTATTTACAAATAGAGTGTTTTTTAATATTGCAAAAATAAGTAAATTGCATACCAAACACTGAAATAAAAATCACAAACAAACAAAATATGTAACGAGTTTTCTTAGAAGGTTTATTGTTTTTTTAAGTGATTTAGTGACGGCCTGCAAAATAGATTCTTGTGATTTGTGTTCGCGGTTTATTTGTAACACTTTAGAATTGAAGAAAAATTGAAGCATTTGAAATGAAACGCCAAAATGTCCTTTTATAATTCTGCATTAACTTTTTAATAAAACGTTTCTAAAAAATATATAATAGTTTACTTTCAGTACGTACAAAGCTTGTTATCCACGAATTTAAAGTGTTTAGCTAAATTGCGTGTATTTAATGATATAGTGATTAAAAACCTTTTACCACCAGGCTCTTATTTAATGATTACCTTGCTTAAGTCCCAGAAAATTTGTTATTAGCGCAATTAATCGTGTTACGAGATGTAGTTTTTTAACACAGCTAATAGTTTTGGTCTGTAAATAGAAGCCTATTTTACCATGTGAAAGTTTAAGAAGCTAGAGACATCTAGCTTCTAAAGGAAACTACATAGTAGAATGATAACTCTATAACTCAAAATTAACTTATATATAGCTTATAACTCAAAATATGAGGGCAAAGACATAAGCAGGTTTTAAAGGATTCTATAATTAGTGATTTAAGTTACTTCATTTTTTATTATTATGTGTAAATTACAAATCGAAATCGTCCAGTGTTTGGAACGCTCCAAATAATAGCACTCGTTAAAGTTAGCTGTTTTTTGAAAAAATTTATGATGTATATTATATTTTATATTCTACAATTAATCGCTGTATTATAATTTTCGTATAAAAAAACTATGTTGTTCGCTTTTTCCGTGTCGAGTGTATTTCAAATTTTCGAGAGGCAAATTTGGAAAGCATTCTTTCAACTGCGCGGATTTTTGACTTAGGATTACAATTGAATTTTTTTGGGGAACACCATTATTATGAAATTTTAGCTCAGTTATTTAGGGGAGATGGATATGCCAACAAATGAACAGTAACAATACCTAAATGGTAAAAAATAAAAAATCTTATTAAAAACTTCAAAAATTTTCTTAGATTTGTTAAAATTGTTTTTCAGTAGTAGTAAACATCTTTATTTCTAAAAAGGCTATCGACCTATCGGTCTTTCTGCCCTTGTTTAATACATACAGTCTTAATCTAAATGAAAAACAAATATGAGAATTCTCTTATTCTAGGTTAACAATACTATTAAATAAATAAGATTTCAGTGGCAAGAAGGAATTATTTTATTGTCCACTAGTCCGTAGCGTTTGTAAGTGTTCGAGTAGCGTTAATGTAGGGAAACGAAAGCGGGATTGTCTGGTTGGTCTTGTAAGACAAAGGGAATTCAGTGTGGTCCAGTTGTAGGGGTTGTTTGTCCATTTTGTCTGTAGCTGTATGAGTCTTTTCCGAGATCTTTGTCATGTTTGTGCGTTCGTATAGTTGTTGGGTGGGGGGGTTGTTTAGTGGGTTTGGGGGTGTCTTATTCGTGTTATTAGTCTTAGTGCAATTTGTTTTGTTGTTTGTATATAACGTTTTGTCCTTTCTGTTCCGTTGGTCATGAGTATATGTCCATAGTCTAGCAAGGGTCTACAAATAGCTTATATATTTTGGTGGCGGTGTTTGTGCTAATTCCTCTGTCTTTGTAGGTTAGTGATCGGAAGTGTTTTGTTCTCTTTATTGTTTCTGTCCTGATGTTTCGTATGTGTTTAGTGAATTTAAGTTTGTGGTCAATTGTGATTCCAAGGTATTTTACGTCGTTTTTGGTTGTGTCGTTTGGCCGTCTGCAGTTATTGTAGGGGAGTCAGCGTTGAGTCTGTGGTTTGTGAGCAGAAGTTGGTTTTTTGACGCGTTTGGTGTTAGTCTCCATTTATAAAACCATGTCATTGTGTTGTTTGTTAGTGTTTGGAGTTTTTGAGCTGCTCTCTCAGTAGTTTTGTCATGTACAATAAGTGCCGTGTCGTCTGCGTATTGTAATATGTATGCCGATCTGTCGATTTGATTTTTGTCTGGTAAGTTGTAATTGTATATGTCATGGCAGTATATATTGTAGAGAAACGGTGAGAGCGGGGATCCTTGAGGGAGCCCTTGTTCAGGGGAAAAAGAAAATGACAGTGTTTTGTCAATTCGTACTTGTAGTTGTCTGTTTTCTAGTAAGTTCTTTATGGTGTGTATTGTTTTTCATTTTTGGAAAAAATCCAATTTCACTTCAAATCTTCTAACTAAATAACGTCCTACACAAATTAATTAATTTCAATATTTCAGTTCTCTTATTGTCTTATTTCCTGTGATTGATTTTTATAAACAGTGATCACATTTATAAATAACCGAAACCACAAAATCACGTACCAAACCCACATGTAATTTTATGCGAAAAAGACCCGATTGCTGTGCTTACTCATGTGTGCAAACTTAATCGTAATCATTATTTAATAGTGATAACCAGCTTTGTTCAGATGCCCATGTGTAATTTATTTCGTGTCAGTGGCCTTATTTAATGCAACAATCTTTTTACCGTTTTCAACCGATCAATTTGATCTATTTGAGTCAAATGGGATTTTAAATAGACTTAATACTTTTAAATAGAAAAACTCACACCCACTCTACGTTGATATCGCATCATTTATTAACGTTTTGCTGAAAACATGTTATTGGAATTACATACATGCCTATTCTGGTTAATGGTTTAATGGTTGAAGCTGCAAGTATCTAGGGCATAATCTAATATATTTTACAATGATTAATAAAGTAATTTTTTTTCAGGTAAGCCATCATAATTAATAAAAACAAAAAAAAAACACCATTTTCAATTATATTCGACAGTGTTTGTAAACAATTATTTCCTTCGGTTTCGCTTCTTTGTGGATGGAAACTGTTGTTACCAAATCAACTAATCGGGGTCACTAAACATTTTAATTTCGCCGCCAATAAGTTGCCTGATTATCTTTGTAGAAAATAACAAATTGTTAAGCTATAGGAGACCACATGGTTGATGACATCATTTTGAACCTCCCGCTATTTTATTAAATATTTTAGCAAACGAGATTGGAGGCATGGAATGATGAGACCTTGTATATTTTGTAAAACAATGTTGTCCTTTAAAAATTAATGAGATATATATTATATTGTCGCCCTGGTTGTCCGAAAATGGTGCATACGTAAATTATGGTGTTAAGTTGATAAACAGTTTTCGAAATATTAAAAAAATGCAGCTCCAGGGCCAATTGTCTCACTGGCAAATTTTCCTTACAATTAATGAGCAACCTTAAATGTATCCCCTTCAATCCCCTGAACTGAAATCATCTGAAGTGTTCTAGTTTTTTCAAATTAAAACCGCATGCATTTGGATGTATCGTTTTTTTTTGTATTTGACTAAAATTTGGCTCTAGTAAGTTTTCGAAAACAAGTTTTTGGGCTTTTAATTAAAGATCGAATTGAATATTGTAATTCTGATGTAATTATTGCATTTAATTTTACTTTTGCGTACGTTCCGCGAATTAACATACCTGGTAATGAATGTGGTTGAAGAAACTGCGATTGGAAAGAAACATTTCTCCAATTGTGAGTCTTTAGCGAGATTAAGCTCCTCTTAAACCGAAAAAGGTTGGAGTTTGATATGGAGTTTTCAAGAAATCTTACGTAATTTCATGCTGCGTAAAAACTTTTTAAATAAAAAGTACCGTTTTACTTTCTGCTTTCCCAAAAATCACAAATTTGTGAAATTGCTGCTTACTTCGTTCTAAGGCTAATTTGATTTAAACTAAACAGTTCTGAAGAATGTTAAAATGCATGCTTAAATCGGGCAAAAATATTTGAATCGGTTAAATGATTGAAGAATAAATGCAATGAAACACACATAATGGTCTAATGTTCCATTTCGTGAAAGAAACTATTTGAAACTTTGAAAAAAAAAACTCTAAAACGACATCTGCATCGATATAAGTTATTTGCAAAAAAATTTCATAAATAATAACTTGTAAACACATGCTGTTTCAGTGTAGCCAAGATTCATACGTTTAAATATTTTTCACAAATAGAACTTTTATGAATTCAACCGAAACTCGCAGTTTCATAGCCGAATAAGTTTAATTCTGATAGGAATTATTCAAATATTGAGCAACTTGAATCGAATTAATCGTTAAGCAAATATGTATTTGGGCAGGCATAGGAATTCAGGAAACTAGAAAACTATTGTAAATTGTAATTTAATTATAGAAATGACAGAAATGGCATATATTACAGTTTTGTAATTAATAAAAGTTAAATTTTTAATGATTTATAATGGTAGAAAACGTGATTCTTAGACCTGTTTATATGTCCGCTAACAAACAAAGTATTTTGTTTTCTAGATATTCTTTTTAAAAATGGTTTAAATATTTGTAAAAAGCTTATCTTGAAAATGTGTATGTTTTCGTATTCAAATAAGAATTGAAAGGAAAATATAGCATTTTGCTTTACTTTACGGCGGTCATTTTCAAGTAACTGTATGAAATCCTAAATATTTGGATAAAGGATTTTCGAATTGTATATTTAAAGAATACTTGAAAGTTAGATGCCTCGATAAGGAATAGTTATTGTCGCTTTTAACTTTGTATATGACTTTGAAATTTCAGAAGCAATTTTGATATGTACGACTTTTCCCGATTATTTACTTTCTACATATTCTAACTAAACCCCAAATAGCTGAAATTTTGATTCAAAACTGGAACCCAATTGTGTCCCAAATATCACTTTTTCTACTTGTTAAGACAGGAGTTGTAGCAAAACCCAGTTGTGTCCCAAATATCACTTTTTCTACTTGTTAAGACAGGAGTTGTAGCAAAATCCTCAATTGAAACAGAGCACTTGCCATTGTCAACAATCCCATTTGTGCCGACTTTTTCGTTTTTGGTGGAAGGTTTTTATGAAACAAAAAAGTATCATACAACAACACTCCCCTCATGCCATATCCTGGAGCGCCTAAAAGTTCGTTCACACGGTGACATTAATGTCGTGACATCTAATATCGTCCACAACAGTTTGTGTCGTTGTCTGAACAGTTGAAGGTCACAGTGTCGCGACTTTAATGTCAGATATCAAAATGGTTTGATATGCGTCACCGTGACACTGGCTGCTGTCACGTCATTATGTCACAACGTTAATGTCACCGTGTGAGCGAGCTTTTATGCACGTAAAAAATCATGAGCATGAAACCCGGTTTAATCAAGTTTTAAATGTTCAGTATCTGACATTAAACAGTTCGTGGAAGGCAATTTTTCTCAATTATGCACCAATATTTTATGATACATTACCAAATGTGATTAGATCTCTTTAGTCTATGAACCGGTATCGTTTGGTGATTAAAATGTACCTTTCAAATAAAGCATTCTACAGTATAATAGAGAGTTATTGGACAGTCAATAAAGACAAGCAGTAATAAAGTTATTGAAATTTTGACACATACGCCGGCGCAATTCAGTCTAAAAAGTAAGGGATCCCTTAATAAGGATACTGTTCTGTGCTAATTCTGCAGAGATACTGTATAGCTTTATTTCTACTTTAAACTGGCAGTTGACATTTCTAACGATCTCTTGCAGAATATTTCATTGTATACATAACCTAGTTTCTATTTCCGTACGTTTTTCCATTGTAACAATTAAGCGGAAATGCTCAAACGGCGTCTAAGATCCAATAAAAAAGGAAACAATACAAAGACAACAACGTAAAGTTAATTTAATTCTGTAAAGTTAGGTTAGACCCTTTTCCATGCCAATAACCATCATTTCGTTAAAGAAATAAAGCTAATGCAGTATCAAAATAAGGATTAACCTTATTACTGCATGACAGTATTTATAATTTCCAATAAATCTCTAATATAGGAATTCATCGAATGTGATGTTATACTTTAAAAAAGTTTTACTATACTTTAAAAAAGTGTGTTCTCTGCAAACACATTACTGTGGTAAAGATTTAAGTTTTTTAAATTGTATTAGCTTATTTAAAATTAGCTTATAATTAAATATTTTGTTTAAAATTAAGTATTTTTGTATTTTTATACCACTAAAGTAAAGTTTTTCTATTTTTGACCTATATACAATTTTTGGCAAATTTTGACTAATATTTTTTAAAAATCGCGAATAAAGTATATATCTATTCGTTTTCAATTTGCGTTTGAATTAACAGAAATTTTGATCAATTTATGCGGACCGGCTTTCTCCCCATACCTACGAATAATATCTTGTCGCCATCCTCGCCTATTTTCGATACTCCTACTCACGAATATATGCTAATATTGAAGCAATAAATGTTTATTACTCTTATGTTCTAACAAAAAATAAATAACTCTAACAATGCTTATCGTTATCGTATCGTTTAAGGTCAAATTAAAATCGTTTTTTTTTATGAACAACCGAAGCTGGCCAAGTTTCTTATTTAATAATATGCGAATATTTGAAGGATATTCGGAATATTATTGAAAGTTTGTTAAATTTTTGCACTTAAAACAAAATCTTTAACATCTTCTGAACCGTTTGAGATGTTTCAGTGATGTTTAGTACAACGTGCCAATTAATAAGGTCGCATATTTATCCATGCAAACGTAATTTTTAGATTTTGGCAGTAGAGTGGGTACGAGCATTAACTTTGCTACTTAAAAAAACAATTGTACGCTAATGGTTTTTCTCCAAAAGCCAAACTATTTTTGAAGTCTATGTCGTGGTAGTTTTATTCCTATGATGCAGCATTTTTTTATTAAAAAATTACAATTTCAGAAAATAAGAAAGTAACATATCCAATATTACTGGAACTGTTTAAAACCATTAATTATTTTGTGTTTTTTGCAATTTTCATATCTAATGTTCCATAATTTTTAAAGGGCAAGCTTTCATTAATTTTTAAATATATTTATGTAAATGTAACGTGAATGTTTTCTGCTTTCATGTTTGCCTAGTTCTGTAGAAAATGTGCTTTTATGTGATTATATTGAGACAATAAATGTTTACTCTATAAAGTAAAAACTTTTGTACTTTTTTTATTATGAAATAAAAATTTTATAAACATTTATTTCACAATAATACAGAATATACCACTTAAGACAAACTCTCGAAGCATTTAAATATTAAGTATTGCTGCAGCTTTTTCACTTCATACCATTGGTGTTTTACGCCTTATTTTTACTAAAATCTTGCTGATATTTGCAGAAATTATTATTCGTCATAAGTTATGGATTATGAGAGTTGGCACAAGTACTAAGAAATGTTTTGTTCCAGATTAACATTTACCATTAGATTAGATGTTTGTTTCAGGAAAAATATGCGAGTAATATGGTTCCTTAGTATTTGAACTTAAGAAATGCGTTTTATCATTAATATGAATAGTTTTTAAACCCTAGGAAAACAATCATATTATTGTCAGGAAATACTTTGGAAAACAGAAAAAATCAGCGTTTTATAATAAATTATACGAGTTAGTAATCACATACTTTTCATTCCACCAATACTTTATACGGTGTTACTTAAAAGATACTCTTGTTTCTTTCTTGTGACTGTTGATTGTGGCGATAGATACAAATTTTTAATTATCATCTTCACCAACCAAATATGCATATAATTGCCAGTTAAAGTTAAATCAGATTGCGTACGTACATATCTGATTTCAAATATTTCAGATTCTTTTAAATATGTTTCGTTTTTACCTTTCAATGTTGCACATTTTGTTTTGCTAATATTGACTAACATTTCTGATATCTATTATATGTATCCTGCCAAGAAGCTGCAGCCAAAATAAACAACAGCCAACTGTTTGACGAACAGGAATGTTACCTATTTCAAATTCATCATTTAATCAGTTTAGCCAGTTAAGCTTAATAACGTAGTGTATTTGCATAATATTTGCCGCGAAATTTCACCTAATTTGATTTTTTAAAGCAGTTTAATCGGAAATTTATGAATTGATACATATTTGTCAGATAACATAATCGGAAGCTTGAACTGAATACTGTATTCAATATTCATTCGATCCACACCTACTTTCACTTTAAACATTTTCAAAATTAGCAACTTGATGCTTTTTGTATTTGCTTCATTATCAACTTAAGGGCCTTTCACCATCTAGCGTAGCCTATATTGTTCTCATTCTGTTTGTCATTCTGTAGTAACAAATTACGTACGTTGCAGAAGGCAGAAGTGACCAATCATAACTTGTACCATTGGGTTGACTTTACTTGCGAAACAGTACTTTCTTCTTCTTAGAGTGCCTATCCGTTCCGAATGTTGGCTATCATGTTGGCAATTCGAACCTTGTTAACAGCGGGGCGGAACAGCTGAGAAAGTTGATTGGTTGAACCACGTTCTTAAAATTTTCAACCACGATATTCTCCTTCTGCCCACTCCTCTAGCTCCATATACCTAGCCTTGTAGGATCTTCTGCAAAAGGACATATTTGCTCTCATTGCGCATTATATGTCCCAGATATTGTAACTTTCGAGTCTTAACTGTATTCAGGACTTATTTTTCCTTTCCCATCCTTCTCAGCACCTCCGTATTGGTCATTCTCTCTGTCCAAGGTATTCGTTGGATTCTTCGGTACAGCCACATTTCAAATGCCTCGAGTTTGGTGGAGGAGGCCTCCGTAAGTGTCCACAATTCGACCCCATAAAAAAGGGTCGAAAACACGTAGCATCGCAATAAGCGAATTTTCGGTGTCAGCTGTAAGTCGTGGCTGTATGGCAAGTATGTGGATTTGTTAACTTTCTCTAAAGGAGCTCCGTCTACCAATAAAGTACCGCGGGTCTTTTGGTGTTTACTGATTATCATAAACTTTGTTTTGTTGGTGTTTATTTCCAAACCGTATTGTCGACTGTATCATGTTACACTGTCCATTAGGAGTTGTAAGGAAGCTAGGTCGTCCGCAAAAATAACGGTATCATCCTTATGTTATTCAATCGATCTCCATTTAGCAGGATTCCGGCCTCAGTATCCTACAGGGCTTTTCTGAAGATGACTTCCGAGTACAGATTGAAAATAACAGGAGACAGTATGCATCCCTGTCTCACACCACGCAATATTTGTATCTCCTCCGTTGTCTCTGTCTACCCTGACACAAGCCCTCTGATTCCAGTAGAGATTTCAGATGATTTTGAGATCCTTCCCATCCAGGCCAGCTCTTTGCAGAACTTCCATCATTTTCGTGAGTCACACTTGGTCAAACGCCTTCCTGTAATCCACGGACATGCGTATACATCGCAGTTTACATCCCTGCAGCACTGAAACAGCACCTGGATCGAAAATAGAGCCTCTCTAGTCCCTACAGCCCTTCTAAAGCCGAATTGGTTCTCAGACATCTGTTCCTCACACAGTTTAAATATTCTACTGTGAATTATCTTCAGGAATATCTGCAGTAGATGGCTCATTAAGTTTATTGTACGAAACTCGCTACATTTAGCGAGCATTAGGCTCTTTGGGGAGGGTAACAAATTCAGATTTCAGCCATTCCGTGGGTATGACACCCGTATCATAGAACACATTGAACACTCTTGTAAGTCACCCTAGGTTCTTCCCCTCGATCAACTTTAATATCTCAGCCGGAACTCCATCGGGACCCAAAGCGTTTTGATTTTTAGCATTTTCAGAGCTGCCTGTATTTCTCTTTCTAAGATTGGGGGACCATTTGTTTTATCAATAGTGGGTGGCACCGTTCTCATGTCATCAAACAGTTGTTTAATGTACTCTTCCCATGTCTTTCACCCTCCATCTCTATGCTAAACAAATTGTCGAAGTATTTTTTCAATGTTTCAATTCTTTCCATTTCGTTGGTTACTAGGTTTACTTCATCATTTTTTACAATAGCACACGATCTGGGTTTGAAGCCACTTTTTATATTTTAACTTCCATAAAAAATGTTCTTCCCCTATTGTTGGTACTGGTTGTCTGTAAGTTCTCTAGTGTTCTATTTTCATGCTCTCTTAACGTTTTTCGAGCTCTCGTTCTCTCCCATTTATATTCTTCCTTATTTTGCACATTCGGTTCTTGTCTCATTTTCTGTCGGGCCCGATTTCTTGACTTTAACGTGTCCTCACACTCCCTGTCGAACCAGTCTTTCTTTTTCGTACGAGGTTTGATTCCGAGAATTGATTCCAATTATGTTTTTGGTATTATGTATGATGGACTTTTGTAAAGTCTCCCATTTGCTGTCGACACATGTGTAACTTCCCAGCGACTCCCTTGCAGACGTCAAGCTTGACTGGTATTCCTCTTTTTTGTTGGTATCTTTAAAAGCATCAATATTCCACAAGTGGCTTTTTTCAGCTTTGTCGTTCTTCTGAGCTGAGAACCTTATTCTAAGTTTGGCTGCAACAAGGAGGTGGTCACAGTCTTCATTCATGTCTCAGAAACTTCTAACATCCAGAACGTTGCTGCCGTGCCTTGCATGGATTAATACATGATCCACTAGGTTTCTTGTAACCCCATCGTTGGATATAACCGTTTGTTTGTGTTTGTTCTTTTGTTCAAACATTGTTCAAACATTGTTGACTTAATAAGGAGGTTATTAGATGATGCTAAACCTACCAGTCGCAGGCCATTATCATTACAATGGTCGTGCAAACTGTCGTCCTAGGATTGGCCTAAAGGCTTCCCTCTCTTCCAACCTTTGCATTAAAGTATCCCAGAACTATGTTCATATCCTCTTTTGGGATTGTGCTCACCACTCGTTCCAGTAGGTCGTAAAAATATTCCTTAACATGGTCGTCTTTTTCTTCATTAGGTTTCTTCAGTAGGGTACCAGTGAATAATTATACCATTTACCTTTGAGTCTAATAAGGCATATGTTCAAGTTGATCTATCGTTTTTATCGCTGCTGCGGGTCTATACCAGCAATGTTGCTTATACCAGCTACCTGCAATGGGCTTGGGACCGGCAGGAATGACTCCTAAGTTAATCAATTCACCCATTTGTCACTCCAGGCGAAGTTAGTATTGCAATGTGTCTGCTTTGAAATTAATAATTTATTTACGAAATTTGAAAACCCTGGTAAGCATGTGCCCCCTGATTTATATTGTTTTGGGCTTTTGGGCTAACCCAAACTCCCGCTTAAGAACCACCGATTTAAAACATCTATTTTTAAGGCTTGTTATTTATGATTTTTTAAATATCTTCACATTTCTGGTGGTTTTTCTTATAGCAGTAACAATAAGTGTTTTTCTCTCTTGCTATTGTTTATCCCTAATTGCTATTGTTTATCCCCGAATGTAGTCGGCAATGTCAGAAATGTCTTCTGATTTTAACAGTGCCGATAATTTTTCTTTGACTCATCATAAATTTATTATTATTATTATTATTATTTATTGTGTTCAAAGCGTTTTTCTTTTCGGATACATCTTTTTCTGTATTCGTGCCAAAAAGGTACACCATCTATTACACTTATCGTTCTACGATAATTCCACAATTGGACAACTCCAATATATTTGCATACAACTTCTGTGGTGGATCATAGTAGAATTCGCAAATAATTTTTGGTTAATTTTATTTTTTTATTTAAAAACCATTTGCCGAGAACTGGCATTTTGTCTGGAAAGTGTCTAATGTTAAATATAGCGTTAATTTAATCGGACAATCCAACGTTTTAATTTTTTAAAATCAAAACTGCGTTTCAGGAAAAAAATCCAATACAACTTTTTGGTTCCCAACTGAATGTAGAAGTAGAAAATAATTTTTGGTGGCAGAAATACCATTGGGTTGCACCGTTTTGCTGTCTGGAAAATATCAACTGTTTTTCTGTCTGGAAAGTATGAAATGTTAAACAGAGTTAAGTTTTTTCGAACAATCCATCGGTTTACATTTTTTTAATTAAACACCGAGCGTTTCAGCTAAAAATCTAAAGTAGTTTTTTGTTCACAACTGCACGTAGAAAAAAAAAATTGGCGGGCACCGTTTTCTTTTTGGAAAGTATCATATGTTAAATAAACTGTTAGTTTTCTCGGACTGCAACTTTTGAAAATTTTGAGGTCAAAAACTGCGCATTTCAGCAAAAAAACCAAAAGAGCTTTTTGGTTCCCAACGGAATCTGGAATGAGAACATAATTTTTGGTTTGCAGAAATAATTCAGATTATGAGCAACCTTAATGAGCCATTACACTTTATCTCAACAAAACAAGTGGATTTATCCACATAGTAATAATATACAGAGCGACCCATCAAAAAGAAAAAGCATTTTCTTATCATTTTAGAGGACTATTATGGATTTGTTCACTTTCCTGCAATGATTGTAGTAATATTTTAGCTACTCGTTTACAATTTGTTTAAAATTTTAATTCGATTCGTTTACTTTTTCCACCTCTGATACCGGTGGTGAACCGGTACAAATACGTCTACCTGGTCAGGTTACTGGGTGGTTTAGTCTTAAAAAATTTAAAATTAGGTCATAAAAAATTTCGAGAATAACTTTATTCAAACTGTGCTACAATGTTCTATTTAACCAGACCATGTTGATCACACTACCCCCAAGAAATTCTATCGATTGTCCCAAATATTATGTAAACTCTAAATTTTTCATTAAATTTATTGTTATAACCCGGTTATAGTGAACTTTCGGGAAAAACAAAAATTTTCCTTTAATTGAAACGTCATCCATAAAGACCAACATTTTTTGTCCTGGTTATAACTATCCCGTTTATAACGAACTTCCGGATATTACGATGGCTTTTTAAGTTAGTTAGTATATTCACTTTCCGCTTATAACGAACTTCCACGCTGAAAAATGTGCGGGTGCAAGTTATCTAAAGTACGGCTTACAGTTTTGGTGGCGGCAGACATGTCGGTAACAGGAAAAATAAAGTTTTTGGGGATAGGAAAGTCAGCTAATCCTAGATGTTTCAAAGACAAGATTTTGCCAGTAAACTACAAAGCAAACAGCGAAGCTTGGATAACATCGGACATTTTCAGAACTGAATTGTGTCAATGGGATGAGAAACTAAAACTTAAAATCAGAAAAATTGTGCTTCTAGTTGACAACCGTCCCGCGCACCCTGATGTTAAATTAGAAAAAATCAAGTTCGTTTTTATGCCGCCGAACACAAGTGCGAAGCTCCAACCTATGCATCTAGGAGTAATACATTCGCTAAAATGTCATTACAGAAAAATTCTTCTTATGAAAATGTTAGATGCAATCGATAAAAATGAAACATTTTCTATAAATCTCTTAGATGCAGTAAATTTCACTCATAGAGCTTAGCTAAAATTTAGTCGAAAAACCATTGCAAATTCCTCTAAGCAT
This sequence comes from Dendroctonus valens, assembly GCA_024550625.1. Taxonomy (NCBI): domain Eukaryota; kingdom Metazoa; phylum Arthropoda; class Insecta; order Coleoptera; family Curculionidae; genus Dendroctonus; species Dendroctonus valens. The sequence continues at coordinate 292,356 of JAJTJO010000090.1, read as the reverse complement.
TGGATTTATAAGAGAAGAAAATGATTATGAACCAGACGTTGAAATTCCACTTAACCAATGGTTGAAGAGGAATAAAGACTCTGACTACTAGTATGACTCAGATGATGTGTACAATTTTGTCGAAGAACAAATTAAAATCAACTTGAGTGATTTCAATTTCACCGAATATGTGAGCATTGATAACGACTTTCTTACAAGATAAATGTTGACGGATGAGCAATTTATAAACTCCGTAACCTCATCCACAGCTTTAAGCGATAATGAAGAAAAATATTGTCAGTGAATTTTCAGGCGTTAGCGTAGTGATGCCGAAATGGCTTGGTGCGCCAACACAACGCACCAGCGCATTTTATGATGCAGTAAACTCATAATACTATAAATGTGTAGGGAGATAACAGAGAACCTTGTGATGATACGTGATGTGTAGTGGAGTCGTATAGTCATGCTTCATGTGCTTTGCTTTTAAGCGGTGCAGCGCGTTCAATCTTTTTTCTTTGGTTTAACTAAAGAGAGACTATGACACACGCCGGTTGCGTTGTGTTAATGAATGGAATAAATGAAGTCGTAATATTTTTTTCCTTATAAAGCCTAGTTGTCTCACAAGCGATTTTCCGGAGAAAAGATCCGAATTTTTGAATGATTTAACAGGTGTGGGAAATCGTTGAAATAACATAGTTACACATTTGCGATTATTTCGTGCAGAAAAAAATTATTTTTTAACATGTGTAGGCAACATTGTCAGTGCTTCAATTTGTGCCAACACCGCATTTTTTTTACGATTTGCGATTCGTAATTCGGGTATTAACAGATCCGATACCGAACCGAGATAAATAAGATATCAGTAGCTAAGTATTTTGAGCACGAACTAGTGTTGGTTATCGGGAATCATATGATGACTGCGCGTGGCCTTTACGAACTTGCAAACCGAAGTCTGCCATCTTGAATGAGGTTATATCTTAAGCGTTATTCAAGGTGCGGCGCAGTGAGACGCGACACGTTATAACGCATTAATATACAGAGCGGCATCAACTCAAAAGATCAACTCAACACAGTGTTACCCATGCCTAGGTGAAACTGATTCTACTGTAGACACTAATGTTGTTCCAACCATTTCTGAGATGACAAAGAAGTGTCAGAATCTCGGATTTTTTTACAATCACGCCAAGTTCCTGATCACATATGGGAGTCACTTGTGCTCTTGAACACTACATAAATAACATCTATTTTTTGCATCAGAAATGTACAAACAGTAGATTTAGAATTGTGTTGTCTTTCTTTTTGTCTTCTTTTTAGTTACGTATAATAACTTGTACTACTCTATGTAAATATAACGAACAAAATACACCACGTGTTTTTGTATTATTACTCGTTTATAGCGAACTCTGGATATAACGAATATCCAAAATCTAATATATCCAGACGCAACTGTATTTCTAAGTACCCGAAAATGCCTCTGGTTTGTTTCCTATTGGTCACCCAGTATAATAAATAAATTCCTTCGCTAATGAGGCAGATTAGTCGAAAATGGTTCAAGAATCATTTCATCGTCATCGCTAGGTGTTAAGCCTTTGTTGCTTACTGAAGCAAGTAAGGGTGATATTAGTAATTCTTAGCCTTTTATGGCAGTGACGCCTTGAAAATCCAGTACTACTTGCTAGTACCTACTGATACTCCATTAATAATGAATATTATTGATTCAATGATTGAACTATGATCAAATGTTCTTAAAATAATGTTGTTATCTAGTAATTAAAGTCCTGCTCCAAACAAGTTGATGCCATCCATATACAGGGTTAAAACCGGATTTGTTATTTCTCCTTCAACCAGCACAAGTTATTTTGGAAAAAAGCGCATCAGTGCCTTTTAAGCACATATTTTATATACTAATATGTGACACTCTAGGTTTAGATTCTCGTTTCTCGAGCAGCTCTTCCAAGCAACTTTTGATTGTTTAACTTTACTCACTTTAGTGTTGTCGATGTTTGCCTGGAAACCTACTTGTTTATTTTTCTTCTGTCGTGAACTACATTATTATTAATGTTATGATTGTCGGAACAACGTGATTGAAAAGTGTTGGCGCATTTGAGTTCTTATCGTATATTTAATTAGGTTTGCTGTTATTTCCCAGTTAAAGTTTGTTTAGTAGTAGTGCGCACTCAATGTGATTTTTTTTTGTGTTGATTAAGTACATTTGCGTTTGTTCTCGCCTACCTGTTGGAGACGTCTAAATGAATATTGAGGACATTTTCTAAGTAATTTTTAAAAATAGATAAACCTGATTCGTTTCAAAAGGTGTTCATAAGTATTTTAAGCTTTGTCGCGTTCGATAAATTATTGGTGGTTTGGAAGTGTTTTCAGTTGTTATTTTTGTTTCAACTACAACATTGGACTGTGGGAAATTGAATTTGAACTTCCACATTTCTTACACTTTAGATGTTCAATTTTAGTGAAGTAAGTAAATGATTGTGCGGTGATTTCGTGTGATTTTACTTGGAATTTGCGAATCTAGGCTCAACTTTAACATGTATGGATATGTACGTAAATTTTAACTTAAATTTTTTTGGTTTGGTCTCGGTTCAATCACTCAGCTGCAGCTAAACAAGCCCAAAACATAAACACTGCTGTTCAACTGTCGGTATTTACATGCTGTATTGTAAAGTGCATGATGCGGTTGTATTGTTCTTAATTTTTTTGGTGTGTGTTCCACTTACATATAATTCATCTGACTAATCAATAATATTTATTAACTTTCACTTTGATGAAGACTCTTGACCACCAAAGCTTGCCGTGACATAATTAACACCTAAACAAAAAAGCTGAGATATTTAGTAAGTTTATCGATGATGTGAACGAATGTGTGAATCATCACACATTCTACTGTAATCTAAAAATTCCATTCACAGTGTTCTTGATACAAACAAACGTTTTATTGGGTCCCTGAAGCCCATTGCTTATATCTCATACTGCACTGTAAGGTTTAAGAAATCCTTCAAAATAATTATTTTTATTGTCACATTTTAACAAAACGTGCATTTTATTACAAATTGCAATTTAAAGATTTCATTTTATATTGCCAATTTGGCGTCTTTATTTTGTATGCTTATAAAATATTTTAATGCCTTCTACATCAGGAAAATGGCAACTCCTTAAAACGGGCATTGCAACCATTCAGTAAAATTCGAAGTTATAAGTGAAATAAGCCAAGCAATAATGAAGGCGCAGGCGAATTCAATGTAATTTTATTCTTACTGTTTCTCCTGCGTTTTTTTAAAATCGGTAATTTTTGCAATGTTCATGATTGTATTGCCTTGCGTTTGATCATTGTATTGCTTTGATTTGCTTTATATCATGCATTTCTGATATATTGTAACTATAACATTAACAAATAACCCCTATTTGTTTCCAAGTCCAAATAGTTTCTTGCCAACAAAAAGAAAATGTAGAAAATCAAAGTTAAAATTGATTAATCATTTCAAATTCCATTCAATAAATGAAAATAATATAGACTTTGAAATTATGGAATTTGGAATTTGAATATTACGCTGACCTATAACGCTTGTACTCAAATATGTATGCTATTTTGCATTTTGGTTTTACCTCTGTTTTCAGTCTAGACATCATGCTCATTGCAGCACTATTTTAAAATTTTCTGTATCCTGTTGATAATAATTCTAACATCTGCATCTGCAGGATTACCACATTAAGGAACATCAAATAATAATAATTGTATGGATCAGTTGCAATATTTCAGTAATCATTGAATTTTGATTTTAATTGAATTTCAAACAGGATAAAACAGTGCATGACCATTCAAGTCTTGGAATTTTATCAAATTCGAATTGCTTTACTTGGTAATAATTCAAGTAGCCTCGCAGTCACAAGATACAATTAAACACTAAAATAAAAATATTTTATTGTTGCAAGTTCAACTGTCTTATTTCAACAAATAAAAGCTTTTGGCATCATCAGAGTCTGATGTGATCCTGATGTCTGATCCCAGGCACCCCGAGAACCGGATGTTTTTTGTTTCTCAGAATAATTGGAACGAAAATATACTTCTAGAATCTTCGGTTTACTACTAACAAACATATATTGCTATCGTTTGCATGGCTTTATTTTTAACTTTGAGAAAAACATGTGCTTCTTCTTTTTCTAATTCCCTCTCCTCTTCGGAGATTGAAAATCATCAAGGGAATTATAATTTTATTAGCAGCTGCTCTGAATAATTCCGTTGATGGTAGTCCATATCAATCTTTCAAGTTTTTACGCCATTACGTTCTTCTTCCGTGAATCGTTAAAAAAAATGTATTTTTGGAGATCTTTTTTGACACCCACACAGGCAAAAATGCAATATGTTTTAATTTTTTTTCAGTCAATCGCATGTTTCTGATTTATAATTTCTGTGAACAAATGAAAGTTTGCTTCGTCCACGTATATAAAGGTGTACGCTGTGTCTGAATTTTTCTCAATTGTTTTTTGCCTGCTTGTTTTTGCTTCAAAAATACTCGAGTTTTTGGGTTCTCTGTGAACAGCTGTAAAAGTCAGCATAGTTCATTCAAATGCGGTCTAACGCATTTGTTAGAAACATTGACTGCAAAAACTTCATATTTTTTTAGTTATGACTGAACGGTCCATGAATTGGCTCTGTTCGGTGTTTCAACGTGAACTCTATGTTTGTTCTACTTGTTCGCCGCTTCTTTGGAGTTCTTGATTGTTAACGTATCGATACGGAGTTCATATTGACACCCTCAGTACATTTGCACGTTTGTGCCAGTCACAATTGGCATAATAAAATTCACAAATTTTTCCCTTTACATCTGCAACAGCATCTTTCTTTATATAACATATCTTGCGTGAATGTAAAAATATTTTATAATTCAAAACAAAATTATTTAGACTAACCTGATAGGTACACAAGTTTTGTTTTCGATTGTAAAGCAACTGTTTAAAGAAATAACATTTTTCATATATCGAGAGATTTTACTTGAAGCACTCTAACTTGCAAATAACTTGAGACTACTATTAGTTGAAACAGGTTTATATAAAATCGAAATGTTTTCAGGAATAACTGAATATTGATTTTGCTCTACATTACTACTGTTTGAAGCGTAAATGGCAATTGAATCTGTGCGTTTTGGATCTATTACATTTTCTGAAGTAGTTTTTTGGACATTTTCATTCAGCTCCAGGAAAAATTCAAACTCGGAATAATCGAACTTCAAAACATTCAAATTCTAAAAACGCAAAAAAATTGTTCAGAGCAAAATCAATTTGCTCTAAAAGAGCTGTACGCAAAACTTGTAGCCCCTCGCAAAGGGCTGTACAAATAAAGGAATTAATCGGTTTTGATTTGTCCGAATGAATTTTGCTTCTGAAAAAGCAAAAAAACTTTCTGAGATCGAAATCGCACACAGAAGACTTTCACTGGTGATCGAATTTTCGACAAAAATTTACAAAGCTTAACCGCATTGAAAGAATCCTACCGACTGCCCCAATGTTTGTTAAAGTTTTTTAGAACAATTGTTTTACAATTTAAAGCAAGCTTCCTACCTGAGACTGACAAAGTAATAAACAATTCAGTTATTTCCCTACTACTATCTTGATTGTTAAAATAGTCAAATTTTTGCTTTGTTTATTGCCAGTTTGAAATTGATGTTGCCATTTAAATTTTGACTATTGTCATTTTGAGTCTGATTTACGCCCATTTGCACTTGACAATATTATAGTTAATATATTTCTTGATTTGGAAATATTGCTGACCGTCTCCTTTAATCGCGTACCTTTTTATTTTACGTATGTCGATTACTGGCTAATATAACGCCTTTTTGTAAATTTCAGTTTTTATATAACTTTTTTAGTCGACATTTCTCCAACCAAATTGATAAACAAAACATGCAAATTCCTTATACTTTAACATGGGAGTACTTCAGAACTTTTTTTGTTTCTTTTACTTCAAGACAAGCATTTATTACATTAATCGAGTTGTATGGAATTTCAATAATATTAATATTCTAAGAGATTTTATGAAACATTGTTCTTTTATTACATCTTCCATTCCTTTCAATACATCTTTATTTGCCTGGTTCGATAACGTTGCCTGTTAATTACTATTTATTTTAATTTCAGATTAAATTTCTTCCATGCAACTGCAAATTATAAATATACTTTGTTTAACAGTTTTCTGAGTCAATTTTTGTACTTCCAAGTAACAGGACATTTTCCTGTCTTTGACTCACCGTGTACAGTCATGTACATCAGCGGTATTTGTGTCAGTTCGATAAAATTAATGTAATACTTCGGTTGTCATTTAAAAATGTTACGACGATCATTTCTACTTAAAGTGCGTATAAGCACATTGGTTCAAAACCGAGTCTGTTAAGGCGAATAATTACGGTGAAATGTATTAGACTGGCATTTGGAGATATGCGATTTATTACTTTTTTGTACACAATTGAACAGTTGAAAAATACTTGCCTTGCTTTATAGGCTTAAATGTGTGTTCCGACCTTAGTTGAAGTGTCAAGGATTTCTGTACACAAATTAGGTGTATTACTGTATTTTACTATAGCATTACAATTACTTTAATTTAAGTAGCATTTTAAAGTAATTTTTTTTCTTAAGGCGTGAACCACCGTATATATTTTCGATAGTTTCTCGACGTGCGACTATCCTGCTTTAATTCGGTAATTTTCGGTTAAATAAGAAATTGTATAGAAAACATGGTTTAACCTTCAGAAGCATGATGAGTGATTAATTTGATGATAAATTACTGGTTGCTGATCCACATATGCTAAGTAATCCTTATGGTTCCGAGTTTTATCTACACTTTTTATATGCTTTACTTTATACTTAGATATATAACATTTTTCGAAAGGTCACACATTTATAAAGGATTTTTCTACATATTTAAGTTTGAGGATTGAGCAGATTCAATCAATTTTTTTTCATTTTTCAAAAAATAATTTTACCAATCAAATTAGTTACGTGATCTGCATTAATGATTATCATCCTTAACTATTTTCCAGAATTTCTTCTCTTTCTTCTTTCTTTTGTCTATTGTTTTGAGTAACTTCTAGATCGGTGCTGAACAACTAATTTATTACTTAAAAAAATAAATATACATTTATCTAGTGATATTATTAACAACCTTTTTTAGATGCTGCCTTACAAATTCAGACTGAATTAATTGTAGTAAATTAACACATCTTAAATAATCTTTCAAATGAACAAAAATTGTGATTTTGACAAAATTGAGCCAAAAAACTCGTAAAATTCACATATTTTTTACAGGGCTTTTTGCTCATTATTGCTCCAAAGTGCGATATTTAAGTAAATATGAATTTACCCAAAAAACCCAGACTCAACACCAGACGTTCTACTGCACACAAAAAACTTGACAAACACCATCAACAACATAAACTTAACCAACGAGCTGGGATCCGACCACCTGGCTATTACGTTTAACATAGACTTACAACATATGCAACCTACCTCCAATACACCTCCTATAGAGAAAAACTTAAACCTAACAAAGACTGACATAGACAAAGTGAAACAACATATACATTCAATCACAAGCACAGCACATTTCAATAGAAACCATACAACAACAACTTTCACAAGCCATAGGAAAATTTAGCCCGGAAATAAAAAATGCTTTCTACCGACATACACTACCCAAATACATACTGAGACTAATAAAACATAAGAGAGAACTGTATAGACTATATACAAACACTCAAAATAACGACCTAAAAAAGACAATGAACCAACTTAACAGAAACATTAAAACTATGATTGGACAATACCGACAAGACAAATGGCTAGAAACATGTAAAGAAATACAGAAGGACAAAGGCAAAACATACTGGCGAAAAATTAAGAAACTGGCGCAATACAGGAAGACTGGCACTACTGACACAATTGACGAAAACGGAATAGAACGCTACACAGACAAAGAGAAAGCGGACGCATTCGCCAGACACTATCAAAGGGCCTTCAGCACATCGACAAACCCTAACTTCGACAATGACAACTGGAACTTGATCAACGACTGGTACTTGAACTATTTTAACAACTCACCAAACTATGCCTGCACACTGATCACAGACACAGAGTACGATGAAGCCCTAGCGCACATCAAGAACACTGCACCGGGGAAAGATAAAATTAAGGCAAAAGTCTTGAAAAGCCTAACTCAAGAAACACACAAACTGATCCTAACTGAATTGAACAACTGCATCACAAATGGCAGAATCCCAGAAACATGGAAAAACGGCTTAATAATCCCTATACCCAAAAATGGACTGGACAATACACAACCGAGCAACTACAGACCAATTACACTGCTTCCAGTACTAGGCAAGATTTTTGAAGGCATAATGAAGTAGCGGCTTGACAAAGTGATTGGAAAATATATACCTACCTACCAATTTGGTTTCAAACAGCATCACTCGACTGTTCATCCGCTCTTTATTTTGGCCAACAATATACAAACTACCCACCTAACTGACAGAAAGACAGCTTGCCTGTTTATGGACATTAACAAGGCTTTTGACAGTGTCTGGCATAGAGGCTTACTATACAAACTATACAAACTACACACACCAACATATCTACTACACACCATAAAGAACTTACTAGAAAACAGACAACTACAAGTACGAATTGACAAAACACTGTCATTTTCTTTTTCCCCTGAACAAGGGCTCCCTCAAGGATCCCCGCTCTCACCGTTTCTCTACAATATATACTGCCATGACATATGCAATTACAACTTACCAGACAAAAATCAAATCGACAGATCGGCATACATATTACAATACGCAGACGACACGGCACTTATTGTACATGACAAAACTACTGAGAGAGCAGCGCAAAGACTCCAAACACTAACAAACAACACAATGACATGGTTTTATAAATGGAGACTAACACCAAACGCGTCAAAAAACCAACTTCTGCTCACAAACCACAGACTCAACGCTGATTCCCCTACAATAACAGCAGACGGCCAAACGACACAACCAAAAAACGACGTAAAATACCTTGGAATCACAATCGACCACAAACTTAAATTCACTAAACACATACGAAACATCAGGGCAGAAACAATAAAGAGAACAAAACACTTCCGATCACTAACCTACAAAGACAGAGGAATTAGCACAAACACCGCCACCAAAATATATAAAGCTATTTGTAGACCCTTGCTAGACTTTGGACATGTACTCATGACCAACGGAACAGAAGGGACAAAACGTTATACACAAACAACAGAGCAAATTGCACTAAGACTAATAACACGAATAAGACACCCCCAAAACCCACTACACAACCCCCCCACCCAACTACTGTACGAACGCACAAACATGACAAAGATCTCGGAAAGACTCATACAGCTACAGACAAAATGGACAAACAACCCCTACAACTGGACCATACTGAATCCCCTTTGTCTTACAAGACCAACCAGACAATCCCGCTTCCGTTTCCCTACATTAACGCTACTCGAACACTTACAAACGCAACGGACTAGTGGACAATAAAATAATTTCTTCTTGCCACTGAGGTCTTATTTGTTTGATGACATTGTTAACCTAGAATGGGAGAATTTTCATGTATGTTTTTTATTTAGATTGGGACTGCATGTATTAAACAAGGGCAGAAATACCGATAGGTCGATAGCCTTTTTTAGAAATAAAGATGTTTACTACTACTATTGTTGACCTAGAATAGGAGAATTTTCATATTGGTTTTTTTATCTAGATTAAGACTGCATGTATTAAACAAGGGCAGAAAGACCGATAGGTCGATAGCCTTTTTTAGAAATAAAGATGTTTACTACTACTATGAATTTTAGAAGGATTTGCTATCAATATCAACTATTTGCTATCAAAGTTTTTGCTATTTATGAGGTGCATTAGTAACAATACTGCATACCTACCAACCGGTAGAACAAGCCGCATTCCTCAAAGGATATAGCACTAACGACCACTTACTTACAGTAAAGATCATAACAGAAAAGTCGACCGAATATAACTTTCCAATACACATGGCATTCGTGGACTACGAGGAAGCTTTTGACTCCGTGGAACATGAGACAATATTTGAAGAACTAAACAAAGCGCGAATAGACCATCGGTACAAGAACCTTCTTAAAAATATATATCAAAGAGCAAATGCAAAAATCAGGCTACACGAAGAAGCAGACAACATCGAAATCAAAAGAGGTATCAGACAAGGAGATACAATATCCTCAAAACTCTTTACCTTAAGATTTGCAGGCGATATTGTTCTATTCGCCGACAACACAGAGGACCTTGAAAAAATGCTTTCCGAACTAGACAGAGAATCTTCAAAAATCGGTCTAAAAATGAATAAAACAAAAACAAAGAAAATGAGCCAGGACCAAGTACAAATAACAGTCAACGGGCACATATTGAAAAATGTTCAAGCCTGTATATATCAGGGATAGCAAATAGAGATGGGAAAGGGTAACAAAGATATAGAGATTGAAAGGAGAAAGAGACTAGGATGGGGGCATTTGGCAAATTATGCCATACTTAAGGACAGAAAGATACAGCAATACATTAGAACAAGAATATTTGAACAGTGTGTAATACCGGTGATAGCATATGGAGCACAGACCTGGACTCTCAAAGACAATGGTGAATAAATTGAGGACAACACAAAGAGCCATGGAAAGAGTTATGATAGGCGTAACACTAAGAGACAGAAAGGGAAACGAATGGATTAGACAGAGAACAAAGGTCATAGATATAGTGGAGAGAGTCACAAGCCTGAAGTGGAATTTTGCAGGACATATAGCCCGCCTTTCAGACGATAGATGGAATAACCGAATAATACGTTTGAGACCATGAGAAGGTTAAGAGAGAAAGAAGAAGACCAATTATGCAATGGTATGACGACATAAAACGAGTGGCAGGATTTGGTTGGACGAGAACAGCACAAAACAGGGAGAACTGGAGGAGAGGAAGGGAGGCCTATGCTCAATACTGGGCGCAATAAAAGGCTTGATGATGATCATGATGATTAGTAACAAATATGTAAAAGTGCGATAGTATGAAATTAAGTTTTTTTTGAATATAAACCCGGTTTTTTTGTTATAGGTTCCACAGAAATTGCTGCTGTACTCTAACCATTGCAAATTTGGAAATCGGTCTTTTGGGGCGCGATGGGGACCTAATAAGCTTTGTATTGACGTGTTTTAATTTATAATAATAATAAATTAATTACATAAAACATGATTTGCTGATTAGGTCCCCTTGGAGCCCCAGAAGACCGATTTTTAAATTTTAAAGTTTCGGTTTGCTGTATAGGCGTTCCACAAATTGAAATAGAACTGAGTGGATGAGCCTCTTACGCTGAGCACCGCCCTTTACTGAAAAATTTGTCGTTTTTGCTAAAAACATAAGGCCAATTTCACTACAAGGATTCGAAGAAACCAGAAAAAATCTAAGTTTCTAGTTTCAAACCGAATGTCCTATAAGTTCAATAATCGTAAAAAGTAATTTCAACTTTTTTTATTAAATGGCTGAAACTCGTTTTTAATGGATTTTTTAAATTGTCTCTTTAAATTGACTTAACAAATAACACAATAAAAAACAAATCGCCGTTGAGGCGACACCAAATATCAAAAAAATATTCTAGTAAATAATTTTCTCATCTTTGAAAGAACTCTGTATATTTTCCTGACTGTATTTTAATTTAATCCAAAAGAAATTCCTGGGTACCAGTCAATTTTATTGTTTATTATTCAAAATGTCACAAATACGTTTCGGTGTCTTTCTCCACCATCATCAGTTTGTCTAAAATATACATTCACAGTCATCATTAATTAAAAAAAAAGAGTCTATCAAAATTCACATACTAAAATACAGATTACACACATTTTAAAAAGTATATTAAAAACAATAGGTTCACAGGTGATGAGTCAGGACAATCATGTTTTGGAAAAGACTAGGATCTATTGTTCAGAGGTTTAAATTTAACTTACGTGTATGGCTGTTTCCACCTTCACATTTGACAGGCTATTGAAATCCATACTTTGTTCAATATCGAGCGAGAGAATAAAGAAACTGTTTATATTTCGCTTTTCTTTGCATTCTAGGAATATCAATTGCTCTGCAATTCTTCAATGTCAGGTGTTTATATTTTATTTAGTTGGTTTAATTAGTGTATGTGTATAGAGCTAAGATTGTCAGTGTCTGATCTAAAATTCATTGCATTCTGATGTTTTTTAATTTGTATCATTTCATGGGTTCTTCTCTTATTATAATTGTCTTCATTGATTAATATTTTTGTATTGTCAAAATCAAAACTATGTAACCTTTGTTGCGCATGTTGTGCTAATGCTGTTCCATTTTCGTTAACCTTTCTTAAGCTATATTTATGTTCGTATATTCTTTTCTTTAAATTTTGTCCTGTTTGACCTATGTATGCGTTGTCACAGTTCAAACAGTCAATCTTGTATATTACATTAGGTGTGTTTAACTTATCACTTTTAGGTTTAAATTTTGTGAAAAATTCCTTTGCTAAGTTGTTTTTAGTTTTTTCCGCTATACTAATACTATGCGGTTTTAAAATATTTTTTATTTTCGTGTTGATTTCTGGAATATATGGTAATGATACATACTTGATTTCACCTTCTTCTTTCACTTTCTTATTGATATTATTTATGTTGTTCCATTTATTTGAATTGTAGATTTTATTTATTCTTTAATATGAATTAATTGAAAAGCTGGCACTCAGTGCTAGCCGTATCAAAAATATAATTGATATATTTAAATTTTCTGCCCTGCAAAAGGTTTACTGGCACTATTTAAATTAGTCTGGCAAAAATGTCCTAAATGAACAGACAAATTTTAAGATTTTGTCATATTGTATATATCGAGAATCGTAAATGACTAGTTTACTGACCGCTCATGTTTATGCATTTATTTGTCCTATTTTCTATTTTCATCGCAGATAATGCTGTTAGAATATATTAATTTCCGGATACCCTGGTTTTTATCATATTATAGAGCGTAAGCAATTTTTTTGTTCGATATATTCAACATAAGTTTGCAATTTTCAGTTTGAAATATAAAACAAAACACTTTGGAACTTATTTAATATAGATAGACTATAACAGGATGGTCATTTTCCTAATCCTTGCTTGTACAAAGATAGAGATTTATGAAATAATATGACAATAATAGAGAATCGAAATATCAATGGTCTCAATGTAAAATGTAATTATCTGTAAAAAAAACGTGTATATAAGACGTGTGCCTAAATGTTGAAGATAAAAATTAATAGATCTTCAACTGTGTCTAACGAATTATCCATGTTTAAAAATGTTGGAATTCGTGGAGTTAGACATTGACCATTTTATATTGAATATTGTTGAATTCGTTTGTAAACCCTCTATTATATTATGAAACAATATACCACATCTTCCATTTAAAAATATTTGAAAGAGCAGGTTGACAACTCTATAACACGGCTCCAGTTATTAATAATAGATATTTAATTTTTAGATAGTAGTAGTAGTAAACATCTTTATTTCTAAAAAAGGCTATCGACCTATCGGTCTTTCTGCCCTTGTTTAATACATACAGTCTTAATCTAAATGAAGACAAATATGAAAATTCTCTTATTCTAGGTTAACAATACTATTAAATAAATAAGATTTCAGTGGCAAGAAGGAATTATTTTATTGTCCACTAGTCCGTAGCGTTTGTAAGTGTTCGAGTAGCGTTAATGTAGGGAAACGAAAGCGGGATTGTCTGGTTGGTCTTGTAAGACAAAGGGGATTCAGTATGGTCCAGTTGTAGGGGTTGTTTGTCCATTTTGTCTGTAGCTGTATGAGTCTTTCCGAGATCTTCGTCATGTTTGTGCGTTCGTATAGTAGTTGGGTGGGGGGGTTGTGTAGTGGGTTTGGGGGGTGTCTTATTCGTGTTATTAGTCTTAGTGCAATTTGTTCTGTTGTTTGTGTATAACGTTTTGTCCTTTCTGTTCCGTTGGTCATGAGTATATGTCCATAGTCTAGCAAGGGTCTACAAATAGCTTTATATATTTTGGTGTCGGTGTTTGTGCTAATTCCTCTGTCTTTGTAGGTTAGTGATCGGAAGTGTTTTGTTCTCTTTATTGTTTCTGCCCTGATGTTTCGTATGTGTTTAGTGAATTTAAGTTTGTGGTCAATTGTGGTTCCAAGGTATTTTTAGATATTAATTTAATAATTGTCAAATAAGTGATGCTTACATCTATTTGAGCAGAGAGCTAAATTGCATGCTACTTCCATTGATGCTTTTACTAGTCTTCGAAAAAGATACAATTTAGACATTTTTTTTGTTACTTTTTTAAATCAACGGATATGTTTTGAGATAAGGGTGTGGCCCAAAACATGCAACCCACTCTGTAGTGGACTAAAACTAACGCAACGATCTAGTACACGTTCACATTCTTTTTGAATTATTGGCATATAAGCAAACCTATCTTCCATTTCAATACTTTATTAGTGTAACGCGAATATACGGAAATATTATTTACACATGGCATACTAACTAGTTTTTCGTGAGGTGTGTGTTTCGTTTCGACTACAGTCAAAGCAAAAGTATTACGTATTTGAATGAACACATCAATTATTTGTTTAGGGTTTCAAATTGAAGATAATAAATTAAGAATAATTGAATCTTTTTCATCAGGTTTATATAAATTACGAAAAATGGGTTGAATTTTCTTACCCATTACGCTTCGTGTGTAATACAACCTGCATATACTTTTCCAAAAATGAATTTCGTTAGTTTACAGAGATATCTGGGAAAACATTTTAATCTTGGAAAATCAATGTTCAGTTTTGAATGTCAGTTTTCTATCTACCAGATATAAACAGTACAATATACAATACGTTCGAACAGCACCACCATTTTATTCGCTTCCTTCTCCTAGATTTACTGACAAAAGGTCATTACAATTACACAGTCGTTTTTGTAAAATTGTAAATAAACGAATTGAAAAAGTCTTGGGGATTCGGTTTGAGTAGTGGTACGAAACAGAACGTTTTTTAGCTAGTCACGGGCCAGAAAAATTACAATATAATTACAAATTCAGCTTGGGAACTTATGAAACTATAAAACCTACAGACAGACGAAAAGGTTCTCTTGTCAACTCAATATTGTTCAATTTCAAAGGTCTGAGAACCCTTTTTTTTGTTGACATATTACTTTCTTTTAATTCTAACAGTATAACTGGGATATAAAATTGTCATGTAACGGGGTCAGTGGTAGTCAATGATTATAATTAACAATTAACCGTCTGCAGAAAATGATCGACGACGACAATATTCACAATATTTTTTTATATTTCCTTCGCTATTTGTTATGTTATCGGTTTGGAGCTCTACCAATTTGCTTTTTATAATTTTTTATGTCTTTTATTAAGTTTGCCTGTTTTTAAGTTAAGTATCCTGAAAAGATTGATTACTAATTAATTGCTTGGTTTGATCGTGAAATTTAATGGAAAATTGATTTATTTTGGTTAGTAATTATATGTTTGTGAATTTTTACTAGCATGTTTTATTTTGTAATTATTTAAAATATTTGAATATACAGAGACTTTTGTCGATAGATTTGTTTTCTGTCACTATCTCTATCATCCATTGCTCAATTTGAAATTATCTGTATCTAAATTAACTATCATCTCTAAAAAAACGTTCTGTTTCTTTCCACTGCCCAGACCGCATCCCCAAAATAATTTGTTTAATTGATTTTGTATCGGTCTATAAATTATCTCCTAGTAAAAAAATCTGATGAAATATATTTTTGATTTATGTGGCTTTGGTTGATGACTCATTAAATTATTTAGACGCAACAAGAACTTTTTTTTAGTCTATTGTTAAACTGTTTTTCGACATTATTTCAGATCGTATCTTAATGGCATGGCTACTTCTAAGGATTTGTTTCCAACTTCCAGAGAAGTTTTTATACATTGAAGATTGCGGTTATAAGTTATTTTAGCTGATTTTGTGTTACTTTAAAAATTATTTTATTGACTCTAAAAGCTCGTTCACACGGTGACATTAATGCCGTGACATCTAATGTCCACAACAG
Organism: Dendroctonus valens; assembly: GCA_024550625.1. Lineage (NCBI taxonomy): Eukaryota > Metazoa > Arthropoda > Insecta > Coleoptera > Curculionidae > Dendroctonus > Dendroctonus valens. The sequence goes on along the minus strand of JAJTJO010000090.1, from coordinate 276,241 downwards.
TGTCATTGTCTGAACCGTTGAAGGACACAGTGTCGCGACATTAGTATCACATATCTAAATGGTTTGATATCCGACACCGTGACACTAGCTACTGTCACGGCATTAGATGTCACGACATTAATGTCACCGTGTGAACGAGCCTTAAATTAAAGAAATGACACCATATGCGACCACGAATTTAAAAGGGTCAAAATACATAGTTTTTGTTTTTGAATCACTTGATTTTTTAAATTTAAATCGTATTTTAACTGTAAGTTTTTATCAATATTTTTGATATATATATATATAAACAATCTTTATTTTATAGAAAAAGGCTATCGACTATGATTGAATTCAGAATGATGTAACAGCGTAATAAAAAGTATTCTCAAAAAACAACAAAATAAAAATATTATCATAAACTTTATGTTTCCCTTTATGCATTTTCGTTTTCGTCATATAGTTTCAATAAAAATACTAGTGATTCTCCATTTTCAAGTGCACGAGACAAAAATAGCTGAACATTTCTTCTTCAGACGCTGAGAAAGCAGTTGCTTTTGTGCAGTTTTATTAATGGAACTTCGGAGCTGTTTTCCGAATTCAGACTCATCCCTTTGTGCCACTGTACTGTATTCCATTTAAGTTTTTCCTTGTTTCGCTCAAAAACTTAACATATTTGAATGGGCTGCTGAGTGCCTTAGCATTTGTCGTCGAGTCCAGAGCCTCCATATAGCTCATTAATTGTTGTGTATATTTTCCTGACTGTACTTCAATTTATTTCAAAATTTCCTGGGTTTCAGTCAATTTTATTGTTTATTATTTAAAATGTTACAAATACGTTTCGGTGTCTTTCTCCACCATCATCAGTTTGTATGTGTAGATGTTTCTACCTTTACATTTGGTTGGACATTCTAAATGTCCAACCAAATAATAAACAATAAAATTGACTGAAACCCAGGAAATTTTGAAATAACTCATTAATTGTTTCTCAACCCTGAATTTTTTCCCTCGGGAGTTACCTGATCATTTTGCTTTTGTGGCTCCAACATTTAGGTAATACAATTATATTGTGTGAATGGCCTTACGTGAATACCATCCGAGATAGTTACATTTTTCTTCGTAAAATATCAAGAGGTCTTAAAATGCGTAAATAATCTTGCGCTACATGTTTAAGGCCAATATTTCAAATATTTTGGTAAATAGTCGCATTAATATCCTCCCGTTTTTCTGATAGATTTTTAATATTGTGTCCTGTCACTGAGTGATGTACTAAGCAGTCAGCAATGCGTTTCCATAAAACATCACTTGATGCATAATATTGCGAAAATACTTAACAGTTTAACCCACACGTTATTTAACCTTTTGAAAGATGTTGAACAAACTTAATTTTTTAAATTTTAATAAAAAATTAATGCTTCTGGATTTTTCAAATGAAGATCCTATTTTGGACTATCTGTCCAGACCCCACTAAAAGCGATTGGACAATATAATTCTTGTATTATTTGAATGTCTGGAGGTGGGGTGTCTTTCCTCATTTAGTATGGGCGAGTCAGTTTTCATTGATGGAATCTAGGACAAACTGGGTTATATAAATATCTTAAAATATAGTTACAAAATGTGTCTAAAATGGGAATAAGGGCGAGCTTTAAATTCTATCAGGACAATGATAATGATCCTGATGACATGATGTCCTCCGTTCCTATAGAAAATGTTTGGCACTACTAACTAACAAACTAACAAAATCTAGTTAAAACAGATTTTATTGTACGAATGAGTCACAATTGTGATATTTTCCATGCCCAAACGTCTAACATCTGTGTTAGAACTAAAACGTTACACACACTAGATATTAATCTTTAGTTTTGATGTTCTATTTGTTCTTAATTAACAAAATCTAATAAATGTCTGAATATTTTTGTAGTGCAATAAAAATGCATTTTAGTAGTGCAATAAAAATTTTCATTTGGTTTTTTGGTTATATTATTCAATGCGTTAGATCAGAAATTATATATTCAATCAATTTTTAAAAATTATTATATTTCATATTCGTGGAGGAATTCAACTAAGCGCAGGCTGTCCAAATCTGTAGCTAATCGAATAAAAACAACCAAGTGAAGGGTCGGATAAGAAAACTTTAATTTTTTTAGCATTTGGTAATCAAATTAGACGCGGCTAGTGGATTTGACTGTCCTCAAAATTTAAAAAAAATACAGGAATTTTTCAAATCTTTAAGACAGTTAATAGACTGCTGGTTTCAGATTATAGGTTGATTTTCCTTCGTTAGTTCGAAAAATCGTTCATTTTACATTATGTAATTTTCTAGATAAAACAAGATAATAAATACAAACCACTTTGAATTCGGGAAGAGTCAGTGCTTTGCAGTTGTTTTCTGACACTGTGTATGTTCTATGCACCAAAGGATTACTATGGCTATGGTATCTACTATGGCTGTGTGTTTGGACCTAGCCAGAGCTTTCCACTAAATTTATTCCAGTATTCTTTTAATTAAGTTAAATATAATAGGCATACATTCCTCATGATTTGTTAAATTTGGGTACTGACAATATCATACTGCCTTATGCAGATACAACAATTATATTGTTGAATCGCTTTTGGTGGGGTGTGGAGAGATTGTTCAAAATAAGATTTCCGTTTAAAAAGTCAATAGTTAGATTTTTTGATTAATTGATTAGCTACAGATTTGGACACCGTGCGCTTAGTTCAGTTATATAATTTTTGGCCTATTTCATCTTAAATAATACTAAAAGGAACCAACTGGAAAAAGAATAATGGCATTTTTATTGCACTACAAAAATATTTGGACAATTAGGACACGAAAACTCAAGATTAAAATTTACTGTGGCCACCTTCTAGTTATAACAAGACATTTGAGCATGGAAAATATGACTTTTTGTAAAAAGTTTCAACTGAATTTTGTTCCTAATATTATGCTGTCGAATTTGGTTTTCATGTAGTATCAAACATGTTCTATCCGGAGATTGGGTGGGTGTTTTAATTACTTTTGGACATTTATAAAGCATTCATTCCTGCACGATCCTTGTACTGTGTTTAGGATCATTGTCCTAAGAATTTAAACCTATCCCTTTTGCCATTTTAGACGCACTTTGTAACAAACTATTTTTCTAGGATTTTTAAATTACCCATTTTGTCGAAGATTCCAGCAATAAAAACTAACTCGCTCATACCAAATGAGGAAATACACCCTCAGAGCATAAGAAAGTGACCCCCCGCCGTGTTTCACTATTGCACACACATTTTTACTTTGAAGTTCTTAATTTGGTTTACGCCACACCATTTGTCCTCCATCCGAGCCAAATATATTGAACTTCGACTCATCACAAAATATTAGATTCCTCCAATAACATTTGACTTTAAAGATAGTTCTGGGGTGAACTGTTGACGGAAACTCTTGTTTTTTCCAAGACTTTTTCGTTGCAAATAGTTCAAAATATTTATTAGCGTGAATACATTTGCGAACAGTTTCAGCAGATATTTTTGTACTTCAACTTGAAGTGGTGCAGTTCTTTTGCATTTAACGCCTTCGGACGACCGGGTGGTTTTAAAGGAATCTTCATTTTTATAACGCGAAATGAAGTCGCCTACAGTACTTTTCTTGCGTTTAATTTTTCCGCGATTTTCTCATATCACGGGTTCGTTTCGTGATTAAATATGATTAACTTATGTCGAAACCTACTATTTTTAAATAAAAATACTTTTAGAGGAATGTCCGAATATTTTTGATGCAATAATTCCTTTTCCATTTGGTTTTTTCTCAATAAAAGAGTTTCCATTTCGTGATTCTAGTATTATAAAAGGTTAATTATACCAGAAAATATAAATTGATTAAATTTCAAAAAATAAATAACAAATATTTCATATTCGTGGAGACTTTTTTAGAATATTTTTGTGATCCACTACTTCTACTCCCTGCTCATTTCATCAATTTTTGTTTCTTGGAGTAGCCCATTCGTTTTTTATGGGGTTACAGACCGGACGTTTTGCAGGCTTTTATCAGTCTATCAATCATATTAGGGAGCAGCGATTATTACAAATATGCAACGAATGCTTTTGCTTATGAGTGTAGAAGTTGCTTCGTTTAATAACAACTTGTAATTGTATCGGCAACCTTGAACTAGTCAGCAAAAACCAAGCCATTATCCAAAGAATGTAATTGTCTGCGATTCTATCAGAGGTTTGTTTCGGATGCTTATTTTTTCACATTCCCGAGTCTCTATTGTAGTCAAATAATTTTTTTGTTGTTGCTTAATTCTTCCTGTTGTATGAGTGCTAATCGCTAATTATGCAACAATTACTGCAGTCATTATTTTCAATTTGAATTGTGAATAATCAAGCCAACTACATAAGCGCACGATATTACGTGATACTTTATCTGGTTTTGCTTCTAATGATCGCTGATTGCCTTCCCTTTATGGTGCCGACTGTGTACAGGGCCTCTCAATTCTCTTTATTACCCAATTAATGGCGTAGCTTATCTGATTAATTGCAATTGGTTGGTTGCCAATGTTAATCAACTTCTTTTTACAGAGATTATTTTTAAAATATTTCTGCAAGCTACTACTACTACTCCGTAGCGCTACAGCCCCTGATGGGCCTTGGCTGAGGCAACAAATATGCCTCCATCTGTCTCGGTCTTCCATAACTTCTAGACCATTCCCGATACCCATTTTGCGGAGGTCCGATGCTATATTATCACGCCACCTTAATCTCGGTCTTCCAAGTGGTCGTCTTCCTTCTGGTGCTCTGTCCCATATTAAGCGGACCATTCTATCCTCTGGCCTCATCTCAACCTTAGAGCCTTTATGAGGTTAATCAGGTCTGGTTGATTGTATATTTGTTTTGATTCGGTAGCTTTTCGTATCCTGGTTTTTGGTGGGTCCGAAAATTTTCCTCAGCACTTTTCTCTCGAATATTCGAATGAGTTCCTCATTTCGCACCGTTAGAGTCCAGGTTTCGCAGCTGTACATTACCACGGGTCTTATCATGGTCTGGTATGTTTTGGACGTCTGGACTCGAGAATATCCTTTAGGGCGTAGAAGCACCTGTTGGCTCACTTTAGGCACTCACGTCGTTGTCGGATGTGATTGTTGACCCTAAGTATTTGAATTGTTTTACGTTTTCAAAGTTGTATGTGTCCATGGTCACATTTTGTCCTACCCTAGCTCTGCCTGGTCTTGAGATATGCATGTATTTTGTTTTGGCCTCGTTTACTTTAGGCCCCATATATGCCGCTTCTTCTTCGATTTTGTAAAATAGTTCTTTTGCTTTTATGACGCTTATGCTCACCGCGTCTATGTCGTCGGCATATGCTAGCAGCAAGTTTGATCCACAGGCCCCGAATAGCTGAGTTTCGATCTTGGCTTCTCTGACTACTTTCTCCAATCCGATATTAAAAAACGTGAGTGATAGTGCGCCTCCCTGTTTAAGACCTGTGTTCACCTGAAACACATCTGAGAGGTCATCACCAATCTTTATTCTACACCTAGAACCCTCACAAGCTCTGGTTACTCTGATCAGCTTAGGTGGGATGCCAAACTCAGCCATTGCACGCCATGTTTTGACCCTTTTTTAGCTTCTTTTTGCCATATGGTTTTAGTGAGGTTTTGCAGCTCTGTTATAATAGTATTGCCACTGAATTTAAGAAGTCCTGCTGTGATTAGGTCTCCGCCAGGGACTGTATTATTTTGTAATTTCTTTATTGCTTTTTTAATATCCTCTTTTGAAGGGATATCATTGGGTTGTTCCGCAGCTAGCAGATCCAGTGCTTCCTCCTCTTCCCCAGTTCCTCTATTAAGCAGATGTTGGAAGTAGTTTGTCCACGTTTGCAATATTTCTACTTTGTCAGTTATTAGATCTCCATTTTCCTTCTTTAAGATATTGTCGGTCTTGGGTCTGAATTCTGCTTTTGTGGAGCGCAGTTTTTGGTAGAATGTTCTTGTGTTATTTTATCCTTCTTCTTCTAGTGCAATTAATTCTCTGTCTAGCCATTCTCTCTTTTTTCTTCTTAACAGTTTCTTTCCTAGGGTTCTTAGTCGTTTGTATCTTTCCCTGTTCTCGTCTGTGGTACTTTTTAGCATTTTTAGTCTAGCGGTATTTCTCTTCTCCATAGCATCTTCACAATCTTGATCATACCAGTGGTTTTTTTGTGGTCTCCTGGGTTTCTTCCCTACCACCTTTCTAGCTGCTTCTGTAATTGTTCCTGATATACACTTCCAATGCGAATCCATATCATTATTGTATGTGGTGTTGGCTGTTGCAAGCTGATCATTTATAAATATACGTCATGAAAAATCGGAATTCTACGGTGCAAAAAACGTTGCGCTCTTATTATCAGCGTGAAGCAATGATTGCACTTATGTTTTAAGCCGAATTTAGTAATCTAAATTTTCTGCACGAAAGCGTTTAGATGGTAACTGTGGCATAACCAGCCACGACATTCGCAACGGTTCTTCTGGTTAAAGAAATTAAACGGCATGGCTAAATTGCACCAAAAAGACATCGATTTTGCAAAATGCACGTCCCGTCAATAACATAATAATAATAAACATATAGTAATTAAGTTAACTGCGTATTGAAACAGTTAGTTTTTATAGTAGGCTTTCCAAAACTGGCTTACGCACACCATATATGTTTAGGGTTAATTACATTCCGTCCTGTATTTCCGGTACGAAATGTTGATATTCAGTTCACAGACCCAATAAACACGATCAAGCATTATCTAAGCAACACCAAATATTATAAAAGATGTTTATTGTCTGAATGTATGAATTATAGAATGGTTGGTCTTGTAGAGAAATTTAACGCGAATGACTCAAACTTTTGAATGGTGTTTTGTAATAGAGTCCGGATTTCTAGGCATTATGCTTTTTGCAAATAATAAAAGCTAATGTGAACGAAATGTGCAAAAACACGTCATATGAACAAAAAAATTGAGCTCATTTGCGGCTTTTTTATTTTTGTTTTAATGAACCCGACAAGTTGATGAAAACAGCCGACCCAAATGCTCGGTTTATATAACACTATATAAATAAATATGTTATTATGTATAAAAAAATAACAACACAAAATTTCCAAATTTATAAATGAAACCTTAACAAACTTTTGCCTTCCTGAACCTGTGCCATATGAAAAAAATGTTGCTGATGATTTCCGATGCTGCGCCTTATAAGACTCAAAGTATACAACTATATAGAAAACAGAGAACTGACCAATAGTCTTGCTTTTAGTAAAAATAATTTAAAGTTTGTAAGTGAAACCATAAAATCTTTAGAGAAACAGCAAATGCCATTGGTTGAGTCAGTTATCAGTTATAAAAATTATTGACCTGCACCAATTGAATTAATTCTACAAACAAAACTAAACGAGTTTTTATCAAAAAACGAATGATTTTATTTAGTTGAAAGATATTTTTTCGGTTTTAAATGGAGAAGTTGTACAAAACCCAATTGTGAATCCGGCAATGGTGTCAAAATTTAGATATGCACCTATAAGAAGTGTAGACGAGGAGAGAAGTTTTTCACATAATAATAATTATAATTTCACTTGTTTCCTTCTCGGTTTTATTTAGAATAAACTTTAGTTTTAGGCAAAACATGCTTAAGTTTTTTGAAGTAATTGGAGTCAATCTATTTAAAAACACTTTTTACTTAAACTTCGTCTATTTCATTACACATTTAATTGCATTAAATTTCATTTAAAACATTTTTTTAAATTATATTTTTTACCCCACTGGAAGAATTTTGTGCACGTTTAATGCTTTTTTGCTTTTCAAGCGCTTTTTTGGACAATTTTAGTGCTTTTTAATCCGAACTCTAGTAATAACTACTAACACTTTCGCTAGTAATAATAATTCCTTAAATCATTAGTTCTGTGTTTATATAAATATTGCTTTTTAATTGCTGATAATTAATTTAACAATTATTTTCTTTAAAGTTACTTTTTTATTGAAAGTTTCCATTTATTTTTCAGTTGGAAACATGGTTCAAAGGGGGCACAGCAAAGCGACCAGCTGGCCAAAGACCCAACTCGCAGTTGGGTCCAAACTCAGAAACCGACATTCAGGTAGATGAGGACTACGCCAACAAGGTCGAATTAATGTCCGAAAAAGACATTAATGCGAAATATGAAGAAATGCTGGTATGTATAAGTTTCCTGCCTACGGGCAGATCATAGTTATTCGATCTACGATTTATTATTTAATTACTTTTTATCTGTATTTGTAAATATGTGTAATTTACTTTTTCATCCCTTAAAATCTTTTTTATTTGGATATTTAGCCCGACAAAAAATTAATAGGGATATTGAATATTTTTGCTTTTATTTTTATTTAGCTTTTTGTTCTTGAAAGTTTCAGTGAGCAAATATACAGAGTGTTTTAGAAAATGTTGGAATATCCATTTTTTTTTATTAACTCTAAACGTTTGGTTAACGGGTTTTGAATAATTTTAGTGTCACATTCCGTTAAGTACTTTATCTCAATATTCTGCTACCCCGTTTTTATTAGTATGAGTTTAGGTTTTTATAAGTATAAATAAAATTAAAGGATCAATTTTTAAATGATTTAAATTATTACACAAATATTTTTAAAGCTTTACTTAATGGAGTTTGATATTTTAATGGCGGTGACCTAAATTGGGACATGCTGTATAATTATCTTATAGCCGCAGTAGACACATGGTTGCAAAACCGTTTCGGGAGACAACGATTAACACAGAAGCGGAATGTGTTACAAAAATTATTCAAAGCCCATGACCCAGAAGTTTAAAGTTAAAAAAAATGGAAATACTGTTTGGAAATTGAAACCTTCAACAACAAACTGAGTCATTCTAAAACCAATACAATTATCCATGCGCAGTGATAGGAAAAGTCCTCTACATGCCTCCATGCAAAAAATATAGGACAGGAAAAATATTCAACATACCCTATTCATTTTTTAGTAGTTTAGAATATGTAGCCTAGTGTTCTGTTACATGTGTATTTTGCAAAGCTTTTTCTTGACATCTTGGTGACAATCTTTTCATAAAATTGCCAGATGTACTTGAAATATATTTAAAATGTAAAATTCCATTCCGCAAATTTTACAAGACCGACCAGTTTTGATAGAGAAGATTTATCGATTTACTGCCTTTCACTTAAAAATAGATACACTGGAATAACAAAACAATAATTTTAACACATTTATAACGGAGTATGAATTGTAGTTTTGGTGTAAACCAAAATTTCTCGTTTATTACAATTTTTTAGAAAAATACGAATTTAGATGTAAATGCAAGAAGTTTCATGGTATTTTGATACATTTTGGTCATTTCTAGTTTAAAAACGGTTATAATTATAATATATTGGACAATTAGCGACGTTTCGGTCAGTCGCATTTCAATATCAAAGTATGCCTAACCGTAGTAAAGCCAATATCAAACAAATTATTCTGAATTTTTTCAAGTTTAAATGCAGCCCCTTTAATGCATTTTTTTGTAATTAAGTTTAGGTTTTGATGGTTGAAAACTGACGCATCTTCGCATGGTTTTTTTACAGTGTTTTTCTGGTACTTTTAAAGCAAATTCAGCAACTGGCTTAAATTCAACTGCACACAATAACAACTACTACAATTGGATAGTGTTTTTCAATTTTCGTTTCTTATACCAACTTCCGTCACCAATACGTATAGAATACGTATAGGAAACGGAAATATTTAAAAATGACATTTCCTATACGATTTTTTCTATAGGGAAAGGAAATTTGCTAACAGCACTGTTTGAAAGTTTTTATCCCGACTTATTACACAATATTTGAGTTAAAATTTAAACTAAGAGGAGTTTTAATAATTTCAAACGTATACTTTATTTTTATTTTTTGTATTAACTAGATTATATGATGAGCTGTTTTATTTTAACTTTAGATATTTATGCAAAAGTTATATGATTTTATTCTTTTTACACGGGGCACATACAAATGTATATTTTCACTTTGTATATTTGCGATTTTATACACGGTGATTCACGGTCGATGGCGTATTAAGCTGCGTATCGATTTCCCGCGGCAGCCGCGCGAGCCAAGCTCATCCACGACAAGAACGAGAAAACTTCTTATAGAAGATTTCTGGTAATGATATAGAGAATTCATAGAGAAGATTCCTGATAAGATATGTAAAAATATATTATATGAAAATAAAACCTAAAGTAGTTCTTGTGAATTGAAGATATTGAGCGCAATGGAGTCCGTTTTATTAACACAGTGCTTAACACAGTGCATCATAACAACGATTAATGAAAACAGATTATGTCCTTCAAAAGAGTTTAGCTAGGTGAAGCACAGGGAAAATACTTTTCTAGCGTTCTTATATTATTCCTGGTTTATTATCATATTTGTTTGTGCACTCAAGGTGAACATGCTCGAAATATTTAATGTTATATAAAAACATGCTCATCAAATTTGCTTGCAGGATTGTTCACAAAGTACACATGATATAAGTTAGGCTTAGGCCCAGGAATCGATATAATAATCGCTAGAAAACACGATCGGAGTATAGACGTTTATCACAAGACAAATCTAATTTCAGTAAAACATTCCGCATTTTCTGTGTATCCAAATAGTAAGCTGAAAGCTCAGCTGCAGGACAAATATTTAAATGCATGAAGCACATAAATGTTTATTCGGTAGTATATTCAAAGCGATTGATTAATAATAGAATATGTAAAGTCTAATATTTGAGCAGAGAAAAATATGTTCAGTTTTTTTATATAAACTACGGTCGAATCTGGCAAATAGTGTTTCAATATGTATTATTTAGAAATATGATTTATTACACAAATAATTGACTAATTTCTCGAAATTTTGGAAAAAACAAGATATATGTAATAAAACTAAGACTTATAGTCTTATATCAAATTGTATTGTATCTTAAATGTTCGTGGTGCTCAGCTATCGCTCAAATATCAAACACACTAACCTCAAGCAGATTGTTGTGACTGAACGGTTGGGCTGGATCGCTTGCCGCGAGAGGCAGCCGCGCTGTAGTAAAAAGTTCTAACTGAAATAACTCGCGCGGCTAATGCTCATCCACGACAAGAACGAACATTTGCCGCGCGAGTTATTTCAGTTAGAACTTTTTACTACAGCGCGGCTGTCTCTCGCGGCAAGCGATCCAGCCCAACCGTTCAGTCACAACAATCTGCTTGAGGTTAGTGTGTTTGATATTTGAGCGATAGCTGAGCACCATGAACATTTCACGTGCACGAACAGTAGCCGCTTTGTTGTGATAGTGTGGTGATTTGCTATTTCATAACAAATTTTTGGCACCATACAACTGGATAAGATGCCGACACTTTTCATTGTTCATGATTGTTGTTGTTTTGCCGCGAGAGCCAATTTCAACTATGCAAAACCGTCCCAATTTGAAGTGAGCAACTGATTGAACCCCCTTTGCCGCGGGCCAAAGCACCGACAGAGATTGGTTCGCACCGCGGCGTGTTCAGACCTCGGCAACATTAATTTGGCTCGCGCGGCGACTTGGTATCCAACAGGCGCGCCTGCCGCACGAGCCGATGTTCGAGAGATTGCCGCGCTTAGTCGATACGCAGCTTTATACGCCATCGACCATGGATCACCCTGTACAATGTCTACAGTTTGTCAGTAGTAAGAAAAATTATTAGCAACTTTTTTATATTTTTCGTTCACCACTTTGTTTTGAAGCAAGGGGTTACTGGTTTAAAAGACTTGATTATTTTTAGAATCATACATCTTCTAATCAACTGTATGAAGTAGTTTGAAGATGAAATTTACTGCACATCAACGAGCATAACCAGATAAATTAAATATTTCCAAATTTCCTTTAAAATTTAGATGCTCATTCGGCATTTTGTCTACTAATCTGTAAACGACAAATTATTGTTACAGTGAAGTGATGATCTATTCCGATTATCATGGACATTCTGAAATACAATTGAAATTTCAAAATTTTATCTTTGAAGAAAATAATCCGTTTTTGTCATCTTTATCGCGAAATAGATTTTTGCTTCTCGGCCCTATTTCTAAGAATACAGCAGGCGATGAGATTTGATATGAACACGCCTAAAGTTAGAGCTTGTTCAATTTTACATTTGTGACAAAGTGCATATATATTTGTTCTGCCCTTGCATTCTTCATATAAGTTGATATGCGATTTGTCTAGTTTACCAATTACTCTAAATTCATTTTATTTCCTCCATAACTCCGTTTTGCGATTCTCATTTCATAATATTATTACGAATAAATTTTCTGGATCAAACGAGATACTTATGGGACTTTTTGGAAATGAAATTTTAAATTCTCTTCCATGTGAATTATGTGAAGCGACGCATGCTAGTATCCTTAATTGGACGTGCCCACAATAAAAATGTATCTAACGAACAATTAAAAAACGCAAATACCCTTGCGTGCATAGAAATCGGCCCACTGTAAACTTTTGACTTTAACTATGCATTAATTTCACTATGTTAAACATAGGATACTCACAATAATTTATACTCACATTAAACCATATTAAATTGTCTTTCAAACAGCATATTTCTTTTTTTGATCTGAAGAATAGTTTTTCAAAAATATATAGTTAAAGTCAAAAGTTTACAGTGGGCCGATTTCTATGCACGCAAGTTTACTATTGCGACAGTATTATGATCAATAAAGTTTTAGAATTAGATTCTTTTATTTACTTTCTGCCTTTTTAAATTTTATTTAATTGATATAAGAATATAAGTCTTAGTTTTATTACATATATCTTGTTTTTTCCAAAATTTCGAGAAATTAGTCAATTATTTGTGTAATAAATCATATTTCTAAATAATACATATTGAAACACTATTTGGCAGATTCGACCGTAGTTTATATAAAAAAACTGAACATTTTTTTCTCTGCTCAAATATTAGACTACATATTCTATTATTAATCAATCGGTTTGAATATACTACCGAATAAACATTTATGTGCTTCATGCATTTAAATATTTGTCCTGCAGCTGAGCTTTCAGCTTACTATTTGGATACACAGAAAATGCGGAATGTTTTACTGAAGTTAGATTTGTCTTGTTAAAAACCTCTATACTCCGATCGTGTTTTCTAGCGATTATTATATCGATTCCTGTGCCTAACTTATATCATGTGTACTTTGTGAACAATCCTGCAAGCAAATTTGATGAGCATGTTTTATATAACATTAAATATTTCGAGCATGTTCACCTTGAGTGCACAAACAAATATGATAATAAACCAGGAATAATATAAGAATGCGAGAAAAGTATTTTCCCTGTGCTTCACCTAGCTAAACTCTTTTGAAGGACATAATCTGTTTTCATTAATCGTTGTTATGATGCACTGTGTTAATCATATATCGTCAAAACGGACTCCATTGCGCCCAATATCTTCAATTCACAAGAACTACTTTAGGTTTTATTTTCATATAATATATCTTTACATATCTTATCAGGAATCTTCTCTATGAATTCTCTATATCATTACCAGAAATCTTCTATAAGAAGTAACAATGATAAGCAATGGCCTAAATATTGAATTGAAACTATTTAATTAGTAAATTTGAACTCTAATAAAGACTCTATTTTCTATACAGTATTTCAGTATTAATGTATAATTACTTTTTTCACACTTGTTCAAGAACGTTTTATATATTTTTTAGAGTGATATGAATTTGAATGAAGACAAAAAGAAACCACTACGCAATGTGTCCCTTAACCAAAAGAAAAAGATGTTGGTAATGCAGAATAAAAATAAAACTGAATCTGGTAAGTTGTATCTCACGAACAATCAAAACTGTTAAGTTTTATAAAAATTATTTATTGTTTTAGGTAATCGATTCAATGACCCAGAAGATTATTATGACTACTTAGAGGCACATTTGAAAAGCGAATACATTCAATTAAATAAACTGTTAAGCTGCGCTGAAAGTTTGCGAGTAGCATTAGCGAATAACCCATTAAGTTGGGTTGAAAAATTCGGTAGCCAAGGAGTGCAGCTTATTCTGAAAGCCTTAGACGTTGCTTTAAAAAAGTAAGTATTATCTCTACAGGATGGTCCAATTTCAGCAAAAGCATTACAAGAGTGTCATATATCTTATGGTCGAAAATACAGTCTAGCGGCGATGGCGCACCTTCAGCGAATATTTATTATTTAATTTCTCGACAACAACAGATAAAACTATGAAACTTGGCATTAGGCCGGACCTTAATTATTGTTTTTTCTTCGGCGACTCTCTCCCCGGATAAACATCTGTTCTATAGGCTCTAAAAAGTCTGCGCAAAAAGGAATTGGACTTTTAAAATCGATTTATCACGTGCCTCAAAGCACCTTAAGTTTCCCATTGATTTTATATGGAAAACACGTGTTAATTTGCTTATCCTTCTTAAAACTAAAACGTCCAAAATTACGGATTTTCATTATTGAAACCATTTTTTCTTACGTATTTTGAGCTGCTGAATCGAATAACGAACCAATAAATTGGCCTGTAACGACCATAGTCATTCAATTATATATTTTTTCATGTGTTTTGAGCTGCTGAATCCAGTGGTGCGCTTATTTTTTGGTGTACGCAGCGATAAAAAAGTTATAAGCAAAAACCGTCAAAAACTTTGGAAAATTGGTGAAAAAGTTCAGATAATTTTCTTGCAACCTTGAAGGTCAATAAAAAATCGGAGAAAAACTCGAAAATCGAAGGAATGGGATGGAAATTATAAATCTTCTATTGCTCATTATTGCCAACGTTACATTTTCTTAATAAACCACGTATTTTTTGCAACATTTTTCATTATTTTTATTGATACTGGCATGGCAAATAGAATCATAAACTCTTATCGATATATAAAGTACTTAGAATTTCCGAAAAGAAAATCCGAACTTTAGATCGGTTTTTAGAAGGATAAACAAATTAACACGTTTTTCCCATATAAAATCAATGGAAAACTTGAAGTGCTTTGAGGCACGTGATCAATCGATTTTAAAAGTCCAATTCCTTTTTGCGCAGGCTTTTTAGAGCCTATAGAAGAGATTTTTACTCGGAGATAGTCCCCGAAGAAAAAAAAAGGTTGGCTTACTCGGCATACATGTTTAGTCTCACGGGCTGAATAAGCCTAGGGGCAACACATTAAGAAAACTTGTTGGAAGAGATATCGAGCACGTTTAAAACCATGTCGAATCTTTTTATAAGGTAACTTCGAGGAAACAGAGGACACTTCCTTAATATACGTAGTTTTTAAGGAAAATATGCGTCTTGAGACTTACAGAATTCAATAATTTTTGAGTGATTTCAATTAATTTTGCAAACGTGATCGGTCTGAAATGATTATTTCATGAATCATTGTCTGATTTTAAATTGCAATTTTCCATTTAAATAATTATATAATATTGCACACTTTTAACTTTTAAACGTAATAATTCGTCTCACCTCATTGAAGGTAACTGAACAAATACGACACATTACTATATTTGTTACAGTGACATTATATTCTAAAATAAATTATATATTCTATTATAAATATAATAATAATTCTATAAAAAACGGAAATTCCGGGAAACTATAAAAATGTTTATGTCATTTACAATGTTGCTACACATAAAAATGCGCTAAAGAAATTATGTACTACAATTTTGAACTAAATAGTAGTATGTCTTTGAGGAAAGTGAACTTACACCATTTTCAAAATAATTATATCTTCATTATCTAAGAAAATTTGTAATGATAAAAACAATGAAAAAGTTTAGAAATAAAAAGTTAATAGTAAATTGAATACATTTTTTCATTATCTAACTTTTGATGAAAGTTTTGGTCTATTTCTATACCTTCAATATCTCTCAACTGAGTATCAGCTTATAATCAATGTATTTCATATCAATATATTTTTTAGCAAAGATGTGAAGCTTCAGAATGAGTGTTTGAGATGTCTCGAAAAGTTCATGAACAATACCACTGGAATAAAACACTTCCTGGCAAATGTCAAAGGACACGAAATAGTAGCCAAGTGTTTGGACTACGAAAAGCCTCATGTAATGATTCAAGCTTTGAAGGTATTTTTTAAATTTTAATTTACAAAGAACATTTTATTAATTCTCTGCCTGTTGTCAGATTCTTGCTCCTATGTGTCTGATTTCTTCTGAGGGTGAGGAGGATGGAGCCAATAAAGTTTTGTTAGCCATAACGAAAGTCGCAGAACATGAGCGAAGAGAAAGGTTTTTACCAATTGTCAATGGTATTGCTAAAAGTGATAATGCAGACTTGCAAGTAAGTTAACATTTAAATTAGGTGGAACAAACCCAAAAGGCAGATATCTATTTTGTAAATTATTCCGTGATGTGGCAAGAGCATATAAATTCGGTGCGAAAAAAAGTTGTTTAATGTATTTTTTTCACCACATTCCAACACAATTAACCATCATGCTAAATGTACATCTAAACTGCTCAACAAAATAGGCATTACACGGAAAAACTTCGACTAATTTTGGAACTGGATAAATTCTGATCGCTGAGAGCGATTTGATTTCTGTTTGAAGTGTTATTTAGTGTAATTCTTGTTCGGTTAGTGCGTGTTTTGTTGCGAAAAATTATTAGTTCAGAGAACGTTTTTGCATAGCGGCAAATGAAACAATGCACAATTGATGAAAGTTCCACATGCTCTTAGTTGGACACAAAATCGGTTTTTTGTATTTCAACACGATATACATTAAGACAGACCTCGTATCGCGAAAAAAGTTTTTCAATTTTTCGCTGATCTTGTTTATTTACAAATTGGTCTTAAAAAATCAACTTTTTGGTATTGCAGCAAAGATTTTTTTCTTTTGAACCGATTAGCAACAGATAATCCTTGTGTCGAAACTGCTTTGAGTCATTTTTTATGCAACCCCGTATATTGAATTTTTGTCGTAAATTGTCTTTGAAGTTTTAGCTTCCACATGAGTTTTAGGTCGTTTAAATCGGACTAAGAGCAGAATAGTTATCGCTGCAACACCAAAAGGTTGATTTTTTGAGACCACCCTGTAAATAGAAGAGATGGCCGAAAAAAATCAAAAACTGTTTCGAGCTATTTGGTTTATTCTGGTGTCGGGACCCCAAAAAACTCTATTTGTCTACTAGGAGCAAGCCAAACTTTCCGAAAATTTTCATTTGCAGCCCTGTAGAAAATTGATCTGATGTGCCTATTTTTTACCAAAACATTGACAACATGACCATTAAACAAATGGAGCTAGATAACGCTTCAAACACAATTCCAATCCTTATCCAATTCCAAAATTAAGGCAAATTTGGTTGTGTAACATTAATTTTGTTGAGCAGCTTAATAATTATATTTGAAATTTTAAATATCTAAACAAAGAAGTAAATATAGCTACGGTTCAATGGGGCGACAGGGTCAATTCCAACAAAATAAGTATTTCCAGGTTAAACATTCTGGGACTACCGCTTTTTATGATACAGGGTGTCCCATGAGGCCATGATCAAAATGGTACTGCGACATTCTTTGCTCAAAAGATCATCTGACCTAACTTTTGTTAAAAAACTTTTAGACTTGGAGACCATTTCGGTCATTTCTTCAATAGCAATTTATTGCCAACTAATTTATTATAAAAAGAAATATCAGATAAAATTGTTAAATAACACGGAAGCAGAAACATTTTATTTGTGCAAAAATCACGAATGCTTCAAGATTTTACCAAGAGCCCGAAAATTCATTGTGTTCGACAGGAAAATAGAAAATTGATCCCACCTAACAAGGAAAAATGTTGCAAGTTTTTGTACCAAGACCCTCAAGAATTTACCGCTTACCCAATGCGGATGAGCGCGGTAGCTTTATCGAAATATGAGCATTACGTATTAACAACATTCACAGCAGTAATATCGATTAAAATTCTTCCATCCACTCTCTCTATATTAGAAAAAACATTTTTTTTGAAAGAACATTTTTTCTTAATAAAACTTACACATTCTGTGGCGCCAAAAAATGTCGCAATACCATTTTGATCATGTGCTTATCAGACTCATTGCACTAGACTTTGCAACTAGACTGAAAAAGCATTTTTCCATTCGCTAACTGTGCTGCGGATGCAAGTTCGCTAATTTCAGATTCAGGTATCATCAAAATAAAAGAAGCAAACGCTAAACTGCTTGTGATATGAAATGCCAGTGACTGGTTCAATAGAAACAGATTGGTACACAGATTGATAAAGATGAGAATAAATAAAATGGGTCCAAATTGATTTGACTAGTTGTTTTGTGTACCCAGTCTTGTTATGACCTATTTGTAATCAGTTTGTGTCTTTTGGAAATACGTTTTAGTTATTTATAGTTAGTTCAGTTGAAAGTCTTTAGTGCGATTGTTTAGAATTTAGCGTGCACTTGTTACCATCTTTTTTAATCCATTAGGATTAAATTATCTTGTTATTATGGGGAAAATTAAAATGTCTAAGGTTTCCAAGTGGACAAAGAAAAAGTTGGCGAAATATGTGGTAAATATGTATAATTTCTACTAGATTATTATTATTTTATATCAAGTTAGTCTGGTTTTAAGAATTCAAATGTTTGCATTATTTCAAAAATTTTATCAAAAGGCTTTCAGTTGATTACAATGATATTCTTGTTCAAATATTCGCCTATTTAGTAACAAGTTGACAACAGTTACTTACACTAAATAGAAATTATTATAATTTGTCCTTGTTGATATTCGAGTGGGTTTTGAAAAAGTATAAACACGAATATGTCGAAAAGTATGCCGGCAACTAAATAATCCAAAAATACAAAAATATTTCAAGTATTAGCTGGACAGAAAAAGCAAAATACTTCATTTTAAGATTTAACATGCTGGGAAATGCGAATATCGTTTGTACGCTCGAAAGGAATTTAACGGACAAGGACGTCTTACTAATAGAATTTGCATTGAACGCATTATCGAATACTTTTGGGGTTGGAATTAATTAATCCTTGACGCCATAGAAAAGCTTACTGAAAATGCATTCCGCTGATACTTCACAACCATACCCGTACGTTTGGTAGAGAGTTGCGAGTTAATCACACTCTCAATTATCTTCCTCTCAAATTATAATGCGTAAAACTTTGATGGTTTTGTACTGTTGAAACTAAAACTGAGATTAGAAATTGAATGTCTTAATTATAACGGCAAATTGTTCATGGTTTATACATTTACACCAAAACACCCTAAAATGAGCATTAAAAAGGTCGATGGTCTGACTTCAAACATCAATTAGATAGGTATGTTTATTTTTTATTAACATGGCACCGGGCTTTTATCAGTTGCTTTAATTACTACAAACGAAATGAAGTAATCTATGCTTTATATTATTTAGTGAAGATATACAGAGTGTGTATTAAACAACTTCGAGCAAAGCTTCAACTACCTACATATAGATCATTTTTACTTAAGTAAAGTGTGTTTTTTTAGAGGCATAGAACTTTAAACTGAAATAAAACTTATTAAAATCATGTTAACGTCATGGTACTGGCTTTATTGAAAAGGCAATTGTATGCCATTATAGCTTAACTATGATTTGGGGTATAATGCGCCGCAGCTGGCTCGAATGATGATAAATCTGGATGTCCAATTTTCGACCACTTCCAAACTTCTGCTAGTCCATAAAGCACAAAAAACAGTGCGTTTTTCTGGATCTTACGGGGTCTCAATAATGGCTTATGTATTTTCGTCGCTCCAAATCCGCCAATTTAGTTTATTTACGCACCCATTGAGCGATTACCCTAAAACGATTATGACGACCGTAAAATGAACGTGGCGGCGCACGGTGTGTATGGCGAACTGAACAGCGATTTTCGAAATAAATTGGCGAATTTGAAGCGACGAAAACCCGAAAGCTATATAGCTTTCGGGTTTTCAATTATATCATTGAGACGCCTCAATACCCGAAAAACTCACTGTTCGATGTCATTTTTTTATAGTCTAGTAGAATCAAAATGGTCGAAACTTCTTTCGTGGGTTGCTCTTCATCCGAGCCAGCCGCGGCGTCCATATGCCCCAAATCATATTTAAGCTAAAATGGCATACAATTGTCTTTTCAATAAAGCCAATACCATAACCTTAACATGAATTTTGTGAGTTTTATTTCAGCTTAAAGTTCAATACCACTAAAAAAAAAACACCGTTTACATAATGTTTCAGAAATGTGAAGACCTAGAGGAAATGCCACTAAGCAAAATATCGAAAAAAGTTGCGAGCATGGACCCGAAAATGCTTGGTTTCCGAGAGACTGG
Organism: Dendroctonus valens; assembly: GCA_024550625.1. Classification (NCBI taxonomy): domain Eukaryota; kingdom Metazoa; phylum Arthropoda; class Insecta; order Coleoptera; family Curculionidae; genus Dendroctonus; species Dendroctonus valens. Next base: position 255,980 of record JAJTJO010000090.1, on the reverse strand, counting down.
GTATTAAATGTAAAACTTTTAATTGGCTTTTAGTAGTTATTCTGAAAGTATCCAAGTTATGTTTTTTTAGGCGGCAAAAAGATGAATTTTGCATTTTTGTCTTGCTCTTAGAGGGTGCACATACGACTATTTTCACCGTCATTTACAGTTATAACGTTGTACTCTGTGTGCTTAACATAACATTTTTTCTAAACCTAAAAGATCAATAATTTTTCTGTTAACCTTTCTTAATGATTACTAATTACTGTATAATTTAACAGAATTTTCTCTAAAAATTCTGCAAGAATCGTGCATGAAAAAACAAAGTAGTCATTTCTATTTAAACACGATTGTCACACAAATGTATAAAATCAGAGATACAATTCCTCTCCAGACATTTAAATGGAAACGATGCTGATGACTTGATTGGCTTGCATGAAGGTTTTCTTCATGCCAGATATTTTAAACAGGGCATTAAAATCTCGGAAACTAATCATTTTCGGACCCATGTTCGCATGAACTTGCTTTCATATTTTGCTTAGCGCAATCTCCTCTAGGCTTTAGTCACCACAACTCTGAAATTCCCTATATATGCTTGTTATTGTTCCACCTTCAAAGGATTTTCGTTTCCGCATTATAATATAACATAACTTTTCTTTTTTTTAGAGTATGTGCCTTCAATTTATAAATGCCCTTTTATCCGAAACAGACGATTTTGAATTTCGGATGCATTTACGAAACGAAATTGTGAGAAATGGACTTTTTGATAAATTAGGTAGGTTTCGTAGTATAACAGTGTTTAATAAACATGTTAACAAACTTGCGGGAGTTATAAAGAACATTGCGAAAGATTTTTTTGTATATCAAAGATAATTTGTCTGTAAATCTTGCTGGGTAAAAATACACCGGTTTTTTGTAATGCAACAGCTTACGTTAACTAAGGATTATACGGATCTCCAGATAAATATTAAACGGAGTAAAATCAGGATCTTGCACTGACCACCTGACGATAACTCTCAAGCAAGAGCGGATCAATAAAAGCCGCCCCTCAAATATGTAAATTTCGGTTTTATGCAAATTTAGATCTGCAATGTTCAATAGTTTACGGTTACAGGGTGCCCCCTTTTACGAGTCTCACTGTTGCAGTCTCAGAAACGATAGGATACGATATGAAGTCGTTTAAATTGATGCAAAATTCCCCATTTCTTCAGTTTTGTCTAATGTTTTAAGACTTGGAAAATTCCTACTGTGGTAGCTGTTATATATGCTTTATTTCTAATGTTATGTATGTTATATTTCTAATCTGATGTTTCGAATTTCGGAAGACATCATCAATTTTTTGTTATACCAGTAAGCTTGAAAAATCCGTTATGTCGGCATAAGAAAACAAAGTTGGTGATGGCTGTCGAAAATCGAAACGTCGGATTAGAATAATGACATCTCCATTCTGTAGAGGGGAAAATTTTCCCATGGGAATGTAATAATCGTTTGAAATCGACCCAGAAAAAAGGCAAAACGTTTTTTCCTCTTTCGGTTTGTTTCGAATATTTTCGGAAGCAATTCGAATTTTCCATGTTTGAAAACGGCATTTCACAATCAGCTCAAAAATACACAACTTTACCCCAATTCAAGCGATGTCTTACGGGGTTCGAGATTCCAATGGTGAGGCTTGTAAAACGGACACCGGTTGCCTATAGAAAATATATGATTTCTATATGCAAATACATGTTTTCTATGTGGATAGATATGGAAGTTATTGTACCTGTTAAATTTCAGTTGAATTGAAAAAAGAGACAAACCCTGTGATTAAAACCCAATTCGACATTTTCGAAAATCAAAAGGATGCCGATGCTGACGAATTACACGAACGGTTTGACAAAGTGCGAATCGACATGGACGACATGCAGGACTGTTTCGAAGTGCTCAAGAATATCACTTTGGAATCGCCTAGTGAACCATATTTCCTGAGTGTCTTGCAACATCTCTTATTCATCAGAGATGACTTTAATGTTAGGTAGACTATTTGGAAACAAATGTTTATTAGAAATATTCGTTTATTCGCTGATTTCATTTTAGGCCAGCATATTTTAAGATTATCGAAGAGGTCATTTCACAAATTGTACTGCACAAATCCGGCCTCGATCCAGATTTTAAAAAGAATCACATTGATATTGATTTGCAACCGTTATTAGACGAATTAAAAGGTAAGTTTATGTTAATAAATTATCTTCTAAGTTAAAATTGCGCATGCTATTAATTGCATATTGTAGCGCAGATGCCCCCTCCATTCGCTTGAGTTGCGAGCGGAGGGTATTTCGGGAGTTTCTCTGCCGGAATAGGAATCGCTACCCTGTCCCTGCATATCGGACAATTGGTGGATGCGCAAAAAATATATATAAAAAAACAATCCAACGCACTACACAAAGTTTAATTACATTGTGGTTTACCACGTGACGGGATGCCACGTACTTATTAGGGGTAGTACAAAACAAAAAAACAACTACTATCCAAAAAAACTAAAATTTATGTGAGTCTATGGCTCTGGTACCTGTGACGCGCACGGTATTACCGCGGGGGGTTAAAAACTGTCAGTTGGGATCTAGAAGCCGGTATGCTCCGGAAAAAACGGGATTTTCTCCCGTACCGCATTTGGTCACAAAAAGAAAAATGGCCGCGCGGCGTGACGTCGGTATCTCTGCGAATCCTCCCGGACTGCTTCGGTACGCGCTTCCTTCGGGACTCCCCGAACGGTCCCTTTTTTGCGACCGTCCCTCCGCACCACACTTGAACCCAGACGTTTTTTTAACAATTCGTTTAAAGGTAAATGCGAGGGATGTTTATGGTGGCCAAAAAAAATAGAAATAAAATCGCCTGATTCGCCACGCGGCACGTCAATATATACAGAGTGTTTCAGTTTCCAGTCGAAGGTCCTAGAAAGATATAGATAATGGAACATAAGATCGAGACCGAAATAAAATCAATCGGTTTATGGTAAAGAAAATTAACACATTTTTCTGATCCAATTGATTTAACAATCGTAAGAAAGTCTGTATTAGCTTCACATATTCTTAACTTCGGAGATCATCGAATCCAAAAATTTTCTCTCAAAATTGAAAATAGCAAGAGAAGGTTCGAAATGTATAATCAATCGTAATGAACTTTTCGCCAGCCCGTTTCGCAAATTGTCCACTAATTAAGTGTTATCACAAATTCATAATCTCTAGAGGGAGTGGTGCAAATGAGAAAAAGGTTAAAGCTATTTGTATAATAATTAGAAGCTTTCCAAAAAGTCGAGTAAATTACTAGAAAAATTAGGAAATGATGCTGAGAGCAAATTTGCCTTAAGTTCAATCAGCAGTTTCATCAATAACACATATTTTTATTTAACTTGAACCCAAAACTAACGGTTTGCCTATATTCACTTATATGATCTGTTTGTATTAATCGTAACACTTCTATTCTGTGGTGGACAGTTCAGTTGCAAAAAAATGAAACACCCTGTATGTATTCAAATATGTTATGTCGCTTCTGTTTTGAAAGTACGTTTACTAGTTTCATTGCATTTAACTAATATTTTGTGTTTTAGAGCGACCACCATCAGTGGACAACGCAAAAATACAAGAGTTGCAAAAACACCTCGACGAAGCGCTGGTGGCTAAAGGTGAAGCTGAAGCCAAACTAACGAAACTAATAGGGGCTGTTAAGGGTGGCGGTGATGGTAAACTAGATCCAAGTTTGGTAAGTCCTTTTAGTCAGTAGAAGTTTTTTTCCTCCTTTTAAGTGCATTCTCTTGAGAGTGCCTTTTAATATGGCACATTCCCTGTGGAGTTTCTTGTGGATTAATTTACTTTGGTTGTGTTCACTATTCTCTGTTTCTCAGTCACTATTTTTTCAGGCTATGTACTACAGGGTGGTCAAGTTTCCAGAGCGGAAATAACAAGGAACCATAGAGTATCAAAAGGCAATATGAGTTTGCATCATAAGCTATATTTGAAAACGCTTCGTTTAGGAAATACAGGGTATTTAAGTTCCGCTTAAAAAAATCAATTTATTAATTGTTGTCAACGGCTGTGGATATTTAAACGAAATTTTGCATGCAATAGCTGCCAACGAAGGAGCACAATAAAAACTAAATTCTTTTTGATTAGTGGCGTCCGTCTAAATACGTTAATGGATGTTTTTAAGGAAAAAATGATAGGTCACTGCTTTTTCATAAAATAAAAATCATATTGGGACTTTCTTTTAATTTCTCTGTGAAACTCCAATCAACGTTTTCAGGTAAAAAATAACAAATAGCTGAGTATAATAAAGAATAATTCATTCCAATATATTCCTGGGTTTTTCAGTCAATTTATTGTCACTAATTATGGTGTTATGTGATGAGCCCTGCGTTTCGTCCCGGGTCTACCTATTGGACTCGTCAGTAAGGCTTAGGTAGACCCTGCCTTATACGCCGGACATCGGATATACCGGGACGAAACGCAGGGCTCATCACATAACACCATAATTAGTGACAATAAATTGACTGAAAAACCCAGGAATATATTGGAATGAATTAAAAGTACAGTCAGGAAAAAGAAATATACGAAAAAAATAAAGAATAATAACAATCATTCTGTAAACTAAAACTGTAACATAATAAAATCACAAATTCAATCGGTTATGTATCACAACAACAAAAATGAAAGAAATTGTTCCAAATGTAGTCCACCCACTTCAATACATTTTCGGCATCGTCTAACTAATGATTTTAATACAGGCGATATTTGATTGGGATTTTGCCGCATATCGTTGCAGGCTTGACGCCACTGATCAAAAAGAATTTGGCTTTTATTGCAAAATGTGCTTCCGCATTGGTAGTTATCGTCTGCAAAATTTCGTTAAATATCCACAGCCGTTTCGGAACAATTATTGAATTTGTTTTTTAAGCCAAACTGAAACACCCCGCATTTTCTTGGCAAAGCGTTTCTTGAATATAGCTTATAATGCAAATTCATTGTTTTACGATTCTTTATCATTTCCTGAAGTTTCGGCTCTGGAAACTGGACCACCCTGTATTTAATATAAGATATAGTTGTTCGTATTTTCGGCACATTTTATGGCCAATTTATGCCGTTTTCCTTACTTCGAAGGTAATGGTTAGACGTGCAAGAGATGGAAATGTATCCATTCTAGATAGAAATTTATCGTTTGTCGTTCTAGGTTGAGCTTTTTCAAAGCATCCTGCATTATGTACATTCACATTTTAAATGCTGCAAGTCTCGTAATGCCTTCCCGTTCAGTGTCCATGTTTACAACATTGTATTCGTATAAGAGATTGCATGGATAATTTTTCTATTGATAATTTTGAATGACAAAAGTGCTTGGCATGTTCCAAAACCTGCTCCAACAGTTTCAATTCTCCTTCCTATTCAATTAAATCTAGCACGTACTCTTGATAAATGAGCACCCTTTATTTAGAACTACCGTCCAACATATTAAAGATATCCGCCACACGTCGATTTATTAATATACGATAAAAAATAATTTAGTATTAATAATTTTTGAATTGTTCAAAGTGTCTTCAAAGGCTTTATCGGCCATTGCATGAAACTAGAGATTTTTTTGGGCTTCTCAACCGTATCGGGAAAGGCTGCATTATTCAATTATGGCTATCTAGACATGATCATCATGACCCATAGTTTAAATAACCGTTGAGTAAAAGTAGTTTAGCAAAAGCTCAAGGATATTTTCCTATTAAGGTTTCCTGGAGATATTATAGTCAATTTTTCAATTTTCTAACAATTAACACGTTAAGGTTTATTTTAGTTATGTAATTTAACCACGCGATTGAGGTAAAATGTGCACTCTTCGAAAAAGCATATGTAATTTTGAAATGTTAACTAGTCGGTTAATCATCTCTTCTGTTAATTTCAAGCTACAGTCAAGATCATATTTGTTCAGTTCTTGGACTAATTGAAGTTTACCAGGATGGTATTCAAAGTCCTTTAAAAAGTTCCTTGAACTTGTCTGAATATTCAAAGTATCGAATAAGTAATACGCGGTATCCAGTAAATCTCCATTTATTACTTGTTATTGCGTGTTGTTGTCTTGCTGGGATCTTTAAAAAGTCTGTAGATTTATCAGTCTTATCGCTTATTCTCACAAGATATTGCTACAGGGTGTTACTCACGAACATATACACCTTTTCCCTTAAATTCTGCCAACACTAAGGTATCATCTGTGTACCTGATATTATGGATGATATTTTCGTTGATTTTTGCGTCTTTTGAACGTTGTTGCAGTCATTTTCTTCCCGAATATAAAGCTGCTAGATTTCCGAGTATTTAGTTTTTAAGTTAACATTTTAATTGCAGTTAGAAAAAGTAATGCTGCCCGGAACAGGAAGTGGAGCTCTTCCTCCTCCACCACCGCCTCTTCCTGGGGGCGGCGGAGCGCCAATGCCTCCTCCTATGCCAGGAATGGGTGGTCCACCTCCACCACCTATGCCAGGATGTCCTGCTCCTCCACCTCCACCGCCCATGTTTGGTGGTCCTCCACCACCTCCTATGATGCCTGGTAAGCTGTCCTTTTTTATTTCGATGTCTTTAAAAAATGCGTGCAAATCGAGCGCCAGTAGCTTTTTTCTGTTTTCGAAGGAAGTGACTTAGTGCGTTAGTTTATTTGCATTTTTACTTAATGTTTTGCATTTTAATCAGTTTTATTCATTTCAATTCCATTGATTACTCATTAATTCACTTCAATTAATTTATAATTTAATAATTATTGTATATTATTACCAAGCATTTGAATTATAAATTGTATGTTGTACTTTTTTTGGCCAACACCAAGAAGAAAACATCTAGAAATTGAATTAGTAGATTTGATGTTGCACCTGTTTGGAAGTTAGGTCTGGATCCGGCATAATGGAACGCGAATGCTTTGTGACCGCGACAAACGCGCTTCACGTACGCGATGGTAACGCGTTCATGTGAAAGTGTTGAGATACACGTGAAAAAATCAAATCAAGGTAGATTATTTTGTTTTTTTAGGCGGAGTTCCACCGCCTCCACCACCACCAGGAATGGGTGGTCCCCGACCACCAGCGCTACCTGGAATGGGTCCACCACCTCCTCCATTTGGTATGGTTCCATTGCCAGGAATGAGGGCACCTGATGTTCTTCCCTATGGTCTAAAACCTAAAAAGAAGTGGGAAGTGAAAGGGCCTTTAAAAAAAGCCAACTGGAAAACTGTAAGCATGCAAAGATTTATACTTGGCTCCGTGTTATTTGATTAATATTAATATCTGTTAATTATAATAATTAGTTGTCGCGTTCAAAAATGTGCCGGCTCTTTTCGTTCAGTGCTGTTTGTTCAATTGAACGATATGATCCTGTGCTGACGATGCATCATAAATAGGTAATGAATCGTTTATCGTACTAGCGACTCTCGAGCGGCTAAACAGACTTTTTCGCGGTTTGCGGCATTAGCGCCACATCGTATAATTTTTCATCTTTCAAGGCGCCTTAAAACACTTCCTACATTCCGACAGATACATTGATACATTCCGCAAGATAAAATGCATTAACGAATTAAAAAAAAGTGCCAAAGCCACCGAAAAATGACTAAAAATGCAAATCCAGGTGGGGAGGACCCCACTTAAATTGAAGGAAGACGTAGTCACGAGGTGGAATTCAACATATGATGTTGAAAAGAGTAATTGAAATGAAATATGCTCTCCTGTCTACTATTGAAATTAATTACTCCGAACTGCAAACTATCGCCATCGAGGATGTAAAAGTATTTAAAAATGAGAGAAGCAAATAACTGCATCAGAAGTGATTGTGCTTAATAAGGCACTGTTAGATTTACTTATGTAACATGTATATATATATCGGTTGGCAACAGTGCCACGACAGTAGAAATGACATTTGACAAACGGGGATGATATAACTGGTAACGGTTGAATGTAAAAGGAGATATTCAATACAGTCCACACGAAGCAGTCGATATCGAGTTTTATTCCAACCATCCTTTAACCAAAACACGTGCAGGTTAAAGAAATGGTACTAGTTTGAGCCAGCTATTACAAAACGATTAAACATTTTGGTCCATTCGAACCAGATATCGTAAAAAAAAAGCTCTATTTCCTGGTGCAAGTTGTAAGAGTGAAGCCAGTAAGTACTCCATTTTCTATTATCCTATTTTGCCTCTATTAGGCATAGATATAAAGTACTCTAGAAGTTTTCACATGCCATTTTGAATATTTTACACTATCGGTGCTTAATATCATACACGGTTTTCTTCACAATTTTATATTTTTGTGTACAATTTTTAACGCCAACAGGCCAATAGCCACGTGGTAATCATTTCTATTTCACACTTCTACCTATTTTAACTATTTTATCAAGTAAATATCCTCATTGAGATGGAAAACTCAGATGGGGCAATTGATTTGCAACAAATTAAACAATTAATTAGAAGTCGTGGTTCTATTAAACAAAAACTAACGTTGGTTGATAAGTTTATCCAATTATTAAAGACTTCTCCCGATGATCAAAAACCGGCTTTCAATAATGTTGAGCTGCGATTTAAGAACAGCATGAGTTTAATGGCAGATTTTGATGCTATTCAGTCAGTAATTGAATCTAGTTGTGACGAAAGAGACCTCCAAATACACTATAAAGAGAGAGAGGAGTTCGAAAATAAATACTACAATGTCCAAGGTTTTTTAACTCAGTATTTGCAGTCTATTCAAGCAGATATGACAAATCCAGTGCATTCCAATGCATCCATGAATCCAGGTGACTCTTTGCAGAATATTTTATTGCCAAAAATGAAGTTGCCTACATTTTCGGGCAGTTTTGAGCACTGGCTTTCATTTAAACTAAATTTTTCGTCAATTATTTCAAGCAATTCAGCTTTATCAAATGTACAAAAGTTCCAATTTCTCAAAGCTTCACTTGAGGGTTATGCAGCCAGGCTGATTGAAGGACTGGACACCGTAAGCAATCCTTTCGCAACAGCATGGCAAATTTTGGAAAGTAAATTTGGTAAAAAGCAATTTCTTTTAGACATTCATTATCAACAGCTTATAAATGTGCCACATATCAATAAAGAGAACTTTAGTCAATTCAGTCAAATGCTGGACCAGGTAACTAAACATGTCACCGCGATTGATGGAATACAATTAAATCCGCAAGATCTATATAATTCTTTGATTATTCATTTATTGTCGGGTAAGCTCGATAAAACGAGTTTAAGAGAATGGAAAGAACTTGAATACAAGTCAGAGTTACCAACACTGGAAGAATTTGTAGATTTTCTTAAAAACAAGGTAGATTTATTGCAATCTTTGGAAAAAGCTTTTCCAAGTAAGTTAAACATCTCATCGAATCACCAACCAAGACAATTTCATAAACAAAACAATAACTTTCAAATGAATCTCCTAGCACACACATCAAGCAATACAATTAAATGCAACTTTTGCAAGAATAATCATACCATTTATAAGTGTGACAAGTTTATGGCATTGTCGGTTGCTGATAGATTGGAACAAGTTAAAAACCTCAATTTGTGCCTCAATTGTTTACGTACGGGACATTTTGTTGATAAATGTTTTTTGCGCCCATGTAAAATATGTAAAGTAGTTAAACATAACACCTTATTACATCAAGATAGGTTAAATAGTTCTATGGGAACAAATGCAGTGACGAACTTAAGCATGGTGGTTAAACAATCAGCTTCGATTTCAAATCAGGTTCTTTTGTCTACTGTAATGTGCAAAGTTAAAGATGTGGAAGGTAATTTTCATTTGTGTAGGGCCTTACTTGATTGTGGTGCCCAGTCCAATTTGATTACTGAACAATTTTATCTTCAATTAAAACTTAAATCTACGGCAACTAATATGTCATTGATTGGAATTAATCAGGTTGTTTCTGAACTAAATCGAAAGTGCAACGTTTCCATATATTCTCATAATTCCGATTTTAGCACTACTATGTCGTGTTTTGTGACTCCTACTATTGCAAACGATATTCCGTCATCATCAATTCGTATTCCAGATTTACAATTACCCAGTCAAATTAAGCTAGCTGACCCCGAATTTTATAATGCAAGAAGTATTGATTTATTAATCGGTGCAAGTTTATTTTGGGATTTGATCTTGGTAGGACAAATTCAATTAGGTAAATATCTTCCAACGTTGCAAAACACAAAATTTGGATATGTTGTGGGAGGTTTTTGCCCTATTAAGCCAACAAACACTACGATTTGCAATTTTTCTAAAATACACATTCCTGAAGATGACCAGCTTAAAAAATTTTGGGAACTCGAAGAAGTTCAAATTTCATCGATCATAAGCAAAGACGATGAGGAATGTGAAAAACAATTTAAGCAGCATACGTACAGAAATGAGTTAGGCCAGTTCGTTGTCAAATTCCCATTAAAACATTCTCCAAGTTTATTAGGGAATTCCAAAAATAATGCTATTCAAAGGTTTAAGAGCTTAGAGAGAAAATTTGTCGATCCTAACTTTAAAAAGCTATATTTTCAATTTATTCAAGAATATATTGAGTTAGGCCATATGACCAAAGTTTCGACTCCAGTTCAAGACCCTACGTCTATTTCATTTTTCTTACCCCATCATGGTATTATTAAAGAACATAACGTTACTACAAAATTGAGAACAGTGTTTGATGGTAGTTGCCCTACATCTACGGGATGGTCTCTCAACGATCTTCAATTTGTCGGACCTAAACTCCAAAACGATATTATAGACATTTTACTTCGATTCAGAGTTTACCATTATGTCGTTTCAGCCGATGTTTCCAAAATGTATCGTTGTATTGTAATGAATCCAGATCAAAGATCGTTACAACAAATTTTATGGCGCGATGATCCTAGTAATGATTTCTCGGTTTATCAATTAAATACCGTATCATATGGCACAACGTCAGCCCCTTACTTGGCAATTAAGTGTCTCCAAACATTAGCTCATGACAATTCTTCTCGATTTCCTGAGTCTTGTAACACTATATTAAACGATTTCTATGTCGACGATTTACTAACCGGGTCAAACGATTTAAGAGAACTAAAAAATAGATGCGAAACAGTTTATAAGATTTTAGAAACTGGTCAGTTCATATTGAGAAAATGGGTTTCTAATAATCCTAGTGTTATTGAAGGGTTTGATAATTTAACAATTTCGAACTCAGTTCTGAACCTTGGTAAAAATGATAGTTGCAAGACCTTAGGAATACAGTGGCATACAACTGCTGACAAGTTAACTTATAATATTAAACAATTTTCAAAATGTAATCCAAGTACTATTACCAAGCGGCATATACTCTCTACTATTGCTCAGATTTATGACCCTTTAGGTCTTTTAAGTCCAGTCATTATTGTCTCCAAAATTATAATCCAACGATTGTGGAGTCTTCGAATATCATGGGATTGCTCCATTCCTAATGATTTAGAGACACAATATCTTCAATTTCAAAGTCGTCTAGCAAATCTGAACCAAATTAATCTTCCAAGAAATGTTGTCCCAAAAGGCTATTCCTTGGTAGAGATTCATTGTTTTTGTGACGCCTCAAAAGACGCATATGCGTCAGCTATTTATTTACGAAGTCAAGATGAGCAAGGCAATTTAAAGTTTTCTTGTTATGTTCAAAAAGCAAAGTGGCGCCTTTGAAAACAATTACGATACCAAAACTTGAGTTATGTGCTAGTCTATTGGGATCTCAACTAGTAGAAATGGTAAAACAAGCATTATCTACTACTGTCCCAATTATAATGTGGTCCGATTCCCAAGTAGCGCTGAGTTGGATTAAGACGGAGCCCCATTTGTTACAAATATTTGTAGCAAATCGGGTATCCAAAATTCAGTCATTAGCAAGTCAGTATGAATGGAGGTACGTAAACTCCAAGGAAAATCCTGCAGATGTTGCTTCGAGAGGAATCAATCCCGATTTGCTATTAAATCATTCTCTCTGGTGGGAGGGTCCTAGTTTCTTAAAGCTACATCAAAGTAGTTGGCCTGTTCACACCTTTAATATCGAGCTCGATTCTTTACCAGCACTCAAGAAAAAGACCATAATTATGTTATCTTCGGAAAAATCCTATTCTTCACTTTTTACAAAGTTTTCAAGTTTTCCGAAGTTGCTAAAAGTGGTGGCTTTATGTTTTCGTTTCTGTGTAAATTTGAAACGTAGTATTTTGAAAGAAGATTTACTGGTGGGGCCTATGTCTGTACTTGAGTTGAACAAAGCGAAGACAGCGTTAATCAAAGTGTGTCAGCAAGAATGCTTTCCGGTCGAAATGTCTCTATTACAGAAAAATAAGATCCTAGACAAAAAACATAAACTTTCGTCTGTCACTCCATTTCTGGACGGCGATGGTGTAATGCGCGTTGGAGGAAGATTAAATCTTTCCAACCTACCATATACGACAAAGCATCCAATTCTGTTGCATAATAAACACCCATTTACTCATTTAGTTTTTGAAAACAAACATAAAGCTTTGCTACATCCAGGCCCTCAACTCCTGTTAGCATGTATAAGGCAATTTTATTGGCCAATCGGAGGACTCAATTTAGCAAAAAAAAATTACTAGGAATTGCTTAACTTGTTTTAAGTTTAAGCCCATTCCTTGTGCTTATCCAATGGCGAGTCTTCCAAACGACAGAATTAAACGAAGTTTGCCTTTTGAAATAACTGGAATTGATTACGCAGGCCCATTTTTTATTCTTAATAAAACAGGAAGAGGCGCCAAATTAACAAAATGTTATCTGGCCGTATTTGTTTGTTTTTGCGTCAAAGCAGTTCATTTAGAGGTTGTCTCTAGCTTAACCACTGATAGCTTCATTGCCTGCCTCAAACGATTTACCGCTAGACGAGGAATGCCGCGCAAAATATATTCCGATAATGGAACTACATTCCTGGGCGCCAGTAATGAGTTAAAAGACTTAGGACATTTTTTAAACAATACTCAAACGGCAGTGACCAATTTTACGAATCAATTCAATATAGAATGGAAATTTATTCCTCCTTATACTCCAAACTTTGGAGGTCTGTGGGAAGCAGCTGTCAAAAGCGCGAAACATCACTTGAAGCGTGTTCTGATCAACCAAAACGTAACGTTTGAAGAATTTAATACAATAGTAATTCAAACGGAAGGCATACTTAATTCTAGACCTTTATATTCTATGTCTACTAATCCTAACGATCTCAGCCCGATAACCCCATCTCACTTTCCTTATTGGTCGATCTCTGCAACACGTTCCGGAATATGACTTACACGATATTAAGCCAAACAGACTTCCACGACTTCAACATGTCCAGCAGCTGTGCCAACAATTCTGGGCACAATTTTCGAAGCAGTATATCAGCCAATTGCACACCCAATACAAATGGAAGGAAGCTCCGACCAAGATTTCCAATGGGACCTTAGTGCTACTTCGGAACGACAAGCAGCCGCCCTATAGATGGCCTATTGGACGCATATCCAAATTGATGCCGAGCCAAGATGGTGTGCCTAGAACTGCGGAGATTACGACTGCAAGGGGACGAGTCCTCAGGTCCCTACGCCACCTACATCCATTACCTCTACAGGATGAAACCGACTAGTGATTTGTGTAAATCTGTTATTCAGTTAGTTAACTCGTCATAAATATTTAAGATAGTGCCGTTTTAAAGGTACCCTTCAAAAGGGGGAGTTATGTTAGATTTACTTATGTAACATGTATATATATATCGGTTGGCAACAGTGCCACGACAGTAGAAATGACATTTGACAAACGGGGATGATATAACTGGTAACGGTTGAATGTAAAAGGAGATATTCAATACAGTCCACACGAAGCAGTCGATATCGAGTTTTATTCCAACCATCCTTTAACCAAAACACGTGCAGGTTAAAGAAATGGTACTAGTTTGAGCCAGCTATTACAAAACGATTAAACAGGCACCAAAGAAGTTTTGTTTCCAAATTTGCCAAATCCAATTACAATGATGTCGGATAATTAATATAACATTAAGTTATCGTTGAAATAAAAGGTTAAGATTGCACACAAATTATTCACATTACTTTATTTCTGTGCTTTAGCCGCAAAAACTGAATATTATAGATAAATATTATTATTTGCCTTACAGCCGTTCTCCTAGAGATTTTATCCAGATGGTTTCAATTTAGTTTCCTATTTATTTCTATGCTGATAATTGTTGTCAATCGTTTCGAATGGTAAAAAAGTGGCAGATAATTTTAAAAAATAATATACTGTTGCGGCGAGCGCGGTAATATAACCCTTACAATGCTGCCAGCGAGATTACTACTGAAAGTTCGATGGATTTATAATAGGGAATGGTCCATAATGGAACCAGAATATTCGAGTGTTGCCAAACGGCTGGATGAAGCAAGCGCGACGCACCCTAGTTAGTTAGTTAGTGAACGAGCTATTAAATAGTATTGCGATTATTATTTCATATTTCGGGTTGTGTTTACAAACAGCGAGTAATGGAATCTTTCGAACCCCCAAAAAGGTAGCAATTTTATTCGAAAGCTCTATGAGCAGAATGTCGTTTACATATTCTACGCGACGAAAGCACAGTACAAAGCAACTGAAAACACGTGACTCCGTATTAGATACAGCACACAGTCGTTCGAATTGAACGACTCATTCACGAACGACATGTCACTTGTTCATTATAGAAGTCTATCGGTAAATATTTCATTAAGATTTTCTTACTTTGCTTACAGATAGTGCCGCAAAAACTGTCAGAAAAATCGTTCTGGGTTAAGGCGAAAGAGGAGGAGTTAGCAGCACCCGATATTTTGAACGGATTGGCCGAAAGGTTCTCATCAAAACCAGCGAAAGTAAATGAAGAAACAGCTGACAGGTAAGTTGCAAGATTTGAAATATTGTGGACCAACTAGTAAAATATCCTGAAATAAAATAAAAACTGTTATTACGAAAAATACATTTGCATGCAAATGCACATGGAACTGTTAGCAACATTTGAAGACACAATGTGCCAAAATTTGGAAATGAGTTCCCAGTTTACATGTTTATATGTTGTCTGTAAATGTTAATTTTTGTTTATCGCATTCGAGATATTTAAAAAATGTTATCTTTGCTATTCGTATTTCTAAATCCCTTATGAAAGAAACATCAGAAACACCTTTTAATTTTCAAATTTTTATGACAATCTATCTGATTGTCTGATCGTTTGTATTTAAATGTACGTCATTAGATTCATATATTTTTTAATATTAGATATTTTAATAACATTCTACAGTTTTATTTTTGATTTATAATTTTATTTTAATCGTTAGTTAATTGGATTTATATACAGGGCGGTCGATGTCTTCTACCCCTTTAGGGAGGATTGATAGAAATTAAAGTTGATCTTAACTAATTAGTATTTTGAAGACCGTCTTAGGAAGTCTTTTGAAGACCGTCTTAGGAAGTCTTTTGAAGACCGTCTTAGGAAGTCTTTTGAAGACCGTCATAGTTAATGCCTACTGTCAGTTCAAGAACACCCTGTACAGGGTGTGGGAGCATATTTTAGGTGGTAAAAATATAATAAAAATAATTACTTCTTCAGCATATTTTCAAATGTGCTGAAGAAAAAGGCAAGGCAAACAAAGACCAACCCATCAAATCAATACCACGCAAATCCACTTAAAAAAGCCCTTTCTTCTACTATTTGTATCGGTTTTCGACTTAGTGAAAGCTACATTTTAAAAAGAGGTACTAACCCAATTATACAGGGTGGCCCGAAATGAGGTCGCATAATTTCAACTGCATATTCTTCTACCACAAATAAGTGAAAAGGTTTATAGTTAAGTTCGAAAATACTTTGTTTATAAGATACACAGTGGTGCGTTTTTGCTCGACATGTCGTGGCGCTTATGAGGCAGTTAAATGGTTGCCACAGCCTACAAGGTACACCTTGTATTTTATAAACTGATATGTTATTCCTAGATATTCTGTTTTCAATTTGAAACGTTTTTTGAATTTTGCCAAAACTATGATATTATTATAAACTTATAATAGATCAACAAGCGCAATTATAAGAAATTGCAACAAGAAAACCAAACTGTTCAAATTAGTAATGAAAAGAAGAAGCAGGTCTTTATGCCGTGGAATGCAACCGTACGACAAGCACCACAATAGTTTATAATTAAATGGAATGTGATTCCAGCACGAAGAGGAAGAAGTAGTTGGTAGCACTGCCACCACGATCACTGAATATTTTTGTAGAAAGCTTGTTGATGAAAGACCAATGTAGACGCGAGAAAAACATGTACATTTAAAACATTTCTTGTATTTCATGCCAACATCTCACCGAGATGCCAATTTATTGCAAAAATAACATGATTTTAAAATTTATTGCGAAAGGAACAATAAAAATACACTCAGAAAGTCAAAAATGTAGAAACTCAGAGTAACAGCTGTTAGTTAACACAGAGCAATTAATAAATATGCTGTATTTTTTATATTTAAGTAATTTATTTTGATTTTGATAATTTTAAAATAAAACAATGATTTAAAAAGCAAATTTGCACACAAAGACGCGGTTTCAAAGGCATTGATCACATTTTGACTTGCTATTTGCTCCATTATTTGTTATCGAAATTGAAAAATCAACATTTGTTACTAATTCCAAAAAAAAATCATTAAAATCGTTTAATTAGTGTAAAATTTAGAAAATTCTACAGTTTGCCAAAAAATTATGTGCTCCACTTTTAGAAACAGAGTTTTTTGATAGTGTATGTTAATAACACCCTAGCTGCGAAACGAAATAGAAGCAAACATACGTTGTTAAAAAAAAACCTTTTACTTGAGGAATTTCTCCACGAGCAAAATTACATCTTTATTGAAACAAACACACTGTATATCAGTTTAGATAACGATGTGAAACAACAAACGTTGAGAAAACAGTCTTGTTTAATTGAAAACTAAAACGCAAGTTGCCTCAAACTTAATTATGTGATCATTTTGTTAACAAACAAATATTAATGGAAGAGTCTTTTTAGAACTCTTCTTCGATCTCATACTTCTCTTGGAAGCTCACTCTTAGAATAATCTGAACACTTTTACATGATCATTTAAAGTAACTTTTTGGCTGAGTACCTGTTTATTATAACTATCTTTTTACTATAACTATATTTTTAGTTATATAATCATTAAATTCGGTTTCCTAATTGCATTTTACTTTTGAACTATAGTTGAAGCTTTAAATGACTTAAATAATGTACATTATGGATAATGTTTTGAAATAATTATTTATTATTATTATTATTGTATATTTCAGGGTTAGCAACTGCGGCACTTTAAAGAAAGTAAAGAAACTGATGGTGCTTGACGATAAAGTCGCGCAAAACATTTTTATATTATTAAATGGTAGTCTGAAACATATGCCTTATGATAAAATCTGCAAAGCTTTACTTCGATGTGATGAAACTGTTCTATCCGAAAACGTAATAGAGCAATTGATACAGGTATGATTTAATTCTGGTTTTCCTAGTTCCATTTTTTTATCGCTGTTCCTTTACAGTACTTGCCACCTGCTGATAAACTAAACAAATTGCAAGAGCACAAAAATAGATACAAGGAGCTTCCAGAGGCAGAACAGTTCTGTGTTGAAATATCCGGAGTCAAAAGACTGTTACCTAGATTAAAGTCTCTCAGTTTTAAGCACCGTTACAAGGAGCTCGTTCAAGATACCAAACCAGTAAGGATATGTTGTTTGCCGAAAATTATTTACTACAAAATTGTAATTTGCTTCATTTTATTTACTATGAAAATATTTACTTGTAGAATATAGTAGCAGCAACCGCCGCATGTGAAGAAGTGATCAAGAGTGGCAAATTTTCCAAAATTCTAGAGCTAATTTTATTAATGGGCAATTTTATGAATTCCGGCAGTAAAAACGGCGGTGCTTTCGCGTTCGAAATGAGTTTTTTAACGAAGGTAATTAAATTAGTGTGCAGCCATGTAAGAAATATTATTTTAATTCATGTAAGAAATATTATTTTAGCTAACAGGAACCAAAGATGTAGATAACAAGTTAACTCTATTACATTACATAGTTCAAAGTGTGGAGAATAGATTTCCAGAGCTTTTAAATTTTTATGATGAAATGCCACACATCGACAGGTAAGCTAGTTGATTAATTTTTCTACAGTCGATTACTGTTCTAATTGCCTTAGAGCCAGCAGAGTATCGTTAGACACGATACAAAAAACCCTAAAGCAAATGGACAATAGTATAAGAAATTTAAAAACGGATTTAGACAACAACAAGGTTCCTCAAAGTGAAGACGATAAGTTTGGAGAAGTTATGGAGGTATTCAGTTTGCTTCAGCTGGTTGCGCCTGTATTCTTATTTCTCTAATTTGTTTAGGCTTTTTACAACGAAGCAAGAGAACAGTGTGATCTGATGCAGGAAATGTTAAAGAAAATGGAAAAATTGTATAGCGACTTAGCAGAATATTATTCATTTGACAAACAAAAGTATGCCTTAGATGAGTTCTTCACCGACCTGAAAACTTTCAAAGATAGTTTTATAGTAAGTAGGTTTTAAATATAGTTGTGGTTTAACAAAAATGATTCTGCAGTAGAGATATAGCCCGTTCTTTGTAACTCTGGTCACAAGTCAGTAGTCACTAAATTTATCTACCAACGTTAAAAACATATGCATGAAATTTACGTGTCGAATCGAATCTTTTTCGTTGTGCTTTGCGCACTGGAGAACCTCAGGCAATCATATATTGCTAGAAGGTGCAAAAAATTGTTAATACTACTTTATTTGGAGCGATGCAATCGACACAGATTTAAAAATGTAATTCAAAGAACCTCAAGAATAAAGAATATCAAACCCCATCGATTTAACGATTTGCTAGTTGGTATTAGAACGTATTTACGGCAGGTATGGAAACAATGTTTGACCGTGGGTTGATGACGTGCGATCAAAGTTACAGCGAAAGGGAATAGTTTGAAATGCAGCTAGATGTAGTTTGGAACAAAAAAATCAATTATTCATTGTTAATAGCAAGCCAAGATTGACAATCAGAAGGAACGCGATCTCGCGGAAAAGAGAGAGAAAATGCGACTGTCTAAGCTAAAACAGGACCAAGAAAAGGAGGAGAGAAACAAAAGAAAATTAATAGATATGAACCCAAAACAAAACCAAGAGGGTGTCATGGACAGGTCAGTTTTCAACTTTTATTACACGAATATTTAGACATTGGTATCAGATTTTACCACGTTATTAATGTTCATGGTTTTTTATTCTATTATTAAATTATTTTACAGTTTGTTGGAAGCACTATCGACCGGTAGCGCGTTTGGCCAAAAAGAGAAAAGGACAAGAGGTCCCAGACCGTTAGGAGGTAAGTTTAATATTTCATTATGCGTATTTTCGTCAGTAAATGCTGTTTGCGCAATATTGCAAACTGGTTGACACATTTTTCCATTTTACATCTGATATTTTTTTCAAGACTGCATTGAAGTTGGTTATTTATTCGAAGGTAGGCTATTCTGTAAATCGGAAAAGAATAACAAAAATTTTTATGTTCGTTTTGCATTTAAGAATATCAATCGGTTACTGATTGGGGTTTGTTTGAAGTAATTTATCTAATAATCTGTTTTTTTAAAGCCGAACGAAGAGCCCAGCTTCAAAGGTCACGCTCCAGGACTGGTCTTTTAGGAGAGCGAGAGTTTACAAGGTAGATAAAAGCTACTCTTTTTAATATTCCAGAAAGATCGTTTATCTATTGGAAACATTAAATTGGTGATTCTTTAGTCTGTTAAAGCAATTTTAGAGAAACCCTTAGGTTATGCCTAAAATAAGGCATCTCTTAACTGGAAAGGTAATTTAATATGCAAAGTGTATGGGCAGAGATTAGTTGAGAGATCGCCGATGCAATGTTAAAAAAACGTACCGAACTCGAGTGACGAAAATAACGGTCGACGGTCGAAACATATGCACTTTTTTTGCGGCGGAGGAGAGGTAAGTAGTGGGGATCGCATTTTACATTACACTGTGGCTGTGATGGCTAATGCGCGCGTTTGGGCCAGCGCGCGTAGATTTTGTCAGAATTCAAATTTCCTTGGTTTCTTATTAAAATTAAGGAACTTGCATCTTGATACTCGATGAAATAGCCATTTAGATAACAAGCCCCTATAAATGCCGCCGCCCAGAGGACAAGCGTTTAGACTTAATTTTCATTCATAAGCAGATTGTTTACAGATTGTTATTACACTCACTTTATAAATTGCATTAATTAAAAATAGTTTTAAAAGTTGATTTTTGTTTCAACTTATTTAATTTTAATGATTGTAATTCAAACAATTTGTAATTCACTTCAAAATATTCCTGGGGTTCAGTCAATTTTAATGTTTGTTATTTAAAATGTTAGAAATACGTTTCGGTTTCAGGTGCTGACTCATCACCTGAAAATCAATGTTCTTAATGTACTTTTTAATATGTGTGTGATTTGTATTTTAATATGTGAATTTTGGTGAAAGTTTTTTATTTAAATTGTTAATAACTGTAAATATATATTTTAGACAAACTGATGATGGTGCAGAAAGACAACGAAACGTATTTGTAACATTTTAAATAATAAACATTAAAATTGACTGAAACCCAGGAATATTTTGAAATGAATTAAAGTACAGTCAGGAAAATATATGCAACGACAATTTCTAATGTTTAGAACTATTTTAATTTTGAATTATTATTATTTTAAACATGATTGATATACATGTAAAAACTTGTAATTTAACTGATTTTAGAAATCCCGTTAGCACGATTACATGATGTTCATTTTGTGAATTTCAAAAACGTCCGTTTTACTCCTTCATTATTGTAATTATTGAAATTATATATAAAAATTGCAATTACATCGTTTTTGGCTTTGACGTATTGCAAAAATCAAGTGTAGTTTTGATTACGCTAATGTCGAAGCCAATTTATTTAATTTTTCACATTTATATTACTTTATATTTCTTTACATATACAGAGTGGCGATTTTCTGAATCTTCGTATGGGTAACTTCGACATTTTTAAAGATAGAGAATCCGTTAAATCGGCAAAATTGGGCAGAATTCGATTGCCTATTCATTACGGTTTTCAAAATTTAGATACCCGACTTGGTTCCTGAAATATCCTGAAAAGACAAGAAATCAAAACTTTTACGTAAACTGCTTAACTTAGAAAAAATCACATTTTACGTAAACTGCTTAACTTAGAAAAAAAGTTAAAATTGCCCTTGGTAGAACTTTTTGCGTTGAATCCAATAAACTAGCATTCGTTTTCATAATCAACTTGATTTACGAGATAAAAAATAAACTTGTGTTTTTTTAAATGGTAATCATAGTTGTCTGTGAGCCTTTTAAAATCCTTATTTTTTTCTGTGCTTAACGATATAACTGTTGTATGTTTATTTCCTTTTATTGCCGAAAAACTTCAAAAGAACTTAAAAAATGTGTAGAAGGCTCTGGAAACAATAACTATATTATCACACAAAGCACAAAACAAAAATGAAAGAACGTATCGTTTAAATTAAATGTTCAAATTGACTTCCGTTTAAGGCCAGGCACTTTTGGCATCTTCTAATCATTTCCAATAACACCTTTCTTATGGTTTGTGGACGGATACTTCTTATTGCTGAACGTATTCTATTTACTAGTTCTTCAATATCATTGGGTTTTGTTTTATAAATCTTGTTTTTAAGGGTACCCCACATAAAATAGTCCAGAGGTGAGAAGTCTGGTGAAAGTGCTGGCCACCGAATGGGTCCTGCATTGGCAATCCAACCAGGAAAATGTTGTTGTAAATATTCACATACAACTCGTAAGTTGTGTGGAGGCTGCTAACGGCAAAACTATCCAGCATCTCTTCAAGTTCATTTTGTAAAAAGTGTAAATATCTTTCGCCATTTAAATTAAGATTATAAAAGAATGGACCAATAACTTTATCACTAAAAATGCCACACCAGACATTCACAGAAGAAACACGTTGATCTCGTCCATTTTTAAGTAGATGAGGATTTTCATTAGCCGGGCTTTTTCCTTAGAAACATTACATTCACTGGCAGTATCTCTGATTGACGAATTTGCATTAAAATGGGTCTAAGCTAAAACTTTTTCTTCATCTTGTTCTTTAAATTTAATCTTCCCGTTTTTGGCTTTTAAGTGATCCGTATTTTTTCAAGTTGGCTTCCAGTCGTGAAAAAAGTTGTTTGTCTGGCTGTCTCCTCTCCATGTATCGGTCCAAATATTACTATTTGTATTACAGGTATAGTAACAGAATTTTCCCGCCTTCTTTGCTAACAAAATGCACCGTATTTACATAGCAACAATAATACTTTTAACTAATTAATTATTATTATTATTAATATTAATTATTATTAGTGTCAAATTTATTTGACACTTTTAATGACAGATACAGTAACCATTTTGTGACAATACTGCTAGATGGTTGTTAATGTTTTTCTTTTGAATTTTTACGGTTAAAAGAAGAGATAAACATACCAACAGTTATATCGTTAAATTCAGAACAAAATAAGGATTTTAAAAGGCCCACAGCAAACTATGATTACCATTTAAAAAACCTAAGTTTATTTTTTATCTCGTAAATCAAGCTGATTATGACAACGAGTGCTAGTTTATTGGATTCAACGGAAAAAGTTCTATCAAGGGCAATTTTAACTTTTTTCTAAGTTAAGCAGTGTGCGTAAAATGTGGTAATTAAAAAAGTTTTGATTTCTTATCTTTTCAGGATATTTCAGGAACCAAGTCGTGTACCTACATTTTGAAAACCGTAATTAATAGGCAATCGAATTCTGCCCAATTTTTCCCATTTAACGGATTCTCTATCTTTAAAAATGTAGAAGTTACCCATACAAAGATTCAGAAAATGGCCACCATGTATATACCGGGTGTCCGTTTTTGGAGCTCAACCATGGGGATCTCGGTAACCACATAAGATACTAGATTTCTTAAGTTGCGGCAAAGTTGCGCAATCTAGAGTTTACCAAAATGCTCTTTCAAAAATTCAAAAATTTCTGCTATTTCCGGAGGCAGCCGGAAAAAAATTGTTTCGATACACTGGCACTGGGCAGGTTTGCTTCCTGTCAAGGTTGCAGCGATAATCAACATATTTTTCACAGTTTGACTGAATTTCGCCTAGCGTCACTCAGCCACAAAATTATTGTAATTATCTTGTCTTTTTCAAATGAAGATAAACGATATGTTTATGAAATTTTTTACTCTTCACATCGAATTATGCAAATTACTTCGGACACATATCTACAGCGATATTCAGAAAGACAACAACCAGCTCAAAATGATTTTCTGTTCCTCCATAGACATTTAGCCAAGTTTGGTGCATTTTCTAAGCCTAGAAAACGCGTTATTAGAACAAATGAGAGCTCTCATCAAAAGTAAAAAACGGTAATAAATTAAATTCTCCATTAGATTCAAGATAATCCTTCTACTTCAACAAGAGCTATAGCAGCAGAAATTAACATATCTCATCAGGCAGTGAGGAGAGTCTTGAAGATACATAAATATCGTCCGTTTAAAATTCATGTCACCCAAGTTTTGCTTCGTTTGCTCAATCATTGAAACGCTAATTTTATTTTCATGGCATCAAAACTATTGGGGTTGATTGACCTTTGAAAGCAAGCGCAAATCTGCTGGCCCTCGCTGCTTATGTTCACGACCCCCCCTACTTACGGGGAGTACGCTATTTTTAAAATGTGCATATGGTTGGGGGATAAAACTGCATGGTGGCGGTAGCTTACGGCTAATATCGCTGAAACGCTTTCGCCTATGCTCATCGGCGATCTCTCAACTAATCTCTGGTATGGGTTTGGGGCACTTCAAAGTGGAAATCAGTGAATGAATTTACCGAAATCACTTTTTGTACACATGAGTTTGAAATATCAGTAGTCAAATAATTCTAAAGAAAGCGAACTTGCTTAAATTTAGAGCTCGGTAGGTTAGCTGAAAAGCATAAGGAGCAAGAATGATCTTTTACATTAAAAATTATTCTTGGTTGTAATCTGCTTATTTTTCTCTCACTTTCAGATATTATTAAAAAAATTAGGTTTTTCTAGTGGCTAAGCAGACTAATAGTATTTGGAAACAGGATCCAAATGCTATTAGGGTTCTATTCTGTAACTATTTCGTGAAAAGTTAACGGACGTAATAAAGTTTACGGCTCCTTAATTTTTAATTGGTATTCTGTAAGTCGTTTGTCCGTTAAAAACATAACCTAATTCCATTAAAAATGTCGGCCAACCGCTCATTTTTAACGCAAGCCTAAAAGTAGCCGTTCAGTTTAAGCGGACAAGTTTTTTGACAAATTAATCTCAAATATAAGTGTTTTAAAGCAGTTATTTCAGTACAATTTTGAAATGGCGTTTTAAGGTATTGGTGGAGAATTTCTGATAGAACAAATCATCGAAAATGAAGAAAAGTACTGTTAAATGTTGTCGTTTCTGTTTGATTTGCTAGGAACTTTTTCTACAGGGCGATTGGAAATTTAGGGTAGATTTCCATTTTGCCACTTACTAATATTCGAAAATTTTAACGGACTCCGCTAAAATATATTTTTTAACGGAACGCCAAAATTCACGCATACAGAATAGCAATAAGTCGATTACGTTATAACGGACCCTTAAAAATGTTTTTTCAAGCCTTTAATTTTTAACGGAATAGTTACAGAATAGGGTAGTTCGCTTAGCCGCTAAAAAAATCTTTAATTTCGATATATACGGACACTAACATCTTTATTATATTGATGAGATTATTAAAAACGTTATTGGAATATATTTATCAAATTTGGGGGAGCGATCGGAAACTGCCAATTAAGGTGTGTTGTGCATTCAGGTCCTTATAAGATAATGCGGCCGAACTTTCACGTTAAGCGAACTATTGGTTCAAAATTGATGAGAAAAAAGCGGGAAAAGTTCTTATTTCTACCCCAACTATCTCCGAAACGATGCCATTTCGGAAAAAAGTTTATATAATTTAGGGACATTATTTTATCGTGTTC
Organism: Dendroctonus valens; assembly: GCA_024550625.1. Classification (NCBI taxonomy): domain Eukaryota; kingdom Metazoa; phylum Arthropoda; class Insecta; order Coleoptera; family Curculionidae; genus Dendroctonus; species Dendroctonus valens. The sequence goes on along the minus strand of JAJTJO010000090.1, from coordinate 230,947 downwards.
TTTCGATTCCTGAAGTTATCAATATTAATAGCGAATTAATCTGTAAGAAGGTCAATCATTCAACTATCTAAAAATCGAATGTTTATCTTGATATTTACAGTATTTAAGCTTTACACAATTTGTGTCTTCAGACGTACCCAGTCATTAAAAATAGAAGATCTTCCCAATTTTGCGCTACCCAACGGTAGCAAAAAATTACTAGAAGATTGCGACGAATATGGCTACTCCACAACTTCCGTGTTTTTCTGATTCAAGTAAAGTAATATTGTATTGTGGGTTTTCTATAACATAAAAAGCTTGCTTTTATTAACTATGTTTAGGCTCAAAACTTGTTTGTCACAATTTTGAAACATATCGTTAATAAGCAACCACTTTCACACTATGAAGACTGTACTATTAATGTGATTTAAATGCTTAATAGTCTATGCTGTTGTTTCAGACGCCAGAATACACAAAAATTATACTTTTTGGGAAGCTTCATAATACACTTTATTCCAAAAAAAGTACCGCACCTGACGTTCAAAAATTTCTAGAATTATGCATTCAAACATCATCAAATATATTTAGATTTTGTAACCGTGAAATAAATGTAAACTGCTAGGGTGACATTTTAAAAAGAACATTTGTCACCTTTCTACGGATGGTTAAATGCGGTTTTGTTATCTCTTATCACAATTTTGGAAAACCATTTATATTTGAAAGTATTTTTTAAACAACTCCCTTGCTATTCAATCTAGTTTTTAGAACGCAAGTGCGTACAACCCTGTATATGTTCTTTCTTATTTGGTCTAAGAAAACCTGCTATTCATGTCAATTAATTAAACTCCTATTATTATTAATTTAACAGCATTGAAGGCTGAACTTGGAAATTGAATTTGATTTGAATTGAATTTAGAATAGTTAGAATGTAACAGAAATTGTAATAACCCAAAGTGGTTTTTGTACTTTTCATTTAAAAATCACTTAATTTGAAGAAATATTTATACACGTGATTTAGGTATACCCAGATAGAACTTGACGTAAGTTCATAAGAAGTAGCAAATTTGAACAAAAAATAATCATCTGCACTTGCGCTAACCTTACTGAAATTCGTATCTAACGTTTTCAGCTTATAACTCCTGTAAAGCTTTATTATTATCTTAAATCGCTGAAATCGGAATGCTTTTTGGGGTTACTTAAACGTACACTTATCAAGTCAATATTTCAAAACAAAACATGGCTTGGATGTTTTTGCATTTAATACTGCATAAAGTAAAAACGATTTATAATACATAATAATTTTGTTATATTTTCAGTGGAATTGTTAGGTGACCGGTGGCTGTAATCTCGAAGCAAGAAGACAACGAAGAATTTTATCGCTCAATCGATGATTAAACAACCCAGCTTCACTTTCCTATAAAGAAAATTATGCGAGATATGTGGTTTATTTCTGATCACTTTTTAACTAATTCATGGCACTTTATACTTCTTAGGTTGTTAATTTCAATCAGCCTCTCTTACAAGATTAATTAAAGTGCGTAGAATATCAGTTAAGTCCTTGTTATATTTGCAGATCTTTATTAAGTAATAGAGACCTCATGTTGATAATAAAAAATTCAAAGTTGTAATGTTTTAGTCTTCGGTATGTTTGGTGATGCAAATGCTTGATTTATAACGTCTAAGAAATAATAACTAATTATATAACATGTGTAGATATTCTGGAGTAACCGTATAATGCATATTATTGTAAAATTTACAGGGTGCGCCAATTAAAACGTAACCGAGCTGTTTTCTCCGTTGATACAAAAGTTATGCAAAAATGCTTGGACATGATAATTTTAGTGTGAAAAGGGTAGGCTTCTATTACGCCTCAAGTATGTAATCAGAAAACCTTTCACCTCCAAGCTAAAGTTCACGTGTCCCATCATTTTTGAGTAACTTTTGTATCAACCGGGCAAACACATATGTTTCATTTTAGTTGCTGCACCCTGTATATTGCAATAATATATTCTCTCTTCAAAGCGCGCTACCCTTAGATGTTGAATGATGTATCTACACTAAAAAAAAAGACGAAATTCTTAACTTAGTTATCAAATTAATTACAGATAATTACTAGGTTACAAAGCATTTTTTAAAATTAATAGTGATCAGAGACTCGCAAGGATACGAGAAGTGATTTATATTGTGTTAATTTATTTTATACATAACGTGAAGTGTACATATATTGTAACTATAAATTATTTGTATATTGCGTTTTTTATTGTAAGTGAAATATCTTCTAGTTTTGATACAATGGATCAACAGAAAAAATAGATTATTAAATTTCACATACTTTTTTGTGACGGTGAAAGCGCATTGTTGTTGAAGTATGTAGCTTATTAATCATTACGTCTGGCATTCATATCAATTATCTTTAAGTTCGCCTTAATAAAATGACTTTAAGACTAGTTGCAGTTATTTTCGACCTTTTCAGTTATTTAAATATTATTTATAGGCTTCATTTGATTTCATATTATTTATAATCTATTTGCCCTTTGAAAACTCATATTGTTTCCAAATGAAATTCATGATTGTATTCGCACAAATTCAGTTAATTTTATACAATAGAAGCACATTTATGCAAGTTTGAATATATAGTTTCCAAACACAGATTATAACTTACTATATTTTGACAAATTGAATTTGCTTTTGCTAAAATATACATTTATGTACATAAAAATGTAACTTGCTTTTCCTTAGCTTGATGGTGTCTCAAATGAAATGCTTTTTAGTAATAGTGAAAGTAAAATAGTAACAACCATCATATTAAAGTTTTTTTGTACATATTTTTTGATAAGTTATAATCTTTATTTAAAAAACTTATACGTATTGAGGATTATTTTTAAAACTCCAAATACTTGGTAATTATTTTGTTGAATATAGATATCTGCAGGTTGGTATCGTTTGGGTTAATATAAAATAAATACTTTTTTTGGTATTTAAAAAGTAGTAATTTTCCAAACATTACAAAGCTCTATTCCATAACGCGCAGCTCAAATTTTTATGGTTTATTTTAACGGTTCTTAACGTGTTTAAAATACTTTATTTCGTTTTTCGGTAGCTTTCGAGATTATTTAGGCTTGATCGTCAGAATTAGAATGAGACTATGAGCTTAACGCAACATTTTAAATTTTATCCCAATATGGTTATTTCTAGCTAATGTTTATCGTTTTACTTTGCATTTAGAGTTGCTGTGGTCGGAGAAACGATTTTAGCTTCGTTGTTTTCGACAGTAAATTGTTTAAAAAATATTTCCCATCAAGTAAGATCGAATCAAGACAAATCTAATGTATTACTTTAAGCAAACCTTAAACTCCAGGTACACTACAAGCGGTTTTATGCGAATTATCATTCGCGCGACGTAGCACAAACTTGTGCGATTTTGGTACGATGTACAAAGTTTGTACGATGTGCGCGATATATAAGGGTGCTTTACGAGTAAAATATAAAATCAGATATAAAACTTTTTGCTTTAACAAGGCCCTTTAAGAACCCAAGTAGCAAGCACACGTGATTTTCACGAAATTATTTTGAGATTGATTTGTTGGGCGACGTCATTCGACCAAATTCGACGATTTTATAATGTCATTTTTATCACGACATAAAAACTTGCGTCCAGAAACGTTACAATCACGTTCTTACTTTCTTTTTTGGTCATATTAATCGAGTAACGTGTTTATAGCTACTTAAAAAGTAGTAGCCATTCGCAAAACTGTTGAATATAGTTTTTTAACAATGTCGAACGTTGAAAATCGTTGTGAAAATAAGTTTATCAGAATTTCAAAAGTACCACCAAAACAATCCGTAATTCATCATAGGAAAACATTTTATACAGGGCGTCCCACCGGGAAACACCGCGATCGATATATGGCAAACTATGATTAGGAGAAATTTCAAAATTGGACATTATACCGAAGTCATTGGGGGCGTGCGATCTAAAATATTTTCAAAAAGGTTCGGTTATACCGGAACACTTCCGGTTATACCGGAAGTAGGTCTCAACTTGCTTATTTTAAATGGAACACCCTATATACTCGTATTATTAAATTTTTGAACTCTACTCCAAATTCCTATACCTAAGTCTCACCGTTGCAGGTACGTATATGTGTTACTTAATTTGAGTCGCATTCCTTGTTGAAAATGACTTATTTTAATGGAAGTTCGATAATATTTTGATAATTATTAATATGAAGGGCAAAAAAAAGTTTCAAAATGAAATTAATAAAACCGCCCAAAATCAATTTTTTCGAATGGAAACTCTTCATTTTGATAATTTTGTCTTATTTAGCATTAAAAATAGAGGTAAGTTTTTGTTAAGTTGTCTATTCGAAAAGTGTTTAATTTTCGAAATATTGTCAATTTAATGTTTTCAAACGGCTCTTTTGCCGCGCCGTATAAATGCAGTCACTATTAGTTGCCATGACGAAAGTCGTCATTTTTAATACAATCAAATGCTAAAGGAATGTTTACACTTACCGGTTGAAAACAATTAATAATTATGACGGGAAGCTTAAATTATACAAGCGAAGATTATTTAAACATTTATTATTTATGGAGAATGTGATACAGTAATATCAAAAACATGTGATACATTTTCCATTGAATGTGATACATTTTCCATGATATCCGCAAAAAGAGAAGCCCCTGTGCTGTTAAATAAATTATAGAAATTTGCAAGAATTTTGGATCCGTCAAGGCAATCGTGCAAAGAAAACATCCCTTTAATTATGATATTATTGAAATTGTTATTTTGGAATATTTTTATCTCAAAAATTCTTGAAATCTTCTATAATTTGTTTACCAGCACAGGGGCTGCTGATCTGTATCACATTCTGGATAAATAATAAATAAGTTTAAATAATCTTCGTTTGTTTAATTTAAGCGTCCCGTCATTATTATTAATTATTTTCAAACGGTAAGTGTAAACATTCCTTTAGCATTTGATTGTATTAAAAATACCACTTTCGACATGGAAACTAAGAGCGACTGCATACGGCGATAGCCATATGAAAACTTTAAATTAACAATATTTCGAAAACTAAAAATTTTTGGAATAGACAACGTTACACAAACTTGCCCTTATTTTTAATACTAAATCAGATAAAATTATCAAAATGGGAGTCCATTTGAAAAAATTGATTTTGGGTGGTTTTCTTCATTTAATTTTGAAACTTATTTTTTTAACACTTTTTATGGCCGCTCACATTCTTCGACTGAAATTTACTTCTTTTTTAATTACGAAGTAAATTTCTGGCAAAAAGGCATTAAAAGATTTAAACTTTGACGAAGAAAATGTGACACTATTTAAACACTCTGTACAATATGTTTATTAATTTTTTTTTCGTTTCATGTGACTTAAATTTTGTTTAAAAAATTGCACAAATCGAGTTACCGATTAAGAAAATATTCCCAGTCAAAAGTTAGGGAATATTTAAACCATGCGTTAAATTTGCGGCGCAGTGTATTATTGAAGTAGAAAGCATTAGAATAGTTTTACAATTTTTATTAAAAAATCAACGTGGGCTCAATAGTATTTTTTTAATGAGAAAGTAAATCGATTATGAACCAAGATGTTTCCAGTTTGAAACAAAAGGTACAAATAATTTAGGTACTAATATTCGGTGCTAGCAATTGTGACTTTCAAGTTCTAAACGTTGTATATCATATACATGATGAAAATATTATAAGGATTCGTAAAACAAAAATATGAGCTAGAACCAAGAACAACCTTACAACCTTTACAAAAACTTGATTGAAATAAAAGCACTAATTAAAGCCATGCGTTAAATTTGCGCAGCAGTGTATTATTTTTATATTTACTTTGAAGATCATATTAAAACTTCGCTAATACTAAATTGTTTTTGAGTACAAACATATTTTAAAAATTGTCTTTAGGAGTACTTTACGATTTACTCTCCAAAGTTAACGATGATTTTGACCTGAAAAAACCATTAATTAAAGGCATTTTAGAACTGGTGGAAGTTAACTAAGCACTGTAACCACCACATTTGGTTTATGTATGTTTTTATTTGCGCGAAAAATCCGCGTGTTATACTATACTTTATTCACGGTAATTAAAAATTTGGGCAAAACCTAGTCCTACTCCGGAAACTAGACTTTGTGAATTTTTGTTAGCACCAAGTAATGAATTTTACAATGTATGAAAAGTGTGCATTTAACAAAACGCAAAAACATTAGGGGAATAACTGTAAATCTATATATTTACAGTTATTCTAGTTGCTAACTTAGAAAAATATTTAGAAAAAAGTCGATATTATACTACTTTGGCAGTCTAGACTCATTTTCCCGTTTTAAGATAAATTAAAAACTTTTTATTTAGACTAAGACTACATGTATTAAACAAGGGCAGAAAGATCGACAGGTCGATAGTCTTTTTGTAGAAATAAAGATGTTTACTACTACTACTACTACTACTACTACTACTACTACTACTACTAAAAACTGAATAAATACTTTTCGAGTGAATGGTTTTTCTTCATAAGTATTTAGTGGGCGTGGTCCCAGTGAAAACCTTTTCATTGTTTTTCAGATGTCGTTGAATGCGTTGCTAACCAATAGATCGCGCTACTAGATATAACTTCTGACATTGACAAAATCATCACGTCAGCCATTTTGACTGTCACAAGGTAGATTTATATCTATTATCTTTTGTGAATAATCGCGATTAAAATGCACTTTCATTTATCTAAAAATTGAAATGTAAATGGTGTTTATTGTGTGATAATTTGTGCCTGAGATTCGAGCTGCCGTTAAAAGTAATGTGAGTGTATAACAGTTTTCCATTTTCATCACTTTCACCCATCAACTTGACATTTGTGTTGAACCTTTCCTCTTGAACAAAAATATGCCACAAAAGGACAATATTTTCGTCCTATTTCTCGGCTATTGATAAGATTAATTATCTGGAGCCCTGCCAGGGAAGTACCTTGCTTAACGATAAATTCAGTGTAAACATCAATACTATCAATGTGTAATAGGTAAGCATTCCCTAGAAGAACAATGTCTGAATACAAAATCTTCTCCTTGAACTAGTTTAATAACAAATTTGATGTTGGTGTCAAATCGAAATACAAAACGTATGTTGGAAACATACTATTTATATTCAGATTTGATATGAAATGTATGTAATAATCTGCCCCAAAACCACATATGTTCTATTGATATTTGATTATGTTGACAAGTGTTTCAGTTCTTTTGACCACTTCCATAAGTGTGTTTGAATAACATAAAGGGGACAATATGAGTTGCAAATTGTGTATGCTCTTGAATCTTTGCCAAAAATACTCCGATGAAAGTAAACAAGTTAGCTTGGTAACATTTGATAGCTTTCGATACCTTTTTTTATGCGAAAGACATTTAATTAATTACATATTGGTTGATGTGATGTCCGACACATTAAACTACAATTAAGGGTAAAATATTCTTGTTTTGGCTTTCGTAATATTCAGTTACCTATTGATAGCAGACTTTAATGTACTTATAGAAAAACTGTGCAAAATCTAAATGTTTGGACAAGATCACTCACAACCTCTTTAGCCGCTATCCGATCATAAAACAATCAACAGTAAAAAATGTAAATATTTGGATGAATCCTAACCCCTGAAAATCCCTAACACGAATCGATTGGCAAAAATAATTTGTGAAAATTTTGAAATACGGAAAAAGCACGAAATCTAAATGGTTTGGAAAGGGGGGCACGCAGCCTCTTAAGGCGCTATACGCCAGGGGCAAAATGATCCTAAACTTACCGAAAGCTGCATCGTGCCACCTGGAAAGAAAGAAAAAATATTCTGTAGTAACAGTAACTTAGTTGAAAACCCAGTTATTTTATTTCAGTGGCGGAAAGGGCCTTTAAGGCCTACTCACTCGCGTCCCCCCACACTACTATTAATACTACTACTACATAATAAGTAAAGGGTTCATAGATTAATAATCCTTCTTACCAGCTTTCTGTAAGCTGGTCTCCATTCTTCATTTCTGCCCATTAATCTTCAAAAAGCAAACACTACCCTTGAACACACAATGAATATCCACACGTCCACAAGTTGAAAATAAATGTGGATTAAATTCAGCCAAGATGAACTACCACACTTGCCTAAGTGGCACCAAATCGGTCCATATTTCCAGTTTGTGAGCAAAGACCCGAAGACCTATTTCGCCCGTTGTCCATAATAGACTGAACTAAAAGTTCAGCTTTTTGAAAAAAACTCATGATATATTAAGGTGTTTATCCCATTCAAAACGCACCGAGCTACAAAACTTACATGATGATATAATCGTTTGCCTACTGGCCCTTCAGATGACTCATTGCTTTATTTTGCTGTTCGATTTCAGTTTTTTTATTATTGACAATTTTGTAGAAATTTCCAGTTCTCGATCGAATCGAACGAAATTTATGAATGATGCTCGCATTATTGAATGCGAAAAATAATATTTAACTTGAGTTTCACACGAGCTCTCAGATCAGAATTTCACTCCATTTTAATGAAACTTTGAGTTCGTGCAGCTTGATATGTTGTGTAAAAGCGGCCTAAAGAACAAATTCACATTCAAGCCAAATCATGATTTATGAATGATTTTCTCTGCTCGCCTCATTGAAAGCAACGGAAAAATTAACTTGATTTTCAGATGAGCTCTCAGATCAAAATTTTGCTCCATTTTTATGAAACATTCATTTCGTGGAACTTGATATGTTGTGCAAAAGTGGCCTAAAGAGCATTCACATTGAAGCCAGATCATGATTTATGAATGATTTCCTCTGCTCGCATCATCGAGAGCTACTCAAGAATTAACTTGATTTTCACACGAGCTCTCAAATCAGACTTTTGCTCCATTTTTATGAAACTTTCAGTTCCTGCAGCTTGATATGTTGTGCAAAAGTGGCCTAAAGGACATATTCACATTGAAGCCAGATCATGATTTATGAATGATTTCTTCTGCTCGCATCATCGAGAGCGACGCAATAATTAACTTGATTTTTACACGAGCTCTCAAATCAGACTTTGCAATTAGATATATGTATATACAGGTTGGCTCATTTTAAAAGAACCAGTCAAATTTCGCATAAATTATGCCAAATATAAGAAAATGTTTTGTACAAATGTTGTGTAATTGCTAGGGGGAAACCCGAAGGTGATATCAACTTTTTTATAGATGGCGCTGTTAACATCAGGTGGGAAACAACTTCCATTTTTTAAATGGATTGGTAAATTTAATTATGAAATCCGATTCAGCATTTAATTCTAATTGAAAAAGTATTAAGCTGCATATGGGCTAAAGTTTATAATTTAAAAATAAAACATAAATTTTGTATTCATTGTATTTTAGTATCATAGTGGTTTATAAATATTTCTAGTAGTAGTAGTAAACATCTTTATTTCTAAAAAAAGGCTATCGACCTATCGGTCTTTCTGCCCTTGTTTAATACATGCAGTCTTAATCTAGATAAAAAACCAATATGAAAATTCTCCTATTCTAGGTTAACAATAGTAGTAGTAAACATCTTTATTTCTAAAAAAGGCCATCGACCTATCGGTATTTCTGCCCTTGTTTAATACATGCAGTCCCAATCCAGATAAAAAACAAATATGAAAATTCTCCCATTCTAGGTTAACAATGTTATTGAATAAATAAGATTTCAGTGGCAAGAAGAAATTATTTTATTGTCCACTAGTCCGTTGCGTTTGTAAGTGTTCGAGTAGCGTTAGTGTAGGGAAACGGAAGCGGGATTGTCTGGTTGGTCTTGTAAGACAAAGGGGATTCAGTATGGTCCAGTTGTAGGGGTTGTTTGTCCATTTTGTCTGTAGCTGTATGAGTCTCTCAGAGATCTTTGTCATGTTTGTGCGTTCGTATAGTAGTTGGGTGGGGGGGTTGTGTAGTGGGTTTTGGGGGTGTCTTATTCGTGTTATTAGTCTTAGTGCAATTTGATCTGTTGTTTGTGTATAAAAATATTTCTAATTATGTTGACTTTAGCTGTTATATGTAGCTTAATACTTTTTCATTTAGATTTAAATGGTGAATGGGATTTCATAGTAGAATATATACCAATCCATTTAAAAAATTGAAGTTGTTCCCACCTGACGATAACAGCGCCTACATCTATTAATTAATATACATTAACATCTATAAAAAAGTTGATATCACTCTCGGGTTTCCCCCTAGCAATTACTCAACATTTGTATTAAGGTACATATAATCTTACTTGAGCCAGCATAAAAACTAAATCTGGGTAAATCGTCGGCGTTTTCTTTGTGAAACATGGGCGTGCGAAATATCTTTTTAAAAACGTGTTTTAATTAGTTAATTAATTTTACCAGGGTTCATCTGACCCGGATGTTAGTACCCCGTCAGGACCCCTGCCAGGGTACGGCGAAGCTACTGCCTTGTAGGACGGATGTTGGATCATCAAAGGCTAGGGGAAGAAAACCCGGAAGACAAATTCCTGGCCCTCTAGGTTGGGGGTTGTGGCAATGGGCTAGCTCCTCATTACATTTAAAACACATACAATGCTAAAAAACCTCGAAGACAGCCTCGGATTAAGGGCGGACCATATCGGAAACAACCACGGCAAAGGTATAAGAAAATGAGTATTTGAACCTGGAACCTACAGGGATTAAGAGGAAAATCAGAAGATGTTGTGGAGGGAATGCAACAGATGAATATAGACATAGTTTCACTTACAGAAACAAAAAGGTAGGGAAACGGAGTGGAACATATTGCGGATTACATGCACATATACAGCGGAGTTCAAAGGGACAAAAGAGTACAAAGGAAAACTGTAAAAATGTAAGGCAAGTAATGTGGAAAAGTAGATGATCTATAAAGAAGAACAAGAAAATGCTGGCAGTGGAAGCACAAAACAGAGTAAAAACAAAAAACTGCAAAATATAAACCAGGAAAGTTAAAGAGAAAACCAAGAGTTGTTAAGAGAAAGAGCTGGGCAACGAAACAAAGAAAACTGAGGTGAAAAATACGAAAAGTAATTCTAAAGAGAACAGCTTATTCAATAATTCAATTTCAAACGCAACGGTAAACCTAAAAGCCGAATTGAGGATACAAACGCAGTCAAACATGCGACAGTGGTACTGAGAACTTTAGAATGTGAAGACCCCATAATCATCTTTGTCTCCGCTGGTTCAAAAATTTCAGAAACTGTAGATCACAAAAATATATCAACAAAAATGTGAGAAGTAAATGAGTAAGTTGCAAGTTCACTATTAAAAGGCATTAGAAAGAGTTACAAAACCTGCCAAAGCCTGTCCTAAGCCAGGTTGTAAAAGGGTGAAGGGGACGAGTAACAATCTCGAAAAAAAACCAGGGTTCATCTGGCCCGGATATTGGAACCTGGAACGTACAGGGATTAAGAGGAAAATCAGAATATGTTGTGAAAGGAATGCAACAGATGAATATAGACATAGCTGCACTTACAAAAACAAAAAGGAAGAGAAAAGGAGTGAAACAAATAGCGGATTACATGCACATATACAGCGGGATTCAAAGGGACAAAAGAGCGTGTAAGGGCGAGTCACTGCTGATAAATAAGAAATACTATCAGAACCTGACTAACTGGGACACATTCAATGAAAGAATGATAACTGCAAATCTGAATATCCATGGACACAGAGTATCTATAATAGCGGTGTATGGCCCCAATGAAGATGCGCTTCAACCAGAGAAAGATGAGTTTTATGACCAGCTGGACGAGGTACTTTCTAACCTATGAGACCAACGCGAATATATTGTGCTCGGAGAGCTGAATGCACGAGTCGGGAGTAGAACAGAGAGTAACATCATTGGGAACTTTGGTAAAGAGGTCCTAAATCACAATGGCCGAAGATTAATTGAAATATGCGAACAACACAATTTAAAAATACTAAATGGGTTCTATGAACACAAGAATATCTACAAATACACTTGGCAACAACACACCAAAGGACTAAAATCAATCATTGATTATGTAATAGTGAAACAAAATACGAAATGGCAAGTACTAGACACAAGGGCGTATAGAGGAATATAATGTGGTACAGATCATTATCTCTTGGGCTCCAGACTACATGTGCCGTTTAATATATCCAATAACACACAGAACCAGGAAAGTGTGAATCGGGATAAACTGGTTGAGGTTAAATTCAACATCAAAGGCCTCTACGAACATAATATTAGACACCTATACCAAAGCAGCTTGGATCAAAAGCTGGATAATGAATATCTAATACGTCAGACCGACGACCTATATACACATGTTATGGAAGCCTTAAAATCAGCAGCCAACGACACACTAGGCATGGATAATACCCGCCGGTATAAAAAACATAATAACAACCTGACCTGGAATGAAGAGCTACAGCAACAGAGAGACACAAAACAGCAGGATATGCCATAAATGGCTTAATACACAAAACACAGATGCTAAAATCACTTACAAACGAGAACAGGCAAAGTTTAAAAACATGATAAAGTAGAATGAAAAGGACACATGTGAAAGGAAATGTAAAGGAATCGACAACTTCATAGGGGGCACTAGATCGTCTGAAGCCTGGATACTAATCAGAACATTAAATACTGACACCGTAAATAGAATAAACTTCCAGCCTTTACAGATGAATAAATGGCACCAACACTACTCACAAGAACTTAAAGAAGATAGAGCACCATATCTGGGAGCATCTCCAAAAACATACCGAGTAGAGGACCCACTAGTAGAAATTAGCGAGGAAAGGATGTGGAAAGTAGTTAAGTCAATGAAGAATAACAAGCCCAGCGGACCAAAAGGAATACCGGCAGAACTGGTTAAATGGGGGACGCAAAAACTCATCAAACACATTGAAGAACTCTTTACTAGATACATGAATGGAGAGAGAGTACCTCTGGTGTGGAAAGAAGTCTGGATTACTCCCATTCGCAAGAAGGGAAGGAGAGATGAATGAATGCACCAACTATAGGTGTATCTCCGTTACCAGCACCATGAGCCGTCACTATGGAAAAGTAATTCAAAGTTTAATAGAAGAAGAATACGAACACCAAGAAGTTGAAGAACAGGCAGGTTTTCGAGCGGGTCGCTCATGCATAGATCATATCTTCAGTCTGACCCAACTAACCGAGAAGAAAGTAGCAAGAAGCGGAGAGGTGTACATTCTGTTTATCGATCTTACGAAGGAATATGACACCGTTCCCGTACAAAAACTATGACAAGTAATGGAGAGATCCAGGATAAGTTATACATTAATAACAGCTGTAAAACAACTTTATGATGAAACAACATCAAAGGTCAAACTAAATGGTGAATTATCAGAAAGTTTTCCAGTTACAAAAGGGTTTGAGGCAAGGATGCTGTCTGTCCCCCACATTGTTTAAGATATACCTCAATGAAGCACTAAGGAAGTGGAGAAGAGCATGCAGTGGAATGGGTATAACCATTAATGAAGATTCAACGCTGTATTCTTTACATTTTGCATATGACCAGGTTCTTATAGCGCAGGACAAGGAGTACCTGGAATTCATGACAAGAAGACTATTTAAAGAGTACGAAGAATGGGGACTGTCGGTGAATCGATCGAAAACAAAATATTTGTGAATCGGAAACGACAGAGGTGACCTACACCCAGAAGAAGACGAAACAATAGGAGCATGCACCGAATACGTATATCTTGGAAGAAAAATTGAGACGGGAGTCCGCACAGAGAAAGAAATAGAACAACAGGGACGCAATAGAGAAATAGAACAACAACAACGCATCATACAAGGGAAGAAAGTGATCGGCTGCCTAAACTCCATCTTATGGTCAACATGTATATCCCGAGAAAGGAAGCACCTCCTATACAGCTCCATATTTAAGAGTATAGTGCTGTATGGATGCGAAACTTGGCTACTTACTACCCATCTAGAACGGCGATTGCGTTCTCTGGAGATGGACTTCTGGCGTGGCACAGCAGGGAAATCAAGGTTGGAGGGGATAACTAATGAAGAAATCAGGTTATCATGAACGTCAAGACAGACATAATAGAAGAAATTCAACGAAGACAGTTGATATGGTACGGGCATGTTGAGCGGATGGATGACACAAGAATTCCCAAACAAATCTTCAGATGGACACCAACAGAGAGAAGGAAAAGAGGAAGACCCAAGACGACATGGATGGATGGAATAAAAAATGCCATGTCGGAACGAAACCTACAACCAGGGCAATGGGAAGACTGAAAAGGATGGAAACGACGAACCGGAAGGCGCAAGACGCTATGACGCCGGATATATATAAGTAAAGCGACCAATGAAATTGTAATGCGGCAACATCGAGTCCACGTTGACCCGATGAGGCGCCTATCAAAATATTCCAGACAAGTACGGGGACCGGTCACATACAAATTGCTTGAATTTTAGGAACACTATGCAGTAATCTGAACATACACAATTTACGAAATATTTGACTGGTTCTTTTAAAATGAACGTTTGTCTTTTCGGTACCCAATAGTTTGCTCTTTTATTTTTTTTTCTAGATCAACTCTAAGTTTTCCTCTTCAGTTGGATCTGAGGGTTCCATTTGCGTAAAATTTCAGCAATATTAATTTTATTTCATTTTATTTTATTCAGCAATATAAGTTATTTTGGTTTTAGTTACATGAAGTTTCTCGAATATTCATGTCCATATTGTAAAATAAATACTTCAAATACCGGTATGTTATGGTTTTGAAGAAATCAAACTGAAACTTTCCATCTCCCATATCTAGCTACTATAGGCAAACCCATTAAAAGCAAGATGTATAGTGGGGTAATGTGACAATTTGAATTTCAGCTAAGATGGACACTGTAGATCAGCCGAACTCTATTTGTCACGTTCAGTCAATCCACATGTATCCTTTGCCTCCGGTCGAGGCCCAAAAAGCAATGCCTTTCGGTTTGCTTGTTGGTGAAATGGTTCTTCATTCAGGGACCTCTGTGGATGGGTTAATATTTGCGACCAATTATCGACTCTATTTGCAAAATGGAGAAAATCAATATCACATCCCATTGGGGATGATTGAAATCATTGAGATTAGGGAGCTCTTTTATCTACAACTTTATTGCAAGGACGCTCGAACATATAAGTGAGTGTGATTGAGAGAGCTTAACTTCTATTTGGTCACTTATATTTTGATTCATTTTAGATGTACATTTGAAAATAATGAGAACGCCTTGGACTGGTATAATCAAGTATCCAAAGCTATCGAGCCCCCTCGTCATCTGGAGCAACTTTTCGCGTTCTGCCACTGCGCTTGGGCTAAAGAAAAAGGAGGAAATGAAACCGCCTTGAAAGTGGCTTGTCAGAAGAAATACACGTTCGATAAGAACATGTTTGAAAATGAGGCAAGCTTCACTATCTGGATAATTTTGAGAAAACTAACTTTTGCTGTAACATTATAGATGTACAGAATGCAATTTCAAGGGGACTCGTGGCGAATTACAAAAGCCAATGAGAATTTCAAAATATGCCCTACATACCCGCCCTACCTGTTAGTTCCGTCTTGTATAAACGATGAAATGTTGGAAAGTGTGGCCAAGTTTAGAAGCTCTAGGCGTATTCCGGTTGCAGTTTGGCGGTTAGTATCATGAGACAAGTGTTTTATTTAGATGATAGATTTAATACTGTTATAGACACACGAAAAATGGGGCAGTTATCGCACGGTGCAGTCAACCGGAAGTTGGATGGTTCGGTTGGAGGTCCAGTGATGATGAAGATTTACTCAAAGCCATTTCGGATGCCTGCAATTTTGATCGAAATCTACCAACAAATAGTAGCAGCAGCGATAGAGAATCGACACTATCAAATTCGCCTGGCTCATTACATTCAGATGAGTCATTACAGATCACTGGCGAAGTTATTCAACAGGAGAAGAAGGTAAATATCTGTTAGAGCTGAGATTTTCAGTGTTTTCTCTGAATTTCGTCTAAGCACCTCCAAATCCATATGTTATCAACTAAAACCCGCTGTTTTGAGTTTATGAGGCATTAAATGATTTTTTGGTATTGTCAAAAAAGTATTCATATCTTCAATATTACAGCGAAATTTGTAACACTTTTAAACCAATAACCCGTAAACTGCAAATGAACAGTTTTGAAGACACTATAATTAATTTCTATATTTTTATTCATTTTCAAAACTCGTCCAAAAAAAGGTTCCAGCCATAATAATTACAAAGTAAAAACAATGTAGAAACAAATTTAGAACTCCCGTTAATAAACTCCTAATCTGCATATTCCAGTAGCTGAAGGCGTATAGAAATAATTTCGGTTGGTTTATGCAAACATTAACAATGTATGTCTTCGAGTACGTTAATTGTTTTAAGTTTGGAAGAAAATAATAATAATTATGTACGAAGTTTGACAGGGAAGTTAACAAACGGTAAAAGTTAATAAGCGATATTTTAACTAGAAAATAGAACTATAAAAGTTGTCGGATATCAACAGCAAAATAATAAAATTAGATCTATGGGAGTACTGTCTATTCTATAGTCTTTGAGTGGTAAGACTGCTGTAAAGAAGCAGGAATATTCCGGTGCAGGAACAATAATAAAGAAAAAGCTTTAGAAGTCTCTCAAGAACTCAATAACTTTAAAACATTCAACGGTTGGTTGGATACGTTCTGTGCTCAAGACACAAAATAAAATTCAAAGCAATCTGGAGACAGAAGCCTAGCCGCAGGAAACGAGAAACCCCCAGTTTTCGAAAAAAGGAAGAATTCTTATTTGAAATGATCCTACGTCGACAAGATAGTATCGCTGACATGAAATTGATAGAAAAATGTTAGGCTAGTAGTTTAATAATATTGTTTTGGGACAAAGCAACTCCATTCCGACATTCAACTCTTGGACATATTGTTAGTATTTCTGCAACCGAATGTCAACCCTGATACCAGGACATGATTTTTAAAATTTAATTACTCTAGAAAATTTTATATTATACAAGGGTGATTCAGGTTTAATATTAATAACTTCGCGAATCAATACAACATGTTATAATAATATGATATTAAATATTTTCCTAAATCATAAGGACTCGGAGATAAAAGCCTTTAAAAGTATTTCTCTCCCAGCCTTTTTGGAAGCGTATTTTGTGGGCCATATCCTATTTATTTTGTGTCAAAACTTGAATAACAAAATTAATATCAACAAAACGGCTCTGCAGGCTGTTCACTGATTCATTTGGAAACTTTTTGTGTTAATACTTTTTCGTATTTTCTCTTGTTTTTAAAATATTTAATGAAATTAATCATCATGGATGACGAAATTTCATTGAACGTTTCAGCAAGCCATGGAAACTCAATGATTTGGGTTGAGTTTGTAGTAAATGTTGTTATGTGCTTATGTAGTTGTAATTAACCGTTAATTGTAATATTAACGTTGTGCTGCTATTTTAACAATTTTCAATATCAATTATCATCTTTCAAACAGGTAAAGATGCACCGGTGTGGCCACGACGCTCGCTCGCGCCCCATCATCTTTATCGGCTTGAAAGACGACCTTTGTCGTACTTTACAAGTGGAAGACTATTATTTTTATCTTTCAAATGATAAAAATGAGCATCACACTTAGATTCACTTGAGAAAAAATGCATTTTTTTCTGTTTTTTGCGTGTATTTATGGGGGTGGAAGACGTAGTTTGTTGTGGAATACAGATGGAAGACGATAAGAAGATATTTTTTACAAATTATAAGTTCACATCAATGAGTAGAGCAAGTTCGTGCAAAAGGCTATGAGTTTTTTAAATTAATTTTTGGCCAGATTCGCAACCCTCCTGCAACCCCATGTCGTAGAACTGGAATGGAAGACGATGATTTTATTGTTAGATATCATTTCAATAATCTATGCTCAAAAAATTAAATGAGGAAATGGTGTTGTCAAATATATCGCTGCCTCCCGGGCTATTATGGTGACGTTTCCTGGTCAGCACGATCGCCACTCGACTTTTCCTTTGGGGATACATTAAAAACCAAGTTAACATTCACCATTTTGACACTGAAAACCAACTTTTGAGAGCAGTTACCGAAGCATTTAATTCCATAACTCCAGATCTAGTATCCAGGGTTGTAGAATCAACGGATAGAAGAACGCACTGTGTTTAGAAAATATCGGTTACCTTTTTGAACATTTGTTGTAAACTATTTTGTTTTTTTTTCTGGTTTTAGTAAGTTTTTTAACTGCTATACGTCTGACAGTTGACCTATTAAGCTGTCTTATTTCAGGATATTTGTTATACATGTAAAATAGGCATAATTTATTTAAAAAAATTGCTTTTTTGACGCAGGAACCGGTACAATACATCGTTAAATTCCATATTAAAAGAGCTATCTTATACCTTATGTACTTTTTTTTGTTGATGGTTTCTAAGGATCGAAACGTTGGAATACGTTTTCATAGACACCATCTTGTAGAGCTCCAAAAGGTGCCATGCGAAAGAATGTTTTGTTTTTTGATGATTTGAAATAACTTCAAAAATGAATAACAACGAAAATCGGAAGTCACTTTTATCTAAATATCTCAAAATATAAAAGAAGTACTTGTTTTTTGAACACATATATTTTCATTCGTTAAAAGTAGAAAAGTCCTACTTTTATCATCCAATTTTTTATTTTTCACACATACGGCCGCACAAAGAACACATGTACATAACAGACTAGTTGATTTTCTCTTTGCTGTGCGTAATGGAGGATTTTCACTCTAGACCTCAGTGATTAATGTTTTGCTTTTTTATTTTTTCAGTTGCTTATAATGGATGCACGTTCTTATACAACAGCTGTGGCGAACAGGGCCAGGGGAGGTGGATGTGAATGTCCAGAGTACTACCCTAACTGTGAAATTCAGTTTATGAATTTAGCCAATATACATTCCATCCGTAAAAGTTTTCACGCTTTGAGACAACTTTGTATGTCAGCTGAGCAGCCGAAGTAAGAAGAGATCTTACCGATTGTGATTAAAGCGAAATTAATTGTTCTTTTCGTTGCATTTTCAGTTGGTTCAGCCTTTTAGAGGGAACTCGTTGGTTGTCACACATGTCGGGATTAATGAAATCGGCAGTGATTTTGACCACGGCAGTGGAGAGAGATGGCAGGCCCGTTTTGGTTCACTGCTCTGATGGATGGGACAGAACGCCACAAATTGTTGCATTGGCAGAACTGTTGTTGGATCCATACTATCGCACAGTTGATGGATTTCGGTAAGAGTACGCACAACTTTTGATCAGCATTTGCAATTTTAATAATAATAATTTCCGTTTCTTAGAGTGTTAATTGAACGAGAGTGGCTTGCCTTTGGCCATAAGTTTGCTGATCGTTGCGGCCACTCTGGGGGAAGTGCCGATTTAAATGAAAGGTGTCCAGTATTTTTACAGGTGAGTTGTATCATATGATGTATGTACGAGGCGCATTCATCAAGTAAGGGCCGTTTGCTTATATTTAAATATTGGAGCTTCGGAGCACAGTTTTACTACTGCAGAGCCATTTACTGACTCGTTGCGAAACTACAGCGTCATTTTTTTTAAATTCTGAAGTCGTAGTGTTGTCCGTGAGTGCAAAGAACAATGGCCGCGAAAATCGTTGATCCCGCTAACTGAGGTGCGTTCTGTGATTCGTTTCTTATGTGCAAAAGGATCGTCGGCTGCTGAAATTCATCGGGAGTTATGCCTGGTTTATGGACCTAAAGTTATGAGTGGAGGAAAGGTTAGACAATGGTGCCGTGATTTTAAAAATGGCCGAGCAAATGTGCATGACGAAGAGCGGAGTGGCAAGCCCAGTATCCAAACCGATGAAATCGTTTCAAAAGTGGACCAAGCACTGCGATCTGATCGTCGATTGACGATTAGTAACCTGGCTGGAAAATTTCCTCAACTTGGACGCACTACTGTTTACAATATTGTCACGGAAAACCTCGCATACCACAAATTGTGTGCAAGGGGGATACCAAAAATGCTCACCGACCACCACAAAGTGCAAAAAATGTCTAGTGGACGAAAGTTTTTGGCCCGTTATTAACAAGATGGAGATGATTTGATTTCTCGCATTGTTACTGGGGACGAAACGTGGGTATCCTACGCCAACCCAGAAACAAAACTGCAATCGATGCAGTGGCGACGCTCAACTTCACCAAAACCGAAAAAGTTTAAGCAAACTCCGTACACAAGTCGAAAATTGATGGCTACAGTTTTTTGGACAAAGACCGTGTTCTTTTGGTTGATTTCATGGAACGTGGGACAACAATTACAGCTGACGTGTACTGCGAAACGCTCAACAAATTGAGACGTGTGATCCAAAACAAACGCCGCGGGAAACTGGTCATCTGGCATAATTTTCCTCCACGATAACGCGCGTCCTCACACTGCTGCCAATACCAAGGAGAAAATTCAAGATTTTCGTTGGGAACTTTTTGACCACCCACCGTACAGTCCCGACCTTGCACCTAGCGACTTCTTCCTCTTGCATTTTAAACAGTGGCTCGGTGGACAACGTTTTGAAACCGAAGAGGGACTCAACTCTCAGGCGGGAAGCTTCTATGCAGAGGGGTTAAAGAAGCTGGTGCAGCGGTATGAAAAATGCTTAAAAGTGAACGGCGATTATGTAGAGAAGTAAAGTAAGTTTGTACCTAACTAATTATCACAATAATATTTGTTTCTTATGAGTATATTTTTTCTTTGACCAAACGGATCCTACTTTATGAACGCGCCTCGTATATACGAGTACATGTATTTTATTGAAAAGTTCTACGTGGTTGAGGTGGATTCATGTTTTCAAAGCCTTTTCCTTTTGACTATTTTGCCTCAAATTTTTGCCTTGAAAAATTAGAATTTCCTTACGTCTTCAATTGCAGGTTGATAAAGTGTTCTCTTATTTCACAAGTTTTATGGGTGTTATGAGCTCGACTTTTGAGAAAAGAAAAATGGTGATTTCTGATTCAACTTTCGTCTTTACCTCCTTTAGTACTCGAAATATTTTTAAAAAAATTAATAAACATGCGTGGATAGAAATCGGCACACTGTAAACTTTTGACTAACTATATTTTTATTAAAAACTATTCATCAGATCAAAAAAAGAAATATGCAGTTTGAAAGACGATTTAATATTCTTTAATGTGAGTATAAATTTATCAAGAAGGCTTATCGTTTATATGCGTAGCAACCGATAAACAAATGAAACGTGTTTATGTGGTGATTGTAACGAAAATAAAAAAATTGTCTAATATTAAAATTATTGCGTTTGCAACATAAATTTGCATATTAATTCATTGTTCATAATTTCAATAGTGTTTAAGTGTGTTAATTTAATGCATACTACACCACAAAAAGCCGGCCAAGTTATTGCTTTAATCGAAAATGGACTTAGTCAGCGAGCTGTTGCTAGAAAATTGGATATGACACGCGCAGCGCTTCGAAGAGCGTGCAAACGTTATGAGGAGACTGGATCTTTTCATAGGCGACCTGGAACAGGCAGAAGGCGATTTACAACCGCTCATGATGACCGCTTTATTGTGTCAACAACATTAAGAAATCGTCACCTTAATGCCGTTCAAGTGCAACGACAGCTACGCGAGGGATGCGAGGAGTGGCTATTAGTCAGTGGACAGTAAGACGAAGTCTGCAGGAAAATAACCTGACCCCTAAAACACCTGCGATTGGTCCAAAACTTACTCCAGCTCATCGGCAAGCACGCCTGCGTTTTGCACGGGATCATCGGAATTGGACGTTGGAACAATGGGGATCTGTTCTGTTCTCAGATGAGACCAGAAGATGCCTCCATGGTAGCGACCGAAGAAGGAAAGAGTACCGAACACCAAGATAGCGATTTGCAGATTGCTGCTTTGAAGAGCGGAGTGCTTATGGAGGTGGTTCCTGTATGATCTGGGGTGCAATTTCTATAGGAACACGAACCGACCCTAAGTTCATGCGTAGGGGCGACCGTGTTCACGGAAGAAGAGTTTTAACGGCTGTTAGATATATCGAGGAGATTTTAGCAATTCATGTGCTGCCTTACGTCGACTACATTGGAGACGAATTTACCTTTATGCATGACAATGTCAGGCCGCACACCGCGAGAATCGTGCAAGATTACAATGCAGAAGTCGGTTTTCGGGTTATGGAGTGGCCAGCATACAGGTCTGACCTAAATCCGATCGAACACTTATGGGATGAGCTAAAACGAAGAATTCGAGCTAGACTTCATACCCCAAACTCGATCCCAGAGCTTATTGTTGCAGTAGAAGAAGAGTGGTTGAACATCCCTCAAGAAAGAATAGCAAACTTAATTAGATCTATGCCTAATCGTATGAGAGAAGTTATTAGGGAAAGAGGAGGTCATACCCATTATTAAAAAATTAAGTGTTAAGTTTTAAATTGTCTATAATCCTATTTATGTTAATAATAAAAAGCTGAATTTGCTTAATGCATTAATTTCACTATGTTATACATAGGATACGCAAAATAATTTACACTCACATTAAAGCATATTAAATAGTCTTTCAAACAGCATATTTCTTTTTTTGATCTGATGAATAGTTTTTTTTTTTAATATAGTTACAGTCAAAAGTTTACTGTGGGCCGATTTCTACGCACGCAAATGTACATTTTTAATATTGAGCAAATCGTTTTTCTTTAAATATTTCCAGGAGTAGAACTTTTAAAACAATATTTTGTTAAGCATCAAAATGTGCAACATTGTAATGTAATCGACTTCGTATCTCTTACTGTTTGCGAGATCCCAATGCTAACACCTCGAATTTGTAACACCCTGTATAGTAAACAGGTAGATACCGGAGTTCGTGGTGGTTTACTGATTTATTATATTTACTTAAGGTGAAATCAGACTGTCACTCGCATGAATGATCACTCACGTGAATGTAATTTTTTTTGTATTCCTCGTTCACACGACACAGTTAAAATATCCGCTTTTTTTTCTCGATCATATGGTGGAACGAACTCGTGCGCTTTGAAACTCGTTTGGTTTGTGATCATTTGATCGAAGAATTGAAAAAAATAAGCAAAGAAAACGTAAACGTTTGATGACCATGGATGTCCCGGAGAAATACCTTTGAAAATTCAGACTTATTGTTAGGACGAATACATTGGGATTGAGAATCCGAATTCTTACTCCAACCATCTTTGAATGGACTAGAGTGAAGGACGGTCGTCGGAGGAATAATCACTTTTATTTTATTTATTTTTTTGATCTGTTCTGTTGTGTAACGCATCCTTATTGTTTTTACTTCATGTTTGATATCTTCTTTAGTTACTTTTAAGTTTAAATCGTGTATCAGCGATTTTATACATTTTGTTCGTATTGTTCTATCTTTGTATTCGTTCAGCTTGTGGCACCGAAAAACAGGTAATTTTAAAACACTCCAAAAACAGCAGCGTGTTTTGATCGTTTCATTTAAACACCAATTTTGTTGGCAATTGAAGATAATTACGCATGCTGGTCGACCATTCGTGTTCGAGTGAACGTTCTTGGTTGTCTCAATAGGCTTTATTTTTTTTATCATTCAGGGTCGAGTTAATGATGTTGAATGGAACCGATCCAACATGGTTTGATCCAGTTTGCTAATGAATTCAGTTCTTACTTTTGACTTTTTGTTCAGAATATCTCGATTTTTGGTATGATTTATTTTTATCTCTTGTCAGAAGAGATAAAAACTCGTTTCACGCAAAGAATGACGAGAATTGATTGAATCACTGTATTTTTAGAAAGTTGGTTTTATTTATTTTTATCATTTAAAATATGAATGCATTTATTAGGGAATTCATAGACATTATAAATAATAGTAGTAGTAGTAGTAAACATCTTTATTTCTAAAAAAAAGGCTATCGACCTATCGGTCTTTCTGCCCTTGTTTAATACATGCAGTCTTAATCTAGATAAAAAACCAATATGAAAATTCTCCTATTCTAGGTTAACAATAGTAGCAGTAAACATCCCTATTTCTAAAAAATGCCATCGACCTATCGGTATTTCTGCCCTTGTTTAATACATGCAGTCCCAATCCAGATAGAAAACAAACATGAAAATTCTCCCATTCTAGGTTAACAGTGTTATTGAATAAATAAGATTTCAGTGGCAAGAAGAAATTATTTTATTGTCCACTAGTCCGTTGCGTTTGTAAGTGTTCGAGTAGCGTTAATGTAGGGAAACGGAAGCGGGATTGTCTGGTTGGTCTTGTAAGACAAAGGGGATTCAGTATGGTCCAGTTGTAGGGGTTGTTTGTCCATTTTGTCTGTAGCTGTATGAGTCTCTCAGAGATCTTTGTCATGTTTGTGCGTTCGTATAGTAGTTGGGTGGGGGGGTTGTGTAGTGGGTTTTGGGGGTGTCTTATTCGTGTTATTAGTCTTAGTGCAATTTGCTCTGTTGTTTGTGTATAACGTTTTGTCCTTTCTGTTCCGTTGGTCATGAGTACATGTCCAAAGTCTAGCAAGGGTCTACAAATAGCTTTATATATTTTGGTGGCGGTGTTTGTGCTAATTCCTCTGTCTTTGTAGGTTAGTGATCGGAAGTGTTTCGCTCTCTTCATTGTTTCTGCCCTGATGTTTCGCATGTGTTTAGTGAATCTAAGTTTGTGGTCGATTGTGATTCCAAGGTATTTTACGTCGTTTTTTGGTTGTGTCGTTTGGCCGTCTGCTGTTATTGTAGGGGAATCAGCGTTGAGTCTGTGGTTTGTGAGCAGAAGTTGGTTTTTTTACGCGTTTGGTGTTAGTCTCCATTTATAAAACCATGTCATTGTGTTGTTTGTTAGTGTTTGGAGTCTTTGCGTTGCTCTCTCAGTAGTTTTGTCATGTACAATAAGTGCCGTGTCGTCTGCGTATTGTAATATGTATGCCGATCTGTCGATTTGATTTTTGTCTGGTAAGTTGTAATTATATATGTCATGGCAGTACATATTGTAGAGAAACGGTGAGAGCGGGGATCCTTGAGGGAGCCCTTGTTCAGGGGAAAAAGAAAATGACAGTGTTTTGTCAATTCGTACTTGTAGTTGTCTGTTTTCTAGTAAGTTCTTTATGGTGTGTAGTAGATATGTTGGTGTGTGTAGTTTGTATAGTTTGTATAGTAAGCCTCTATGCCAGACACTGTCAAAAGCCTTGTTAATGTCCATAAACAGGCAAGCTGTCTTTCTGTCAGTTAGGTGGGTAGTTTGTATATTGTTGGCCAAAATAAAGAGCGGATGAACAGTCGAGTGATGCTGTTTGAAACCAAATTGGTAGGTAGGTATATATTTTCCAATCACTTTTTCAAGCCGCTGCTTTATTATGTATTCAAAAATTTTGCTTAGTACTGGAAGTAGTGTAATTGGTCTGTAGTTGCTCGGTTGTGTATTGTCCAGTCCATTTTTGGGTATAGGGATTATTAAGCCGTTTTTCCATGTTTCTGGGATTCTGCCATTTGTGATGCAGTTGTTCAACTCAGTCAGGATCAGTTTGTGTGCCTCCTGAGTAAGGCCCTTCAAGACTTTTGCCTTAATTTTATCTTTCCCCGGTGCAGTGTTCTTGATGTGCGCTAGGGCTTCATCGTACTCTGTGTCTGTGATCAGTGTGCAGGCATAGTTTGGTGAGTTGTTAAAATAGTTCAAGTACCAGTCGTTGATCAAGTTCCAGTTGTCATTGTCGAAGTTAGGGTTTGTCGATGTGCTGAAGGCCCTTTGATAGTGTCTGGCGAATGCGTCCGCTTTCTCTTTGTCTGTGTAGCGTTCTATTCCGTTTTCGTCAATTGTGTCAGTAGTGCCAGTCTTCCTGTATTGCGCCAGTTTCTTAATTTTTCGCCAGTATGTTTTGCCTTTGTCCTTCTGTATTTCTTTACATGCTTCTAGCCATTTGTCTTGTCGGTATTGTCCAATCATAGTTTTAATGTTTCTGTTAAGTTGGTTCATTGTCTTTTTTAGGTCGTTATTTTGAGTGTTTGTATATAGTCTATACAGTTCTCTCTTATGTTTTATTAGTCTCAGTATGTATTTGGGTAGTGTATGTCGGTAGAAAGCATTTTTTATTTCCGGGCTAAATTTTCCTATGGCTAGTGAAAGTTGTTGTTGTATGGTTTCTATTGGAATGTGCTGTGCTTGTGATTGAATGTAGTCATGTATATGTTGTTTCACTTTGTCTATGTCAGTCTTTGTTAGGTTTAAGTTTTTCTCTATAGGAGGTGTATTGGAGGTAGGTTGCGTATGTTGTAAGTCTATGTTAAACGTAATAGCCAGGTGGTCGGATCCCAGCTCGTTGGTTAAGTTTATGTTGTTGATGTTATAAATAATATTTAAATGTATTTGGGGAGATATAACTATTTAGTAGTATGTAAAAGTACTCACAGGAACAGACATTATTTCTCATAGCTGCTAAAAATGCCATTATTTAATTGTCATCAAGACTACTTAAAAGTTAGGGCCAGGCAGGTTATTTATTTGCTCTCCGAAATTTAAATTTAACTTTAACTGTTCCTTTTTATATATAATTAGTTTTATGAAGAATAAAGAAACAACATTATGATAATGAACAAATATTTCAAATTATAAAGAAGAAGGAAAACAAATGTAAGATAATGATTTAGTCAAGTTTGTAGGAGAATTGTTATTAACTCTGCATTCAGAAGAAAATATTTTTTATTTTGTAATTTATGCATTGATTTTAGATGTGCATCGTTATTTCGTGTTAAGCTGCGATCAACAAGTTTTTAATCTTCTCAAGCAAAAGTGATATTTTGCAAAATATAAAAACGCAAATCATACCAATATATCCAACGACTATTAATATAATTTATATTAATAGTCGTTGAGTATATCACATATAATAGCAATATCATGAACGTTATTGAATACTTTTGAAAACAATTGAAATAAAGGATACATTTTGCCACACTGCATCTCAAAAACTAAAGCGTTTTGCAAATATGTTTATAGTTTTCCATGCCGTGCTACCTAAAAGATTATATTTTTGACTTTTCAATACCGTTTTTTTCAGTGGCTTGACTGTATTCATCAACTCATCAGGCAGTTTCCAGTGTCGTTTGAGTTCTCCCATAACTATCTAATCAAACTCGCCCAGCACACATTTTCTAATTTATATGGCACCTTCCTTTGCAACACCCACAAGCAGAGATCAAAAATTGTACATGGAAGAACGTTTTCAGTATGGGATTTATTAAGTTCGTCCAGCTTTAAAAATCACCTGTATGCGCCTACACAAAGTACAACAACGGCTAATAGGGTAAGTTTTCAACTAACTTTAAAGATCTGTACCAGCAAATTATACATACTGTTTGTTTAAATTAGGTTTTATGGCCGAAAACTCATATACGAGACCTAAGGCTTTGGTCGGAAGTTTATTTGGGTTCTCTCGAAGCAAATTTTAATCCAGAGGAGGGTTCTGGAGGTGCTTGTCCAGGACCTCCTGATATGAACGGGCACATTAACATGTCAAAAACGAGATCTTATGGCGATTTATTGAATGGTGATCCTTGTCATGTATTGTATGGAGGTAGAAGAAGCAGTGACCCCAGTATTAATAGAGAGTTGTAAGTAATTGATTATTAATTAATTGATAAGCGTAGTATTTGTTCTATATTTGATTACACATATTTTGTTCTTATTAAAGTTTCTATATCCTTAATAATTATGCTCATATCGGCAAATATATGTAATTTTTGAAAATTATTTATAAATATGTTGAATTTGCAAACGCTAATTAACAAATTGAAATTTTAATTTTCCAGAAAACTTGTACCACATGAAAATGCAGTCACGGACACAATAAATAACACTGACGTCGTTAATGGTCATCACATTCATAACGGATCTACAAACGACAATATTCCAGATTTTCTACCCAGTGACATGGAAGATAATGCGCCCGATTGCGAGCAAGATTGTATTTTCAGTATCGATGCAAATCCCACACCACTAACTGACGATCAAATAGATGGTCTTAGTTTCGATTGTGGCTACATGCAACCAAAGGAAAGAAATTCCGAATCGAATCGAAGTGAAACTGATGAATTATCCGAAATTACCAATGAGATGACTCTAAATACTCAAGAAAATGTCACAAATAGTATGGCGAGCAATTTTTTAGCAGATAACCAGGTAGACTCGAAAGAGACTACAGTGGCTTTTGGAAGTGAGGCGGAATCTACGCTTAGTGAAAGAGGGTCTGAAACTGAAAATCATCTGGGTGACGAAGAATTTTTAGAAAATAATATTTCACCTGCTAGTGGAGAAGAACAGGATGATAACAATTGTAGAAATAGTAGAGACATTGAAAATGACCTGTGTAGAGCAAGTGAACAAGTCGAGAGATTATTGAGCTTAGAACCATCTGTAGAGACCAGTACTGAAACTCTCGTCTCAGACCAACTAGTTCCTGGGTCAGTTTCTAACAGTAGTTTAATGTTTGATGTATAAAAGTATTTTCATTTTATAGTTCATCGCCTAATGAGTACAATGGTTTTGAAAAAATTCGTAGTCCTATCGATAATATAGATGGAGGAGAAGACTGTAAAGTATGTGTGGGTGGAGAAATTATTACTAACGGAAATTCTGCGTGAGTAGAAAACATTGATTTCATAAAATAAAAATATGTTTGATATACAGTAGAACCTTGATTATTCGTCACTACCTTGTCGCGTTGCTCGATGTATTCTGGGAAGTTTATTCGACGTCAACATTTGTTATTTTGAAAGAGAAATGTGATTTTCATAGCAAACGGTATAACATGTTCTGATTTTTTTTACGAATAATGAAAATATAATAAAAAGTCTTGCAGAAACGCATACCAGATTAAATTTGTAGTTTTTTTTAATGGAACATCTATTTATTATTACCGATTCGGATTTTATATAAAATTGTGAAAATATTTCATATACTGGGTGTTCCACCGGGAACCACCGAGATCGATATCAGGCAAACTATAATTAGGAGAAATTTGAAAATTGGACCGTATACCGAAGTCATTGGGGGCAAGCGATCTAAAATATTTTCAAGATGGCCACACTTCCGGTTATACCGGAAGTAGGTATCAACTTGCTTATTTTAAATGGAACGCCCTATAAATTACTACATTTTTTAATTCTATTCCAACTTCTGGCTATATTTCATGTATAATGTCTTATATCTAGGTCTAACCGTTTTTGATATATTTCAAATTTTATGTAAAAAATGGCAGTTGCAGACACTCGAATAATTATTAATTCTTCCTATATGGAAATATGTGTTACTTGATTTGAGTCGCATCCCCTACGGATTAAAATATTTTTATTTCAAATTTTACAATGAAGAACATTTGAAAAAAGAAGAACTTTGTGAAATATTAAATGTTAGTTTTCAGTTGAAAGTTTTTTAACAATTATTTTAAGATTCAGTGGAAAGCTGATTTTTAATTGTTTCTAGCTGGGAAACAGTTGAACTTAGGTATACAAGGTGTCCCAGATTTATGTCACAGTAGATACATATACGGATTGTCTAAATTAGAAAATTTTTGCTGCCGTCATGGGCCTAACAGCTTAGTTTCAGATTTTAATGTTTTAATTAATACAGGATTAATCAATTTGTGCATATTGACACGCTCTTTTTGATTCTTAAATGGGACCCTCTTATATTACGTTATCTTTAAACGCTCCGCGCTTTCAGCGTTATGGCAATCTGCATATTGTTCTGTTGCCTATTATTTAATGTTTTCATAATAAAATGATTTCAAATTTTATCGAGTAATTTGCAATATTTTGCGCCGAACAATGTGGATTGATTGCCACGCCGGTTAAAATAACAATCTGGTTTTCTTCCAACTCTTGCATTAAACAGTTTGTAAAAGCGCAATTTTTATTGGACAATATGCATACTGCCATAAAGCTGAATGTAAACGACACGGAGCGTTCAAATATATCGTAATTTACGGAGGGTTAGTTAAAAATAAAAAGTAAACTGTCAATTATCATACTTTGATTCACGCTGTATTAATTGTAACATCTAAATCTGAAACTAGGATGCATTTTACCTATGACGGTTTTTTAGTTTTTCCGAATAACCATTATACATAGGTTTTGATGTATGTATTTGATGTAGAATCCGAAACGGTAATAATATTAAATTAATTAAAACTTTAAAAAATAATTTCCATTAAAAAACTGTATATTTGATCTAATACTCGTTTCTGGCCGGCCATGTATCATATTTTTATTCCGAAAAAAAAACTATATGAGAATTGTGAATTGAAGTTATCGTCATGCTCAAGATACAATGCGGATAACTTTTTGTATTCTACATTATTTTACCCGGTCCTAATTTGTTTTCATTAAATTGTTAAATTTTATCTGCTTTTGATCTATCTCTATCAACCTTTGACGGATAATGGAATTTTTACTGTATTCGCTTTTTTTTTGCTGAATATTCCAATATTTCAATTATACTGTCATTATCAATTTGATTGTGTCTTATACCGAGTGTTCTACTAGAAATAGTTTAATTGCGTCAAAACGGTTCGAGAGAGGCCAAATGATCGCGTTTCATTAATTTTCGCCCTGAATACACATATGAAAATTCCCCTAAATTCCCTCACCAATAAAATGTGTTTCTATCACGATACCGTATGTTTCGTTTCTCTATTATGTGACAAAAATAAATATTCCCGATATACTGATTTTTTTGTCAAACTGAATTTGATAACTACGTTTCATGCAAAACTGGACAACATGTAATCAATATGTTGTTAATTATTACAGCGCCATAAACATTCTATTAGCTACATAATTGTGCACTTACATACATTTTGGATCAAATGAATATTCTAGTATAATAAGTATCCAACCATGTTACACAAATGCTTTTCATTAATTTACATTAATTTCTGTTGTACAGGAGGTTTTTACTTTTATTCATAGGACTGAAAGTACAGGAATACCTGGCTTAAATGGATGGGATGGCGCCTGTATGCAAAGTCACACCCATAAATACAGAAGGCGCGCATCTAATTGCCAGCTAGGTGAAGATGGTTTGATACCTATAAGGTCACCAATAGAAGAACGATTGGATCAGATTGTTGAAGAACATAGGGTAAGCTTGGAAAATCATTTATTAGTCGCAGCTCAAGATTTGCATAAAATAATCATGTAAAAGATCATGTTTAATCACTATTCGAGGCAAGTTTCGATCAACATTTCCTCGATAGAACAAAAGGACTCTGTTGTTAGCCAGTGACAACCAAAATGGTGAAGTGCATTCAAATTACAATATACGGCATATAAAGTACAGTATAAAAGCATTAAAGAATAAATGGTTTTAGAGAAAAATTTATGTTGAAAGGATTCCATCGTTAATATAAATATTGGGAATAATAAGATTTTTAATAAAATAAAAGTATAAAATATTGCACTCGGGCATCTTGATTGAAATGCCAATCAGAGCCACTGTTGTGACCGTCATTCGTTCTGCATGAATTTATTGGTGGTTTTGTGCTAAATAACAGAATCTAGGAATCATCAACGATGAAACAAGGATTTATCAAGGTGAACAGCTCTAACCTGCCTAGAAACTTTCTATAGCTTTTTTTATACGAAACACTTGGAATTAATTACATTTTCATGTGATATTCGACACATTAAACTTCAGTTAAGGGTAGAATATTCTTGTTTTGGCTTAATTTGGATTCGTAATATTCAGTCACCTATTGATAACGGACTTTAATCTGTATATGTCACTGACCATTGAGTACTTTCTCCCTACTAATGACTAGTATGCGTTTGATAAACACAAAGCAAGTGATGATTTCGTTTGATATAAATGAATTAACAAAACATCATTGCCATTTTGAATTTTCATCAAAAAATAGTACGTAGAATAGTACTTTTTTAATATAAAAAATGTTCATTATTTAAAGTAAATATTGTAATTTTTCTTTTCGAATGCTTAAGTATTCAATAGGCTACCAATCAAACATGGGACCTTTTCAAAATCAAACTTAATAATAAAGTTGAAATTAGATTTTCAACTGTTAATATCTCCTAGAAATTTTTGAAAAAAATGTTTTCAATAGTTTTTTATGCTCTCCAAGTGAGCCCCTATAACCCCTTAAAAGGAACCACGCCAATTTTGAATCACCCCGTATAGATAAACAGGGCGAAATCTAAATGTATCACCTTGATCACCCGCAACCTCTTTCGACGCTATCCGCTCATAAAACAATAAATAGTAAAAATGCAAATAGTCGGACGGATCCTATCCCCTGAAAATCCCTAACCCGAGTTGTTTGGCAAAAATAAATTTTTAAAATTTTGAAATATAGAGAAACGCCGCAAAATCTAAATGGTGGGACAGGATCACTCACAGCCTATTAACGTGCTATCCGCCAATGTCAAAGCAATGCTTTACTTACCGAAAGCTACATTGTACTACCTGAAAAGAAAGAAAAAATATTCTGTAGTATAACAGAAACTTAGTCCAAAACCCAGTTATTATATTTGAATAAAAAAAAACGAAATAGAGAACTCAATAAAACTTCATTTGGTTCTCGGAAAACTATACTCAGTTCAAGCTAAGGGTTTATAGATTAATAATCCTTCTTACCGGCTTTCTGTAAGCTGTAGCCCATTTTCTGCCTATTAATCATCAAAAAGCACACACTACACTTGAACACACAATGAATATCGACACGAAGTTGAAAATAAATGTGGATTAAATTCAGCTAAAATGATCTACCGCACTTGCCAAAGTGGCACCAAATCGGTCCATATTTCCCGTTTATGAGACAAGAATCGAAGATCTATTTCGCCCGTTGCCCATAATAGACTGAAGTAAAAGTTCAGCTTTTCGAAAAAACTCATATTCTAACGTGTTTATCCCATTCAAAGCGCACCGAGCTACAGAACTTACATTATGATATAATCGTTTGCCTGCTCGCCCTTAGGATGACTCATTGCTTTATTTTGCTGTTCGATTTCAGTTTTTTTATTACTGACCATTTTGTGGAAATTTCCGGTTCACGATCAAACTGGTTTGGATATTTGTCGTAAACAAAGTAGCTTTCTCAGCCAAAGATAAACATCGTCAACAAAAGTCGCCGCATAAACGGCGACTTTTGTATGGTAAATTAAATTTTAGCTATTTGTAATCTAACAAAAACACGATAAAAACAGCTATTTTCCAAGGGTGATTTAATTTTTCCTCCGTTCTAAGCTTTAATAAGACTGCAACGACAAAAAAACAGTAATTATTGCATTTGAAAACATATACTAACACAAAACAGTTTTTCAGTTTTACAGTTTTTCCTAATTCTAATAACATCAGAAACTTACCTTAAAATTAAATGAAGATGAAAATGATAAATGACTAACTAATCAAGCAAAAAATGTCTAAAATTAAATAACGATACAAATTATATCGAAAAAGATATTGATGTTCACAAATACCGAGGCGGTGTATACACTACCGGGAAAAAGTTGGCGTCCAAAAGGGAAATTAAGTTTTAAAAAACTTACAGTTTTTTGGCGTCAAGCAATCTTCTGTCCGTCAGCCCCCAGATAATAAGTCGGTCCTAACGACCTGTTGAGCCTCGAGCGTTGTTACCGTTTGGTATTACACCAATTTCCAGTAAAAAAGACCTTCAGGAAATCAGAGTTGTGTGTTGTGTAAGGGTTTATGGTTCCAATCTCTAAAGGTACTGCCCAATTTATTACACAATAAACCAGTAATCGACTACAGGGACCCGTGTCAAATTAGACCGGGTCAAACCAAAAGAAATGAGAGGTTGCATGCAAGTGCCGGTGGAGTCGATGCTTCGTTAACGATTATCGAACGCGTACACTCCTTAGTCAATTTTCATTCCCTGGCTGCCCGCAAAGACACACAAAAAATTATTCCCGTTAAATCTCAAAAACTAATTTTTTAGATCTTCTAAACTATTCGAAGGGAATATTCAGGGTGTGTGATGTTAAATCTTCGTTTGTTCGCTTTTCTAATATATTTCTAATAAACCTTATCTTTATCGTGGCCTCAAAGAAAAAAGTCTAAAGGTGTCACAAGATCTCGATGGCCAACTGTGATCACCTCTTCGAGAAATAACACGGTCAGGAAACTTTTCTTGGAAGATTGCGATTCTTTCGCCGCTTGTGGGGCACGTAGATCCGTTTTGCTGAAAATAAACGTCGTCCACATCAATATCTTCCAGTTTCGGCCATAAAAAATCGTTAATCATAGCTCGGTAGCACAATCCATTCACCGTGACAGTTGCACCCGCCTCACTTTCGAAAAAGTAAGATCCAATCACACCGCCAGCCGAAAAACTGCACAAACAGTGACACGTTGAGGATGGAGGGGCTTTTTTGCAATCATTATTGGATTTTCTGAGCCCCAAATGCGACAATTCTGCTTATTAACGTAGCCTCCGAGGTGAAAATGAGCCTCATCACTGGAAATTATTTTCCGATGAAAATCCTCATCATTTTGATGCGTTTGAAGGACCCAATCAGCGAAGATATGACGGTTATGCTGATCAACCGGCTTGAGTTCTTGTGTTAACTGAACTTTAAAAGCCTTTATTCAAAATACGGTGTAATGTCGTTTGTGGAATTTCTAATTCCAAAGGTCGGCGAGGAATCGACAAACCTGGGTTTTCTTCAGCACTACGGGCTACAATAGCAATATTCTCAGTTCTTGAGCGACGCACACGGTTTCAATTCTTCACATCACTAACTTGTCCCAACTGGTGGAAATTTTTCCACCAGTTTCACTATTGCTGGGCGAAACGGTGCTTCACGACGACCAAAAAGTGCTTTAGTTATGCGAACTGTAACTGCAAAATTTTCACCATTTTTATAGTGAATTTTAACAATTTTTTTTGTCTACGTTTTTCGTGTGAGAGATAGGGGGTTCTGTAATCGTCCAGCTTTGGGGATTCTTTTTCGATATTTTTGTCAAATTTGGACCTTCGACTTGGTTTGAAAAATTCTGCAGTGGTTTTTGGAGATGTCTTATTTTTGTAATTAGTTTTAGTGCGATTTGTTCACTGTTTTGGTATATTCCGTTGCATTTACTCAGAATGTGTCCATAGTGGTCCAAAGTCTTGTTTGACAGATCGCTTTATTATATTATTATAGTGGTCTTGGTTCTGATGTCTTTCTAAGCTCGCGATCGAAAGTGTTTTGCTCTTTCAGCAATTTCTTCATTTTGGTTCGGAGATATGATCATCTCTTTGTATTGTCGAGACATTCGCTTTGATAGAGTGGTTTATCAGTGCGAG
Source organism: Dendroctonus valens (assembly GCA_024550625.1). Lineage (NCBI taxonomy): Eukaryota > Metazoa > Arthropoda > Insecta > Coleoptera > Curculionidae > Dendroctonus > Dendroctonus valens. The sequence goes on along the minus strand of JAJTJO010000090.1, from coordinate 195,694 downwards.
TGGCTTTTTTGTGTGGTCTCCATTTGTAGAACTACGTGATTGTTTTGTTAGTCGATGCATGAAATTTGTTTTCTGTCCTCTGTGTGTTTTGTCATGAGCAATCAGTGCTGTGTCGTCTGCATATTGTAAAATATATCCTGCTTTGCATACTGGTTCTTAGTATTGTAGATCGTTATATATCATGGCAGAACACGTGTGAAAATGGTGACCGTTGTGGCATCCTTTGCTCAAGAGAAAAAGGGAAAGAGCGTGTGTGGTCGATGCGTATTTCTAGTTGTCTGTAAATTTTTCTATTTAACCATATTTAAATTTGCATTGTTAATACCACCTGCATGTTTTGTTTCAGCGAAAAATCGAGTTGTTGGAAAGGGAACTTCACGCTTCTCGTCAAATTTTAATAAAGCAAGCTTGCCACAGATGCCAGAACGGCGATGGTGAGAGGCATGATGACAGTGTAAGTATTCTAGTAATTGATACTGTAATATTAAGCTTAAATATAACACTCACATTTCACGTGTTAGTATGATGATTCTTAAGTAATTGAGAATTCAAACAGTTTTCTTGTAATATTTAAGTTTGATAGGTAAAGTTACCAAGCGTTTCCACAATTGAGAAAAACTTGTGCAGTATTAATTTGCTTCTTGAAAATGTTTTACTACATACATGTTTTTTTGTTTAGTGTAGTAGTTCCATTGCCACATCGTCAAGTAGAAGTTCTTGTTGCTCAAAAAATTGCCTTCAGTTAGTCGGTGAAGAAAACCTAGTAAGATTCATTTTGTTGTGTTTTTCTAAACTAACCCAGTTTTTGATAGTTGTTTGAATATATACTTTATCAAAAAAGCAACATATATTCTGCCATTAAAGCAAATATGCTAAATTTGTCGTAATTATTTTCCAGATTATTCATTAAAATCTTCATTAAAAATTGAAACTGTGGTTTGCTTGGTTTAGTGCGTGTTTTACATTAACTAACTTTGTAATTGATTTACTAAAATTAATATGTTTTGCGATTTGCTAACAATGGTGTAAAACCTACCACTAACTGAACTACGGTGGTGAGAACTCGCACGTTGATACCTTTGAAAACGTGCCAGGACAAATTAACATTTAGAAATAAAAATACTAATAGTGGCAATTAATATCGTATTGTTTTGTCGCAAAGAACGTCAAAAATTAACTAAAAGAAAGTTGGGTGGCTCATTTTATGCATAAGTATTTTTGTATTTCGTTTAATTAAAAGTGCAAAAACATCTAACTTTTCCATAATTTGTTGGGGATTTAAGTTCGTCAGATCTACGTTTTATTGAACCCTCAAATTGACGGAATTTATCCGCTGATTTTTTATAAAATCTAACATGATGTTCAAACCCCTAGAGCTATTTATTGATATGTTTGTTAAGGCATTTCGAACAATTTAAGACTATCGAAACTATTTTAACGAACTTTAAATGCTTCAAATGTATTAGTTTAAGTGTGCGAAGCAAACATTTCAAGAGTTATTTTAGAAATGTGTGTGAATTGTTGAACTTTTTCGAACTGCTTTTGTTGTAGCCTAGTCCCGATACTTAGACGGATTAAACTGATTAGAATCAAATCATTAATAATTTGTCAACTAATAAAATCATTAGTTAATATAATTTTTTCTAATGTACAAGATCCTGCAGTGGTTTATCAGTCTTCGGATTCCCGAGCATGATTAAAGTTACGATTTTCATCAATTAAATATTGACCCGTATTAATCAGAAATGCCTATATTATAAAAATAGTCGTACGTATGTAAACGCGTGCTTCAAAAAAAGGGTTGTGTAATATTTTTTTCCAAAGCACACTGTATTTTTCAGATATCTCTGAAAATTATTTAATTATCTTCAGTAAATTCAAAGAAAAACATGAAAAGGTTCACTTGCAAGAGTCCTTCATATCTAAACATTTTATTGTCTTCTTAAATAAACTTTCATCCCAGATTACCCATGATGGTTGGTGGTTTTTTTTTCGGAGATCAATCTCCTGCTTTTGCAATTCAAAAATTTTGTGGCGCCTCTATTAGCAACCATTCGGATTGGACGTTTAACTTCAGGCTTTAAAAAAATGTAACTGAGTAATATTTAAGTCATCAAAAACAGTTTATCAAAAAAAAAAATTTGTCAATATGTTTAGACATTGAAATATGAATTTCTCACAACCATAAAAACTGCATGCGTACTTTGACGTAACTGTCTCTAAAGGAACACCTCATTAACAATACCTTATTCATCCTTCATTGAACAATCTAGCATAGAAAGCCTTTCCTTGCATAAAAAACAAAAAAGGCCAGTTATGTCGAATTGCGTCTTCAGTTACTGTAACGGATTGTAAACGTAAATATTCTTACAGATTTATTCTCAGATTACTCGTCAACGGTACAGATATGATTTATCAGTTTATGAATTGGACGCGAAATCCAAATGTTTGTAAATAAGCAGTAAGCGAGAGACTACAAATCTTAACGTACGTTTTTAAATACTTAACATTACATCAAAACGTGTTGATCGTCATTGATAGTCTGGAGTGAAAAATAAAGTGTGGAAAAGACTATAATTTATTTAAAAAACAAAGTCTTTTCCGACATACAGGCTGTCCCGCAAGCACATGATCAAAAGCGCACTGTGACATTCTTTGGCTCAATAGAAGACGATCTGACCTAACTTTTATTAAGAAAAAATGTTCGGCTCCTCTGCTATTGATAGTCAAAGTTTAAAAAAAATAGGTTTTTGAAATATCGGAAGAATGATAGAATGGGTTTTAGTGAAACTTGTAACTCGCTGTGAATTTGTTCTTATGTAAGACTCATACTTTGATGGATCAACCGAGTTCATCCGCTTTGGGCAAGTGAGGAATTCTTGAGTGTCTTGGTACCAAAACTGGCAGAATTTTTTATTTGGCCGGTGAAATCATCTGATTTTTTTCGAGTTGATGCACTAATAATTTCTTGACATTTTTGTGCTCTTTGTAAAATATTGTTGCATTCACAGTTTTTGCGCAAAAAATATATTTCTGTTTCCTTGCTATTTAACAATTTCAGACGTTAACTGCAAACTGCGATAATGTTCTTTTATAATAAATTAATTGTCAAGCGTTTTTTAGTTATGAAATGACCCTCATTTGATCATGAGTCTTAGGATGGTTGTCATTTGGAAGCGTTTTCATCCGAATTGCGTTTCTCAAAAATCGGACGAAAATAAGCTAACTTAGCAAAATTTGACCCTCCCGTAAGAATAAATGTAGATTTATTTAACTGCTTGCTGTAGAGCAAGTTTCACTAAACTTCATCTGACCACTCTCCCGATGTTACAAAACATTTAATTTAAGTGTTGTTAATGCAAAAAATTAATGAATGCCTGAAATTGTTAAATAGCAAGGAAGCAGAAATATTTTTTTGCGCAAAAACTATGAATGTTACAAGATTTGAATCTTGAATGATACAAAAAGCACAAAAATGTAAAAAAAAATCAGATAATTCCAGCGACCAAATAAAAAGTTCTGGTAGTTTTTATACCGACACTCAATAATTCACCACTTGCCCAAAGCGAATGAACTCAGTTGCTTTATTAAAATGTGATTCTTATATATTATCGTATCATTCTCCCGATATTTCAAAAAATATAATTTTTTTGAAGAACTTTGCCCATCAATAGGAGTGGTGACATTTTTCCTTAATAAAAGTTAGGTCAGATCGTCTTCTTTTGATCCAAAGAATGTCGCATTACCCTTTCGATCGTTGTATGTGTGAATAGCGCGTTTGAGACTTTTTTCCGTCTCTATCAAAACAAACTTTTTCAGTTTTGGGACGCTACCAGACACGTAATATATGCATATATGACTTGCAAGTATAAAGTACTCACTGTGTACAACGTTACTCGTTTTTGTGAAACTCATATGTAAAAATATTTGCTTAAATTATGTTTTTCAATACGGATAGATTAGATAGATTTCAATATGAATAGATCAATATATGAATGAGAAATATAACCCTGATCGTTTTCGAGTGCCCCAAATGTTGCACTCCTGCAGGACCCTGCAAAAGGCAAATCTTTCATATTTAATTACATTTAATGTGGTCTGAAATTAGGCATAATTTAAATATATATTCTACGGGCAAAAATCATGCTCACAATGCATATGAACAGGTCCACAACGCTTGCATAGGTACATGTATTTTTAAGAACATACTATTTTTGTTTACAACTCCCTGTTTAGTCAGGTTTTATTTGAATTCATGTTAATTTAACCTGTATTTGGTTTGTTATTGCAATTTTCTTCGTTGTCTTATTTATAAATTTGTCTCACGTATCCGCATAATTATTCAATCATAGTTCATTCATGATGAAGTAAATTGAAAACAGCGAAATTACAAGCAATACAAAAACCAACGAAGTCTGCAAATTTAATACAAAATTCAAATGTTTAGAAAGAAAATATCTATTGGGGTCCACAAAAGAGATTGGTCGTCTATGAGTCTGGGAACAGTTCAACCTTGTAGAATCGCATTCATTTAGCATAACTAAGGATTACTCAGATAAATAACTCAGAACTAGGAGCCGTAAAGAAAAAATCTCTTAACAAATTAACCCCTGATATCCCTAGCATCAAAATAATTTAAAAATCGTACATTTCTGTTAGTATATGTTTACTTTGTCGGTCTTAGAACACATTCCATCTGTTCAAAAAAATTAAAACAGAAAAAAGGCTGATGCGAAAACGAATGGAAAGATAAATTATAAATACTCTTGACAAAAACGTATTACAAAAATATTCAATCTTACATAAAATGACTAAACCTAATTTATTTTCTGTATAAAACTTTATTTGGTATAAAATAGTATTTTTTATGGCGCGTTAACGTAGCACATTTATGGAAGGAGCCAGATTTTGAATTATGGTTTTATCAGTTTTTAAGTCTCAAGGCTATGTAAGACTTCAACTCTATCTGATAAATTTGTTTTTTGTTGGTAAATAATCTATGGCGGGTGGAATATAAACCGCATCAATATGTTATGCAAATAAAGATTTTATTGTGATTCTCTCAAAAGTTACGTGATTAATTTCCAAATCCGTTACGTCCCCGTCCAAAGCCGCTTCTAATTCGCTTTGCGTCAAAAATCGGAATAAAATTACACGTGATATTACTAAATAAATACTATATAATATTACTAAATAGATTCTTTTATTTGCCGAAACTTGCAATACAGGTTGGCAGCATAGTTGGTTTTGATTCACAGATAAAACCAGTGGTGTTACGCACCATTAATTTTTTACCCGAAATAATCGAAAATTTATAAGACCTTTCTAATGTATTTCTCCTGCCATATAATCTACATATCATATAGTTAGCCAAAATGGCAACATTTTCCACTAATAAAATGATTTACTGTTTCTAATTCACTTCGACTAGTGATCTAATTATCCAGCGTTTTTCTTATCTTTGGAACTGTTACATGATTTTTGTTTTAAAACAAAAAACAACAGCTTATGTGGTACTAAGTTTTGGAATACTCATAACAAGAAAACTTCTAAATTGATATGAAAAATTTTTTTGGAAATAGCAAAAGTCATTAAATATGTGGTGCGTTAACGTACTACTGCTCGTAAACCAAATGATTGCAGATCTATGTCTGCTAGTCTTTTGTTTTGTATTTCGTTGTAGAATATGACGTTAAACTTATCCAACCTACTTTCGGATCACCCTGTCTAAGTCAGTATATGGTATACTAAAAGGGTGGAACGATTAAATTTTCCACTGCCGTTCAGCTCTAAAGAAACTAAAGTTGCACGCAAAGTAACTGTGTCTTGCCCTGATCATCCGCTTTCAATTCTGGAAGCAAATTGTGAAACAAATTAGGATAACACGTCTTTTTTTCCACAGACTTCAGTAATAGAATCCCTAAATAGTGCTGGTGAAAGTCATGTATCAGCCGGAGAATCTTTACGCTCGGATTTGTCTTGGGTGGATGTGGAAGAAAGCGTTGAATGTCAAGGAACGCTTTGGGTTCCCGATCATGCGGTAAGCAGATGTACGGGGTGCGGAACAGCTTTTTGGATGGGAAGGAGGCGCCATCACTGTAGGTGAGCCACAGCCACACGATTCACATTTTATGTCTCGTCTAACAATGACAATATATTAATAGAAATGTGAACTGCTTTAGGAAATGTGGTAGAATATTCTGCGCCGATTGTTCAGAACACGCTACACCACTTCCATCGGAACAGCTTTATAATCCCGTTCGGGTATGCACTGGCTGCTACTCAGAGCTAAAACAAATCGACCGACCTTTATTGCTAAACAGCATCTCTGACTCTTTGGCAGATCAGTGCAATCGAGGTGCCTCAGGGCCGCAGGAAAGCCAGAGAATCCAAACCCAAATAGCCGCATCAAGTAACTAAATAAGTAAGTATATGGTATGGTCGTACACTTGTGATTTTGTTATTTTTGAATAGGGTTTATATGAGCGTAAATACTAGTGATGTTATACATAGTAGTAGGTAGATGAAACTCGCTTATTTACCCAATCTAGTTTTTTAAGAGAAATTTTCGTAAGGTTTTGGTTCTGCGTCAAAACTTGACAAAAAGTGTTTTCGATAGGCATGAGTGTTTTTTTAATATACGCACTCCACTGTTCATTTTCTGATCATACCAAGAGACGAACTACTATTTTCATGATTTTATTAGACCTGATTTGATGCTCCAAAAAGAATTATTGATTTTGATATTGTTCTTTAATTGCATCTGAGGAAACAGAGTCGACACAATTTTTCAAGTTAACATACAAATTGACTTGACGAAAATTTAATGTTTTAGAATTTCGAAATGTGTTACGAGTTCAGCTGTGGGTTACTCTCGTTACTCATGATCTAAACAGGGCGGTTTTTCTAGCGTGCAAGTATTTTAATCATTATCACTACTGGCCATAGGCCTCCTTCATATTTTTCCATGCTGTTCTGTCTTGTGTTACCCGAAACCGTATATTTCCCTCCTGTTTGTTAAACATTATCGAGCCACATGGCTCGATAATGGAACATGCCCCACCCATTTCCACTTCATTTCAGCAATGCGTGCTTTACATCCATGACTGGATTTTTTCGGACTTTTTCGTTCCCCTTCTGGCCCTACGACTGATGTTAAGCATCGTCCTGTCCATCATAGTTTACCCTTTTTTGTTAGTGTCATTGTTTCCAAGTCATGTTGCTACCGGCAATATGCAGGACTAAAAAGCTTTCGAGATTTACAGGGACGTGACTGGTTTTAAAACGTACTTCATGTTCCCGAAGTCTGTCCAAGGTAGTATACTTATTCTTCAAATTATGCTCTTTTGCATTTTCCGGTTTCGTACCATCTATATATACAGGGTGTTTAGGGAGGAAACGGAAATGTTTTGGGAATGCGTTCAGGAAGTCAAAATAAGAGAAATGGTTTAATCCGATTCTTGACCGTTTCTGTTCTTTAATAATCGGTTCTAAAGTTTTTTTATGACTATTTTTCATTTTAAAAGCAATACAGACACATAATTGCAGTATAAACAACAAAATTAAACTAATTTAGAATAATTTCGAAAATACCCTCACCAAATTCAATACATTCATAATCTGTCGTGTTGTACGTTGAATCGCTTGGAGATTGTTTCTAATGAAATTTCCAGCATTGAAAATTCGATTACGGGGTCCTTCCACGGTCTCCACTCTTTTTTCGTATACTAGCGATTTCATCCTCCGCCAAAGACAATAATCCAGTGGCTTTAAGTCTGGTGATCTCGGTGATCACGAAAACGATTATCCAACTACGCAGCCGGCGACTAAAATGAAGCGGGGCTCCATGATGCAATGCAAACAACTGGCAGAACATCCAACATGTTCGTTAAATGGTCTTCCAAAAACCGTAAATATTCATCTCCAGTAAGACGTCCATCCAATACAAAAGAACCAAGCAACTGGTCGTTGAGCATTCCACGCCATACGATAATCAATACTGAATCGATTTTGAAATTTTTGTTCAAACGTGGTAGGAGGATTTTCATCGCGGGTGAACTGAGCTTCATCGGTAAATAAAATGTATCTGTGTAGGGCTCGATTTTGTTGGATCCATGCACAAAATTGAACCCTTCAGTCATGATCACCTTCTTGAAGACTTTGAACATGTTGAACGTGGAAATGCGTTAAACCGTTTTTTCTGCGTGTGCGTTCCAAACGGCCATAGGGAATTGTATTTGAAGTTCATCCCTACTCCGCCTCGTACTAACACCTGGATTCACTAGCCATATCCAGAAATGTATCTTCATTTTTCGCATTTAAACTCTCCTTTCGTTCAGAATCGAATCAATCCCTAACGCTTGGAAAAATTCCAGTTTCTTGGACACAGAAACTAATATAAACATTTAAAACACCTTGATTTCACATAAGTTAAATGCATAAAGCTCTCGTAATTTTTAACTTCTATCGAGTAGAAATGCTCTTTTTACATTAACATGTTTCAAGCCCGCTGTATTGAAAAGTACATTAAATTTGAGTTACGACGTGCTGTTTAAAGGGTCTTAATTCCTTAATAGACGACCAAGTTTTAAATGTTTTGTACAAATTAAACACATCGCTTGTCGGTCGAGGTTTAATTCATATAACAAGCTAGTATGATTTTTAACCGATAATGAGCTACTAAAGCTGTCACAAAATGGGAAAACGCCCTGTATACATCATAAACGTTATTATTTACAATTCTGTTGTTTGTAATCGACTCAACCTTGTAGTTAGCATTGAAATACGTTAGGAAACGTTCAAAAGGCAATACATTGCAGTTATTTTGATGGTGATTGATGTGGATGTAAAATTGTAGGTGCCTAAAGGAGACTGAAGTGATTTACTTGAAAGAAGCGAGATCGCATTAGAAAATGTTATCTGAATATAATGAATATGAAAAAAATTAAATCTAATTTATAATCCGGGGATTAAAATATGAACATTGTTAGATCGTATTAATTATGCAACTTGAGATTGTATTGTTACTATATTGGCAGGATTACCGCATTTGGAGAACAAAAATTTTAATAAAACATTTTGAGTTAATACTTGGCAATATGAATCAATATTCAGCTCCGCTTTTCGGATTTGATCTATCTACAGTTTGCGCTTTCAAGTCGTATTTTAACTAGTCTTGTTTTGATCATTAACCAGAAACTTCTCGCTTGCGTGGACCGTTTAATGTCATATGAAAAGTAGGACAGATAAGCCGGCTTGTAATGCATTGCATTGTATCTTAATATAATTTAACAGTTCAAAGGCAACTTGGCGTTTGCGTTATGTATCATATAATATACACGAGATTAGAATAATCACTAATTGTACAAAACTTTGCAGAAAGATTATTTTAAATAAAATGACATTTTATTTATATTTGGTTAGTTATAATTAATCGATTTTGAATATATTTTGAAGCATCACAATAATGAATATTGAGCATATTGTCGTTTCATTATATCCTCTTGGTGTATATGTTACGGATTTATGTATGTTACGGAACTTGGCTAATCACAACATTAACCGGTTAATCTTGATGTTAACATTCAACGCAACTTAATGTTAATTAATGTAAGGAATTCAGATATATTAACATTACCTGGTTAATGTCGAGTTAAGCTCTTTTTCCCTATTAATGTTGAATGTATTATTAGATATATACTTACGAGAATATCAGTTGACTAAGGAACAAAAACTGTGTGCAATTTAACAAGGCGTTTGTGCTAAAGTCGACAAACATTAACCGTAACATATGCATATACCCACAGAAATATTACGATATCCAATGTAGATTGTATTTCTATAAGTTCTACTGCGCATATTTATTTTAAAAAGTGCAAAACTGTGATCAGACTGCTAGTCTCATAAGAAACAGGCAAGTCGTTAGGATTCACTCAAATTAAAATTTGTAACCGGAATTCAGATAGAAAAATAAAGAAAACACTTTTATCAAGCAAAATGGGTTTGAAGGTCGCTTGGATTGGATAAGAATACATTAGATAGTATATATCTTATTCATGAGTTTTGCTTTCAATTGTTTAAAATCTCCTTCGTTTCGTTAATTGTTTTTCATGTAATTAAAATTAATCGTTGGGTATATGTTCCTGACTGTACTTTAATCACTTCAAATTATTCCTGGGTTTCAGTCAATTTTATTGTTTATTATTCAAAATGTTACAAATACGTTTCCTTCAAGAATGTCCAGTCAAATGTGAAGGTACACTAAACTAAACATCTAGACACACAAACTGATGATGGTGGAGAAAGACACCGAAACGTATTTGTAACATTTTGAATAATAAACAATAAAATTGACTGAAACCCAGGAATAATTTGAAGTGATTAAAATTAATTCAAAAAAAGTTAATTGCTTAATTTCACAGGTACTTATACCTTAAGCAAGTTATTAACATTCAAAACGTGCAATTGTTTGAACACAATTTTGAAACACCCTGAATGTGTTGGTCCATTTGTAATTAATTTGTCACAAAACCGTATCGATTAGTAGTGGCAAACTAGAGTGTAGTTTCGAAATGGATGTTAGAAGCTTAAGTTTTGAGAAAAGATTATCACTTTTTCAAAACACCAAATACCAAATAAAGTGTTTTTTAAACCGTAAGATTTAAGCAAGCTAAAAATTTAATAGAACTGGCAATTTGTTTTTATTGCAGATACAATATGCATGGTATTCCATTTAACAAAATGCAACTTTAAGTTGAATCTATTAATTGGGGCACCCTATGCATTACAAAATATTTTTAAAATATACCCCCGGTAGGCCGCTACTTAACACAAAAATGATAATCTCTATAAATCGAATAGTGTAGCCGCAATCTTCCGTGTCGTGTAACATGAATAACATTGTCTTGTCATTGTCCTCCGCTTTAAAAACATTTTAAAGTGTCAATTCAATTAACGAAAAAAATACACATTTTAAAGATACAAAAACAATTTATTGCAAAACCATAAACGTTTAGAAAATCTATAAGTGTTTTCAACACGCGACTACAAATTTGGGGAAACAATTAATTCATTCTCCCAATTTTTTGTACAAAATAGGTACGTAGTCATCGTATTGAGCTTGGTAGAAATTTCCTGCCACTGGATTACCCAGTTTGTATTTTTCGGCAAATTTCCTAATAGAGAAGGATGCACGCTTGTCTCCAGAACTGAAATGATCAAAATTCGTAAATATATGCTGCACATAAAACTCATCAACCAAAAGAAATGTATAATGGGCAGATAAAACTCTTTATTTTCTTTACCTTATCAACTATGAACATTGCAAAAAAGTTGAAAATACTACTGTATTTTAAAACGATAAGGAACAGAGGAATTGATGCAAACATTCTTATTTCATTAATTGGTTAATTAGTGAAACATAAAATCGAAACCCTCATGCGCAAAATACAGTAAATGATGCATGTGGTAATAGGAAAGTTACAATTTCCTTAATTGATTTATTTGCCCCAGATTAGCCAGTAAGCGACACATGACCAAATATCTGCATGACCTTGCACTGTTTTTCCAAATAATCATCTTTATTTAAAATTTTTTTTATTATTTATTAAAAAAAACTCAGTCTAGTCAGTGAATAATAATACCAAAACATTTTTAATGGATTATACACTTGCGTGCATAGAAATCGGCCCACTGTAAACTTTTGACTTTAACTATATATTTTTTTAAAACTATTCCAGATCAAAAAAAGAAATATGCTGTTTGAAAGACAGTTTAATATGCTTTAATGTGAGTAAAATTATTGTGAGTATCCTATGTTTAACATAGTGAAATTAATGCATTAAGTAAATTAATCTTTTTTAATATTAACATAAATAGGGTTATTGACAATTTAAAACTTAACACTTAATTTTTTAATAATGGGTGCGACCTCCTCTTCCCCTAATAACTTCTCTCATACGATTAGGCATGGATCTAATCAAGTTTGCCATTGTTTCTTGAGGGATGTTAAACCACTCTTCTTCTACTGCAACAATAAGCTCTGGGATCGAGTTTGGGGTATGAAGTCTAGCTCGAATTCTTCGTTTTAGCTAATCCCATAAGTGTTCGATCGGATTTAGGTCAGGACTGTATGCTGGTCACTCCATAACCCTAAAACCGACTTCTGCGATGTAATCTTGCACGATTCTTGCGGTGTGCGGCCTGGCATTCTCATACATAAAGGTAAATTCGTCTCCAATGTAGTCGACGTAAGGTACCACATGAACTGCAAAAATCTCCTCGGTATATCTAACAGCCGTTAAACCTCTTCTTCCGTGAACATGGTCGCCCCTACGAATGAACTCACGGTCGGTTCGTGCTCCTATAGAAATTGCACCCCAGATCATACAGGAACCACCTCCATAACCACTCGGCTCTTCAAAGCAGCAATCTGCAAATCGCTCTCTTGGTCTTCAGTACACTTTCCTTCTTCGGTCGCTACCATGAAGGTATATACTGGTCTCATCTAAGAACAGAACAGAACCCCATTGTTCCAACGTCCAATTCAGATGATCCCGTAGCAAAACGCAGGCGTGCTTGCCGATGAGTTTTGGACCAATCGCTCGCAGACGACGCAGTCGTTCCAACGACCAAAGTTTTGGACCAATCGCAGGAGTTTTAGGCAGTCTTCGTCTTACTGTCCACCGACTAATAGCCACTCCTCGCACCTCACGGAGCTGTCGTTGCACTTGAACGGCATTAAGGTGACGATTTCTTAATGTTGTTGACACAATAAAGCGGTCATCATGAGCGGTTGCAAAACGCCTTCCGCCTGTTCCAGGTCGCCTATGAAAGGATCCAGTCTCCTCATAACGTTTGCACACTCTTCGAACCGCTGCGGTGTCATATCCAATTGTCTAGCAACAGCTCGCTGACTAAGTCCATTTTCGATTGAAGCAATAACTTGGCCGGATTTTTGTGGTGTAGTATGCATTAAACTAACACACTTAAACACTTTTGAAATTATGAAAAACGAATTAATATGCAAATTTCAGTTGCAAACGCAATAATTTTAATATTTGACAATTTTTTTTATTTTCGTTACAGTCACCACATAAACGTTTCATTTGTTTACCGCTTGCTACGCATATAAACGACAAGCCTTCTTGATAAATTTATACTCACAATAAAGCATATTAAATTGTCTTTCAAACAGCATATTTCTTTTTTTGATCTGATGAATAGGTTTTTTTTAATGTAGTTAAAAAGTTTACAGTGGGCCGATTTCTATGCACGCAAGTTTATAAGCGTTTTTCATTATAGATAAGGTACAGAGTGCATTGATGCACGTTTTCAATAGTCTTCTAGTCTGGTTCAACGAATCGAATCACCTCCTTACTTATAGACTTTCCTTGTATTAATGTATGTATTATCAAAAAAAAGGTTTCGCTTTTGATCATAAATACCAGATCAATATACCTCAATTTCCCCTTTATTAATACTTTTCGTGGAGTCATTATGAATAAGAGATCAAGTGCCTTTGCTAAATGTTCGTAAATAAAAATACTTACGTGTCAGGAATACGCGGTTCATCAAAGGTTAGCTTCCCGCTTTGTTTGTAGATCAAAAAGACGTATCTATGCAATCCCGTTTTTGGTGGTGGACCAGATCCAACATATCCAGATAGAACTTCTCCTTTTGATATATTGCTTCCAGGTACATTTCCTACCAGCCAATGGTGCCATTCTCTGGCAGTGGGTTCTTTGCGAGAAGGTGCATCAGGATCTACAAATTACCAAAACAATTCATCTAAATGATATGAAATACACATGTTTAACAAATAAACTAAAAAAAACCATTTGGTCGATATCTTTTTTCGTAAGAAATAATTTATGCAGGCAGAGTTACTCAAACTAGCGTCGTTCCTCTGGAGGTGTTTGGAGTTATTTAGGGAGTACAGAAAAAATTGGAATAAAAAGTGAACACTGAGATATGCTCAAAAAACGCATAATTCACATTAAAAGATTATTATTTTTCAGTCAGGTCAGCATTTTTTTAAGTAGCTTATTATTTTTCTTTAGGAAATATAATCTACCTGTCATGCATACTGTGTAAAAGGCATTAGGGTCTGCATTCCATTTAAGTTTCGGTTGATCCTTGACTTGGGTGGGCGTAAGTTCATTTCCTTGGTCCGCTTTTACTCCACTGATGTAACTAACCTGAAACGCAATTCATATATTTAAAATATACATTGTAATACATGTGAGCGAACGATTTAAGTTTAAAGTGTTATTTAGGATGCAAGCGATGGAATAATAGTTATTCGTTTTACAAGACGATAAAATGTTATTTTTGACGATTGATAAACTTCAGAAAGAATTACAATGACAAAAATTAGAAAGTGTTTAGCCATTGATAAAAGTGAAGCAAATGCAAATTTTAAAAAATCTTGTCAAAATTCATGACTGATTTGATTTGAAACTTGAAAAATGAATGAATGCCATAAAATCATATTAATGTTAATGGGAAGAATGTAGCTTAGTCCATTATTGTGCTGATCGCCTCAAATAGTTCAAAGTTAATTACAATATGTGAATGTGCAAATGCCAGCTTAGCAACTTTGGATGAACATATTTCGGTACTATTGTAATGGTGTTTCTGAAAATCTCTTTGTATTGTTAAGGTTTATTGCTGGTAAATTAACATGTTCGGACTTGAACGGGTTTTCGGCGGATTTCTCGGGCGCCAGCCATCAGTATTTATGTGGTGATGGCCCCACAGCTTGGGTAGCTTTTATACAGTGGAGAAAGAAAACAACCCAGAGGTCAATACGCAGTCAGCAGAATTAAACACAGTCAAACAACAAATGGATTCATCAAATAAAACATAATTTCTATCTCCGGGGTACCCGGCTGGCGGTTTACGTTTAATGAAATAACATAAGATTTCCGGCTTTAATGAATACAAAATTAGAATTTCAAGAAAAGGGGAGAGGAGGTGCACAACGGGGCTGTCGGTACATATTAAGTATGTGAGATTAGCGGTGGCGAATGTTACGCAAACATATTTTGCACCGGCGAGTGACGATAATGCGGGTTTGATCCGGAATCATAAACTGACGTGACCGGGAGATATACACTCGGAACAAATCTGCACACCAGCAAAACCTCAGAGATCGGGAAGAACGGGGAGTTTTCGCGTTCATTCCCCACACTTTCGGGTATTTAATCTCGGTCTAGCTGATGGCGTGGACTGATTGTGTATGACTGATTTTGAATTGAATGCCATAGGACGACTGGAATATCTGGATAGTGAAAAACAGTTACTACGGTCGACAGCGGGGATTTGAGGGCCAGGTGGAAATTCTGAGCTCGCGCCTGGTGAAATGGCCGGAAGCGCGAGTCCAAAATGACCACCATCGGTCACAAAACACGTCGAAAAGGAGCTTAAATTCGGATACAAACGAGATCTGCAAACCGGCAGCCATTCTGAGCTTATGCCTGGCGAAATGACCGGAAGCGCGAGGCCAAAATGACCACCATCGGTCACCAACGCGGTGTCCTATATTATTGCAGGCAGTGCGAAACATCGCTGAATGGGGTTGGAACGATGCGGAAGCGTGACAGATTGAAGATGAACCAGAACTTGTAACTTGCACGGTCGGTCGGTAGGACAGAAAAATAAGTGTTCGAAACTACCGAGTCTGGTAATTTATTAGGCATAGCCATTTACGGATTTTAGTCTTTAGTGCGGGTCCATGAATGAACCTTTGTGAAGAGGGGGGTTTTGAGGGTTGAGAGTGATTGGTTAAAAAGTAAAAATTTAAAAATGGGTGGTGATTTGGAACAACCTGGGTTCTTTTGCGGTATTGGCTTTGTTTAAGTTTTGTTAAACAGTTTAAATTTTCAAAAAGAGTTGTTAGTTTGGAAATTAAAAGCCGGGTTTTTCGTTTAAGGTGGGTGTTCCCAAGGGGGGTCTGCCATTAAACTAGTGGGAGTTTTGAAGTTGAGTTTTGGGATAGTACGGGAAAGGGTGTCCTGTATTAGGGAATTAGTGTGGTTGAGCTCTCTGGTTTTTGTGGAGTTTTGAAATGAATTCCCTAATGGTTTCCATTCCCAGGCTTGCGTGAATTTGGGAGTTTCGAATGTACCACGAAGCGTGGGTAATTCGACGTAGGAGTTTGTTTTGGAATGTTTGGAGTTTGGTAATGTTAGTTTTGGAGGCTTGCCTGAGGACTGGTGCCCCGTAGCAAATTTGTGCTCTGATGGTTTGTTTGTAAAGTAAAGTTTTGATTTTGAGTGAAAGTGCGTTTTTGTGTTTAAAAAGTGGGTGTAAGTAAGCGGCTGTTTGAATTCCTTTTTTAATGATTGTGTTTATATGTTCAGAAAAGTTGAGTTTTGAGTCTATTATTACGCCAAGATAATTGAGTGATTTTGTGTATTTGATTGTTGTACTTAATGTTTTTGCGTGAGTAATAGAGGCACGTGTCGTCGGCGAAGAGGGTAACTTTGGAGTGGGAGCTTTTTGGAGCATCAGCTGTGTATAGTTGGGGAGAGCGGGGAGCCCTAGGGGACTCCTGCTTCTATGGAGCGAGTAGAATATTTTGTTTCATTCAGTAATATGAAAAACTTTCTCTCGTGAAGATAGCTAGCCACAAACTGGACGAAGGGTAAGGGTATATTGTGGGTGTTTAGGAGTTTCCCTAATTAAGCCCTCGTGCCATACTTTGTCGAACGCTTTTTCTACGTCCAGGCAAATGACTCCGGTGGAACCCTTTTCCTGGAAGGCGATCGTGGCATCTTGAATTAGCCTGGCTGCTTGCAGAACGGAATCATGTTTTTGCATGAAACCGAACTGCTCCCGAGGGATTGTTTGGTTTTGGGAGATTAGGTCATTGAGGCGGTTGAGGAAGAGCTTTACGACGAGACAGGGTCGCCTGTTGGGATGTTTTCCAAAAGCTAGTGTCCGAAACTGGACTGCGTGTTGCCTTAAATACCTTTTCTCGCCTCTCCCTACTGCATATTATTTGGCTGGTAGTGGGAGCCCTTTTTGGTAGGGATCGTTCTCTGAATTTCGTTGTGTGCGTGCGAGATTCGATACAATTGTAAAATACTATTAATAAGTAAGACAAAAAGAAATTTTAGTGACCTTCGTTACACTATAAATAAAGTATACCTAATATTTGCTTTACTTTGCTCACCGCAGTGGCGAATGTGGCGATAATAAATAATTTATTCGACGTTCGATAACAATTTCAGCCTGCTTTTGTCCAATAACGTAATAAGTCGTAAATATTTTATTGTGGTTTAAGTTTAAAAGTTCATTTCAAAACGACTCTATATATCTGATTGAAAGTTTCCCATAATTGCAATAAAATTACTCGATCCATATTTCGAAGGTTTATGATATATACAGGGTGATTTACGGTCGATGGCGTATTAGACGTTTAAGGAGAACGCGATGCCCGATCTATCTGCAATTTTGTACAACGAAGTCATCGGATAGGCTCTATCGGCTTAAAATATTTTCAGCAATGCGAGGTTGCCGCTTATACCGAAAAGTTCATTCAACTTTGATATTTCAAATGAGACACCCTGTATATTATTGCACGGTTATATTGGCTATATAGATCGGATTATTTTTTCATAACGATTCCTATATCTATCTAAAGCGGTTTCCGAATTATTCAAACGAAGTTTTAATTAACCTATTTATTCTTCACGGACAATGTGACCAAATTGTTGCCAGAACATGCAGAAAATTCAAAGAAATATTTCCTAATTTAAAACAAATGAATTCAAAGAAGTTTGTGCAAATATAAGACAATTTAATTATTTACGATATAGAACTGGATTGAAACATGTAAGCAAACGCTGAAATGAAAAAAAAAACAAAAACTGAGAATTAAAAGGTGCTTAATAAATGCTTTAAAACTATTTACAAATAATTTTCGAAATGACGGCCATTGCTTTCCCAGCACTTCAAAATTGGTAGATTTACAGAGTGGTTTGTGGCTCTGTATCTCAACAACCTCCAGTTCTCCAATGCAGTGGATGATTAGACGCCGGAATTCCCCTATGTTGTTGGCCGGGGTCTTGTAAACATTTTCTTTTAATTTACTCCACAAGAAAAAATCCGGTGGCGTAAGATCGGGAGATCTCGGAGGCCAGTCCCATGGCCCTAAGCGTCTAAACCAGCGGTCATCAAACATTTCGAAGAGCTTCATGGTAACCTCCTGAGTGCAATGAGCCGGTGCTCCATATAGTTGACACCAACATGTGCGGTACTCCCCAAGTTTGAGTTTTTTTTAAAAAATAGCTTACTGCTGTCCTTAGAATTTGGAGGTACTTGGATGAATTTAACGATTCGTCATAAAGGTGCAACTCTATTTGATTATCCTTTATGAGGCAAAAAATATTGATACTGAATCTTTCTTGAAATGACATTTGATGAACCACGTGTATACACAAATACTTCAACATAATCGAATTTTTGTAAAAATGTCCATTTATTTCGGAAATTTGACGCTTTAGGTATAGAAACATGATATATCGTTTTACAGGGAATTTAACGGTCTTCCCGTATTTGAACTAATATACAGGGTGTTCTATTTGAAAAAATGTAATTGGAGCAGTTTTCATCTCTAGCCGAAAGGTCAGTATTTTCAAGACATCCTGCATAATTTGGCACAAATTGCTGTATGCCGGGCTCAAGCATAGGATTTTCCTAACCCAGTCCCAAAATTTTTAATTTCCAGGGATCGAAATCGCATTGTAATTCAAGATTCCTTGGGGCTACGTTTTGACTAAAAATAATGAAATTTATTTAATATTTCGGAAACCGCTTTAGATAGATATAGGAATCGTTATGCAAAAATAATCAGATTTATATATCCAATCTAACCGTGGAATAATATACAGGGTGTCTCATTTAAAATAGTAAAGTTGTAAGTACTTTTCGATATAAGTGGCAACCTCGCATTGCTGAAAATATTTTAGGGCGATAGATTTGTGGATAGATTGGGCATCGCGTTCTCCTAAAACGTCTAATACGCCATCGACCGTGAATCACCCTGTATAGGAATTACAGTGGCGTAGAGGCAGCTTTTAGGAAAAATTACAAACCTTTCTATTCAACAAGAAATTATCAATAAAATGATATTCAAGTTTTTATATGATAAAATAAATTCTGCATATTAAAGCATCGTAATTATTTATTGTCAAAATATGAATACTTAGTTCAGTTATTAACATGCCAAAAATGTTTGAATTACTGAAAAGTAGTTCTACGATAAGGCACTGAGTAAATTACTTACTATGGAAAAATCCATTATGAGTCTTTGATATCTACAGTCATGAATTATTTTATTTTATGCTAAAGCACCAGTCATTTTGTCTGTATCCGTCTGTTAATCGCAAAATTTTAAGTATGTATTAAAAGTGAATAACAACAATACATTAAGTTTAATCTGAAAACGAAAAAAGATAATATTCGCATTTATGTAAGCTAATAAACACGTGTGACAGTTTATTAAATAAGCAATATGAAAAACAACCTAAATATAGACTTAAGAGGTCACGTAAAAATGCATGTGCATGTCGCATTATCAATTCAGTATCTATTAAACATTGATAAAACTGTATCGACTTCGAAGGTTAAAACGAAGGGAGTGATGATAATGTTAAATGAAATTCCTGGACTGAGAACACCCTAAAGCGTTAGTACAAAACCAATAAAATAAAAGAAAAAGTTTTAAAACTCTTTTTAACGTAAAATTTAAACTGACTGGATTTTTAGGTGAAAACATTTGGCATTTTCCATATAAAAAAATATTTTCAGACAAATGAATGGGATTAGGAAAGTATTTTTAAATTTCAAAACTAGACTAGAAGTACTTCTCTGCAATAATAAGGTTTTACGTAATTAAAAAATGATCTGATCACTTTAAACATATTTTATTCAGTGATTTAATTCATACTTCTAAAGCACATTTGTCCCGGTGTACTAACATCCAATATCCGAAAAATCAGGACCGGATAAAGTTTTGTATGATTCACTTCTTAGTTAAGAAACTTCAAGGTAAGTAAGTAAGTTTTTAAAATTTTAATATATTGTGTAATAATCGATTAACAGCATCATGTTGCATTTGGAAAAAAATCGTCTCCAATTTTTACCTGATGTGCTTTTTTCTGAAGCTTACTGAACAAAGTCATTTTTAATGTGATTAAATCAAAAATTTACTGTACTTATGCACAATTTCTAATATAAAACTTTAGAACTTCAAAATTATTTATTTATTTAAATGGACATAATAAAACGTTCGGATTTCTAAGTTCACAATTATTTACATAATCGGTAAATCGGGCTGCTAGACTATCTGTATACGTAACATTCGCTGATTTTTTTTCACTTTTCGAATGGATCATGCAATATTTGCTGTCGTTTTTTCAAACTTGCATTGTTTAAATAGTTAAACTAACATATTACGAAATGTTATAATGTAACGCATTTTCGTTTGTGTTAATTTTTTTAGATTACCATACAGTATCCGGATATGATTTGAAAATAAAGATTTATTATTTTATATAAGTTGGTCGAGTTTTAATCGAGAACTAGAAGAGAACCATAATCGAGATGTATTTTTCTTATTTTACAGCATATTTGAAACACATGTAAGTCAGTGATCTAGAAGAATTTGCATGCAGGCTAAAACCAAGTTAGTTCTCATGTTTTTTTTTAATGTAAAACATGTTAAAATTTCTAAACTGTTATTGTAACTCCAAAAACAAGGTTAAACTAATGGAAATATGTGTTTCGCTTTATTCAAATTATGTACGAGCATTCTGTTATAATATTGTGTAAACAATTGCATGATTTTACAAGTTTAAGAAAAAAACAAAGAGCTTGTTTTTGCTTATTGTCTCAAAATTATGATTTGTGATCTGTTTAGTAAAGAACTGATAGGCTTCCTATTAGGCTTAGTAAAAATGTTTCACTGGGAGAAAGAACAAGTGTGCGACCCGAACTTGTGTAGAAGTCATGGAGTAAACTCATTAGCAACATGTTGGGGGGTTGGGATGGGGGACCTTCTTCCATTGTCTGCGTGGAAGCATAGATAAGCATTAGAATGCATCGGCAAAAAGTAACGGATGTTACAGGATTATTCAACCAAATTGGCGAGAATTCTACACATTAGGAAGTTATTAATTGGGCAGACGATCAAGAGGAGTTATGGGAATCCATAAACGATTTGGGTATTTTGGAACGTTCAAGATGAACTCGACGAGAGCTCTGACGAAATGGACGGAGACGTAGAGCCCAACGTATGTCTCACAGAGAGGCAGTCACATTTTTCGAGATATGCAGAAAATGGGCTTTCTAGAAAAAGGAATCGGAACAACATATTTTAACTTAAAAAAAAATGAAAAAACGGGCTTCTAAGGCAGGTA
The DNA here is from genome assembly GCA_024550625.1 of Dendroctonus valens. NCBI lineage: Eukaryota > Metazoa > Arthropoda > Insecta > Coleoptera > Curculionidae > Dendroctonus > Dendroctonus valens. The sequence continues at coordinate 174,266 of JAJTJO010000090.1, read as the reverse complement.
ACGATACTAATGCCCGGGAGGCAGTGACACAAATTTCCGGGTCATTTCCTCCCGCTCTATTTTTTGAGCATGACTTATTCATATGATATGTAACTCCAATATGGACGTCTTCCGTCGCACCCTTACGACATGGGGTTGCAGGAGGGTTGCGAATCTCGCCAAAAATTAATAAAAAACGTAGTCGAAGTAGTAGAAAATCGAAAGTATTGAATGAAATTAATTTTCTAGTAATATAAATATTAACGTTGTGCTGATATTTAACAATTTTCAATATCAATTATCATCTTTCAAACAGGTAAAGATGCACCGCTGTAGCCGCGACGCTCGCTTGCGCCCCATACGAGAGTGCATCTTTATCGGATTGGAAGACGACCTTTGTCGTACTTTACACGTGGAAGATTATTATTTTTATCTTTCAAATGATAAAAATGAGCATCACACTTAGTTTCACTTGAGAGGAAATTCAGTTTTTTTCTGTTTTTGCGTGTAATGATGGGGGTGGAAGACGTAGTTTGTTGTGGAATACAGATGGAAGACGATATTTTTTACAAATTATAAGTTTACATCAATGAGTAGAGCAAGTTTCATGCAAGGGAGCCATTAATGATAGTTAAAATTAAGCCATTTTATGTACACAGTTATTCTTGTAATGTATCTTTTACCTAAGAAATTTTCAATTTAGCTAATAAAATTTGCACTGAAAATCAAGAAATTTTAATTACAGTGACGTTGTAACAACTGTACCTAATGCTTCACTCATAAAATCGTATGATAACGCCATAAATGCAATTTCCATTTTAAAATACATTTTCAAACGCTTATTTTATTGGGGTTCAATATCTTAAAAACCTTGAAACACATTTTCAACATTGCATTATTTAACAAAATTTTCAGTATTTGTATGTTGTGTTCCCAGGAAAAAACAAGTTAATAGTACATCCAAAAAGGCCCCTCTGTACTTGGTAATAGGTTTTCGCATAATTACCTATTATATTATCATTTTATTACATTTTATATATTTATTTATTATTACATTAATCAAGGGCGGATCAAAGCTTTACGAGGCCCGGAACTGAAATGAATATGGGGCCCCCTAAGGGCAGTCAAATATGATTTTTTTTTGAATATTCAGAGTTCGCAGGGCCCTCTCAAGGTTGGCACCCGGGGCTACAGCCCCTCGTTAATCCGCCCCTGCTATTAATAGTCAAGATTTTTCAGGAAAACTAATTTTCTCAACAGCTTATTAGTACAGTGTGGTTATGTAAAGTATGCTTATCATTTCCCGAATGATTTAACACAAATTGAATGGATCAGCTTATGCATTGTGTGCTTATCGCATTTTTGAGATTATTCTATTGAAAACGCCTTGCCAAACTACTAACTGAAAACAAAATTTGTCATCCAGCAAATTCATAAGTTTGATGTTTACCTACATTTAAAATCCCCTTTTCCTTAAACATTGAAATGAATCTTACCTCGGCCACTTCCTTGGGTGCAACGGGAATCACATCAGGAACAACTCCGTGCTTTTCCATAATTCTGGATACAGTTGAAAATACTCGCGAAATTAATGCCGGTTTCGGAATAATAAACATTCCACTTATACCAACTGGTTTTATAGGCACCGGACAGCCGCGAAAACTCCGCTGGACCGCACCTGCCTTGTCGCTTGACAACGTTGCCGTGTCAGTTATTTTACTTCAACTTGGATCTCATTTTTCCTTTGAATGAAAGCCGCAAGTTACCGCAGGGGGGTAGTGTGGTACCTTGGCACGTTTTTTTCGCGTACATTTTTAAATATATCGATTTCCTTATCCGTATTTTCCGGAATCGTAACGATGTTTGAAAAAAAAATTACCTGTACAGGGTGTTCCTTAATAACATGCTAATATTTAAGGAGGGCGATTCTTGGACCAATGTTAATCAAAAACTTTTACACAAAAATGTTTTATACAAAAGTTTCTTTGTCATGATTGGTGAATAATCTGCCGTTTTCAGGATAAGTATTCGTATAAACTACAGTCGTAAGGTGCGATGTAAATAAAAATAAATCCAAACTATGAGATCGGGAGATCTTGCTGGCCATTATATATTCCAGATAATGCGAACGAAGGAGGAGTGGCTTTTCTAATAAACAAAAAACAGGTCCAGAATGTTACAGAGATCTATTGTATCAGCACAAGAGTGATACCTCATATACAGACTTAACACGAGATATGATTTAAAGATTATTCAAGTCTACGCACCGATAACTTCACATTCCGAGGAAGAAATTGAGAGCCTCTACGACGACATAAAGATCGCATTTCAACAAATGCCCACTCAATACGTAATGCTGATTAGAGATTTAAATGCCAGGATAGGACACAAACAGGACAATGCTGAATCGGGGCTGGGAAATTACGGCTATGGAGATAGAAATGAAAGGGGTCAAATGCTGCTGGAATTTCTAATGCAACATAATACGTTCGCAATGAACACGTTTTTCGATACACGCCCCCAACGAAAATGGACCTGGGCTAGCCCTAATGGTTATACCAGAGATTAGTTGAGAGATCGCCGATGCAATGTGAAAAAAACGTACTAATCTCTGGTTATACCAAAAATGAGATCGATTTCATAATAACGAACAAAAAAAAATTTGTCCACGATGTAACAGTCCTGCACAGATTCACAACGGGTGGTGACCATAAAATGGTGCGAGCACGAGTAGAAATAAACGTGAGAGGAGACAGGTTCAAAATGATAAATAGGGATGGAAATAGAAACCCTTAAGAAACCTATATCAATGCGAGCAAGAAATAGGGACAAAAATTAATGAAGTGAAAAGTATAGAACAGAGTGTGGAATTATTGAGCACTCAAATTACAGATATTGTAAAGACTCTGAAAGATAAACATTAGACAAGGGACTCAACAAAGAAGGACAAACTTAGCGAACATACAAAGAGACTCATGAGAGAACTACCAGATAAGCACTATGTAAATGCGGACCGACTGAGGGAATTAAACAGAGAATTATCTAAAGCGGCAAGTAGGGATGTAAGAGCATATAACGCGAGAGAAGTAACAAGAGTTATAGAGGACCAAGTTAAGGAACCAAAAGGGTCAAGTGTCATCAAACAAGGCTGAAATACTGGGCATTGTTAGATCCTTCTATCAGACGTTTTACAGCGATCCAACAACACGCGGAAAAGAATACACTGTTCCAAAAATTGAAAACCAAGGCTGGGAGGATATACCCGACATAACACTACATGAATTTAGAGCAGCCCTGCGAGAAATGAAAAACAACAAAGCCGCAGGTGACGATGAGGTCGAGATAGAAGCGGTAAAACAAGGAGGGACTTCCCACATCAGGCGATCTGCCAGCTTTTCAACACGTGCTTAAAAAACGAGATTACCCCCTCTCAGTGGGATCGAGCCGTAATAATAATTCTCCACAAAGGGGGAGATATAACAAATCTAAAGAACTATCGCCCAATCAGCCTGCTTTCACATATATCCAAACTGTTCATGCGAATTATCACAAAACGGATTACCAACAAACTAGATTTATACCAGCCAAGTGAACAGGCAGGCTTCCGAGCCAAATACGGTACAAATGATCACCTCGAGGTTGTAAAAACTCTTATTGAAAAGTGCATCGAGTACAACAAGCCACTGATTCTGGTCTTCGTTGACTACGAAAAGGCATTCAATATCAATCAATCAGCAAAAAATGCTTCATGCCCAGGAAAGCCAAAGCATGTGTTAAATTCCACGAACATACGGACGATTTTAATATCGAAAGGGGTGTAAGACAGAGAGACACCATATCCCCTAAACTTTTTACTACGCTGCTGGAACATACGTTTAAGAAAATTGAGTTTGGAGACACGGGCATAAATACTAACGGAGAGAAATTGAACCATCTACGATTCGCTGATGACATTGTCTCGATAACTGACCGTATCGATGAAGCTAAGGATTTATTGGAAAAACTGGACAATGCTTCAAGATCAGTTGGACTAAAGATCAATACAAACAAAACCCAATATATGACGAATTTGGTTGTCAGCGAGGATATAGCCGTGGCAGAAAACACCATAGAACAGGTAGTCTCGTATAAATATTTGGGTCATGAGATTCGCATAGGGAGAGACAACCAAACAAGTGAAATGGCTCGCAGAATAGGTCTGACTTGGGCAGCGTTCGGCAAGCTCAGTAAAACACTAAAATCCGATATTCCAATGTGTTTGAAGAAAAAGGTCTTCAATCAGTGCATACTTCCTGTACTTACCTATGGAGCTGAAACCCTTATGCTTGCTAGGAAAATCGTCAAAAGGATACGCGTTGCACAGAGAGCTATGGAAACATCAATGCTAGGTTTGTCACTTAGGGACAGAGTTCCAAATACCAGTATGCGAGAAATGTCTGCAGGCGGACGCTGTCGAGCGCATAACAACGCTTAAATGGAACTGGGCGGGACATGTGGCAAGAACTACTGACGGAAGATGGACTAGAAAGATTTTGGAGTGGAGACCACGGCATAACGCATTCCGAAGTAGGGGACGCCCACCGACGAGATGGCAGGATGACATCAGAAGAATAAAATCGAATTGGATGAGCGCAGCTCAGAATCGCGAGCGATGGATTAGACTACGGGAGACCTATGTCCAGCAGTGGACGCAGGGGGGCTGATTGATGATGATGATTATTTATTCAAAAATATTAGATGCAACACACGTACAAATATCACTGGAAAAAATGTACAATTGCTTGTACATCAGAAAATGTATCTTGCTGCATTGAAAAAGTGTACCAAATTTCATAAAGATACTTACAAAATAGTATCACAGTCGTTATAACAAATATTTGTTTCCGGAAACTTTATCACCTTGTATCTCGACGCTTTTGACACAACTTTATACAAATATATTTTTTTAATGGATCCAGAAATTGCCCCGTAAATATTAGCATGTCATTAAGAAACACCCTGTGTTTTTGCATTGATCAAGCGACTGAAGTTTTTATAGACAAATTGTCCCCAGGTGCAACTCGGTCTTCAACCTATGTTGGGATAAGAATTAAAGCCATCACATAACACCATAATTAGTGACAATAAAATTGACTGAAAACCCAGGAATACATTGGAATGAAATAAGAATTAAATAAATAAAGAAAATAAAAGGCGTAATGCATGTTTTAGCACATTTATTACTATTACTAGGAATATTTATATATTTAACGACATCTACGCAAAATGAAAATTAGTCTAATCGTTTATCCGACCCACCAAGTAGTGTGGGCTTTGGTAATCTTTTTCACATGTCAGATTTCATTAAAGATTCTTCTTCTTCTACGTAGTCGTATTCTCATCTCTCAGAAATCGTGATCTCATGAAATCAGGTACATCCATTTAATCTAGTTCTCCATTTCCTCCAGTTCTCTAGTTTGTAGTGATGCATTTGTGATTTTCTTTATTTGGTCTATCCATCTAACAGGTGACCTGCCTCTCGTGCGTTTACCTTCCACCTTTTCCTGTACCATCAATTTTTGCAGGTGGTCTCCTTCTCGTCTTGTAGTGTGTTCAAAGTATTTTAGAATTCACCAACGACATATTGTGGATAATCCGTCTTTGACCTTCAGTTCCTTTAGTATAGATGCATTGGTGCGTTTCTCTGTCCATGAAATCAGCAACATACGTCGCCAGCAGCACATTTCAAAGTGGAATCCAGTTTTTTATCATTTAAGATAAACGACCACAAAACATCTATCCTTTAAAATCCTACACATCATGCGGTTATGAATGGAATAAGAAGACATCGGACAAATGACCGCCTCGGCTTTGCTGGCACAGACGTGCTCTTTTCATGAAATTTTCAAGGACTGTTACGCATAAATTTTGCGATATTTTATAGATACAGCGTTGAATTTCATCTTTTAAGGCTTCAATCGTTGTTGGTCTGTTCACATAAACTTGTGACTTTAAAAAACCCCAAAGAAAAAGTCCAAAGGCGTTAAATCGCATGATCTGGGCGGTCAATGCCGATCTCCAAAACGAGAAATAACACGACCAGGAAATGACTCGTGCAGTAATTCAACAGTTTCTCTGGCTGTATGGCATGATGCACCGTCCTGTTGAATGCTGTTGAGATCCATATTTTGCAATTTTGCCACCAAAAAGTTAGTTGCCATTTCACGATAACGAACACCACTCACAGTTAATGCTTGACCAACTGCATTTTGGAAGAAAAATGGTCCGCTGATGCCTCCAGCCCACAATGCACACCAAACAGAGACTCTTTTTGGATGCATCTCCTTCTGAACGATCATTCGTTGATTTTCGGAACCCCAAATGCGGCAATTTTGTCCATTAACGACGAACATCAAGATGAAAATGGGCTTCGTCACTAACGATGATTTTCGTTGAAAAATCACCGTCCAATTGTCGTTGTTCCAAAATCCAATCAACAAAGGCTCTTCGTTGCCCATGGCCTTCCGGCTTTAGCTCTTGAGCCAATTCAACTTTGTACGCATGAAGGTTCAAATCTTTTGTTAAAATTCGATGTATAGTGGTTGTGGAAACACCAATTTCCTGAGCTGATTGGGCTTTTCTCAACATTTGCACGTACTGCTGCGATATTTTCAGTCAAGCGACCAGGACGAACGCGTGTTTCTGTTTTCACTTCATTAACAGACGCAGTTTGCTGAAATTTCTTCATTAATTTTCTCACAGTGGCTTCAGTTGGAACATTTCGATGGCGCGTAATTGTACGCAGTTTGCGAACTGTGGCTGCAAAACTTCCACCACTTTGATAACAATTTTTCACAATGAGAATTCGTTGTTGTGTATTTAACCGCTCCATTTTACTTAACCTCCAGCTGTTTACTAACGAGCGGCCTTTTTTTAATGTCAAATCATGACAATTTTTCAATAGCAAATCTGCTATCGTTTTCAAAAAATATCTAAAAAAGAGATGATTAATAAAATGTTTAACAAGGCTCAATGAGTACATATCTGTAAAAATTCGCTCTAAGTTTTCGGTTCATTACAAATTGTCAATTTTTAATTTTTTTTTCTATTTCTATGGTTTCTATAAAATATGGTCTTCCAACTCATTCAGATCAAGATCATTTCCTTAATATTCTCGATATTTCTTCCTTCTTTAGTTTTCCTCGATGCGGTTTTTATCGATACATCTTTATCAGTTTTGGATTGACAAGATTCTGTCGCCTTAATGACCTGCGACCGATGCTGCGGTCAAGGTTTGTCCAAACTTTTAATCGATTCTTCAGCTGCTGGGCGATCGGTTACAAAGACACATAAAATTTAATTTTCTTCAAAAACATTCATATTTGGGAGACAAATGTCTTTGTAATATTTTGTTGGGTGTACGAATTTAGATGACACAAGTTGAGTGGTTTGGGTTAGGCTTTTCAATCATCCAATCACTAACAAATTGATTGTTCTATATCTTATAAGGACCAAAAAAGGATTATATTTGCGGCATGCTCGTGCATAATTAAATAAATAAATCAACCAAAAATGTAAAATATAGATTCTAATTTAAGATTTAGGTCGCCTCTAGGTCTTTTTTCTTTTTCTATTTCTTTTCAAAGTTACAATAATCAATATCTTGCATATTACCAAAGAAACAAACAGATACCAAGGGTTGCAGATATACGCAATCAATTAAATTATCATAAAACCTCTTTTGTACTGGGGTAGACGTGCAAAAATTTAATGAAACGACATATCGTTGGTCGAAAAACATAAAATTATACAATGTATTAATTACATATACTTCTGTATATTCTTTCTAGTTGCCTGTTGCTTTTGTCGATTTATGTATAAAGCAGCAGATATCTAGATAGTGTTAATGATAAAAACGTAGTAGTAGGTTTTGTAAGAATTATTTTTTGCTATTTTCTCCCTACTTTCTAACTACCCTTGTCACCCCAAACATAACATGATCATTCTGCATGTTTTTGTTTAAAATTTGGTATCTCAATCTGATGTAGAAAAAATTTAACAAACAATATGTTTGATAAAACTAATATTTGGCAAATTTTCCAATAGCCTTCATTTCTGTACCGATCCGAATAAATAAATGATAAAAATAATAATTCAAATAAAAGTAATTATTCAAAAATGATACACAAATATAACTGATGTAGGTATAAGCATTTAAAAATAAAACTAAGGAATATGCAAGCAACTATAACTTCATAAGTAGATCATTATTACAACAGTTAATGATGGAATAATCTCAGATTTGTTAAAGCCAAAACAATATTGTGGTCGTTGCAAGCTTTGATCACTTCTTCATCATTTTTAGACCCTGCTGGACTACCAACAAATGATACACCACTCTGCAACAAACAATGGTATAGATTAGATAACATAGCATACAAAACTCAGCAAACACATATGCAGTATGAAGCAATAGTTATTTCCTAATGTCCTAATGGAAATGAATTTGTTTCTGTGGACTAAATTAAATTTATGATTATTGATAATCTTTCTCTAAAAGCTGTGCTACTTGAATTTTTCCATAGTTCATGAAATTAAGGCAAATTTGCAATCCAATGTTGAATCACTATTGGTAATTTTGTAATAAATGATTTAACATTCGCAAAACAGATATAGTTCTAAATGGACCATTTTAAATTCATTTAATCTTAAATCTATGGTGTTTATCCTATATTTAGTAATAATTAGTAGTGTAGTTATTTAACCCTTTTTTTAAAGTTGTATGTGGTGATATACACTTAGGGTCTAGAAATAGATTCAGAGCATTGTTTAATAAAAATAACATTTTATGCCGTAATTTGTTTAAGTTGTTGTTGTCTTAAAAAGTTAATTTAAAGTTCTCAACAAGTTCTTGCTTACCGCTTACTAATAATTCAGTAAAATTAACAACAGAACTTCAATAATCCACAGTTTTTTATTTAAAAAAATTGATACCGTTCGATTGTCCGAGAAAATTAACACCGATATCTAATATTTCGTACTTTCCAGACGGAAACACGCTGCATTCTTTCTCTAAACAAAAATTATTTTATAATTTTACATTCAGTTGCGAAGAAAACAGCTTTCTTGGGTTTTCTTGCTGAAGTGTACAGTTTTTTGATTAACAAAATTAACAAGGGAACTTCAATAATTAATTATAATTAAACGATAACGTATTTGTGGAACGTATTTGTGACATTGTGAATGATAAACAATAAAATTGACTGAAACCCACGAGAAATTTTTTTTAAATAAATTGAAGTACAGTCAGGAAAATATACATAACAATTATAATTTCAGGGAAACGTAAATATAAATAATTTATAGTTAGATATGATGGGAGTTTTCTTGCTTTTTTAATGTATTTTTGTTAACGATAACTTACCAATCTTGCTCTGTCAATGTTGTCCCTAAACGGAAAGAATGCATCAGAAGCCAATGCCACTCCGGACATTTCGTGCAACCAAGCTTCTTTATCTTTTTTCGGTTAAAGGTGTAGGAATTTCATCAAACATTGAACTGAAGAATTTTTCATCCATATCTTTGCCTAACAAAATGTAGAAAATTCTAATTCAGTTATACTACAATTGGCGTTTAGCTACTTTTCATTTATTAAAGATTGGTTCATTAAATTACTCCTCAGACTTAATTATAGAATTACATTTAATGTAAATTTGCGAAATTTTAATAGGTTGTCAATAAGTAATCACTTACTGAGTGAGTTTATTACTCTTTCCGTTGAGTTTTACTTTCGCAGCTTCTACTTACCAATTGTGCCATTAACGTAATTGTCAATAGCATTTGCGATTTCTGCCCTTTTCACTCCCTTCTTAAATTTCATGCTCAAAACTTTTGGATGACGCCTCAACCACCAATTATCTGCTTTCTCTCCAGCTAGTCTATTAAGAGATTTAATATAAACTAGGTTCTTAAAATGTCAGACTAGCAAATTGTATCATTTGAATCGACATTTATTTAAGCCATAGTCATATGAAAAGGGCATCTGAGTGTGGGTCAATGTACGTTTATAATGTTGATCATAATGATGGTAGAAACTCTAGGCGACAACATGTTATTAACACATATTATTGGAAACTATTATAAACATGTTTTACTTGTACTGTGAAAAGGGTGATTCAAAAGTACTCTGACAAACTTCAGGAATTCTTTTAACATCAAACTTTCCAATAAACGAGGATTCTTAAGGGCAATTTTTTTACGAACGGAAATCTGACCTAAGAAATTCCACTCATTAAAATAAATCGTCAATAATGTCAAAGTTTGAATTAAAATAACTGTTGGTGTGCACGTTCTTTAATACGATTTTTATTCGGAAATAATGCCTTCTACGGGAAAAACTCAACATTTTTAGCTTCCAATTGAACCAACAATAACAGGGTTAATTTAAGATTTTGATAAATCAGTGGGGCACCATTTAATTCTTCCAAAATATTGAATGTTATCTCGGTACGCGCGCCACTGTTGGATCAACAAATGTTACAGTCTATTAACATCTGCAAAATTTCGACAAAATATTTAAAGTGATTTCAGATGAATTAATAGTTTTCTATGTTTATTAAGAAAATATTAATTTTCGTAACGATGCCCGTAAGGACCCTCATTTATTACTTTTTATCCTAAAATAATACCAACAATCACCCAGTATGACAGTGCATGCTTTTATGCAAATTTCCTCATACCTTGTACAATGAATTCTTGACTGTTGCCCAGCACCGATTCCAATAGTTTGGCCATCTCTGGCATAGCATACTGAGTTACTCTGAGTGAATTTTAGTGCAATTGTGGCAACGATCAGATCTCTAACAGCATTTGCTGGTAAATTCTTGTTTTGGGTCACAACATTGTTGAAAAGGGAAGAATCAATAACGGCATCGTTCCGATTCTGTTCCAAACTCAAACCAAAAAGTATTCGACGTTCTATTGGATCAGGTTCATAAGTTGAATCAATCTGAAAAGATTTACGAAGCGTTATGAAGATTTTCTCTTCTATTTCATCATGTAAATACGAAAACTTGTAAAAATATTATTAAAAAATTGATCAAACTGAGGTTCTTATTAGAAACTAGATAATCCGGAGAAAAGGCTCCCATATAAAGTCCATCTAATAGATACTCAGTTTGAAAGTAATAAAATATCACTCGCCTCCAACACGCAATATGCTCCATTTTTCTTCTTTGTCAATAAAGCTAAAGCTTCTGACGTATACCCAGGAGCAATTATACCGTCCGACACTTCTCTGGAGATTATTTTAGCTGTAACTTCATCGCAAACATCAGACAGAGCAATGAAGTCGCCAAAAGAGGACATGCGATCTGAACCTCGAGCTCTCGCATATGCAGAAGCTATTGGTGTCAATTTTTCCAATAGGTCATCAACCATGCATAACTTTGCCTACAATCAAATAAAATTAATAATCTTATTATACCATATGTCTCCGTAAGTTGGTACCATATGAAAAACTTCTTTATTATTAATTTTGAGAAAAAAGTAATTCTTTATAAAAAGTTCTGCATGGTCTAAAATCAGATAAACATGCATATTTCAGTTTTCCAGACAAACAAGGTTTGTCAAAAAATATGAGTTTTGCTCAAGAGTAAAGTACCTTTATTTTCGACAGTATCCAAAATTGTTATTAAAAAAGTTGAGCAGAACTAAAAACCACATTTAAATATGCAAGTAACGTCTATTTGAAAGTATATAGAATTTATTGTTTATTGTTTGAAATTTCCGAGCATTATTGTGTTTATCCTCTCTAAATGATTAACATCATGAGAAGGCCATTGCTGGTAAACTTTCTGCCCTATAAGAAATAATATAAAGGGGTCAAGTCATGAGATCTAGCAGGCTAAAAAATGGCTGAATATCTGTGCATAACTTTTCCATTGAACACATTCTCAAAATATTTGCATGCATCGTCCTGTTGGAATCAACTACATGGACGTTCTTATAAGAGTGATCTCTGATCCATGAAGTCATTAATTTGATTTTGCAAAAAGTGTAAATAAGATTCGACATTTCTAGATTGGTGAAAAAAATACGGTCCTATTAATCTGTCCTTGTTAATACCTTACCGCACGTTCCTTTTAAACGAATATTGGGCACTAGTCTATTGTAAAATTGGGACTTTCGGAAAACAAGAGTCATTTACTAACTGTCCTTGGATGAGAGAGCAAAAATCGAAGCGCTTATCATAATCCCTTTTTTCAATGTGCAGACGAGTTTTGGTTTGAATGTTGTTCTGTATTTACATCGTTTTTTTTTAGTTAGATTTTCTTGTATCTACGACTTTCTTTGCGCAATAACACTTTTGGGTGTTCCAGAACAGACAACATTATTTCGAACTTCGTGATCTCATTGGAAACTAGTTTTCGGTGTTTTGCATTAAAATTATTGTTTATACTTCCACTAGAATTAATATATTTATTGGGAAATGCTGCTTCTCTATACGTTTTAGCGGTTTCTGCCATAATCAAATCAATTTCAATTGTATCCTCACAATTTAATAACACAATTTTTAGGTACTTTATAAATTCTAACGCAATTTGACGGTCGCTGTAAAACACATCTTGCTGTCTTCAATTCATAGAGAGCACATAACTACAACTTTAATTAAATTTACATTGTTATTGTAGACACATTTCAAAAAAGAAAAAATTATGTTATCATTGCAAATTGGTGTAATTGCATATTTAAACGACCTTTTCAGTTCTGATCAACTTTTCTAAACAACTATTTTCAATATTGTCAAAAATAAAATTCGTATACACCAAGAATAATTAGAATTTTGATAGTTGCTTTAGGTTTTATACAATGCAAAACTTTTTATGAACAATAACTCTTTTCTTAAAATTAAAAAAATTTCATATGGTTCCCACTTACGCAGAGATACTGTATATCAACAGTTTCCTCCTAAGCATGTCTATTTTGATTTAAAAAAGCAGCTGTTAAATCTTAAAAAGTTAAAATGATCTGAACGAAACTTAGCAAATTTTAGCCATTAAAATTGATTTCTCAATCCAAAACAAGAGTGAAAGGAATTATTTCTCTGGTGTCGCATAAAATATTGCTAATTCTGCTTAATCAATTAGATTTAGAAAATAAATGTTTTTTCTAATATTGCCAAATGCGTGCTTTCAACAAATCAATTTCGTTATAAAAATCTGGGACAATAAGTATATAGCAACGCAATTTAAATGTATGTAACAATAATTGATTGGAGTAAACACTGTCTGCAACAAAAACATCAACTTGTTGATATAAATAGTTATTTTCGACCTAAGTATGGATAATAAATTGGCCAATAAAAATAATTCTCCTATCCCTTGCGAAGATAAAGTTGTTTTCATATTGTTTGTTGTGAAACGTTATTTCAATTCAAAATAAAAATTATATTGTAAGCGGCAATATATGACGATTAGACGTATTGTTGCCCGTAAACACTTTACATTTCTCAGATACTACACTAGACAGTGTGTCCAGTATAAAATGATGTACATGGGGATATTGGAAACCGTTAGAGTTACAGGGTGGACCAAATGGGGAAAGAGTTGCGCAATCAAGTGCCTGTAAATAATCTGTCATCAACTTCTTTGAACTCGGAATAGCAACGGAAATACAGGGAAAAAAAGAAAAAAGTGCGTTTTATAAAATCCTCTATATCGTGTTTATTATAAAAGGTACAATAACGAAATTTTCAGGGTGGGGGTAATAAATGAGCGTGAATTTGAAAATAAAGTAAAAAATAATCTAGGCCCACTATGTTCAATGAGGCTTTTGTTTTTCTTATGGGCGCCATATTGAATTTCTGCCTTTTTAAATTCCCCTTTAAATATGCTCTTCAACCATGTATAACATGTTTATGTTCGGTCAAGATAAATAATTAAAATTAACAAAATTAAGATTTTATTGTAGTAGGCATTGATATTTCTCTTCAATTTCCCCATACTGACGTTCGTTGTCTGTTTTAATTACCTAGGAAACTGTCAAAGTAGAATTTATTGTCAGTGTCAAGTGTTTGTAATTAATTGTGTGTTTCAAAATGAATCACTTTTCAAATTATGAAAAATACGATATGTTTTTGTTTGTTGTTTACGGAGTGTTTTATTCTCTGTCGTCGAAGCCTGTTATGTTATGTTAAATGTGTATTTAAATAAATATCCAGAAAGGCGACTACCTGGTAGAACTATGTTTAGGCGTCTGAAAGACAACCTTGTAGCTTACGGGAGTTTTGCTAAGGTAAAGAAAAACAAACTTCTAGACGAAAATAAAGAAAATTTGGTAATGCAAAGCGTGGTTGAGACACCTCGTACGTCTTTGCGTCAAATTGAAGCCACAACAGGTGTTGCGCGGTCAACGGCGAATAGTATTTTACCTAAGTCGATAGGCAACCTGGGACCAGTAAGATGGCCTGCGAGATACCCTGACATAACACCGCTTGATTTTTTTGCATGGGGCAATGCTGTTAACAGAATTACCACAGAAATGATCAGAAAATCCTGTGAAGCAGTAATGAGACGATGTACGTTGTGCGTGCGAGAAAACGGTGGCTTATTTGAACACCTACTTTAATCCTAAAATGTTACTTGTTCTTTTGCAGTGTTCGATGTATGATCAATAATAATTTAAAGTAATAATTAATAGAAATATCAATGCCTACTACCATAAAATCTTAATTTTGTTAATTTTAATTATTTATCTTGACCGAACATAAACATGTTATACATGGCTGAAGAGCATATTTAAAAGGGAATTTAAAAATGCAGAAATTAAATATGGCGCCCATAAGAAAAACAAAAGTTGACTTCGGCCTCATTGAACATAGTGGGCCCAGATGATTTTTTACGTTATTTTCAAATTCACGCTCATTTCTTACCCCCACCCTGAAAATTTCGTTATTGCATCTTTTATAATAAACACGATATAAAGGATTTTATAAAACGCACTTTTTTCTTTTTTTCCCTGTATATCCGTTGCTATTCCGAGTTCAAAGAAGTTGATGACAGATTATTTATAGTCACTTGGTTGCGCAACTTTTTCCCCATTTGGTCCACCCTGTAACTCTAACGGTTTCCAATAACCCCATGTACATCATTTTATACTGGACACACTGTATACAGAACTGGATACTGGAATAAAAATATTTATATCTTACTTCATCAGCACTAAGTTTTGTCCCCACTGCAGCTCCTGCAGGAGAGACATGTTTAAAACTCGTTGCTGCCGGAATACCTAAAGCTTTTTTAAGTTCCCGCACAAGCTGCCAGCCATTTAAAGCATCGCATAAGTTAATAAACCCTGGCGATCCATTTACCACCGTCAATGGCAATTTCGGCAAAGTAGTGAAAATTTGCGCGGGTTTTTGATGTGGATTCATACCATATCTACAATTTGATTAGTTGTTTTATTCGATGTCATATTTAAAGTTATGAATTCCGTAAATTACCTTAAAGTTAGCTGACCCACATTACTTGAATACTGTTTTCTGAAATAATCGGTTATAGCCGAGTCATACTCAGAAGTGTGGGTGAATGCTTTCAAAGCTAGACTCTGCCTGAAATACATTTAAGAAAAAACGATCAAAACATGCGAGATTCGTTTATTAAAACGAATAAAACAGCCATAACGCAGAAGAAAATCGAATTAACATATACAAATAGTCAATTAAACCTTAATGGTATTTACCTAGTTTGCAACGTTGTATCTTTATCTTTACTGGCTTTTATTTCACTAATTACTTTCTCATAGTCAGTTGGATCGCAAACCACTGTAACTCTTTCGTGATTTTTTGCAGCTGCTCTAAGCAGAGCGACGCCACCTGATATAAATGAGCAAAAATATTAAAATCCCTACAGTTTTTCAAGCTAAAAACCCAACCTACCAATATCAATGTTTTCTATTGCATCAACCGCACTAACATCTGGTTTTGAGACAGTTTCAACAAATGGGTATAAGTTGCATACAACTATTCTAATCATTTCAATATTCTGCTTTTTCAAATCTTCTTGATCTGAAGGGATCAGCCTTAAAAATTGCCACCAATAATTTTATTATTCCACAAAAAGCCTTGATTTGTACCTGGATAAAATAGCACCATGTACCGCAGGATGTAGAGTCTTGACTCTACCTCCCAGTATTTCTGGAAACTGGCTAATATCGGATACATCACGCACTTGAAGCCCAGCTTCGCGAAGAGTCTTTGCAGTACCACCACTTGCAATGAGATTGAAGCCCAGTTTTTGCAGTTGCTGGCCCAACTCCAATAAGCCTCTTTTATTGGAAACGGAGATAAGTGCTGGGACATAAAACCGTTTATAATTCAAATTCACTGTTTATTATTATAATAAGCAAGTCACAACGCTGCCTACATTGGAAACCCACGCACCAAAAAGAACTTAGTATTTCATAGTATTATCAAAAGTAAGTATGTATTATAAAATAATCCATTAATTGATCCAACTTATGAATCATGTTTATTCAAGCCTAATGGAAAAGTACAATGGATCAAAGTACGAGAATAAATGTTTTGAAGCCATGCGACCCGAGAAGCATTCGGCGCTCGAGCACCACGACTACGAGTGAGAAATTGGCGTCTGGCTATGGGATAGTAGGTAACCAGGCTTCCCATAGAAAATATGCCCGCTTTTATAATACATAAACACTTAAAGGATACGGTAATTGGCTACAATTATTCACCGTCAAAATAAAGGCGCAGCCAGTAAATCTAAACCTTATCCAAATAAATGCCCCCACATCTACATCGTCTCAGGACGACATCGACAACTTCTATGGATCACTCTCCCAGACACTCTTGAAGGTTCCAAACAGTGAGCTTTTAATAACTCTGGGTGCTTTTAATGCCAAAATTGGAGAAACAAAATCCGACTTACACCTAAGATCAGTCGTAGGGCAGTATGGAACGGGAGCAAGAAATAAACATGGGGAGATGCTAATCGAATTTTGTGCAGAGAATCAGCTATCAATCGCCAACTCCCACTTTCAACACCATGTCAGGAGATTGTACACATGGAGATCACCAGATGGACACACACACAATCAGGTCGACTATTTATTAATAAACAGTAGATGGAAAAGCTCGATTAGATATAAAAACCTACCCCGGTTTGGACTGTGGTCACAACGCACTGGTCGCAGAGCTTTGTTTAGAGCTGGGCAAGGATCGACAACGACCACCTAAACCCAACCTTTGTAATATACGCAACAACCACATTGTTACGCAACAACCACATTCAACAACCACATTCAAACACAAAATCGAGGAAGCTTTGACAACTATCACACAAGAAAAAGCAGAGCGTATGGATGCTAATGACCTGTGAACAGAGATGGAACAAGCCTGCAAATGTGCGGCCGCGTTATCTGATGCAGATGGAACGACCATCCCAAAAAACATGGATAACTCCACCAACATTGAATCTTATTCGTATATTTCTTTTTCCTGACTGTACTTTCAATTCATTCCAATATATTCCTGGGTTTTTCAGTCAATTTTATTGTCACTAATTATGGTGTTATGTGAAAAACCCAGGAATATATTGGAATGAATTAAAAGTACAGTCAGGAAAAAGAAATATACGAAAAAGATATAGATGCTTGGGAGAAAAAAAGCAGAATGGAACGAGTGGTTTTCAATCTAATGCTAATCGGCAACACGGGTTGCTAATATCTCACCGCAGAAGATCTATACCGGCTCGGTTCATTTACGTCCGAACACGTAGAACCGATGTCTGGCGTATAAGGCAGGGTCTACCTAAAGCCTTACTGACGAGTCCAATAGGTAGACCCGGGACGAAACGCAGGGCTCATCACATAACACCATAATTAGTGACAATAAAATTGACTGAAAAACCCAGGAATATATTGGAATGAATTGAATCTTATAACAGAGAGGAGAGAGCTTAAAATCAAGGGCATTAATGATGACAACAATAAACAAAAATATAGCGAACTTAGCAAAACGATCAACAGGAGTATAAATAACGACAAAAACCTGTACATAGCATCAATATGCGAAGACATCGAAAAATGCTAGCTCAAACCAACCTCGAGATCTTTTAAAAAAAGTTAAAATTCTTTCACAAACCTTCAAAGGTCATTTCTTATTACCATTAATAAACAACCTTGCAATCAAGGACAAGCATGGAGTTAGGTTGACAACAAAAACTGAAATCATAGAACGATGGCGGCAATACTACGAGAATCTGATGGCTTCAGAAGAAGAGAATGCGCAAAGCGACGATGATCTAGAAAACATCCAGCAACGCGAACCTCCTATACTAAAATCCGAAGTAGAAGCCGCTCTGAGCAAGCTTAACAACCACAAATCTCCTGGATCTGACAATATCGTCGTTAAAAATGCTGAAAAGCAGCGACAACAAAGGCACAGATCTACTACATCAAATATGCACAAAAGTATGGGAAAACGGTAAATGGTTTGAAAGATGGACAGAATCAGTCTACATCCATATACATAAAAAGTGAGCTAAAGATGAATGTGGCAACTACAGAACCATTCTTTTGCAATCATACAGAAACGATTAAAGAACTACCTTCCACCTCAGATCCCCCAGAACAAGCAGGGTTTGTGCCGGGGCGTGGAACGCGAGACCAACTTATGAACCTACGACAAATTACAGAAAAAGCATATGAGTACAACGTACCGGCTATGTTTTGTTTCCTTGACTACACCAAAGCCTTTAACACCGTACAATGGGGACGACTATGGAGCATCTTGAGTGAGATGGGGGTCCCGAATTATTTGTTTCAAAATTCTCATCGCCATATTGTCAAGGTACTAAACGCACATAATTTTAAAATATTCGCAATTATACAGGGTGCGTCAGAAAAGTAGCAGCTCAGAAAACCACTTTTTTTCTAATGGAACACCCTTTATTTTATTTTGTTTTTGAAATCTCATGTAAATTTCAATTTTGTTATGTAAACGATGAACCAACATTTGATAGTTTTATGGTGCTGATAAATAGAAAATTTCTCCGTCGTCTTTAGACACAAAAATTTGAAATTCGGTAGGAGACAATACTAATACCACAGCTTATATATTATGTGATATATGGTATATAAGCTGTGCTAATACTATATTAGTATTTGGTTTGTAAAATACATGTTTTTGAAACTGCAGGACGCTCATAATATATCGTCCATTTAAATAATTTTCAAACTTAAAAGTATCACTTCTTTAAATGGCACACCCCGTATATTGTTAGTGTTGTTTATTCAGAATAAGAAAATCTTTTATTATGGAGAAATATTTATATTCCTATCTGTTATAATTTACGCTACAATAATACCTATCTGTAAAAAATCGGTTTCTCTAAATGGCTGCGTTATTTATTTGGTATGTTGCTCTATATGTTTATATAGCTCTATCTCCTGACAGATTTCAACACCAGGAAAACTCAAATTTTCATCGTTAAAGCCGAATAACTAGAAAACTAACCAAATTTTGTTCATATTTTATATAACCAAAAAAAAATTAAAATATAAAGGATTCTATTAGAGAAATAGTTGTTTCTTGCGCTGCAACTTTTCTGACGCACCCTGTTTAATTGCGAATATTTTTAAAATATATTTAGTATATTTAGTTTAGTTTAGTACCTTGTCAATATGACGATGAGAATTTTGAAGAAAATAATACCGATTAAACATTAACTTACTTTACTCTATCGTTGGGACACCCTGTATATATATTATGAGCTACCCTGTAGGTTTTGAAGCGTTAATGTATATATGACGCAACAACTCTGGAAAGAAAGGTAATTATTCGAAACCATAGGATTGAGTTCTTCTGTTGATAAATATGTTTTTATCTTTATTTTTAATCTGATCCTATTTTCACTTTCTATAGCGATAAGAAACTGTTCCCAAATATTCATTTACCGTCACTGTTCTTGCTATTTGGTTCAAGTTTATTGCATTTAATATCAATACTTTTCCATTCTCTCTCTCTCTCCAGTCGTTGCTCGGTTTCGAGCGTCGTGACTATTCATGGTACAAGCCTTCGCCATGCTTCTCTATCCTCTACGGTTCTCATTACTTCTGTTATTGACATATTTGTAAGATCCTTGATTTGGTCGATGAATCTTACAGGAGATCTGCCTCTCGTTCTTTTGCCGTCCACCTTCCCCTGGATCACAATTTTCTCCATCCCATCCTGCCGTATCACATGACCGAAATATTTGAGTTTGCGCCTCTAGATTATTGGGAGGAGCCTTTCATGATGTCGAATATTTAGTTCCCTGCGTATGCAGATATTTGTTCTATGAGCTGTTTAAGGGATCCTCAACATCCTACGGTAGCATATCATATCAAACGCTTCTATTCTCTTGACTCATAGGTTGCGATGGAGAACATCGGCGCTTTGAGAAGTCTCATCTTGGTCATTTTTCGGATATTGTGGTCTTTTTAGATTTTAAATAGTCTGCCCAAAGCTTCTTTTGCCATTCCAATTCTTCTCCTGATTTCTGGTTCAGAGCCTCCTTTGTTGGTTATTTTTGTGCCGAGATAAATGACAGTGTCATTGGTTTTTACGTCGTGGATGAGTCGAAATGGCATTGGGATTGTCTGAGGTCTGTCCACAATCAACAGGCGGCATTTGGTCCTATTTAGTCGTAGGCCTGATTCCAAACTAACAGCGTCTACACGTTGAAGTATTTCAACTATTT
Source organism: Dendroctonus valens (assembly GCA_024550625.1). Taxonomy (NCBI): domain Eukaryota; kingdom Metazoa; phylum Arthropoda; class Insecta; order Coleoptera; family Curculionidae; genus Dendroctonus; species Dendroctonus valens. Next base: position 153,549 of record JAJTJO010000090.1, on the reverse strand, counting down.
CCTGTTCGTTTTGTGCCAGAACCATCGTGTAATCCGCATATCGTAGGTTTGAAACTTTTTTCCGCCAGTAGCGATTCCGCCCTCCCAGTTTTCTAGAGCCTTTCTAATAATCCATTCTCCGTATATGTTGAAGGTAATTGGTGAGAGAATGCAGCCTTGTCTGACGCTCTTTCCGACGCTGAAGTGTGTTGAGGGTTTGCCTTCTATTTGTACGTATGCTCTATTCTTGTCGTACAGGGCTTTTATGATATATATATATATATATATATATATATATATATATATATATATATATTTATTTATATATATATATATATATTTATTATTATTATATATATATAGAAGGCAAACCCTCAACACACTTCAGCGTCGGAAAAGGCGTCAGACAAGGCTGCATTCTCTCACCAATTACCTTCAACATATACGGAGAATGGATTATTAGAAAGGCTCTAGAAAACTGGGAGGGCGGAATCGCTACTGGCGGAAAAAAGTTTCAAACCTACGATATGCGGATGACACGATGGTTCTGGCACAAAACGAACAGGAAATAGTTGAAATACTTCAACGTGTAGACGCTGTTAGTTTGGAATCAGGCCTACGACTAAATAGGACCAAATGCCGCCTGTTGATTGTGGGCAGACCTCAGACAATCACAATGCCATTTCGACTCATCCACGACGTAAAAACCAATGACACTGTCATTTATCTCGGCACAAAAATAACCAACAAAGGAGGCTCTGAACCAGAAATCAGGAGAAGAATTGGAATGGCAAAAGAAGCTTTGGGCAGACTATTTAAAATCTAAAAAGACCACAATATCCGAAAAATGACCAAGATGAGACTTCTCAAAGCGCCGATGTTCTCCATCGCAACCTATGAGTCAAGAGAATAGAAGCGTTTGATATGATATGCTACCGTAGGATGTTGAGGATCCCTTAAACAGCTCATAGAACAAATATCTGCATACGCAGGGAACTAAATATTCGACATCATGAAAGGCTCCTCCCAATAATCTAGAGGCGCAAACTCAAATATTTCGGTCATGTGATACGGCAGGATGGGATGGAGAAAATTGTGATCCAGGGGAAGGTGGACGGCAAAAGAACGAGAGGCAGATCTCCTGTAAGATTCATCGACCAAATCAAGGATCTTACAAATATGTCAATAACAGAAGTAATGAGAACCGTAGAGGATAGAGAAGCATGGCGAAGGCTTGTACCATGAATAGTCACGACGCTCGAAACCGAGCAACGACTGGAGAGAGAGAGAGAATGGAAAAGTATTGATATTAAATGCAATAAACTTGAACCAAATAGCAAGAACAGTGACGGTAAATGAATATTTGGGAACAGTTTCTTATCGCTATAGAAAGTGAAAATAGGATCAGATTAAAAATAAAGATAAAAACATATTTATCAACAGAAGAACTCAATCCTATGGTTTCGAATAATTACCTTTCTTTCCAGAGTTGTTGCGTCATATATACATTAACGCTTCAAAACCTACAGGGTAGCTCATAATATATATACAGGGTGTCCCAACGATAGAGTAAAGTAAGTTAATGTTTAATCGGTATTATTTTCTTCAAAATTCTCATCGTCATATTGACAAGGTACTAAACTAAACTAAAATATACTAAATATATTTTAAAAATATTCGCAATTAAACAGGGTGCGTCAGAAAAGTTGCAGCGCAAGAAACAACTATTTCTCTAATAGAATCCTTTATATTTTAATTTTTTTTTGGTTATATAAAATATGAACAAAATTTGGTTAGTTTTCTAGTTATTCGGCTTTAACGATGAAAATTTGAGTTTTCCTGGTGTTGAAATCTGTCAGGAGATAGAGCTATATAAACGTTTTCAACTTTATTTGGATATTTGCCTTAAAGACGATTTATTAATTTGTTGTATATGTGTTTTAAGGTATTCATTTCCGTTAAATATTGTTCAATAACTCTCAAATTAGTATTATATTATTATTATTATTATTATTATTATTATTAATAAATGTTAATTTTTAATTATCTAAGCAATTGTTTGTCAAAACTACCGCGATACAATGTTGTAGCAACATACCAAATAAATAACGCAGCCATTTAGAGAAACCGATTTTTTACAGATAGGTATTATTGTAGCGTAAATTATAACAGATAGGAATAGAAATATTTCTCCATAATAAAAGATTTTCTTATTCTGAATAAACAACACTAACAATATACGGGGTGTACCATTTAAAGAAGTGATACTTTTAAGTTTGAAAATTATTTAAATGGACGATATATTATGAGCGTCCTGCAGTTTCAAAAACATGTATTTTACAAACCAAATACTAATATAGTATTAGCACAGCTTATATACCATATATCACATAATATATAAGCTGTGGTATTAGTATTGTCTCCTACCGAATTTCAAATTTTTGTGTCTAAAGACGACGGAGAAATTTTCTATTTATCAGCACCATAAAACTAACAAATGTTGGTTCATCGTTTACATAACAAAATTGAAATTTACATGAGATTTCAAAAACAAAATAAAATAAAGGGTGTTCCATTAGAAAAAAAGTGGTTTTCTGAGCTGCTACTTTTCTGACGCACCCTGTATAATTGCGAATATTTTAAAATTATGTGCGTTTAGTACCTTGACAATATGGCGATGAGAATTTTGAAACAAATAATTACTGGCCAAGCGTAAACTTACTTTGCCGTTACTTACACCCTGTACAATACAATCCCAGTTTAATACAAAATATGTTTAAATAATATGACACACTATTGACTACGAATATAACTTAAATAACGATTTTTTGTCCATAAATAGCATTTTTACAGTTTTTAACAGTTTTAACTATTTTTCATTGCTACATTTTTAGAGAAATTTTATTTGTTTGTTCAAGGTCTAATCCTTCCACTACTATGCATTGTCTTGCTCAAATAAAGAAATTTAATTAAATCATCGTAAATCAAAATGACCGGATTATAAAAAGATAACTTTTTTAACTAAACATTTAGAACGTTTACGTCGAATGATCACGACGCCTGCCTAGCAATTTGTCTTGTTCATACAATATATCGAAGTTTTTTTGCACTGACACCGATATTTTAAAATTTTAAACATGAGAGAAACAAATCGCTTATTTCCGCATTTTGTTTTTTTTTTTCAAAAACGGTCAATTCCTGTCAACAATATACAAGTTGAAACTTTCCGCTGATATTTAAGAATTCGACATTTTTCGAAAGCTTATACTGTACTCGAGCCAACCATCCCTAAAGATGCAAGCTACTCATGCTTGCGAAACATCAGGAAGACATTTTGGTTCACGAGGGTCTAAAAACCCGAAAAACTCTTCAATTTCGTAATATTGTCCGGAATTAGCAACCCAAAACAATAAAAAACTCTGTGAAAAAAATTCTCTGTAGCATCGAAAATTTGAGCCCACGTTCATAAAAAATTCTGCTAAAATTTTTTCAAACGCTTAATTCTAACTGGTTTAATAATATTTGCGTGTAAAAAGGTGGAGCTGCGTTCATGATTTTCAAAACATGATCTCTCGCTTCAAAGTGATCTCTCGCTTAATCATAACAATTCTGCAATATTATTTCGTTGAAACTACTCATTTAATGCGTACTTTAAGTCGATATTCGCATTTATTTTATAAAGGCGAACGCATCAGTAAGAAAATAAATGTGAAATTGACTTTCCTTGGCTCAAAAGAAGACGATCTGACTTAACTTTTATTCAAAAAAAATATCCGGCTCATCTGCTATTGATGGTCAAAGTTTTTCAAAAATTTATGTTTTTTGAAATATCGAAAGAATGATGGATGTACGATGGATTTTAATGAAACTCGCTGTTAATTTGTTCCTATGTAAGAATCATCTTTTGATGAAGCAATAGAGTTTATCCGCTGTGGGCAAGTGAGGAATTCTAGAGTGTTTTGGTACAAAAACTGCCAGAACTTTTTATTTGGCAGCTGGAAGCAACTGATTTTTTTGAGTTGATGCACTAATCCTTTTTGCACATTTTTGGGCTCTTTGCAAAATCTTGTAGTATTTATAGGTTTTGCGCAAAATAACGATTGCGCTTTCCTTGCTATTTAATTTATTTCAGACATTAACTGCAAACGTCGTAGTAAGCGCGATTATGTTATTTTATAATAAATTAATGGTGAAGCGTTTTACAATTTTCAACTGACCGACATGGTCAAAATCTTAGGCCCGTCGTCTTTTGGAAGGGTTTTTGTCCGAAATGCGTTTATCAAGAATAGAAATACAGTTCATTAAAATCCATCCGCTTTCCCAATTATACAAAAAACTTAATTTAAGTTTAAGTTAATGAATGTCTAAAATTGTCAGTTGGCAAGAGCACAAAAATATTATTTTTGCGCAAAAACTGTGAATGCTACAAGACTTTTCAAAGAGAACAAAAATGTCAAGAGAGGATTAGTGCATCATCTGAAAAAAAATCAGTTGATTCCAGCTACCAAATAAAAAGTTCTGGTAGTTTTTGTACCAAGACACTTAAGAAATTCCTTACTTGCCCAAAGTGGATGAAGTCGGTTGCTTTATCAAAATATGAGTCTTACATAGGAACAAAGCCTCCCGATGTTTTGACTTTAACTATCATCAAAAGCAGAGGAACCAGAAATTTTTTCTTAGTAAAAGTTAGGTCAGTTGTACCTCCATGTATAGGGCCCTAATAAGTAAAACTTATAAAATATAGTGAACAATTATAAACTAGACCTAAATAAACAGCCAGGAGAATAATGATAAAACTAATATGAATTATTTACCAATATTTCCACCTGCTGATGCCATGTGAAACCGGTAACAATTCTTGTAGCAAAAGTATAATATTAACTTAATGGGGGGTAACCACGAACTGTCTGCACTATGAACTGTTTTCTTAGCAAGCCTAATTTATAAAGAAAAGGTCAAAATGATTGCAATATTCTGATAAACTATTAACAAACAATTATAACCTTTAAAAAATAAAACAAGTAACCAGCACCAACAAGTAAGCAATAAACTAAGTAAGCTGTGCGCATATCGACAGTGATCATCGATAATTTAAAAATCAAAATCGATTGTAAGTAAACTGTGGGTTAAAAGCTTTTGCTTGTTTTTTAATCCATTTCCATTCGTGTTTCCTAAAATATTTGACTAGTAATATCACATCAAGCCGGTTACTTGGATGTCTTTGTGTCCGAGCAGGCACATTCGCGTCATGATTGGTGACTTTGAAGTAATACTTTACAAGATGCAACTTTACACATTTACAGTTTACCATCCCAGAACCCCACTAATAGAAGACTTTCAACAAACGGAAACGACCCTCGAAACTATGCACAAGTGATAAAGGGAACCCCTCCAGCCAACAATACTTCAAATGCAGACCACATCGCCCGGGCATCCAACAGACTAGAAAACATACTAATGAAACAAGTTGAACAACTATTCACCTTGCTCAATCTTCTAACCACGGTATTAACAAAAAATCTCCAACGGACCGTAATACCCTACACATAGCACTGTGGAATGCCAACATCGACATGGAGTAGAAGTCTTTCTAAAGGTCAACAATATTGATATTCTTCTTGTGTCCGAATCACACTTTACAAACAAATCGTACTGTGCCCGGATACATCACATACGACACAAAACATCCAGACGGAACTGCCCATGGAGGAACAGTAATAATAATAAAACATACCTTTAAGCATTAGGAATATGAAAAGTTTCAACATGATTATCTACAAGCGACTGCTGTGATTGTCGAAACAACAATGGAACAAATCACTATATCAGCAATCTACTGCCCTCCGAGACACATCCTCAACCACGATATTCTGGACAACTTCTTCAAAGCACTAGGACCGAAATTCATCGCCGGAGGCGACTACAATGCTAAACATACTTTCATGGGGTCCAGGTTAATAACAACCAGAGGTACAGCACTCCATAATTATAATACGAACAAAAACTTCAACCCAATATCCAAAGGGCAACCTACATACTGGCCTACGGAACCACAAAAAATACCGGACCTACTAGATTTCTTCGTAACGACAGGGATAAACACAAAATACTACCACGTTCAACCAATTGCGAACTATCTTCCCACTCTGTCGTGGAACTGTTTGTTAGCTCAAAAATATTAATCAAGAAGCTCGGATCTACAACCATAAAACCAACTGGATATCATTTAGTCAGCACATGGAACAAAACATCTACCTTAAAATACACCTCAAAAACGAAGAAGACATCAACAAAGCAATAGAAACATTAACTATGCAAATCCACAGTTTATAAAATCTAATCACTACTACTTATACCCTATGGAAATCCTTAACAAAGTCAAGGAAAAAGGAAGGCTAGAACAGCATGACATAATTAAAGAAGATAAATCTAAACTGAATAGGTTATCAAATGAACCAAAAGACACCATTAAAGGGGACAAAAACAAAGATTTTCAGACGTTCCTTAGAAGCGTTCCATCTAGGCGAAACGATTACTCCCTATGGAAGATAACTAAAAAATTAAAGAGGCCAATAGCCACCGATCCGCATATTAAAACTTCATTTGGCTGGGCGAAAAGCGACGCCGAAAAATCCCAAGTATTTGCAAACCATCTGGCAAATACATATCAACCCTACACATAAACAGCAGATCGAATCTGGGAAAACCAAATAACATCGTTTCTATCTGTACCACTACCAATGAACAAACCAATAAAACCATCCAAACCGAGCGAGGTTAAAAGAATAATTGTCTCTAAAAAACAAAAAGGCACCGGGACACGATTTAATCACGTTGGAAATATTTTTCCAATGTATTCCTGGGTTTCAGTTAATTTTATTGTTTATTATTTAAAATGTTACAAATACGTTTCGGTGTCTTTATCCACCATCATCAGTTTGTCTAAAATATATATTTACAGTTATCATCAAATTAAATAGAAAACTTTCACCAAAATTCACATATTAAAATACAAATCACACACATATTAAAAAGTACATCCAGAACATTGGTTTTCAGGTGATGAGTCAGGACAAACATGTCTGGGAAAAGACTAGAATCTATTGTTTAGAGATCTAAATTCAACTTACGTATATAGTTGCTACCAACTTCACATTTGACTGGTCACTGAATTTTCCATATTTTATTCGATATCAAGCGAGCGAAACAAAAAAACTGTTTATCTTTCGTCTTTTCTTTGCATTCTAGGAATTGCTTGGCAATTTTTCAATATCAGCTGTTTAGATTTCATTCACCTGGTCCAATCAGTTCATACATGCGATCATCTAATTAGCGTATGATACACAGAGCTAAGATTGTCTGTATCTGATCTGAAATTTATTGCATTCTGATGTTTCTTAATTTGTATCATTTTATGGATTCTTCTCTTATTATAGTTGTCCTCATTGATCAATATTTGTGTGTTATCGAAATCAAAATCATGCAACTTTTGTTGTGCATGTTGTGCTAATGCTGAATCATTTTCGTTAACCTTTCTTAAGCTATACTTATGTTCGTATATTCTTTTCTTTAAATATTGCCCTGTTTGTCCTATGTATGTGTTGTCACAGTTCAAACAGTCAATCTTGTATATTACGTTAGGTGTGTCCAACTTATCGCTTCTAGGCTTAAATTTTGTAAAACACTCTTTTGCCAAGTTGTTTTTAGTTTTTTCCGCTATAGTAATATTATGCGGTTTTAAAACATTTTTTATTTTTGTGTTGATTTCTGGTATGTGTGGTAATGATACATACTTGATTTCACCCTCTTTTTTCTTTTTTATATTATTTATGCTGTTCCATTTATTTGCATTGTATATTTTATTGATTCTTTGTTTTATAATTGGTTCGAAGAATTCTTTGGGATAGTTGTTCATTATTAGTACCTTTTTTATTTTTTCAAGATTTTTTTGTCTGTATCCACAATGTGCTAATTTTATCGCTCTATCAGTAAGAGCTGTTACCACACTTTTTTTATATTGTATAGGTGCATATGATTGGTAATTCAAGTATCTACCAGACCACACATCCTTTGTGTTCCAGTTTGTTTTTATTTCCCCATTATTGTCATACATAGAATTTAGATCTCTAAACAATAGATTCTAGTCTTTTCCCAGACATGTTTGTCCTGACTGATCACCTGAAAACCAATGTTCTGGATGTACTTTTTAATATGTGTGTGATTTGTATTTTAATATGTGAATTTTGGTGAAAGTTTTCTATTTAATTTGATGATAACTGTAAATATATATTTTAGACAAACTGATGATGGTGGATAAATACACCGAAACGTATTTGTAACATTTTAAATAATAAACAATAAAATTGACTGAAACCCAGGAATACATTGGAATGAATTAAAGTACAGTCAGGAAAATATACAAAATTGGAAATACTTCAAAATATTCCTAGGTTTCAGTCAATTTTATTGTTTATTATTTAAAATTAATTTAAAGGTAAGTGAAATATAAACACCTGATATTGAGGAATTGCAGAGCAATTCCAAGAATGCAAAGAAAAGGCGAAGTATAAACAGTTTTTTTCGTTCTCTCGCTCGATGTCGAATAAAATAGGGAATTCAATAACCAATCAAATGTGAAGGTAGAAACATCTAGACACGTAAGTTAAATTTAAATCTCTAAAGAATAAATTCTAGTCTTTTCCCGGACATGTTTGTCCTGACTCATCACCTGAAAACCAATGTTCTTAATGTACTTTTTAAGGTGTGTGTGATTTGTATTTTAATGTGAGTGTGTAAGTGAATTTTGGTGAAAGTTTTTTATTTAAATTGATGATAACTGTAAATATATATTTTAGACAAACTGATGATGGTGGAGAAAGACACCGAAACGTATTTGAAACATTTTAAATAATAAACAATAAAATTGACTGAAACCCAGGAATATTTTGAAGTGAATTAAAGTACAGTCAGGTAAATATACGCAACGATGATTGGAAATACTGAAAAAGTTAGGGGCAAAAAACTGTAACATACATCAACTCAATATTTAAAGCAATTCTCAGAACCAACTGTTTTCCAGGGCAATGGAAAGCTTCACAAATAATAATGTTCCTAAAACCTGGAAAACCAAGTGAACAACCGGACTCGTATCGACCCGTTAGCCTACTCCCGATAATATCTAAATTATTTGGAAAGCCACTATTAACAAGACTTAAAGAAAAGGAAGAAGATTTCAAACTGATCTCAAACCACCAATTTGGATTTCGAAACAATCACAATTGAACTCGACAATAGAACAAATTCATGTGCTTGTCAACGAAATAGCCAAAGGTTTAGAAGGCAAAACGTACAGCCCAGACACCAGCTGGCCCATTAAGGCAACAGGTAGAAAACAGCGTAAGCTGTAAGTGTGCTAAGTAACGTTAGCCAATGTAGTACGATAAGTAGCCATGCATGTATAAGTAAAACGCGTTAAATTAATAAGATGCCCATGCTAGCAACCAGCTAGCGGGAGAGAATGCGATTATGTGGCATACGGATGCCGGAGCTGACAAATTCTTAAAGAGGACTACAAGTTTTACAGGAAACTCCTGAAAACTTGTAGTACAAAAAAATGGGGGTTTTTTAGTTAGTAAGAATCCAACACTACCCAGGGTCTTAGAACACTGGGTGTCTTCGTGAAGATTTTTTATTCCTCCAGCCGCCGGGCAAACAAACCAAAAACAAAACAAAAATTGATTTCAGCTAGAATAATCAGAATCACGCTCTGCCATTCTTATCAAATTGAATCAAACCCAGAGGTCGTTTATTGTAATGCACCTTAAATAATAATAATCCATTCAGATCAAGCATATTCACTATTAATATAGAATTCTGATGTCGAAAATGGATATTTCAACATGTTACTTTGGCGAGCGCGGCGTGTTATTGAATGTGCATTTGGTATAATTGCTACTGAGTTCTGCATTTGTTGGAAACTCAGAGCAAAATCTCCATATTTAACAGATAATATTATTAAATCACAAAATGGACAAACAACCCCTACAACTGGACCATACTGAATCCCCTTTGTCTTACAAGACCAACCAGACAATCCCGCTTCCGTTTCCCTACATTAACGCTACTCGAACACTTACAAACGCAACGGACTAGTGGACAATAAAATAATTTCTTCTTGCCACTGAAATCTTATTTATTCAATAACATTGTTAACCTAGAATGGGAGAATTTTCATATTTGTTTTTTATCTGGATTGGGACTGCATGTATTAAACAAGGGCAGAAATACCGATAGGTCGATGGCCTTTTTTAGAAATAAAGATGTTTACTACTACTATTGTTAACCTAGAATAGGAGAATTTTCATATTGGTTTTTTATCTAGATTAAGACTGCATGTATTAAACAAGGGCAGAAAGACCGATAGGTCGATAGCCTTTTTTTAGAAATAAAGATGTTTACTACTACTACTATTATTAAATCTATGTATACAATGAGACCCCGATGTAATCTCTAAATTTATTTCAAATTCAGTGGTTCTTTTGCGAAACTTTCATTTTTAAATTTGGGGATCCAAAAATAAATTACGACCATCAACTTCAGTTTTTCAAATGGAAGCACCTATTTTTTATTTCAACTTTGAATTCTAAGTATGCCATGATTCACGTCTCATGTCCTATTCCTAAACTCAACAGGTCTCGAAGATTTTACGAGTTAAAAAATTATTTACCAAAATAACATGATGCCTTAAAAAGAAATCAAATCTATTTTTCCTTTTGCGGTTTTCGAAACGGCGTAGTTAACGGAACCGGAAAAATATCCAAATTTTCTGAATTTTTGGCTATTGTGGTAGAAGACATAATCAAATAGAAGCAGCCTAATTATTTAATTAAATCCACCGTGATCGTCGTCCCATATGCCAAAATGTCGTGAGTAGGAAAGCTATATAAATGGTCATGTAAGAGATTTGCCTAAATCTGGACGTTTTGCTCGAGATGAAAATGAACAACTTGAGGTTTTACTTTCTTTAGAAGAAAATCCTTACGTACTTCTTTTCAGATTGGAGTTAATTTACACATTCAAAAATATTTTGTAGAAAGTATGTATTCCAGTTCAAGAGTTATTTGAAGATGATTTCGATAGGCGAAATGAGATTTGCAAAAGCATGCAAAATATGTGCATATTTTTTTCTTGTCATTAGAATTGGAAAGTTTATTTAATATTAGTAGTAGTAAACATCTTTATTTCTAAAAAAGGCTATCGACCTATCGGTCTTTCTGCCCTTGTTTAATACATGTAGTCTTAATCTAAATAAAAAACAAATATGAAAATTCTCTTATTCTAGAGAATAACCATATTATTAAATAAAAATTAACTATATTATTAATATTAAATAATTAACCATATTATTAAATAAAATTCCAATGACAAGAAAAAATTATTTTATTGTCCACTAGTCAGTTGCGTTTGTAAACGTTTGTTTGTTCGAGTAGCGTTGATGTAGGGAAACGGAAGCGGGATTGTCTGATTGGTCTTGTAAGACAAAGGGGATTCAGTATGGTCCAGTTGTAGGGGTTGTTTGTCCATTTTGTTCGTATAGCAGTTGGGTGGGGGGGTTGTGTAGTGGGTTTTGGGGGTGTCTTATTCGTGTTATTAGTCTTAGTGCAATTTGTTCTGTTGTTTGTATATAACGTTTTGTCCTTTTTGTTCCGTTGGTCATGAGTATATGTCCAAAGTCTAGCAAGGGTCTACAAATAGCTTTATATATTTTGGTGGCGGTGTTTGTGCTAATTCCTCTGTAGGTTAGTGATCGGAAGTGTTTTGTTCTCTTTATTGTTTCTGCCCTGATGTTTCGTATGTGTTTAGTGAATTTAAGTTTGTGGTCAATTGTGATTCCAAGGTATTTTACATCGTTTTTTGGTTGTGTCGTTTGGCCGTCTGCAGTTATTGTAGGGGAGTCAGCGTTGAGTCTGTGGTTTGTGAGCAGAAGTTGGTTTTTTGCCGCGTTTGGTGTTAGTCTCCATTTAAAAAACCATGTCATTGTGTTGTTTGTTAGTGTTTGGAGTCTTTGAGCTGCTCTCTCAGTAGTTTTGTCATGTACAATAAGTGCCGTGTCGTCTGCGTATTGTAATATGTATGCCGATCTGTCGATTTGATTTTTGTCTGGTAAGTTGTAATTGTATATGTCATGGCAGTATATATTGTAGAGAAACGGTGAGAGCGGGGATCCTTGAGGGAGCCCTTGTTCAGGGGAAAAAGAAAATGACAGTGTTTTGTCAATTCGTACTTGTAGTTGTCTGTTTTCTAGTAGGTTCTTTATGGTGTGTAGTAGATATGTTGGTGTGTGTAGTTTGTATACTTTGTATAGTAAACCTCTATGCCAGACACTATCAAAAGCCCTGTTAATGTCCATAAACAGGCAAGCTGTCTTTCTGTCAGTTAGGTGGGTAGTTTGTATATTGTTGGCCGAAATAAAGAGCGGATGAACAGTCGAGTGATGCTGTTTGAAACCAAATTGGTAGGTAGGTATATATTTTCCAATCACCTTTTCAAGCCGCTGCTTGAAAATTTTGCTTAGTACTGGAAGTAGTGTAATTGGTCTGTAGTTGCTCGGTTGTGTATTGTCCAGTCCATTTTTGGGTATAGGGATTATTAAGCCGTTTTTCCATGTTTCTGGGATTCTGCCATTTGTGATGCAGTTGTTCAATTCAGTTAGGATCAGTTTGTGTGTTTCTTGAGTTAGGCTTTTCAAGAGTTTTGCCTTAATTTTATCTTTCCCCGGTGCAGTGTTTTTTATGTGCGGTAGGGCTTCATCGTACCCTGTGTCTGTGATCAGTTTGTAGGTGTAGTTTGGTGAGCTGTTAAAATAGTTCAAGTACCAGTCGTTGATCAAGTTCCAGTTGTCATTGTCGAAGTTAAGGTTGGTCGATATGCTGAAGGCCCTTTGATAGTGTCTGGCGAATGCGTCCGCTTTCTCTTTGTCTGTGTAGCGTTCTATTCCGTTTTCCTCAATTGAGTCAGTAGTGCCAGTCTTCCTGTATTGCGCCAGTTTCTTAATTTTTCGCCAGTATGTTTTGCCTTTGTCCTTCTGTATTTCTTTACATGTTTCTAGCCATTTGTCTTGTCGGTATTGTCCAATCAGAGTTTTAATGTTTCTGTTAAGTTGGTTCAGTGTCTTTTTTAGGTCGTTATTTTGAGTGTTTGTATATAGTCTGTACAGTTCTCTCTTATGTTTTATTAGTCTCAGTATGTATTTGGGTAGTGTATGTCGGTAGAAAGCATTTTTTATTTCCGGGCTAAATTTTCCTATGGCTAGTGAAAGTTGTTGTTGTATGGTTTCTATTGAAATGTGCTGTGCTTGTGATTGAATGTAGTCATGTATATGTTGTTTCACTTTGTCTATGTCAGTCTTTGTTAGGGTTAAGTTTTTCTATATAGGAGGTGTATTGGAGGTAGGTTGCGTATGTTGTAAGTCTATGTTAAACGTAATAGCCAAGTGGTCGGATCCAAGTTCGTTGGTTAAGTTTATGTTGTTGATGGTGTTTGTCAAGTTTCTTGTGTGCAGTAGAACGTCTGGTGTTGAATCTGGGTTTGCGGGCATCAGAAAAGTTGGTGGGGTGTGCTGTTTTATAAAGTCGGAGTTTTCTAAAAATTTTTTAAGTTGTTTCGTTTTGTTTCTGTTCAAGTTAAAGTCGCCTATAATTATTGCATATTTATAGATGCTTGCCTTGGTCAGTATGTTTTCTTCTAGGTTGGAGTGTGGGTGTATGTATGTCAGAAATATGTGTATCAGGTCGTTTAAGTAGGGTATGGTAAAATGTAGACAGTCGTTCAAAGGGTTGTTGAGGTGGGGCGGGTTTGCTTTGCCTAGTTTTGCTACAGGATTGAGAAGAACTGAGGCCTCTCCCCTGGCGTGGTTGGTGTAATTGCCATGTCTACAGATGTGTTGCCAGTCCCTGTATGTTGAAGTCTGTCCTATTGTAGTTTTAGTCTCTACAAACATGCAGCAGTCCATGTCGTTTTGTTCTATGTAATTGTAAATTAGTGGCTTTTTATGGTTTAGTCCGTTGATGTTCGCGTAAAGTACTTTCAAATTGAATCTTGTATGTTTGTTACTGTCTGTCTCACTTGTTCGTAGGGTTCAGTTGGAGAGCGTCCCTCGGGCAGGAGCATGTCAAACATTAGGATGTAAATATGGTTTCCGAAGAAAACAACGGAGGTGTCAATGTCGAAGTCTTCTATAAATTGTTTTCGTAGTTTTTTTAGTAGTTCGTCTCTGTTGGTATTGTTTGTCTTGTTAAGTTGATGTTCGTATTTGTTTATGATGTGGTCATGTGTTGTAATGGGTGTGTGTATTCTACTTGCCACTGTCGTCGTCTCCGCAATCCCGGTCGTCCGTTTGTTAACGCATTTTATTTTCACGTTTGGTATTCCGACGATTGGGGCTGTCGGTCGTTTTGGGCACTTCATGCTCCATGCTGCGCATTTGGTTGGCAGTGGTGACTCGGATTTGGAAGTTGGATTTTTAATATTAGTTGGATATTTAATATTATTAACCTAGAATAAGAGAATTCTCATCTTTGTTTTTTATTTAGATTAAGACTACATATATTAAACAAGGGCAGAAAGACCCATAGGTCGATAGCCTTTTTTAGAAATAAAGATGTTTACTACTACTATGTGCAAAGTAGATAATAATTTACTAAAAAACATGATTTTTTCCAATGAAGCTACGTTCTGTTTGAATGGTTATTTGAACCGACAAAATTGTAGATATTCGGCAACAGAAAATCCGCATTGGATGATGGACGTTCACAGCCAGTACCCCGAAAAAATAAATGTGTGGTGTGGAATAGTGCGCGGAAGAGCAATAGGATTATTTTTCTTTGAACTGTCTCTAACTGGACAAGAATATTTAGAATTCTTAAAATTTGAAGTAGTTCCAACATTGATGTCTTTATTTTTAAACCCATTAGAGCCAATCTCTCCTGACAAAGAACGGTATTTCCAGCAAGATGGTACTTCTCCACACTATGATGTAATTGTGCGTACATCATAGACAAGAGATAGTCATAGAGATAGAGATGCGTACATTTTTGTATGAAACCTTTCCCATTCGGTGGATAGGAAGGGGAGGGCTCATTGAGTGGCCCTAAAAATAGAGCAATAAAACAATAATATACTATAAAAGTATTTATTGGAATACAAATACTAACATAATTTGAGATTCCTCTCATTTTGAAAATTATTCGGAAATTAATAAAACTTAAAATAATAACTTACAAACAATAATGAAACAGGTTTGCATTGTTTGAAGACCATTATTAAACACAAACGTAACTAAAACATTTTACATATTAATACTTTAAAAACAATACATAGGCAAATTGAGTAATCCTAACTTGCTTGCAAATATGCTCAGTCAAATATTGGCTAAATATTGTTAAGTTCGAATATTTAATGTTTGTGTATGCGAACATTTTGGAACTATTTGTAGTCATGGCTATCGAAATCATTATCAGTAAAGTTCATTAATAAATTAAGCACACCATTTATTACTATATTGCAATAATTGTCCTTCATTTAAAGGTAGCTATTTATCTGCTTTGTCGGTAACTGAATTTGGTGAAGTCCAAGACAGTCTTTCTTCATAAAATTTTATCACAACTTGGGGACATTTTACATTGGCTTGTGTAGCAGGAACTAAGTCAGCTTCATCCGTTCCTACCCATTTCATTAGGAACAATAACGGACCTTCAAAATAATGTTAGATGCATTTTATAACACTGTATATATTTTATTTTGTATTATATTTAGGAATATTGTAGATGCACCCTAACCTGAACTGTTTGTGGCTCCAATTATTTTCTCCGGTTGCAAACCTCTATCAAACCCATGAAGCTTTTTATCGTCACTTTTATTCTTTTTGTTCAGTTTTATATCGGATATGGGAGTACCAGTGGCTTTTCTCTTCCTGTTCTTCTCAGCTTCCTTCACAGCTCTATCAGCTTCAAATGTCTTAATCAAGCTGGGACAGTCTAAATTGCCTAATTCATGTATAAGAATTAGAATTATTGGAAACATTGAAAAATTTTTGAAATTTATAGTTGCTAAAACTGTCCTCGATTTTAACAATGATGTGGTTAAGTCTTGCATTAATCAGGTGGTCTAGTATATCTGTTTCTGCTGTTAAATAATTTCCATAATAAACACTATACATTTTGGATTGTAGGTACAATATGTCGGAGTCCATCAAGCAAAATACATTTTTGTCACTCATATAATCAACAATTGGAAAGTAATTATAAGGAGGTGTATCTATATATCACATACTCACTAAATAACAGTCTCAAGACTTATAGATTAAGTCGGAAAAGTGTATATTTAAGTATAATATTTTTGGCTTTAAAAATTGAAGGTCATTTTAACACTAAACAATGATATTGGGAAATTATATTGTTTGCCAGAGAATCACCAAAAACTGAAATCACTGAAAACAATGACATGTCGAGTAAATAAAGTAAAGAAACCAATAAAATAAAGGAGCAATGTGACAAAAGAATTGCCAATCTAAGAGATAAAAAGGTTTTGCACGATTAATACAGAAAATATGCGGGCAACCGTGGATAGGTAGGTATAAATGAACATACAATGAGCGCCTAGATCACCGGATTTGACCCCACTCGACTGTTCTTTCACCTTGGAACTTTTAAAAGCGAAATTCTGAAATGCTGACGACGAACTAGGCAGAGAAATGTTACGTAAGTCTTGAGTGACATGAATAAGGAAAAGATTGGGTATGTATTTAGATGTTGGAGGTTGATCTATTGAACATTTTCTGCAGTAATTGCCTATTTTGTTTCTCTCTGAAAATAGTAGGAACATAATACATGTTTTCAAATGTTCATTTACTAATTAGCGCAAATAAATTCATAATGTTCAGTTACTGCCAGGAAAACGAGACAGAAATCGTTCTTGTTTCTCTTTTACTTATAATAGAGTTGAGACGAGTTTTGCTCACCAGGGTGTCTCAACGAGAAAGTAAATTAACTTTAGGCTTTACTGGTTTATTTCTTTTAAAATGGGATACGTCATAAAGTAAAAGCAGTAAACGCGTAATTAATCAGAGTGCGTTATAAAAGCTGCAGCACAGAAAAAAATCAATTTATCCAATGGAACACCCAACATTTAAGTTGATTTTCGAATTCAATTCGAAAATTCACTTTTCAATTTCAACTTCGAAATTCTAAAACACAATAAATTTGGGATGTTCTTTTAGACAAAGAGTAATTTTTATGATGCAATTTTTAGCACGCACCCCGTTTTATTCTCAATATTTTTAAAATATGCGCGCTTGGTGCCTTCACGAAATGACGATTACAGTTCGGAAAGAAATGCTACGGCTTTAACGTAAATTTACTTAACTCTTTAGTTGTACACCTTTGTTTACTTGTTTGTTTTTTTTGTTACATCTTATCTTGTATACAGAGGGAAGCGACCTTTCTAACGCAATAATTGCTATTAGTGTATAAAGAAAACTGCAAATTCAACAAATAAATCTCTATCACAGACCAAAAGAAAAACATAATTTCTCATTCCCAGTTTATGTCTGTTTCCAAAAATGAAAAATATGGAAATTAGGCTTAAAACCGACCTTAATCCCATAAAAATTTGTTTTTTTAAATTTTCCATTCTCTTTGGTTTCCTGGTAAATACAATTAAGACATCAAGTTTTTCACATTCCGTACATAGGTATAATCTTATACAAAGAAGGAAGCGAACTTAATAATATGATAATGGCAATTACTATAGGAAGAAAATTGAAAATTCAGGAATAAAATTTCTATAGGTAATGGAAATTAGTACACAAACATAAATAAAATTGATGAAGAAATTTTATACGACGTGATCCGAAATTAGCCTGCATAATCTACAAGCCAAATAAGAAAAAGATCATAGAAACCTGCGATCTGTTATTTTCCGCTAATCAAAAAACAGAAAAAAATATGCTGACATGGGTTCGAAAATGCTTAGTTTCCGAGATAAAACAATTAACAAATTAAGGTGGTAAACAATTAGGTACACAAAAACTGTTTTTGAAAAATTTCCAAGTAACTGGGATACTTTCAGAATAATTTGAAAAAAACCACGAAATAAAATTTGAACTCTTAAGACACTGTATGATGGAAACGAAGTATTTTAGGACGCATATTCGTATGAAGTTTTTTCCATATTTTGCTTAGCAGAATCTCTTCTAGACTCTTGTCGCCCCAAATCTGAAACGAGCTGTATTTAAGTGAGTAAATACTAATTTTTCTTATAATGCTGTTTTAGCTTGATTCTACTTATTTCAATCCATAATTTAAAATAAACCGTTTTAAATAACCCGGAAAAGGTGAAAAAGAAGGGCTTCGGTACGGCGGATCCGGCGCAAGTGCCAACCCAGCTTCTAGGGTTATTAACAGAAGTAAAGGGGCACCCTTTTGTCCAGGAAATTTCCAAAGGCGGAGGAACAAAAACTATCGTCAACGGCATAGGATGCGAAAGACAAATGGGGAACCATCGCATTATTAATCCCAAGAAAACTACTATGGCAACATAAAATATAGACACGGCCCTTAGTCCCCGACAGGGGATAATTGTTAGGGGGTGTTAAGAATCCCCTGGTTTAGAATTAAGGTTACTACATGGAATGTAAGGACACTGAACAAAGACGGAAAGTGGGCCAACGCTGAATGTGAAATGGAACAAATGAAATCTGGGGATGAGCGAGACAAGATGGAAAAGAAAAGGATATATTAATACCACAAAGGGGAATCGTTTGTACTATTCCGGAGGCACAACAGCTGAAAATGGCCTGGGAATCATCAACACATCAGCAATGACACGCTATGTTAAGAACTTTCTGTACATTTGACTTAAATATAATACAAGCATATGCCCCAACCTCAGAAATGCCCGATGAAGAACTGGAAGATTTTTACAACATTGGGGAATCTAAAAACATATACAAGTATATAATATGTATAGGGCACTGACATCAACATTTTCATGGGAGACTGGAACGCTAAGGCGGGGTCGGACAGAGTAGAGTCGAGATAGTGGGACGACCGGGGAACGCGATTTGTCCAATTCTGCCAAGAAAACCATCTTGTAGTCACCAACACATGGTTTATATTACCAAAGAGACGGCTATCAACATGGAAATCATCCTAAGACAATAATGAGAACATTGTAAGAAACTAAATAGACTTTATCGCCATCAACAATAGGTTCCGCAGTGGCATAGACAGTGCAAAAGTATATCCTGGCTGCGACATAGATTCGGACAATAAGTCCAGAAACCGAACCCAAAGCTTAGAATAGAGTGGATAAATGCTGAACAAACAAACAGAGCAGTCTAGACAGAATGTGCACTTAAAAAAACTAAAAGACATAAAATGGCACTGTCCAAACCAAAATAACAACACATAGGACGAAGATATCGAGGAAACTTGGGACGCTTTAGAAATATAGTGATAGAAGTAGCAGAACAAGCTGTGGGTAAAACAGGCAAAAAGAATCGAAAACCATGCATAACTGATGAAATCTTACAACTAATGGATGAAAGACGAAAATCAAAGAATACGGATACCGCAACATTCAAGGAACTCAATAAAAAAATAGACAATCTCATCACAACTGCTAATAAAAATGGATAGAGCAGAGATGCGAGGAAATAGAAGACCTACAGCGTCAACATAAAGACAGAGAACTCCACCAGAAGTTAAAGGAAGGAGCAGGCCTATGGGAACCAAACAGTATCTCCATGATAACAGGAAACAACGAGAAGATCGAATTAGATCCTGAAAAGGAAAAGAAAATTTGGGAAACTTATTTAAAGGAACTGTTTAGAGATGATCGGCCAAAGGAATATCCGCCGATAGCAAATAATGATAGCCTACCCATACTGAAGTCATTAGAGCAATCAGGGAAGCAAAAACCAACAAAGCCCCGGGAGTCACTACAGCAGAGAACTGCAAACATCTAAGCGAGGAAGCCATCACATGGTTAACAATAATTTTCAACCGAATATATGAAACCACTACGCAGCTAAAATATTTATGAAGATAACAACCAATCGAATAAACAATAAATGCGAATGTCACTTGAGTCGCTCGCAGTACGGATTTAAAAAGGGAAGGAATTATAAGTCTAACATTAATAGCAGAGAAATACCTGGAAGTGCAGAGGAAGCTGTATGTATATATACTATATATCCAACATGGAAAACGAATACATGTCAATTCAAAATATATATTGAAACCACAATGCATCAAAACCAACAACGGTAACACGAACTATGTCGAAATTGAAAGAGGAATACGCCAGGGATGCATTCTTTCCCACTTACTAGTTAACGTATATGCGGAATATGTAATACAATTATCACTAAACAGCCGACAAGACGGTGCCAAGAGCAATGGAATTGTAATAAACATCCGATACGCTGACGACACTGTAGTGCTGGCCGAAACTAAAGAACAACTGACAAGCCTTATGGACATTCTAACAACAGAATGCAAAAACATGGGTCTGGAAATAAACACAGCTAAAACTCAGACTATGATATTCAATAGGAATCCCTGAGAAGTCCTCAGACCTAATGTGGCCTTAAATAACGCTGAAAGATGTAAAGAAAGCTATACCTATCTGGAGAAAAGAGATCAACAGCCAATTGGACCACTGTAAAGAAATTAAGAAGAATCGAAATTGCCCGGACCGAATTCATGAATATGCGTAAGATACTTTGTCACCCGAAGCTCCCAGTCGCGACAAGACTCAGAACCCTGAATTGTTATATATGGTCACTGCTTTTGTATGGACGTGAGACCTGGACCCTCAAAGCAGAGGATATGAAAAAACTGAACGCCTTCGAAATGTGGATATACCGCCGAATGTTACGGATAAGCTGGACAAGTCCTAAGAAGAATACACTCACGCCCACATCTTATTAACACTATCAAAATAAGAAAAACAGCTTATCTAGGGCATCTAATGCGACATGCAGAGTACGAACAGTCAATATTACTTAGATTCAACTAATACTGGAAGAAAAAATTGAGGAAAAACGGGGAATAGGCAGGAAGAAGAAATCATGGCTCCGAAATATTCGTGATTGGACCAAAACCGACGGGAATACGCTCATCCATCAAGCACAGGACAGATACCAAATTGCCATAACAGTCGCCAAACTCAACAGAGACAGCACCTGAGAGGAGGATCATATTATACTACTAACGAGTTTTTAGGTTTTTTCAAATTGAAATGATAAGCCTTATTTAGACATTTTTAGCGTTATTCATTTGTTCATAAGCATTACAACCTGAAAAATTAAACAAAAAAACCTTCTTTTACATACCGACGATATCTCATAAGCTGTTGAAGAAAAAGTAATGCAATAATACTTTGGGACCCTGTATCTCGCGAACCAAGCGTTTGCGGATTTTATATTGTTGATATGAACTTTTTCTTTCATCTTTCGTCGTAAAATACCTATGATGTTCATATTATGGAACCTGAATTCGGCCTTAACAGGGAATTCGGCCTTAACTTGTGACTACAAGTAGTTATTTTGGGTAGTCTGTTATTTACGTGTTTAAGCAATAGCAATACCTTAGTGCATCTAGTTTTATTCGTAAAAGTTTGGATTTGCTATCCAGAGCTAAATAAGTTAATTTTGTTTTTATTTCTAATCAGTGAATGGGCTTGAATCCGAGAAACCAATTAAAAAACTGAGAATTGTAGTCACTTTGGGTTTATTTTATGCTGGAAAATCACGAAACTGAAAATTACTGAGGATCCGGGTGTGTTTGTCTATCAAGTTTCCAACTGTGCTTAGGAACCTTTGAAATTCGGAACAAAAGCATCAATTTAATGCCCAATTTTTTTGGGGGGTGTTTTCAACAATTTAAAATTAGCAGTTTTTCTATATAACTGATTATCTTACTCTCTGGTTCCCAAGTATTGTCCTTGTCGTCATAACCTATCCACTTGAGTAAGTATTCTTTTACTCCGTTTTTAATTCTACAGTCTATGATCTTTTCCACGACGTACTCTTCTGGAACCTCGCCTGACTCTGGACCGGCAGATGTCTTTTTCGACGTCATTGCCTCAATTATTTAAATGAAATCGTTTTTAGAATAACCTGGTACGGTTTGTAACTTTTTGTTGTACACAGTATTATACGGTATGACATATTTTTCATTTTACCGCAAAAAAGTCAGTGTTGCAAACATAAAAATTATGTTCCAGGAATTTTGTCATGCAATCAAATCTAGATTGCAATTTACTGTTTAGTAACAGGTAAAAGTTGTATTAAATTTAGTAAAAACAAAATCGTGTTTCATTTGACTTAACTTAAAAAATTATAAATTCACTCTCTGGCAATCAGCCAATAAATATCACAAAATACTCTTCATTGCTGCAGTTGGTTATAATGTGGTGTGAGCTAAATCTGTGACATCCCCGTCAAACAAAAAACATAACCTATATTCATTATAGTAAATATTGTGATTTGCGAACAATTTAAAATAAACATTTAGTTATAGTTATAGTTAGCCCACCCCCCATCGTATCATCAGCTAAGGTAAATTTTATTTTATTAAGTTTGGCAGTTAAATATTATTTTGTTCTTCGAATTATACTCGAAAATTGTAATATAGTGTAAGCCCTAAAACATTTAAAACATTTGTCAAAGAATACGTACGTATTTATTAGTACAAGTAGTACATTAGTATATGTACAAGTAACCGAACGCTTTTTGAAGGGGTTGAAACAATATCAAGGACTAACATAATCCGTTAGTAAACGTGGTATAAGGACGTTTTTATACGTTTTTCAGGTGTGCAAAATTAAATTTATCTGCATACACGAGATTAGTAAACTTCGCTCTAGTGTTTTTTCTCGACACTAGAGTTAAATGTAAGCGGTTAAAAATAGCCACTGTGTATTCTGCCCGTAAGTTATTGGGTAAGTCTAGTGTGGAACACCTTGTTCAACACTATCTTCTTAAAACAAATACGTGTTTCTAATTCAATCTTCGGTAACATAAACAGTAGTAAACTACATTTCATATGTGGACTGCATTTCAAAATTAGTTTACACAACTTTTTTTGCTTTTTTTGTCGATGACGTTTGAAAAATGCTTTCTTACGCACCATCCACAGCTTGTATTTTTGTGCTCTGGATTGTGTGGTGTTCCAGTTTAACTGTTAATCCGCTAAAACCCTTTTCTAAAATTCTAAAGCTCATTTTTATTCTGAATTCAACAATGTAAAAAATGTATTGTGTTTTGGTCATTTTTTTAAATTGTTATTGTGAAAATTGTGAATATTTTTGCGTTTAGAGTTCAAAATGTAGCAGACTAAATTAGTAAACAAATAAAAAAAACTACAATATTTCTTATACAAAAAAAAAATTATGCATCGGCCGGGAATCGAACCCGGGCCGCCCGCGTGGCAGGCGAGCATTCTACCACTGAACCACCGATGCTTGATATTGAAGTCACAAGCCATTTTAAAGTAGACATTACAACGATTAAAATGACCACGTATACCAGAGATTAGTTGAGAGATCGCCGATGAGCATAGGCGAAAGCGTTCCAGCGATATTAGCCGTAAGCTACCGCCACCATGCGGTTTTATCCCCGAACCATATGCACATTTTAAAAGTAGCGTACTCCCCGTAAGTAGTTGGGGGTCGTGAACATAAGCAGCGAGGGCCAGCAGATTTGCGCTTGTTTTCAAAGGTCAATCAACCCCAATAGTTTTGATGCCATGAAAATAAAATTAGCGTTTCAATGATTGAGCAAACGAAGCAAAACTTGGGTGACATGAATTTTAAACGGACGATATTTATGTATCTTCAAGACTCTCCTCACTGCCTGATGAGATATGTTAATTTCTGCTGCTATAGCTCTTGTTGAAGTAGAAGGATTATCTTGAATCTAATGGAGAATTTAATTTATTACCGTTTTTTACTTTTGATGAGAGCTCTCATTTGTTCTAATAACGCGTTTTCTATGCTTAGAACATGCACCAAACTTGGCTAAATGTCTATGGAAGAACAGAAAATCATTTTGAGCTGGTTGTTGTCTTTCTGAATATCGCTGTAGATAGGTGTCCGAAGTAATTTGCATATTTCGATGTGAAGAGTAAAAAATTTCTAACATATCTCGTTTCTCTTCATTTGAAAAAGACAAGATATTTACAATAATTTTGTGGCTGTAGTGACGCTAAGCGAAATTCACTCAAATTGTGAAAAATGTGTTGATTAGGATTCGCGCTGCAACCTTGACAGGAAGCAGACCTGCCCAGTGCGAGTGTATCGAAACAATTTTTTTTCCGGCTGCCTCCGGAAGTAGCAGAAATTTTTGAATTTTTGAAAGAGCATTTTGGTAAACTCTAGATTGCGCAACTTTGCCCCAATTTAACAAATCTAGTGTCTTATGTGGTTACCGAAATCCCCATGGTTGAGCTCCAAAAACGGACACCCGGTATATACATGGTGGCCATTTTCTGAATCTTTGTATGGGTAACTTGTACATTTTTAAAGATAGAGAATCCGTTAAATGGGAAAAATTGGGCAGAATTCGATTGCCTATTCATTACGGTTTTCAAAATTTAGGTACACGACTTGGTTCCTGAAATATCCTGAAAAGATAAGAAATCAAAACTTTTTTAATTACCACATTTTACGCACACTGCTTAACTTAGAAAAAAGTTAAAATTGCCCTTGGTAGAACTTTTTCCGTTGAATCCAATAAACTAGCACTCGTTGTCATAATCAGCTTGATTTACGAGATAAAAAATAAACTTAGGTTTTTTTAATGGTAATCATAGTTTGCTGTGGGCCTTTTAAAATCCTTATTTTGTTCTGAATTTAACGATATAACTGTTGGTATGTTTATCTCTTCTTTTAACCGTAAAAATTCAAAAGAAAAACATTAACAACCATCTAGCAGTATTGTCACAAAATGGTTACTGTATCTGTCATTAAAAGTGTCAAATAAATTTGACACTAATAATAATTAATATTAATAATAATAATAATTAATTAGTTAAAAGTATTATTGTTGCTATGTAAATACGGTGCATTTTGTTAGCAAAGAAGGCGGGAAAATTCTGTTACTATACCTGTAATAGAAATAGTAATATTTGGACAGATACATGGAGAGGAGACAGCCAGACAAACAACTTTTTTCACGACTGGAAGCCAACTTGAAAAAATACGGATCACTAAAAAAGCCAAAAACGGGAAGATTAAATTTAAAGAACAACATGAAGAAAAAGTTTTAGCTTAGACCCATTTTAATGCAAATTCGTCAATCAGAGATACTGCCAGTGAATGTAATGTTTCTAAGGAAAAAGCCCGGCTAATGAAAAATCCTCATCTACTTAAAAATAGACGAGATCAACGTGTTTCTTCTGTGAATGTCTGGTGTGGCATTTTTAGTGATAAAGTTATTGGTCCATTCTTTTATAATCTTAATTTAAATGGCGAAAGATATTTACACTTTTTACAAAATGAACTTGAAGAGATGCTGGATAGTTTGCCGATAGCAGCCTCCACACAACTTACGAGTTGTATGTGAATATTTACAACAACATTTTCCTGGTTGGATTGCCAATGCAGGACCCATTCGGTGGCCAGCACTTTCACCGGACTTCTCACCTCTGGACTATTTTATGTGGGGTACCCTTAAAAACAAGATTTATAAAACAAAACCCAATGATATTGAAGAACTAGTAAATAGAATACGTTCAGCAATAAGAAGTATCCGTTCACAAACCATAAGAAAGGTGTTATTGGAAATGATTAGAAGATGCCAAAAGTGCCTGGCCTTAAACGGAAGTCAATTTGAACATTTAATTTAAACGATACGTTCTTTCATTTTTGTTTTGTGCTTTGTGTGATAATATAGTTCTTGTTTCCAGAGCCTTCTACACATTTTTTAAGTTCTTTTGAAGTTTTTCGGCAATAAAAGGAAATAAACATACAAACAGTTATATCGTTAAACACAGAAAAAAATAAGGATTTTAAAAGGCTCACAGACAACTATGATTACCATTTAAAAAAACACAAGTTTATTTTTTATCTCGTAAATCAAGTTGATTATGAAAACGAATGCTAGTTTATTGGATTCAACGCAAAAAGTTCTACCAAGGGCAATTTTAACTTTTTTTCTAAGTTAAGCAGTTTACGTAAAATGTGATTTTTTCTTAGTTAAGCAGTTTGCGTAAAAGTTTTGATTTCTTGTCTTTTCAGGATATTTCAGGAACCAAGTCGGGTATCTAAATTTTGAAAACCGTAATGAATAGGCAATCGAATTCTGCCCAATTTTGCCGATTTAACGGATTCTCTATCTTTAAAAATGTCGAAGTTACCCATACAAAGATTCAGAAAATCGCCACTCTGTATATGTAAAGAAATATAAAGTAATATAAATGTGAAAAATTAAATAAATTGGCGTCGACATTAGCGTAATCAAAACTACACTTGATTTTTGCAATACGTCAAAGCCAAAAACGATGTAATTGCAATTTTTATATATAATTTCAATAATTACAATAATGAAGGAGTAAAACGGACTTCAACGAAACGAAATTCACAAAATGAACATCATGTAATCGTGCTAACGGGATCTCTAAAATCAGTTAAATTACAAGTTTTTACATGTATATCAATCATGATTAAAATAATAATAATTCAAAATTAAAATAGTTCTAAACATTACAAATTGTCGTTGCGTATATTTTCCTGACTGTACTTTAATTCATTTCAAAATATTCCTGGGTTTCAGTCAATTTTAATGTTTATTATTTAAAATGTTACAAATACGTTTCGGTGTCTTTCTCCACCATCATCAGTTTGTCTAAAATATATATTTACAGTTATTAACAATTTAAATAAAAAACTTTCACCAAAATTCACATATTAAAATAAAAATCACACACATATTAAAAAGTACATTAAGAACATTGGTTTTCAGGTGATGAGTCAGCACCTGAAACCGAAACGTATTTCTAACATTTTAAATAACAAACATTAAAATTGACTGAACCCCACGAATAGTAGTAAACATCTTTATTTCTAAAAAAGGCTATCGACCTATCGGTCTTTCTGCCCTCCCCAGGAATATTTTGAAGTGAATTACAAATTGTTTGAATTACAATCATTAAAATTAAATAAGTTGAAACAAAAATCAACTTTTAAAACTATTTTTAATTAATGCAATTTATAAAGTGAGTGTAATAACAATCTGTAAACAATCTGCTTATGAATGAAAATTAAGTCTAAACGCTTGTCCTCTGGGCGGCGGCATTTATAGGGGCTTGTTATCTAAATGGCTATTTCATCGAGTATCAAGATGCAAGTTCCTTAATTTTAATAAGAAACCAAGGAAATTTGAATTCTGACAAAATCTACGCGCGCTGGCCCAAACGCGCGCATTAGCCATCACAGCCACAGTGTAATGTAAAATGCGATCCCCACTACTTACCTCTCCTCCGCCGCAAAAAAAGTGCATATGGTTCGACCGTCGACCGTTATTTTCGTCACTCGAGTCCGGTACGTTTTTTTAACATTGCATCGGCGATCTCTCAACTAATCTCTGCGTATACACTTTCGAAATAAAAAAGATCAAGCCAATTGTTCGTGGAAGATTGCCTATTCCCTCGTGTTCTAGTGGAATTGCAGTGTGATCCCTGGTTCCTAACTGCGCACATGGATGACGCGTAGATCCTCGGATATCATCATGCAGCTTTGGGGCCTCTCATCGTCTGTCGATCCGACTATGGTGTCATAGTCCGCCCGCCTGGCTGAGGCCTTTAATTTGTTCTCTGGAGACATAAAATTCCTGTATTAATACCACCTGTCTCTTCGTTCATGCTAGGACGCTGGCCAATTCGGCTGTCGTGTCCCTGATGTGTTGGAGATTAATCTGACTTACCCATAGTGTCATGATGGGTTGCACTGGGGACGGTGGGTCCTATTTCCTTTCCTCTCTGGGCTTTTGGGGAGCAGGGGGGGCGGCCGCCTCATGTGAGGGGTCACCCTAAAAGCTTTTATGGAGACCAACTCATACCACATGACCCAGCCGGCACTCTCCTGGTCTCTCCGCTCACCATGAAGGTGAGCTTCCAGTTGCCAGCCAGTTCGGTGGAGAGGTGTCTCTAACTTGTGACACCTAATGCTCGGTTTTGCAGCCCGAGCATCTTCACCACCTTTCCCTCTTCGGGCTTGGTCTCGCACCTGAGTACGAAGTCGATTTCCGCCGGCCATGGAGCCTCCGACGCCAGCCACGACGGAGCAACAACGCACGAATTACTGGAAGACAAAAGCCGGTCCATCGTCGCCAGAGCCCGAAGAACCAACAATTATTCAGCCTGGTTTCACTTCCGGAAGGCCTATGACTGCATTCATCATAAATACCTTAAACGCCTTCTGGATGTGCTTCCCCTCCATGCGGCTATAAGAGGAGCAATGAAAACTACGGTAAAACTTTGGTCGCTGAGTATAGAAATTGGTAGGAAAAGCATGGCTGCAATCCCTGTACAAAGAGGAATTCTACAGGGCGACTCCATTAGCCCCCTCTTGTTTAATCTTTAATCTAACATCGATAAATGTGGGCAATACTGCCGGAGCCAGGATAAGGGTGACAAGGACCAAGCTCTTGAGATGGGTAACGCACAACGCACCGGCGTAGTTTATGTTGCAGTAAACTGATATATCAGTTACGCCGTACGCCAGACGATAAATCGATAAATGTGCTGTTTGCATAGTCATGCGTCGTGGGCTTTGCTTTTACTTTGCATAGTGCAGCCGGCAGCGTGTTCTATCTCTTCTTTGATTTTACTGAAGAGAGACACACGCCTGTTGCGTTGTTTTAATGATTGGAATAAATGAAGTCTGAAAAGCGAATTTTCGGGAAAAGATCCGAATATTTGGATGATTTAACAGGTGTCGGAAATCGTTGAACTTAGGGCACTAAACAGTAAACTTTCCTTGTAAAATTAAACAGCAAACTTCCATTGCAAAACTAAACTGCAAAGTTTCGCAGCATCCGGTACTGTCTACAGGTCTAGTCAATAGGAAGATTAAACATGTGACACTCAGATTGACTAACGCGTGCGGCATTGTGCAGATTGCCTGAAATACCGTAGTTCGCACATTGTCGGATTTCGCACATTGCTGATAACATGTAATGAGGATTTGAAAATAAAACGTGGGACTCTGTGTGGCTTCGAAATTCCACAATCGCACGGGCGGCATTATAATTACATAACACGTATTATAACCTCTGCCGACAATGCCAGAAATCATATGGTGACTATCAGGCCTTCATGAACTTGTAATCCGAAGTCTGCCATCTTGAATGAGCTTAATTGTTGCAACTAAGGTTGGTGCTGCCACCTGTGAGTTTGTGGATGAAGCCCACCACAAGCGTAATAGCGTATTAAAAGGTGCGGCGCAGTCAGACGAGATGAGTTATAACTCAATATCTCACAGAGCGGCAACAACTCAAAAGCGCAACTCAACTCAGGGTTACCCATGCCTACCAAGCACCTTTCTTGCCCCATATGCGGAATGGTCATAAATAGCTTGGACTGGCGCAGCTAGATAAGGACTGTCAGGAGATTTTTAATTAACAGAAAAAATATCGATTGCGACCTCTGCAAGTATAAGTGTACAGGGTGTTTCCTGTACATACAAATTGAATTTTGAACATAGAAGACAACTGTGTGCTGACTACTGGCAATTAAATTATTATAGACAGAAATATTTCATATTGGCTTATGTGAAATCAGTTAAACCTAAGTGTAGAAAGCCTCGCACTGACACAAGACTTCCAAAACTAGCAAGCATATCATATTTTTTTAAAAAGATGATCAAGAAATTCGTGTCTGCGAAAAGTTTTTCTTAAACACTCTAAGCATAAGTCATAGACCTGTTGATTGTGCTTTTGCAGGACATTGCTTATTTAACATCCCCGACCAACGAGGTTGTAAGGTCCCAGGCATTAAAACACCACAAGAACTAGAAGAAAAAGTTAAAAATCATATCGAAAGTTTTCCTACTCTTGAATAGCATTACTGCAGGAAATGTAGCGACCGGAAATACTTAGATCCTATCTTGTCAATAACAAAAATGTATCATTTATACGTTGAATTATGTGATACGAAGAACGAAGCAAAGGTGTCATTAATTATAATTTGAGTTTTTTTTAAACTTAATTTAAACTGTGATCAATATAAAAATAAACTTATAATCATAACCACCATAGAAAATTACCAAGAACACAAACGTCGGCGCAATGAAGCAAATGCCTCCAAGATGAAGGAAAAGGTACGATCCTCAAATGATAAGCATTTTAATAGTGCTACTTTTGATTTACAACGGGTATTGCAAATTCCTTTCTCCGACGATAAATTGGAAAGATATGGTACAAGGGAAAATGCACTAACAATACTAGCTAGCGATCGCGTCGGTAGAAAACGGAAAGGAAGAATTCAAGACTGTAAAAGTGCTCACAACAGCAGTCAATGTACAATACTGGGACCCTTGTTATTCATAATCTATGTTAATGATCTACTGAGTGATATGCAAATCGATACAATTCTATGCTACGCAGATGACACCATCGTCATGTCGAGTGACGATACGTGGTCAAAAGCTGAGGAGAAGAATAATAAACATCTGAAAACAGTAGCTGAATGGTTGGCATTAAATAAATTATTTCTCAACGTAGATAAAACATTGTTTATGACATTTGAAAATCACTGTGATAGTGTGCCAGAATCAATTAATGTAAGGTTAGGAAACAGAGTGGTAAAACGAGTGGAATATCACAGGTATCTTGGACTTGTATTTGTTTTAATATGAGATGGGATATTATACATAAGCACACACACACATAAGCTATATTATAAGGAAAACCAAATATCTAATATACGGTTTTGCAAAAATTAAAAGTTCTATGGACCCGAAAATCATTCTGACCATTTGTCCAAAGCATTGTTGCTTATGGGACAATAGCTTGCGGCGGCGCTTATGGAACATGCATTAATCTTAAAGGAAAAGTTATGAAACACATATTGGCAAACGATCTATGAAAAGTGGTCACTATAAATTGATAAGTGGGATAAGGAATTACTAAGTGTTTCAACTACTAACATGGATTCAGGCCGGGTCATGGAACTAACACACTCACCGCCCGGCTGACAACAACGATCCAGCAAAGGTTAAACCGCCGAAACGGTCTAGGAGCTGTCTTCCTAGACATGGCAAAGGCGTTTGACAAATTTTGGCACCAGACCCTGATAGCCAAGATGATCACAGTAGACTTTCCCACTACCAAACTAAGCTCATCAGCAGCTAGTTAACTGGACGCAGCTTCCAGGTCAAAATCGAGAACCAGCTCTCAACTAGCAGACCGATGATGGCAGGAGTACCGCAGGGATCAGTGCTGGGCCCTTACCTCTTTAACATATATATGGCAGACTTTCCAACCACCACAAACACAGAGTGCTACATCTACGCAGATGATGTAGCACTCACTACCGCTGGAAAGGGCCCTAGAATGAAAACAAGACTCCGAAAGCATCTCAGTCAGGTCCATAAATGGAACAGGAAATGGAAAATGGAGTTCAACCCGGCGAAGACGCAGACAATCCTCTTCACCAGATGCTACAAGAGTCCGCCAGGCCTGCTAGAGCTTGCAGGACAGCGGCAACCCTGGAGGTCCAAGATAACCTATCTTGGACTTATCTATAACAAGCGACTAGAATGGCACGACCAAATGACAGCCAGAACAGCCAATGCAAGATTCCTGCTCCAGGCCTACTATCCTCTAGGAAGGAATAATGCTTTAATTATACGTAGATAAGTAACAGTAAGAAGGATGTAAACCCTAGCTGAATAAAATATGTTCCAACGCGTTCAAATTAGATGGAAGTTGCTTCTTCATTTCAACAAGACCTATAAAAAGTTGTATCTCAAAACCCCTACAGTTGTAGCTCAATGACAAATATTTTTGTATTTGCTTAATCTGCTTTTTTGGTGATCTTTTACCTTCATCGCTATTATCATCGTTATCTGCAGTATCTGGTTCTTCTGGAGCAATGCGCCCTTTCTGCACAAATCTAAAAGGGTGTATGTATTTTTAATTTACCTACCCACACTTAATTTAAAATTCAAATGCGTACAATCGTAACGCGTAATTAATCAGAGTGGCGTATAAAAAGCTGCAGCACAGAAAAAAATCAATTTTCATCTCCAATGGAACACCAACATTTAAGTTGATTTCGAATTCAATTCGAAAATTCACTTTTCAATTCAATTTCAACTTCGAAATTTCAAACAAACAACAATAATTGGGATGTTCTTTTAAAGACAACGAGTATTTTTAATGATGCAATGTTTAGTCACGCACCCCGTCTTTCATTCTCAATATTTTTTAAAATATGCGCGCTTGGGCCTTCACGAAATGACGAATTACGTTCGGAAAGGAATGCTAAACGGCTTTACCGTAAATTTCTTAAAACTCTTTAGTTGACACCTTTGTTTACCTGTTTGTTTTTTTTGTTACAAATCTATCTTTTATACAGATAGGAAGCGCCCTTTCTAAACGCAATCATTGGCTATTGGGGAGTGGGATAAAGAAAACTGCAAATTCACAAATAAATCTTATCACAGACCAAAAGAAAAACATAATTTTCTCATTCCCATTTATGTCTGGTGCCAAAAATGAAAAATATGGGAAATTAGGCTTAAAACCGACCTTAATCCCAGAAAAATTTGTTTTTTAAATTTTCCATCTCTTTGGTTTCCTGGTAAAAGACAATTAAGACATGCAAGTTTTATTTTCACATTCCTTACATAGGTATATCGTATACAAAGAGAGCGAACTTAATAATATGATAATGGCAATGACTAAGGAAAGAAAATTGAAAATTCAGGATAAATTTCTCAGGTAATGGAAATTAGTACAACAAAACATAAATAAAATTGATGAAGAAATTTTATACGACCGTGATCAATCCGAAATTAGCCTGCATAATCTACAAGCCAAATAAGAAAAGATCTAGAAACCTGCGGATCTGTTATTTGCCGCTAATCAAAAAAACAGAAAAAAATAGCTGACATGGGTTCGAAAATGCTTAGTTTTTCCGAGATAAACCATTAACAAATTAAGGTGGTAAAACATTAGGTACCAAAAACTGTTTTTTGAAAATTTTCCAATTAACTGGGATACTTCAGAATAATTTGAAAAAAACCACGACATAAATTTGAACTCTTAAGACATACTGTATGATGGGAAACGAGTATTGTAGGACGCATATTCGTATGAAGTTTTTGTCCATATTTTGCTTAGCAATTAATCTTTCTAGACTCTTTTCGCCCCAAATCTGAAACGAGCAGGATTTACGTGAGTAATACTAATGTTTTCCTATAAATGCTGTTTTTAGCTTGATTCTACTTATTTCATTCCAACTTTCAAATAAAACGTTTTTACATAACCCGGAAAAGGGAAAAAGAGGGCTTTTCGGTACGGCGGATCCGGCGCAAGTGCCCAACCCCCAGCTTCAGGGTTATTAACAACGTAAGGGGCACCCTTTGTTGTCCCAGGAATTTCCAAAGGCGGAGACACAAAAACTATCGTCAACGGCATAGGAATGCGAAAGACAAATGGGGACCATCGCATTATTAATCCCAGAAACTACTATGGCAACATACAATATAGACAACACGCCCTTATCCCCGACAGGGGATGATTGTTAGGGGGTGTTAAGACTCCCCTGGTTTGAACAAGTGTTAGCTACATGGAATGTGGACACTGAACAAAGACGGAAAGTGGGCCAACGCTGAATTTCAATGGAACAAATGAAATCTGGGATGAGCGAGACATATGAAACGAAGGATTTAATTAATCCACAAAGGGGATCTTTTGAACTATTCCGGAGGCACACAGCTGAAAATGGCCTGGATCATCAACACATCAGCATGACACGCTATGTTCAGAACTTTCTGTCTTTGCTTAAATATAATACCAGCATATGCCCCAACCTCAGAAATGCCCGATGAAGAACTGGAAGATTTTTTTACACATTGGGGAATCTAAAAACAAGACAAGTAAATAATATGTATAGGGCACTGACATAACATTTTCATGGAGACTGGAACGCTAAGCGGGTCGGACAGAGTAGATCGAGATTAGTGGGCGACCGGGACGCGATTGTCCAATTCTGCCAAGAAAAAAACCATCTTTAGTCACAACACTGGTCTTATATTACCCAAGAGACGGCTATCACAACATGGATCATCCAAAGCAATAATGGAACATTGTAAAGAAACTAAATAGACTTAATCGCCATCAAATAGGTTCCGCAGTGGCATAGACGTGCAAAATATATCCTGGCTGCGACAATAGATTCGTACCATAGTCCAGAAAACCGAACCCAAAGCTTAGTAGAGTGGATAATGCTGAACAAACAACCGAACAGTTCTAGACAGAATGGCACTTAAAAAACTAAAGACAATAACGCACTGTCCAAACAAAATAACAACACTAGGACAAGATATCGAGGAAACTTGCGGACGCTTTAGAATAAGTGATAGACCATCTACGCGTAACCAGCTGTGGTAAAACAGGCAAACAGAATCGGAAAACCATGCATCCTGATGAAATCTCCACAACGAATACCTGCAGACGAAAATTCAAAGAATCAACGACTACCGCACATTCAGGAACTAATAAAAATAGACAATCCATCACAACTCTATACAACCATGCCATTACCGACGAGAGATGCAGGAAATAGAAGACCTACAAGCTCAACATAAAGACAGAGACACCATCCACCAAAGTTAAAGAAGGAAGCAGGCCCCATGGGAACCACAAACAGTCCATCTCCATGATAACGGAAACAACGAGAAGATTCGACATAGAATTCGCTCTGAAAGGAAGAAAATTTCGTGGACCCAACTTATTTAACGTTAGAATGTTTGAGATGATCGGCCAAAGGAATATCGACGATAGCAATATTATAGCCCTCCCTCCCTACCTGAGTCATTTAGAGCATCAGGGAACGCATAAGACCACAAAGCCCGGGAGTCACTACAGATAGCACTGCAAACCTCCTAAGCGGTAGGAAGCCATCAGAAAAGAACATGGTTAACAATTAATTGTCACCCCGCAATACTATGAAAACACTACGCATTCTAACATATTTATGTAAGATACACAACCAGTCGAAATAAAAATTAATGGAATGTGCACTTATCCTCGCAGTACGGATTTAAAAGGACGGAACTATAAGTCCTAACATCTATAGCAGAGAAATACCTCGAAGTGCCAGAGTGAGGCTGTATGCTATATATACTGATACTATCCACCATGCGAAAACGAAATACATGTCAATTCAAAATTATATAATCGAAAACCACAATGGCTCAACACCCAACACCACGGTAACACGAACTATGTCAAATTTGAAAGAGGAATTACGACGCAGGGAAGCACTTCTTTCCACCTTACTAGTAAACGTAGATGGCGGATATGTAATAACAATTTGCACGATAACAGTCCGACAAGACTGTGCCAAAGCAATGGAATTGTAATTTCAAACATCCGTTATAGCGGACCCGACACGTAGTGCTGGCCCGAAACTTAACAGAACCAACCTGCACAAAGCTCTACAGACATTCCTAACAACAGGACATGCAACAACACTGGGTCTGGAAAAAACCACAGCTAAAATCTCAGATATGTATTACTCAATAGGATCCCCCTGAGATAGTCCTCAGACCGAATGTGTCTTAAATAAACGCTGAAAGATGAAAAGAAAGCCCTCTATACCTATTGCTGAGAAAAGTAGATCAACAGCCATATGTGCACACCACACTGTAAGAAATTAAGAAGAAATCGAAATTGCCCCGACCGGAACTTCATGAATGCGTAAATACTTTGTCACCCAACCCAACTCCCAGTCGCCACAAGACTCAGAACCTGAATTGTTATATATGTCACGCTTTGTATGGACGAGAACCTGGACCCTCAAAGCAGAGGATTAAAAAACTGAACGCCTTCGAATGTGGATATACCGCGAATGTTACGGATAAGCTGGACCAAGTCCTAAGAAGAATACACTCACGCCCACATCTTATTACACTATCAAAATAAGAAAAACAGCTTATCTAGGGCATCTAATGGCGCATCAGAGTACGAACAGTCCAATATTACTTAGATCTAACTAATCTGGAAGAAAAATTGATGGGAAAAAAACGGGGAATAGGCAGGACGAAGAAACATGGCTCCGAAATATTCGTGATTGGACCAAAACCGACGGGAATAACGCTCATCCATCAAGCAACAGGACAGATACCAAAATTGCCATAACAGTCGCAAACTCAACAGAACAGACCTGAGAGGAGGATCATATTCTACTACTAACGGTTTTTAGGTAGGTTTTTTCAAATTGAAATGATAAGCCTTATTTAGACATTTTAGCGGTATTCATTTGTTCATAAGCTTACAACCTGAAAAGATTAAACAAAAAAACCTTCTTTTACATACCAGACGATATCTCATAAGTGTTGAAGAAAAAGTAATGCAATACATACTTTGGGACCCTGTTTCTCGCGAACCAAGCGTTTGCGGATTTTATATTGTTGATATGAACTTTTTCTTTTCATCTTTCATCTTTCGTGTAAATAATACCTATGATGTTCATATTATGGAACCCTGAATTCGGCCTTAACAGGGATTCGGCCTTAACCTTGTGACTACAAGTAGTTATTTTGGGTAGTCTGTTATTTACGTTTTAACAATAGCAATACCTTAGCTGCATTAGTTTTATTCGTAAAAGTTTGGATTTGCTATCCAGAGCTAAATAAGTTAATTTGTTGTTTTATATTTCTAATCAGTGAATGGGCTTGAATCCGAGAAACCAATTAAAACACGAGAATTGTAGTCACTTTGGGTTTATTTATGCTGAAATCACGAAACTGAAAATACTGAGGATCCGGGTGTTTGTCTATCAAGTTTCCAACTGTGCTTAGGCACCTTTGAAATCGGAACTAAAGCATCAATTTATGCCCAATTTTTTTGGGGGGTGTTCTTCACAATTTAAAATTAGGCAGTTTTTATATAACACTGATTATCTTACTCTCTGGTTCCCAAGTATTGTCCTTGTCGTCATAACCTATCCGTGAGTAAGTTACTTTTACTCCGTTTTTAATTCTACAGTCTATGATCTTTTCCACGACGTACTCTTCTGGAACCTCGCCTGACTCTGGACCGGCAGATGTCTTTTTCGAAGTCACGATATTGCCCTCATTATTTAAATGAAATCGTTTTAGAAAAACCTGGTACGGTTTGTAACTTTTGTTGTACACGTATTTATACGTATGACATATTTTCCATTTTAAACCGCAAAAAGTCGTGTTGCAAACATAAAAATTATGTTCAGAATTTGTCATGCAATCAAATCTAGATTGCAATTTACTGTTTAGTAACAGGTTAAAGTGTATTAAATTAGTAAAAACAAAATCGTGTTTCATTTGACTTAACTTAAAAAATTACAATTCACTCTCCCTGGCAATCAGCCAATAAATACCACACAATTACTCTCATTGCTGCAGTTTGGTATATGTGGTGTGGCTAATCTGTGACATCCCCGTCAAACAAAAACATAACCTATATTCATTATATCAATATTGTTGATTTGCGAACAATTTAAAATAACATTTTATGTTAGTTAGCCCCCCCCCCATCGTATCATCAGCTAAGGTAAATTTTATTTTTATTAAGTTTGGCAGTTAAATATTATTTTGTTCTTCGATTAACTCGAAAATTGTAATTAGTGTACGCCCTAAAACATTTAAAACATTTGTCAAAAGATACCGTACGTATTTATTAGTACAAGTAGTACTTAGCATACTGTACAAGTAACCGAACGCTTTTGTAAGGGGTTGAAACAATATAAGGACTAACATAATCCGTTAGTAACGTGGTATACAGGACGTTTTTATACGTTTTTCAGTGTGCAAATTTAAATTTATCTGCATACACGAGATTAGTAACTCGCTCTAGTGTTTTTTTCTCGACACTAGAGTTATAAGTAAGCGTTAAAAATAGCCACTGGTATTCTGTCCGTAAGTTATTGGGTAGTCTAGTGTGGAACACCTTGTTTCACCACTATCTCTTAAACAAATACGTGTTTCTAATCAATCTCGGTAACATAAACACGTAGTAAACTACATTTCAATGTGGACTGCATTTCAAATTAGTTTACACAACTTTTTTTGCTTTTTTGCGATGACGTTTGAAAAAATGCTTTCTCGCACCATCCACAGCTTATTTTGTTGTCTGGATTGTGTGGTGTTCCATTTTTAACTTATAATCCGCTAAAACCCTTTTCTAAATTCTAAAGCTCATTTTATTTCTGAATTAACAATGTAAAAAATGTATTGTGTTTTGGTCATTTTTTTAATTGTTATTGTGAAAATTGTGAATATTTTGCGTTTAGAGTTCAAAATGTAGACTACTAATGTAAACAAATAAAAAAAACTACAACTATTCTAAACAAAAAAAATTATGCATCCGGCCGGAACGAACCCGGGCCGCCCGCGTGGCAGGCGAGCATCTACACATTCACAACACCGATGCTTGATATTGAAGTTCACAAGCCATTTTAAAGTAGACATTAACGATTAAAATGAACGATAACCAGAGATTAGTTGTGAGATCGCCGATGAGCATAGGCGAACAGCGTTCCAGCGATATTAAGCGTAAGCTAACCGCCACCTCGGTTTTATCCCCGAACCATATGCACATTTTAAAAGTAGCGTACCTCCCGTAAGTAGCTTGGGGTCTGAACATAAGCAGCCGAGGGCCACGCAGATTTGCGCTTGTTTTCAAGGTCAATCAACCCATAGTGATGCCATGAAATAACTTAGCTTTCAATGATTGAGCAAACCAAGCAAACTTGGGTGACATATTTTAAACGGGACGTATTTAATGTATCTTCAAGACTTCTACCGCACTGCTGGAGGAGGTTAATTTCTGGGCTGCATAGCTCTTGTGAAGTAAAGGATCTAGCTGAGATCTAATGGAGTATTTAATTATTACCGTTTTTTACTTTTGATGAGAGTCTCATTTGGTTCCTAATAAGCGTTTTCTATGCTTAGAACACTGCACCAACCACTTGGGCTAATGTCATGGAAGAACAGAAAAATCATTTTAGCTGCTTGTTGTGCTTTCTGAGATGCGTAGATAGGTGTCCGAGTACTGTTGCATATTTCCCGTGTGAAAGAGTACACAATATTCTACATATCTCGTTTCCTCTTCATTTGAAAAAGACAAGATATTTACAATAATTTTTGTGGCTGTAGTGACGCTAAGCGAAATTCACTCAAATTGTGAAAAATGTGTTGATTCGGATTCGCGCTGCAACCTTGACAGGAAGCAGACCTGCCCAGTGCGAGTGTATCGAAACAATTTTTTTTCCGGCTGCTCCGGAAGTAGCAGAAATTTTGAATTTTTGAAAGGCTTTTGGTAACTCAGATTGCGCACTTTGCCCCAATTTAAAAATCAGTGTCTATGTGGTTCCCGAAATCCCCTGGTGAGCTCCAAAAACGGACACCCTGATATACATGGTGGCCATTTTCTGATCTTTGTATGTACTGTACATGTTTAAAGATAGAGCAATCCGTAAAAATGGGAAAAATTGGGCGCATGATCTCGATTTGCCTATTCATTACGGTTTTCAAAATTTGGTACACGACTTTGTTCCTGAAATATCCTGAAAAGATAAGAAATCAAAACTTTTTTAATTACCACATTTACGCACATCGCTTACCTTAGAAAAAGTTAAAATTGCCCTGGTGAACTTTTTCCGTTGAAATCCAATAACTAGCACTCGTTGTCATAATCAGCCTTGATTTACGAGATAAAAAATAAACTTAGGTTTTTTTAATGGTAATCATAGTTTGCTGTGCCTTTTAAATCCTATTTTGTTCTGAATTTAACGA
Source organism: Dendroctonus valens (assembly GCA_024550625.1). Classification (NCBI taxonomy): domain Eukaryota; kingdom Metazoa; phylum Arthropoda; class Insecta; order Coleoptera; family Curculionidae; genus Dendroctonus; species Dendroctonus valens. Next base: position 113,499 of record JAJTJO010000090.1, on the reverse strand, counting down.
TTAACTGTTGGTATGTTTATCTCTTCTTTTAACCGTAAAAATTCAAAAGAAAAACATTAACACCATCTAGCAGTATTGTCACAAAATGGTTACTGTATCTGTCATTAAAAGTGTCAAATAAATTTGACACTAATAATATTAATATTAATAAATAATATATTAATTAGTTAAAAGTATATTTGTTGCTATGAATAACGGTTGCATTTGCAGAGCAGAAAGACGTCGGGAAATTTTACTATACCTGTAATAGAAATAGTAATATTTGGACAGATACATGGAAGGAGACAGCCAACAAACAACTTTTTTCACGACTGGAAGCCAACTTGAAAAAATACGGTCACTAAAAAGCCACAAAACCGGGAAGATTAAATTTAAAGAACAACATGAAGAAAAAGTTTTAGCTTAGACCCATTTTAATGCAAATTCGTCAATCAGAGATACTGCCGTGAATGTATGTTTCTAAGGAAAAGCCCGGCTATGAAACCTCATCTACTAAAAAAGACGAGATCAACGTGTTCTTTCTCTGTGAATGTCTGGTGGGGCATTTTAGTGATAAAGTTATGGTCCATTCTTTTATAATCTTAATTTAAATGGCGAAAGATATTTACACTTTTTACAAAATGACTTGAAGAGATGCTGGATGGTTTTGCCGATAGCAGCCTCCACACAACTTACGAGTTGTATGTGAATATTTACAACAACATTTTCCTGGTTGGATTGCCAATGCAGGACCCATTCGGTGGCCAGCACTTTCACCGGACTTCTCACCTCTGGACTATTTTATGTGGGTACCCTTAAAAACAAGATTTATAAAACAAAACCCAATGATATTGAAGAACTAGTAAATAGAATACGTTCAGCAATAAGAAGTATCCGTTCACACAACCATAAAAAGGTGTTATTGGAAATGATTGAAGATGCCAAAAAGTGCCTGCCTTAAACGGAAGTCAATTTGAACATTAATTTAAACGATACTTTCTTTCATTTTTGTTTGTTCTTTTGTGTGATAATATAGTTCTTGTTTCCAAGCCTTCTACACATTTTTTAAGTTCTTTGAAGTTTTTCGGCAATAAAAGGAAATAAACATACAAACAGTTATCTCGTTAAACACAGAAAAATAAGGATTTTTAAAGGCTCACAGACAACTATGATTACCATTTAAAAAAACACAAGTTTATTTTTTATTCTCGTAAATCAAGTTGATTAGAAAACGAATGCTAGTTTATTGGATTCAACGCAAAAAGTTCACACCAAGGGCATTTTAACTTTTTTTCTAAGTTAAGCAGTTTCAGTAAAATGTGATTTTTTCTTAGTTACAGTTTTGCGAAAAGTTTTGATTTCTTGTCTTTTCAGGATATTTCAGGACAAGTCGGTATCTAAATTTTGAAAACCGTAATGAATAGCAATCGAATTCTGCCCAATTTTGCCGATTTAACGGATTCTCTATCTTTAAAAATGTCGAAGTTACCCATACAAAGATTCAGAAAATCGCCACTCTGTATATGTAAGAATAAAGTAATAATGTGAAAAATTAAATAAATTGGCAGATAAGAAATAAAAAAAATAAAGACTTTGTCTAAAAATAGAAAAACTGGTGACATAGCGAATCAAACTACACTTGATTTTGCCAATACGTCAAGCCAAAACGATGTAATTGCAATTTTTATATAATTTCAATAATTACAATAATGAGGAGTAAAACGGACTTCAACGAAACGAAACGAATTCACAAAATGACATCATTGTAATCGTGCTAACGGGATCTCTAAAATCAGTTAAATTACAGTTTTTTACATGTATATCAATCATGATTAAAATATAATATTCAAATTAAAATAGTTCTAAACAACAAATTGTCGTTGCGTATATTTTCCTGATGTACTTAATCATTTCAAAATATTCCGTGGTTTCTCAATTTAATGTTTATTATTAAAATGTTACATACGTTTCGGTGTCTTCTCCCACCATCATCAGTTTGTCAAAATATATATTACAGTATTAACAATTTAAATAAAAAACTTCACCAAAATTCACATATTAAAATAAAAATCACACACATATAAAAAGTACATTAGAACATTGGTTTTCAGTGATGATGATCAGCACCTGAAACCGAAACGTATTTCTAACATTTAAAATACAACATTAAAATTGACTGAACCCCAATAGTAGTAAACACATCTTTATTTCTAAAAAGGCTATCGACCTATCGGTCTTTCTGCCCCTCCCCAGAATATTTTGAAGTGAATTACAAATTGTTTGAATTACAATCATTAAAATTAAATAAGTTGAAACAAAAATCAACTTTTAAAACTATTTTTAATTATGCAATTTATAAAGTGAGTGTAATAACAATTCTGTAAACAATCTGCTTATGAATGAAAATTAAGTCTAAACGCTTGTCCTCTGGGCGGCGGCATTTAATAGGGCCTTGTTATCTAAATGGCTATTTCATCGAGTATCAAGATGCAAGTTCCTTAATTTTAATAAGAAACCAAGGAAATTTGAATTCTGACAAATCTACGCGCGCGGCCCAAACGCGCGCATTAGCCATCACACAAGCCACAGTGTAATGTAAAATGCGATCCCCCACTCTTACCTCTCCTCGCCCCGCCAAAAAAAGTGCATATGGTTCGACCGTCGACCGTTATTTTCGTCACTCGAGTCCGGTACGTTTTTTAACATTGCTCGGCGATCTCTCACTAATCTCTGCGTAACACTTTCGAATAAAAAGATCAAGCCAATTGTTCGTGGAAGATTGCCTATTCCCTCGTGTTCTATGGAATTGCAGTGTGATCCCTGGTTCCTAACGGCGCACATGGATGACGCGTAGATCCTCGGATATCATCATGCAGCTTGGGGCCTCTCATCGTCTGTCGATCCGACTATGGTGTCATAGTCCGCCCGCCTGGCTGAGGCCTTTAATTTGTTCTCTGGAGACATAAAATTCCTGTATTAATCCACCTGTCTCTTCGTTCATGCTAGGACGCTGGCCAATTCGGCTGTCGTGTCCCGGATGTGTTGGAGATTAATCTGACTACCCATATGGTCATGTGGGTTGCACTGGGGACGGGGGGTCCTATTTCCTTTCCTCTCTGGGCTTTGGGGAGCAGGGGGGGCGGCCGCCTCATGTGAGGGGTCACCCTAAAGCTTTTATGGAGACCAACTCAACCACATGACCCCCGGCACTCTCCTGCCTGTCTCTCCGCTCACCATGAAGGTGAGCTTCCAGTTGCCAGCCAGTTCGGTGGAGAGGTGTCTCTAACTTGTGACACCAATGCTCGGTTTTGCAGCCCCCGAGCATCTTCACCACCTTTCCCTCTTCGGCTTGTCTCGCACCTGAGTACGAAGTCGATTTCCGCCGGCCATGGAGCCCTCCGACGCCAGCCACGACGGAGCAACAACGCACGAATACTGGAAGACAAAGCCGTCCATCGTCGCCAGAGCCCGAAGAAACCAACAAATTTCAGCCTGGTTTCACTTCCGGAAGGCCTATGACTGCATTCATCATAATAACCTTAAACGCCTTCTGGATGTCTTCCCCCCTCCATCGGCTATAAGAGGAGCAATGAAAACTACGGTAAAACTTTGGTCGCTGAGTATAGAAATTGGTAGGAAAAGCTTGGCTGCAATCCCTGTACAAAGAGGAATTCACAGGCGACTCCATTAGCCCCCTCTTGTTTATCTTTAATCTAACACGATAAATGTGGGCAATACGGCCGGAGCACATATAGGGTGACAAGGACCAAGCTCTTGAGATGGGTAACGCACAACGCACCGGCGTAGTTTATGTGCAAGTAAACTGATATATCAGTTACGCCTTACGCCAGACGATAAATCGATAAATGGCTGTTGCATAGTCATGCGTCGTGGGCTTTGCTTTTACTTTGCATAGTGCAGCCGGCAGCTGTGTCTAATCTCTCTTTGATTTTAACTGAAGAGAGCAACACGCCTGTTGCGTGTTTTTAAGATTGGAATAATGAAGTCTGAAAAGCGAATTTTCGGGAAAAGATCCGAATATTTGGATGATTATAACAGGTGTCGGAAATCGTTGAACTAGGGCACTAAACGTAACTTTCCTGTGAAAAATAAACAGCAAACTTCCATTGCAAAACTAAACTGCAAAGTTTCGCAGCATCCGGTACTGTCTACAGGTCTAGTCAATAGGAAGATTAAACATGTGACACTCAGTTTGACTAACGCGTCGGCATTGTGCAGATTGCCTGAAATACCGTAGTTCGCACATTGTCGGATTTCGCACATTGCTGATAACATGTAATGAGGATTTGAAAATAAAACGTGGGACTCTGTGTGCTCGAAATTCCACAAATCGCACGGGCGGCATTATATTACATAACACGTATTATAACCTTTGCCGACAATGCCAGAAATCATATGGTGACTATCAGGCCTTCATGAACTTGTAATCCAAGTCTGCCATCTTGAATGAGCTTAATTGTTGCAACTAAGGTTGGTGCTGCCACCTGTGATTTTGTGGATGAAGCCCACCACAAGCGTAAATAGCGTATTAAAAGGCGGCCAGTCAGACGAGATGAGTATACTCAATATCTCACAGAGCGGCAAACAACTCAAAAGCGCAACTCAACTCAACTCGGTTACCCATGCCACCAAGCACCTTTCTTGCCCCATATGGGCAATGGTCATAAAATAGCTTGGACTGGCGCAGCTAATAAGGACTGTCAGGAGATTTTTAATTAACAAAAAAATATCGATTGCGACCTCTGCAAGTATAAGTGTACAGGGTGTTTCCTGTACATCCAATTGAATTTTGAACATAGAAGACAATGTTTATAGGTCGATAGCCTTTTTTAGAAATAAAGATGTTTACTACTACTATGTGCAAAGTAGATAATAATTTACTAAAAAACATGATTTTTTCCAATGAAGCTACGTTCTGTTTGAATGGTTATTGAACCGACAAAATTGTAGATATTCGGCAAACAGAAAATCCGCATTGGATGATGGACGTTCACAGCCAGTACCCCGAAAAAATAAATGTGTGGTGTGAATAGTGCGCGAAGAGCAATAGGATTATTTTCTTTGAACTGTCTCTAACTGGACAAGAATATTTAGAACTTCTTAAAATTTGAAGTAGTTCCAACATTGATGTCTTTATTTTTAAACCCATTAGAGCCAATCTCTGCTGACGAAGAACGCTATTTCCAGCAAGATGGTACTTCTCCACACTATGATGTAATTGTGCGTACATCATAGACAAGAGATAGACATAGAGATGCGTACATTTTTGGATGAAACCTTTCCCATTCGGTGGATAGGAAGGGGAGGGCTCATTGAGTGGCCCTAAAAATAAATATAAGCAATAAAACCATAATATACTATAAAAGTATTTATTCGAATACAAATACTAAACATAATTTGAGATTCCTCTCATTTTGAAAATTGTTCGGAAATAATAAAACTTAAAATAATAACTTACAAAACAATAATGAAACAGGTTTGCATTGTTTGAAGACCATTATTAAACACAAACGTAACTAAAACATTTTACATATTAATACTTTAAAAACCACACAGGCCAAATTGATTAATCCTAACTTGCTTGCAAATATGCTCAGTCAAATATTAGTTAAATATTGTTCAGTTCGAATATTAATGTTTGTGTATGCGAACCTTTGCAACTATTTGTAGTCAGGCTATCGAAATCATTATCAGTAAAGTTCATTAATAAATTAAGCAGCACACCATTTATTACTATATTGCAATAATTGTCCTTCATTTAAAGGTAGCTATTTATCTGCTTTCGGTAACTGAATTTGGTGAAGTCCAAGACAGTCTTTCTTCATAAAATTTTATCACAACTTGGGGACATTTTACATTGGCTTGTGTAGCAGGAACTAAGTCAGCTTCATCCGTTCCTACCCATTTCATTAGAAACAATAACGGACCTTCAAAAATGTTAGATGCATTTTATAACACTGTATATATTTTATTTCGTATTATATTTAGGAATTGTAGATGCCCCCTAACCTGAACTGTTGTGGCTCCAATTATTTTCTCCGGTTGCAAACTTCTATCAAACCCATGAAGCTTTTTTATCGTCACTTTTATTCTTTTGTTCAGTTTTAATCGGATATGGGAGTACCAGTGGCTTTTCTCTTCCTGTTCTCTCAGCTTCCTTCACAGCTCTCAGCTTCAAATGTCTTAATCAAGCTGGGACAGTCTAAAATTGCCTAATTCATGTATAAGAATTAGAATTATTGGAAACATTGAAAAATTTTTGAAATTTATAGTTGCTAAAACTGTCTCGATTTTAACAAGATGTGGTTAAGTCTTGCATTAATCAGGTGGTCTAGTATATCTGTTTTCTGCTGTTAAATAATTTCCATAATAAACACTATACATTTTGGATTGTAGGTACAATATGTCGGAGTCCATCAAGCAAAATACATTTTTGTCACTCATATAATCAACAATTGGAAATTAATTATAAGGAGGTGTATCTATATATCACATACTCACTAAATAACAGTCTCAAGACTTTTAGATTAACTCGGAAAAGTGTAAATTTAAATATAATATTTTTGGCTTTAAAAATTGAAGGTCATTTTAACACTAAACAATGATATTGGGAAATTATATTGATTGCCAGAGAATCACCAAAAACTGAAATCACTGAAAACAATGACATGTCGAGTAAATAAAGTAAAGAAACCAATAAAATAAAGGAGCAATGTGACAAAAGAATTGCCAATCTAAGAGATAAAAAGGTTTTGCACGATTAATCCAGAAAATATGCGGGCAACCGTGGATAGGTAGGTATAAATGAACATACAATGAGCGCCTAGATCACCGGATTTGACCCCACTCGACTGTTTTTTCACCTTGGAACTTTTAAAAGCGAAATTCTGAAATGCTGACGACGAACTAGGCAGAGAAATGTTACGTAAGTCTTGAGTGACATGAATAAGGAAAAGATTGGGTATGTATTTAGATGTTGGAGGTAGATCTATTGAACATTTTCCGCAGTTTTCAAATGTTCATTTACTAATTAGCTCAAATAAATTCATAATGTTCAGTTATCGCCAGGAAAACGAGTCAGAAATCGTTCTTGTTTCTCTTTTACTTATAATAGAGTTGAGACGAGTTTTGCTCACCAGGGTGTCCCAACGAGAAAGTAAATTAACTTTAGGCTCTACTGGTTTATTTCTTTTAAAATGGGATACGTCATAAAGTAAAAGCAGTAAACGCGTAATTAATCAGAGTGCGTTATAAAAGCTGCAGCACAGAAAAAAATCAATTTATCCAATGGAACACCCAACATTTAAGTTGATTTTCGAATTCAATTCGAAAATTCACTTTTCAATTTCAACTTCGAAATTCTAAAACACAATAAATTTGGGATGTTCTTTTAGACAAAGAGTAATTTTTATGATGCAATTTTTAGCACGCACCCCGTTTTATTCTCAATATTTTTAAAATATGCGCGCTTGGTGCCTTCACGAAATGACGATTACAGTTCGGAAAGAAATGCTACGGCTTTAACGTAAATTTACTTAACTCTTTAGTTGGGACACCTTGCAGTTGTACACCTTGTTACTTGTTTGTTTTTTTTGTTACATCTTATCTTGTATACAGAAGCGACCTTACTAACGCAATAATTGCAATTAGTGTATAAAGAAAACTGCAAATTCAACAAATAAATCCCTATCACAGACCAAAAGAAAAACATAATTTCCCATTCCCAGTTTATGTCTGTTTCCAAAAATGAAAAATATGGAAATTAGGCTTAAGACCGACTTTAATCCCATAAAAAAATTTTTTTTTTGAAATTTTCCATCCTCTGGTTTCCTGGTAAATACAAGACATCAAGTTTTTCGCATTCCGCACAGTGGTATAATCTTATACAAAGAAGGAAGCGAACTTAATAATATGATAATGGCAATTACTATAGGAAGAAAATTGAAAATTCAGGAACAAAATTTCTATAGGTAATGGAAATTAGTACACAAACATAAATAAAATTGATGAAGATATTTTATACGATGTGATCCGAAATTAGCCTGCATAATCTACAAGCCAAATAAGAAAAAGATCATGGAAACCTGCGATCTAAAGCTGATTGAGGATGTTTCAAAGTCTAAAAATATTCCGCTAATCAAAAAACAGAAAAAAAATGCTGACATGGGTTCGAAAATGCTTTGTTTCCGAGATAAAACAATTAACAAATTAAGGTGGTAAACAATTAGGTACACAAAAACTGTTTTTGAAAATTTCCAAGTAACTGGGATACTTTCAGAATAATTTGAAAAAAACCACGAAATAAAATTTGAACTCTTAAGACACTGTATGTTGGAAACGAAGTATTTAGGACGCATATTCGTATGAAGTTTTTTCCATATTTTGCTTAGCAGAATCTCTTCTAGACTCTTGTCGCCCCAAATCTGAAACGACCTGTATTTAAGTGAGTAAATACTAATTTTTCTTATAATGCTGTTTTAGCTTGATTTCTACTTATTTCAATCCATAATTTAAAATAAACCGTTTTAAATAACCCGGAAAAGGTGAAAAAGAAGGGCTTCGGTACGGCGGATCCGGCGCAAGTGCCAACCCAGCTTCTAGGGTTATTAACAGAAGTAAAGGGGCACCCTTTTGTCCAGGAAATTTCCAAAGGCGGAGGAACAAAAACTATCGTCAACGGCATAGGATGCGAAAGACAAATGGGGAACCATCGCATTATTAATCCCAAGAAAACTACTATGGCAACACAAAATATAGACACGGCCCTAGTCCCCGACAGGGGATAATTGTTAGGGGGTGTTAAGAATCCCCTGGTTTAGAATCAAGGTTACTACATGGAATGTAAGGACACTGAACAAAGACGGAAAGTGGCCAACGCTGAATGTGAAATGGAACAAATGAAATCTGGGGATGAGCGAGACAATGGAAAAGAAAAGGATATATTAATACCACAAAGGGGAATCGTTTGTACTATTCCGGAGGCACAACAGCTGAAAATGGCCTGGGAATCATCAACACATCAGCAATGACACGCTATGTTAAGAACTTTCTGTACATTTGACTTAAATATAATACAAGCATATGCCCCAACCTCAGAAATGCCCGATGAAGAACTGGAAGATTTTTACAACAACATTGGGGAATCTAAAAACATATACAAGTATATAATATGTATAGGGCACTGACATCAACATTTTCATGGGAGACTGGAACGCTAAGGCGGGGTCGGACAGAGTAGAGTCGAGATAGTGGGATGACCGGGGAACGCGATTTGTCCAATTCTGCCAAGAAAACAATCTTGTAGTCACCAACACATGGTTTATACTACCAAAGAGACGGCTATCAACATGGAAATCATCCTAAGACAATAATGAGAACATTGTAAGAAACTAAATAGACTTTATCGCCATCAACAATAGGTTCCGCAGTGGCATAGACAGTGCAAAAGTATATCCTGGCTGCGACATAGATTCGGACAATAAGTCCAGAAACCGAACCCAAAGCTTAGAATAGAGTGGATAAATGCTGAACAAAACAAACAGCAGTCTAGACAGAATGTGCACTTAAAAAAACTAAAAGACATAAAATGGCACTGTCCAAACCAAAATAACAACACAAGGACGAAGATATCGAGGAAACTTGGGACGCTTTAGAAATATAGTGATAGAAGTAGCAGAACAAGCTGTGGGTAAAACAGGCAAAAAGAATCGAAAACCATGTAACTGATGAAATCTTACAACTAATGGATGAAAGACGAAAATCAAAGAATACGGATACCGCAACATTCAAGGAACTCAATAAAAAAATAGACAATCTCATCACAACTGCTAATAAAAATGGATAGAGCAGAGATGCGAGGAAATAGAAGACCTACAGCGTCAACATAAAGACAGAGAACTCCACCAGAAGTTAAAGAAAGGAGCAGGCCTATGGGAACCAAACAGTATCTCCATGATAACAGGAAACAACGAGAAGATCGAATTAGATCCTGAAAAGGAAAAGAAAATTTGGGAAACTTATTTAAAGGAACTGTTTAGAGATGATCGGCCAAAGGAATATCCGCCGATAGCAAATAATGATAGCCTACCCATACTGAAGTCTGAGGTCATTAGAGCAATCAGGGAAGCAAAAACCAACAAAGCCCCGGGAGAAGATCTCACTACAGCAGAGAACTGCAAACATCTAAGCGAGGAAGCCATCACAGGGTTAACAATAATTTACAACCGAATATATGAAACCACTACGCAGCTAAAATATTTATGAAGATAACAACCAATCGAATAAACAATAAATGTGAATGTCACCTGAGTCGCTCGCAGTACGGATTTAAAAAGGGAAGGAATTATAAGTTTAACATTAATAGCAGAGAGTTACCTGGAAGTGCAGAGGAAGCTGTATGTTTGCTTTGTCGATTTCAAAAAAGCGTTCGACCGTATCCAGCATGGAAAACGAATACATGTCAATTCAAATATATATTGAAACCACAATGCATCAAAACCAACAACGGCAACACGAACTATGTCGAAATTGAAAGAGGAATACGCCAGGGATGCATTCTCTCCCACTTACTAGTTAACGTATATGCGGAATATGTAATACAATCATCACTAAACAGCCGACAAGATGGTGCCAAGAGCAATGGAATTGTAAAATACATCCGATACGCTGACGACACTGTAGTGCTGGCTGAAACTAAAGAACAACTGCCAAGCCTTATGGACATTCTAACAACAGAATGCAAAAACATGGGCCTGGAAATAAACACAACTAAAACTCAGACTATGATATTCAATAGTAACGCCCGAGAAGTCCGCAGAGCTAATGTGGTCCTAAATAACGTTGTCCTGAAGGATGTATAGAAAGCTATACCTATCTGGAGAAAAGAGATCAACAGCCAATTATTCAACGCAAAAAAATAAATACAGGACCACTGTAAAGAAATTAAGAAGAATCGAAATTGCCAGGACCGAATTCATGAATATGCGTAAGATACTTTGTCACCCGAAGCTGAATTGTTATATATGGTCACTGCTTTTGTATGGACGTGAGACCTGGACCCTCAAAGCAGAGGATATGAAAAAACTGAACGCCTTCGAAATGTGGATATACCGCCGAATGTTACGGATAAGCTGGACAAGTCCGAATACACTCACGCCCACATCTTATTAACACCATCAAAATAAGAAAAACAGCTTATCTAGGGCATCTAATGCGACATGCAGAGTACGAACAGTCAAGATACTTAGATTCAACTAATACTGGAAGAAAAAATTGAGGAAAAACGGGGAATAGGCAGGAAGAAGAAATCATGGCTCCGAAATATTCGTGATTTGGACCAAAACCGACGGGAATACGCTCATCCATCAAGCACAGGACAGATAACAAATTGCCATAACAGTCGTCCCAACTCAACAGAGACGCACCTGAGAGGAGGATCATATTATACTCTAAACGAGTTTTTAGGTTTTTTCAAATTTGAAATGATAAGCCTTATTTAGACATTTTTAGCGTTATTCATTTGTTCCTAAGCATTACAACCTGAAAAATTACCTTCTTTTACATACCGACGATATCTCATAAGCTGTAGAAGAAAAAGTAATGCAATAATACTTTGGGACCCTGTATGTCGCGAACCAAGCGTTTGCGGATCTTATATTGTTGATATGAACTTTTTCTTTCATCTTTCGTCGTAAAATACCTATGATGTTCATATTATGGAACCTGAATTCGGCCTTAACAGGGTAGTCACAAGTAGTTATTTTGGGTAGTCTGTTATTTACGTGTTTAAGCAATAGCAATACCTTAGTGCATCTAGTTTTATTCGTAAAAGTTTGGATTTGCTATCCAGAGCTAAATAAGTTAATTTTGTTTTTATTTCTAATCAGTGAATGGGCTTGAATCCGAGAAACCAATTAAAAAACTGAGAATTGTAGTCACTTTGGGTTTATTTTATGCTGGAAAATCACGAAACTGAAAATTACTGAGGATCCGGGTGTGTTTGTCTATCAAGTTTCCAACTGTGCTTAGGAACCTTGAAATTCGGAACAAAAGCATTCAATTAATGCCCAATTTTTTTGGGGGGTGTTTTCAACAATTTAAAATTAGCAGTTTTTCTATATAACTGGTTATCTTACTCTCTGGTTCCCAAGTATTGTCCTTGTCGTCATAACCTATCCACTTGAGTAAGTATTCTTTTACTCCGTTTTAATTCTACAGTCTATGATCTTTTCCACGACGTACTCTTCTGGAACCTCGCCTGACTCTGGACCGGCAGATGTCTTTTCGACGTCATTGCCCTCAATATTTAAATGAAATCGTTTTTAGAATAACCTGGTACGGTTTGTAACTTTTTGTTGTACACAGTATTATACGGTATGACATATTTTTCATTTTACCCGCAAAAAAGTCAGTGTTGCAAACATAAAAATTATGTTCCAGGAATTTTGTCATGCAATCAAATCTAGATTGCAATTTACTGTTCAGTAACAGGTAAACGTTGTATTAAATTTAGTAAAAACAAAATCGTGTTTCATTTGACTTAACTTAAAAAAATATAAATTCACTCTCTGGCAATCAGCCAATAAATATTACAAAATACTCTTCATTGCTGCAGTTGGTTATAATGTGGTGTGAGCTAAATCTGTGACATCCCCGTCAAACAAAAAACATAACCTATATTCATTATAGTAAATATTGTGATTTGCGAACAATTTAAAATAAACATTTAGTTATAGTTATAGTTAGCCCACCCCCCATCGTATCATCAGCTAAGGTAAATTTTATTTATTAAGTTTGGCAGTTAAATATTATTTTGTTCTTCGAATTATACTCGAAAATTGTAATATAGTGTAAGCCCTAAAACATTTAAAACATTTGTCAAAGAATACGAACGTATTTATTAGAACAAGTAGTACATTAGTATATGGACAAGTAACCGAACGCTTTTTGAAGGGGTTGAAACAATATCAAGGACTAACATAATCCGTTAGCAAGCGTGGTATAAGGACGGTTTTTATACGTTTTTCAGGTGTGCAAAATGAAATTTATCTGCATACACGAGATTAGTGTAGGTAACATCGCTCTAGTATTTTTTCTCGACACTAGACTTAAATGTAAGCGGTTAAAAATAGCCACTGTGTATTCTGCCCGTAAGTTATTGGGTAAGTCTAGTGTGGAACACCTTGTTCAACACTATCTTCTTAAAACAAATACGTGTTTCTAATTCAATCTTCGGTAACATAAACAGTAGTAAACTACATTTCATATGTGGACTGCATTTCAAAATTAGTTTACACAACTTTTTTTGTCGATGACGTTTGAAAAATGCTCTCTTACGCACCATCCACAGCTTGTATTTTTGTGCTTTGGATTGTGTGGTGTTCCAGTTTAACTGTTAATCCGCTAAAACCCTTTTCTAAAATTCTAACGCTCATTTTTATTCTGAATTCAACAATGTAAAAAATTTATTGTGTTTTGGTCATTTTTTTAAATTGTTATTGTGAAAATTGTGTATATTTTTGCGTTTAGAGTTCAAAATGTAGCAGACTAAATTAGTAAACAAATAAAAAAAACTGCAAGATTTCTTATACAAAAAAAAATTATGCATCGGCCGGGAATCGAACCCGGGCCGCCCGCGTGGCAGGCGAGCATTCTACCACTGAACCACCGATGCTTCATATTGAAGACACAAACCATTTTAAAGTAGACATTACAACGATTAAAATGACCACGTATACACTTTCGAAACAAAAAAGATCAAGCCAATTGTTCGTGGAAGATTGCCTATTCCCTCGTGTTCTAGTCGAATTGCAGTGTGATCCCTGGTTCCTAACTGCGCACATGGATGACGCGTAGATCCTCGGATATCATCATGCAGCTTTGGGGCCTCTCGTCTGTCGATCCGACTATGGTGTTATAGTCCGCCCGCCTGGCTGAGGCCTTTAATTTGTTCTCTGGAGACATAAAATTCCTGTATTAATACCACCTGTCTCTTCGTTCATGCTAGGACGCTGGCCAATTCGGCTGTCGTGTCCCTGCTGTGTTGGAGATTAATCTGACTTACCCATAGTGTCATGATGGGTTGCACTGGGGACGGTGGGTCCTATTTCCTTTCCTCTCTGGGCTTTTGGGGAGCAGGGGGGGCGGCCGCCTCATGTGAGGCGTCACCCTAAAAGCTTTTATGGAGACCAACTCATACCACATGACCCAGCCGGCACTCTCCTGGTCTCTCCGCTCACCATGAAGGTGAGCTTCCAGTTGCCAGCCAATTCGGTGGAGAGGTGTCTCTAACTTGTGACACCTAATGCTCGGTTTTGCAGTCCGAGCATCTTCACCACCTTTCCCTCTTCGGGCTTGGTCTCGCACCTGAGTACGAAGCCGATTTCCGCCGGCCATGGAGCCTCCGACGCCAGCACTGGAGCAACAACGCACGAATTACTGGAAGACAAAAGCCGGTCCATCGTCGCCAGAGCCCGAAGAACCAACAATTATTCAGCCTGGTTTCACTTCCGGAAGGCCTATCACTGCATTTATCATAAATACCTTAAACGCCTTCTGGATGTGCTTCCCCTCCATGCGGCTATAAGAGGAGCAATGAAAACTACGGTAAAACTTTGGTCGCTGAGTATAGAAATTGGTAGGAAAAGCATGGCTGCAATCCCTGTACGAAGAGGAATTCTACAGGGCGACTCCATTAGCCCCCTCTTGTTTAATCTTTAATGTAACATCGATAAATGTGGGCAATACTGCCGGAGCCAGGATGAGGGTGACAAGGACCAAGCTCTTGAGATGGGTAACGCACAACGCACCGGCGTAGTTTATGTTGCAGTAAACTGATATATCAGTTACGCCGTACGCCAGACGATAAATCGATAAATGTGCTGTTTGCATAGTCATGCGTCGTGGGCTTTGCTTTTACTTTGCACAGTGCAGCCGGCAGCGTGTTCCATCTCTTCTTTGATTTTACTGAAGAGAGACACACGCCTGTTGCGTTGTTTTAATGATTGGAATAAATGAAGTCTAAAAAGCGAATTTTCGGGAAAAGATCCGAATATTTGGATGATTTAACAGGTGTCGGAAATCGTTGAACTTAGGGCACTAAACAGTAAACTTTCCTTGTAAAATTAAACAGCAAACTTCCATTGCAAAACTAAACTGCAAAGTTTCGCAGCATCCGGTATTGTGCATATAGTCTAGTCAATAGGAAGATTAAACATGTGACACTCAGATTGACTAACGCGTGCGGCATTGTGCAGATTGCCTGAAATACCGTAGTTCGCACATTGTCGGATTTCGCACATTGCTGATAACATGTAATGAGGGTTTGAAAATAAAACGTGGGACTCTCTGTGGCTTCGATATTCCACAATCGCACGGGCGGCATTATAATTACATAACACGTATTATAATCTCTGCCGACAATGCCAGAAATCATATGGTGACTATTAGGCCTTCATGAACTTGTAATCCGAAGTCTACCATCTTGAATGAGTTTAATTGTTGCAACTAAGGTTGGTGCTGCCACCTGTGAGTTTGTGGATGAAGCCCGCCACAAGCGTAATAGCGTAATAAAAGATGCGGCGCAGTCAGACGAGATGAGTTATAACTCATTATCTCACAGAGCGGCAACAATTCAAAAGCGCAACTCAACTCAGGGTTACCCATGCCTACCAAGCACCTTTCTTGCCCCAGATGCGGAATGGTCATAAATAGCTTGGACTGGCGCAGCTAGATAAGGACTGTCAGGAGATTTTTAATTATCAGAAAAAATATCGATTGCGACCTCTGTACCTTACCTCTTTTCCTGTACATACAAATTGAATTTTGAACATAGAAGACAACTGTGTGCTGACTACTGGCAATTAAATTATGATAGACAGAAATATTTCATATTGGCTTATGTGAAATCAGTTAAACCTAAGTGTAGAAAGCCTCGCACTGACACAAGATTTCCAAAACTAGCAAGCAGATCATATATTTTTTAAAAGATGATCAAGAAATTCGAGTCTGCGAAAAGTTTTTCTTAAACACTCTAAGCATAAGTTATGGACCTGTTGACCGTGCTTTTGCAGGACATTGCTTATTTAACATCCCCGACCAACGAGGTTGTAAGGTCCCAGGCATTAAAACACCACAGGAGCTAGAAGAAAAGTTAAAAATCATATCGAAAGTTTTCCTACTCTTGAATCGCATTACTGCAGGAAATCTAGCGACCGGAAATACTTAGATCCTATCTTGTCAATAACAAAAATGTATCATTTATACGGTAAATTATGTGTTACGAAGAACGAAGCAAAGGTGTCAGTAATTATAATTTGAGTTTTTTTTTTAACTTACTTTAAACTGTGAGCAATATAAAAATAAACTTATAATCATAACCACCATAGAAGATTACCAAGAACACAAACGTCGGCGCGATGAAGCAAATGCCTCCAAGATGAAGGACAAGGTACGATCCTCAAATGATAAGCATTTTAATAGTGCTACTTTTGATTTACAACGCGTATTGAAAATTCCTTTCTCCGACGATAAATTGGAAAGATATGGTACAAGGGAAAATGCACTAGCACTACTAGCTAGCGATCTCGTCGGTAGAAAACGGAAAGGGAGAATTCAAGACTGTAAAAGTGCTCACAACAGCAGTCAATGTACAATACTGGACCCCTGTTATTTATAATCTATGTTAATGATCTACTGAGTGATATGCAAATCGATACAATTCTATGCTACGCAGATGACACCATCGTCATGTCGAGTGACGATACGTGGTCAAAAGCTGAGGAGAAGAATAATAAACATCTGAAAACAGTAGCTGAATGGTTGGCATTAAATAAATTATTTCTGAACGTAGATAAAACATTGTTTATGACATTTGAAAATCACTGTGATAGTGTGCCAGAATCAATTAATGTAAGGTTGGGAAACAGAGTGGTAAAACGAGTGGAATATCACAGGTATCTTGGACTTGTATTTGTTTTAATATGAGATGGGATATTATACATAAGCACACACACATAAGCTATATTATAAGGAAAACCAAATATCTAATATACGGTTTTGCAAAAATTAAAAGTTCTATGGACACGAAAATCATACTGACCATTTGTCCAAAGCATTGTTGCTTATGGGACAATAGCTTGCGCGGCGCTTATGGAACATGCATTAATCTAATACAAGATATACAAAATAGAAAATTAAAAATAGTAAACAGAAATAACTTCAAGATACCTAATAAACCTCTGTGGGTTTGAAAGCTCTTCCAATTATAGTGTTTGATGTATCACTATCATAATACAAGTAATACAAGAAATATGAACTTAATTTTGCCAAGAATTAGAGAGAGAGTAGCAACAAAAAATAGTTATTTTATAGCCATAAAGTCTTTCAATAATCTTCCAAATGAATTGAAGACATTATACCGGGAAAAAATAATACATTAAAGGAAAAGTTATGAAACACATATTGGCAAACGAAAAGTGGTCATTATAAATTGATAAGTGGGATAAGGAACTACTAAGCGTTAATAACTGTGATGTATTTTGTGAGACTCGTTACTACAATATTATAAACATGTTGGAAAATTAGATATTCCTTTTCGAATTTTTTCGCATATGCAAATATTTATTTCGTTAAATTATATATTTTAGTTTTAAGATTTTTTGTATTTCAGTTTTAGGATTTTTTGTACAATTTGCTATGTTCAAGTAATATTAAATTGCCTCTATAGGGCATTGTAATAAATGGTTTAATAAATAAAAAATCTGAAAAATATACAACTCTCATTCTCTGTCCCATACGGTTCTTTAATTTCAGTTCAGTTTGACATGAGTCTTGAGTTAATGTCCCAGTTCTCGAGCTTTTTATGATGGCACGGTTTGTAACAAATCGCCCTTCAGTTTCGAAACAGTGGGTACAAAATGAGGGCTTTAATGGGTTAAAATCATTGGCTGCGAAATGCGCCAACTGTGGAGGTGTCCACCCAGCCTCCTACTCAGGATGCCCTGCGAAGCCTGCGCAGAAACAGAACAAAAGGCAGACAATAACTACAGCTCGCAAGGCAAGCCCAATTGTCACGCCACAAGCCACATTCCGCAAGCTGCCATCAGCTACAGCAGAGCAGCCAAAACCTGCCGCCCCAGCAACCCACCGAAGGGTCAAAGTAAGCAAGGGGGGAAAACCTGCTATGAACAGCTGGCCCAAACCATCCAGGCCATGCAAGCGCAGATGTAGACGTTCTTCATGGCCACGATGCAGCCCCAAATGATAGCATTAATGAGCAGTCATGTCTAGACTGCTGAGGTCAAAATCTCAGTGTGTCGTCTCCTGGAACGCCAATGGAGTCAGAAGAAAGAAATTAGAATTCCAAGACTTCCTGGAGAAATACAACATGGATGTCTGCCTAATCCAGGAAACACTACCGAAGCCTGGAGATGGTCCGCATACGTCAGTCCAAGCGCCACGTTGTGTCCCGAGGATGTTTGAAACCTTTTTCCGGATGACCGGCCAACATGGATACATGGTGGGGACTTCAATGCCAAAAATGCCAATTGGGGATGCAATCTTACCACCACCAGAGGCCGCATGCTATCGAACGAGGCGAGAACCACAATGTTCGAGATAGCCGCACCCCAAGAGCCAACCCACATTGTTTTCAATGGCAGAGATGACATCCTGTACATCGGTCGTCGGACCACTTGCCGATACTCCTGCAAATTGGACCAAACCATGTCAATGGTATCACTGCGACCAAAAAGATCACCAACTGGCAGACTTTCTAGCAGATATTGGAAAGCTCCAGCAGGATCCCTCAGCCCACAACAGAGGACGACCTGGACCAGGCAGTCGATAAGCTCACCAGGGTAATCAAGAACGCCCTGGCAGCCTCAACAAGTCAATCCGTCATACAGGTCAACCAAACGGATCAAATACCTCCCTGGTTAAAAGCCAAAATCAGGGAGAAAAACTGGATGCGACACAGAGCCATGCGAACACAGGATCCATACCTAAAAAGGCAAGTCAACCGCCTCCAGGCTGCGATCCAGGAAGACATGAAGGAAGTTTGATCGCAGCACTGGGATGTTCGCATGGACGAAATAGAGGCTGACGAGTCAAACCAAGAGCTTTGGAAACTGGCCAGGAACCTCTTTACAGGACGAAGGCAACTAATACCACCCATCCAAGAAAACGGAAACACCACTGTGGACTACAAAGAAAAAGTGGAGATCTTTGCCAACCATCTAGAGCTCCAATGCAGAGTAAACCTGGTTGATCACCCAGAGCAAGAAGAGGAAGTGGAAAAGATAGTGGCCGCCCACTTCCAAAACTGGCAGCCCACACAAGTCAGAAAAGTCACCAGAGGTCCAGGACATCATCCACCATCCAGGACATCATCAAGGGGACAAAGAAGACAAAAGGCCCCTGGACATGATGGAATATCAAATGAGGTCCTCAAGAAACTACCAGAAACAACAATTGAGAACCTCACCACAGTGGCAAATGCAATCTTGGACCTTCAGTACTTTCCGACCACCTGGAAGAAGGCAATAGTGGTACTGGTTCCCAAGAAGAGAGAAAACAGGAAGCTGCTACAGGCCCATCAGTCTGTTACCAATGATGGGCAAAGTTATGGAGAGGTGTATCCTGAACCACATCCAGAATACAATAGAGGACAAGAAAGTTCTGCTGGATGAGCAACATGGATTCAGGCCGGGTCATGGCACTAACACAATCACCGCCCTGCTAACAAGGATCCAGGAAAGGTTAAACCGCCGAAACGGTCTAGGAGCTGTCTTCCTAGACATGGCAAAGGCGTTTGACAAATTTTGGCACCAGGCCTTGATAGCCAAGATGTTCACAGCAGACTTTCCGGGGTACCAAACTAAGCTCATCAGCAGCTACTTATCTGGACGCAGCTTCCAGGTGAAAATCGAGAACCAGCTCTCAACTAGCAGACCGATGATGTCAGGAGTACCGCAGGGATCAGTGCTGGGCCCTTACCTCTTTAACATATATATGGCAGACTTTCCAACCACCACAAACACAGAGTGCTACATCTACACAGATGATGTAGCACTCACTGCCGCTGGAAAGGGCCCTAGAATGAAAACAAGACTCCGAAGGCATCTCGGTCAGGTCCATAAATGGAACAGGAAAAGGAAAATGAAGTTCAACCCGGCGAAGACGCAGACAATCCTCTTCACCAGATGATGCAAGAGTCCACCAGGCCTGCTAGAGCTTGCAGGACAGCGGCAACCCTGGAGGTCCAATATAACTTATCTTGGACTTATCTATGACAAGCGACTAGAATGGCACGACCAAATGACAGCCAGCTCAGCCAATGCAAGATTCCTGCTCCAGGCCTACTATCCTCTAGGAAGGAATAAGGTAGATTAAATCAAAAGATGTTAAACATTAAAACACCCTAATCATGTTAGCTTTAATTATACGCAGATATGTAGCAGTAAGAAGGATGTAAACCTTAGCTGAATAAAATATGGTCCAACGCGTTCAAATCAGATGGAAGTTGCTTCTTCATTTCAACAAGACCTATAAAAAGTTGTATCTCAAAACCCCTACAGTTGTAGCTCAATGACAAATATTTTTGTTTATAAAATTTTTTCTTCTGCTTTTTTGGTGATCTTTTACCTTCATCGCTATTATCATCGTTATCTGCAGTATCTGGTTCTTCTGGAGCAATGCGCCCTTTCTGCACAAATCTAAAAGGGTGTATGTATTTTTAATTTAACTACCCACATTAATTTAAAATTCAAATGCAACCTGCCTATTCATTAATTTA
This sequence comes from Dendroctonus valens, assembly GCA_024550625.1. Lineage (NCBI taxonomy): Eukaryota > Metazoa > Arthropoda > Insecta > Coleoptera > Curculionidae > Dendroctonus > Dendroctonus valens. The sequence goes on along the minus strand of JAJTJO010000090.1, from coordinate 92,705 downwards.
GTGTGATTCTATAAATTAATTATAATGCACATATAATTATTAAATGATTCAAGCAAGGAAATAGTACAAATATGCAAAAAATGTCCTTGTAGCTGACCACAATTTATTTTGAAAATCTATAAGCTAAACATCTATCTCTACTGTAATTTGGCAACTTTTGACATTTGACAATCGAACCACGGCGGCACTATACACAACTGAAAAAAACGTCTGACTTGTGTCTATATGACTACAGACAGCATATAAAATGGACAGTTTGCCAATTCTGCCAATAAGAAATCATTAATAACGACGAAGAACGGATCAGAGAAGATTTCAGTAATAACACTCAAATTGTAATAGATATTAATGCCTGGGTAATAGAAAGGAGATCCTGGGAATAGAGTAATAGAAAGGAGCAAATTGTAATAGAACTATTACAGTTGAAATAGGGCAAACAAGTAATATAATACGGACAGATAATGGTGAACTCATCACCGGCATTACAGAGGTATTAAAAACATGGAAAGAACATTTTCGGAAACTCCTCAATGTAACAAAGGACGACACAACGAACATATCGGTGTATTTAGTCGCCAACGCCTAAAAAACAAAGCGCCAGGATACCTCTGAGCGCCTGAAAATGGGAGGTCCAGAACTGTATCAAAAGATGCATGAGTTAATCGTACTAATATGGGACAGCGAAACATTACCGGAAAGCTGGAAACAGAGTATTATTATACCCCTACATTAAAAAGGTAGCTATCAGGTATGCAAAAACTACTGAGAGATATCTCTCATCAACACCGCATATAAAGTGCTTGCAAACGTGATTCTAATTCGCATAACACCATACGCGGAAGAATCGATAGGTGATTATCAGTGCGGCTTTAGACTGGGCAGGTCAACTATAGAGCAAATCTTCACTGTTCGCCAAGTCCTCGAAAAACACTGGGAATTTGATAAGGACCTCCATCAACTATTTATCGACTTCCAACAAGCCGTGTTAAGAGACCATGTATGGGCAGCCATGGCAGAATGTGGACTCCCAAGGAAAATAATGAATGTTACAAAAGTGTGCATGGACGGTACCCGGTGTTGTGTTAAAGTTGCGAATAACATGTCAGAAAACTTTGTGGTGGACAACGGCGTGAAACAGGGTGATAGTTTGTCTCCAAAACTGTTCAATATCGTTTTGGGCGCAGCGATCAAACGGGCTGTCATTGACGTAGACGTTTTTTAAAGCAGTGGACCAAACCTGATACTGGCATTTGCAGATGATATACACTTGCGTGCATAGAAATCGGCCCACAGTAAACTTTTGACTAAAACTATTCATCAGATTAAAAAAGAAATATGCTGTTTGAAAGACAATTTAATATGCTTTAATGTGAGTATAAATTATTGTGAGTATTCTATGTTTAATAAAGTGAAATTAATGCATTAAGCAAATTAAGATTTTTTATTATTAACATAAATAGGGTTATTGACAATTTAAAACTTAACACTTAATTTTTTAATAATGGGTATGACCTCCTCTGTCCCTAATAACTTCTCTCATACGATTAAGCATAGATCTAATCAAGTTTGCTATTGTTTCTTGAGGTATGTTAAACCACTCTTCTACTGCAACAATAAGCTCTGGGATCGAGTTTGGGGTATGAAGTCTAGCTCGAATTCTTCGTTTTAGCTCATCCCATAAGTGTTCGATCGGATTTAGGTCAGGACTGTATGATGGCCACTCCATAACCCGAAAACCGACTTCTGCAATGTAATATTGCACGATTCTTGCGGTGTGCGGCCTGGCATTGTCATGCATAAAGGTAAATTCGCCTCCAATGTAGTCGAAGTAAGGTACCACGTGAATTGCTAAAATTTCCTCTATATATCTAACAGCCGTTAAACCTATTCTTCCGTGAACACGGTCGTCCTTACGAATGAACTCAGGGTCGGTTCGTGCTCCTATAGAAATTGCACCCCAGATCATACAGGAACCACCTCCATAAGCACTCCGCTCTTCGAAGCAGCAATCTGCAAATCGCTCTCTTGGTCTTCAGTACACTTTCCTTCTTCGGTCGCTACCATGGAGGCATATTCTGGTCTCATCTGAGAACACATCCCCATTGTTCCAACGTCCAATTCAGATGATCCCGTGCAAAACGCAGGTTTTGGACCAATCGCAGGTGTTTTAGGGGTCAAATTATTTTCCTGCAGTCTTCGTCTTTCTGTCCACTGACTAATAGCCTCTCCTCGCACCTCACGGAGCTGTCGTTGCACTTGAACGGCATTAAGGTGACGATTTATTAATTCTGTTGACACAACAAAGTGGTCATCACGAGAGGTTGTAAATCGCCTTCTGCCTGTTCCAGGTCGCCTATGAAAGGATCCAGTCTCCTCATATTCCTTATAACGTTTGCACACTCTTCGAACCGCTGCGCGTGTCAATTCCAATTGTCTAGCAACAGCTCGCCGACTAAGTCCATTTTCGATTAAAGCAATAACTTGGGCGGCTTTTTGTGGTGTAGTATGCATTAAATTAACACACTTAAACACTATTGAGATTATGAAAAACGAATTAATATGCAAATTTCAGTTGCAAAAGTAATAATTTTAATATTTGACAATTTTTTTACTTTTGTTACAATCACCAGTGCATAAACACGTCTTCTTCATACAAACACACAACAAGTCTTCTTTATAAATTTATACTCACATTAAAGCATATTAAATTGACTTTCAAACAGCATATTTATTTTTTTTATCTGATGAATAGTTTTTTTAAAAGTATAGTTAAAGTCAAAAGTTTACAGTGGGCCGATTTCTAAGCACGCAAGTTTAGATCTTGTCAGTAAAACAACCATTGAAATCAAAGAGTTGTTTCGAAAAATAGAAAAGGAGACAGACACAGTAGGGTTCCGTATTAATGAAGACAAAACAAAATACATATATAATTCCCGGAGACAGGGAAGACATCGACTAGGGCAAAACGTAACCATTAACACCTACACTTTTGAACGGGTCTCAAAATTCAAATACCTCGGCGTAGTCATCACAGCAGACAACAACATGAATAAAGAAATGAAGGCCCGCATACAGAGCGGTAATAGATGCTATTATGCACTAAGAGAACTGTTCCAATCGAGAATAATGTCGCGAGCCTCAAAACTAAAATTGTACCATGCTTCTATAAGACCGGTAGTCATGTACGGATGTGAAGCATGGACCCTAACCAAAGCAAACAGACATCCTGGACCAACCCAGTTCAGGGCAATATCGAATAAGAACTAACGCGGAGTTAGAACAATTGTACCAGGGAGATATGTCTCAAAAACTGAGATGGGCCACATATACAGAACACCGGATGACAGAACGCTGAAAATTGCATGGCAGGAAGCACCGACGAGCAGAAGACCACCGGTAAGACCTAAAATGAGATGGAGGGACAATGTTCTATCGGATACGCGGAAGATGGGCATTGATAATGAACAGGAAAGAATGCTAGATAGAAGTCGATTGAGGCAAATTGTGCTTACAGCCAAGACCCATATAGGGTTGTAGTGCTACTTGAAGAAGAAGAATAGGGGTGGCAACACTGGTCCTGTGTATCTTACATACATGGTATGGATCTAGCCCTTCCTCGGTAAAGTGTCAGTTGTTGCGCAATGCTCCGAGAACTTCTGGAAGGCTCTGCTGCAATTATCTCCAATTCAAAATAAGATCCTTCAGGCTTCAGTCATTCATCTTATTTATTATTTCAATTAATTAATAATACGTTTCGGTGTATTTCTCCGCCGTCATCAGTTTGTATGTGTAGAGTTGTGCTACGTTCAGTTTTGGCATGAAATTGCATTCAATTTCATGCCAAAACTGTATTTCAATAAGCTACCATTAAAAGATAGGACCATTTCAATATAATACTTAATAACAACGGTTAATATTTTTCTGGAAATTTTCGAAAAAACATTTTTCTCGAACTCTCCAAGTGAGCCCCTATAACCCCTTAAAAGGAATGACGCCAATTTTGTTTATTGATGTTTTGTTTGGATACTCTACAGGGATTTTACCTGCGTCGTATGCGCTACAGAACGCTTTATTTGTATTTTCATTGTGATCTAATTCCTCAAAAAGCTCTTTAACGGTAACCCTTGAAAAGCTAAATAGACCAAATACTAATTATCTTGCACTAAAAATGTGATTTATCTTTTGGTTTCTTTGTATTTACTTCCTTGTCTAGAGAGAATGCCGATGCGATTCTTATCATTAAATTTGTTATCGCTGGAGCTCTATTTAACCAAATACTATTAAATATCGTATATTTGGAAACGGTGTGTAGTTTGTTTATTCACGACAAAGGTTGAACAAGATTGTTAAAGTCGCAATTAGTTACAAACTCTTAATTTAAATTTTTAATCGTGGAAACAACACAATTACTCGGATAATGGTGGGAATATCTTGATATAATTACTATTATTCATTTTATAGAGCGTGACATTAATATTAATTAATGTTATTAAGTCTTATAAAGAGATTAGACTTCAAATTTGTATAGAGTCTCCTAATAAGTAACATCGACATTAGTGCTTAGGTGTTCGGATTCACCGGATATTGCAAGATTTGTCTCTTTACTATGCTGCTTATGAGAACTTATTTTCGATTGATCGTGTAATAATGGTAATTATTACTAGTAGTCATAATTTTAATGACCAATAATGGTCAAACTCGTAATGTAGGTGCAGACCATTGTCTGCGAAAAAATTAAGCAAGCTAATTTTGTTGATAATTAAATAACAAAGCATTGAGAAGCACACATTCGTATCTCAAGTTGAATACACTATATCGTTAATTTGCTTATCCACCGTATACAATTTTCTGTTCAAATAGATAAAATCCAAATTAGTATTAACTTAGAAAACTTCAGTTGAAATTTGGTACTGGTGATCTTGAAATTATTTGCTCTTAATAGTGTTTAAGTAGCATTAAGTGCAAGGACGGTTAGGATAACGTGATTTATTGTGTTAAGTACTAAATATAAATACAAAAAAAAATATTTCTTCGGCCAGTAGGTTTCAAATTATCGTCTGATACAAATGGCTGATCCTGGCGAGTGTGAAGTGTGTTCTTTGGCTTATACAACTTTGAGTTCTCAAACTGATTGTGCTGCTAAAGGGTCATTTTTGTTAAAATATTCTCAATTCCCAATTGTGCATCTGTTGATGAAAGAATTGAACTTTTGCGCTCACGATCCAATTTTCGTGCCTCCGTGGTAGTTTTGTGAGCTACCTAGAAACTTATATTATTTTTTTGTTCACGGGATTGTGTTATTGTGTTGTGTTTTGATCTCTATTTCTGGAGCAGGCTTTGAAAAGACTCCTTGAAATAATTTATTAAGTGAAATACATTTACTTTAATATTCAACATGTCTATTTTGCCTTTGCAGAGATCTTATAAGTACATAATGTATGCCACTAAGCAACCATCTTTGAGGATCAATCAAGCTGATCTAAAGTGCAAAACTGGATGTGGTTTTTATGGTAATGCAGACTGGAATGGTAAGTTTTTTTTTAACCTGTTCACTTTGCTGTCTGATTGTTTACTGTATGGTTTCTCTGTTTAATGTTTCAAGAGAATTAGGAAATAATTCTTAAGTAAACGCCGCATAAAACCTTTGAACTTGAGATAATTAATTATTATGATTTATAGTTCTCTTATCCAGTAAGTTCAGGCTCATTTTGCTCGCACATCTGGGTGGTTTTATCATCACTTTTTCTCTAGATATTTTTTGAAGAAAAATTAATATTGATATTCTGTTTTTTCAGATACGTGTCTATTAATTTTTGTGTGACATGGTGGTTAAATTTCAATCTTTTTCTCTATACTTTACCATATAAGCTACAAATATATTTGTTTAAAGTTTTAAAAAATATTTCATTTCGAAATGCAAAAATCTATATGAACAGTGAATATGAAACCGCATTGAATTCTCTAAATTAATTAAATAACGGTTTACTTTCTCTTTCAAATGCTCGTGTATAATTTATATGAGCAAATAAAGGAAGTGTTTGCATTTACATTCACTTTTAAAAGCAAAACAGTTGCTTTTCTCTTGTTCGCAGTGTAGACAAGATATTTGATCAAACAGATCTTAAGCACCTTTTTCATGATTAACGTTCTTGATTTTGATAAGGAAATAGTATTTTAAGAAAGTTGATAAAATTTATTTTAAATTATAGGCAGGCGTAGCTGGTGATCAATGATAGTTGATCAAGTTTTCGTGGATTTTTAACAAACTAAGGGCCGGTTGCACGAATCTAGTTCGAACCCAGTTCAAGTTGAACGGGAGTTTAAAACAAGTTTAGGTGTAAATTTGGGTTATACGAAATTCGTTCAATATGAATGCATTTGGTGTATACAGTGTAAGATCGTCTGACTGCTAAGTTCAGTTCGCGTTCAAGTTTAGGTTGACTTTAGTTTAATCCAAGCTTGAGCTCCCATTGTACCACCGGGTCTTATATTACGCAAGTAATAGGAGGGCAATCATATTTTTAATTCATATCAGTCTTGTTGCACTAAAGAACTTTGCTAATATCCTTGAAAACACAACAGCAGGCAGCTAAGGTGGAAAATGTAATAAAATGTTTTTTTTTTTTAATTTCAATTATTTTATAGTGATACCCAAGATAAAACCCCTTACATTTTGAGTCATTTTTTGATTCTTGCTTTTCTAGGAAACTTTTTTACCAAATGTAATCAGATTTATCAGGATAGTTTCTTCGATTTTCAGGACCAATTGCTTTCAAAGTATTGAAGGACAATTCTTGTATGTGTAACTTTTAATTAGAGATTTACAAAGGCGATTTTTTCACATATTTTTATACTTTTCTCACAGTTTTCAAATGTTTTTTTTACACAATAGATATTGATTTAATTTTCGTCACACTTTTCCCATCTGTGTCCTAAGTTGTAGTAACATGTAGAGAATTTGTCGGGATATCTATTTCCAAATCATTTTTGTTGGTTCAGAGTGTCTCAATTTTGGGTTGCAGATCAAATTTATATTTGTGCAGGAGAAAAGCACTGTTTTTTCTATATTTGAATTCTACGCTGGTTGTTCGCTCTGTTCCAACTCGATGTTCATCCACAGTTTCCAGAAGTAGACCAAGTTTACTTTTTAAATTCTCTAATAATAATAATAAAAAATCTGAAGACATTTTGTATGAAATCAAATCGGATTATACATTTTTCGGCTAAAATTAATAATTCTATTGCATTTTTACTATGAAGTGAAGGCATCCGATTTTATGCGACAGTTCAAGGTGCTTTAAACTAAAGCATAAGCGTTTGAAAGCTTAGTTTAGGCTTCCATACTTTTGGCAATAAATTTTCGCCACTTATATATTCCATAATTGGATGTATCATCACGTATATTAATCGTTTAAATCGTTCATCAAAATATTTTTGTATGCAGCTGCTTTCCAATCTAAACACTCATTGACCTGGTTAACTTTTAGTGCATCTATAGTGAATACATGAGAAAGTCAATTGATAACCTTTGCTTCAAACTTTAATTCTGATAACCGGAATATTGCTATATGCAATGTTACATTAAATATTATAGTTTACAGCTACTTTTATATGGAAGACATTATAATATTTAAATTTTAAATGTTTGATGATATTCTGCATCTGCACTTCTGATAGTATTCAAAAGGAATCCGAATGAAAACTGAAAACAAAGACGGTTTGTCTACTATTGATAATATTATTTGAATTTAGATTAGCGAAATTAAGAAATGATAGTTCAGTGCAGTAATTTGAATCCGTTTTATTTTGTTTTTTGTGCCTGTTTTATTCTATTGTTCACCCCTGGCCAAAAGTTTAATTTCAATAAGATTGGTTGGTTCAAAGATATATATTTCTGGTTATATGTATAACAAGTGGATCTATATTTTTTATTATTGTGTCTTTCCTCTGTTCCTTGATTTTAAGTTATGCTGCTTTCAAAGTGCGCTTATATTACATATTACTCAGCATGTGAAAAAATGATTCCCATTTATTTAAGTAATTTTGAAGATGCAGGTATGTTTCAATATTAAGTAAGGTATTCATATTAATTTTAGCTATCATTTTAAGTGCCATAAGCTGAAAAAACTGGCTGGTGGTGCAACATTTAGACGTTTATTCTTTACATATCTTCAACATATTTCAATTCTTTAAATAAGCCACCAATTTACTATTTAAAATTATAAAATATCTTAAAACTTACTTTACTTTTTCATGTCCATAACAATTCATAATCTTCGTCAACGAAGTTCCGTTCAGCATTCCATAAATCATTTAGAGAGCAAGTGTTGGGGCAGTTTCTGCAGCTTGTGAGATGCGCCATGTCTTTTATTTCTCCGCAGTCACATAAAGCGTCCCTGTGGTCTATTTAGTTCCATGTAATTCATTCCAATATATTCCTGGGTTTCAGTCAATTTTACTGTTTATTATTTAAAATGTTACAAATACGTTTCGGTGTCTTTCTCCACCATCATCAGTTTGTGTGTATAGTTCTAAACATCGCACCGTTCAACTCTGATTGTTGTTCGCTTCAACTAAGCAAAATTCAAGTTTTGCACCGTTAAACCGAGATCGTCAGCGTAAACAAAACTTTTTGAGTCTGCCCCGAGAGGCTGGGGGTTGGTATAAATATTAAAGAGATTTGGGGAAAGAACACTCCCTTGCGGAAGGCCATTTCTTTGATCTCTCCACCTGCTTTTCTTATCATTCAGAACTACATAGAAGCGTCGGTTTTGCAGTAGAGATGAGACTACTTGTGTGAGTTTGTAGTCTTTGGTGAGGTTATACATTTTTGTTAAAAGTTTTTTTATGGTTACGGTATCATACGCCGCGGATAAGTCAACGAATGCATCGCCCGTGATACGTTTTTCTTCGAAGCCCTTTTCTATGTGTTCTGTTAGTGCAAGGACTTGAAATGGACTTGTTGATGAAAATTAATTTTACGTACATTGCTTAATTTCCATTATTCTTTCAGAACTGTGTGTAAATATGTAAGATATTTTTGAATTTAGCATCTATGTCTTTAGAGGTTAGGCATTTCTGATAAGGTCTAGTTAGGTAAAGCTACTTAGCGAGACGTCGTTATGATTATTTCGATATTTTCAACCGTTTTCGAGAATTATGATGCTTCAAACCGCAACTTGGCTTATTTTTGCTTCTATATCTTTAGCGGTTATGAATTCGGGACGAAATCAATTTATATGTTTAGAAGTACTGATTTTGATAAGAAAACTATAATGAACATAATATAATTGATAAGAAAGTAAGTGCTCGAGACGCTAGGTTTAATAGTACTCTTTCAATGAACGTTCAGATATTTTCAAACGTTTCGTGCAAATGAATGAAAATATTCAACTGTTTATTAAGTCTTTAGAGGTCAGGAATCTGATAATACTGAATCCAAATAATCCTTGACTTTAAAGGACTTTCCTATTAAGTATTTATCATTTGTTTTCGTATCATTTCCATGTATGTCTGGATGCAATATGAATATATGCTCGAAAAAGCAGTTTCCAGTAGATTTAGTGAGAAGACTTCCGCATTTGAGAGTGAATTTTAATGACCAAAAAACGCTTTGTAGTTGCCTGGAAAATATGTTATGTCGCTTTTGTGAAATTCTATAGTCTTTTTCCATGAGGGGGTTATTTGATGATGAAGTAATGGGAAAAATACTAAGCAGTAGACCTATATCATTGGCGCCTCTTCATTATTATTGGTGAAGTAAATAAGCAGTCGATATATGCAATCAAAAGGGTCCTTGAATTAATTATTATTTAATAATAGTTAAATAATATAAAATAAATAAATAAAATAAATAAATATAATAATGGGAAATTTAACTGTTGAGTAAATTCATTAAGTATAGTTGATTTAAAAGCAAATTATTGATTGATTAATTCAGCGAAAATCACTTACAAGTTTTTAGGTGTGTGTTCAACAAGCGGGTTTTATATCGAAAACTTATAGTAGTAGTAAACATCTTTATTTCTAAAAAAGGCTATCGACCTATCGGTCTTTCTGCCCTTGTTTAGTACATATAGTCTTAGTCTAAATAAAAAACAAAGATAAAAATTCTCTTACTCTGGGTTAACAATTTAATTCAATAAACTTTCTAATTCTAATGACAAGAAAAAAATATTTTATTGTCCAATAGTCAGTTGCGTTTGTAAGTGTTCGAGTAGCGTTGATGTAGGGAAACGGAAGCGGGATTGTCTGGTTGGTCTTGTAAGACAAAGGGGATTCAGTATGGTCCAGTTGTAGGGGTTGTTTGTCCATTTTATCTGTAGATGTATGAGTCTTTCCGAAATCTTTGTCATGTTTGTGCTTTCGTATAGTAGTTGGGTGGAGGAGTTGTGTAGTGGGTTTTGGGGGTGTCTTATTCGTGTTATTAGTCTTAGTGCAATTTGTTCTGTTGTTTGTATATAACGTTTTGTCCTTTCTGTTCCGTTGGTCATGAGTATACGTCCATAGTCCAGCAAGGGTCTACAAATAGCTTTATATATTTTGGTGGCGGTGTTTGTGCTAATTCCTCTGTCTTTGTAGGTTAGTGATCGGAAGTGTTTTGTTCTCTTTATTCTTTCTGCCCTGATGTTTCGTATGTGTTTAGTGAATTTAAGTTTGTGGTCAATTGTGATTCCAAGGTATTTTACGTTGTTTTTTGGTTGTGTCGTTTGGGAAAACTTATATTTTTTCCAAACGAGTTTATTTACAAATATTTTTTTCATATATCATGCGGTGGTGGGCAGACCCAGTGTTGTGGTTTTGTGTATTAATTGAAAAGAAATTCCTGGGTTCCAGTCAATATTATTGTTTATTAGTCAAAACTTTTACAAATACGTTTCGGTGTCTTTCTCCACCATCATCAGTTTGCCTAAAATACACATTCACAGTCGTCATTAATTTAAAACAAAAGCTCTGCTAAAATATAAATACTAAAATACAAATTACAAACATATTAAAAAGTACATTACAATCATATGATCACAGGTGATGAGTCAGGACAATCGTGTTCGGGAAAAGACTAGAATTTATTGTTTAGAGATTTAAATTTTACTTACATGGCTGTTTCTAACTTCACATTTGGCCAACTATTGAAAAATCTTTACTTTGTTCATAGAACAAGTAAAGAACAAGTAAAGAACAAGTAAAGAATAGTTTATTTCCAAATATATTATAGTTATTACAATACAGAATACAGTTTAAACAATTTTAAAATTTTCCAACAAAATGCGATTATAAACTCGTGTATGTTATAATATATATTATTTTAATTTGCTCGATAAAAGTTTTCTCTGTAATGTCCAAAATTACTTTTGTTTTAAAGGATACTGTTCAAAATGCTACTTCTGCAGCCACAATCAAATGGAACAAGAGAGGCAGAAAAAGTCTCGTCATTCACAGCATCATCCTGGCGGGCACCGGGGAGAATCCTCAAAAAGCCCGGTATCTGGATTTACAAAGTTTGAGGAAAAGAAAAAGCAGCAAACAGATAAGAAGACGAAATATTTGAAAAGTTTGCCAGTGTTTAGGAAAACGTCCAGTGCTAAAGGTATGTCGACTATCAACTAGTAAAATTACAGTGATTATTAAAAAAGTGTTTTCTTTCCAGAATCTGGGAAACCCGATAAGCACCCTAATGTTAGGCAGTCTAATCCGGATGCAGATAAGCTAATGGCGGAGTTTCTGGGTCAATATGGATATCTGGGGGACGACATCCGTAAAGATTTTATAAAATGCATCCAGGTTTTCACCTCGAAGCTTCTAAATGAAATGGAGTCAAAACCGATCGACGAACTGGCCGAAATGGCCCAGAAATACTACAATTGGTACAATGGACGAATTAACTCACACGCTGTTTATGCAGAAGTTGATCCAGAAGTTAAAACAGAATTGGAAGGTTTATTTGAAAAGCATAGCATGGTTAGTTTGTACACGTGAGTAGCATTCATTTATTATCACGTATATGTATAGCCTTGGTTATAACTAGTTGGAGTTAATCACATTATGATGTGTACTTGTGGCGCTGGTCTAACAACGTGTCACGTTTGTACAAACGTTTCACTAAAAACCACTTGAGGGGGTCTTCGCAATCTTATCAGATGTGTTATTTGCCAGCCAGTAGTTGTTGTAACTGGGTACAATTGCCATTGTGAAATAGACATTTTTCATTTGCAAATGAACTTGAAATGTTTCAGATTTTTTACGCTGCCTATTTATCTAGAAATTTGCAATTTCTATTTAAATTTCGAGGTCAGTTATTGTTGTGCTCCGAAATTACTCAAAACAACTATATTATGTTGCGTCCCTTCCCAACGCGACAACAAACCACAATTTAAAGTGTGGATGTGGTACACGGTAGCATCAATCCATCCATGATCGGTTTTTTTCGCAGCAGTGTCTATGGTTTACTTTTTGATAGACTGAAAACATGCGGATTTGTTTTATATTCCTGGGTATCCACTAGTATTTACTGGGTATTACGCGGTGTCGTCGCGTTTGCGCCGCACTCGTGTTGCGGTCGAGTTGCGCCCGCGACCCTTTGGTTGCGAATGCGGCATAACGGCCTGCGCTTGGATTCCCGTTGATCTAGAGATGGGCAACTCAGTGAATTTTCAAGGAACGGCGCAGTGCCGGCGGAATGACTTGGTGCACCAATCCAACGCAGCGGCGCATTTTATGTTGCAGTTAACTCATATATCAACTCATTTATATTTTACGCCGTACGCCAGACGATAAATCGATAAATGTGCTGTCGTATAGTCATGCGTCGTGGGCTTTGTGTTTACGCGGTGCAGCTGCAGCAATAACATAGTTTTCATTTGCGATTATTTAGTGCTGAAAATTTTTTTATTTTGTAACATGTGTAGGTAGGCAACATTGTCAGTGCTTCAATTTGTGCCAACACAGCATTCTTTTTATAATATACGATTCGAAATTCGGGTACTTACCGAACCGAGATAAATAAGAATTCATCAGTCATTAGAATATCTTTGACATAAGTCATCTGATATGCAGATTGCCTGAAATACCGTAGTCAATTTGTAGATGGCCCAAAGTAGTGCCTAGTCATTTCGCACATTGCCGGAGTTCGTACATTGCCGATAACATATTTATAACATGTGATGAGGGTTTGAAAATAAAATAAAACGTGCAACTCTCTCTGAGGCTTCGAAATTCCACAATCGCACGGGCTGGATTATAATTACATAACACGTAATATAATCTCTGCCGACAATGCCAGGAATCATATGGTGTCTACCAGGCCTTCACGAACTTGCAATCCGAAGTTATTTGTTGCAATCAGGGTTGGTGCTGCCACCTGTGAGTTTGTAGATGAACTCCGCCGCAAACGTAATGGCGTAATGAAAGGTGTGACCTAGTCAGACGGGATGAGTTATAAATCATCAACTCCCAGAGCTGCAACAACTTAAAAGCGCAACTCAACTCAGGGTTACCCATGCCTACGTTGATCTGCCGTCAAACAACCGACCACGGATCGATTGTGACAAACTGTCAGCGTGCCTCCCGTGCTCCTACCACCACGTCTACAGATTAGGCCTGAAAACAATGGGTTGTGTGGCACTTGCTGATGCCGATTTGTATGTCAATGTGCCCCAACACCTCGCCCCTTACGACGCAACACCTTCAACAACACTTAATATTTAATCTCATTCAAGATGGTAAACTGCACCGGTGAGTTACTGCGCCGGTGCGTTGGGTTGGCGCATCAAGCCGTTTAGGTAACACTGATTATACATGCCTAGTTTGAACACCTGAAAATCCACTTGTTACCCAGGCCTACTACAAACGTACGAAGCTACACGTCTTGAGATTTTGGTACATTGCGAGAGCGTCGCGGTTGTTTAGCCTTATGCACGTCCAAACCTAACGCCTAAGATGTTACGTGTGGACGTTATGGTAGGCACACAGGAAGCACGCTCAAACTTTTCCACAATCGATGTATAGTCGGTTGTTTGACGGCAGATCCAAGGGAATTGTGGCGACTTCGACTACCACGCAATCAATTAGCTGGGAAAGTGGTAGAGGCAGAATAGAACAAGTGCCCTTTATTTGAAAATAATAACAGGACTGCGATAACTCAGCAAACATCAAAGTTTTCTCTTTGTCAAATCGCCATTTCTTTTAACATTCAGTCAGTTTTTAACATTCAAATCGCCATCTTTCTAATCGTTTCTAATTCCTTTGGTTCCCTGGCGCGTGGCAGCAAGCTGTAGGTCCAGCTCCATGTACAATTCCACTGAGCATGAAAATTCAATGCTTTCGAAATTGCACTATTGCAATCTGTATACACATCTATTGCAATCTGTATCGCTACATTCCCGCTCGCTGACCAGGAACGCCCGACTCATGCTCAACTCTCATCAATTCTGATAGTATCCCCTATCAATCCCGTGCATGGCTTTATCCATCCATCGATCACCAGCCACTTTGTAATATTTTATTTTATCTTGTTCCCTTCATTTTCCAACAGTCCAAATTCATCGCAGGTCCGTTCAGCATGCGGGCATCTAATTTGCCCAGTCCCCCCAGTTTAGTGATCGCTCTCGTTAGTCAGGACCAGCCACCGCTGTAGTTGAATCCATTTTTGTCCCTTGTTGCTGGCTAGACAGTAGGAATTTATAAGCTCTGGGATCACCACAAGGCGGTCTCCTTTCTCAGGGACTTTTCGGTATACTGAAATAATGAAGATTTGAGACGAGTTGTCTACTAGAGCGATACGATTGGTGATACGGCACAGTGATGAGCGACGGCACAGCAAGTGATGAGCAATTCTACTCCACATCGTTTACTAGGGGTATTTATTTTGGAAGCAACCAAAACAACTGTGATTTTAATATATTGCTGATATTTATGGACTTCGTCTTACTGCAATGCTACACAGTTTGATCATCGCGCGACTTGATATGAAGCTTAAGCCATGCGGCGACCCGACTAAGTTTTCGCATTTGAGCACAGAATTCCTCTATCCGGCGACCACACAACCAAACGAACACCGATCTCCATTTCTGGACTTTCTCCCATTCAATTAGCCGAGAAGAAGTGGAGAAGACAAATCCATTGTCAATCTAATTTAGAAAACTGAGGTGAAATTTAAAATAAAAATAGATAAAAAATTACATTTTCAGCTCTATAAACCCATCCATAGTCCTATTTCGTTGTTCATTTCCAGTTTCCCGTGTCTTTGCATCATCTAAATCAATGCTCCTATTTCTGCCATTTCGTTATATCATAGTCCAATTCCGGCCTTCCATGTCCAAAGTCGTCATAAAAGAGCAAGATGTACGTCTGGTTCCAGTCCAAAATACCAACTATTCCAAACTTCATTCCTCGCCGTCTTTCGTCGGCCCAAGTCCATCTCCCATATCCGCTTTTATTCATTTCCCTAGTCACTGCCCAAATTATCATTTGCCATATCCACATTTAGTCTATCTACCAATTCTCAGTCCGTCATCTTCTATTCCAAACCTTCCAATCTACTTCCCACAGATCCGTTGCCTCGCTATTCCATTTACCAGATAGCCTAACTAGCAACTCCCACAGCTGAGTCCGTTTAACGTAGAGAACGAGAACCGTAAAACGTAGAACAGCTTTTCAGTTTACCCATATTCAGTTACCGTTCTAAGGGGAATGCGCTGTGAAGGCGCCATTGAACTCAGATTCAACTCAGTGTTACCCATGCCTAGAACGCGGCATTACAGAGCTTTCAACGTTAATTGGCTATTAGAACTATACTTTAAAAATCAGGAAGAGAAGGTGATTTCACTTTTTTTTAATCTGGCGACTCACAATAGCAGAACCGTCACTAGTTTAATTGGTAAAAGATGCCTATTTAGGTTCTGGGGTTTATAGGTCAATAGATAGTGGCAGACAATAAAAACACTATTTGTCTTGGTCCTAATAATAAACCACATCAAAAATTAGTTTTTTTTACTCTAAGAAACAATTTGTATTCAATGTTAACATTAATTTAAGACAAATTAATTGAAAGTGATATGTTTATAGATGTAGGCTTGTCTGTTGCAGATGGTTGTTCTGTCCATCCTTTACTAACGACGAAGAGAAAGATCTGTCCATTCAAGATCGAATAAGGAAGCTAACGTGGGTAAATGCTCATCATTTGGATTGTTGCATTAGTGAAACGAGCCTGGAAGTGCGAGATCTCGTTTATACTGCCATCACCGATTTGCTAGGAATGGACTCGGTGAACGCTCCACAAGAAAAGCTCCAATGTGTTGTGAAATGTTGCCGAAGCGTCGTAGAAGTTTTACAGCACTGCCAAGGTAAATTTTAATTTCCGCAATCATGCTTAGGAAATTGCGTTGCTTTGGGAATGTATTTTAATTGTGATCCTTCTATAAACATAAATTTATATCTGACTAAAACATTAAATGTAGCCGTTATTTCTGCCAGCGTTATTCAAAAGGCAAACATAATTAATATCTATTTGAACGAGTGGAACAAACGCTACTTGAATTCGTAACGTCCTTGCTGGCAAAATGCAACTTTAAGCCTACGTTCTCTAGAGCTATTCATTTAAAGTGGAATCAAAGAACAAGTGGCTGCTCGAATAATCTAAATTCAAACATTGGTTTAGTTCCGGGTTTTGGAGTATTATGTCTCAACCACACTGTTAAAACTGAACTATCATCATCTTATTAAGTCGAGTTTTACTCACTTCCTCGTTTTTGTTTAATTTGTTATGCTTCTTGATGGCATCCGATACATATTGCAACGTTTTAGTATTGTTCATTAAAAAAAGCCATTTTTAATAAAAGTTCAGTATCTGCAGCAATTTTTTGATAATATCAATGGTCAATATCAATGACTGATGCAAAAATTATATTATTTTATTTCAGGAGGGCCAGTGAGTGCAGACGAGTTTCTTCCCGCTTTAATTTTTGTGGTTCTAAAAGCGAACCCGGCTAGGTTGAAAAGCAATATCCTTTATGTCACCCGATTTTGTAAGGATTCGAAACTTATGCAAGGCGAAGCAGGTTATTACTTTACTAATTTGGTAAGTTTAATTGATCGTGCAAGTGATTACAATTAATATTGGTTTGCAGTGCTTATTAACAACTATCTCTGAAAACGATAGAAAACGATATATTCGACGATATCATAAAACCAATTCTTCATTATTTTATATTTTTGCATGCAAATCAAATACTTTAAAACACTATTAGAAAAAGTTATATAAGTGACTATGTTCGAAAAGATCACTTGAAGAAAATATATCAGTCTGCAACGTTATGGCAGCAAATATATTTCTGATATTTTTCTATGGAATGCTGGGTTCAGGCAATGAAGCAAAGAAAATGATAACTTCTTCTCCTTCTTGTTCTTCTCCGTAGCACTACAACCCAGGGTGGGTTTTGGCTGCCTTGACTATTTGCCTCCACCTAGAACGATCTTGAGCCAGCTCCCTCCAGTCCTGCTGGTCCACTTCAAGGATAGCTAGATCCTTGTATCTCCATCTAAGCCTAGGTCTTCCCAGTGGTCTTTTTCTTTGTGGGGCTTCCTCCCATACCCGTTTTATAAGTCGGTCGTTTTGACTTCTCTGTGTGTGCCCTGCTCATCTTAGTCTGCTGGACTTTATTTCCTGGATGATGTCAGGGCTTTGATATATTTGAGCAAGCTCCGCGTTGATTCTCATTTTGTAATCGCTGTTTTCAGGATTTCGTTATGGGCCGTTATGGGCAGGATTTTTCTCTCAAACCTTCTTAGAAGCTCCGTGCCGCTCCGTCCTGTCAGGGTCCAAGTTTCAATGGCGCAGGTTGCTACTGGTCGTACTATTGTTTGATAAATCACGGTTTTTGCCTTTCTAGTGATAAAGTTGGATTTTATCAGGACTGGTATTGCAAATGTGCATTTGTTTGCATTTGTGATACGCGGTTTAATCTCTTCCTGCATATTATTGCCAGCCGCTATCACTGCGTCCAGGTACTTGAAGGTATGCTCCGCACATTCTCAAAATTATATTCATCCATCGTGGTGTTCTTGTGGTGTGTCTCTTATATTCATTCATGGTGAAGAAAATGCTAACTTCCCATTGCTAAAATAGACAAACTTTAAAACGTTGATAAATTGGAACAGTGTGGGTTTAAATGAATATTACGAATATTGAAAATTATTCAATCAGCATAATTGATTCTTAAGATATGTAAGCTATACTTTTGATGACTAAAACCAACTCTATTTGAATTTTCAAATAACTTAAAATAAACAAATAAATAAATATTATTGAAGTTGGAATTAGTTTAAAAGTTTTTTTTTCGAAATTTGAGGCTTTATTGAGCAAAAATGGTTACAAATCGATTATTCAAAGTATTGTCCATCTGTCTTTCTGTCAATTTTCGGATATCAGCTCGGAAAAACAGTTCGTCTTTTGATGCGATCCATGTAATGATCCATTTTTTCGTTTGCTCGTAAGCGGTGAAGTGCTGGTCAGCCAAGCCATGTGCCATCGATCGTAACAAGTAGTAATCGGACGGGGCAACATCTGGGGAATCCGGTGGGTGCGGTAGAACATCCCATTTCTTCTTCTTCCTCTTATATTAGGATTATATCCTGTTTTTCATCAACATCATAGCTTCAGTTGTGACGCTGAACTCCAGCTTTCATACCAGCGGGTTGGTGGTCGTCCCGGGGGTCTTTTTGAACGTGGTACTCCCTCTCTGGCAATTTTTGGCAGTCTGGTGTTGCCCATCCTGTCAACGTGGTCTCTCCACTCTCGTCTCCTGTTACGAGACCATCTCACGACGTCTTGGATATCGCACTTAGTTCTTATGTCGTCGCTTCTTACATGGTCCAGTAGGCTACATCCCACCATAGATATTAGTGTTCTCATTTCAGTTGTTCTTATAAGCCGTTTAGTTAGAGCATTTTCCGCTCTGGTTTCGACTGCATACGTCATCACAGGTTTTGTATATTCTGGCTTTGCTCTCCACAGACATATATTTATTTCGGCATATTATGTCTCTCAAATATCCCGATATCAAGGCTGCTTTTGTTGTCTGCGCTCTCACTTCTTCTTTTTGGTCTCTACTACTTGTTATGTTGATCCCAAGGTATTTAAACTGCATAACCTGGTCGACGCTCTTGTTGTAGATGGCAAGCTTGCATCTGCGCGATTCCCTTGATACCGTGAGAGACTGTGTCTTGGTTGTGGATATTTGCAAGCTAAACCTGGACGCCATCCGTTCAAACTTATAAATAAGCCTTTGCAAGTTGTCCTCATCTTCGGCGATTAGCACGGCGTCGTCGGCATAGCATATCACCTTTATTTCCTCATCACCCATTCGATACCCTCTGCCAACCTTCTTGACTTCTGTAATAATTTCGTCCATTATGATGTTAAATAATGCAGGACTTAAGCTGTCTCCCTTCCTTATTCCAGTTGATATGGGTACTTTCTCAGATAGTTTGCCTGCAACTTTTATGTAAGTGTGGTTGTCTGTGATGAGTTCCGCAATAATTTTTATTATGTTGCGGTTAATATTTCTCTTCTGCAAAAGCGGCATGACGTCGGATAGTCTTACTCTATCGAAAGCCTCAGTCAGGTCAACAAAGCACATGAAAGCTGGTTTATTGAATTCTATAGCTTTTTCGGGTTATTTGCCGGATGGTGAATATTGCATCAATAGTGGATCTGTTCTTTCTGAATCCCTGTTGTTCTTCTCATATTCCAGAAGCTGCTACTTCTCCCTCAAAGATCTTCGTAAGGAGTTTTGAGATTGCACTTAGGAGGCCAATTCCTTTGTAGTTAGTTAAGTCAGTTTTTGATCCCTTTTTGAAAATTGGTATGGTAATACTATATTTCCACTCTGCTGGTATTTCTTTTTTGTGCAGTACTTTGTTAAAGAAGGCATGTATCTGGTCTAGTAGCATATCTTCTCCGTATTTGATCATTTCATTGCTTATCTCGTCCATTCCCGGCGACTTTCGCTTTTTAAATTTTCCAACGAGTTGTTTTATCTTTTCCCTCGATATGTTCCAATGTTGGTGTGTGCTACTATCGTTTAGTTGTGATTTGATGGTTTTAGCGTTGACGTTAGTTTCCTTATATAGCTCACAAAAATGTTTCTCCCAGTCTTTAGTAGAGATCCTGGTAGTTTGTATGTAATCGTTTATTGTTTTTTTCCTGGTTCGAAGCATGTTCCACACTTTTTTTTTGCCCTCCATACAGGTCGTATTCCATATCTTTGGAGAATTTTTCCCAGTAAGCCTGTTTTATTGTTTGGATGTGGTTATTGGTACTATTTCTAACAATTTTGAATTCATTGTATGTGATTGACTTTGATCTGTATTCTAGATATGCTTTTCGTTTCTCCTCAGCCAGTAGTTTAATTTCTTGATTAAACCAGGGTTTGGTATTCGGCTTTTTATCACTTCTGATGAATCTTCTCCCAAGTGCCTCTTCCGCAGATTTTATTATATTTGTCTTTAGTTTCTTCCATGCGGTTTCCACATCGTCTTCTTCTAGTACTTCTTCCAGTATTTGCTGGTACAGTTGCCTTGTCGACTCATCGGATAGTGATTCCACATTGAGCCTTCCCATTTCAACGTTTCCAAGTACTTTTTAACGGGTTTTGCGAATGAGGACGAGCGTTGTCATGTTGTCAAATGACTTTGTCGTGCCGCTGCTTGGATTGCAGCCGTTTTTCCTTCAATGCCCGGCTCAAACGCATCAATTGTGTTCGGTAGAGGTCCCAGGTGATGGTTTTGTTGGGTTTGAGCAGCTCATAATAAATGACGCCCAGCTGATCCCACCAAATACAGAGCATTAGTTTGGATCCATGGTTATTCGGTCTTGGCGTTGATGATAATCTGTGGCCGGGGTATCCATACGATTTTTTACGTTTGGGGTTGTCGTAATGGATCCACTTTTCATCGCCAGTGACCATGCGGTGCAAAAAATCTTTCTTTTTCACTTCAGCTCGTATGGCACCCAATTTCCTTGCTTCTGAATTATACTCATGGCTTTGAGTCGTTTGCCGACTGTTAACAAGTTGACAACTCCCAATGACATGGACAATTTTTGGAGCGTTTGACACGGATCTTCGTCGAGTAACGCCTCTAATTCTTCGCCTTCGAACTTCGTTTTGGAGTGCCCACATGCAACATACGTTTATAACGCCATTTCTTAGAAAACCGTTAAAACTAATTCCAACTCCAATACATATACAAATAATTCTTTTATTATTAAAAATTCAAATCCTGTTATGTAAAAATCCTATTTTCGTATTATTTCGTTGACTTCGTGCCGAGATATGAAGGGTGAATAATTTTCTTAAGATAGTTAAAAGGGGGTTCTTCCATTTGTGTCTAATGTAAATTATTAAAAGCCGTCTGACTTGAATCACTTATGCCCGACATACCGTCATACCTATTAAATTGTGTTTTTATCAATTAGATTTTCACCATTTACTAATTAACAAAGGAAACTTCATACAAACTCAGATTATCAAAATACTTTAATGTTGTTCGTACGTTGAAACATATTGTCAGTGATCAATTCCTCATAAGATATGGGATGTCGCTTATACTGCACTGTGGTTTTCATAGAATCTAACTTGTGTTAGGACAGAGCCTTGCACCCTTCTTCAACGGTTACTTGGACCGGAGCTATTTCAAACCATCAAGATCAAGGAAGATCTGCCCGAATAATTTAAATGATTCTCTAAACCAGGCGTTGGAACGCTTAAGTACCTTAAACGGCGGTACCAATTTGCTTGCAATATATAACTCAACTTTAAATACGCGCATCTATTATATCGTTATAGTTATACATTTTAAGTTTTGAAGAGCACAATTTAAAAACTAACCATAAATGCGAAGCACGGCTGACATGTTTGTTGATAAATATCTGAAACAATTATTGGCAGCAGTAGTCATTTCTCAGATGATCTTTCTACTACTGCAAAATACTGCTTCAAGAGCTAATATCTTGGTCCACCGCCACCAAAATATATAAAGCTATTTGTAGACCCTTGCTAGACTTTGGACATATACTCATGACCAACGGAACAGAAAGGACAAAACGTTATACACAAACAACAGAACAAATTGCACTAAGACTAATAACACGAATAAGACACCCCCAAAACCCACTACACAACCCCCCCACCCAACTACTATACGAACGCACAAACATGACAAAGATCTCGGAAAGACTCATACAGCTACAGACAAAATGGACAAACAACCCCTACAACTGGACCATACTGAATCCCCTTTGTCTTACAAGACCAACCAGACAATCCGGCTTCCGTTTCCCTACATTAACGCTACTCGAACACTTACAAACGCTACGGACTAGTGGACAATAAAATAATTCCTTCTTGCCACTGAAATTTTATTTATTTAATAGTATTGTTAACCTAGAATAAGAGAATTTTCATATTTGTTTTTCATTTAGATTAAGACTGCATGTATTAAACAAGGGCAGAAAGACCGACAGGTCGATAGCCTTTTTTAGAAATAAAGATGTTTACTACTACTATCTTGGTCAAATTAACTAAAAATTATTTTAAATATTTTTTTTAGATTCTTGTAGTAAGCTTTGTATATTTTCAATACTTGATGCTAAAACGTTCCATAGTCAAGTGTAGAAACTGACTATTACGTGTGCCATAAATGCAAGATCATTTATATCCTCAGTTTAATGTTGAAAATTACTACCCTCGTGTAACTAGGACAAAGTAGTTTTGGAATTGGGAATTTTTACTAGGCACTGGGTAGGAATTGCACATTTTCCTTAGTCAGTCATCTTACATTAATGAAAATATTTTTAGTCCATTTCCAATTTTTGGCCATTTCATATTTAATTAAAAATGATAATGATTCCCAATGGTGAAAATGGGCATGTTCTACATAATTTTTGTCCAACTTTTAATGTCCAAGAATATTTTTCTCGCATTAATCCTAGTCATAAACTAATTTGTGAACCAATTCAATTGTTCCGATTTCTACCAGAGTAGCTATCAAACGCGTAGAATACTTGATTCTAGAAAGAAACATATTAATTTAACTGAAACTCCCGTACAAATTGCTTCTTTTCTAATTCAGCTTAATTTCCTTTCAGTGCTGTGCAGTTTCCTTCATTGAAAATCTGACGGCTGAATCTTTGAATATGACTGAGCAGGAATTTGAGGATTATATGACTGGCAAAGTGGTTACAGTCAGCGCATGGGAATCTGCTTTGGTGGCTTGTGAAGGTAATATATCGTCAAAGTAATCCTTTTACTTATGTTGATTGATGATTTAAAGCATTAACATTTAAATTCAAATCATTTACTTTGATATTATACTCACCTAAGCATACATGTCGGTTTCCTTGTATGCACATACACAGAATGGGATTTTTGTACACATACGTTCATAAAATATTTATTGAACTTTGAGTAGTGCGATATAACATGAACATGGAAAATTGAACATATACAAGATTAGATGTTCGTGTTAGAAGGTTCTATATCCGGTTTTATTTGGCTATCCAGCAGACTACTATCTGAACTTTTGCCTTTATGTGGATACTCGTGTGTAAGCCTCCAACAGTGAAGTGAGGGGATGACAATTAAAACAGCAAACACCTGGCTTTTAAAGGGGAATTCACTAGGAGAAATATTCTCTGGAAAGATAGCCTTAAGCTTATTTTGATATTCTGATTCGATATTTAAAAAGTAATTGAAACCCATGATCGTGGAGTGCCATTGTATATTCAACTATTATCACCTACGACCGTCCACTTCCTCTTTATAATAGTCGAATCGTCGGATTTTTTATCCCTGCTGAAACTGGTTTTTGCCAACATAAAGTTTAAAAAAGTTAATTTTTTACCTGGTTACAACTCAGCTTTGCAAGGTTTGAATTATGGTATCTATGTACCTTTCTACATATAGGATCACTGTAGCCTCGTGAATCTCTCTTATTTGTTGCTATTTATTAATAGTCAAGTCGTTGCTCGTCATTTCGAGCGTCGTGACTATTCATGGTACCATGGTCGCCATGCTTCTCTATCCTCTACGGTTCTCATTACTTCTGTTATTGACATATTTGTAAGGTCCTTGATTTGGTCTATGAATCTTACAGGAGATCTGCCTCTCGTTCTTTTGCCGTCCACCTTCCCCTGAATCACAATTTTCTCCATCCCATCCTTCTGTATCACATGACCGAAATATTTCAGTATGCGTCTCTGGATTATTGGGAGGAGCCTTTCATGATCTCGAATATGTAGTTCCCTGCGTATGGAGATATTTGTTCTATGAGCAGTCCAAGGGATCCTCAATATCCCGCGGTAGCATCTCATTTCAAGATTATGGCCTATAGGTTGCGATGGAGAATATCAGCGCTTTGAGAAGTCTCATCTTGGTCATTTTTCGGATATTGTGGTTTTTCCAGATTTTAACTAGTCTGCTCAAAGCTTCTTTTGCCTTTCCAATTATTCTCCTGATTTCTGGTTCAGATCCTCTTTTGTTGGTTATTTTTGCGCCGAGATAAATGACAGTCATTGTTGTGTATATTTTCCTGACTGTACTTCAATTTATTTCAAAATTTCACTGGGTTTCAGTCAATTTTATTGTTTATTATTTAAAATGTTACAAATACGTTTCGGTCGAATGTCCAACCAAATGTAAAGGTAGAAACATCTAGACATACAAACTGATGATGGTGGAGAAAGACACCGAAACGTATTTGTAACATTTTAAATAATAAACAATAAAATTGACTGAAATCCAGGAAATTTTGAAATAAAATAAATGACAGTGTCATTGGTTTCTACATTGTGGATGAGTCGAAGTGGCATTAGGATTGCCTGAGGTCTGTCCACAATCAACACAGCATTTGGTCCTATTTAGTGGTAGGCCTGAATCCAAACTAACAGCTTCTACACGTTGAAGTATTTCAAACATATTGTTGTATTCTTGTCATACAGGGCTTTCATGATATATATGTGATGTTTCGGGACCCCCATCTCACTCAGGATGATCTATAGTCGTCCCCATTGTACGGTATCAAAGGCTTTGGTGTAGTCAAGGAAACAAAACATAGCCGGTACGTTATACTCATATGCTTTTTCTATAATTTGTCGTAAGTTCATAACTTGGTCTCGCGTTCCACGGCCCGGCATAAACCCTGCTTGTTGTGGGGGGATCTGATTTGCAAGAGAACTTTACTGGCATGGCTAATCAAAGCGATGGTTCTGTAGTTGCCACATTCATCTTTAGCTCCCTTTTTATATATAGGGATGTGCACTGATTCTATCCATCTTTCGGACCATTTACCGTTTTCCCATACTTTTGTTTGCATATTTGATGTAGTAGATCTGTGCCTTTGTTGCCGCTGCTTTTCAGCATTTCAGCGACAATGTTGTCAGATCCAGATGATTTGTGGTTGTTAAGCTTGCTCAGAGCGGCTTCTACTTCGGATTTTAGTATACGAGGTTCGCGTTGCTGGATGTTTTCTAGATCATCGTCGCTCTGCGCATTCTCTTCTTCTGAGGCCATTAAATTCTCGCAGTATTGTCGCCATCGTTCTATGATTTCAGTTTTTGTTGTTAACCTAACTCCATGCGTGTTCTTGATTGGAAGGTAATGAGCTTTGAAGGTTTTTGAAAGCATTTTAACTTTTTTAAAAAGATCTCGAGGTTGGTTTGTGTTAGCATGATTTTCGATGTCTTCGCATATTGATGCTATGTACAGTTTTTTGTCGTTATATATACTCCTGCTGATCGTTTTTCTAAGTTCGCTATATTTTTGTTTATTGTTGCCATCATCAATGTCCCTGATTTTAAGCTCTCACCTCTCGGTTATAAGATTCCATGTTAGTGGAGTTATCCATGATTTTTTGGGATGGTCGTTCCTATCTGTATGGGTTAGCGCGGCCGCACATTTACAGGCTTGTTCCATCTCTGTCCAGAGGTTCCATCTCTGTCCAGCATCCATACGCTCTGCTTTTTCTTGTGATAGTTGTCAAAGCTCCCTCGATTTTGTGTTTGAATGTGGAGTTGTTGCCTATATTCGAAAGGTTGGGTTTAGGTGGTCGTTGTCGATCCTTGCGCAGCTTTAAACAAAGCTCTGCGACCAGTGCGTTGTGATCACTGCCACAGTCCAAACCGGGGCAGGTTTTTATATCTCTAATCGGGCTTTTCCATCTACTCTTTATTAATAAATAGTCGATCTAATTGCGAGTGTGTCCATTTGGTGATTTTCATGTGTACAATCTCCTGACATGATGTTGAAAGTAGGAGTTAGCGATTGATAGCTGATTCTCTGCATTAAATTCGATTAGCATCTCCCCACGTTCATTTCTTGCTCCCGTTCCATACTGCCCTACGACTGATCTTAGGTGTGAGTCGGCTTTTGTTTCTGCAATTTTGGCATTAAAATCAGCCAGAATTATTAAAAGCTCCCTGTTTGGAGCCTTCAAGAGTATCTGGGAAAGTGATTCATAGAAGTTGTCGATGTCGTCCTGAGACGATGTAGATGTGGGGGCATATATTTGGATAAGGGTTATATTTACTGGCTGCGCCTTTATTTTGACGGTGATGATACGGTCGCTGACTGCTTCGTAGTCAAATACTGTATCCTTTAAGTGTTTATGTACTATAAAGGCGACCCCGTTGATGGATTGTGAGTCATTTCCTAAGGATATTATGAGGTGGCCGTTCTGCGGTACGTAGTGGCCACTATTTCTCCAGTGACTCTCTGATATGCCAACAATGGCTAAGTCTTCCACGGCCTTTTCGACAATCATCAATTTTCCGGGTTTATTCAGACCTTGAACGTTCCACGTGCAGATTTTATGCATTGTCAGCTTCTGGTTTTGTTATTTTCCATTAGTATATTTTCTATGGGAAGCCTGATTACCTGGTCCCCAATCCAATTTCACACTCGTAGTCCTGGTGCTCGAGCGCTGAGTGCTTATCAGGTCGCATGGCTTTAAAACATTTCCTTTTTTTTATTCCTCTAAAACCTTTCTGGTAAAATACAATACATTAATTTATCCTAAGGTTATCATTATTGTCCTCAAGGTATGCATCAACTGTGCGAACATCTTGCTCGATTAAAAACCTTGAAAGAACGCAACTTGAAGATCCAAGACGACAAAACCAATTTAATGGAAAGCATGAAGTTGCTCAAAGTAGGTACTTAGTTTTGATTAAGATTTAGTCTGGAATTAATCTTCTTTAGGAACAAATTACCACCGAGGTCTCGTCCGTCCTAGAACGAACACCTTTCATAGTTAAACCGAGAAAACTTCCCATTCCGCTAGCAGAGTCCAAACCTAGCACTGGATCTCTGATGGCCAATGTAACGTTTGCAATGGAAAGCTCTGCTCAAAACTTACAAAAAGATAAATTAAACTTGGATATTTCTCACTGCATAACATTGACGTCTCAAGAAGAACTTTCGTCCATCACCCCTGGAATGGATCGTCTTAGTCCTTTCAATGATAATCAAAGCTTGGACGGAACAACTCCAGATGACAACAGTTTCCTTGGCCTATCAAAAGTGAACTATGACATAGATTATTCCGATTTCAGTGCCGATAACAGCATGGCTGAAGCGCTAACCCCTGAAAAAAGATGTTCTCCAACACCGAGCTTCACTCTTGATCCCTTCAGTCCCATTGGATCATCTTGTCCTGTAACTCAGGAACCATTGATTCCATCGAGCGTACCATTGCAAATTTCTGTTCAAAAAGAAGTGGCTAAACCTATAGATGACTTTGTTTTGCCATTTTTGGAGGACTTGCCTCGAAACGATACACAGGAGACACTTCTTGATAAGATTGAATCAACCCCTACTATTCATTTGCCTCCTCCGCTAAATCCCACCAAGCCAGAATACACGGGATTTTCGAAGCAAGGCTCAAAAATCCCAAGTATACCCTGTAATACTGGGGATTTTCATTCGTTGGAATGTGAACCGTCCACTTCCAATCGCGAATAGGTTGTTTCGATTTTGCTATATAATTAGATGATATTTTTTGTTGAGTATTATTTATGAATTGTACTACCTATAATGTATTGTTAAAAATTAGTAAATGCAAATTATATTGAAATTTTTTGTAAATTATATTCTCAGTATATTATGTTGCAAGCACAATGATGTTCTTTTCTTCATTACACAACACAATGGGTAACACTGTGTTGAGTTGCGCTTTTGAGTTAATGCCGCTCGGTGCGTTAAGGCGTTATAACTTATCGAGCGATAACCAGAATTTAATAACCAAAACTAGTTCGTGCTCAAGATACTGATCTACTCATGGGGGGGGGGGGGGGGGAGGACTCGAATGCCAGATAGGTGTACCCAAGGTTTTCTGTGCGTGAGCGGCGGCCTCTAGTTCGCCTACTTCAAAAATCATCATCAAATCTTACAGTTTCCATTTAAACATTTATGTACATGACAACTAAGACGGATAAAGCATAGATTAATCGTGATTTGCGATTTTGAGGGTACAAGGTGTTTATGCCGGCGTAGCTTCTCGTTTTCGGTAACTAGTTTCATAGATAAAGATAATCAATTTCAAAAAATGAGTTCAAAGCTTAATCGTTGCTGTGTGCCTCAGTGCTATGATAGATCTTCAAGACGGTAAGCTTAAGCATTACTAGAATTATTGACATGTTGATTGCTGGATGACACCAACATGATGCATGGTATAAATCCTGGATTCGCCACTGCTGGATAATAAATGTGTAGGAATATACTATCAAGTTTTCCACGTCTTATTCCATTCATTATTATATCGATGGTCCAGTTCCATACAGCAACAAGTCCAAATTTGGTCATTTTTAGTTTAATACGGCAATATGTCCAAAATTAAGTAGTTAATCTTTTGCATACAGCTACAACTGGAAATGTTTGGACTTGTCGAAATGTTGAATATTTTCATACATTTTCAATTAACAATTTCAAAAAACCTGTACTCTTTAACATTGAATTTCTCAAAACAATGATTTTTGACTTGTTGCTGTCTGGAACTGAACCATCGATATATCCATATCTATGTATCTATATATAATTATGTTATCCATACACCTACTTAAATATGTATCTGCATTGGTAATTGTACTTAATTAATTAATTTGTTATTATGTATTAACATTATGATTTTGATTCTTGAGCAAAGGTTTGTGTTTTCTATAATAAACACTTAACAAATTAATGGTACTATTTATTTACTGCAATAAAAATTTGTAAATGCTTATGGAGTTTTAGTAGTAGTAAACATCTTTATTTCTAAAAAAGGCTATCGACCTACCGGTCTTTCTGCCCTTGTTTAATACATACAGTCTTAATCTAAATGAAAAACAAATATGAAAATTCTCTTATTCTAGGTTAACAATACTATTAAATAAATAAGATTTCAGTGGCAAGAAGGAATTATTTTATTGTCCACTAGTCCGTAGCGTTTGTAAGTGTTCGAGTAGCGTTAATGTAGGGAAACGAAAGCGGGATTGTCTGGTTGGTCTTGTAAGACAAAGGGGATTCAGTATGGTCCAGTTGTAGGGGTTGTTTGTCCATTTTGTCTGTAGCTGTATGAGTCTTTCCGAGATCTTTGTCATGTTTGTGCGTTCGTATAGTAGTTGGGTGGGGGGTTGTGTAGTGGGTTTGGGGGTGTCTTATTCGTGTTATTAGTCTTAGTGCAATTTGTTCTGTTGTTTGTGTATAACGTTTTGTCCTTTCTGTTCCGTTGGTTATGAGTATATGTCCAAAGTCTAGCAAGGGTCTACAAATAGCTTTATATATTTTGGTGGCGGTGTTTGTGCTGATTCCTCTGTCTTTGTAGGTTAGTGATCGGAAGTGTTTTGTTCTCTTTATTGTTTCTGCCCTGATGTTTCGTATGTGTTTAGTGAATTTAAGTTTGTGGTCAATTGTGATTCCAAGGTATTTTACGTCGTTTTTTGGTTGTGTCGTTTGGCCGTCTGCAGTTATTGTAGGGGAGTCTATGGAGTTTTAATAATCAACATATTCAAAAACTTATGGCTGGCTACGCCGATGTACTTTAATTGAGATTAGTTGGTTGTTTATGTTCAATTTGATATATTCGTTTATAAATCAGAAAGAAGTATTGCCTGTACAAATATATCAAATTGAATATTAAACATCTTTTAATCCCATTAAAAGTAATGGGTCACCGACAAATAGTTAGGACTCAAACCCAGAGTTCACAGTAGTAGGGACACAAACCCTCAAGATCAAAAATCAGAATAGTACTATAGTATAAATGTTAGGTGACGGTGGTGAGAGTTGGTTCCCAAATTGTGTAAGGGAGTGGACTTGTCCTCATCTTTGGATCTACTAATGAATCGGTATCGGTTCTGTTAATACCCGAATTTCGAATCGCGAATGCTAAAAAGAATGCAGTGTTGGCACAAATTTTTTTTAGCACGCAACAATTGAAATTGAACACTGTTATTTCAACGATTTCCGACACTTGTTAAATCATCTAAATATTCAGATCTTTTCTCCGAAAATTCGCTTGTGGACAACTTTAGAAGAAGAAAAAATATGTTGTGACTTCATTATTCGATTCAATAAAACAACTCAACCGGCCTTTGTCATAGCCTATCTTCAGTAAAACCAAAGAAAAATATATTGAATGCGCTGTACCGCTTAAAAGCAAAGCGCATGACACATCAATACGACAGCACTACACATCACGTAACAGAAAGTCGTCTGTTATCTCACTACACATTTATGGTATTATGAGTTTACTGCATCATAACATGCACCAGCGAGTTACTGCGCCGGAGCGTTGTGTTGGCGCACCACACTGCGCCAACGCCTGAAAATTCACTGAGTTACCCATGCCTACAATACATGCTATATTGTTATTGATACATTTCGGTGAAACACATCAGTTTCGATTTCTAAAATTAGTTCTTCCTGAGCAAAACGTGTTTAATCCTCAGATTAAAAAACCTTTAAATTGCTGATTTTATCTGATTTTGTGTACATCAAAATATCATTCATAAAAGTCATTATACCAAATAGAATATTATTATAAAAACACACACAATATACGCTTACAAGATCATATTTATCCATCCCAAGACAAGATGAGGTGATAATACTGGGAGACCTTAACGCTCGAATTGGAAACAACGTAGTACCCGGTGTTAAAAACCGATTCAACGAAGAAAGTAACAACGAAAGCGGAGAATTGTTAACTCAGATATGCGCTATTAACGAACTAAGGATTAATAACACATACTTCCCTCACAAACCACAGCACAGATTTACATTCGAAAATAATCGTTACATCTGCAAACGCGGGAACCAATCATAACTTAGTACTGGCCAAAATAATTGTCAACGTTCAATACACTAAAAAACAAACACCGGTAAAAGTAAGCAAAATAAATATTGAACGACTTACAGTCCCGTCAACAAAACTCCTATACCAACCAAGACTCAATGAGAAAATAGAAAGTAACCACATTGTAGAAACAGATAACGCTGAAGACGCCTGGCAAAAAATTAAATCAAACATACTCAAAGCCGCCGAAGAACCTGTTGGAAGAAGAACATCAAATAAACCTACCAAACCAAACACAAAACCACGGTTTATTAAGGAAGTCAAAGAACTAGCAAACGAAAAGAGTAAAAGCATACTGAACGTAACAACGTAAAGCATACCATACCTGAAATACAGATCACAAACCTTAACACTTTATGAATACAAAGACCGTAAGAAATACAACCAATAATAAATCCAGTAGATTAAAAGAGCACATTGGGAAAGTGTCTTGGCAGACATGGAACTCGACCTTTACGGAGGCCAGAGGAACATTTGGAACATGCTAAGGAATTGGAAAAAACAATCAACGAACATATAAACATAACGAAAATTGCAGTTAACGATTGGGAAAAACACTTCTGCCAACTCTATAGCGATGACATAGACGCAGTACATCCTGACACACAGTAGCATACTAACAACACTCAAGAACCGTGGACCGTGTCCGATGAGAGACTGAAATAATCGATCACCAAATTGATAAACCGGCAAGTCCGCGGGAATAGAAGAAATATCCAACGAATTACTGAAGCACGGAGGGAACACACTATCCAAAGAGCTACAGCTTTTTTGATTCCCTTCTTGAAGATTGGAATGCTTATGCTTTCTTTCCATTCGTTCGGTATTTTTTTGGATTCTATAATTTTATTAAAGAGACCCTTTAATAAAATTATAGAATCCGAAAAAATACCGAACGAATGGAAAGAAAGCATAAGCATTCCAATCTTCAAGAAGGGAATCAAAAAAGACCTAGAAAACTATCGAGGAATTGCGCTATTAAGTTCAGTAATACCACTATTCACTAAAATGTTGGCGGAAGATATATATTCTCATGGCATATGCGAAGAGCAACAAGGCTTCAGAAAAAAACAGGTCAACAGTAGATGCCATCTTTGCTATCATGCAAATTGCTGAAAAAGCTATAGAATACATATATGTGTATAAACAGCATATATGTGTTTTGTAGATCTTTCGAAAGCACCTGTATATTTCAAGCATTGTTGCGGAGTTAAACACTAACAACTGGACCCAAATACGAGTACAAGTGGAAGGCAGAAAGACACGCATGCTACCCATGCAAACTGGAAGAAGGACAAGGCGTTAGCCGTCTAAGCCCCATCCTCTTTAACTTGATTTTGGGCGAACTTATAGCGGAAGTAAAAAAGGTTGTAAAGGAATACTCACTAGGGGACAAAGAACTAAAAGTAATTTGCTGCGCGGACTATGCCGTGCTGGTCTCAGAGGGTGAGGACAACCTGCCGAGAATGCTTTATCAGTTCGAAAAGACAGCTACCAAATACAACATGGAGATATCGGTAGCAAAATCAAAAGTGCTAACCATCTCAAAAGAGCCTAGAAGATGTAAATTGGCTATATACAATAAACCAGTAGAACAAGTTATGAGCTTCAAATATCTCGGCGCCAACATCAAGAGCAGCAGAGACCTTCAAGAAGTAGTAAAGTCTCAAACAACCAAAGCAACTTTAAGATCAGGATTCCTTAGATATATAATATGGCGGAACAAGCACATGTCCATTAAAAGCAAAGTTGTATATATAAGACCTGTGTGAGATCTGCTATGACTTACGCTGTAGAAATAAGAGCCGAAAATTTCACAACAAAAATGATTATCCGCACAGCAAAAATGAGGTCTCTAAGATCCATGGCAGACTACACACTAAGGGACCACAAAAGAAACGAAGACATCCGAGAACTTTGCGATGTGCAACACATAGTTAGATGGTCCCGAAACAGACGTCGCGAATGGAGAGATCATGTTGAACGGATGGACGACAACAGATTGCCGAAGATTGCAAGAGATGGTCCTCCAAGATCCAGCAGACCACCTGGACGTCCACCCATACGTTGGCATGAAAGCTGGAATTCATCATCCCAGATATAACTCTAAGAAAGTAGAGAACAAGATGCCTTACAAAAAGGAAGAAGAAGTGTGAAAACCATATATTTTTTTGGTATCGATGAGGTGTAGATAATCATACATACATTTCTTCGACATTACAAGATTATATCTTGTGTGTCGAACCATTTTCTGGAATAATTGCCTGTGTTTCTCTTAATGTAAATATGTTACTGTATAATGTAAAATGTATATAATTTAAAAGTATGTTTGAAGCAAACTAATTTTGCTTTAAACAAGTGGGTTTTTCGGGTTTTTAGGCCGTCGTTCGGTAGAATTTCTTCTTGACGTTTCGCAAGCACGTGTGGCTTGCATCTTCAGAAGTGGTTTGCTTGAACGCTTACACTGCTCTGATGCGATTCCTCGGGCGCAGTCCGTATTTATGCACCGGTCGCGATGACGTGGTTTGTGATGACGTGGCCTGTGTCATAGGAGCTTGCGCATTCTGTTGGCTGTTGCTATCCTCCGATGTACAGGATTCTCTCTCCTGTCCTGAGCTGTTGCTTTTTCTTGCTGTTTTTGCGTTGGTGAGTGCTGGAAACCATATCCTGTTCAGCGCCATTGTCTCTTCTTTTCTGTTGAAATTGTCGTCGTGTTTGTAGATTTCAATGGCTTCTCGTATTAGTCGGGGGCGATACCCTGTTGTCGTGGCCAGGACCTGTGCCTCTCCGAAATATATGTTGTGTGTTCCATCGCTGAGGGCATGTTCCGCCACTGCCGACTTCTCCACATGTCCAAGTTTGCAATTCCGTCGATGTTCTTCCAATCTTGTCGCAACCGATCGCAAAGGATCCACAACGTGAGAAGTAAACTAGCAGCAACAGACAGCGAACTTCTAAACCTCTTCTACAAACTGGGAAACGGTTTGCATTACGCTGACTGGAATAAGATCGACGCCATCTCCTATAGCAGCATGCAAGGAGAACTGGACAGAGCCACGAAGAGACAAAAGAAGAAATTTGAAAAATTGGAAGCCAAATCTAGAGGATCAACCCAAACGACGTCAGGCCTGGACCCAGCACGAACTGTGGTGAACCTGAGCAGTCACTCACTAACGCCTGCGGAGCAATCCGTCTTAGCCAAGGGAGGAAACTTTGCTATTAGCCCGAGAACGATACCAATAGAGGAAATTATCGCGAACACCGAAAAAGCATTGCAAGGGCTCCCAGAACAAACGGCAAATGAAATTCGTCTGGAAACCACCCAAATCCTACGAAAAGCGAAACCACCACCAAGCAACTTAAGCAGAGAAGAACAACATGCCCTCAAGGAAATACGAAGGAACACAAGCATTGTCGTCCTGCCAGCTGACAAAGGAAACGCTACAGTCGTCATGAACAGAGAGCAGTACGAGCAGAAAATCCAAAACTTATTGGACCCAGTCACTTATACGAAGCTCAAAAAAGACCCGACTCAAGCCAAGCTCAGAAACATCAACCGCCTGATCAAAATATCCTCAATAGACGAGAACACCAGGAAGAGGATTATTAGGTCAGAAGCCCTCCCCCCGCGTTTGTATGGGTTACTGAAGATTCACAAGGACGGAATACCACTAATACCAATCGTCAGTGCCCCGGGATCACCAACTTACGATATAGCAAAATATCTATCCTCTCTTCTGCAGCCACATTTGGGGTTCACGGAAACATACATCAAGGATTCCAAATATTTCATTGAGAAGATCCAAGACCTCAGACTGGAACCTACGGATATGCTGGTCAGCTTCGATGTTGTATCTCTATTCACAAAGGTACCCTTGGACGAATCAATAGGATTAGTGGCGGAGCTATTCGAAGAGAGTACAACAAATCTGTTCAAGGCTTGTCTAAAGGGCAGCTACTTCCTGTGGAATGGAGATTACTACGAGCAAAAAGAAGGAGTAGCCATGGGAAGCCCACTCAGTCCGGTGGTGGCGAATCTATTCATGGAGAAGTTTGAGGAAGCAGCGTTGAGCACCGCACCTCTTAAACCAACGATCTGGTACCGATATGTCGATGACACGTTCGTGCTATGGAGGCATGGACGCAAAAACCTGGACATGTTCCTCGACCATCTAAACAAACAGCACCCAGACATCCAATTCACCATGGAAGTTGAACAAAACCACCAACTGGCCTTCCTGGATGTTTTGGTGTCTAGGCAGGGGAATCGTTTGGACCACAAGGTATATCGAAAAGCCACCCACACAGACAGATATCTTCACAAGCTATCTAACCACCATCCGAGTCAGAAGCAGGGAATCATTAAGACTCTCACGGAGAGAGCCAGAAAAATATGTGGACCACAATATCTAACAACGGAACTACAGCACTTGGAAAAAGCTTTTCTTCAGAACGGATATTCCCAGTTGGACATCAAAAAAGCTGTAGGAGTGGGACGTGCTGAAAAAAGAGAGTCCACTCTGAAAGCTTTCCTGCCCTATGTTCCCAGGGTTACGGACAGAATTGGGAGGCTCTTGAGGAAACACAACATAAGAACGGTCTACAAGCCCACAACGAAGATCCGAGAATGTCTAGGGTCAGTTAAAGACAAAAGACCTCACCTAGCAACTGCGGGAATCTACCGGATTCCATGCTCCTGTGGAAGCGTCTACATAGGAACTACTAAGAGATCGGTTGCGACAAGATTAGAAGAACATCGACGGAATTGCAAACTTGGACATGTGGAGAAGTCAGCAGTGGCGGAACATGCCCTCAGCGATGGAACACACAACATATATTTCGGAGAGGCACAGGTCCTGGCCACGACAACAGGGTATCGCCCCCGACTAATACGAGAAGCCATTGAAATCTACAAACACGACGACAATTTCAACAGAAAAGAAGAGACAATGGCGCTGAACAGGATATGGTTTCCAGCACTCACCAACGCAAAAACAGCAAGAAAAAGCAACAGCTCAGGACAGGAGAGAGAAGCCTGTACACCCGAGGATAGCAACAGCCAACAGAATGCGCAAGCTCCTATGACACAGGCCACGTCATCACAAACCACGTCATCGCGACCGCTGCATAAATACGGACTGCGCCCGAGGAATCGCATCAGAGCAGTGTAAGCGTTCAAGCAAACCACTTCTGAAGATGCAAGCCACACGTGCTTGCGAAACGTCACGAAGAAATTCTACCGAACGACGGCCTAAAAACCCGAAAAACCCACTTGTTTCAAGGAATGGCCTCGAAAGTCTATCTCTTTTGATAATTTTGCTTTATTGTTTAATTTGAATAACTTTTATCGACGACTTTTGACATAACTAAGGTTTTTGATTTGGATTTTCGTTTTATTGCTGGAATACACAGGAAATAAAGAATGTGGATACATAAATACCCGAAATATTTATTATTACAGCCAGATGAAACATTATTACAGCCAACGAAAATATTTTCGGTTTGATTCCGATAACCCGCAGATTTGCGCTAGCACAGTCCAGTTGCACCATATAAATTAAAACAAGCATAAAAAAGTAGTACATTTTAGATCCGGTGATAATTGTTTCTATAAGCTTAATAACCAAGCATAATTTATACAGCCAAATTTACTTCAACATTGAATGTAGGATTGAATAATTCCGAGTAAGAAATATTTTACAAATTTTGCAAAATTTATATCACAGCAACAGAACCAAGGAAAAATACACAATAATCAGATAATAATATTAAAATGAGTTACAAAGTATCGTTTGTTGTCCTTATAGTGATTTTCATTCCATTTCTTAATGGAAAATGATACGTAACAGATAGTAGCGACTTGTATTAATTTACAATTCATTTAATTAATTACTATTACAGTATAGCAGATAATTCTGCTTATTCGTTATAAAACGTAAATATTAGTTCTCATCAATGGGCCTTGTTAAATCGATTTTAAACTGTTTGTCATCTTTTTTACCTCTTAACCCATATATGAACACTGAATTCTTCGGCATAGTTGTATATCTGTCTTTCGGAGTCTGCATATCGACAATTTTCTTCTTATATGTCTGAGTTCGAATGGAATTGTTACTACTAGTTTTAATTGTTTGAGTGGAAACCGTTACTGCTGATAATAGATTTGCCTACAATAATCATAAAATTCCTGAAATATAATATTATAAAAGCCGAATATCCTTCGACTTAGAAAAAGATAATTTTAATATTAAATCTAAATTTCTTTTATGAAGACTTACTTGCGTTAGTGCTTCTCGCTTAAGGTCCCAAATATTCCACTTGTATGTGGAATCAACGAATGATTCTGTAGCTTGATGCACCGTTTGCAGATATTTATCCTCACACATTTTAAGTTCCACCTTGCTCTGAACTAGTCTAAAAGTAATTCCTTTAATACACTAAAATTCGATAATTAATTAATAAACAAGTTACTTTTCAACATTATACACGCTTTCCAGCTCTTCTCTTAGTTGAAAAAAATTAATCAGTTGTGGTTTTCGCCTGACGAGGTCTAAGACGCAGTTGATATACCTAAAATAGTTACGGCTTTCGCTTTGTAAATCATTCTTATATTCTTAAAGTAGAGATCTCTTGAAATTTGAACTTTGTATGAACGTTCAGAGAACGTTTTCTCAAAGCTAACGTTAAATAAACGTTATGATAAACCGACAGATGCCACTTTTATTTAGAACGTTGAGCAGATCATCAATTTCAGATCGTTACGTTTGATGGATTTTCTTTTAATCCTGTTTAAACGGACATTAAGAACGTGCAGCTTAATTAACCAACAGCGTCAATAGGTCCTTTGCACATAATTTTCTTTATACTGAAAGCTCAATATGCATTTTTCACTATTCTTTTTATACATCGACTCATATAACAGAGCAGA
This sequence comes from Dendroctonus valens, assembly GCA_024550625.1. Classification (NCBI taxonomy): domain Eukaryota; kingdom Metazoa; phylum Arthropoda; class Insecta; order Coleoptera; family Curculionidae; genus Dendroctonus; species Dendroctonus valens. Next base: position 54,391 of record JAJTJO010000090.1, on the reverse strand, counting down.
AGTTACGGTTATTTGTTTTCCTACATGGATTGCAATTGGCTTCGTTTACTCGATCCCAGATTATCAAACAGAATGTTCTGTCTTACATCAATGAAAGTTGCTAATAAAAAGAAATCAATATACATGCTACGTAAATTCCATGTGTTTGAAATGTATGCGAAATATAAGTATTTAGCGGCAGGGATCCGGACCGGAACCGATATGGACCCAAAACCGGAACGGAACCGTTCCTTTTTTTTGGATCGAAACCGAAACAGAACCCATATTTTATGTTAAGACATTGTTAGGTGCTGAACCGGAACTGAAATAGAATATTTGGGTTTTTTTTCGGTTCTGGTTGTAACGTTTGAAAGCAATTACTGTACATTTTAGAAGCAAATGAAAATAATAATTTACCCTACTGCAAATGAATATAAAATTACGTTTCTATGTTCTTGTGAGCCGCAGTGTTAGTATTAATGTGCCGACAAAGAGTCGAAGAGTCGGCACTTCTTTTAGTTAGTTCCTGCAATCGTTTTAATAGTCGGCGCCGCGACGCCTTCAAAGGGAGAAAATATAGGCGTTATTCTTTGCGGCTAGTTGTCCCAAATGACAAGATCTTGTTTAAATCATAAAATAACAATTTTTTGGTATAAGGTAGTTTTAAACGGCAATCAAGTGAAAAAAGCAAACGCACATTTAAAGTCGTTATGGACTAGACTGATGTTCTTAAAAGTGTTCTTAAAGAGAAGCGCCTTATCAAGCGATGAAATGTAAGCCTTTTTGAGACATAAAGATTCAGAGCAAAAATGTTTAAAAGGAATTAATCAGCACGAATTTTCTTCACAAGGATCATTTGTAGCCCTGAACAAAATTGAAATTATTTTAAATTCCTATAAAGTGGAACAAAGCCGCATACGCTTACGGAAAAATGAAACGATTTTTGATTTCTGGAAGAAAAAGAATGAGCTTAATCCCGAGTTAGACATGCTTGCTCAAGTATTGTTAAGCGTACCGGCAACGCAAGTTAGTGTTGAGTGGTTATTCGCAGGACTCAAATTTTTGTTGCTGCCTTCGAGGGCAAATATTAAAGAAAAAATTTTAGAGGAACAATTATTTGAGAGGACCAACCGACTTTTCAATCGTAAAGAACAAACACCGTACGTTTATACACTATTTTTAAAATTCTTTTTTCAGGTGAATTATTTTAGTTCTTTCGATCACCAACAACGAAACATTTGAAATTGGAATTTTGGACAAAAGCAATTCCTCAAAAGATGGTGAAGAGTGTGAAGACATGAACCAGGAAGAACAATCTTTAAACGGAAATAAAAGTGAAAGAAGAGGAATTGACGAAGTTGTGGACCTAAGTGAAAACGGAAAGAACATAAACGCGCTAAAGTCAGAAAATTCATTAACAAATTACTTTTCAAAAATACGATTAAATTAATTTTTGTATGGGAGTCTTTATTTCATGTTGTTCCATTTAATGTTACCTAAATTTCAATCCTTGTGTGGGGTTGCTAGTCCTCGAACCCCCTACCATACAACCAGCCGAAGTACCGTATGAAGCAGTGGATCGAAAAACGTAGTGATATTCCTAATTAGAGTAGCCTTTATCTTTGTCCTCGTTTGCTATAGATAGATTTTGGAACCGAAAAAAAAACCGGAACGGAATCGAATTGGAAATTATTTTCGAAACCGGAACCGGAACGGAACCGAAATTTAAAATTTAGCCTTGGAACGAAACCGGAACGGTTATCAGTTATTTCGTTTCGGTCCAGGTCCTTGTTTAGCAGGAAATTGTTGTATTTCATAACAGTCTTGTAATGCTGCTTACAAAGAAAGGTCAAACAATAGGTGCTGGATTAGTTAGTCAACGTATTTTAATGTATAAAAACTCTTATTTAATCTCTACAATTTTATAGTATCAGATCTCGAATTAAATGTCGTATTTTCGGCGCTCTCAGGAACTATTTTTTTAATACGGGTATTTATTATAAATTCTTGTTGAATTTTGGACTAATTCTAATTGTTGTAATTTAATGGAATACTTCAATTTTAGAGAGCTTTCGAACTTTTTTGAAATTCAACAAAATCAATTTAAAAAAGTAATTTATTTGTTCATGTAACCCGAACACACAGGCAAAAATCAGAAAGCCTAAAAGATTTATATTTCAGAAAAAAGAGTCATGAATATTGTTGGCTCAGATGGACCTGAGATGAACCTGAAATTATGAATTCTTGTCCCGTATTTAATTGATCCCGTAAACAGTTGAAACTATCTGCATCCCCATTGCAAGTTTTTCAATAAACAGTATCGCCAACTGCGTTTTTTTCTTTTGCGATGCGAGCTTTCTAAACAATTCTGAACCTTTAAAAAGTTAGACAGAAAAACGCTAAAGTTTTCATGCTAATATCTTGGAAACGGTTAGAATAATTTGAATAATCACTAGGATCATTTCGATACAGCGTTTAGAGTATCGTCTTTTCCTTTTTAGGCTTGTTCAAAAATTCCTTACCATTAAAATGTTAGAAGAAAAATTTACAAATTTTTAAGAGCCGTTCAAGTATCAATCTGCAAAGCGTTTGAAAATTTTCGCATAATTTTTAAAACATTTTTCGGTAAAGAGTCGCGAAAATTAGTTTCCCTTAATTAGATTTATATCAACTTTCTAAAATCTAAAAGGTTAGCAAGATAAATACAGGATGTTTCGGGAGGAAAATCGGAAATATTTTGGGAAACTGTCCAGGAGGTGAAAATAAGATAAATCAACCCATTTGGTTTAATTTCTCCCGATTCTTAACCGATTTCTGACATAAACGTGTTTTCAAACCGTCCCGTGTTTAGGAGTTTATATTTTGGAAAATGTTAACAATGCCTGAATTTTGAATGAGATTTTCCAATTTTTCGTTTCTAATCAGGCTTTATAAGCCCAAACAGGTGTTTTGATAGGTTTATGGATTAGGATAATTTTATGCACACCTCAGAACAAAAACATTGGAAATCTTGGAATAAAAGATTCATTTAAATGAAGTTATGTTAAACCTACGGAAAACATAACTTCTGAACACATTTTTGAACTATGTAACGGTTTTCTTCTACACAGTGCTCGAAGAGCGTGTCTATCAGTTCAAATTGATCGGATTGAATGCAAAGTCCTGCTCTCAGCTTGGCAAAATAACCTAATAGTTATACATAGAGTTAGACTTTCGAGGTCATTCCTTGAAACTGGTGAGTTTTTCGGGTTTTTAGGCCGTCGTAAAATATAATTTCTTCCGGACGTTTCGCAAGCACCAGTGGCTTGCATCTTCAGAGGTGGTTTGCTTGAGAGCTTACACTGTCCTGATGAGGTTCCTCGGGCGCTCTCCGTATTTATGCACCGGTTGTGACGGCCTGTGTCATCGGCGTCGACGCATTCTGTTGTTTGTTTTTATGCTCCGGTGTAGTACCGTAATGAAGAAGATCATTTAGTCAGAAGCCCTTCCACACTTCCACATACACCATGTTTGTATGGATTACCTAAAATTTACAAGGAAGGAGTCACACTTAGACGGATGGTCAGTGCCCCGAGACCGCCAACGTACGATGTGGCAAAATATTTAGTCTCTCTTCTGCAGCCACATATAGGATCCACAGACACTTATATCAGAGACTCCAAACAGTTTATTAGCAAAATCAAGGATCTGAGACTGGAACCAACGGACATGCTAGTCAGTTTCGATGTCGTTTCACTGTTCACAAAAGCACCCGTGGACGAATCCATAGAACTAGTGTCGAAGCTATTTGAGGAGAGTACCGCAAATCTCTTCAAAGCTTGCCTAAAAGGCACCTACTTCCTGTGGAATGGAGACTTCTACGAACATTAGGAAGGAGTAGCCGTGGGCAGCCCACTCAGCCCGGTTGTAGCAAATGTCTTCATGGGGAAATTCGAGGAAACAGCTTTGAGAACCGTACGCTTTAAACCGACTATCTGGTATCGGTATGTCGATGACGCTTTCGTGATATGGAGACACGGACGCGATAACCTGAACAAGTTCTCCGACCACCTGAACAAGCAACATCCAGAGATACAATTTACCATGGAAGTTGAACAAAACCAAAAATTGGCTTTCCTGGATGTTTTGTTATCTAGGAACGGGAACCAATTGGACTATCGGGTATATAGGAAAGCCACCTACACCGATTGATACCTCCACAAGCTATCAAACCATCACCAGAGTCAAAAACAAGGAATCAAAACTCTCACGGATAGAGCCAGGAAAATATGTAGACCATGCATGTGGACCATGAGCGGAACTACAGCATTTAGAAAGGGCTTTCCTTCAAAACGGATACTCTCAGATTGACATCAAAAGAGCAGCAAGGGTGGACCGTGCCGGCAAAAGTGAAACCATTCAAAGGATTTTTCTGCGTTTCATTCCCAGAGTTACGGACAGAATTGGAAAGATCCTAGGGAACATAATATAAAAACGATCTACAAGCCCACGACAAAGATCCAGGAATGTCTAAGGTCGGTTAAGGACAGAAGACCTTCCCTCGCCACTGCAGGTATCTACCAAATCTCATGCTAATGTGGAAGCGTCTACATAGGAACCACGAAGATCAGTTAAGACGAGGATTGGAGAACATCGACGAAATTGCAGATTGGGTCATGTCGAAAAGTCGGCAGTGGCGGAACATGCCCTCAGCGAGGGAGTACACAGCATCAAATTTGCAGAAACTGAACTCCTTGCCACAACAACAGGAAATCACCCTCGACTAATACGAGAAGCCATCGAAATACACAAGCACAGCGACAATTTTAACAGAAAAGAAGAGACAATGGCGCTAAACTGGATATGGTTTTCGGCACTCACCAATGCAAAAACGGCAAGGAAATGTAACAACACAGGACAAGAAGAAGAATCTACTACACCGGAGCATAAAAACAAACAACAGAATGCATCGACGCCGACACGTCGTCTCAAACCACGTCATTACAACCGGTGCATAAATACGGACTGCGCCCGAGGAACCGCATCAGTACAGTGTAAGCTCTTAAGCAAATAACATCTGAAGATGCAAGCCACTCGTGCTTGCGAAACTTCAGGAAGAAATTCTATTTTACGACGGCGTAAAAACCTGAAAAATTCACCCGCTTCTAATAGTTCTTCCAATATTTAATCAAATACAATTTCAGGGCAACAAGATGAACGCGATAAAGTAACTCGAAACTGATAGAAAGCAATTGTGAAACGACTTATTAAATAATAAGACAAATATTATTTTGATTAATTTTCTGTCAAGTTTTGCGTTTCGCTATTTAAGTAAAATTACTCTTTTGAGAAACTACGTACAGCTTAAAATATAAAATTAATATAATTGGTGATATTGGGGCCATACGTATAATTTTTTACTCACGAATACAAAGTAATATTCGATAAGGAGGCGAAAATTTGTTTTTCTTACTTGCAGCCAAATATAATGTGTATTTTCGTTTAAGCGCATATTTGTAAATGAAGGCAATCAGTAGTACGTATATTGCAATATTTGTAAACCAATTTCGTCACAAGCAAGCGATAAACTAAGCAGACAGTAGAGCGACTTTGAACAACCAAGTAACAGATAAACCAACAGATAATTTAACATATAGCGTAAATTTCTTCTAGCTTAACTTAATTAAAATTTTCTTTTTTAGCTCAAATAAAAACTTCCGGTACTTTTGTACACAGAATTCCTACAGAACGTTTTGAAATAGGAGAACTAGAGCAAACAAAGCATGCAAAGGACCTATTATTATAACTGTTACAATAAAAGTTGTTATCTAATCTAAAATATCTTTGTAGAATATACTTCACCAACATTTCAGGATCTTTACAGAATTCCTCGAAAGCCTCAATGCAAGAGAATACGTAATTTTTCAGTTTGTATATCACAATGCCCATGGAAGGATTTCCAGGTATTAATGCCCCATCTGTTTCAATTAATTTCCAACAGCAAAATCCAAGATACTGCAATGTAATACAATTATTTGCGATAGATTCCTTTGAAGGTAAAAACATTCACTTCCAGCCTCAGATTGGAGAAGTTCTTAATTGCCTCGCTTCTAACAACTCTGACTTCTGGATTATCGGATTCCAGTTTATATTGGGCAGTTTGTGCAAGCCGTTCCGCGTCGGTCATAGATGGACTTGAACCTATCAGATGTTCAATAACGACATGGTCATATCGCGTCTGTTTAGCATAAGTTTCCAAGTTGCTCATGATTATGCTCAGTCTGGATAAAAGCAGGCCTTGATTTTGGAATTCTTCCCAAATTTCCCACAACTGTTCGAAAAGAGGCTAAAACGAGAGTATTTCTTCTTAAGTATTTATGCAGATCAGGAAAACTGTACTGCATCTGTTATCTTTTATCTATTAATAGGTAATATAGAAAAATAAAGCGGAATATACAACCGATAAATATATTTTTGACAAATGGAAAACTTATCAGAGCAAAATGATAGTTGTTCACATCTCTCTTTAAGAGAAACTTCCCCAACAGCTGATCTTGATTTGGATTTTCTTATGTTTTCAAATCCCTGATTCGCTAAAGGTTTTCACACGTGACAACCTTGATAATATTTTTTTCACTTTCCAAGTACAATATTCTACATTTTCATTCATCCGAAAGTAAATTTATTTTTGTCATAAAATGGGGAGCAGGTTTTCTTCGTCCTCAATTTGATTATGGCAAAAATCTCCTTTTAAAGACGCAATTATACAGATGTTGATGTGGCAGATTACCTTGAAAAGCATCTTGGCTTTAATATCCTTCTGATCTGTGATAAGTTTTTTGCAAATATCTCAGTTTTTGATAAGAATTAATTTTTTCTACAATTTTTCCTGTTCTCCCAAAACATCCCCAGAGGCATGACGCCAATTTTGAATCACCCTGTATATAATTTTGTGATAATATAAGTCGTCTTAACTTTGAAATACTATATGTTCAAAAGTAATTCAGAAAGTAGAAACCGATTCCAAATTTTTTTTCTAATTTTGGTTCTATATGGCCACAGTCTATTTTTTACGAATAAATAAATAACTCACGACGTCTACTTACGAATACTACTCCTACTGGTATTGCGATTTTCATGTAAACAGTTTCATGGATTAACTTTAACATTTTTTCCATATTTGTAAATATTACTTCAGTTTTCTCATTAATTTGGTCAAGCTCGTCTAGGATGTTTCTAAAAATGTGTAAAAAATGTATCTTAATGAAATCGGAAACAATTTGTATGCAATACATTTGGGTTTTACCTATAAAAAGTGTTTATAATAATATTACAAATAATTCTATGGTAAAATCCGGAGAGATGGACCGGTAGGGGAGATGGACCAGTGACAATAATTCAAAAACCCCTCGATTTTTCGACAGTGCAATCACGCAGCTGAATTATGGGTGACTGGAATGCGAAAGTGGGCGAAGAAATAACATCAGATGTCACCGGAGGGTATGGCCTAGGCGTACTCAACGACAGAGGAAAGCGACTCGTACAGTTCTGTCAGGAAGAAGAATTTTTAATTGCGAAAACCTGGTATAATCTCCCATACAGAAGACTGTATACATGGACCTCCCCACAACACACACAGAATAACATTGTGAGAAATCAGATCGACTTCATCTTAATCAACCGACGCTTCCATAACTGTAACAAGTCTACGAAAACATACCCTGGCTCAGACGTGTTCAACCTACTCTGCTCAACATTAAATATAAGGCTTAAAAAGATGAAACAGCCAACGAAGGCCTTTTGAATACAACAACACATATTAAAGGAACCTGAAACCAGAAAAGAACTAACACAGGAAATAAACGATAATGTACACAATCGATCCCCTATTAAGTTAAATTATTATTAAAAATAAAAGCGTCGAAGAAAATTTGCGAGATGTTAAAGTCTTTTTAAGAAATGAGAGGACGTAGCATTCACTAAAACCTAAAGCGAAGAAAGTGAAAAAAGAGTGGATGACAGAAGACATATTAAATCTAATGGAGGAAAGACGCAAAGTCAAGAACAACAATCATAACGAGTACGCAAGGATACACCGTATAATTCGCAAAAAAATTAAAGAAGCGAAGGAAATATAGCTTCAGAAATCCTGAAAAGAAATCGAACATCTTCAGTCCATACACGACGACCTTAATTTACATAAAAAGCTAAAAGAACATTCTGGCATATACGGAAAGGCACATCTTACAAAGGAGGATCAAAGTATACAGTGGCAACAGTATATTCAACAACTGTTTGACAGTGATTCCCGTGAAGCGCAGGAGAGTCTGTTAGCTGACTATAGGGCAGAGTACGGCCCAAGCATTCTTAAATCCGAAGTCGAGAAAGCTGTACAGCAAGAAAAGTTTTATATTACATTAAAAAAGTTTTCTGTATTTTTTTTTAGAAAGAAATATACTTTATTACCCAGAATAATTAGTTTTTTATTTATTCTAAATTCTATTTTACTGCAAATAATCATTAACCATAGTGGACCATCTATCCTACCACTCCTTGGAGAGATGGACCAACTATGTATTATTTAAATACATTTTGAATTTGCCAACATCTCCGCCGGTTTAAGAGAGAACTACTCAGGCAAACTGAAACCATACTACTTTTTCAAGTAACTCCATCAATTTCAGTTGATAATTTTAAACCTAAAGTTCGTTATGATAATTTTATAAAAAATGGTCCAACTCTCCCTGCTTTACCCTATAATATAATTATTTATTGTGTATATTTTCCTGACTGTATTTCAACTTAATTCAAAAGAAATTCCTGTGTTCCACTCAATTTTATTGTTTATTACCACACAATTATTTCGGTGTCTATTATATTATTATGTATTATTAATTCGGTGTCTTTCTCCACCATCATCAGTTTGCATGTATCACCTTTGGCAAGCAATTCTGCCAAAGCAATTCTGCAATTGACTGGAACCCAGGAATTTCTTTTGAATTAAATATAGTAGTAGTAAACATCTTTATTTCTAAAAAAGGCTATCGACCTATCGGTCTTTCTGCCCTTGTTTAATACATGCATTCTTAATCTAAATAAAAAAACAAATATAAAAATTCTCTTATTCTAGGTTAACAATACTATTAAATAAATAAGATTTCAGTGGCAAGAAGAAATTATTTTATTGTCCACTAGTCCGTTGCGTTTGTAAGTTTCCGAGTAGCGTTAATGTAGGGAAACGGAAGCGGGATTGTCTGGTTGGTCTTGTAAGACAAAGGGGATTCAGTATGGTCCAGTTGTACGGGTTGTTTGTCCATTTTCTCTGTAGCTGTATGAGTCTTTCCGAGATCTTTGTCATGTTTGTGCGTTCGTATAGTAGTTGGGTGGGGGGGGGTTGTGTAGTGGGTTTTGGGGGTGTCTTATTCGTGTTATTAGTCTTAGTGCAATTTGTTCTGTTGTTTGTGTATAACGTTTTGTCCTTTCTGTTCCGTTGGTCATGAGTATATGTCCAAAGTCTAGCAAGGGTCTACAAATAGCTTTATATATTTTGGTGGCGGTGTTTGTGCTAATTCCTCTGTCTTTGTAGGTTAGTGATCGGAAGTGTTTTGTTCTCTTTATTGTTTCTGCCTTGATGTTTCGTATGTGTTTAGTGAATTTAAGTTTGTGGTCGATTGTGATTCCAAGGTATTTTACGTCGTTTTTTGGTTGTGTCGTTTGGCCGTCTGCAGTTATTGTAGGGGAGTCAGCGTTGAGTCTGTGGTTTGTGAGCAGAAGTTGGTTTTTTGACGCGTTTGGTGTAAGTCTCTATTTATAAAACCATGTCATTGTGTTGTTTGTTAGTGTTTGGAGTATTTGCGCTGCTTTCTCAGTAGTTTTGTCATGTACAACAAGTGCCGTGTCGTCTGCGTATTGTAATATGTATGCCGATCTGTCGATTTGATTTTTGTCTGGTAAGTTGTAATTGTATATGTCATGGCAGTATATATTGTAGAGAAACGGTGAGAGCGGGGATCCTTGAGGGATTAAATATAAGATTAAATATAATTATTACCAGTTATTGGTAATAATAAGTTCTAATTTTAACTATTACTAGTCACGTAACAAAAAAAAACCGGAATAACGTTTCCATATGATTGAATTTTATTGTTGATTTATATGAAATTTACTAGGTTTTCTTTAATAAAGTATGTATCTTAAACTGTACATCAAATATACTAATTAGGTAGTGAGAGGAATATTTCTTTTCGCGTGTTTAATGCGTGCCCTTACCTGATGAGTAATTCATATTGCCTGAAAAAAATTAACAAATGTTTGATATATTCAATATCATCAGCAATTTTCACGGATACTTCGTCGGGTATTAAGCATACCATCTGATATCCCTTATATGTTTGTTTCAAGTGGAAACACTTTTCTACCGCCGTCGTCAATGTGTTAACCTTTTCCATTATCATCAAGAGGGTTTCTGCAGTTCCTCCTTTTATCACGTGGATTGCTTTATCCAGCAATTCTGGCACTAGAAAAGCGTCCCTTATATGTAAGGTACAGTGGGCAAGAGTGAAATGATGGTAAATCGACACAAGATTTAGTGGTATATGGTAAATTATCGGACATAGAATGGTGGTGAATAAATACAGGATATTGTTTCTAGGTTCGCTACGAGGGAGTATAATTGAAAAGTGACTAACACTAATTTACATTTCTCAGATGAAGGTAGTCGATGTGTGCTTGTCTCAGGCCCCCGTTCTGGGGTGTGCCTGAGATTAGCACATCTGGAAATCTGGACCTGCGTACATCTTTGGGATTTGTTTAATTCATTGACTATATGACGATATATCGGAAGTAAAATACTATTGGAGTATTGACCATTACTTTAATGTTCGACTTTCTTATATTATTCGTTACTAACAGCTAACTTGAATAGTTATTAGCGCTGAATATGTTGCGGTTTTTACAAATACGCTGTCGCCATATTATTGAATGCTAGACATGAAATTCTTAATTCTAGCAAACAATTTCACGATTTTGATTTTGGACTATCGAATTTGATTAAATTTAATAAAATGATTACTTTAATGTTTTGGAAGAACAAACAATAATCCAAGACGTAACAGTTCTGAACTTGTTCAATACAGGGAGTGACCATAGATTGGTGAGAGCCAAAATGATCCTTGAAAAAAGCAAGCTTCAGGGAATACGGAAGAAACAACCAAAAAATACACGGAAATGCTCGGTACACGGAAATGCTACACGGAAAAAGTACACGGAAATGCTCCATCAAAACAGGGAAACATACAAAGGAAAACTACAGAGCCACATAAACAACATAATGACAACAGACGGCAACAACCAAGTAGCATCCGACATAACAGGGGCAATGAGGAAGGTAGCAAATGAAGTAGCGGAAAGAAAGTCAAGAAAAACAAACAAAATATCATGCGAAACCAACCTAAAGATAGAAGAAAGAAGGACTCTGTATAAAAATTGTTTATGCGCACCGGAACAATACCAAAATGTCAGAAGAGAGGCAGAGAACTATAGAATAATGGCAGAGAAGGTGATTGAAGAAAACAAAAACCTTAAATGCCTAAGAAAGAAGCAAGGAAAACACCAAATAATAGCTCTGAAGAACGATAACAATGTGGGAACAAGAAACAGAGACAAAATTAAATAAATAGCCCATAAGTTCTATCAAGACTCGTAGTATGTTTTATAACACTTGACCGATGTTCTAATACCTGAAATATGGTTGATTTCTTGGGGATACGGTCTAGGCAGTGGTGAAAAAAGAAAAACTTTTATAGCTACCAAGCTTTCGGCGATTTATTACCGCCTTCTTCAGGGTGCTATCAAGACCTTTACTCACCAAGAATAGAAAGACCAACAGGAAATCAAAACAAAGGAAAAGTAGTCAACGTTGGCTCTGAAGAGATACCAGAAATAAACGAGGAAGAAATTATACATGCTATAAACTTAATAAAGAAAAACAAGGTACCAGGAGGAGATGATATGATCGCGGAAATCCTCAAGGAGGCACTAGAAATTGTCAAAGCGCAGCTAAAGCACCTTTTCAATCTCTGTATAGAACAACAAAGAATACCCAAGAATTGGAATGAGGCAATAATAGTTATATTGTTGAAAAAAGGAGATCGAACAATGCTGGAAAACTATAGACCCATTAGCTTGCTGTCTCAGATCTATAAGCTTTTTAACCGAATTATAACCAACAGAATTACAAATAAGCTGGATACCTACCAACCGGTAAAACAAGCCGCATTCCGCTAAGGATATAGCACTAATGACCATTTACTTACAGTAGAGATCATCATAGAAAAGTCGACCGAATATAACTTTCCCATACACATGGCATTCGTGGACTACGAGAAGGCATTTGACTCCGTACAGCATTGGGCAATATTTGAAGAACTATACGAAGCGCGAATAGACCATCGGTACAAGAACCTTCTTAAAAATATATATCAGAGAGCAAATGCAAAAATTAGGCTACACGAAGAAAAAGACAACATTGAAATCAAAAGAGGCACCAGACAAGGAGATTCAATATCCTCAAAACTCTTGAGCTTAGCTCTGGAAGGAATTTTCAAAAAACTTAAAGGGAAATATGGGACTGAACATAAGTGGAACCAAATATCACCCTTAAGATTTGCAGACGATATTGCTCTATTTGCAAACAGTACAGCGGACCTTGAAAGGATGCTTTCCGAACTAGACAGAGAATCTTCAAAAATCAAATAAAACGAAAACAAAGATAATGATCCAGGACCAAGTACAAATAACAGTTAACGGGCACATATTGGAAAATGTTCAAGTCTATCTATATTTGGGACAGCAAATAGAGATGGGAAAGGGTAACAAGGAAATAGAGATTGAAAGGAGAATGAGACTAGGATGGGCGGCATTTGGCAAATTAAGCCATATACTTAAGGATAGAAAGATACCGCAATACCTTAGAACAAAAATATTTGTGTAATACCGGTGATAACATATGGAGCACAGACCTGGACTCTCACAAAGATAATGGTGAATAAATTGAGGACAACACAAAGAGCCATGGAAAATGTTATGATAGGCGTAATACTAATAGATAGAAAGAGAAACGAATGGATTAGACAGAGAACAAAGGTCGTAGATATATTGGAGAGAGTCACATGCCTGAAGTGGAATTTTGCAGGACATATAGCCCGCCTTACAGACGACAGATGGAATAGCCGAATAATACGCTGGAGACCATGGGAAGGAAAGAGAGGAAGAGGAGAACCAATTATGCGATGGTATGACGACATAAAACGAGTGGCAGGATTTGGATGGACGAGAACAGCACAAAACAGAGAGAACTGGAGGAGAGGAAGGGAGGCCTATGCTCAATACTGGGCGCAATAAAAGACTTGATGATGATGATGATGATGATTACTTTAAACTTATAAGTTATACCTAGTTAATATAATCCCCATTTTAAATATTTCAGCTGCTCATTTACTTACAATTAGCAATTCCTTCTCCTCCTTTGTCGCAATCTTTATCAAATAATCGAATTCCTGCGACGACTTTAGTCATTTGCCCCAACTGAATTTGTTTTTCTTGTTTAGATAGTGTAACCAAGTCTGTCAGCTCTGATTCGTAAAGTATGCTTTTTAATGCTACCAAGGCTTCTTCAAAAATCTTTAAAAGTAAATTTAATATGATATAGATATCATGTCTTCTAAATAAGTACGTCATGGGTTACTCTCACTCAAGCATTAATTAAGTAACACTATTTTTTCTAAGAAAACTTTTTTTTGTTGCAACAGCATAATGTAATACAGAAATTGCTGGAAGAATTTGCTTGTCTGCCGAAAAAAATATTATAATTTACCTTTGGTTTAGCAGGATTTCCCAATCCAGTGGCTAATGTGATATAGTAAACAATCTTCTTATATAGCGCATCGCCATCATTTCGGTCTTCAACTTTGTTGAACGTGAATATGTCTTCTTTCAGCGCAACCAGTTTATTACGAAGATCCCGTCGGTTCATTTCAATCACATAATCCATCCGCTCGAGATTGCAAGAAAAGTAAAACTGAATTTTCAGCGTGACAATTTTTGGGTCATCTTGCACTTTCAGTAGATCGTCGATTACGTACTTAACGAAATGTTGAACGTTTTGTCTTTGGTTGAAAAAGTCATCGTCAATGCCCCAGTTTGGGTTGATAAGCAACAACTTCGTCTAAAACCACAAGGAAACACGGTTTCTTTTAGTCATGCTTAAATCATTTAATGCGCAAGTTGAGTTTAAAAAATTGCAGAATCAGGAATCAGATGCAGATGCTTTAAATAAAAAGTATTGAATATAATTCAATTGAAAATGCAAAAGATGTATTCTATAGCTATTCTCGAGAGGCTAAAGCTCTAAAATATGTAAATTTGGCCCAACTTTCCTCAGTTTCAAAAGTTCTATTTGGTTTGGGTTTTCCATTCCTTCTTGTTCTTAAAACTGGGGTAGCGTTAATACTCGGGGTCTCTCCTGCTTTTATGAGACATTCTGTATACTCGAAAGCATTTTAGACTATGCCGATCTCAAATACGATATTTTTTTTTTTGTGTGACTTTAACCGCTTAGACCGGTGGTTCTTAACCTGGGTTCCAGCGAACAAAGCATGACAAACTACACATAATTGGTGAAACACTGCCACAACACAACCAGCTGTGTTGAAGATGGCGAATATCATGTTGGGAAAAGAGGCTGAAGTTGAGTTATCCCAAATTCTTCTCTCAAATGACACCATCAGCGAGAGAATAGAAGACATGAGCAAAAACATTTTGGCCAAGTAGTTGCAGATCTGATTTCAAGCCCGGCAAAATTCAACCTCCAACTGGACGAAACCACAGGCGCTTTCAGTCTAAGCTAGCTTGCGGCATTCGTCCGCTTTATGAAAGATGACGTGATAAAGATATATTTTTTATTTTGTAAGCTTCTTACAACAACAACTAAGGCTGCCGATGTGAAGAAATTTGTGGATGACTTCTTCAAAGACAACAATCTGTCGTGGGATATGGTTTCTGCGGTTTGTTCGAAAGGAGCTCCAGCCATGCTGGGAAGAAAGTCTGGTTTTGATGCGCTATTGAAAGCCGATGCACCACACATCATTGTTACGCATTGTATTCTGCACAGGTATGCATTGGCATCAAAAACCTTGCACCCAAAACTGGCAGAATTATTAAAAATTGTAGTGAAATTAGTGAACTTGTGCGAAATAGTGCAACGAACCACAGCAACTTCAGGGAGCTGTGTAAAAATATGGGATCTGAATTCGAGGTACTTCTGTATCATTCTAACGTTCGGTGGTTATCCCGGGAACAGATCCTGAATAGTGTTTTTGCCAAGTGTGTGGAATTAGCCCTGTTTTTTGCAAGAGCACCAACATTGTCATGCAGATTGTTTCAATAATTCTGAGTTCATTCTCATTTTAGCGCACATGGCATATATCTTCGCAGCTCTCAATCATCTCAATAAACAGATGCAAAGCGATGGAGTCCACACCATCGAACTGGAAGATAACCTGAAGGTTTTTTAGAAAAAGCTACCGCTATGGAAAAGACGAATAGATAACGGTGCCTTCGCAAACGTTACCCTGTTAGACGACTATTAAGTATCCGAGACATTTCTATACCCGCAGAACTGAAGCAAGCAATTCCCACGCACTTAGATGACCTTGCAGTCTCTCGACGAACAAGAGAGTCGTATCCAGCATGGGTGAGACAGCCGTTCACGCTTAATGTTGCGACACCAGACATCAATGATGCGTACCTTGATCAAATTATTGAAATTCAGGAAATCCAGGTTCAACAGCAAATCTTCAAACAAACAATTTTTGAGAATAAATGAGAAGAACGATGAGAATCCTCTCGTTGGAGGGGACAGTTGAACGTGGCCTTCGAGCCACTGTGTCGACGGAACGGGGTGAGCCAGACGGCTGGTCTACCCCGAATGGCGATGGAATGCCGGTCCAGTTGCTCCCTGCAGCCACCACTGAAGCAAAAGTTCCAGTTACGACTTGGACCACAATCTTTGGGTGAGGCACTGGTCCACGTGAGTGAAGCCCTGACTTGTTTGGGTGAGGACCTGACTTGTTTGGGTGAGGCCCTGACTTGTTTGGGTGAAGCCCTGAATGGTGTGGGTGAAGCCCTGACTCACAGTTGACAGTCTGAAGGACGAGAGCATGTGGGTGAAGCCCTGAACGTTCCCCAGGGTGAAGCACCGGGTCGTGTTTGACCCTCTTCGAAGGAGTCTCAATCGGGCTCACGGTCTCCAGTGAGACCGTCTCCCCTTCGCAGCAGACCCGATATTCGGTCGGTTCGACCAGTACATTTCGTATTTTTTTGCCGAGATATTAATACCGTTTGTTACAACATATCTTTGCGAGCAATCCTATTCGAGGTTGCTGGACATAAAAACGAAGAAAAGGAACAGACTTTGTTGTGAAAATGACATGAGATTGGCACTTTCCAATGTAAAGCCGCGCATTTCTGACCTGGTCTCTGAAAAGCAACAGCAGGTAGCATTTTGATTTTCAGTGAATTTTGTTGTTTTTGAACATGTTTTGTTCTTTGTATATACCTATGTTTTGAATTTGAAAAATCATATTTTATTTTTCCAATTAAGAAGGGTTCGGTGAACGCGCACATGAAACTGGAGGGGTTCAGTACATCCAACAAGGTTAAGAACCACTGGCTTAGAGGGAATCAAATTTCCTCATACTAATGGGATACGATGTATATAAAAACTGAACAATTAAAGTTTCTAGCAAAGAAATAAACCAAATAAACAATTGCCTGTTTTTAAATATATGTATATAATTTTGACTATATAATTTCCCGCTTATTATGAACTATTGCAATTATTGCCATGATTAACATTTATTTGAAATGATACTTCGGTGCAAGTAATTGGAAATTATTGTGTTTATTTCCCATATAAAATTACACATTTTGGTCAATAAAAATTAAATATGACTTGTTATCGAGATTCCTTATACGTTTATCTACTACTCACCAAATATGTTACAAAATTTTTGTTAATTCTTATCTTCCTTGGGTTCATTTCCCTAATAATTTCTTTAACAATATTTCGAACACACGCATTTTCATCGTCACCCATCTTTTCACACTTTCAATGGCCTTTGTTTAGTCGATAATTCTGTTACCAACAGGATTAGTTTCATTAGACAAAAATAAAATAAATAGAACGACAGTATTTTGACAGAATACAGTTTTTATTTGTATTATACCTGAACAGATGCACATTATTCGCTTTTGTACAGGGTGTCCCAGAATGTCCGAAAAAGTTGTCGAAATTATTTATAATAAAATTAAAAAATATTTTATTGTTTCAGTATTTATGAAGATAAATGATTAATTAATTACGCCCCTAAATATTCGTTTTGCTTAACTTGCAGATCGTCCTGCCAATAACACTTTAGCTGGTATGTTTTTGAATAAAATGATCCGAAGACTTACGGTTTGTTATCAGCTTTTAATTCTATTCTATGAAAGTAAATGCATATTCTGAAAACTGGGTCTATCACTAATTATTGCTTTACTGTCTCAGGAGAATTTAAGGAAAATCATATATTTTATTTACAAATACATGTAAATATAATAAAAAATAATTAATAACTATTATGTAAATTATCCCCTTATAAATATTTATGGTGTTAGATGACTAAACTGCATTAAATACAATTAAGGCTTAATTCCAAGTCTGTCCCACGAATGTTTTCTTCTATCCATTTGTCGAATCTTGCCATCATTTCAGGTGACATATAATTTTTATAGTCTCCAATGATACCTTTTCTAATAAAATGCGTTCCTGTTTTCTTATAAAAGTTATCTCCGCGCTTATTATCGATAAAAACCTGGAAATGATGTAAAGTGAAATGAAATTGCAATTATATTGCCGTCATTTAAGCATATCGATTGAATGTCTCACCTGCAAGTTACATGCTTTATTATTCCTCATATTGTTGAAACTTAAAAATTCACAAATTTGATCAACTTGTTCTTCAGTTAACATTTTCCCCAAATAATCGGCGATTTTTTTCACTGTTTGTGAGTATCGAGCAGCATCTCCTCATATGTTAATATCAGCATGTTTAGGTCATGTCGGTTATTCCAGTACCCAAAATAATGCTTAAAAAGTGATCCAATGGGCAGGCAATCATTCAGGAACAATTCGCAAAATGTTTCGAAAGTCACATCGAGTTTATGAATCAGTTGGCAAAGGAAATAGTATGATACACACAGATCTTTCGGGTTCCGCATTACGTAAATTATCTAAAACAATATATTAATGTAGTAATAATAATAATCCTCTTTTTATATTTTTTCTTACTACAAAGTCACTATAGAAATAATAATTTTATACATTTGTGTGATGATTTTGCAGGAAAAAATATCTCCGCTGATTTATCCAAATACCTAAACGTTTGTAGCAAAACGACGGATGTAAAATTTGCGTCTTAAGCAGCCTCAAAATATTAAACAATTTTAAACTAAGACAATGTTAGGCGCAAAGAATTTTTCTTGTAATCTTTAAAACGTTATTAAATCTACAAGTACCCAAGTACCTTAATCGACGATTTCAATAAAATTAACTTTAAATTTGATACATTGATATACTTAGTATACAGGGTGAATAATTTCTGAAACTTTTTAAAAAATATCCAAGACAAGTTATTTTTTAAACTGACTTATCGATCTCTTCTATCCTATCTTATCTATAAGTATTTGCAAATAAGATACAAAATATAGTTCTTCAGGGGTAGTTGAAACCACCCCAAACATATCGCGATTTGATAGCGATGATGAGCGCAAATTCAAGGTAAATTTGTTCGCCTGTTTCGGAAATCGCATCCTAACTTCCTACCAATAAATCAAGGTACAATTAGTAAAATAGAAGAATATACAGCCACTCCACCCCGTCAACTGGCCCGCTATAGTAATCTAAATCACAAAACAGGTTTAAAAAATATAAATATGAGTAAAAACGCCCATTCAAAAGGTAAGTTGTTCTAAAACTACTTGCAGATGATTCCGATTGACGCCTGGAATTTTTCGATTTATTGTTAACTCGTATTCATCAAAACCATTTCTCCTTAGAGTGGGTACTTTTTCTGAAAAACGCCTCGTCTCGACGAGGCTACTTTCATCCTATATAGGAAAACTGCCATTATTGGGCTGAAGACAACCCTCATTGAATGAAAAATTTTTGCATTCTGCGTCCACAGAATATTAATGTGTGGGCCGGAATAATAAAAGATATACATATATCTATTAATCGTTGCACCATTTTTACTTGGATGACACTTTTAATGGAGCAAGATACTAGCATTTTCGGAAGCACCAGTTAATGCCAGTTCTATGTCATTTACTTACAAAGCCCTTGAACCTTAACCAGACCCAGCAAAATGTGGCCCACTGCTATTGTTAGCAAATATCTAGACATACTTTTTCCCGGTAGATCCATCGGAAGTCTAGATTAGCCAGCAAGGTCTCCAGATCTTTCAACGCTGGATCTCTTTGCGTAGGGACATGTAAAAATTAAGGTTAACATTCAAAAATTGAACACCTTACCGGAGCTGTAGGAAATAATAAGATAAAAAAATCGCTAAAATCACATTGAAAGTTTTGTATATGCAATGAACGAAACCTACCACGGACTTGCTGCCAATTAGCGAATGGTACAAATTGTGAGTAATTATATTGAAAATAAATTGTTGTGTATATTTTCCATTGCGGAATCACATAGCATTTAAAAAATATACTTTTTGAAGAGTTATAATTTTCATCTTGCTTGCTGAAGGTAGCAATATTATTTATCCTCCCGCCAGCGAATTTGATCTAGTTAAAGCCTGCATCCTATGATTATTCTCATAATGTCGTTTTGGTGTTACATTTGAATAATCAGATTTGCAGTCACTACTTTTTTGGAAGGAAGAAGCAAATTAAAATATTCTATCGCAGGTGGAAACACAATGTCAATTAGAACAAAGAAAATAATTTTCCACGGTTCCTGAAAAGACAAATTTATTTCAGTCCTCTAGGAATTAACGAGTTATTCGGAGACTAGAAAGACCGAAATGGTAAAAACGCTAATAAGTTATGATCAATCAGAAGTGATGACCACTCCCGTACTGAAGATTTGATGGGTATGGTTGACTCAGTATTTCTTCATAAATAATAAGACACATTTAGAGACTTCAGTGAAAGAAAACAAACCTTTGGCTTCACACTCCAAATTTGCTCTGGCAGTAAATCGATAGATAGATGACTTTTAATACATCTGGGTGAAGGTAATTGTTCCACAAACCTTACTGAATCAGTAAAAAGTAACTCCAACTCCACTTTTAAATCATCCATAGAAGATGGAAGTTGGGCCAGAGGCAAATCAATTTTTGCATACTGAGGAATTGGCACTTTGCTAGTCTCCGTCGCGATTGAACCCACATGTTCAAACAGGGCGACAAAAGATCTAAAATGACAAATATTTAAATTCCTTAATTCACTTCTAGTAAATTAATTTGCTAAATTTGGGAATTAAGAAACAAAAAAGCCCGTTCTTATCATTGTGTCCTTTTTAGAGTCATCATTGATTATCAATTAATTTAACTACTGGGAATAATCCTTTTCATTATTAAACTCGATTATTAATCATGCTTACTCTAAACGTGGTGCTCTGAGTTGTTGCAATGTAGATCGGCAAGTCTCAAAGTCCAAGTCATTTTGGATAAGCCAGATCATTTCTTGGCACCATGTAGACCCTATAAAAATATGTACTATTAAACATATTTTACATTATATCTTGAAGTTCGATGTCGACTTTTTAAAATCCAATTCATATTCCAAGGCGGTATTTTCAAAACTAGATTTTCAGTTCATGATGTGTTGTTTCAACTAATCATAATCAATGTACAACTAACAAATCTAAGTGATTCGAAAAAGTGTGTGTAAATTTTTTAAAATTTTTAGTTTTTATGTTATTTTAAAAAACAACAATTTTTTTTGTTTGGGACTGTCTTTGTCTACTGGGATGACTGGGACTGAAGTTGTTTCTTTTAATTCGAGACCGTCGAAAATTGTACAATCATGTATTTTCTATCATTCTATTCATGGTTTCTGGAAGTTTACTAATGCTGGTTAAGAGACGTGCTATGGTGTTAAAGCTCAATATTCACGAACATACTATCGGTATATATAAAATATATATCGGTATAATATAAAAATATCTCTGTCAGTAATTTTTTTTATTGATTTTCATTTTATGAACGCCATAAAAACTGTTTAATTTTCAACGCTGACTCAAAGAAAATCCATTCATATGTCTTTTTCTATAGAAATTGCTATTGAAAATGATTATTTCAATTTTGTCGTCTATTAAAATGGTATTGGAGGGTATATACCTACCTACCAATTTGGTTTCAAACAGCATCACTCGACTATTCATCCGCTCTTTATTTTGGCCAACAATATACAAACTACCCACCTAACTGACAGAAAGACAGCTTGCCTGTTTATGGACATTAACAAGGCTTTTGACAGTGTCTGGCATAGAGGCTTACTATACAAACTATACAAACTACACACACCAACATATCTACTACACACCATAAAGAACTTACTAGAAAACAGACAACTACAAGTACGAATTGACAAAACACTGTCATTTTCTTTTTCCCCTGAACAAGGGCTCCCTCAAGGATCCCCGCTCTCACCGTTTCTCTACAATATATACTGCCATGACATATACAATTACAACTCACCAGACAAAAATCAAATCGACAGATCGGCATACATATTACAATACGCAGACGACACGGCACTTATTGTACATGACAAAACTACTGAGAGAGCAGGGCAAAGACTCCAAACACTAACAAACAACACAATGACATGGTTTTATAAATGGAGACTAACACCAAACGCGTCAAAAAACCAACTTCTGCTCACAAACCACAGACTCAACGCTGATTCCCCTACAATAACTGCAGACGGCCAAACGACACAACCAAAAAACGACGTAAAATACCTTGGAATCACAATCGACCACAAACTTAAATTCACTAAACACATACGAAATATCAGGGCAGAAACAATAAAGAGAACAAAACACTTCCGATCACTAACCTACAAAGACAGAGGAATTAGCACAAACACCGCCACCAAAATATATAAAGCTATTTGTAGACCCTTGCTAGACTTTGGACATGTACTCATGACCAACGGAACAGAAAGGACAAAACGTTATACACAAACAACAGAACAAATTGCACTAAGACTAATAACACGAATAAGACACCCCCAAAACCCACTACACAACCCCCCCCACCCAACTACTATACGAACGCACAAACATGACAAAGATCTCGGAAAGACTCATAAAGCTACAGACAAAATGGACAAACAACCTCTACAACTGGACCATAATGAATCCCCTTTGTCTTACAAGACCAACCAGACAATCCCGCTTCCGTTTCCCTACATTAACGCTACTCGAACACTTACAAACGCAACGGACTAGTGGACAATAAAATAATTTCTTCTTGCCACTGAAATTTTATTTATTTAATAGTATTTTTAACGTAGAATGGGAGAATTTTCATATTTGTTTTTTATTTAGATTGGGACTGCATGTATTAAACAAGGGCAGAAATACCGATAGGTCGATAGCCTTTTTTAGAAATAAAGATGTTTACTACTACTATTGTTAACCTAGAATAGGAGAATTTTCATATTTGTTTTTTATCTAGATTAAGACTGCATGTATTAAACAAGGACAGAAAGACCGATAGGTCGATAGCCTTTTTTAGAAATAAAGATGTTTACTACTACTAAAATGGTAATTGCCTACACATTCTTAGTATGAGATTTTAAATAATGATAAATCCTACACTAAACTAACAAAAATACTCTCAAATGGCAGAAATATATTTTTTTGCATATTATTTTTACAGGCTGATTGCTTGTGAGTACACTTGCCTTATCCAAAAGTTTATAGTTTAGAAAATAGTAGTAGTAGTAGTAAACATCTTTATTTCTAAGAAAAGGCTAGAAAGTTTAGAAAATATAAAGTGCTGAATGTTGACTGACCAAAATGAAGCAAGAGCAAAAATGGATAAAATGCCATAAAATTGAAGATTGATTGATTAGTTTTATATGCATGTGTGTATTTTATGTAGAATTTTTGCTGAAGGGCTGAAGTTTTGACTGTGAAGATTTTCTCAATCGATATTTCCAATCTGATTTCAACAATTTTTTCAGTCATAACTCTATTATTGGACAAAATTTAAGTTATAAGATTACAAAAGAAAAGAGTGTTTAAATAGTGCCATGTTTTCTTGGTAAAAGTTTAAATCTGTCTGCGGGTAAAATCTGGTAGCTCAGATAGAAAAAAGTATACTCTATTATAGCCTCATGTTTTCCCAGAGGGTTTGATATTTGATCGTCTGTTTATCTTGAGCCATTCAAGAGCTGAGATATATTTTTTTTCATTACCGGTCACTTTTTGCAAAGCTGTACAAATAAAATTTTATTACTAGCTTCCAACCACTATTTATTTGAAGAAACATAAAGAAACAAAAATATGCAATATCCATCAGCGCGAGAACAAGAATACCTTATTTTCAGGAAAACAAAAACTGAATTGACAATGCACTGAGAGTGCACAAAATAAACAGAGCTATCAAGTGGTAATGAAATGCTGATCACACAACCTTTTTGTCTAAAATTTTCTTTGCTAATAAGAAAAAATGTTAGGAACGTTTTGCGCGAAAAATGTGACTGATTATAAAAAAAGTATATCTCATATGATTAAATATAAAAATAACTCAGAAGACTACAACATTGTATACTTTTTGTCTCTGAGCTGAAACTTTGAAAACATACACACAAGAAAACAAAACCGGATTTATAGCCTCTACTATTTGTTTATTTATTTTTTTGCTTTTTTTAGGAATAACGCGAATTTTGTTCAAAAATATGATTCGATATAAAAATATTCAAATTGGATCCGCGACAAAGAAAATATTGACAGTCAAAAGTTAGGAAATATTGAGGCTATGCGCTAAATGTTCGGTGCAGTGTAAATTTGAAAATTTGGACCTCTTAAGCTTTAACAAAAATGACGACTCCAACTTTTTTCTTTAGTTAAACTTTAAAAAACATTTTCTGTAGCTGTAAATTAGGATAACTGGGTTTGTTTTGCATCAGTTTATTACAGGGAGAACATTGTAACGCTGCAAACAAGTAACATTTTGTAACATTCTAACAAAGCAAATATATCACAGCATAAGCGAAATATTTCTTGCATCCTGTGCGCCTTAGGAAGAATATATAAAAAGGCAGAACATTTGCTATTATGCATTCGCGAATGGAAATATCCTCTAAACTATTTAAAAATATACCAAGAAAGATTATTAATTAAAAAGAGCAAAAGCACAAAACCATATATAACTGCTACTATAGATAAATAAACGCTTATCCCTTTAAGATAGTAAATAACATTACCTGGAACCGATTCACAATAAAAACAATTTAAAAATGAATATGAGAACTGTAGTAATTTTTGAGATATAAAATCATATTCCAAAAATATATAAATCGATAATTATCATAGATCTTCACTAGTTGTTTCGTATGTGCCTTAAGTCCACTTACTTCCGGTACGCGGACAATTTCTATTCACAAATATATGGAGTAGCTATGGGATCTCCCATAGCTGCAACAATTGCAAACCTTGTAATGGAAAGTCTGGAAGAAAAACTAATACCTGATTTAAACTTTAAGTGTGGATTTTTTAAAAGATACGTTGATGACTGCATAATGTGCCTGCCAAACCAAAAAGTTCAATACACACTAGATAAGTTTAATGCATTCCATGAAACCATAAAATTCACCATTAAGGAAGACAAAAACAGATCATTAAACTTTTTAGATATGACGGTTATGTATGACGATAATGGGAAAATAAAAACAAACTGGTACACAAAGGATGTGTGGTCTGGTAGATACTTGAATTACCAATCATATGCACCTATACAATATAAAAAAAATGTGGTAACAGCTCTTACTGATAGAGCGATAAAATTAGCACATTGTAGATACAGACAAAAAAATCTTGAAAAAATAAAAAAGGTACTAATAATGAACAACTATCCCAAAGAATTCTTCGAACCAATTATAAAACAAAGAATTAATAAAATATACAATGCAAATAAATGGAACAACATAAATAATATAAAAAAGAAAAAAGAAGGTGAAATCAAGTATATATCATTACCGCACATACCAGAAATCAACACAAAAATAAAAAATGTTTTAAAACCGCATAATATTACTATAGCGGAAAAAACTAAAAACAACTTGGCAAAAGAGTGTTTTACAAAATTTAAGCCTAGAAGCGATAAGTTGGACACACCTAACGTAATATACAAGATTGACTGTTTGAACTGTGACAGCACATACTTAGGACAAACAGGGCAATATTTAAAGAAAAGAATATACGAACATAAGTATAGCTTAAGAAAGGTTAACGAAAATGCAACAGCATTAGCACAACATGCACAACAAAAGTTGCATGATTTTGATTTCGATAACACACAAATATTGATCAATGAGGACAACTATAATAAGAGAAGAATCAATGAAATGATACAAATTAAGAAACATCAGAATGCAATAAATTTCAGATCAGATACAGATAATCTTAGCTCTGTGTATCATACGCTAATTAGATGATCGGATAAATGAACTGATTGGACCAGGTAAATGAAATGTAAACATCTGATATTGAAGAATTGTCAAGCATTGCTAAAATGCAAAGAAAAGACGAAAGATAAACAGTTTTTTTGTTTCGCTCGCTTGATATCGAATATAATATGGAAAATTCAGTGACCAGTTGAATGTTAGGATGTAAAGAACTATACACGTAAGTTGAAATTAAAATTTAAATCTCTAAACAATAGATTCTAGTCTTTTCCCAGATATGTTTGTCCTGACCCATCACCTGAAAACC
This sequence comes from Dendroctonus valens, assembly GCA_024550625.1. Lineage (NCBI taxonomy): Eukaryota > Metazoa > Arthropoda > Insecta > Coleoptera > Curculionidae > Dendroctonus > Dendroctonus valens. The sequence continues at coordinate 28,368 of JAJTJO010000090.1, read as the reverse complement.
AATGTTCTTAATGTACTTTTTAATATGTGTGTAATTTGTATTTTAATGTGTGAATTTTGGTGAGAGTTTTTTATTTGAATTGATGATAACTGTAAATATATATTTTAGACAAACTGATGATGGTGGAGAAAGACACCGAAACGTATTTGTAACATTTTAAATAATAAACAATAAAATTGACTGAAACCCAGGAATACATTGGAATGAGATCTTCACTAGCACAAAGGAAAATGGTTCTTAAAAATAACCGACGAGAGATCGCAGATGTTTTCAAACTTCAAAATGCAGTCAGATAAGTAATTTTTGTTATTAAATTTAGCAAAATTTTTTGCTTTATTCAACTATTTTATATTACATAGAACTTGTGTGTACAGCTATGTGACTGCTAATAAAAATATTTCTTTACTATGTTGCTTCATAGATGAAACAGCTTTAATAGTTTAAAAAAATAAAATTATAATTCCATTAAAATCAATTAAAATCAACGAAAATTTAACATGATTAATGATAACATGAATAACTTGATGATATTTAAATTTTACTCATAATTGTTTTCGGTTCAATTTTTGGATGATATTGTAAAACAACATGATTCCAACACCACTCACTCTCCTTGGGGAAACTTTGCTTCAAAAACAACTTTATATGCTAGACGTGCTGTTTTATATATGTTTTACGCGAAACGTTAAATATATAACTAAAGAGACCACGTTGAACGAAAGTGCGTTTTTCCTTCTGTCTTTCAATATTTAAGTAATCCTTAAAAGCTTTTAACATTTTACAACCTAGTGTCATCTCTTGAGGATGCAAATACGTTTTGCGACTTAAATAATACTTTTTATTCTTTTTTCTCAACTTGATCAATGCTAAATAATAGAGCCAAATAAACTTTTTGATAAAAAACGCACAATGTGCATATCTGGCACGAATATTTATTTAAAAATACTCTTTTATGGAATACTGACCAGACCTGGGAAAACTAGCTAACCATATGTCGTCTTCTCTAACTGGAGCATCCAGCACTGGTTGGGCAAACTGTGAGTAATATGGAGGCAACATTGTTTGACCAACCACAACTTCATTTTTTTCAACTCCGTTTACATCACTCTTGCCACTAAAGGCTTTCAAAATGAATTTTTCAGGCATTATTATTATTATAGGCGGAAAACCAGGAGGACGATCACAGAACTCGTAATTCGTGGCTAGACTGCGTAAAGCGCTACGAATACTTTTATCAGATATTAGTAGACTATTAGATTAGTAAACTAATTTCTGCTTTTATGCCTCTCTGGGCTTGTTGAACTCGAAAACCGGTTGCATGGTGGATCCTGCGTCTTTCTAAATTAAATATTTCAAGAAGCAATTCTCCAAGTCTTTTTGCCTTCCTAGCTAACTAATATGGGTGAGTAAACGATATATCTTTACGAGAAACGCACGAGAAGCTGCATGCATATTTTTTAGATGAGATCTACTTTTAATATGATTTAAATATTTTTATATTATCTCATTTAAATCAATACATGTTTACACTCTACTTTCTACAGGATGTCCCAACGATGAAGTAAATTTACGAGTGACGGGTATTATTTACTTCAACATTCTCATCGTCATATTGTAAATATACTAAACGCGAATATTTTAAAAATATTCACAAATATAGTAAAAACAACTTTATAATGGAATTCAGATATTTTATTGTATTTCTAAATTCATATGTAAATAATTTTTTTTTGATTGTACAGTGTCCCACTGGGAAGCACCGCGATCGATATCTGGCAAACTATAATTAGGAGAAATTTGAAAATTGGACAGTACACCGAAGTCATTGGGGGCAAGCGATCTAGAATATTTCCAAGCCACACTTAATATTAAACACACGGTTATACCGGAACTAGGTATCAACTTGCTTATTTTAAATGGAACGCCCAATATATTGTTACATTTTGTAATTCTATTCCAAATTATTAATATACTTTATGACCTATATAGGTCTAACCGTTTTTGATGTATTTCAAATTTTATGTAAAAAAATACAGTTGCAGGCACTAGAATTAATTCTTCCTATAAGAATAATCTCCCTATAAGGGAAACATGTGTAACTTAATTTGAGTCGTATTCCTTCTTGAAAATGACTTACTTTAATGCAATTTCGACAAGAATTTGATAAGTTGAGAAAACCGCCCAAAATCATTTTTTTCAAATGGAAGCCCTATTTTTGATAATTTTATCATATTCAGTATTAAAAAGGAGGGCAAGTTTGTGTCACGTTGTCTTTTCCAAAAGTGTTTAGTTTTCGAACTATTGTCAATTTAAGGTTTTTCATACGGCTATTTTGTCGCATCTTATTTTAAATACACTCACTCTTAGTAGCCAAGACGAAATTAGCTGTTTTAAACACAATTAAATGCTAGAGGAATGTTTACACTTAACTTTAAGATAATTAGTAACTATGCCCGGACACTTAAATTATACAAACGGAGATTATTTAAACTTATTTATGGAGAATGTGATAAAGGTATATCAAGAACCGTTTATATATTATTAATTATTATTAAATCATGAACAAAAAAACCGTTTGTATAAATCTAGGGGTCCCAACTTTCCTGTTTGCCTTAATAAATTGATCATGCACTGTTTTAGACGTATTCAAAATTCTTGAAAATTTCTATAATTTGTTTAATCACCCTGTGCTGAAGTTTCAATCAAGGACCCGGACCGAAACGAAATAACTGTTCCGTTCCGGTTTCGGTCCAAGACAAAATTTAAAATTTAAATAAAAATAATTTTCAATTCGGTTCCGGTCTTTTTCGGTTGCAAAATCTATATTTTAATTTTCTGACTTTAGCGCGTTTCTCTTCTTTCCGTTTTCACTCAGGTCCACAAATTCGTCAATTCCTCTTCTTTCACTTTTATTTACGTTTTGAGATTGTTCTTCCTGGTTCATGTCTTCACACTCTTCACCATCTTCTGAGGAGTTGCTTTTGTCCAAAATTCCATTTTCAAAAGTTTCGTTCTTGGTGGTTCAAAAAATAAAATAATTCAACTTAAAAAATAATTTAAAAAATAGTGTATAAACGTTCGGTGTTTGTTCTTTACGATTCAAAAGTCGGTTGGTCCTCACAAATAATTGTTCCTCTAAAATGTTTTCTTTAATATTTGACCTCGAAGGCGGCAACAAAAATTTGAGTCCTGGGAATAACCTTTCAACACTAACTTGAGTTGCCGGTACGCTTAATAATACTTGGGCAAGCATGTATAACTCGGAATTAAGCTCATTCTTTTTCTTCCAGAAATCAAAAATCGTTTCATTTTTCCGTAAGCGCATGCGGCTTTGTTCCAATTTATAGGAATTTAAAATATTTTCAATTTTGTTAAGGGCTACAAATGAACATTTTGTCAGGAAAATTCGTGCTGATTAATTCCTTTTAAAAATTTTTGCTCTAAATCTGTATGTCTCAAAAAGTTTTCCATTTCATCGCTTGATGAAGAAATAGATGATTCCGTTTCCATGTCGTGTTGGTCAGGGTCAGATTTAGAATTAGAAGAATTGCACTCTTTTAAGAACATCAGTCTAGTCCATAATGACTTTAAATGTGCTTTTGCTCTTTCTACTTGATTGTCGTCTAAAACCAGAGATTAGTAGACTAAGACTAGTCAACTAATCTCTGCTAAAACTACATTATACCAAAAAATTGTTATTTTGTGATCTATACAAGATCTTGTCATTTGGGGCTAGTTTCTCCCTTTGACGGCGTGGCGACGCCGACTATTAAAATGATTCCAGGAACTAACTAAAAGACGTGCTGACGCTTTGTCGGCACTTTAATAGTGACACCGCGGCTCACCAGAACACAGAAACAATTTTATATTCATTTGCAGGATGGTAAATTATTATTTTCATTTGCTTCTAAAATTTACAGTAATTTCTTTCAAACGTTACAAGCAGAACCGAAAAAACCTAAATAAAATATTGCGGTTCCGGTTCAGCAGCTAACAGTATATTAATATAAAATTGTTGTGTATATTTTCCTGACTGTACTTCAATTTATTTCAACAAATTTTCCTGGGTTTCAGTCAATTTTATTGTTTATTACTTAAAATGTTACAAATACGTTTCGGTGTCTTTATCCACCATCATCAGTTTGTCTAAAATATATATTTACAGTTATCATCAATTTAAATAGAAAACTTTCACCAAAATTCACATATTAAAATACAAATCACACACATATTAAAAAGTACATCGAGAACATTGGTTTTCAGGTGATGAGTCAGGACAAACATGTCTGGGAAAAGACTAGAATCTATTGTTTAGAGATTCTCTAAACTCTAAACTAATCTCTACTGAAAACCAATGTTCTCGATGTACTTTTTAATATGTGTGTGATTTGTATTTTAATATGTGAATTTTGGTGAAAGTTTTCTATTTAAATTGATGATAACTGTAAATATATATTTTAGACAAACTGATGATGGTGGATAAAGACACCGAAACGTATTTGTAACATTTTAAGTAATAAACAATAAAATTGACTGAAACCCAGGAAAATTTGTTGAAATTATTATAAAATATGGGTTCAGTTTCGCTTCCGTTCCGGTTTTGGGTCCATATCGGTTCCGGTCCGGGTCCGTGGCTTCAATAATCTTCGTTTGTATAATTTAAGTGTCCGGGCATAATTATTAATTATCTTAAAGTTAAGTGTAAACATTCCTTTAGCATTTAATTGTATTTAAAACGGCCACTTTCGTCTTGGCTTCTAAGAGTGACTGCATTTAAAATAAACATATGAAAACCTTAAATTGACAATATTTCGAAAACTGAACACGTTTGGAATATATAACTTTACACAAACTTACTCTCATTTTTAATGAGTTAGATAAAATTATCAATAATGGGGGTTTCCATTTTAAAAAAAGATCGTTAAAAAAAGATAGCTTGTTCCGTAAGCTATATCTAAAGAACGGATCTAGATTCAAAACCCAAATTTGGTAGGTAGTTAGCTGAAAGTTAACTCCCAAGTTAACTTCCTAGATTAAGCTAGGGTACCCATTTTATATGATATGACCGCATGCATCCATACAAACATTGAATTAAAAAAAGTCGAAAAATCAATTTTTTTAATGGCTCCTACTAACATTTTTCGTCCTGTTTGAAAATTTCACTATCACTAAACAAAAATAAGCTAAACTAAACAGGACCAAAATATTTAGGAGCTGCCACTTAAAAAACTGATTTTTCCACATCTTTTATGTCAATGTTTGTAGGCTGAACCCATATGCTACAAAATGGGTGCCCTAATGTCATCTGGGGAGTTAACTGGGGAGTTAACTGGGGAGTTAACTGGGGAGTTAACTTGGGAGTTGACTTTCAGCTAAATATCTACCAAATTTCGGTTTTGAATTTAGAACCGTTCCTTAGATATACTTGTTCCGTAAACACTGTTTATATTTATTTCCATTAGAAAAAAGTTGTTTTCTGCACTGCAACATTTTTGACGCACTTTGTATAATTGTGAATATTTTAAAAATATGCTCGTTTAGTACATTGATGAGATACGGTGAGAATTATGAAATAAATAATACTGGTTAAGCGTAAACTTCTTTTACTTTATCGTTGGGACACTCTGTACATTTTAGTAAAAACACCGGCTCATTAAAAACCATCTACCTGATATTTACCATGTATCTTGAAATGCTGATCACGAATCCGCGATTCGTGATCGATTTGACTCGATCACGTCTGGGTTAACGGAATTTGAAGGAGAAATTTGAAAATAAATAATTTGATAATTATCATTTTATAATTAACTAATAATATGTATTTCTTTCAAAAGGTTTGGCAAACAAGAGCACAACTCGATTCTGGAAGTCACAATGTACTGAAATAGCCTTTGGTTGATCCCTCAATAGTTTTACTTCTACTTCTTCACATAAAACTTGAACTGATGATGCAGTTTGTCAAAGGTTTGGATAAAAATGGAAAATGTTTTCAGTACTTAGTAGAGCAATTCCCTCGATTGAGTGAAGCCAAATTGAAGGAAGGGATATTCGATGGACCTTCGGTCCGGAAAATGTTTAACATTGAAATTTCATTGATACAGTGACTGACTGAGAGAAAGCTGTGTGGCTCGGTTTCCGAGATGTTGCTCAGAACGTTTTGGGAAATAACAAAAGCGATGAATACGAAACTATTGTAGCAAATATGACAAAGATAAGGAACTATGAGGGTTTGGGATGTTTGATGAATCTCAAAGGTCAGCTAATTTCCTGAGAACTTAGGAGATTGCAGCGAAGAGCAAGGGGAGTGGTTCCATCAAGATTTAAAAGAAGCTGAAATTAGTTGGCAAGGGAAATGGGACGCGAATACGTTGGCGGACTACTGTTGCTACTAAAAAGAGATCGAGTGTCGGGTGACGAAGACAATGATTAAAGCGTAAAAAGAACTAGAAATCCACTACGCAGATCCTTTATAGACGATAAAAAAATAAATGAGTTTTATATTCATTGTTATACTGAAATTAATTTTTTTTACCTTGATGTGACCCTGATCTGGATCCTTCAGCAGACGAACAGACCTCAAGTTCAAATTCAGCGACCCAAAAAACATAAAGGTGACTAATTTATTCTACTCAAATAATATTTTTTGAATGGGCCCTGAATCATAATAAAAAAAGGAAAATACATATCTAGAAATAAAATTTTCGCTCCTTGCAGTCAGAAATTAGTTTTTCCAAAATAAACACATGTGACCTTCAAGCGACCTTGACCTTCACTTATTTGGAGTCGAACAGACCTCGAGTTCGAATTCATCGAGCTAAAAAACATAAAGATTAGTAGCTTATTCCACCCAAATTGTATTTTTTTCAAATTTGACCCTCAAATGTCCTTGACCCAGACGTGATGGGGTGAAAAGGATTCCGAATTCGTGATCTGCAGGCCAAATTACATGGGAAAATATGAGAAGGTGCCAAGCAAAACCCCAAAAGTCCGCCAAGTTTTGATTTTCACAATTGCCGAAAAACTATTTTATAGTATACTTTTCAATTTGTCCTTGTACTTTTTTATTTAGTCATTTATATTTGGACTGAAATATAAATCTGGCACAGGTTATTTAAATCGTATAGTTATGGAATTAATATAAGTCGTATTAAAAGTTTGAGCATGTGGGGTTTTGAATAATTTCTTCAGGCTTGTGGCGTTTCGCTCCAAACACTGCGTGGACTTGTGGTATTTTGCTTAGATAAGTAACCATATGAAATTTAATAATCAAGTTTAGTAAGATTCTGTTTAATTAGGTTTGATTTATTTATATATTTTTTTAATTAAATTTTAAAAAATAGCTCCAATCTTGATATGTCAACAGTTTCCGATTATATCCGCAAAAAAACACACATTTTTTATGATTGTGAGATGTATTGTATGTTAAATTAATCAGTTAATCAGAATTGCCCTTATTCCATATTTCTATCAATATCGTGAGAGGAATGCAGCAACTAGTCACTAGCTTTGTTATCTCGTTATAAAGATTTTTGGGGTAAATAACTAAACGGCATTAAATTAAATTAAGGCTTAAATTTCAAGTCTGTCCCACATATGTTTTCTTCTATCCATTTGTCGAATCTTGCGATCATTTCTGGTGACATATGATTTTTATAGTCTCCAATAACACCTTTTCTGACAAAATGTGTTCCTGATTTAGTGTAAAAGTTATTCCCTTGATTATTATCGACTAGAACCTGGAAATGATGTAAAGTGAAATGAAATTGCAATGAATTGTCGTCATTTAAGCATATCGATTGAATGCCTCACCTGCAAGTTACATGCCTTATTATTCTCATATTGTTGAAACTTAAAAATTCACAAATTTGATCAACTTGTTCTTCAGTTAATGTTTTCCCCAAATAATCCGCGATTTTTTTCACTGTTCCTTGAGTATCGAGCCGCATCTCCTCATATGTTAATATCAGCATGTTTAGGTCATGTCGGTTATTCCAGTACCCAAAATAATGCTTAAAAAGTGATCCAATGGGCAGGCAATCATTCAGGAACAACTCGCAAAATGTTTCGAAATCAACATCAAGTTTATGAATCAGTTGGCAAAGGAAATAATATGATACACATAGGTCTTTTGGGTTCCGCATTACGTAAATTATCTAAAACAATATATTAATGTAGCAATATTAAGGAAGTCATATTAATAATCATCTTTCTACATTTTTCGTACTACAAAGTCATAGAAAATAAAAAAATATATGCCTAAACTGAAGTATGTATTTTTTCAAATTCACATATATTTTGACATCCAAAATAAAACCTATTTGTATACCAATTTTTTTGTGAGAGGCTTCACTGAAAGAAAACAAACCTTTGGCTTCACACTCCAGATTTGCTCTGGCAGTAAATCGATAGATAGATGACTTTTAATACATCTGGGTGAAGGTAATTGTTCCACAAAGCTTACAGAATCAGTAAAAAGTAACTCTAACTTCATTTTTACAACTTCCATAAAAGACGGAAGTTGGGCCAGAGGCAAATCAATTTTTTGTATACTGAGGAATTGGCACTTTGCTAGTCTCTGTCGCGATTGAACCCACATGTTCGAACAGGGCGACAAAAGATCTAAAATTACAAATATTTAAATTCCTTGATGCAACTGTAGTAAATTAATTTGCTGACATTGCGATTTAAGAAATAAAGAATCACACTCTTCTTATTATGTCTTTTTCCAGTCGCTATTATTTTTATTAGTTTAGTACTGGGAACAAGATTTTAATTATGAAATTAGTTTTTAAATGTGCTTACTCTATCAGTGGTGCTCTCAGCTGTTGCAATGTAGATTGGCAAGTCTCTAAGTCCAAGTATTTTGGATTAGCCTAGATCATTTCTTGGCACCATGTAGACCCTATAAAATATGTAGGTGCCTATTAAATATACACGGTTCCGTCAAATATGTCAAAATATTTTAACAGCGGTTCCTTTCTAGTCATTTTAAAGTCTTTCATTTTAGAGTCTTTTCATTTTAGATGAGAATTTTTTTTAAATTTGAGGGTCCCTTTGTTGAATTTCTGATTTTGTCTTGATTTCCCAACATGGCTGAAAAATATTTAAGTATTTTGTTATTTTTTTTAGAACGGCTCCTAAACCTAGTTAACATATGAATATATAACAAACAACATAACAAAATACTCTCAAATGACAGAAATGATTTTTTTTCATATTCCTGTAATTGGTGATTCCGTGTAAGTGCACGTGTCTTATCCGAAAGTTGATAGTTTAGAAAATGCAAGGTGCTGAAAGTAAACAATGGAAAATAATTTGTTCAGCATTAAAATGTTCGATAAAAACTCAAAATGCTCAGTATACGATGTTATAGCCTCATGTTTTCGCAGTCCGTTGGATAAATTAATTTTCTAATGGTCGGTCACCTCTTCGGCACGAAATTAATTTAAACTTTTTTTTTTAATTCCGAAGAAAGCTGTGCAAGTTTAAAAGAAATATAGGAGGACAATTTCTATTCGTTTCTGTTTCAATTTTTTTCATTTTCAATTCAACGTCCAACCAAATGTAAAAGTAGAAACATCTAAACATGTAAGTCAAATTTAGATCTCTAAACAATAGATTCTAGTCTTTTCCCGAACATGTTTATCCCGACTCATCCCTGAGAACCAAGGTCCCAAATTGTACTTTTTAATATGTGTGTGATTTGAATTTTAATATGTTATTTGTGAAAGTTTTTTTAATTGAATTGATAATAAATGTAAAATGTATATTTTAGACAAACTGATGATGGTGGATTAAAGACACCGAAACGTATTTGTAACATTTTAAATAATAAACAATAAAATTGACTGAAACCCAGGAGTAGATTGGAATGCTGTAAATTAGTAAACTGGGTGAGTTTTGTATAAAATTTATTACAAATAGAACTTTGCTTATCGCTGCAAACCAAGTAACCATCTTGTAACCTTACTAACCAAATGCAAATTATAGTCCACAGCATAAGCGAAAGTATTTCTTGCATCCTGTGCGCCAAATTTGGAATAATATAAGAATGGAACAAATCTGCTATTATAGATACACGAATGGAAAGTGCTTTGAAACTATTTGAAACTGAATATATCTAAGAGGATTCTTTATTAAAAAGAGCCGCGGCAAAAAACCTCTATATGACTGACTATTCTTAGATACAATTAAATCGCAGATTGCTTATCCCCATACAGTATTGATATATATACATTAATCATCCAAACCTGGAACGCCCTGGTCATACAACAGAATATTAACTTGATAAAATTAATATATTCAGATGTAACAATTTATATTTACCAAAACATATATAATCGATTTTAGAGATTATAGAGCTTCGGTAGCACAAAGGAAAATTATTCTTAAAAGAAACCAACCAAAGATCGGAGATGCTTTCAAACTTCAGAATGCAGTCAGATAAGTAATTTTTATTATTAAATTTCGCAAAATTTTGTGTTTTATTGAACTATTTTATATTATATTTAACGTGTATAGCAACGTAATAGCGCCAACAATGGTAAAAATTTTCTTTATTAGTCATTTCATAGAATATACAGATTTAATAGTTTGGTAAAATAAAACTATAATTCCATTAAAATCTGTTAGTTTCAACGAAAATTTAACATGATTTTTGTACCGAAGGAAATTTCCTGAATGATAACATGAGTAACATCTTGATGACATTTAAATTTCACTCATAACTGTTTTCTTGATGAGCCTTTGCTTAAAAAAACTTTATGTGCTTGACGTGCTGTTTAATATTTGTTTTACTTGAAGCGTTAAATATATAACTAAAGAGACAACGTTGAACGAAAGTGCGTTTTTCTTCTGTCTTTCAATATTTACGTAATCTTTAAAATCTTCTTACATTTTACGACGTAGTGACATATCTTGAGGATACAAATACATTTTGCGACTTAAATAATACATTTTGTTCTTTTTTACAAACATGAACAATGCTAAATAATCGAGCCAAAGAATTTTTTTTATAAAAAAGGCACAATGTGCATATCTGGATCAACTAAATGAACGCACGAATATTTATTTAAACGCACACTTTTAAGGAATACTGACCAGTCCTGGGATAACTAACCAACCAGATATCGTCTTCTTTAATTGGAGCATCCAACAGTCGTTGCGAACACTGGGCGTAATATGGAGGCAACATTGTTTGACCAACCACAGTCTCATTTGTCTCAAGTCCGTTAATATCACTCTTGCCAGTAAAAGCCTTCAAATGAAATTTTCAGACATTATTGTTATTATTGGGTAAAAACTAGGAAAATATGATCATAGATCATAGAGCTTGACTGCGTAAAGCCGTGCTACGAACAGTTTTACCTATTGCATTTCACGAGATTGTACAGTTTCTCCGTGTAATGCCCCTTTCCATTGCAAATGCATTCCTTGACTTGTTGCGCTCGAAAACCGGTTGCATAGTGGATCCTGTAGCTTTATAAATGAAATATTGCAGAAAGCAATTGTCGAAGTCTGGTTGGCTTTCTCGTTAACTAATATGGCTGAGTAAACCATATATGTTTAGCAGAAACGCACGAGAAGCTGCATGCATATTTTTTACATTATATCTTCTTTTAAAATGTTTTGCTTTTAACTACTGTATTTTGTACAAAAAAAGTTTTTTTTTTAAATTAAATTGATAATAAATGTAAAATGTATATTTTAGACAAACTGATGATGGTGGAGAAAGACACCGAAACGTATTTGTAACATTTTAAATAATAAACAGTGAAATTGACTGAAACCCGGGAAATTTTAAAATAAATTTAAGTACAGTCAGGAAAATAAACACAACAATTTTGTACAGTGTAGATATTTTTATATTATCCCATTTTAATCAACAAATGTTTACTCATTACTTTCTACAGGATGTCCCAACGATAGAGTAAAGCAACTTTATGCTTAGCCGGTATTATTTACTTCAAAATTGTCATCGTCATATTGTAAATATACTAAACTCATATATTTTAAAAATATTCACAATTATACATAGTGCGCCAGAAAAGTTGCACTGCAAAAACCATTTTTTTTCTAATGAAATTCCTATATTTTATTTTATTTATGAATTCATATGTAAATTTAAATTTGTTTCGTTATATAAAATATGAACGAAATTTGGGTAGTTTTTTTAGTTACTCTTTAGCGATAAAAATTTGCATTTTCATGGGGTTGATAATTCGAAAATTTCTCCGTCGTTTTTGGACCCAAAATTTGGAAGTTTGGCAGGAGAATGAATTAATACTATGACTATATGACAATTTGGTTTGCAAAATATTTGACATTGAAGTCAAGCATAGGGCGGCCATAATATCCATTTAATTTATCGTATTTTCAAACTCGAAAATCTAACTTTTTTCAGCTTTCAGCTCTTCAGCACTTTCAGTGTTTTATTCAGCATAAGAAAACTTTCCATTTTGGCTGAGTAGTTTTTGTACATATCTGTTCCCGTTTACGAAGAAAGTCGATTTTTCTAAATTGCTTCGTTAGATTTGGTAGGTTATTATATTTGCATTGCGGTAGGCTTGACAAACAAATGCTTAAATAATTAAAAATTGATGGCTTTCATGAATTAAAATAGACTAATTTTTTAAAAGTATTTGCCTACTTCTGTTATCGATGATTTATTAATTTGATGTTATTGTGTTTGAAGCATTCATTTCCATTATACATTGTTCAATTACTCTCAAATTGGTATTATATTATTATTATTAATAAATCTAAATTTTTAGACTCATGCATCTACAGACAAAATGGACAAACAACCCCTACAACTGGACCATACTGAATCCCCTTTCTCTTACAAGACCAACCAGACAATCCCGCTTCCGTTTCCCTACATCAACGCTACTCGAACATTTACAAACGCAACTGACTACTGGACAATAAAATAATTTTTTCTTGTCATTGGAATTGGAAAGTTTATTGATAAGATTGTTAACGTAGAATAAGAGAATTTTCACATTTATTTTTTATTCAGATTAAGACTACATGTATTAAACAAAGGCAGAAAGACCGATAGGTCGATAGCCTTTTTTTTAGAAATAAAGATGTTTACTACTACTACTACGAAAGTGCGTGAGTACTAAACAAATAAGCTTTTTGAGGCCAAGTTATGTGTGTTTAATTTGGATTACAAAACAGTAAAGTGTATTTGCGATTAAACTATTTCAGAATTAAAATCTGGTTTCATTAAACAAAAATCTAGGAAAAATAATTGTTTTCACTATCAGTAACATGCGTAACAATATAAATTATTGAAACTGTATGGTAAACTGTAGGTAAAGTATAACTTTAGTCCTGTAATAAAGTCGAAACTTGTTGAGTTTGCCAATATGATCACTGATACCATAGATATTGTGGAAAATATGAGACTGGAAAGTATTTTGCAGAAATACTTTACTAGCAGTTTTCGTAAAGGGTATATCAGTGTTGACGGGGTTACAATGCCGATGCGATTTGGAGATTTACAAAACGATATTTATGATTTCAATGTGCATGAGGAGGATGTATGGATTTGCAGCTTTCCTAAAACTGGTAAGTTTCTTATTTCTTGTTAGTTTCTTTCGTATTATTTTACAATAATAATGTTTTTATTTTACGTTAATTCACTGTGCGGAAGAATTTAACAAAGGGATTTATTATTGCTGATTTATTTTCTTTGTTGACGTGCTTGTTAAACGACAGCGTAAAGAAACAACGAATTATACCTGCTCCTTTCCCTTACACATTTTTTTTCGTTCAGCGCAATTTGCTATCAAAATATTTAAATAAAGAAGCGATTTAGTTCGCTGTCATAGACCCGCATTATTGCAATTGTACTAACTGGCATCAGAGTAATTTTAAATGTTCAGGCTTCATATTTTGCTTTTTCCGTCCGACCCATTTTTCAACTGAGCTCAGTGAGAACCCCCATAATGAAATTTCTATCGCTCATTTTAATAACCTTCTTGTTCCTTTCTAACAGGTAGTGTGACAAAATTAATTCAATTCCCAAAGAGAAATATAAATGAATTATACAAACAACAAAAAATAACAAATTGCACTAAGACTAATAACACGAATAAGACACCCCCAAAACCCACTACACAACCCCCCCACCCAACTACTATACGAACGCACAAACATGACAAAGATTTCGGAAAGACTCATACATCTACAGACAAAATGGACAAACAACCCCTACAACTGGACCATACTGAATCCCCTTTGTCTCACAAGACCAACCAGACAATCCCGGTTCCGTTTCCCTACATCAACGCTACTCGAACACTTACAAACGCAACTGACTACTGGACAATGAAATAATTTTTTCTTGTCATTAGAATTTTATTTAATAATATTGTTAACCTAGAATAAGAGAATTTTCATATTTGTTTTTTATTTGGATTAAGACTTCATGTATTAAACAAGAGCAGAAAGACCGATAGGTCGATAGCCTTTTTTTAGAAATAAATATGTTTACTACTACTACTACTATAAATGAATCTAATCCTTAAATGCCATCATGTTAATTTGCTTCGGAAATTTTAAAGTTCAGGAAGCATAAATGAGGGATTTTGTGTTTACTTGTTTGTAAGAACTTAAGACGCAAGAAAAGAAAGTATAAGGAAATAAAATGAAACCTCTGTAATTATTAAGGTTGACTTTAATTTTCGATATTTTTAAGAACTTCATCATCCTTGGTATAATAAAAAATTATGTTTAGTAGTAGTAGTAGTAGTAGTATTTTTAATTCTTTTCAAAGAGGAATTAATAAAAGATAGCAAAATTTCTTATTAAACGTGTGTCTGAACCGGTTTATTGTCAACAAATAAAGAAAATGAAATACAAGCAACAAATATGAAACTCAATAAGTGTTCTATAAGGACATTTGCAGACTTCATAAGAAATAAGCAAATGCTGCGAAACGGCCTTAAAAAAGATTAAGCTGGTTTCCTATGAATAAAAAAATATATAATTGTCACCATTATTTTATGAGGTCATGTGATAATCGCTTAGTTTAGATTATAAGACATTTAGCATTCAACGATTTAATCTAAATGCGGTTTCTCAAAGCAACGTAAAAAATCGCAGAAACAAAACAATTTAAACGCAGTTAGAATACGGAAGCAGGAAGGGAATGGTTGGTATAAATAATTGAAATTACGGGACAACCAACAGTTTTCGTCTGATTTTATTTGTGTATCGTAATCGAAATTTGTTGGGCTATAAATCGATATGATAGAAGTGTCCGAAAATAGGAGATTGGACAATATTTTGAAGAAACACTTTACAAATAGTTTCCGCAAAGGACATATCAATGTTGATGGGGTTACAATGCCGCTGAGGTTCAGAGACATGCAAAAGGAAATCTATAATTTAAATGTACATGAAGAAGATGTATGGATATGCAGTTTTCCAAAAACGGGTAGATTCTCAATTGCTTTTTATCCTTTCATTTTGTTGACGAACTGTATTTTTCCTACTATTACTTATATTTTTAGCTTATTTGTACGTTTCGTATGTGTTAAGTATATATACAGGGTTGAATTTTTTTTCATAAAAAGACACATTACTCGAAGGCATTACCATTCAGAATCGAGTAGGTTCATTAATTTTTCAATAACTCTAATTCTTCTTTCTGAAGTAACCTTAGCATGTATATTTTATGTTGCAGGCACGACATGGACTCAAGAAATGGTGTGGATGATAATGAACAATCTCAACTTTGAAGAAGGGCGTGTTAATTTAGGTGCCCGATCCCCGTTTCTGGAGTAAGCAAATTAAACTCTAATCACAAAGTTTCATCAATTTTTATTTGTGATATTATTTTTAAACTTATTTGAAAATTATATTTGCTATAGGTTGTCTGCAGTCTTCGACTTTAGACAACATATTCGAGATGTTAAAGGTTTCGAAGTGCCCTTATACCTGCAGAATTCTGTTGAGTTTGTAAAAAATCAAAAAAGTCCCGCTTGCATAAAAACACACTTACCATTCAACCTATTGCCTAAAGACATACAAACTGGAGTAAAGAGACCAAAGGTACTGAAGAAAAATATCCCTCAAAAGTATTTTCATTTTGTGGAATATTCCAGATTATTTACATTACCAGAAATCCGAAAGACGCTTGTGTGTCCTACTTTCATCATTCCAAGTTGCTGGAGGGATATACTGGGAATTTTAACGATTTTGCAAAATTGTTTCTAGCAGGAAAATGTAAGCAAAAGCCAAAATCTAGGGCCTGGAGATAAATGATTTAAAATTTCAGTATCATTTGCTCCATATTGGAATCATGTCATACCATTTTGGATGAAACGGAACCAGGATAACGTTATTTTCTTGACCTATGAGGAAATGAAGGAGAATCTACCGGCAGTTATAGAAAAAACTGCAATATTTCTGGGAAAGGAACTCACTGTTGAACAAATTAAAATTTTAGCCAAGCACCTTAGCTTTGAGAATATGAAGAATAACTCTGCAGTGAACCAAGACACTATTACACAAGTAGCTAAAAAATACAAACTGTCTGAACATGATACTGCTTTTATGCGATCAGGAATTATTGGTAGCTATAAGGCGGACATGAGTCCTGATTTAGTTGACGAATTCAACCAATGGATTCAGAAGAATACGCAACACTCTGATTTCAGTATCTACTAAGGAAATAAACACATCAATATTTTGAAGCTCTGTTGTTTGAATTTCTGTTTTAGTAGTAGTAGTAAACACCTTTATTTCTAAAAAAGGCGATCGACCTATCGGTCTTTCTGCCCTTGTTTAATACATGCAGTCTTAATCTAAATAAAAAACAAATATGAAAATTCTCTTATTCTAGGTTAACAATACTATTAAATAAATAAGATTTCAGTGGCAAGGAGAAATTATTTTATTGTCCACTAGTCCGTTGCGTTTGTAAGTGTTCGAGTAGCGTTAATGTAGGGAAACGGAAGCGGGATTGTCTGGTTGGTCTTGTAAGACAAAGGGGATTCAGTATGGTCCAGTTGTAGGGGTTGTTTGTCCATTTTGTCTGTAGCTGTATGAGTCTTTCCGAGATCTTTGTCATGTTTGTGCGTTCGTATAGTAGTTGGGTGGGGGGGTTGTGTAGTGGGTTTTGGGGGTGTCTTATTCGTGTTATTAGTCTTAGTGCAATTTGTTCTGTTGTTTTGCGTATAACGTTTTGTCCTTTCTGTTCCGTTGGTCATGAGTATATGTCCAAAGTCTAGCAAGGGTCTACAAATAGCTTTATATATTTTGGTGGCGGTGTTTGTGCTAATTCCTCTGTCTTTGTAGGTTAGTGATCGGAAGTGTTTTGTTCTCTTTATTGTTTCTGCCCTGATGTTTCGTATGTGTTTAGTGAATTTAAGTTTGTGGTCGATTGTGATTCCAAGGTATTTTACGTCGTTTTTTGGTTGTGTCGTTTGGCCGTCTGCAGTTATTGTAGGGGAGTCAGCGTTGAGTCTGTGGTTTGTGAGCAGAAGTTGGTTTTTTGACACGTTTGGTGTTAGTCTCCATTTATAAAACCATGTCATTGTGTTGTTTGTTAGTGTTTGGAGTCTTTGCGCTGCTCTCTCAGTAGTTTTGTCATGTAGATCTGTCGAGTTGATTTTTGTCTGGTAAGTTGTAATTGTATATGTCATGGCAGTATATATTGTAGAGAAGCGGTGAGATCGGGGATCCTTGAGGGAGCCCTTGTTCAGGGGAAAAAGAAAATGACAGTGTTTTGTCGATTCGTACTTGTAGTTGTCTGTTTTCTAGTAAGTTCTTTATGGTGTGTAGTAGATATGTTGGTGTGTGTAGTTTGTATAGTTTGTATAGTAAGCCTCTATGCCAGACACTGTCAAAAGCCTTGTTAATGTCCATAAACAGGCAAGCTGTCTTTCTGTCAGTTAGGTGGGTAGTTTGTACATTGTTGGCCAAAATAAAGAGCGGATGAACAGTCGAGTGATGCTGTTTGAACCAAAATTGGTAGGTAGGTATATACTTTCCAATCACTTTTTCAAGCCGCTGCTTCATTATGCATTCAAAAAATCGTGCCCAGTACTGGAAGCAGTGTAATTGGTCTGTAGTTGCTCGGTTGTGTATTGTCCAGTCCATTTTTGGGTATAGGATTATTAAGCCGTTTTTCCATGTTTCTGGGATTCTGCCATTTGTGATGCAGTTGTTCAACTCAGTTAGGATCAGTTTGTGTGTTTCTTGAGTTAGGCTTTTCAAGACTTTTGCCTTAATTTTATCTTTCCCCGGTGCAGTGTTCTTGATGTGCGCTAGGGCTTCATCGTACTCTGTGTCTGTGATCAGTGTGCAGGTATAGTTTGGTGAGTTGTTAAAATAGTTCAAGTACCAGTTGTCATTGTCGAAGTTAGGGTTTGTCGATATGCTGAAGGCCCTTTGATAGTGTCTGGCGAATGCGTCCGCTTTCTCTTTGTCTGTGTAGCGTTCTATTCCGTTTTCGTCAATTGTGTCAGTAGTGCCAGTCTTTCTGTATTGCGCCAGTTTCTTAATTTTTCGCCAGTATGTTTTGCCTTTGTCCTTCTGTATTTCTTTACATGTTTCTAGCCATTTGTCTTGTCGGTATTGTCGAATCAGAGTTTTAATGTTTCTGTTAAGTTGGTTCATTGTCTGTCATTTCTGTTTTATTTTTTGTGTAATTGTCGTCTATATCATCTGATCTCTTAGAGTAAATAGTATCTAGATACTATTTATATGATGATATTTTAAAAATAACATTTATTTTTACTATAAATTTCTTTAAGCAGTTGACAGTTCTAGCGATCTCTTGTAGAATATTTAATTGTATACCTAACTTGGTTTCTATTTCTACACGTTTTTCCATTGTAGAATTAAGCGCAAATTGCTCAAACAGGGTCTAAAATCCAATAAAAAGGGAAACAATACAAAGACTCAACGTAAAGTTAATTTAATTCTGTAAAGTTAGGTTAGGACCTTTTCACTTCCAATAACGATCATTTCATTAAAGAAATTAAGCGAATGCAGTATTAAAATAAGGATTAATCTTATTACTACATGACAGTATTTATAATTTCCAATAACTCTCTATTACATAGTGCAAGCGAGACTTTGAGAGCATATTGGCAATACCGCGCGGCGTACAAATAGGCGTTGCTGAAAAGAATAAATTTTTGTATTATTCAGATATTAGTTATTACTAATCTCTGGTATTATATAGTGAAGCAAAACCCGTGATTTTTATAAACAATATAATAATTTATTTAATTAACTTCTTTTTATTACAAATTAACAATTGAATAATGATAAAAATGTCAAATTATTTCAGTTTTAATTCCTAAGGATAAGTTAATCCAGTTCCCTTGCTACCACTCGTCAGTCCACTTGTCGAATTTTATTATCATTTCCGGCCCGTCAATACGTCTTTGAATCCTCCAACTTTTCCTTGTCTCATAAATGCATTACTTCATCACGTTTGTACAAATTCGACAATTTTACCAGCCAATCGTAATTAACCGCCGGATTAACTTTCATGCTTTCAAAACTCAGGTGCTCTGCTAATTGGTCTACTTGATCTGGGCTTAGGTCTTTTCCCAGAAATGTGGCAGTTTTTCGAATAGCGCCCGGTAGATCCTGTTTTAGTTCTTCAAATTTCAGAAATAAAATGTTTGAATCGTTGCGTCGCTTCCAAAACGGCAAGTACATGATCCCAAAAGGAGCAAAGTTCACTAAAAAAATTAAACTGATATATAAATCATATAAATATTAAATGAGCCAAATAACACTTGTGAATATGTTCATAAAAATTGGAGAAAAGCGGATGTTTATCATTTGATTTGTTAGGCGTTTTATGGCATGGCGCAGTACAAGGTTCTGTACAAGTGTTTGTCATCAAATTGCAATATAACGACCATTACCTTGCTGATAAAAGCCGACATGAAAGTAATCTTTTAATTACCACTAGTCAATTTGTTCGAGTATTAGCACGTTTTTTTAAGGATTGTGGCAAGAACGCAAGTTATATAAAACAGCTTTTTCCCGGTGAAAGAAAATGGTTTCTAGCAGAAAATATTTTTAGAACCTGATATTTGACTATCCAGTAAAATTTTTCTTTACTGAATTTGCGTTTTATGATTTTAATGCTTTTTGGTGTGAAACACTTTCAAATGTTTGAAAAATACTATAAGACTCTAAAGACTTTTTATGAAAATACGTTGGAAAGCTTTACATTTCAGAATGTACCTGCTTATAAAATCATTTTTTTCTGAACATCACCTTTGAATATGAAACTATTCTTAAACAGGATATATTTTCCGATAAGTAAAAGTAGATTTTTTTATTTTACTGTATTTCAAATTAATTCAAATGAAATTCCTGGGTTCAAGTCACTTTTATTGTTTATTATTTAAAACATTTTACAAATACGTTTCGGTGTCTTTCTCCACCATCATCAGTTTGCATGCATGGCTGTTTCGACATTCAATTTTGGCAAGCCATTGCTTTGTAACATGTAGTAGTAGTAGTAGTAAACATCTTTATTTCTAAAAAAGGCTATCGACCTATCGGTCTTTCTGCCCTTGTTTAATACATGTAGTCTTAATCTAAATAAAAACAAATATGAAAATTCTCTTATTCTAGGTTAACAATATTATTAAATAAAATTCCAATGACAAGAAAAAATTATTTTATTGTCCACTAGTCAGTTGCGTTTGTAAGTGTTCGAGTAGCGTTGATGTAGGGAAACGGAAGCGGGATTGTCTGGTTGGTCTTGTAAGACAAAGGGGACTCAGTATGGTCCAGTTGTAGGGGTTGTCTTTCCGAGATCTTTGTCATGTTTGTGCGTTCGTATAGTAGTTGGGTGGGGGGGTTGTGTAGTGGGTTTTGGGGGTGTCTTATTCGTGTTATTAGTCTTAGTGCAATTTGTTCTGTTGTTTGTATATAACGTTTTGTCCTTTCTGCTCCGTTGGTCATGAGTTGTTGTGTGTAAGTATAGTGTAAGTTGTTGTTGTATGGTTTCTATTGAAATGTGCTGTGCTTGTGATTGAATGTAGTCATGTAATGTTGTTTCACTTTGTCTATGTCAGTCTTTGTTAGGTTTCAGTTTTTCTCTATAGGAGGTGTATTGGAGGTAGGTTGCGTATGTTGTAAGTCTATGTTAAACGTAATAGCCAGGTGGTCGGATCCAAGTTCGTTGGTTAAGTTTATGTTGTTGATGGTGTTTGTCAAGTTTCTTGTGTGCAGTAGAACGTCTGGTGTTGAGTCTGGGTTTGCGGGCATCAGAAAAGTTGGTGGGGTGTGCTGTTTTATAAAGTCGGAATTTTGCAAAAATCTTTTAAGTTGTTTTGTTTTGTTTCTATTCAAGTTAAAGTCGCCTATAATTATTGCATATATAAATATGCATCTATAAAGATGCTTGCCTTAGTCAATATGTTTTGTTCTAGGTTGGAGTGTGGGTGTATGTATGTCAGAAATATGTGTATCAGGTCGTTTAAGTAGGGTATGGTAAAATGTATTCGTTCAAAGGGTAAAAAGTCGTTCAAAGGGTTGTTGAGGGAAGGAGGATTTGCTCTTCCAAGTTAAAATGTTGGTTTTAGGAGAGCTGCGACCAGGCCCCTGGCATGATTGATGGTATTTCCATGCCTATAGATATACTGCCAATTTCTGTACGTTGGTGTTTGTCCTAGTTTGGTTTTAGTCTCTACAAATATGCAGCAGTCTGTGTCGTTTTGTTCTATGTAATTGTAAATAAGTGGTTTTTTTGCTGTTAAGTCCGTTGATGTTCGCGTAAAGTACTTTCAAATTGAATCTTGTATGTTTGTACTGTCTGTCTCACTGTTCGTAGGGTTCAGTTGGAGAGCGTCCCTCGGGCAGGGAGCATGTCAAACATTAGGATGTAAATATGGTTTCCGAAAGAAAACAACGGAGGTTGTCAATGTCGAAGTCTTCTATAAATTGTTTTCGTAGTTTTTTTAGTAGTTCGTCTCTGTTGGTATTGTTTGTCTTGTTAAGTTGATGTTTGTATTTGTTTATGATGTGGTCATGTGTTGCAATGGGTGTGTGTATTCTACTTGCCACTGTCGTTGTCTCCGCAATCCCGGACGTCCGTTTGTTTACACATTTTATTTTTACGTTTGGTATTCCGTCGATTGGCGCTGTCGGTCGTTTTGGGCACTTCATGCTCCATGCTGTGTGGTCCTCTGAGTTGCACGCTGCGCACTTGGTTGGCAGTGGTGACTCGCATTTGGAAGTTGGATGGGGTCCCATGCACTTGTTGCATCTTGGTGATTGTTTGCAATCTTCAGTTTTGTGGCTGAACAGGTTGCATTTGCCACACGGCGCAGGCACGGGTGCTGGTGGTTTGCTTTCGGTGATTTTGAAATGCGGCCCAAAAAATGAACCGCACGGTCGTTCATCAACCTTTCGTAGGTGGATATGTCGCCGGTTATTAACCTCATCATGAGTGTGGGTGCGTTGCGCTCTCGCGAGGTAATTCTCCTGCAGAACCTTATTCTGAAGCCCTGCTGCTCCAGGCGTTCCAGAAACATGCTGTCTTCAATGTCCAGGTCGACCTCAGTGGCGACGACTGAATATGATGGTGTAATATGGTGGTGACCTGACTTTTGTTGTCGGATTAGTGGGAGGTTTACTATTCCTTTGCAGTTTGAATGCTGTTATAAGGTTTTCCTGTTTCAGTTTTTGTAAAATTTGTGTTGCTTTGTCCTCATTGTTGGTTTTAATTAGAAAGTGATTATCTTGTCTGATAATCACATCCTTGTTGTTGGGGTTGAGTCCCTCCCACCTGATTGCAAGTTGGACTCTGGTGATGGTCGACAATGCGTTTGCTGTGAATGTGTGCGAATACGTGGGAAATCTTGTTGATGTTGTCTTGCTGTTTGTTGTTTGGTTTTTATTGGTTGTAGACTGATAGTCCAAAGCTATTCGTTTGGCCTCAGGTGTTGGCGTTGTGGGGGGTTGGCTGGGTTGGCTGGGTCGTCTTCGGTTTTCTGCCCCGTTTTTTCGATTGTGGCTTTTTGAACCCACCATCCTGGGAGGCATAATCCGATTTGGATTCTTGCGAACTCCCAGGGTTCATCCTTTCGTTTGAATTCTACCCGTATATTCTCGCTGGACGATAAATGCGGTTGGATTCTTCAAATTCTTTGCCGTAGTGTAAACGACCTTGCTTTAAATATGCTAAAACTGACACGTCTTATCACCACGAAGCTCGGTTTAAGACCTGTACTTTTTAATATTTGTGTGATTTGTATTTTAATATGTGTATTTTGGTGAAAGTTTTTTAATTAAATTGATGATAACTGTAAATGTAAAACTATATAATTTAGACAAACTGATGATGGTGGAGAAAGACACGAAATGTATTTGTAACATTTTAAATAATAAACAATAAAATTGACTGAAACCCAGGAATATATTGGAGTTAATAAATTATACAATACAACGTTTTTCATTAAAATCGTTTTATATTTTTTAAGTCATTTTAAATTTCCAATTTCTTTGTAATTGCAGTTGACTTCAAGGTAATTAGTTTATTTCTGCCAGCCGTTATTTATTTCAATAGATTGTTTTATCATTCAGCTTTGCAGTATTTCTCATACACTTTAACTATAATACTATTACTACTACTAATACTACTAATAATAACTATACACTTATACATTTTGCTGCAATATACCCAGTTTGCGCTTACAAACCGTTAATTATTTTGTATCAATTACTTTACAAATTTGTAATCTCCATATTTCTTAAATAATTTGGCTTTAAGTTGTTCCCAACAAAATTTCAAATTTAAATTCTCATTCTATACCATAAAACCTATTTAAATAGTTAAATACTCTCAACCAAATTAGAAATTTAGTGTTTGTTTTACGTAACGTTTGTAACCACTTTTTGCAAACTTTTATTTATTTGAAAATACGTCTTTTACCAATTTAAATTTTCAGCGAAATTGTGTAATATGATTTCAAATTAGTTTCTTTAGTCAATTAGTTTGTAATTACATTTTTGTTCAAGGTAACAATTTCATTGCTGAAAAACCGTATTATTTCGTGTTCGGGTTTCCGTAATCGGGTTTCAATTCGGAGTGGATGGTTTATTCGAATTTTTATTGTCTTATAAAGATGTTGGACTTTGGGAAACTAAGCCATTCAATAATTAATACAGGGAAGATTGGCACCAACAAACCATGGAGCAAAAGAATGCAAGGTTTCACATTAAGAGCAATACTGACGAGAAGAGAAATTTGTCGAACATGAATATTGTCAGCCGCGTGAAATTTCCAACAATTGTAGGCAATTTCTCTCCAAATCGAGCTCTTGTAGCTTAACGTTTGAACGCTAAAATCTTGGTTACATTCGATATTATGCAAAAAATTATATAAAGACCTGGCTCCGAAATTAAAATTCGAATTCACTTGAACATAGTTGAAAATACTATCAACCGAACCGTCTTTCTCACACCATGGTAGGCCGAATAAACCATCCAACCTTAACAATGTCTTTCAGTTTTTAACAAACCGTTGTCGTGTGTTTAGTTCTTTATAAGCATACTAACATGAAGAACATGATTGATGATATATTTTTTTTAATATTTCAAGCTCTATGTGGCAACATTATACTTAAGAGAAATTCGATATTTTTATTATATCGGATTTTGAAAAAGGTAATTTAATTGATGTTTCGAAGAAACCCAATATATCAAACCTTTACTTCGCAAATACTTGTGCTCGTTGAGGTTGTTGTACCTACATTGGTTTAGAATTAAGATAATTTTGATGAGTTTTACGCTAGCCGTGCTGTATTCCGTCAATTATCAATATTAATTCCGATTTCACAGGTATTTCATGACCAGAAATAATTCATTGAGCAGTGTTAAAATGAAATTTTTATGCAATTTATTTAAATTCCCAATCTGACTTCCATTACAGCCAAACATTTGTTACAAAATTCCTCTAAAGTGCCATCAAACTCTGAATTAGCCTTGAAAAATGGATAATAGGAAATGCACGTGTCCTTAGGATTTCTTGTAATAAATAATCTACAAGTAAATGTTTTTAGTATGTCCAACGACATATTTATACCTAACACGTTTGTCAATACAATAGTTAAGTAAACAGTTATGCGTGACTTTTGGTTCTTAATCTCCTTTTGTATTCTTTGGGAGCAGGTTCCATGGCAGATGAGTTTTTATACAGACTGGACTTGTTGATTTTTTACATATTTTAGAGAATCTGTAGGGGTTGAGGATTAATGTCCACATTAGATTTAACCAGGCTATCTCACTAATGCACTTGCCCTAAAAATAACGAGATACTCGTAACATTAAAGAAGGAGAAACATTTTCTATCGACTCACATTATTGAATCGCAATTTGGAGATTATGTTCCAATCAAACCTTCTTATCGAGGGTCTATTCACAGTAAAATCAATAAGAAATGATAAATCACAAATTGGCAACATGAGTGCATTCAGTAACTGATATATAAATATTCTGTCTAGGAAAGTAGTTAAATATTAATTTAGATGATTATGTTTTCTTATTATAAAATATTGCAAAACAAGGAAATACCTAGCAAAAAAGCTACGCGAGTGAGGAGATCGTTTAAGTAAAATTATCTTCGCAGCTTTAAATCTAAATCATAAGAATCAACCATTACCATTTATGGTCAATGTTTACCTAAAAAATATAATTTTTAGTTACGCAGATAAATCGCAATAAATATAAGGTACGGACCTGTAACAGGTAGTTTTATGGTGTTATAACGAGGGGTCAATTATACAGCAATCGTTTGACGGTCCCTATAAATACGCAGCTCCTGATCACTAATGGTATTAATGAAATAGTTCAAGTCAGAATGTATATTAATAATACTAGTTGAAAATCATTAAAACAAGGCTAAAAATTAAGATTTAATTTTACTTTTTAATTTACTCAATCGAGTGGCGGTAATTTTTCACGGTCAATAATGTAAGAAAAAGACGAAAGGAAATGTAATTTCAAAAAAAAGCACTGTTGCAGTCAATTAGAATGAAATTTTGTTTGTGTGCATAAATATAATAACCAATTTATATTAATAGTCTCTTTGAAAATTGAAAATTTTCTGTTGAATATTTGATTCTATATAACTATATGCCACAAATTAATCCGAATTTTATTTGGTGACGTTCTATCATTATTTCCATATCTAAATTTTTTTTACATTTTATAAGCTAACAGTTATTAAACCATACTTCCATACTACCCGAGTGTGTTTCTTTCCACAATCAATTTATTGCTGATATCGAAAGGAAAATGCTTTCCGTTGCACACCCAAACGGAAGACTAAAAACCTTTAGTCCACGTATTACCTTTTTATTTGTTTATTAACAATCATAATAAAATAAAGATTATTACTATTATTATTATTATTATTAAGAAGCTGACAAAAATAAAAATCAATAAAATATAATAAGCAGAATTCTATCGTTAAGTATATGGAGAACACTGTCTCTAGACTCTTGCATCTTGATGGAAATCGCAAATGGGGGGTCTGAATCTCTGAATTAATTAAACAGCCAATCAAACACTTGAACTTATAAAGGTCCGGAAAGATTAGCTCCGAGGGCTACTAGGTTACGTTGAGGCACAATTGTTATTGTCCCCTAACAGAGGAATAAAAGAGAAACTACACATTTTCTCAAAAAAATTAGCCGCCTGTTGGAACCGGCTGTATCGGATCGCAACATTTACTGTCCCAATCCTAAGAGCCGTCTAGCGACCTCAATAATAGAAAATTTTTAGTAGCGAAATGCTTACAAAGAGAGAAAAGGGTGTATCGGAATATGGTAGAAAAGGCAAGAAAAGTGCCAAGTTCTGTGTGGGGCTAGATGCAGATTTACATTTAGAGGGATGGATCGCCTCCCAATTTCCTCCTGGTACTGGGGTTGCCGGGGTCTGTAAGTGCTCCACGTAGAGTGTCCCGACCTCCAGGGATGGTGTACGTGCAAATGAGTAGTAGCATCCGGTGGCGTAGGTCTTACCAGCCCCAGGCTGTTCAGCGTCCTTCTCGTGTGGGTCCCAGCCTCCGAGAGGAGCCGACTGATGAATTGCATCTCAGTGGAGTCGTATCCCTGGCGGGAAACAGTCTACGGCGATGTGTTTGTATTTCCGCAAATTCTCCGCCCTGGGGCCTCGAAAGCATGTATCAGGTTATCGAATTGAGATTCGCGACGCCACTAGGGTCATGTTTGATGTCGTTGTTTAACAATCAGCAGGTCGGCCGCAGTCCGTCAGCGAAGCCGGGACCGGAACCGTGCTGTGACCTTGACCACGTGTTGTTAGGTGGCTTTAATGCAATGGTCAATCTTTCAAGCACAGCGTTGTGTCGCATGCCCTGGTCATGGCAACGGTGCGGTTTGCAAGTGGTGGAGGACAGGTGGCAGGGTCTCATTGGCATGTCCACACATACGGAACCTCTTGTCACCATTTCCATGCTCGGGCTCATTGAGTGGGACAGCAAGTCTAGTCGCCATGTGGCAAAGCGCCAATCGGAGAACCATGGGACGTCTCCGCCCCGCAAAAAGTGGTTAGATGCGGTTGCGGCCGACGTACCTGGTTAAACTGTGCCATGATCGGGCTGGCCAGGAGTGGTGTCGGTAGGCTCCTGGTGACATTTTTAAGGAAGACTCCACCTCTGTGGGGTTAAATGCTGATTGTTATGCTCACCCTCAAGCCCGACCGTCAACCGAGATCCACTCGATCATTTAAGGGTGCCTATCCTAACGCGGGTTGTGGCAGTATCAGCAGAGTGAAGGGTTGGTGATGTCATTGGTTCGTTCTTGAAGTCTCCGGCATAGACCCATTAAGCTAGTTGCCAGCCTCGATGTTGGTGGCATGTCTTCGGAGGCAGTTGATCTGCAGACCGTTGCATAGCAGTGATTGGCAAGGTTTCCTAATTGCTACAAACCCGAGTACAGAAGTATTGACCCGTGAAACATTTGGGCAGATTATAGGCATTGGACCAACGGGCATGCGAGGTTGACCCCCCCATTTTGCCAGCCTCATGTAGAGGGGTCACGCTTGGGCTCGTTGGGCAGGTTCAGCCATTTTTTGCGGCGATTGTAACGCCCTGTCGAATTTGGAGGAGTAGCTCTTTGGCAATACTCATTCTCAGCGGGGAAGGAGAGGCATGGAAGCACAAAAGTGTTGATGGCGTCCCATTTTTTGCCATGTGCCAGCAGAGAGTGGTTGACTTTCTCCAAGTCTTGCATCATTGCTTGGAGCCACTTTTTATGCGGATGTTCGCTACGTGTGCCCTTGGGAACTCCCAGATGTTCGTAGACATAGTTGCTCCCCCAAGATTTGGCTCAAAGCCTCTGAATG